>CM070877.1:68913521-70301021 GCA_036365515.1 Torymus aiolomorphi
GTGCAGACATTTTTTAGTGTCTACATAGAGAGAATTATTTCTTTAGTCAAGCGTAACTTCTGCAGACACGGGTCTAATGGAAACGATACTTATGCGGACAACTGACGTAAACGGATCGGGACTTATGCGGACGAGTCTGCACATGTACCTATACATCTGTTTATGTTTATATATATATATATATATATATATATATATATATATATATATATATATATGTATATATATATATATATATATATATATATATATATATATATATATATATATATATATATATATATATATATATATATATATATATATATATATATATATATATATTGTAACGGACTCTCTATTCCCGACTAGCCGTACAAATATATATTTAGTTATACGAGAACGTGAGGGGAAAAGCGTAAATAAAAACGCGATAAGTACAATAAAATGTTTAAATTTATTCTGCGAAAAAACCAGTGATACAAAATACAGTACTGGGAGGAGCGCGACCGCGAAGCTTGCCCACCGAGGCTTTTGACGGGTGCGAGAGAGAGAGAGAGAGAGAGAGAGAGAGAGTCGAGAAGGCACTTACAGTGACGCCGGTCTCGAACGGCTCGCTCGTGGTCGCTCGACTCCTAGATGCTCATCCGCTCTAGCGTAGATCGCTTTGTCCTCGTGATCAGCGAGGAAGCGCAGCAAGATGTGGGTGCACAGCATTACACGCGGCGATGCGGACACGCGAAATTACTCTTCACTGAGTAGTTAGCGGAATCGCACGGTGATCCGGAGAATACGATTATAGATGATTTCTACGAGGGCATAACTATTGTCGAAAATATTCTCGCGCGTTCAAGGCTAGAACAATACTAATTAGTGCGCGCTCTCGGCGCGCTCGGGACAGTGCCCCCTATCTCTGTCTGTCTCTCTCGCTCTCTCTGTAGCAAGGGCTTCCCTCGCACTCTCGGCACCTATAACATAACTATTACATTATACATGGGTGATGTAGGCGACGGGAGAGAGGTATCCGACAGATGTGAAATTATCCGTCACACGCCCCTCCCCCAGACGCTGGCTGCTGACCGGCGTGCCAGCTCGACCCTGCTCGCTCTTGTCGGCATGCAAAATATAGGAACAATAAGGGGGATAAAAATAAAAATAAAGAAGCATCCAACAAAAATAAAGAAGGAGATGAAACAAAAATTATAAGGAATAGGGAACTAACTACCCATAAAAAACTCGTCAGTTACCAAAGATTATTATTTATTGAGCGTAGATCGCGTCAGGTACATGGCGTACAACTCATATATAAAAAAGCGTGGATATAAAAAAAAATTTTCGCGATTCTTCGCAGCGCCTAGCGCTGGTTCGCATCGTCGGCCTTCCTGGCCAGGATTGCGGGGTGCGCGCTCCGGTTCCTAGTTACATGCACGGCGAGTCATCGCTCTCGGTCGCCGAGGAGAGTGTGCTGTCGTGCTGCTAGTCGCGGCGGTGTTTTTCGAACCTACGGGTCACCCGCCTGGTCTGGGTAGAGACGTTGCTGCGTGACTGGTACTTGATTGCGTGGGTCGCTCGTCAGCACCGTTTGCGACCAGTGTTCGCTTGTTCGCTTGTCTACCGAGAATTTGTGCGGTTCGCTTCATCATCAGGCGGGTGAGTCTCGGCCTCTGAAGCTTCGGCGTTTGCGCTGATTAGTGATAGAGGCATTGCGCTCTTCGCTAATTTCCAAGGGGCTTACTTCAGCTTGTTCATCTTCCGAATTTTTATCGCTAGCCGTCCTCTTGTGGAAAGGTTTAAGATCTTCCACGTGAACTTTACCCACGGATTATCCATCTTGGTCGATAACGTCATACACGTTTGGCTCTAGCTGGGCGGCGATCGTATAGGGGCCGGCGAATTTCGGAGCTAGTTTCGCGGGTACGCCCTGTAAGGCGGACGAAAGCACGCGATTTCGTTTCCAGACTTTGTCGCCTAGGTTATAGTGCACTTCGCGGCGTGACGTATTATAGTAGCGTGTTTGTCGCTTTTGCGCTTTTGAGGCATTATCAGCAGCTATTTACCGCACGCGTGGTAACGCGAGCATGCGAGTACGCCAGTTTTCGATATCTGCCGACTCGTCATGCTCTTCTACAACTCGCTCTTCGCGACCCCGGAGAGAAATTAGGGAGCCGGCTGCCTGCTTAAATTTAGGAAAGCTGGGCTCCACCCGGTTAACTCCTGTACAGTCGTGTTATAGGCGTACATCAACTCCGGGACGTATAAGTCCCAGTCACGGTGATTGTTTTGGAGATAGGACGTGATCATCGTCTTCATCGTGGGGTTAACTCGCTCTACCGGATATGCTTGCGCATGATACGGTGGAATTGTAGTGTGTGTGTGTTATAACCGTGAAATGGTAACCTTCCACGTACGGTCGGAACTTACGAATGGCTCACAGTACAGCGAGACATTCATGTTCTGTAACGGAATAATTCCGTTCAACCGGCGTCATGGTGCGGCTTGCAAAACACAAAACCCTTTCAACGCCGTAAATGGTTTGCGTTAAGACCGCACCTAGACCAGAGTCACTCGCATCAGTTTGAATAACAAACGGATGGTCGAAGGAAGGTCTATGTAAGATAGGCGCGGACGCTATAAGAGCTTTAATCTGCTCGAACGCTGATTGCGCTTCCTCGCTCAAAACAAAAGCGACACCGCGTTTTGCCAAATGAGTGAGTGGATCCGCGATCGTCGCAAAATAAGGCAAAAATTTGCGATACCACGACGCCATGCCTTGAAATCTCCTCAATTGTTTGAGATTCTTTGGCGCCGGATATTCCATGATAGGTGCGATCTTATCCGGATCAGGTTTGAAGCCGTCTCGATTAACGAGCACGCCGAGGAACTTAACCTCGCTGCGGCAAAATTCGCTTTTCTCACGATTAATGGTGAGGCCAGTATCTTTAATGCGCGTCAGAACGTACTCGAGTAACTTCATATGCTCTTCAAACGTATCTGAGACGATGATAATATCGTCGAGATACGAGAAAGCTCCATTTCAGATCCAATTATCTTATCCGACAATTACTGAAATGTGGCTGGGCCCCCTACTACGCCATATGGCATGCGAGTAAACTCGAAAAGGCCCATGCCAGGCACCGTAAAAACGGTGAGTTGTTGCGCTTCCTTTCGCATAGGAATTTGATGGTAAGCACTGCTCAAGTCGAGGATCGAGATATATTTCGCCTTCAGCAACTTGCGCAGTATCGCATCCATCTGAGGTAGCGGGTACGCGCACGCTTTCGTGATGGCGTTCAACTTCCGAAAGTCGATGCAGAAGCGATATTTCCCATTCGACTTTCGGTGCATTACGACCGGGCTCGACCTTTCGCTGTTGAATGTTACTATAATCCCAGCTTCGAGCATTTGGCGTATCTGCTCATGCATTTCCTCCTCCAGCTTTCTGGAGACAGGGTAATATTTTTGTTTAATGGGTCGAGAGCTGATGATCTCGACATTATGCTCGGCCTATTTAGTGCATCCCAGAGGCGCGTCGCTCGCAGGGAGCAGTCGCTCTAGTAGAGCTTGAATTAGCTCTCTCTGGGCTTCATCCACGTGAGCGAGACCAACGGAGTCGAGGTGGATCGGCCCTGCTCCGTTCTCATCCAACGTGGATAATTGTAGCGGTACTCGCTCCTTTCCGCCCTCTATACTGAGGGTCGCCTCTCGGGGTCGCAGGACAGTGTTAAATTTTCGCATAAAGTTTGCACCAAGGAGGCAATCCGCGTCAAGTTCATCTACGATGATTGCATCGACGTAGCGACGAACGTCGGCGATGTCGAAGGGTAACTCGAGGTGGCCGAGAATAGGGACGCTCTTGCCATCCGCAAGTCGTGCCCCTCGCCCTTTGTGAGGCGTAATTGTTTTACCACACTCGGTAGCGATTTGGAGGCCGATCCGACCTAGGGCTGTGCGCAAAGCGCCTGAGTCGCACAGAGTGCGGACGTGGGATCCGCCTATTCCAACAGGCAGGTACCAAGGGATATATTCCTCCGAAGAGGAAGCGTTTGTGCTTCCTTTCGGCTTCTCCGGAGTCGATTCAGTCGACGCTAGCGGGGCGTCGCTGTTCGCGGTGGCCTCTTGTCTAGGTGAGAGAACGACAGGGGCCATGTCTAGTCGTTTTCCGAACACTGGGGGTAATCGCCTTTGGTGTAGCCTGGCCAGCTGCACCCCCAGCAGCGCGCATACATTTTGGAGCCAGGCGGGTTGTCCTTATTCTTGGCACTGGCCAGCCTAGGCAACGGTGCGGTTCCGTCACTCTTCGTAGGAGGGGAGCCCTTCCGCTCTTTAGGCGGGCTATTAGAGCTGGTTTTGCGATAAGCGCCCTCACGTTCAGAGGCGCCGCTAGGTTTTGGCGAATTCAGCTGCTTGTTCGGTTTTAAGCCAAATTGCGCTAGTTTTTCCTCCAGCACCTTGCTAATCAATTTGCTAAGGTCTGCAGGAGATTGCGCTGCGACAGCCGCAAGACTTGTCTTCTACGCTGCGTCATCCGCTCCTGACCCTTTATTACTCGGGTTTGCGCTCTTCACTATGGCAGCTAAGCTGCTCTTATTGCGAGGCGGTGGCGGTTTTGCAGAGGTCGAGGGGCTTTGATAGGCCACCGTTGGCATTATGCACGATTTCGGGTTTGGGGCTCTTTAAAGTTCCGCTCAACCTCCAGTTGTGCTTCTGCTTCTCGCGCTAGTTCAATGAGCTTATTGATGCTCGTGACTTCTTGTCTGACTTTAAACTGTAATCGCGGAAGCATGTTGTCATAGAGGAGCTCTAGTTGCCTCTCCTCGGTCAATTTTCTGTCAAATTTGCTTAAAATGGCGTGTAAGCAAACTATATAGTCGCGCACTGGCTCGTCTCGGCCTTGCGTACGCGATTCTGCTTCTTTGCGCAATCGTCGCTGGAATCTTTTATCGACTCCATAGCATCTACGTGCGTCTTAGCAGAAGTCTTGCCATGATTACCATTTTTGGGGCTCTTGGCGGCACCAATGACGCGCTACGCCATACGTGAGCTCTGTCATGGCGTTTAACAGGTCTTCGTCCGTGATGTATGGCGCTAGCGCTCTGAACTCGCTGACGCGTTCTATGAATTCTTCGATGTTGCTGCCCTCTGCACCTGAGAATTGCAGCTTCAACTGCCTCACCATCCGCCCAATATCTACGTTCGAGGGGTATTGAAGCGTGTTGCCCCCAGCCGAGTATCTGCTTTGCGATAAAGTCGGTTGGTTCCCCCACTCCCCAGACTCTCGCCATCTGGGAAGGTTGGCTTGAGGCTGCAAAGGAGCATGCGTCTGTGCGGTTACACGCTGAGGCCTGTATGGTGTCGCCTCGGCATTTAGTGCAGTTTCTTGCTGTCTATTTGCGTTTAGCGCTGCTTCGCGCTGCCCATTTGCGTTTCGCGCTGCTTCGCGCTGCCCATTTGCGTTTCGCGCTGCGCTTTGCTCATTGACTTCCGAGCTTGTCTCCTGCTGATATTGCATTGAAAACGTGTCCCTGAATCACCGTTTTCTGTTTATGAGGAGCTGCGCTATTTTGCATGTTTAAACGGGTTCGCATGATCGATATAAGTTGGCTCATCTGAATTTTTAACTCAGATATTTCTTTGCGATACTCTTGCGTTAAGGCTTGCATTTGCACCATCTGCATTGCCGCTACTCTCGGTACTTCGTAGGTGTAACCATCGGTAAAGGTGAACTTTACGATGTCATCTGGGCGGTGGTTTACTCTTGTCGTAAATACTGATTGAGGGGCACTATGCACTGTATTGGTGCTTTGCGTATTCGCTATGGTGGTTGTTGACGTTACTGTCGTCGTCGTCCCATACCAACCGCCTGATATTGTGGTTATTGGTGATGGGAACTCACCGTTTGCGATGGCCTTGCCTAATCTTATGGCCTCCCTTATTTCTTCATTTGACGCGAGCACTGATGCACCTTCCGTCCGACATTGCTCGGCTCCTTGCGATTGTTCGCTTGATGTTGGCAAATCCGTTACGTTCGCCGCGCTGGTCAGAGACATGTCCTGGTTTTGAAAGTTCGTCTCTGTTATCGAATTTGGCGTTGACGAGTCGCATTTTTCCTTGCAATCAATTCATTTATCGTACGTTCACTGAACGCTACTCTATTAACGAACTCGCTCAATTTTCCGTCGCGCCTCACGATTGCTTCGGCCTCGTCTTCTTGATCCGATGTGCGCACGAAATCGGCCTGAGTGTAGTCACCGCGTAATCGCCTGTATAACCTATCTGATTTAGCGAAAGGTGTTCCGCTCGCAATTGGCTCTAGTTCACTTAGAGCTGCGTCCATTTGCGTACCTTCTAGATTCACGATCCATCCTTGGATCTCTAGGCCTATGGTTTCGTCGAAGGTAACTTCGTCTAATTCAGACATTTTCGCTTTTTAATATACTTAGCGTACAAAACGAATAATAGTACGCAAACAAAAAAAAAATAAAAAAGAAATATAAATAAATAAGTATCTCTGTTAATTCCTTGTTAAATTATGAAATTATTTACAATTAAATAGCGTTACGCGGAGGAATTCGTTCGTTTTTCAAAAAAGACTGCAGAAAAAAATTGCTCTTAGGGATTTTCAGCGTTAGTCTCGCTAGCTAATTAGCATTTTAATTTATTTAGTAAATATGTACTTTAAGTTGTAAAACACTCTCAAATATTATAGAATTGTACCACTTCCAGTTATTACTTGCTAATTGTTTACGCAAAATTTATTAATATCATTTCGTGTAATTGAATTGTTCGATAACTAAATAAATAGGTATATAACTATTTTAGATAATTAGTATTAATACTGAAAAATGTGTTGTAATAGCACTTCGCTGAAAGAGTCCTGTGTTTACTCGCTGAAAATTCTAAAATACTTTTCTAAAATTCTTATCAGAGACTTAATACTCCAATTAAAAAAAGGATTTTATTAACTTATTAGTTTAATAAATACCGTTCGAATTCCTCGTTTATTACTTTAATTAATAAAAGACAAAACGGATTTTAAATTCTGAAACAGGGGCAAAAAATTAAAAATTTTGTTCAGAATTTGCGAAATTCGCTAAATTGTTCGTAATTATTGAACAATTAATTATTTCAACTTTTTTTGTAATTAAAGTTTTGCTTTATTAATATTATTTGTTAAATCCAAGAATTAGGAAGAGAATTGACAATTAGTTATTTAGTTTATTAATACTTTAAATGAATTATCTACTTCTTTACTCTTAAATAAATCGATTGTTCAGTAAAATACTTATTAAGTGTGTTGAGCGATAATATGCCGAAACTCGCGTGTAATTTTGTAAAGGACGAAAGAACCTAAACCGCTAAATCGCAGTTTACGCTGTATACTGTGGTGATTGAATTATTAATTTGTCTAAACTTCTGCAAAAGTTAGTTTCCCACTGTGTTGAAATTTAGTTAAAATATTATTTATTTGTTTTACAAATTTAGTTGTGTTTATTAAATTAATTGTTTTCTAGAATAATTATTAATTGTATAAATTGTTTAACAATTCAATCATTGAGTTGTTAACATCAGTGCGCATGAGTCGCTATCCTTGCTAACTACTAGGTGACAACAGTATGCACTATACGACGTGTGCTTGCGCGCGATCAGCTGGCGCTTCGCTCGGTTATTCTTGTACGAGTTATATCCACGAGATGTACGCGCGAAGTCTTTGGATACTGTTCTATGAGAATATATTTTGACATTAATCTAAAACTCCTTTACTAGCGAGTACGCAGTATTTGGGTTTGTATAAAATCTCTTCAAGATGAATTTAATATCACAACAAAGTTTTTAAATATTTAGATAAATTATTTGTTAATTTAACGTGAAACATACATGTGTGTATGGTTTTTCTGCATACAGAATTTACTCGAATAAAATTTTCAGAAAATATTTTGAGAAAAAAAATTTTAATTAATTAAATAATTAAATTGTTGCTAAATAATGTTAAAATTATGTAATTTATTATATAATTATTCGAGCAACATAAGAAAAGAAAATTTGTATCCAATTACTGGTAATTGTCAAAATAATTTGTTGTTATTAATTAAAGTTATTTAATTGTCAAGCGAAATTCGCCTAAACAATTTCCCAAATAATGTGCGATCGTCGCTAGGAGTATTGTCTGCCTCTAAAATGTGTATCTAAATATGCTTGAATGTGTACCACTATATGCACGCATAAGTGCGTGAGTGCGTACGTACCTAAGTGTACGTGTGTGCGCGACTATACGTATACTATACTTTACTACAATACGTAGTTTTGCCGCGGGGCTCGAAATAAAATTTTATTCCGTTTGTCTCTCTCTAGCACACGTGTAAAATTTTCGTGTGCTAGAATCAAGCTCTTTGTTTACGTTCGCGCGCTCGAGCTGTGGCGCAACGTAAACACCTTGCCTCGTGGTCTGATCGTGCTCAAAGGCAAGGACCGGTCGACTTTTTCGTCGGCGACTCCACGCACGCTTTTTTCTCTGGAGCACCTTACCGATGCACCTCCGCTATAATCGCGGTTTCCTCGCCGGCGGGTTGTCGCGCGTATAATACGCATGTATTAGTGCACCGTGCGAAATTATTCTTCGCCGTGCACTGCGACTGCCCGCTTCGCGCGAAATATGTATGCGTGTGTCTTTACGACACAGTATATATACCCACTTTTGTGCGAACCACTCGCGTATTGTATGTACAAAAATATTCTGTATGCTGGAGCAACGTCGAAATTGAAGTTCGACGTGCGCTGCGATTTTCCGCACTATTAATTACACCACGTTCTCGGAAAATGTGAGTTTTTCTCGAGTGGCGCCAATTTGTAACGGACTCTTTATTCCCGACTAGCCGTACAAATATATATTTAATTATACGAGATAGTAAGGGGGAAAACATAAATAAAAACGCGATAAGTACAATAAAATAGTTAAGTTTATTCCACCAAAAAACAAGTAATACAAAATACAGGACTGGGAGGAGCGCGGTCGCGAAGGTTGCCCGCCGAGGCTTTTGATGGGTGCGAGAGAGAGAGAGAGAGAGAGAGAGAGAGAGAGAGAGAGAGAGAGAGAGAGAGAATTTGAAATTGAATTTATTAAATCTAGGCTAGGGACTCATGGTCCAAGTTAACCAAAGCAGTACAAAATTATACAATAATAGTAATACATATAGTTCGGGCTACACATGCCCAACGCAAGTCTCGACATAAATATAAGATAATAATAATAAAATAACATAGTTAAAAATAAAAATAAATAATAACTAGGGGGGCTGCGCCCCCCAGCGTGCCTTCGGCACGCCATCCCCCCGCCCCCACACACACCTGCTCCTCGCTTCGCTGGTCGCCCGCCCCCTCCCTATGTAAAAACTTCGTTTTTACATAATAGGAACGACCGCAATACTAAGGGGAACCTTGTATTTTTATAAAAGCGAAAATTGCAATACTTCCGATATTTATATAAAAAAAAAATTAAATATATAATAATAATAATAAACTAGCTGCTCACGGACTCACGGGTGTTCCTAACTACATATACCTATACAATCTCAATTACAAAAAAATACTTCCGCACATATGCATATATATACACTAATGCCGGGAAAAGGAGAAAAACAGAAGGAGAATGCTCAATACTGATCCATTCGGCAACGGCAATCTGGCTTAGCCCTGCGACCTGCGTGCATGAATACGCTAGGTACCTCGGCTCACGGTAGTACACACTTTCCGGACCTATGTATTACTACCGTGCCTCGGCTAGGCTGCGTTCGTACACCAAGAACAGCGGAAAAACACATGCAACTCGTGCGACCGCGAGGTATAAGATATATCTATATATATGATCGCGCACGCTTTCTGCTACTGCTGAGTAGTGCGGCGTGCCGTCAGCCGTGGCGCACATGTGTCTATGGTGTGTGTTGTCAACAATCGAATCGTCTGGCTCCCGGCGTCCCCAGCGATGACTGTGGCTGCTGTGGTATGCCGCCCTGGTGAATCGTGTTCGCCCTTTCATCGTGTTCGTCGATTGTCGATGATTCGTCGGAGATGGGAAGGCAGTGTGTCAGCGGCGAGAGCAGATTTAGTAAGCATTTTCTCGTTCCTAACCTCTCTGATGGGTGAGCTGATGGTACTTTCGCTTGTTGCAGGTATCTGTGGCAGCGAGAGTAGTGTAAACGAAGGGCACTGCTGCAGACTGTTTCTTGGGTGTGGAAATGTTGTTTGAGTCATCTATTTATTAGTTATATGTGGTTTTTAGGTGCTCAACTTCCCTTGTTTGGCTCTTACACTAGTGACTATGTGCACAGTTATGCGGCTGCTTGTGTCTTCAGCGTCTTCAGTGAAACAACGGTTTAAGGTCTCCACCAGTTCTTCCCCTCTAGTTGTTACATGAAGCTGGTACAGTGAGTGAACAACAGCCATTGCTGCAGAATTTTCTTTTGTATGGTATGTTTTTTTGAGTCATCTATTTATTTTATTAGTCATATGTGGTTTTTAGGTGCTCAACTCTCCTCGCTTGTCCCCCAGAATAGGGACTGGTCTGCTGTTTATGCGCTTTACTGATCCCTAGGCTGAGGCAGTCCCTGACATTGAAACACAATTGACGGTCTCTGTCAGTACTTTCCTTCTAGGATCGCTGTTAGATGATTCTCAGCAGACTGGCATCCATGGAGTACTGCCAGCCTAGACCGTCCAGCCCTATTTTGCAACTACTGCAGGTCTAAGTGATCTTCGAGTGTTAGTGCTTTAAAGTGTGAGGGGGTGAGGGGATAGGTAATAGGAACTGGGAAATATTATATAAGTGCTGTGTGTGTTGTTGAATGCGATAATAGTAGGTAGTTGTCCCTGGTAATATTAGCTCGTCTATTTAATTTCCAAGTTTAGTCAGGGTGTAAGAACTCGCTTCAGGGTATCTGTTGTATTAAAATACATCATTATGTATTTCGCAGACTTCTACCCAGTGAGACTTGCCTATTTAATAGTTTTCTACATGCTGTAAGACTGAGTCAGCTAGAACATTGCATTCTTTATGCATTGAAATTTACCATAGTACAACATTTATAGCTCATACATTACACAAAAGTTTTTTTTGTATATATGATATTCCTTTAACATGTACTTATATAATATTACACAATTTTGATTCTTTTAGTTCAATCGCTTAGGTCCTGGGAACATAGTAGGTTAAGCTGGGTAATCTTATATCAAATTTTTTAAATTTGTTATTAAAAATCTTTTTGTAGAAAACAAGGAAATAGATATTTTGTTTCTTTTAATTATTCTTCCAATATGTTTATCCCATTGAATATTGTAATCAAATGTAATTTTGTATCTTATTATTATGTTTTTGTAATTATATTATCTTTGGAATGTTATGTGGATTTTTTCCATCTTATTTAGAGCTATTGTATCGAATACTTCTGTGTAAATCTAATTCTGTGAAATAATAAGCGAAATTCACTATACGTGTATTGGGGTATTAAAAATCATGTTTATACGTTTAGATGATCCAGTAATTATTGTACATAAAAATGTTAATTGGGAATACGTTTTGTTTAAACTATATCTACATGCTTTGTATTTAACAGTTTTATTGAAAGTCAAATTCTTGTATGATAAGCGAAAATCGACTATTTCAGGTGTATTTAGGCATTAAAAATCGTTTTTATAGGTCTAAGCGGTCAGGAATCCATTTTATATGAAAATGTTAAATGGGAAAAAGTTTTGATTAAATATTATGTAGAACTTTTGTATTGAACATGTTTGTGTAAAATCAAATCCTGTCAAGTTTTAGCCTAAAATCGTCCATTTTATGAATGTTTTGACGTTTAAAATCGTTTTTATAAGTCTAACTCGACAGGAGTTGATTTTACACGAAAATGTTAAATAGAAAAAAGTTTTGTTTAAATATTATCTACAACTTTTACATTTAACATTTTTATATAAAATCAAATCTTGTCAAGTCGTAGCCGAAAATCGTCCATTTTATGTATATTTAGGCGTTTAAAATCGTTTTTATAAGTCTAATTCGTCAGGAATTGGTTGTACACAAAAATGTTAAATGGAAAAAAGTTTTGTTTCAATATTTTCTACAACTTTTGTATTTAACATTTTTGTGTAAAATCAAATCCTGAGAAGTTATAGTCGAAAATCATTCATTTTTGACCATTTTTGGCCGTTTTTCGCAGTTATCTTGGCAAATATTGATCGTACAAAAAAGTGTTCAATATAAAAAAGCTGTATTTTAATTAGTTTTAGCAGATAGACCTGTACATATTAGCTTAAAATTAATTTTTCTAGACATTAGGCTTAAAAATCGATTTTTTGAGATATTTCTTTGTGCTTGCATTTGAAAAATTTTTCATCGATCTATCTCAATATAGAACCAGCACTTAGGTATAATTAGAGGAGTATTTTCCCGCAATCACGATGAAATCGGTCGAAAATTCATTGAGATAATCGAGAAACTTGAGTACATACGGACGTACAGACATACATACATCTCAGAAAACGCTTAAAACGCACTCGCTCTGAGTGGAACATGGTTTTTACACATTAATTTTTCAGTATTTGAATTCTTACAATTTTCGCTCTGGTAAAATTATAAGGCTCTCCCGAGTAGCGGTCATGCCTAATAAAATAACATAGTTAAAAAAAATAAATAAATAAAAATAGATAACACAAATTGTGCAAGGTAAAAGAAAAAGACAAAAAACATTAATAAGCACGGTCGAAGTGTGGCAGTTTATTCCAGAGGTATGTAGCGCCAATACGGAATGAGTGGTGCATGTACTCCTTGTTGAATCGGTCGGTTTTAAGCTCGAAAGCTGAGCCTCTTTTACTGCCTACTCGGTCTGGGTCCATCAAGTAGAAGCCGTTGGCAAGGTAAGATGAATTGCCGCTCTTAAGGGGACAAGCCATGGTTAGGGGGTCGAAAAATCGATTTTTTTTTATGTACTATTTTGATAGCAAATTTTCCGCTGAATACTATGCTTCCAACCGCATTTCCAAATTCGATTTCGTTTAGAAAATACAGCTAAAACCGTGAAGTCACTTTTTTGCATATTTAGTGATTTTTCTTAAATTATCCATTTTAGATATACTATTGTTAATCTAATATTATTTTATGCTTCACAGCATACAATACTGAATTTAGAACGTAAATGTACATTGACATAGTAGGCAAACTTAACTCGAGGTATAAATCTCGTGTATTTTACTTTTACTCTACTTATACAAAAGTATATACGTACAATACATATAGATGGTTTAAAATCTCATCTGTTTACGTTCTGTCAGCGCCATAGTCGTTGGGATTTAAACTAAAAGTGTTTTGAATATAATTGAATCTGCATTTTTCAATGCAATTTATTCAGAATTGACAAAAAATTTTTTTGTAAATAAAGTGCTGTGTAGAACTCTTTTAACTGAGAGTGTAGAAGACAGCGATTTTAGGTTAACTGCACTGTGCAAAGTGTTGTTAATATTTTTAATTTAGTGAGTTCAGTGAGTGACTTTTATTTGTGTTTTTTAATCTTATATTTAATCTTATATATAATCTTGTGTTTTTTAACATTATAGAGGATTAGATATTAGCCACTATGGATTCTGACAAGAGAAATAGAACATGAGGAGCTCCAGGAAAGAAGAGAAAATTTGGAAGAAAAAAAAAACATAAAGGATTTAACAAAAATTCAGAGAATGTTCAACAAAAAATCACGAACAAAAGGAAAAGACGTACAACTTCAGGGAAAATAAAAGATATATCTGTAGAAGCGTCACAAACAAGAAACAGAATAATAGATATAAACATTCTGTTCTTACAGCTGGAGAAATTTCTTGTATGTGCAACATGTAAAGGACAAGTTAAAATTATAGGAGAAGATATTCGAGGACTTGGCTCCAAATTTAACATTATGTGCAAAAATTGTTCAGAGAGAAGAATTATAACCACGAGCAAGCAAGTTGGAGCTCAAAGCAATGCTTATGAAACCAACAGACGCAGTCTTCTTGCACTAAGAGCAATTGGGCAAGGATATGCTGCATTGCAAACTTTTTGCGGAATCATGGATTTGCCACCACCTGTTGCACATAGTTTTTATGACCATCTCAATGAAGATTTAAGCAAAGTGACTCAAGAGGTAGCACAAAATTCTATGCAAGAAGCCGTCAAAAAGGAAACAGCATTAACACCAGCTGAAAATCAAGGCCTAGATGTATCTGGTGATGGGTCATGGAGAAAAAGAGGATTTTCTTCATTGCAAGGTATTTCAAGTTTGATTGGCTTGCGTTCTCAACAAGTTCTTGACATATTTATCAAGAACAGTTTTTGTAAAGCATGTTTAAAGTGGGAAAATAGAAAAGGCACAGAAGAATATGAAGACTGGTTCAGTGATCATCAAGATAAATGTGCAGCAAACCATGAAGGAAGTGCTGGAAAGGTGGAAGTCGATGGAGTTGTGGAAATGTTTAGAAGATCTCAAGAAAAGTATAATGTAAAATACCATCATTACATTGGAGATGGAGATTCGAAAGTGTACAGTGCTTTGTACCAGGCCAAACCGTATGGAGATGAAGTTAAAGTTGAGAAGAAGGAGTGTGTGGGACACGTCCAGAAACGAATGGGAACCAGACTCAGAAATTTAAAGAAAAATTTTGGAAAAAAGTTATTAGACGATGGAAAAACCATTGGAGGCCAAGGACGATTAACAGCAAAAGTAATTGATCAGCTCACCACATATTATGGTAATGCCATCAGAAACAACACGGACTCTGTAGAAAAAATGCTGAATGCTATATGGGCTACGTACTACCACAAGATTTCCACAGACCAGAATCCTCAACATCATTTATGCCCACCAGGACAGAGCAGTTGGTGGAAGTGGCAAAAAGCGAAGGGTCAAAAAAAACTAAAAGATTTTCATCATAAAGGCAGTATTCCTGCAGTGATTATGGAGCAGTTGAAACCAATTTACAAAGATCTCTCTGAACAGGAGCTGCTTCACAGATGTTTAGGCGGTTACACCCAAAATAGTAATGAGAGTTTTAATAATTCAGTTTGGAAGATTGTAACCAAGACCTCCTTCAGTGGTGTACATGTGCTCACAGCAGGTGCTTGTATTGCTGTCACTTGCTTCAACGATGGAAGAGTTGGTTTTCTGAATATTATGGAAGCCTTTGATGTGAAACCTGGAGTAGCTGCAATTGAGTGGGCACAGAAAAGCAATGACATCAGATTATTTCATGCTGAGAGGAATGCCGAAGAAAACACTTTAGAAAATAGGAGAAAACGAAGGAGACTGCAATTGAATTTACCTGAAGAGTCATATGCACCAGGTTCTTACTAGAGTAGGTAAAAAGTTATTTTTATGCGATAATAGCTAATATAATATTTATTAATTTTTTCTTTTTACAGGTGTGTTATTGGCTCTCATAAAAGGATTAATTTATTTTGAGGTTATTTTTACTGTCAATAACATTTATGACTAACAATGTTTTCAGCCTAGTACGAAAAAAAAAATAAGTACAACATTTATGTATTAATCTAAAAAATTTAAAAATATTGTTGAATTAATGAAATTCTTTTTTATAGGTTTATTCAACAGTTAAAATGATTTAGCCAGGACTACTTTCATCTAATTGGCATCTGTTTCATTTTTCCACTAAAGTATATCATACAGAATGAAAAAAAATTTTTGGTAAGTAGTTTTGAAACTTATATAAAGTTATAGAAAACCAAAACTTTGAATTGAATTTCTGAATAACTTGTTTTTTCTATTTACAGGGACTTTGCCGCAGGATTTCTTTTAAATAAAGCAAGCTAGAGGTTTGGAAATTTAGGAGTATCTTTAAAATTGTGTTAGTTATAGAAACTGTGAGGTACTTTTTTGAAAAAGGCTTTAGAAAAAAAATTATAAAATAAAATTACAAAAAATATTGAAATTTGAATAAAAAAAACATAAAAAAATTAGATTTTTCATTAAAAAACAATTTTAAAAATTTAAAAAAAAAAAAATAGCTCACATTTTCTATAACTGGTATAACTACAAAGGTACTCCTAAGTAACCAGACCCCTGCCTTGCTTTGTTCAAAAAATTTCCTGCGGCAATGACATGCCAGTTTCTAATTCAGAAGGGTTTCTTAATCTAATGGACTGCAAGACCCAAATCTTAAACACCTGGATGATGTAGTCTTAAATTATAGGTAATTGTATAACTTAATAATAAAAAAAAGTTTGAACTCTTAAAATTATATATTGGCTTTGTTATTAAAGAATTAATACAATAGCTTTTTTTTCAGGTTCAACCATGGCTTGTCCCCTTAAGGACGTTTTCCGGGTCGAAACAGCAATTTTAGTTTTTATATTTTTATATAATATTTATTAATTTGATAATCCAAGAGTAAGTACACGTAACAAATATATACTTGAAAGAGCATAAGACAATTTTTTTTAGACAAATTCAGGCAATAGCCACTGTGGTATTGTTACAATTAAAGACAAAAACTCCAGTAAGTTCTTTAAATTTTTTTATTTTTTATCCGATCATAAAGAAATAGAGCTTATTTTGTTCGTTAAGAAATTTCAGGGAGAGTATCGATGGGAAAATTTATGATACGAATTACCAGTAAGGCGTAATATCAATTTATTTAAGAAAAGCAAGTCAAGTTTTCATCAAAACTTTCTTAAACAAATTGATATTGCGCCGTACTGGTAACTCGTATCATAAATTTTCCCATCGATACTCCCTCTGAAATTTCTTAACGAACAAAATAAGCTTTATTTCGTTAAGATCGGATAAAAAATAAAAAAATTTAAAGAACTTATTGAAGTTTGTGTCTTTAATTGTAACAATAGCATAGTGACTATTGCCTGAATTTGTCTGAAAAAAATTGTCTTATGTTCTTTCAAGTATATATTTGTTACATGTACTTACTCTTGAATTATCAAATTAATAAAACATTATTTAAAAATAGAAAAACTAAGACTGCTGTTTCAACTAGGAGAAAGTCCTTAAGCACGGATGTTAAAAAACGTAACACAAGGTACTGATGTCTATCCTTTAGTGGCAGCAGCTTATTAGAGGTGTAGGGCGGCGTAATGTGGTCAAACAATTTGGTACCTGTGGCGAATCGAACCGCTGCATTCATACATCTCGTAAGTTTCATGTTGAGCTCTTTGGACAAAACTAGAAACAGGCTGGCACAGTAGTCGAACTATGGAAAAATGAGCGTTTTAATCAGCATTAACTTCATAGATGATGGTAGAAACTCCTGATTATTGCGTAACCGTGAAAGAGCGGCCAAACATTTCTTGGCGGTAACATTACACTGATCCCTCCATGAGAGCGAGTTTTCGAGTGTAATACCCAGGACCTTCAATGAATCGCTCAGATGAACGACGTTGCCATCAAGAAGGATCGAGGAGATGTTCAGAGCTCTTGCTTGGGCCATGTAGCGTTTTGAACCAAGCCACATAGCCTGGGTCTTACTGCCGTTCACAGCGAGACCGTTATCCGAAGCCCAACGCGAGATATTCACCACATCTTGACTCACCTTCTCGATGATGTTGATGTCCTTAAAGCTACCGCTGCAGTAAATGACGAAGTCATCGGCATAAAGATGGCATTTGCAGAATCGGAGGGCGGATGGAAGATCATTAATAAATAATGAAAATAGAAGTGGCCCTAGCACACTTCCTTGAGGGACGCCGGATTGTCTGCTTAACGGCGTTGATGTAGAGCGATCAGGTAACACAACAGTTTGCGTGCGGCCCGATAAAAAAGACCGTATCCAGCAGCAGGAAGAAGCGGAAAAGCCGTATGTACGCAACTTATCTATGAGCACGTTGATGTTCATAACGTCAAAGGCACGCGAAAAGTCGATCGTGACAAGTAGCGTGATGTGTTTAGAGTCAATAGCCTGTCTAAAATCATCAACCATTTTGACTAGTGCCGAGTGCGTGCTGAAGCCCTTTCTAAAACCCGACTGGTGGACATCTAAAATACCTCTATCTTCAAGGAACTTCCTAATTTCCGTGGCCACCAGGCATTCCAAGATTTTAGAAATTGAACAGAGAATACTAATCGGGCGGAAATCAGATAATGACGCGGCCTTATTATTCTTCGGATGGGGGCGCACGATAGCTCGTTTCCAGAGTGTTAGAAAAACACCAGATTGGAACGAAAAATCAAAGGTGTGCAAAAGTAATGTCAATATTACCGGGAGGCAGTCCTTCCATTGCCGCAGGCGAATCCCATCCGGACCAGAGGCATTAGAGCGAGCGAGGTTTGTAGCCTCGAGAACGTCAGCAGCATCGATATGTCGGAAGTAAAATCGCTCCTCGGGCGGTAGCTGGGCGGTTGGCCGGCAAGGTAGATTATTGGAGGGGGTGGCAACGTTGATGAAGTGCCAGTTCAGCGTATTGGCGTAGAATGGTGGCGGCTAGTCCCGAGAGCGCTTAGAGAGCCCAAGCTCGCCAAGAGTCCTCCACATATCCGCCGAACTGGACGCATTACTAATGAAACAGAGAGAGAGAGAGAGAGAGAGAGAGAGAGAGAGAGAGAGAGAGAGAGAGAGAGAGAGAGAGAGAGAGAGAGAGAGAGAGAGAGAGAGAGAGAGAGAGAGAGAGAGAGAGAGAGAGAGAGAGAGAGAGAGAGAGAGAGAGAGAGAGAGAGAGAGAGAGAGAGAGAGAGAGAGAGAGAGAGAGAGAGAGAGAGAGAGAGAGAGAGAGAGAGAGAGAGAGAGAGAGAGAGAGAGAGAGAGAGAGAGAGAGAGAGAGAGAGAGAGAGAGAGAGAGAGAGAGAGAGAGAGAGAGAGAGAGAGAGAGAGAGAGAGAGAGAGAGCATAGCTCCGTTGTCAGTTCTTCACCTCGATACACAAATAACAGGCTGCTTTCTGAAAACAAACTATGCCACCCTCCTGCCATCAGCGCAACAAGCGCGTTCGCGCATTTATTATAATGCGCGCCTTTTCTCCGCAATTAACGAGACCAATTAATTACAGAGCAACTTTTTGAAAGGAAACTTCTTAATTATTCAAATCAAGGATAACGCCAAACTCACGCGAGCTCAGCGCGGCGTATGCGCATTCATTTGACAATTCAATTACAAGTCGAACGCTGTCCGTATTTTTTCTTCCCAAAGAAAAGTGCAGCAACTGCAAACAGAGCATGAGAAAACGGCGAGAGACGGATTGAGTGCCTTCGTTAGTTCTTTCTCTCCCCCTCTCTCTATCTCACTCTTCTTCTCTCTCTTTCTCTTATATATATAGTGTAGGAGAGGCGTTGCCGAGCTCGTCCTCGAACATCTCGCGTCATCATCCTTTTCTACGTTAAAAGTAAATAAACAGAAATGTAGTAAAAATAAAAATTTAGAGTATGAATTATATTTTGGTAATATGAGTTATGTTTGTAAATTTTGTTCGGCAGTATATTGGAAAGAATAAAATAATAAATCAATTTGTTGTAGTAAGGGTAAAATAATTTTGTCTCCGCTAAGTATATATAATAAAACACTAAAGAATCTATTATTATATGATAACAATTTTCGAACTTTAATCAGATATTAAAATAACTTATTTTGCTTTGCTACATTTAGTGCAAATGTAAAATACGAACAGAAAAAAGCTATTTATAATTTAAAAATTCAAAGACAAGTTTGTCATATAACGCCAAATACTTTACTACCAGAAAAAATGCTGAACCTTCGTGTGGTCAATTATATATATATATATATATATATATATATATATATATATATATATATATATATATATATATATATGATGACAATACTGCAATTGAAATGAAAATAAAGAGTCATAAAGATTTAACTCAAGAACATTTAAAATTATTGACTGAAGTTTTAAATAGCAATCCTTATGCTAAACAGTATAAATATTTACACGAAATAACTAATACAGAAAAACTTTCAAACTATAAATTATATTTTGTTCGTAAGAATAATAATCAAAAACATAATTATACTAAACCATTAACGTCGAAATGTGCAGCTATAATTATTTCCAAATCAGGAATCTCTCATAATTATGATCTATACGTTTATACGAAAAATAGTTCTAATGAAAAAGAATATACATATTTAAGTAAATTATCACATCATGATGACCCAATGGTATTTCCAATATTTTTTCCTTCAGGAGATTTAGGCTGGAGTATTGGTTATACTAAAAAACTATATGATTCAAAAGAAAACCTTCTAACAATATTACAGCACTATTCTTAAAGATTAGCTTACAGACCAAATTCAGAAAATTTCAATCCACTTTTATTTGGAGGGAGACTAACCCAACAATTCTTTTTACATGCCTATATTATGATAGAAAACAATAGAATGAATTATTTTAGGCAGAAACAAAAAAAATGACGTACTGAATGTTATCAAGGTTTGAGGGATCATGTTATAAATAGTGCATTAAATATATCAGAAAATTTTGAAAAAAAAGAAAGACTAGGAAATATTTTTGTACTACCAGCAACTTATATAGGTAGTCCTAGATATATGAAGCAACATTATCAAGATGCAATGGCAATAGGAAGAAATATTGGTCGACCTGATTTATTTATAACTATGACGTGTAATCCTAGGTGGAAAGAATTAAAAAATGTATTGTAATGTAGGATTCTAGCTTATTCGTGAATATATTAATAACGTGGGATTCTGGTTATGGTGAATAACTTTTCAATATTCAAAGCAGAACAACCAAACATAACTTAAAATAATAAAGAAGATTTATTAACATAGTTTCTATTATGATAGTTGTACCGATTTTACATATATATTACAAACGTTTTGCTGTACCGACTAGCAACATCTATATTGCGTGAATCCGTGCATATTGAAATATGCGATACAAGTCATTTAGCAATTACGCGCAGGCCAAATAACAATGATTTACCTTTCGGCGTTTCACTCGTGGACGCTGGCGGCAAGATTCCACCCTCGGACCATCGGCTCGCTCTCAGTCACACACTCGATCACACACACGCTCAGAACTCTTTACGGGAGTTCAACGAACACAACGAAACCAGTGGTTTAGTAATAGTATTGAAAACGTGAATAATACTTGGCCAGCACGCCGTAAATCGATTAGTACCGTTAACTCCAAAGTATCGCAAAAGTCTCGAGTTAGAAGCGCGCGCGTATTATCGAATTCACGGTTCAGCAGAGAGTGAGCGCCCTTCGTCCCGTCGCTCGCTCCGTCGATCATCGCAGCGCTGTTGTCGATTCGCAGCCCGGCATGTCCGGCCGGTACATTTGGCAACGTCTCGGACTTGGCACTTTTCATAGCAGCAGCAGCAGGCTTTTCTTATGGCTGGACCAGGGCCATTATTGTGCAGCATTTGCATGCCTCGAGAGCGTGCCTTATGTCCGGCTCGGGGGCGTCCGAGCTACTCGGCTTCACGCCTCAGGAACTGGTGATTCTCGACTGCTGTTGAAGGTGCGAGACTCGGACAGCTCTCGCGTTTGTACCTGTAAAACGCTCGTATTTCGCGCCGTTCGCGCGGCTCGCATCGTCCCGATACTCACACGCTTGCGCACACACACACATTCCCATAGCCGTATTGGTCCTAGCTTCGTCTTGTCGGACTCTCGCCTGCAAAAGCTACGACTCTCTCATAGTATTAACGACATTTCCTATTGGAACTACGCCCAATGATATACCAAATATTACAGTTAGATTATTTTATACAAAATTTAAGTGTTTACTTAAGGGGGCTAGACATCTTTTTTCTCTGAAATAAGAAGTCACATTTTAATACATAAATGTAAACTAATTATTTCATACTTTTTACATATAAAAGTGGGTATATTTACCTTACCTTAAAACTTTCTCCGATGGGCCTTTTATATGGTCCAGAACCATAGTCATCGATGAAACAAGTTTTTTCACTAACCGTAAGCTTTGAAATTTTCTTGTGGATGGATTGACTCCAGATTTGAACTAAATTACTCCTGAATAGTATAATTCTCATATGAGTGTAGGGATTTTTGATCTAATGAGAAAAAAAATATTGTGCTGTTTTTCAAGAGTTTTTTTTTAATTTTTTAAAATTTTTTACATTTTTCCATAATTTTTCTGATATAAAAATTTTTTCCGACATTTAATCCTAAATCCCTACACTCATATGAGAATTATACTATTCAGGAGTAATTTAGTTCAAATCTGGAGTCAATCCATCCACAGGAAAATTTCAAAGCTTACGGTTAGTGAAAAAACTTGTTTCATCGATGACTATGGTTCTGGACCGTATAAAAGGCCCATCGGAGAAAGTTTTAAGGTAAGGTAAATATACCCACTTTTATATGTAAAAAGTATGAAATAATTAGTTTACATTTATGTATTAAAATGTGACTTCTTATTTCAGAGAAAAAAGGTGTCTAGCCCCCTTAATGATATAGGAAACCATCAAATTTTTGGAAATGCTTTAGCTTATGTGTATACTATTAAATTTCAGAAAAGAGGGTTACCGTATGCAGATCTTGTAGTAACATTAGATCATAAAAATAAATTAATGACACCAGAAGCTATTAATAAACACATTTCTGCTGAGATACCTTTTAATAATGATAAAAAATTACAAAAATTAGTTATAAAACATATGTTACATGGACCACATAGTGAAAATTCTCCGTGTTACGATAAATGTAAAGACGTTTGTAAAAAAAAATTTTCCTATACCTTTTCAATCGTCAACAATAAACGAACAAATAATTGTTCTGATAATTACACATATCGACTTAAAAGAAGTAAAAAAATTATTCCAGTAGATAATTCAATGGTAGTTTCTTACAATAAATTTTTATTAGAAAAATATAAATGTCATATTAATGTTGAATATTGTGCTTCAATTCAAAGTATCAAATATATTTTTGATTATATACATAAAGGTAGTGATAGAGCTTTTTGTACATTAAAAAAAAATGATGACAAAAGAAATGGAATATATGATAAAATTACTGCATATATTCATGGCCGGTACTTGAGCCCAATGGAAGCAGCATGGCGGTTACAAAAATTTCCCTTATGTGGAAGAAGTCATACTGTTATCCGTTTAGCAGTTCATACAGAAAATCAACAAAAAATTGTTTTTGAAGAAAATTATGAAATAGATGCTCTTGATAATTGGAAAACAACTTTAACAGCGTGGTTTGACTTGAATAAAAATGATAAATTTGCAGATAATATAAAATACGTTAATATACCGCATTATTATATATTTAACACAAAAAAAGTTTGGGTAAAACGTGAACGTGAACAAAAACATTATGCTATTCGACGTTTAAATATAGTATCTCCAAAAGATTCTGAAAGATTCGCTTTAAAATTAATATTAAGTCGTATAAAAGGAATATAGAAAGATTCGCTTTAAAATTAATATTAAGTCTACTTCCTTTAAAGATTTACGTACATATACAAATGTAACGTATAATACTCATAAAGAAGCTGCGACTGCAATGAATTTAATAGAAAACGATTTACAAATTTTAAAAATGTTTCAAGAAGCATGTCGTATCATGTTACCTTTTCAATTATGTAAATTTTTTACTTCGTTTCTACTAACAGAAAATATTCAAGCCAATATTATTTGGGAAAATTAAAAAAAATATTTTAGTGAAGATTTTCATGAAAATAAACATAACTTAGCTTTAGATCATATAAATAAATTATTATTGTTGGAAGATTTATCTTGTACAGATTTTGGATTACCTGAACCTGATCCCATCATAAATGATATAAAATACGATAGTAAAATAATTTCAATTAGTAAGGAAATATTCGGATATGTTTACAAAATTAAATGAAGATCAAAAATTTATTTTCAAACAACTTATAAAAAATATAAATAAAATAAATTTTATAGACGGTCCTGGAGGTTCGGGTAAAACATTTTTATATAAAACTTTAATTTATTATTTTCTATCAAAAGGAAAAAATATTATATCAATGGCTTGGACTGGTATAGCGTCTATTCTATTACCCAAAGGAATGACTACTCATAGAACCTTTAGATTACCATTAGATTTAAATAGTATTGAAAATTCTTTTTTTAAATTAGAATCAGATAAAAAGAAATTAAGAGAAACAGAAGTCATAATCTGGGATGAAGCATCTATGATACCCAAAAAAGCTTTAGAAATTATTGACAGATCTTTAAGAGATTTATGTACAAACGATTTACCTTTTGGGAGAAAATTAATAATTTTAGGAGGTGATTTTCGACAAATACTCCCAGTAATGAAAAACGGATTTAGAAGTGCTATAATTGAAGACACTATTAAATATTCTGAACTTTGGCATTTATTTAAAATTTTTAAATTAAAACACAATATTCGTTCTCAAAATAATGAATTCTCAAAATTATTGTTACAAATTGGAGACGGTAATATAAATCCTTTTATAATACCTAATAATTGGAGAACTAACGATATTTGCTTACAAATTTATAAAAATATTAATAAAATAAATGATTATGATTGTGTTATTTTAGCACCTCATAATGAAGACATTAAATTTTTGAATAAAAAAATTTTAATGTTATTAAATGGTGATAAGAAGAGTTATTATAGTACAGATTATGCGACTCATAAAGGTGTTGATCAAAGTGATGACAACATTCATCTACTTTTTCCAATAGAAACATTAAACAATATTTATGAAGGTTTGCCACCTCATAAATTAGATTTAAAAGTTAATGCTATTGTTATGTTAATTAGAAATTTGAGTATACACGAAGGTTTGTGTAACGGTACTAGACTTAAAATAACCAAATTATTTAGATATAATATTGAAGCAGAAATATTAACAGGAGAAAAAGTAGGTAATAGATTTTTTATTCCAAGAATTACATTAAAGACAGGAGAATCTTCTTCATTACCGTGTATTCTTTATAAAAAAACAGTTTCCATTAACATTAGCATTTTGCATGACCATTAATAAATCTTAGGGACAAAGTTTTGATTATGTAGGGTTATACATCAAAAGGCAATTATTTTCACACGGTCAATTATATGTTGCTTTACCAGGATGTAAAAATCCGGATAACATATATAAACAAAATAATTTAGAAAATTCATTAGAAATTGAAAATATTGTTTGGGAAGAAATTCTTGATAATTAAAAAAAACAATTAGTTATATAAGTAAATATGTATGTATATTTATTGCATATATTTATTAAAAAATATGTTCATATATATTCAAAAACCAAATTTCTTAATATAAAATATACGTAATAAAAGTATAAAATAAAGGAGAAATTATTTGAATGATAAGAGATTTTAATAATTAGCTAAATGAAAATTGTATATAAAATTTAATTAAGTTTCGATTTGATCCATATAAAATACAAATAAAATCAAAGAGAAGATTTTTAAATCAAAATTTTTAAAGTGATTATGCTCTTATATTTTCATAAAACAAATTACACAATATAAAATATACGCAATAATAGTATAAAATAAATGAGGAATTGTTTAAACGATATTATAAGAGATTTAAATGAATAGCTATTTGAAATCAGTATACGAAATTTATTTAAGTTTCAGTTTATACATAAAATAATAAAAATAAAATACAACAAAAAATTTTTAAATCAAAATTGATAACGTAAATGTACTCTTATATATTCAAAAAAATCACTACCTTGAAAATAAATAGGTTCAAAGTCTTCAAGGTCTTATTTTTCAAAGTTGGGGGGTTGACGAGCGGAGCGAGTAGGGGGCGCAGCCCCCCTGGCACATATATATATATATGTATAGTGGGCTGTTGTTTGAGCTTCTATAAACGCGGGAATATGCGAAAGAGAGGGGAAATGTATATAAGCGTTAACGAATGGAAAATGTCTTACTTTTCTGATGGTAATTATATCTCCTTATATTCGAAATAAATAAGGCCTCCAGGCTCTATTGATTATTTGTAATGTTATATTCCTTTAGATCCTCATCAGTAATTGATATGGAATTTTTCGCTGTTGATTCCGATATCTCTTTTTATTTATGTGCAAAATTGTATGAATGGATCCGATAGTATTTGAATAGCTGAATATATATATATATATATATATATATGTTTGTAAATTGGTACTTTTGAGGAGATGTGAACCTTTCGCTCAGAGTTCGGACAATGTGACTAAAGAAATAATGACCCTCAGGTTACCGACTCTGGAAAAAGGGGGTATAGATTTCTCCTCAAAAGTCACGATTCTTGCTTTGAGAAATTTGAGGAGTCTCTTCAAAATGCCGACATCTCTTCAAAAGTACCGATCTATACGTTGATATCTCTTCAAATATACCAATTCCCATAGTTATGATATATATATATATGTGTGTGTGTGTATATTTCTGTTCACCGCTATGTTTCAGGACTTTTCATTGGTTTACCGCTATGTTTCAGGACATTTGCATGTTTTCAGGACTGTACTGAATTGTTTACCGCTACCTTTCAGGACATTTTTGTATTATTCAGGACATTTAGGGTTTCTTTCACAACGTTTTTTCCGTAAAATTTTTCCGAAATCAACGTAAAATACTGCGGAACTGAAAGGGGGCACCGCAGGCGTCGTGGTGTTAGTCAACACCCTGAGGGATATTATTTCTTTAGTCACTTATATACTGTTTAACGTTTTATACCTACTTCTATTGCAGAAAACCTGTAGGTGTCCTGGAAGGTAGCGGTGTACTAAATTATATATATATATATATATATATATATATATATATATATATATATATATATATATATATATATGTATATATATACACTTATCGGGGTTTATGTAGCCCAAGACTGTATATTAGTACCTACAGCCCAGAGTTCCCTATGGCAAGTGACTAAAGAAATAATGGCCCTGGGTCGGGCCGCATAAACCCCTATATTTAGAAATATTATGAAGCCCGGGCTGCATAATCAAAATAGGGCTCGATAAACCCGTATATATAAAAAAACGGGCTTTATAAACCCCTTTCGAGAAATGTGTATATATATATATATGAATTCCAAGGTCTTTGTCCGTGTGGTACTTCCCAATATAATTGCTACGTATTGCGTTCACTAAAGCTCTTTCACTCCGACTGTTCTCTGAGGCTACTAATTACTTTCTGCCTCTAACCGGCGTGGCGTCGGCACGCTGAACTTCCCTTCCCCCTAACTTCACACCGGCTTTCTCCCTCAGACCCACGCGGTCTTAGCCTCTTGGCAACAGTATGACGTCGCACTCATACTCGATTCGTCACCAAGGGGTGTCGAATTTCTCGGCACGTGAAAGAATCTGACCGGCGATAAGGGAAGAGTGCCGCGTCAACGCAACTTGTTGCTGCTTTGAGCGATAAGCCTCTTAACCAGAGTCGCGTGGGACATAATATAATTTTAATATTGCGAACGGAATATTCTCGCAGGCAATTAATTGAAAGAAAAGAAAGGGAAAAAAGAGAGAAAAATAAAGAACCAAAAAAATGCGTCACGTAACAATATAGTATTAAAAATGTCACTATACTTCAATTTTTTTGAAAATAATCAAAATAGCCAAAACAAAAAATGCTACTGCTCCGTCAATTTTAAAAATTTTGGTCTCAAATTTTTTTTGTGAATACATTACGTAAAAAAATTTTCAGCGCCCTGCGATTTTTTAAGACGGGTTGAAATTTCACCGGTACCTCCCCTCAAATGAATATATCAATAAATTCAAATTTTATGGATCTTCATTGCTAATACATGAAAACAGTTGAGAAAATGGATCTCAAAGAATACAATAGAAGGAACTATTGACTTTAGATAATAATTAAAGATAAAAATAAAAATGAGCACTGTTAAAATCATAATATAGACTACCGGTAAAGTGGATATTTTCTAAAGTATGACATTCGCAAGACATCAATGTAAACATCAGTATCAGTGGATTTATTGTGATCAACAGTGGATTTTAAAAAGTTTTTGAATTAATGTGAATTTAAAAAATCACGTCAAATAAGTCGGTACAAATTACAGAAGAAATGAGAGAACAATAAACAATTTCATGAGCTTGGATTAGATGATAGAATATTAAAGGTATTATAATATCTATAATATTTTTCATCACAAGGCCGTAAAATGCGATTTCACGGACCGAGTGTGATCAGAGCGCACGAGAATCGACGCAGCCGGTCCGATTGATGCTCGATCACACGAGACGTGAAATCTTATACAGCCGAGTCCGTAAAATAAAGGCGAAAAATTTAAATCATAGAAAAGCTTAGAAACTTTAATAACTGAATTGGTTAATTAGGTAAGCTTCTATTGAAGGAGCAATTTTAGTAAAACTGAAAAATTATTACTATTTGTAACGCGGCAAATGCACGTTACATTAGAGTGTAGGAAAAAGCGTACGGCAGCCATGACGAGCTACGCCTCGGCACGCGACATCGCGCGCACACACACACATGCGCATGCCTGCCCATCCCAGCTGTCTTGCTGTATGCGCTACTCCTTTCCACGCTCTTTTCCTCACGTGCCCAGCTCTGGCAAGGAGACGAACATAGACCATCAGCAGCTACAGCGAGGACAAGCTGTAGCTGGAGCAAGAGCGAGCCTCGCTCTCCCAGGCAGCTGACAGCAGCAGCCGACGCCAGAGGAGAGCGAGGGAGGGATGCACGGTGCCGTAGCGCCGTCGGCCGTCCATGCACTGAAAAAACTCTGGCACACAAGACGTTCCAAAATGAAAACAGAAGTCGACCCGATGATTGGGTATGTCTGTTGTTCCTGCTAAGGGAGCTCTTACGTCCCTGTCGAGGTAAGAGACGTGCCGAGACGAGTGCACCACACGGAGGTTGAGCAGACGCCCTGAAAAAGGGACGGCAGAGCTTCCTTGCCGTACAACAGACTTTCCGCGCGGGACAACAGACGTACATAACCTTAAGACGACCTCCGTAAACGAATAAAGACGTCTCACGTGCCAGAGTTTTTTCAGTTTGAGAGACACCGCGCGCGAGCATCGGAGTCATGTGGACTGCCCGCTCACGCCGCGGTGAAGAAGACGGCCGATCGGCGAACTGGAGCAGCAGAGCAGCGTGCGCGCACCGGCCGGCTTATATTCTGCCGCTTACCGTCGTGCCGTATGCTCGCGCTAACCTTGTGCCGTCCTGCTGCGAATCCGCCGCTCTGTGAGCATCATCACTGGCATTCAGCCGACCTCACCGCCGTCTGTCCGCGCAGAGTGTTCGGGCCACCCGTCGACAGCGAGAGAGAGAGAGAGTGAAGGAGGGCCGCCCGGTTGCCGTCGGTAAAGCGAGAGAGAGAGAGAGAGAACTACTCCAGCGACGACACTGGCCGAGGCTTGCCCCTTTAATTTCACGTTCCCCTGGTTCCCGCGCGTGTGTGTGCAGTGCACGTCCGCGTCGGGAGTCACGAGACTCCGAATTCGCGTAAGCTGTAGCACGTGCTATAGCTGTAGCTTAAAGGTAGGGTTTCTGCTCCCGGGGGAGCTAGCCAGCGAAGGCTTCTGATTTTTGGTGCAAGCAACGCGTGCACCTGGCGCCCATTATTCATGTGCAAAGTAAGCTAGTTTTCGAATTAAATAAAATACCTATTATTTTTACCCGTTGTTTTCTGTGATAAAGAATTACCCGCGAACCTCTACCTTCATCCCCAGCAGAGCGTTACAAGTGGCGTAGCCAACGTGGGGCCACGGTAAAGGCCGTGGCATAGTTAAAAGGGATTTGCGTCGTGATATTCGCCATCGCAGCGTGCACACATAACGGGAAACCGCGAGGGGGGAAGCGTTCTGGCGGCAATCTTTAGAACGATCGCGTGCAAGCATTTTGAGAACGCAGGAAAGTTTTGAAGTTTAGCCAGACGCTTCTGATTGCTTAAATAATAATTTTGGTTACTTTGCGTAAATTTTTAGAAATAATTTGGAAATTTGTATTTATTATTTAAACCATTTTATTGCGATTTGTGCGCGATTTTGCGAGGTAAGAGTAAATGGAATACTCGCTAACTCACATCTTGCTACAGCTTTAGCCACGTGGCGCATAGAATTGTAACGTGTTCAGGAAGTGTAAAGGTTTCAGAGAAACTTCGTGGACACTGGTACACGACAGAATCATTTTTCGTTTCTTTGTTATTCCCTTCCTTTTTGATTTTTTTTTGCTTTTGATTTTTTTTGTGTTTTTGGTTTGAGAAATTTCTCGCTTCTGCTCCTTTTCTGCAAACCCCTTTTATAGTTCCCACGCCTCTGTTGAAAAGATTTCATGAGAATCCGGGAGGGGGCATTTTAATCGATTTAACTGCGTTTGGGAATTGCGAGGAAGAAGTGCGAAATTGTCGCACTTACCTTCTCAAATTGACTCGATTGACTAGTTTGATTTTCTTTTTTTTGCCTTTGTTGTACTTGCTTGGGTTTATCTTTTTTATTGGTACTAGATTATTATAGTAAAGGTAAATTTGAATAATTTAGAGCTGGGGAGAAAATCACCGGAGCTACTCGATCGGGGCTAACTGAGAAGGTAGAGTTAAAATCATAATGGAAAATTGTGATTGGAGTTGGGCTTCGCTCGGTGTCGACGAGAATGATTTAATGTGCGTCGATCCGATAGCTGCAGCTCAAGCTCTGAAGTGATTGATTAATCGATTAACTGATGGGAAAGTCGTGTTGACGACTCAGCGGTTCGGGCGGAATCTTCGCTCGGACGCAATCATTTTGCGCAATAGGTTGGAGAGGCACGAGATGCGACGCCATTTTGGCGCAGACGCCGCGCCATGAGATCCGGCGGACGAGTCTACTTCGGCGCACAGTCCTTCGTTGTTGAGTAGGCATTCGAACTGTACATTTTTCGCCCCCTAGGGTTCCAGAGCAGCCAGCCGCGGATTCAGCACAGGCAGAAATAGCGCCGCTCTCCACGGGGCAGTCGATGGGGAGATTTCGCAACCCGATATCGAAGTGGGTGAGCCGCGGCGTGCAGAAGAGCAGTTGATGGCTGGTCGCCATGTTGTTTCGGCTATACAGCGTTCTGACGCGCAGAGGCGTGTTAGCCTCTGCATCGCCATGCCAGACGTGTTACACGACATGAGAGAGCTTGCTTCTCATCCGCGTGCACAATCCACGCGTTATCCTCTCGCTGCACTCCATGCTCACGAACATAGCTCGTTCATGGAAAATAGCATGGAATTGACGAATGTGGCGAGTGCGCTGAACGAGATGCCAGCAGCTACTAGGGCCGGAGGAGCGAAGAGGCAGTTGTGCGGATTTTTTGATTGAACGTCGGTTTTGTCACCTCCAGCGTTGCCGTCGCAGCAAATGAGACATCTGGCTGCGCCGTCCACCATGGGTTCAGGGAAAGAATTCGACAGCGTCGCTTCTGGAGTTGGTTCGCTACCTTCAAGGAGTATTCCTCAGCTTTCAGCTAACGTTGCTTTAGGGAATTTCTACAGCGGAGCTGGGCCTGCTGTCTACTCACAATGTCCAATGCCGCGAGGAACCGCAGGGTATCATGAGCTGCCACTCATGTCCTCAGCGACGCTCGCTCAAAATTATGTTTCAGCTGGAGCTTCACAAGCGAACGGATTTGGAGCACGAGTCGAGCCGGCACACCCGTATTACAATCAGCCAGCGCCGCGACCGTCCTTTCATTATCCGCCTGGATATTTTCTGCAGTCTTTCGTGTCCTCGCAGCCACTGATGTCCCATGCTCCAGAGTATCCATCGTACCTTAGCCACATTCCGCAATCGGTTTCGCATTTTCCGACTGCAGTTCCGCCGCCAGTGGTGACAGGATTTCATTCGGCTCCAATGCCTACTGCTGCTAGTTTTTAGCCTCATCCGAGGAGATTTGAGATTTCTGCTCCCGGGCTGAGTAACGATGCGTCGTTTTTCGATCGTTCATCGCTTTACAAAGAGAAACGCACGACAGAGTTACTCTCTAAGTAGCATATTACGTTTAAAGAGAATAGGAAAAGGGACACCAAAAGTTTCATTGCAGACAAACTAACTCTCGAGGAAATAGTGAAAGCCTTGCCCTCAGCTCTCGATGATGAGTCATGGTAGTGGCTTCACCAAGAGTATCAATTCTGAAAAACGTATGAAGAATTTGTGGACGCCTGCAGTACAGCTTTGAAGACGTGCAGGAGAGACTCTGGAAGGAGCTGGAAGTGCGCACCCAAGGTCCAAGTGAGGAGATATCAACGTACCTGCTGAAAGTGAGAGACCTGCTGGATCAGCTGAAGCCGCCGCTTACTTTAGGAGAGCAGCTAGACCGAGTATACCAGAAGCTTCATCCTTCGTATCGGCTGCGCATTGAGAGGAAAGACTTTGAAAATTTTCCAGAATTGCAGAAGTTAGGCAAGCGAGAGGAGCTGGGGAGAGCTCAGGAGAAGGAGTACAAGCCGCCGCCTCCGATTTAAGATTCAGCTTTTCCTTCTTCAGCTTACATTCCACCAAGGCAGCCACGGCATGTGAAAACAGCTCCAGTAGGCCAGACATCCATCGAGGAAAGCACCCCGCCAGTCTTAAGCTCCAGCAACTTAGCTCCGGTAGCAGCGACGCAGACGGATGAAGGACAGCAGCAACGATCGACGAAGGAACGGAAGTTCAAAACGACGGACGGACAGTGAGAAGAGAAGAAAGATCGGAGACGAGACGCTCGCAGTAAGAGTAAGGGTCGCCGTAGCGACCGAAAGGGAAGTGCTCGAGCGAAGCCGACGGAGAGCGAGCCTAAACAGGAAGAGCTCAAGATCGAGATGGTCCCTCCGAAGGCGAAATATGAGGATATGCAGCGACGGAAAATGAGAGATCCATGTTTCCGCTGCGGCCAAGCCGGACATTGGAAACGTGAGTGTATGAACGCTGGAGTCTGCCTAATGTGCGGACAGCTTAATACCACGGCGCGTAGATGCACCAAGTGCAATTCGACTACGGCGGCGGGAAACGAGAAGGAGGGGAAGTTAACGAAGTCAACTTACCCCCTCCTACTTTAGACTCGACTCCTCCTCCCTCCGACCAGGCTCTTCCAGTGCAGGAACAAAGTTCGACTATAGCTGTCAGCGAGGGAGATAACCCTCAAGTTTTAGCTCCAGAATCATTGATTATGAGAAGTGCTGTCAGCAACGTCGAACCAAGGTTATTCTTCAACATAGAGCTGAATGGAAGAGAACTCTTAGGAATGCTCGACGATAGCTCCGTCCACTCATACCTCGGCAAAGGCGTCAGTCAAGAGTTTGCCGGAAAGTTGGAACAGGAAGCAGCTTCTGTACGCGTAGCAGACAGAGGTGCAGTTAAGTTGCAAGGGATAGTGAAGCTGACAGTGAGTACCGACAACACACAGTTATCTATGCCTTTCCGGATCGCAGATGAACTTCAATACTACTGCATTCTGGGAATCGACTTCAAACGGCTGTTCAAGATGAAGATCGACTACGAGAACGATACATGGTCAACGACGAAGGGAGTAGTGCATCAGTTTTACCCTTATGGTCAAGATCCAACATGTTTCCCAGCTCTAGCCAGTATAGGAGGACAGAGTCGTGCTACAGCTGATCAGCAGTTAATTATCGAAGAAATCAAACAGAAACTGATTCCACCTACCACAGACAAACTAGGGTTAGCAAAAGTCACTCCGCATTTCATTGACATTTAAGGAAGTGAACCCATTCGCCAAGCTCCTTGGAAGTATACTCCGAAGATGTTGAAGACGGCTTGGGCTGAAGTCGATCGGATGCTGGAGAAAGGCATTATCGAACCATCTGATAGCCCCTGGCGAAGCTGCCCTATGTTAGTTCCGAAATTGTATGATTTATTTCGATTTTGTATAGACTATAGGAGAGTCAATAAACATGCTAAGCCCATCGCGTATCCATTGCGTAACATGGATGGTATACTTGATAAGTTAAGCTCCGCCAAGTATATCCCAAAATTAGATTTAAGCCAGGCATACCACCAGATTCCGTTGGATCCGAAGGGCAGAGAGGTCACCGCATTTTCGGTACCAGGGCGAGGACTTTTCCACTTCATCAGGCTAGCATACGGACTAATAAACGCTCCAGCTGTATTTCAACGTATTATGGATAATTTGATCAAAGCTACGTGAGAGCCGCATGTGTTCGCCTACTTAGACGATATCATTATTGTTTCGCCGACTTTCGAGGAGCACATCAAGTGGTTAGAGACTGTGCTTGCGGCGTTGAAGGAGGTGAGCTTGCAAATTAACGTCAACAAGTCGGAGTTTTGCTGCGCGGAGGTTAAGTACTTAGGTTACATCGTCAACGAGGACGGGCTGAAGACTGATGAAGACAAGGTTAAGCCCATCCTCGAATACCCAGCACCTCTCAACATCAGGTAACTGAGAAGATTTCTTGGTATGATTGGCTGGTACTCCAGAATTATAGCTCAGCTAGCAGGGTACAAGGCACCGCTAACTAAGCTGCTGAGGAAGAATGTTCGGTGGCAGTGGAACGAGGAGCAACAGCAAACATTTGAAAAGCTGAAGCTCGCACTGATGCAAGCTCCCGTACTTGCACGGCCAGATCTATCGCTATCCTTCACTCTGCAAACAGATGCGAGTGATTATGCTATTGCTGGAGTACTGACGCAAGTATTCAATTGCGAGGAGCACCCTATCTACTTAGTGAGTAGAACTCTGTCGAAGGCAGAGAGGAATTATACTGTCACTGAGAAGGAGTGCCTCGCTGTCTTATGGTTCGTAGAGAGGCTAGGAGGTTATTTGCAAGGTGAGAAGTTTATAGTAATCACCGATCACCACAGCCTGTTGTGGTTAAATAAACTCAAAGATCCAGCTGGTCGGTTAGCCAGATGGAATACGGCCCTGCAAATGTATAACATTGAGTTTTTACACCGTAAGGGTGTGCTACACAAAGTTCCGGACGCGCTGTCGCATGCGTGGGAAGGAACTTATGAGCTTGCAGCTATCGCCACTGTTACAGCTGAAGATCCGTGGTATCAAGGGAGGATTAGTAATATCGAGAAAAACCCAAGGAAGTACCCGGATTGGAAGGTAGTACATGGCTTGCTGTATGCGCATCGTCCAAATAAGACCGTAGATCCATTGCTGCCGGACATGAATGCGTGGAAGCGCGTTCTCCCTGAAGCAGATCGCGAAAAAGCTCTAGCTGAAGCTCATAACACTCCACAAGCATGTCACTTAGGCTTGGAGAAGACTTGCGAGAGTGACAACATATTATTATTGGCCAGGCTATTATCGAGACATGTGTTGGTACGTAGCAGCCTGCCAAATATATCAAACTCACAAAAGCTCGCAGCAAGCTCCAGCTAGGCTGATGACAGAGAGAAATCTTGGCGGACCATGGGTAGTGGTAGCTTCCGATATCATGGGCGCAAAACCTCCTTCGCGTACTGGTAACAGGTACATAATAGTGTTGGAAGACCTGTTCACTAGATACGTCGAGCTGAAGGCTTTGAGAAAAGCAGATGCGAAATCAGTGCTAAAAGCGTTTGAGGAATTGATCGTAAATCGTTGGGGTTGCCCACGGGTTTTGCTGACGGATAATGGCACAGAATTCTCTAATCGCCTGTTTACAGAAAGGTTAGAGGAGTATGGAATTCTGCAGTCCACTATTCCGCCTTACCATGCTCAAGCAAACCCGGTAGAAAGAGTCAACCGTAATTTACGACCAATGATCAATAGTTTTTTGGCAGATGATCACCGAGATTGGGATTTGCACTTAAACGAATTGTGTTTCGCGTCAAATAGTGCAGTGCACTCGTCGTTAGGAGTTTCTTCCGCATTTTTAAATCTAGGGCGTAATCCTGTTCCTTCCACTTTACTCCGGAATCACCTGAAAAATTCCATTCCTACCTCACCTCTTAATTTGGATAAGTGGAAGATACGAGCAAGCCGAATGGCTGCCTTGCATGATTTGGTACGCCGGCACATGGATAAAGCTGTAGCAAGGTAAGCCCGCAATTACAGTAAAAATCGACGAGAGCTTCTCTACTAAGTCGGAGACCTCGTGAGGCGCCGAAACCACGTGCTGTCGTCCGCGGAGGACAGGTTCGCAGCTAAGCATGCGCCACGGTTTGTTAGGCCGGCTAAAGTGGTCGAAGTGTACTCTCCAGTTGTATACTTGGTGGAGGATCTTAATTCCGGTCGGCGAACAAAGGTCTTCGTCAACAATCTAAAAAAGCATACGCCGCCGAGAGGCACGCGACAGCTGGAAGCTCAAGTTACAGGAACGAATCTTGATATTGCAGATCATGGACTCATCAGACCAGGAGTGGACGCCATTCCTGGCCATCGGCAGGGCTGTACCAGTTCCACCGGTACCACCCCCACGACAACTCGCTCGAGGACGAGGGCGAGGCCGCCCATCAGTACTCCCGCACTTGTTGGGGATGGCCCCGCTTCGCCCCGGACGGGCCCTGGACCAGCTTGGCGCCGAGGTCGCCTCCCCAAACTTTCGGGGCGGGTTCAACATCCCCAGCGCCGTCCTGCGCTGGAGGCGAGGAAGGCCTTGCAAGGTCCCTTCCGGGGAGCCTTTGCAGGAGAAGACTGCGGCCTAACATCGCCGTGCCGCCAAGTATTCGACACCGTTGAGCCGCCCAAAGAATGGCTCCAGGAGGAGCAGCCGTGCTGAGAGCTGGAGCGCACAAGGCCGACGCGCGAGGCAGGTTTTGCCCGGCAGGGCTGCTGGAATGGCGGAGAATTCGGGCACATCCGGGTCAACTGCCCCCGCATACGTCAACAGCTATGCTACATGTGCGGCCGCCCGAGCCTCACCATTGCGACCTGTCCGACCTACTCCCAGTCCTGGGGACAGCAGCAGCTACGCCGATTGGAAAAGGAGCAATCTCAGCTGTAGCTATAGCTGCAGCTGAAAGAGGGCAGAGCCCGAAATTTGTACGGTGATTGCAGGTAAAAGGGAGCAAAGATCCTTATTTTAAATAAAGCAGCCTCTTTACTTCACGGCGGAATATTTATTTATCTTACCTCTCCTCTTCCAATTGATTTCCTGCAAGCAAAAGCGAGCGCGCTCTTCCATAATCTAAGCCTGAAGCAAATCGCAATAAAGTAAACCTTTAATTCAGAGGAATCGTTTGACTAAATTCTTGTGTAATTCGGGGTAAATTCAGCATCCACCATAGGTTGCCAGAACGCAGCTCAAGAAGAGTAGTACTTCAAGCGATCGGCCAGGTAAGACGCGGTTGCAGCAACAGTTTTTTTTATATTAATGATGTTTAAAATCTGGAATGTATAAGAGATGTTGGAGTGTAGAGTGAAAGTTTGCGATCGCGTCCGGTAATTGCGTAATGTAATGTAATGTAATCCGGTAATTGCGTAATGTAATCCAACAATCATTAGATTGTTGGAGTTACTGGCGCTAGGTTGGACTAGTTAGCATATACACTCACCGGTTACACTCACACAGATACACTCCTAAGCCCAGCTGCAGAAGATGTTAAGGGACACAAACAGTTACACTCACACCGCTGCAGCTAAGTCAGATTAGCTTAAACTAGATTAGCTAGAGCAAATGAGCTGTAGATAGATGTGATGATGAGTATACTGATAAACATGCGAAGGTAGTCAGCGGACTACTTCGAGTTTAGGAGGGGGGAGTTGTAACGCGGCAAATGCACGTTACATTAGAGTGTAGGAAAAAGCGTACGGTAGCCACGACGAGCTACGCCTCGGCACGCGACGTCGCGCGCACACACACACACATGCGCACACCTGTCCCTCCGAGCTGTCTTGCTGTATGCGCTAATCCTTTCCACGCTCTACCCCTCACGTGTCCAGCTCTAGCCAGAAGACGGAGATAGACCAGCAGCAGCTACAGCGAGGACAAGCTGTAGCTGGAGCAAGAGCGAGCCTCGCTCTCTCAGGTCGCTGACAGCAGCAGCCGACGCCAGAGGAGAGAGGAATGCACGGTGCCGTAGCGCCGTCGGCCGTCCATGAGAGATACCACGCGCGAGCATCGGAGTCATGTGGACTGCTCGTTCGCGCCGCGGTGAAGAAGACGGCCGATCGGCGAACTGCAGCAGCAGAGCAGCGTGCGCGCACCGACCGGCTTACATTCTGTCGCCTACCGCCGTGCCGCGTGCTCGCGCTAACCTTGTGCCGTCCTGCTGCAAATCCGCCGCTCCGTGAGCATCATCCCCGACATTCAGCCGACCTCACCGCCGTCTGTCCACGCAGAGAGTGTTCGGGCCACCCGTCGACAGCGAGAGAGAGAGAGTGAAGGCAGCCCGGTTGCCGTCGGCAGAGCGAGAGAGAGAGAGAGAGAGGACTGCTTCAGCAACGACCCTGGCCGAGGTTTGCCCCTTTAATTTCCCGTTCCCCCGGTTCCCGAGCATGTGTGTGTGCGCGTCCGCGTCGGGAGTCACGAGACTCCGAATTCGCGTAAGCTGCAGCACGTGCTGTAGCTGTAGCTTAGAGGTAGGATTTCTGCTTCTGGCGGAGCTAGCAAGCGAAGGCTTCTGATTTTGGGTGCAAGTAACGCGTGCACCTGGTGCCCATTATTTATGTACAAAGTAAACTAATTTTCGGATTAAATAAAATACATATTTGTTTTACCCGTTGTTTTCTGTGATAAAGAATTACCCGCGAACCTCTACCTTGATCCCCAGCAGAGCTTTACATATTATTATTCTTGATTTTATATATTTTTTCAGATATTTTCTTTTGGTTACGCAGATACAGTCAAATCATTATTAACAGATTCGGTATAGACAATGTTGAATATAATAACTCTTAAAACGCATAAGCGGCATGAGTCGTATTTGACTCATGTAGGCCTGGCGGAAAGAAAATCATGAGTCATTTTTGGATCATGTCGTAGCGAACCAGTTAACTTATTTTTCAATTATTTACCAAGCAATTTTAGCTTCTGCCACATTATCTGATGATGTGTTTTCGTTGAAGAAATTAGTTTTGTTTAATCCTGCAATACTAAAACTAGAGGAACCACTACTAGCTCCACTATTGCAATTAGTACAATGTACTTTAACAGCAGAAAGGAATATAAATAAAGCTACTATTTTCTATGTATTATTGAAGTTACATTTGACAAGGTAAATAACAATTATTAATTAAAATAAATAATATATTTATATAATTCAAAAGTGTCAGAAAAAATCCTGTATTTTTCATGTAACACATTAAAATATTAAAATTGAAGTTTTTGCGTTTAAAGTAAGTTTGAAGTTTGTAATTACACTTGGTTAAAAAAGATTTCTATTCACGAATTTCTGTTTTAAGGATATTAATCATAACATAGCTGTTGTGTAAAAAAATTTCTTTCAAAGTTCAGCAGGTGCTGCACACTAAAAAAATTAATAAAAGTGCTAACCTTGAAAGTAATTCAAATTGTCGATATCGAAGTCAAAAACTAAGACTTAGTACAGTTTTGTATTACATAAAAGCGCATATAATGTATTAATATGAATTTTTTTGTATTTTTATCTCTGATATTGAATTGCCGAAAATCGACTATTTTTCATGTTTTTAGCTATTTTTCTCCATTGTATTAAAAAATATTGCTCGTAGCAAAAAATGTTCAACAGATAAAATATGTCTTAATTAGTTTTAGTAGATACATGGGGTAGATTTTTACTAAAAATTAATTTTGTACACATTAAGCTTAAAAATAGATTTTTTAACGTTCTTATTTGCTCTGGCATTTTTGTAATTTTCGATAGATTTGGCTCGATAGAGAACCATTAGTTATTTATAATTAGAGAAGTATTAGTTATTTATATTAGAGGAGTATAAAATTCGTTCCGATTCGTCGAAATTTCGCTGAGATGATCGAGAAACTTGAGTACATACAGACGTACAGATACATCATACATACATCATAGAAAATGCTTAAAACCAACTCATTTTGGGTAGAAAATACTTTTTTTGCATAGTATGCGTAAAATACGTCGATTCGCATCGTTTTCAGTGCGTAAAATTCAACTTTGCACACTCAAACAATGCGACGACGTGCTTTACTCATACTATAAAAAAAAATATTGTTCGCCACGCGGGCGAAATCTTTACGACCTCGTGATCGCCCTACACTCGGTGCGTAAAGCTCAACTTGACGTCCTAGTGACGAAAACTACTATTTATGCATTAAATTGTTAGTTTTTGAAGTCAGACAAATTTCGCTCTGGTAAGATTATATGGCTGTCTCGAGCAGTGGTCCTGCGTAGAAACTAAGAGGATCGCGCCTCCTGCGCGCTGTCGCACGCCAACCCCCCGCTGTCTGTATGCAGAATTCCTTTTGACAAATGAGGCATGACCGCTACTAATCAGAAGAACCTTATATCTTGGACATTACAAAAACTGTTACATTTGAAATACTAATATCGTATATTAATATTAATATATTTTTGTATTAATACAAAAACTATAACATGTTTTATATACACTATATACACTATTTCTGATCAAATCACCCAAGACTTAATCTATAGACCAATTTTGCATACATTTCAAGTAAGTTAGGCCCCGTACCATGAAAATCTATGGAATGGTTTTCTCAAAAAACTACGCCAATGAAAAAATATTGAAAATGCTATATCTCTGAGTAAAATTGGTCAACAATTTAAGTCTTGGGCCACTTTATCAGAAATAGCGTATATTTCTACTATGTATATTGTATATTGCTTAAGAGACATTTTTTCATATTTTTTTCAGCTGATTTTGGACTCAGAGGCCACTAGGCGTAAGACCGCCTTAAACAATGATATCTGATTAAACAATAAGGAAAGCATATTACCTGTGGAGGATACAAATCTAAAGTGCATTCTATACAAGCTGTTATTCCTGGTAAAATAACTCGTACATTTCCTTTAAATCCTTCTGTCCCGCCATCAACAAAAGGTATAACACTTGACTGATCTAAAATACCATCTTTGAATATCAAGAGTGATGTCAGCATACCATTAATCCACCTTCTTGCTACTATAGAATCAAGACCACAAATAACTATGTGAAACTGCCGGTAAAATTGTTCATCTTTGTCTTGTATTTTACAAAAATGTGGTACCACTTTACAACCAAGAATGCGATCATTTATAAATTTTGCAGCAGTTTCTGATTTTGAATATCCAATATCTCTATGTCGAAATAAAAACTGCCTTTGGAAAATTAAAACAAAATGGCCTATTAAAAAAATTAGATACTAACATGTAATTTAAATATTTTTATGTTGTTATTAACGATTATTTTTCAAATATACGATTTATTGAAGACACAATTCATTTATCAACAACACGTAAATAACAATTCATCCCAAATACCACTTTCTCAAAAATCGTACATTTTCATACTATAGGAAGTATATGAAATTTTCTATGGACATGGTACATGTCTGTCAACAAATCAGAATTTTTTCGAGATATCATAGCTACAGCAGTGCCTGATTTTTTGAAAACTTAAACTAGTCCACACAGAGTTTAATAGCCCACATTCCTTCGATACTTGTAAATAGTTTTAGTTAATTTATTATTGTGTTGTTCCGCAAAATTAATTATAACGGAAAACCTGTAAGCTATATTACGAATGATTCTGTAAATCGGTATATTAAGCCGTATACGAGAGAGAGAGAGAGAGAGAGAGAGAGAGAGAGAGAGAGAGAGAGAGAGAGAGAGAGAGAGAGAGAGAGAGAGAGAGAGAGAGAGAGAGAGAGAGAGAGAGAGAGAGAGAGAGAGAGAGAGAGAGAGAGAGAGAGAGAGAGAGAGAGAGAGAGAGAGAGAGAGAGAGAGAGAGAGAGAGAGAGAGAGAGAGAGAGAGAGAGAGAGAGAGAGAGAGAGAGAGAGAGAGAGAGAGAGAGAGAGAGAGAGAGAGAGAGAGAGAGAGAGAGAGAGAGAGATTAGATTGGTCTTCATTGACACCATGGGGTGAGACCCCGTCTGGCGCTTTAAGAAAAAAAAATACAAAGTGAATAACAAATAATAAAGATAAAGATACAAACATAATTATATAAACATAATTGTCGAGCGGGGGTACAAGAAAATCGCAATTTACAAAGATAACAAAAATAAAACGCAGTAACAAGAAAAATAATGAATAAAAATCTAGCGCAATTTGACAAACGATAAAAAATAAAATAAAATAAAATAAACTGAAGATAGCAAAAAGGGAGGCATGAAATAAAGGGGGCGAATTTACAGAGATGAGATGGGGGACGCGGACGGCGCAACGTACGCAGAAAAAACGCATGCTCTATAGGCGAGCACGTGGGGCAGCTGCCAGTGGCAGCAGGCGGTATAGTAAGCATGTAGACAGGCCTTCATTGTGGACGCGCAAGTTCCAGTCCGCCACGTCACGGCTAAAGGGGGCGTCGCGCAAAGTTCGCTTAAACGAGAGGAAGTTGGCAGGGGAGAAGTCGGTGACGTGGACCGAGTTAAGCAGGACCATAGCTTTGAGTGCAAACGAGTACTTATATGCCTTGGTGCGTTGCGGGGATGGTTCAAACGGTTGTGGTCGGTGGCGATTTGAACGGCGCAGGTCGAAATCCACGTTTAGCATGTAGTTAAACCGATCAACGAGGTACAAAGGGTACGCGTTGGCCACTATTTTGAAGGCCTGACTGCCGATAAAATATTGGCGTCTTCTGAGGGCGGACAGCAGGCAAGAGCGAGCCTGTAAGTCGTGATGTGATCACGGCCCGGTATAATACTTACCACGAACCGCACACAGGCTTTCAGAGCTTTCTCGAGCTTTTTCATACGCTCTTTGTCGAAGTGGTTCTAAACAGGGGCGGGATAGTCGAGCTGTGGGAAGACGAGCGTTTCAGCGAGGTGCTTTCTGATGTCTCTCGATAACGCATGACGGCAAAAACGCAGGGTATAAAGCGAATCGAAAACTTTGCGGGAGACAAGTTTAGCGTGGGCTTGCCAGTCGAGGGTTTGAGAAAATATCACTCCGAGACTTCGTTCTTCCGTCATGTAAGGGAGGCTGGTGCCGTCAATAGCAACGCGAGGCAGGGTTTTAAGGTCGAACTCACGAGTATAGGCATCACTGCCTCATGACCTTGGTTTTACCGGAGTTAAGAGTGAGGCCATTAGTACGGGCCCAGTCTACGACCGCTTGGGCATCACCGGTAGTATGATCGAGTGCAAGGTGGAAATTAGACGGGAAAAACTTATGGTAGAGCTGAGTGTTGTCGGCGAAGATCATGGCTTTGGAGAAACGGACCACGGGTGGGAGGTCATTAATATAGATGGAAAAGAGTAGTGAGCCAAGAACGCTTCCTTGCGGAACTTCAGATGCTGCGCGAAACCAGTCTGAAATTTTGCCACTTGAGTCGATGACTGCCTGAAGCCTATCGGCCAGGTACGTAAAGAACCACCGCAGAGTGTAGGTGGAGAAGTTTATCGCTCTGAGTTTGGCGAGAAGGGTGATGTGAGGGATTGAATCAAAAGCCTTGGAAAAGTCAAACAGGATGAGACAGGTTAGCATGCGCTCATCAATGGCCTGGCAGATTTCATCAAGTATACCTAGAAGTGCGGTCTGAATGCTGTGCTCGCGGCGGAAGCCTGCTTGGCAAGAGTGGAGTATGCTGTTGACATCCAGGTAGCCCTGGAGCTGGTTATGCACCAGTCGTTCAAGTACTTTAGAGAGTTCAGGCTGCTGGGCTATCGGACGCGTATCGGAGAAAGGGCAGAGGCAAAAACGGCTACTGAGGGCTATTCGGCTATTGATTCGAAATCATGTTCAGTGATAGGCGGGCGGGTGGTGGCATAGAACGGGTTGAGGTCATCGGCGGCAAACTTGAGGAGCGGTGACGGCAGGCTCGGGCTGGTAACGTGCAGGCGTCGGAGCTCACGCCACTTTGCCTCAGCGCCCAGAGCGTCGGCAAAGCAAGAGGCAACGTGCCTATTTTTGGCGCTGTCCAGGGCATTGGAAATTTACGCGCGAAGTGAGCGGAAGCGGATGAGGTCGGCGGCTACGGCCCAGGTGCGCACGAGTCGATAAGTTCGGTCACGGGACCTCATCAGAGCTCTGATTTGGGGATTAACCCATGGTTTGCGGTGCGAAGACAAAGCAAACTTGCGCAGGGAGGCAACGCTATCGAGTGCGCTCGTAAGCGCACAGCTAAGTGCACGCTCAGCGGAGTTAGCATTGGCATAGTACGGGCCAAGGACGAGCTTAGATGAATTAGTGGCGGGGGGGGGTCCAAAATTTCGACGATTCACCATAAAATCGAGCTAACTAACGATTTTTATAAATTCGTTGTCGAATGTACATAAGTCCGAAATTTTAAATGACGAAAAACGTATTTTCGAATGTAACAATTTACCTACTATTCAAAAAATCGAATTTCAAACTACAAAATTTTAATGTAGATGTAGCTAGTTTCTAATGATTTATTTGGAAATATCTTTATTGTCTCCTTATTAAAATTCTGTAGTTTGAAATTCGATATTTTGGACAGTAGGTAAATTGTTATATTCGAAAATACGTTTTTCGTCATTTAAAATTTCGGACTTATGTCAAATTTATAAAAATCGTTAGTTGGCTCGATTTTATAGTGAATCGTCGAAACTTTGGACGCCCCCCCCCCCTCCTGTGGTGGCGATGAAGGTAAGAGGAGAAAAGGGAGCGTGAAAATTGGGCGTGGGTAAGTGATGAAGGAGAGCTTGACAGAGCAACGCTGGGTTGACTCTTTTAAGATCGCGGAGCATCACAGACTTTTCAATCGAGGGAGGTTTAGCGCAGGTGAGTGAAATCTCGATGAAATCGTGCCCCGCAATGAAGGGGGTGGCTAACTTAGAGTAGGTAAGCACGCGATCGTCACTCTTGATAATAAACAGGTCGATCCAGGTGTGCGAGTTTTGCCAGAGCTGATGATGGGTGGGATCTAAGGGGATAAGATGAAGTGAATTTGAACAGATGGAACTATAGAGGTAAGAAGCGTCAGGAGAGTTGGGAAGGGCCATATTCATGTTAAAGTCACTGGCTGACGGAGGGATAATAATGGAGGATGATAACGGGGGGAAAGTGGGAGAGGTAGTTGGCGAGGCAGTTAAAAAAGTGAACAGAGTAAGCGACGTGAGGGCGGCGATAGACGGCAGCGAAGAGGAGTCCAAGCTGATCCTTTTTTAGTTCATATATAATGAATTCTAGTGTATTGTCGTACAGCGGATCGGAGGTAGCTAAAACATCGACGCTGAAAGTGTCGCGGACGTAGAGGCCGACACCGCCACCGCCTATTCCCTCTCTATCTACGTGAAAAAAGTTAAAACCACCCAGGGCAAAGTGTGAGTCGTTCGTGTGCGGATTGAGCTTTGTCTCGCCGATCGCGACAGCGTCGAAGCGGGTCTCAGCAACCTTGGCCTCGAACAGGGCAAAATGAGTAGGAAATAGGCCGTTAACATTTATTTGGCCAGCGACGAAGGTTTCAGCGCTTATAGTTCTGGGACCGCGGTTGGTCACATGTCAGGACGCGGGTTTAGCCAACACATCCAGGTCCGCGTCGCTGAGGATCGGGATAAGCGGGCCATTTCTCCCCGGTCGTAAGAAGACTGTAAGGCTTTTTATAATAGGTCTCTGGTGGTCGAGCGCTTTACAGATCACAGTTGCACGCTTCAATAGCTTGTGGACGGGGTCCGGCCACAATGCGTTCTCTGAAAGCTTAATAGTGCCTCCGGCCCCGAAGATGATCTGGCAGTCGAGGTCCATCAAGCCTGGGGTCCTTCACAGTATGTGGTCCTGCGCGGAAGGGCAGGCAAGGGTAAAAACGAGCACACGAAGCTAAGCTGAGGGTGAGGCGGCGTTCGGCTGCTCATTTAATTCGATGCGCGCTGGCGGATTCCACATGCGCCAGTTGACGACGAGCGGCGCATGCTGCTGTAGTTTGAGGGCAGTAAGGTGGTCGGCGGCGCTTAAGCACCTCTTAGTTAGCGACAGAAACACGCGTGACTTCAGCTTGCATTGCGCGAAGTCAGCATCATGCCGAGTACTTAGGGTCTGCTGGCTCAGCTCCACCGCATCGAGGCGAGATGCGAGGTTGGCCAAGGCGCGTGTATTCTCGGCCAGCGCACGCATATTCTCGACAAGAGTGGCAGCATGAGTGCTATGCGAGCGATTAAGCAGCTCGTAAAAGCACTGCATGTATGGTGAAGCCTTATTAAGTGCAGCCCTCAGCCTTCCATCAGCATCAAGTTCGGCATTAAAGGTAGTACGCACACTCTTCTGGTCCATCTTCATATCTGTCGGAACCATAGCGGAAGTTGGGCTTGGGCAGTGCACCTCACAGACAGGTACGACGGATGGAGAAGGAGTCGAGGTACGCCTCTTCGCAGTGTGCTGGCTGGCGGTGGGCGAGGCTGAGCTCGGTGGTTTGCCGCGCATAGGCAATGATAGCCTCGGGGGGGCGGGGCCAGACAAGGCTGTAGAGCCGCTGTCCCTGGCAACGATAGTAGTAAGCTGGCAGCGGAGCAAATGACGGTGCAGGTACTGCAGTGCTGCAACGGGCCGGTCGCAGGCAGGCACGTAGAGTGGAAGTAGCGCTGGCAGGCCGCGCAGGCGGTAACGTCCGAGTTGTTACGCACTATCCGTTTACTGTAGGTTGGGCATTGCCTAAATGTCATACGAGCACTCGAACGCATACACTCCGAGCCAGTCTGTCGCCACGTCAAGCTAGGTAGCACGTACAGTGCGTAGTCGCGCTCACGCTCAGAGCCAGCACTGGCTATGCAGGCGATCTCGCAGGCGATCGGGCTCTAGAGGTAACTAGGCACGCACACCTGATAGGCGGGCGGTGGTGGATAATGCAGATCGCAGGTAACAGACAGGGAGACGATTGAAGTTAGGGCAATACTTGATCAAGGAAAAAGTCCCCGGCTCATAAAACAGGAATGCAATGCCTCCAGTCCTTAGGCTGGGGCTCTTTTTCCTAGAAATAATCGACTCCGCAGAGTTAAGTGATGTTTAGCAAAGCCGAAAATACAGGAGCAGAGGTAAAACACGTCAACACTTATGGGCAGAGAGAGAGAGAGAGAGAGAGAGAGAGAGAGAGAGAGAGAGAGAGAGAGAGAGAGAGAGAGAGAGAGAGAGAGAGAGAGAGAGAGAGAGAGAGAGAGAGAGAGAGAGAGAGAGAGAGAGAGAGAGAGAGAGAGAGAGAGAGAGAGAGAGAGAGAGAGAGAGAGAGAGAGAGAGAGAGAGAGAGAGAGAGAGAGAGAGAGAGAGAGAGAGAGAGAGAGAGAGAGAGAGAGAGAGAGAGAGAGAGAGAGAGAGGGCAGAGAACAGCGCACAATACACACGTGAGCGCGCGTACACAACACGTCCGGTCGAAAAAAAGAAAAAATCAATATCGATTTCGGGGGGGGGAATGTAGCGTAGTTATACACGCGCTCGAAAACAAACTTGAGAGAGAGAGAGAGAGAGAGAGAGAGAGAGAGAGAGAGAGAGAGAGAGAGAGAGAGAGAGAGAGAGAGAGAGAGAGAGAGAGAGAGAGAGAGAGAGAGAGAGAGAGAGAGAGAGAGAGAGAGAGAGAGAGAGAGAGAGAGAGAGAGAGAGAGAGAGAGAGAGAGAGAGAGAGAGAGAGAGAGAGAGAGAGAGAGAGAGAGAGAGAGAGAGAGAGAGAGAGAGAGAGAGAGAGAGAGAGAGCACTGAGTGCGTGTCTGGTGGTTTGAAAGCGTGCAAAAATCGATTTACTGGTGAGGGGAGAGTAGCTAGCACACTTATCCTATGTGTTAAAATTTTTTTATTCAAATAATTTTGCAATTCTTCTCCTTCTAACTGATCAACCTCGTTTAATAAATCAAGACAATGATTCTTAGTTGGAGGATCATTTTACGTAATTCTAAACTCTACATGGTTTATGCTTAGATATCGCTATAAGCAGTGGAAATCTGTTTCTGCTATTGTTATTTACAGCGCCATCCAGATGGTATCATACAAACTAATATATAGATGAATCATTTTACTTAGATTAAATTTGCTCTGCATAATCTAGGATTGTTACATAGTATCCTTAAATAAATATTACTTTTGGTATGCGGGTCCCTAAAATTTGAATTTTACGGACAAGTATATAAAAAATAATGTTCGTCACTCGGCCGTAAGATTTCACACCCTCCTGTGATCAAGCGACACTTGGTCTGACTCACCGTTTTCTCGTGCGCTCCTTTCATATGTTACGGATTAGTGACGAAAAATATTATTTTTATGCAACTAGAAAAAATACAAATTTATTTCACCTGAAATTTATGATTCGTTCAAACATTCACATAGGGTATTTTAAAATTAATTTGATAGAAATATAGTTAAACATTAATAAATTATTGCTTATTAGTGTCTTTATGCATTATTGTCTTTAGGTAATTCACACTTGCGTTCGTTTCACTTGCGCACTTTCACATTGTTTCTACTCACTGTGTATTTAGTGTAACATTTTAGTATCATAAACAACAGTAAAATGTTCTTTTGATTACAGTTTAATCAAAAAAGTTTATGATTACAGTTTAATACAAAAAAGTTTATGATTACAGTAACAAAATTTACACTGTACTGAAAATTGAAGCATTTCTCTCCGCTGAAATGTCAAAAGGGTCCTATAACAGTACTGAGCGAGGAAGACGAAAAAGATATAGTTAAATGCATTTTATACTGTGCGGAAAGAGGATTTCCAGTATCAAAAAGCCAACTTCTTGATTCCGTTCAGAAGTTTTGAAATGCTAGCAAGAAAGAAAATCCATTTAAAAATAATAGACACAGTAAGCACTGGTATAATGCCTTTATGCGTAGACATCCAGATATAAGCCAAAGGACAGCACAGAATTTAACTACAACAAGAGCATCTGTTACCGAAGATGACATTAGAAAATGGTTTGCAAATGTGAACGTTTATTTTGAGAAGAAAAATTTGCTTGAAATAGATCCAGAAAGAGTTTTTAATATGGATGGAGCTCGTTTATGCTAGTTCCTAAAGACAACTCTGTGTTAGCAAAGAAAGGTGCTTGTTCTGTATACCAAATAGTGGGTAGCAACGAGAAGGCTTGCTTAAACCAAAAAAGAATGTTTTGGAAAAAATTCCCAAAGGATGGGATGTAGGAAACACGCAAAGGGGATGGATGACCTCAGAAAGTTTTTATAGTTACATTGCAAATGTATTTTTCAAATGGTTGAAACAGAATCTCTTCTCGTTTTTTACTTATCAAATCTGAAAGTGCAAAAGAAAATAAAATTCAATTGGAAGAACTACTGAAGAAATTTTCTACAGAATTAGAAGAAATAGAAAAAGAATTAGTACTTCATGAAATGGAAGCTTTGCAAAATAAAATGAAGGAAAAACAAGAAAAAATTTAGATTGTTTGACTTCCTACATTATTAATATTTATTACTTACTATTTAAAGATTTTGAATTTTCTTTTATAGATTTTGAAAGTTAAATATATAGTTTATTTAACATAATTTAGCTGCAATTAACATAATTTTACTGTAATTATTAAGAATTTTCATATAAATAAACAAAGAATATTTTTTAACGCCTATTTTCTTATTTGTCCGACTATTGTTCCTTCTTTGTCCGACTACACCGGTCCCCCAAAAAATATTGTCCGACTACACCGGCCCCCACCGGCCCCCCAAAAAATATTGTCCGACTACTACGGTTAACACTTTTTTCATAAAAATAACATTATTTAATATTTAAAGTGTAAATTTTAAGGATTTTTTTTTAATTAGCTTCTGAAAATCTATATCAAATGTATCAAAAGAAAATTTCGCTTGAATTCTGAATTTTTAGCCAAAAAAATCGGGTAATAACTGGTATGTTTTTATATGTGTCCGAGTAATGGGTCTTTTACCTTATGTGGATGACACTATCATATGCATAAAAAGAGAGCACATTGATCTGGTCGTTGACACTTTCAATTCACAACATAAAAGTTTACAATTTACGTATGAATTGTAAAAAAATAACAACATTAGTTTTTTAGATATGACATTAACTAATAATAACAAAAAACTTATGACCAATTGGTATCACAAACCAACCTCTTCACGCAGAGTTATCAATTTTTTTTCAAAACATCCAATCCAGTAAAAAAGAAACATTATTTATAATTTAACGGACCATGCAAACCTACTCTCCGATAAACACTTTCATTCAGAAAATTAAAAAAAAAATCATAAAATATGTGAATACTTAATGAATATTCTCCACTATTTATTGAACAGAGCATGTAAACAATAAACACGTAAACAATATCTTAAATATAAATTAAAAACTAATAGTAAAAATACACAACAAAAGTCATATCAACAAATGCCAAAAATACAGTTACCTTTCACTAATAATTATGAAAAGATGTCTTTGATTCTTAAGGAATATAATATTACTACGATCCCTAGTGTCAATAAAAGTATGAATTCCGTTATAAAATTAGGGAAAGATAATTTTAATCATGATTTTAATTGGGACAGCACAAAAATTACTGATATTGAGCGTGATTATAAAAAAAGACTTATTTCCGAAATGATCCATATAAAATGCAATAGACATAGTATAAATAGAAAGGATATTCATACACTTAATCGAGCTTGTTTTCCTCTGTTTTCCTTATTTTCCTTCTGAATTTAAATAGCCAACGATGACTTGTTATTGTTATGGTACACGACTTTACCCCTTAGTTGTGTTGATATTACATGTACAGTGTTTAGTATATATAGGTGCGAAAATATAATGTTCTTTTCTATTGACAGTTAAATTCGAAATGAATTTATACTGCTAAAGAAACTTTTTTTGACTCGTTAAGGGGGCTAGACCCCCTTTTTTCTGAAATAAAAAAGTCATATTTTAATACATAAATGTAAACTAATTATTTCCCACTTTTTACACATAAAAGGGGGTATATTTACCTCACCTTAGACATTGCTCTGGGCCCTTTATATTGTCCAGAACTATAGTCATCGATGAAACAAGTTTTTTCATTATCCGTAAGCTTTGAAATTTTGCTGTGAATGGATTGACTTCAGATTTGAAATAAATTACTCGTCAATAGTATAATTCTCATATTAGTGTGGGAATTTTTGATCCCATGAGAAAAAAAAATTTTGTGTGCTGTTTTTCAAGAATTTTTTTTAATTTTTTAAAATTTTTTTAATTTTTTAAAATTTTTTCAATTTTTTCAAATTTTTCTAATATAAAAATTTTTCTGACATTTAATTCTAAATCCCTACACTCATGTGAGAATTATACTATTCAGGAGTAATTCAGTTCAAATCTTGAGTCAATCCATCCACAGAAAAATTTCAAAAATTTCAAAAGTGAAAAAACTTGTTTCATTGATGACTATGGTTCTGGACACTATAAAGGGCCCAGAGGAAGGTATAAGGTGAGGTAAATATACCCCCTTTTATCTGTAAAAAGTGGGAAATAATTAGTTTACATTTATGTATTAAAATATGACTTCTTATTTGAGAAAAAAGGTGTCTAGCTCCCTTAACGCGTGTTAATGTATAAGGTAAATTACTCTTTGTTACGTATTATTGATTTCATTTATATCGAATGTGGTTTTTAATCCTGTCTCTATTTAATAAAAAAATCCAGCCAGAAGAGGTCGGCGGACCAAGCCGACGATATGTCGCTTTCAGTTATTACAGAAAAAAATAGAAGTCTTTTTTTTCAATAAACCTAGCCCCATCCTTATCCAGAAGAATAATTCAATCATTAATATATTATATGCTTTTGTATTTGTACATTCTGTAGTACATGATATATTAAAAAAAGAAGGAAAATATGTATATTTATGAATATTTTGTACGCAAACTATGTACAAAATATACATAAATATACATACTTTTTGTATGGAAAGGCGAAAAGCCAAAAAATGTATAATTAATAATAAACTTCTAATTAACCTACTGGTTTAAAGAAAGCAATTATTATTGTTATTCTTATTATTGTATAATATATACATATGGGGCGTTTCATGTCAACTCTCCCGCGTCGCGCGAGCGTAATCCTTACGTTTTGAGCGCGTGTTTACAATAACAAAATGTATCTATGAAAAAAACCTTACATACGCTTTAGACGTATTTTTTCGACAGCTTTCCGATGCTGACCTTTATTTTGGATAATTTTTACATTTTAACCTAAAATAAAACATAAAATCTGTTATATCTCAAAAAGTACTCCTTTAATATCTTTTTTGATTGTCTAGATCGAAAGTTGAGGCTTTTACATAGAAATAGCTTTTCTTCCATGTGACCTTTTTTAATATTTTCGAGGAATTAAACCGTGAAGACGTAACATATCGTCAATGCTGCGCGCGGACGCGAGCTTATGCGGCCGGGCGCGCTTCGGTACGTGTTTACAGCTTAATACCTCGAAAATATAAAAAAAGGATCTTTTGGAAAATTGCTATTTCGACTTAAAAACCCTGATCATTCAATGTAGACTATTAAAAAAAAAGATTAAAAGATATTTTTCGAGATATAACACATTTTATGTGTTTAAGGCGGTCTTACACCTATAGGCCTTTATGGCCAAATTTACCCGAAAAAATAATAAAAAACATAACTATAATAAAATAACGAAAATATATTATAAATATAACGTATTTTGGATAAAATGCGCCATGATAGAGGTCCTGAAACCCTCATTTTATTCAGAGTACCAGCATTAGTAGGTAGACTATGGGGATTCCCGATCAATGGAGATTCTGGATCAATGGGGATTCTGGATCAATGGGGATTCTGGATCAGTGGGGATTGTGGATCAGTGGGGATTCTGGATCAGTGATCCAGAACGCCCCTGATGCAGAACGACCGTGATCTGGAATACCCTTGATCTGGAATACCTTTGATCTAGAATCGTAATCGAGGAATCCCCATAGCTTTCCTACTAGTAAACATTTAGAACTTTTTGTAACCCTGTTGCTCTGGCAAAGAGTGGGTGTTTGTGGAAAATTTTTCGCTACATTTTTTCCATGACGACTTTTTTTTGTCGTTCCTTTGTTGTTGTAGTTGTTGGTAAGGAGCAACGATTGAGCTGTTTTGACCCATTTTTATAAATGAAGCTTTGAGTAATTTATAGTGAGAGTACAATATGCTACAGCCAACTAGTGGCGAGCTATGAAACTAAATAAAGCCAGTGACAACGGCTTGATGTGTCGGATAAATGCGGAGCGCGAGCGGTTCGCAACGGGCGGCCACCGCTTGATACGTTATCTACTTATAAATAATTAGAACTTTTTATAACCCTTTTGCTCGGGCAAAGAACAGGTGTTTGTAGAAAATTTTTCCGAACATTTTTTACACTGCGACTTTTTTGTATCGTTTTGTACAAGTCGTTGTTGCTCAGGAGCAACGGTCGAGCTGCTTTGACCCATTATTATGGAATGAAAGCCTCTAACGACCACATCACGCTTATATAGCCCCGACAGACTGCTTGCGAGATCATCGTAGCCACCTATTGGTCAGCTATGAAACTATTAAAAAAATTTGAAGGGGGATAGGAGCCCCACCTCGCTCCTATCCTGTGAGGTTCTACCTGTCTATCAACCCCTCCATTACCCCTCAAATTTTATTCTCCTATGTCTTCCCACTCCATAACGTCTTCCCACTCCATGTTGGGATCGTTGCGGTAAAATTTTTTCATGCGCTTTACGTTGTACAGGGCACAAGTAGTTTTGCATGCTCCATTATGGTTAGTACATATAGTCACTGATCTTGGATAGTCGAAAGATGGATAGTTCATTTCGTTGATATCAGTAACATTGAAATTAAAACGTTCTAACCATAACTTTTTTATTTCACCAATCACGAAAATTCTTTTAGCATCTTTGAATGCATCTTGAAGAATTTTTCCGATTTTAGTATAGTCATAACCACCGTCATTCCACGATAGTCCATGATAATAAAGTTCTAACCACAAATTTTCACGTTTGTACTTGTCTGTTAGTCTTCGCCAAGGAAACGGAGGTTTGAAAAGTAGCACTACAGGCACATCGTCGTCGTTGAGAGACACGAAAGCCAACTCTTTCAAAACGAAATCATTGCCAGGCTTTGCGACTTTTTCAACATAGGTTCTGGATCTTTACCATAGTAAGAATTTTGAAAATTAGCGTACATATCGTAGAGCATGGCAAATTGATCACGATTCACATCGAGGTTAAGATTGCCATACGGATATGACTGAGAATTGAGAAAGAGTTTTACATTTGTAAGATTGCAATGATCGAACTGACTAGCATTTGCAGCTCTTCGATCTTTTCAATTAGTTTGAAAATCTAAGACGACGAAGCGTGGTTTTTCAAGTTGATTTGATGTTTTTACAGTCCATACCTGTCTCGACGTAATCGGAAGTAGTGGGTATTTGTACAATTCCCACGTGCGAAAACTCATGGCAATGGGGCGATCTTTCCCCACGAAATCGAGTAAGCGAATTTTGTTAAGAGTTCGATGCAACTACGTATGGCATTAGCCATTCGATTCTAGTTATTTCAACATTAAAGTCCTCGTAACCCTCTGCATTGTCTACTCTTATAGTTGTTTGTTTAACGGCGTTTAAGTCATTTCTCGATCTCATGAGAACGAGTTCATGCTTTGCATTTACTACAATTTTACGATAGTCCTCTGCGAAGCCAAAAATTAGGCTCAATGGAATCGATACATTAAAGTAATCAGCATCATCAACAATATTCTGTGTTTTTTCTACATCGATTCAGCTCGCATTTTCAATGATGAAACTCTGAGTCGGATTGAGTGACACCCAGCCTTTCATGAGAGTGGTTAAACCAACATTTTTACACTTGTCTATCTCAATGGCATTCAACTCATATCTAATTTCTTCAAACAAATGACAAATGGCATTATTCACAAGTTTTGTATTTGTAGTGGGAGTGTTATTAGTTTTAACCAATCGACCGCAGATATGTAGTGCACTGCGGGAAGGTAAAAGACATAAATCTTGATGTTGAATAGATATGCGTATTTCATCGCTGTTGTTGAATGTTGCTGTATACGGTCGGTGAGCGTGAACATCGTAGTGTGCTACGGATTCATCGAAAATTACAGGTGTTTGTATGCTTAGAATTTCTTCCATTTCGTTGAAAGCAGCAAAAGATGATACAAGTTACTTTCCAGCAAGTACTACTTTCAATCCTAGACATTTTAGTTTTTTTATGCTTTGACGTGTTAGCGCCTTCACAGTTCGTTGATGACTGATGCGCGGGGGGCATGTTTCTCTGCTTATATAGTTTCTGTTGTAAATAATTCCCATTATGATTGGCAGATATGTAATCTTATAGTTATAACTTCTCCGCGGAAATTTACTAAATCCCCGTCTTGATCGGCGATGCGTACTTGTAAATGATCTATACGCTTTACGGCAATAGGGAGGTAAATGACGTGCGAGGGAACTTCGATGATTTTATACCCCGGAGGTACTGCAGGAAAAAACTCGTGTATCGTATGTACTTTTTTGTCGTTTATGTATGCTCCCGAAGTGATATTACACTCGACTCTCAAAGCGTTGATTTTGAGAATTGTAACAGGTAAGTCAGAATTATGGACAACGTTCGGTTCGAGAATACGTCTGGTGAAGCCCAGTAGACGACCGAGTGAATTTTCAGGTCGAAAATCTATAGGCTAACTACACTTGATTGTACAGCGAAGAGTATTATTATTAGGCTTTAAATTGAAAGTACTGTCGTTGTGCACTAATTTTTTACGAAGGAATTTGTCAATATCCTCGATTTCGTAACTTCCTACTGGAAGAGGGACAACGTTTCCACCTACGTACAACTTATTATTGTTACTATCTATATTGGGGATTGAATTAAATGTTAAAAGTTCAACAAATCCTAAAACGTAATTTTTATTTGACATTAACTCGATTGGTGGAAAATACTGTGCTTCTAGTGTAGAAGATGTACCTGAAAGTATCAGAGTTAATGAACCTTCTATGACAGCTTAAATCAGAATGACACAATGTTTCCCCCGCCTCTCCTTATATAGCCCCACACAAGAATTTTAGACAGAGGTGACCGCAATTGTATGTGTAAAAATCTTGATATCTTTCATGATTATATTTAACTTCGTTTACTCCGAGGTATAATATTAAATTTAAAGGCGGTCGGAGATCGCCACACCTATCGAAATATATAACATTTTTGCCTCTTTTTCTATATGCAACCCAATGTGTCCCAGGGCCGCTAGCGTCATCAAAGATTAACTATAGCGAATTCACTATAGCGCGGCCCAGAAGCCGGTAATGCATTTCTCATAAATACTCCCCGAAAATTAGATATTTTTAAAAGTTTTGCATATTTTAATATGTCCGCATCGGTAAGTGCTCGCTGAGGTAATTTCATGAACTTTTTTTTTTTAAATAAAGACCTAACCCTACTTTGTGTGGTTTAAGATATAAGCCATTGCCCAACGCTACACTTTCCATAGTTTTATTGTGCCTTTTATTTTCTTCCAACTGCTCCTTAGCGGCTTTTGCGTCGTTTACAGCTTTTACTATTCCAGCAGTACCACCAGCTAGAGCGCCAGTTGCACTCAAGCCTGCAAATAGAGGTATGAGAAATGGCAATACCCCTCCTGTTTTCGTGGGGACTAGTAAAATACGTGGAATTTTAATATTCCTTTTACCTCCAGCTTCTTTAACAGCGCCCCGAGCTTTTTTCAAAGCTGATCGTATGACTGTTAGAGCGCAGTTACTTGACGTTGATTTAACGGCACCAGCTTTGATAATTTTTTTCACGGGAACTTGGTTTCCCTTCTTAGCTTTTAAACCCATTCCCAATTTTTTAGCCTTCTTTCGCTTTCTCTTTTTACTTTTCTTCTTCAAACCCATACCAAATCTAGATTTTAATTTCATAGTATTAGTCACAGCGTATGCAGCCGCTTTTTCGCCAAAATTGGCGTCTTTTGATTTAACGCGATTCCAAGCTTTTTTAGCTAAAATCTTATCTGCGATGTTTCTCGCTTGAACGTTTTCACGATTTCTAGAATAAGCTATATCGTGCTCCTTGCAAGCAGCGTCTAGCGGATTAATTCCAAGATCTCCTCTAGCTAAACGTTTTGCCAACTTAGTGCCTGGACCACAGTACTGATAACCGGGTATGTGAAGTTCAAATGGAAGTTTATTAATAATTTTATTAACTAAACAACGTCCGCCTTTGTGAATGATCATCACTCTTCGAAAGTCAAAGGGCAACTGATGGTGGAAGCTATATATAAGACCGTTATTTATACTCATAGCCATCAGTTGTAATTTGGTTGTCATAGAGTAAAGATCATGAACTTTAAAGAACAATCGGTAAAGCTGCCAATAGAAAATTTTGATGCACTTGTAGAGCATGATAAAAGAGCAAAGCGACACGGCGATCTACTTCCTGATAGTATACGAGCTGTCTTCTGCGGCCCCTCAAACTGCGGAAAAATAAATAGTTTACTTGCTCTCATAAAACACCCTAATGACGTTAGATTTGAAAACATATACGTCTACTCAAAGTGTCTCAATCAGCCGAAATATAAATTTTTAAATGAAATCTTAGAACCTATAGAAGGTATACAATATTTTCCATTCAGCGAACACAATTCAGTTGTCGATCCCGACCACGCACTTCCAAACTCTATCATAATATTTGACGATATAGCTTGTGAAAAACAAGATAATGTTAGAGCCTTTTTCTGCATGGGCAGACATAAAAAGGTTGATTGTTTTTATCTATGCCAAACTTATGCTCACGATCCAAAACATCTTGTCAGAGATAATGTAAACTTACTTGCTATTTTTAGACAAGATGAAGTAAATCTAAAGCATATCTATGACGATCACGTAAATACCGATATGACCTATGGACATTTTAAAGAATTATGCTCTAAGTGTTGGAGAGATGATAAGCATGGTTTTCTAGTCATCGATAAAGATCGAGGAATAAACGATGGTAGATTTCGCAAGGGCTTCGACAATTTTGCTATAAATATAGCATGCATATAGGTAACAATCAACAGTTTCTGACTGAACGTTGAAACGACAACATGGCTGACAGAAAAAAACGTGCTTCGTCAACTCGTTAAGGCACGAGATGCGATTAAACGCAAATATAGAATATTAAAATTTGGGAAAGACAATGTCGAAAAGATTTTAAATGAAACATTCAAACCAATAGTTGATCCGCTTCAAAAACTTGTAGCTCAGAAAACCGATGAACAAAGTAGACTCGAAGATAACACCGTCGAACAAAGTAGCGTTAAACAAAATGAAAGTTTTGACAGTGAGTTTGATGATACGATACAGAATGTCCACGAGACATCTTTCGAAACAGCAGGTAGCGATATCGAAGATGACTCTGATTTATACATCAAGGCCCTGAAGCTCAATCAACTCCAGTATCTTTACAAAATTTATGGAGTACGAAATGAAAACGGTAAATTTTTTATTGGTAATTTATCGATTAGTTTTCATAATAATAAAATTAAAATTAATGGAATAGCATACCCGAGAACTATAGGATTACTCGAGTTACTCATAGCAAAACAACCAAATAAAAATAATATAAGTTCAGATGATTTAAAAAATTATCGCAAAATTTTAAAACTATTGTCTGCTCATAAAAGGCGATATGACAAGAACGAAAGGATTCGTGTTCATAATAGTAATAAATTTAATAATATTATTGCTCCAATGTTCAATATTACCTCGAAAACAATTACCGGAGAATCGATTAAAGGTGGCTCATTACCTCGTTATAAAATTGAAAAAAAGCGTACGGCTTTAGACTACGTCTACTGGGACGATCCAAACGAGCTCGTTGACCGTCTTCAATTACTAATAGCTGAAAGATCTGCCGGAAATCCAAGTCACGTAAACGAGATACACTCTATAATCGAAGAATTGCGCGAAGCAGGCATATATATTGAGCGCACACGAATATATGAATCATTCTTAAAATGAGCGTTGACGTGTTTGGACGTAACCTTGGAAAAACCGAAGGTAGTCGAGGGCCTCCTGGCGTTGGCTTTAAAGTCACGACTGCGGTCACTACGACATAGAAAATAAAAAATTATGCAATGTTGCTGATCCTCAACAACCGAGCGATGTTGTAAATTTAGAGACTTTACGAAACATTATTCAAATAGAAATTCGAGGAATAACTGAAATAACTACAAAACTTGGAGCTAGTCTGGATGATTAAATGTAATAGTTGTCAATCATAGAAACGAAGTTGATGCACAGATATCTCAAATAAAAGCTGACATTTTGGCTATAAAAGAGGCTATGACACAAATATTCAATCAGTAATTCCACAAACATGGAACACGAAAGACTAGTTGAAGAACTGCACAAACCTGTAAGACGTAACTATACACGTCGTAACTTTGACGTGCGTGGTTTGGACGAAACTTGGCAAGCAGATCTCGTCGAAATGATTCCATATGCTCGCGACAATAACCCTAATAGCACAAAACATTTTTAAAACATTTTTAAAACATTTTCTAACAAACATTGAAATGTTTGTTAAAAAATGTTTTAAAAATGTTTTATAAACGTGTGATATGTCCGCTCTTAAAGTACTTTTAACGTATTAAAAACATTAAAAAAATGTTTACAAAAGGTGTTTAAAATGTTAAAAAACGTTTTATTCGTTGCGAACAGTCATCGTATCTGGAACGCCCAAAACGTTTAAAAACGTTTTATAATATTTCACTACCTTTAAAATATTACCATAGAATTACGTAATAATATTCTAAATACGTTTTAGAAATGTTTTATAACAACTAAATATCTATTATTTATATATAATATTAGCAAACCATAACGTTTTAATAATGTAAAAAAAACGTTTAAAGAACATTATTTATCCTTTGAACTGCAGTAATTAATTAGAAATTAAAAATGTTTTAAAACATCATTTATTGTTTAAAATGTTTTAAAACCCAATTTAAAAATGTTATAAAACATTCTACAATGATTTAAAATCGTTTTAAAACCTTTTAAAACATTTTAAAATGTTTTAGAACATTTTCAAATATTTTATTACAACTTCTTTTATACATTTATTTTATATATACTCAATAACTTGTATAAAAATTATCGGATTTATTTGTTGTATTTTATATTTTGATAAGTTAACACGGTTGTAGTTGAATGCTGTTAAATCTATTGCCAAGTTGCAAAATAATATACGTGCAAAATAAGGACAGCTATTATATTATTGTATAGTATATATTTATTTATAAAGTTTTTAATGAAATACATTTTACAATTTCTATATATTTACACCATTAAAAAAAATATTTAGCGAATATGAACATTCTATTCTCTACCAGTTCAAGAAAGGATAAACTTTCATGTATACACACACGCACACACATTTCAGTTTCTTGGAAAAAAAAATTATTTATTAGCATACGTATGCATCATAGGAAAAACTGCAAAATGTTTTCTAAAAGGGATTCTACAAACTTTACATACAATGGAATCATAAGAAAATAAACGTATGTTTTTGGTCGGATTTACTATTGTAATGCTCAATAGTTTAGAAGCTATCGGCTCAGAATATAAACTTCCAATTATTTCTAAATATCTACCAACAAAGTATATTTTATCATTATCTTTTATAAAATTTATACATTCAATATATACATCTTGTTTTGTTAGTGTACAATTATTTCTCAAATCACGGCAATTTAGATTTAAACAATTTTTTCGAAGTACTAGAAACTGAGATACATTTGAATTATAAAATAAAATTGGTCCATCATAGTGTTTTCTTTCCAGTATAAGTGCTTCACTGCTATCATCATGATTGGATACTATATATTCTTTTGCAGATCGAACCTCTGACAATCGACGAGCAATTTGTTGAAGTGGCTTGTCGCCTTTTCGTACTAATTGTTTTATTTTACGAATGTGATTTTCAAATGGAAAGGCGCTAAAGTCATCTAAGGGACCGAATCGTTTGACATCCTCAACAACGTGATAAAGATTGTGAACATTATAACTAACATTATCACATCCATACAAGACTTCAAAATTTTCCACAAATTTTTTTAACAACTCTTCAGCGAGGTGCAAATACTGCATATTCTTGCATAAAAGAGGGTTTACTAAAATACTGATTGCAACATGCAAGTATAAAAAGTTATTGTACAATTCATTTCTTAGAATGCCGAAGAGTACTACTGGACCGGAATACAATAAAAACTGTCTCAATTCGTGAGCCTTCCAAAGACGACGAACATTTTTAAACTTTCTTGGTTTGCGACTGAAATCAGAAGGCATATAATCTTTAAGATAAACTAACCTTTCTGAAATTTGTATACGTTGCTGTTCTGATAGTTTAATATCTGTTCTTCCGGTAAACCATAATTCAATTAATTTAAGTGTTACACCCAAACATACTAAGTGCATGTAGTCCAAAACTACGTTTGAAACTAATCCAAAATGAGGTATATTTAAAAAAATAGTTTGCCCTTTTTGAATACCATCATCTATATCATCTTCAAAGTATAAGCATTGTTCAAAACCTTCATCAGTTCTTAAATCTCCGACTCCTCCCGGAAAACAAACTTTATTAAAATATTTTCCGTGGATGGTACATTTTGTACAGCTATAATATCCACTGTGATATTTTAATTTTAAAATATATGCCTTTGCTGGGGTATCACAAATTAAACAATGAAACCTAATTTTATATTTCTTTTCTCGATATACAATACCACTTTTCAATAAATCACATAGTTCTTCGACAAAATATTTTACAAGTTCATTACTGTCAGATGGTTTATCCTCACCATGATAAATTCCTACTGGTTGCACTTCTTTTAAAATTGTTTCTGAACACGAAATAATCCATAAACCTCTCTCCGAAGACTTGGCTAAGGGTGCGCCATCAATATTGACAAGTAAATTTATTGTATCAATGATAATATTCTTCGATAAAATTAGTGCAATGAAAGTCTCAACTACGTTTTTTATTCCAAAATGACAGTAATTTCCATTTTCCATTTTTATAATATTTGTAGATCTTGGTGTTTTTAACAAGCTACGCGCATTTCTAGGAAAAGGTACATCGGTATTTATTCTTAATATGCGTAATAAATCATCAATAGCTGTGTGCGGTATAGTGTGGATATAATCAGTACTCCATTTCCTAATGCTCTGTATAAATTCATTATTTTTTTCAGTTTTCTCTTCGCTTTCTGGTTCTTCTTGTTCAGTATCTGATTCAATATTGATATTATAATCATCGATATCGTGCAAATATTTTAGGAAAAAATCCAAATTTTTGTTCGTATCCTCTTCGTCTGTAGAGAAATTAACATCTTTTTCAGGTTCTTTCACTTCAGAAAAATTCAACGAACTATCAGTTCTGTTTACTTTTTCACTGTTTATAGCTTGCAAAATACTAAAATTTGCTAAATTTGTTCTTTTCTGTTTTGCCGGAGAAGCATCTCTTTGCTCAATATTTTTACATTCATCGGAAGACTTTGATGTTGCTAAATCAAGATACTCTAGAAATCTCTTGTTCACATTTTCAAATATCGATTTCTTCTTTGACACAATCAATCTCCGAGTGTGTCTATCAGAGTATGGAGGCCCAGTACATTTTCTTGAAGCCATACTTTATAACTGTAATTGAGACCTGCAAATAAATAAGATAAACTAATCAATGAATAGTTTGTAATAGTCTTATGCGTAGTTGCTTCTGACTGCTTTTAATAAAATTCGCAAAACTTGATTAAGTTTTGATATATAGATTACTTGCACTCATTAATGTTAGGGAGAATGGGGTTACTTACTACTCGGGGTAGGTTCACCAAATGTTAAATGAAGCTGAAGCAAATAAAAAGTAAACGCGACAATCACAATTCCAAAAACCACTGCCACTTCATTGACACATAGCTTCCTCAAATGTAATCCTATAAATATAAATATAATCAATATAAATATCAATCAATCAATATAAATATAATCAATATAAATATATATCTATCAATATAAGTTCAAGGATAAGTTCAAGGATTTGTATCCATATCAGTATACATCATAAGTGCCTAAACAATTAAAATTACCTGCTATACTTCAAACACCGACAAAGCTGCAGGCATGCCCAAAACAAGAATCGTTTTAAGATTTTACTTTAGGGGAGTTAATATTTTACTCAGGAGAGTTTACATTTTACTTAGGAGAGTAAAGTGCAGAGCTGGACATGAGCTCTGCACTTTATTAAAATGTAAGTGGGTTATTTGCATCACTTTATTCTTTAGTTTTTTTTTTTTTTTTAGAGTAACGAATCTGTGGAAGCGTGCAAAAACTATGGAAACCCTGTACCATAACCACCGAAAGGAAGTTTGCTGTATAATAATAATAATAATAATAATAATAAGAAATATAAAAATAATATTATTGTATAAAAACTGCAACAATAATTTCTTTGCTGTAAATTCAATCAATTTATAAAAAGGAAAGATCTCATGGATATGATGTTATCTTTAGCAAAAAATTTGTTAAATTAAATTTAAAAGTGAAAAAATAAAACAATTTATATTTTTGGAAGGTTAACATGAATAGAATTTTTAATAGCATAGATTGGGTTTTGTTGTTAATTATTGTTAAGGTCAATAATATCTAATTTTTGAACGACCTAGAAAACTAACTTTTAACTGAAAATTTTATGCAATAAAAAAGCTTATTATTCTAGAATAACAGGAAATTTTGAATGTGTATTGAATTTATAGCATAGAAATTGTTATTGCAGTTTTTATACAATGACAGGGCTTTTCTATTTCATACTATCTTACTAAACAATATAAGAAACTGAAGATTATGATAATTAGATAAAATTTGTACATTTCTATAGATTCTTCACTGCATGTTCTTTTGAAATAAGTTTTAAATGCGATATATAACAGGGTACATAACCATAGTGTGGTACTAACCCTAAAAGAACAGACAAAAAAGTTCAATATATATTACAAACATTCTTACTTGATACAATAGAGCATTAAAATGAATATTAAAAACACAATAAAAAGTTTTTAATTGAGACATCAAAAAAATTGTGTAAAACTATTAGTAACCGTAAATAATAAGCTTCTGTTATTATCTCTAAATAACTAAGTAACTGGTTCCAAATTACGACATTTTTTTTTAATTTTTTGCAGTTATTAAACAAATGTTATTGGTGACAGTTATTAACAGTTTTTAACTTTCATTATTTCCAATGCAGTTATTACTCATGCATTTCAATAATTATAAGAGGGTTACATCTTACCTAAAATAATATTATAAATAGGCAAGCCTCGGAAACTTTTTTTGCCCTTTTGCGCTTTTCCACTATACAAAAGCCCCAATTCATTTGACAGAATGCTGCTTATCATGTTCCGTACAATTTGCGTTGGTGAAGTGCCACCGAGGCCAATTAAATAATTATACTGAAACAAAATAAAAAATTTTTTTGTAGCAAATTATTGGTGCTTATTAGCTTCCTCCAAATAAAATGTTTTTATCTATTTTTCTTAAAAAAAAAAATTATTTATTATTCTCTTTTTTTATCTATACATATTTTTAATATGAAAATAAAAATAAACAATAAAATATTGACATAAATACTCCTAATCACATTATGAATAAAAAAAGTATCAATTTTAAGCAGGGCATTATTTCTACATCAAAATATAACTAAAAAAGAATAGAGGTAATGAAAATTACCTGCTTAAGATACTCACGGTAACATTTTTTAAGTTCTTTCCTTGTTCAAGAAGACGATTTAACTCCTGGAAGGATGTCTCAGTTTTGAAAGGTATACCTCTTTCAAATGCCTCTTTCAATTTTAAAATACCTAAACTACGAATGTTTTTCGATTGGTATTTCTCAGCACATTGCACAGAAATCCACTCCTGATTTTGAACTAAAATATATTTATTATGTAATAAAAATTTACATTTGCTGAGTACAATTCTTTACTAAAACGATTATAGATTACTTACTAATGATATAGTCTAATTTTTCATCTAAAGTTAGCTTTATGTATCCTTTCATCAGATAATTGTTTGAATTTTGTCAACTGATTAGTATCTGAAGTCTGTAGTTGAGGTACGTCCAGCTATAAAATTTAAAGAAAAAATCAGCACAATAATTCTCTTCTACACTAAAATATTGCAATATCAGGATTCAATATTAAATATGCGTTGTAACATGAGAAGACAACAACTAAACATTACAAAACATGGCACCCCACTAACTGATGGTTCTTGGATGAGTTGTCACTGTTCAAAGAAACAAGTAATACAAAAATAATACCACGGAGGGAAATGAAAAACAATGATCAGAGAAACTAATTTAAAGTTGCTAAACCGAGCAAAAACACAACTAGTATAATAATCTTATTATAAAATTTCTATATTTCTGAGGAAATTCTATATTTTTCTTACAAGAGTAGCCATAGTAGCCTACATATTTTGCAAAGACCTCTCCTTTAATGCACTCATCATACGTACCTTACTATGTATGTTACTTATTACCTTTGCACTTTGGAAGACTTTATCAGTAAACGTTTTTTGAAGACTTTATCAGTGAACGGTTTTTAAACCCCTCTTTTCATAAACATCTATTTTCTCATCACCTGTATCACCATTAACTAGAATTATCACTTGTGCGATGAGGGAAAACTGGAAAAACAACAAACTTGCTGATAGAATGATCTTCTAAGCCCGAGAGTTCAACTGACCAGATAATAAGTAACATACTCACTATATACTATAAGTGCTTTCCACAATCAAGCAGTATTCGCATACAAATGGGAAAACATTATCTAGAAATCCTACTAAAAGATAGCTGCTGTCCAAGAGCAGCATCAGTACATTGCAACACTGATCTCTCCAATGTGTACACTGGATATGTGGACATAACCTCTTAATGTTTCTCCGTGTGACACGATAACGTAACAGGAGGTGTGAACGACACTATAGACGACAGCAGGAGGTCCTTCCGCACATTAATATTTAAAAGCTACCTCAACACTTACACCTTAGAAATTTGTAAAACGCGTGCGAGCACTGACCGATGCGACATCAAGGACTATACGTACTACGCGCACAAGAGAAACGGAACACGGGCCACGGAGCACAAAAGTGGCGGCGTAACAGAAACGAGCTCGTTTAATCGATCAAATCTATTGTACATAAATTTCTTATAATACTATATTACAAAAATTCGCAAACATATATACCTTTACAAAGCGTATAGTAGTGGCTTTTCGCGTAATGAAATGTACTTACATTAAATGTATGTATAGGTATATACGTATATACGAATACGATATATGTATAGTCAACCATCTTCTGTTGACCAATGCGTTTACTTTATCGATATTTACTATTCCTGATTGGTTCGTGATCACGACAGCGCTTTACGTCGACCAATCAGAACTAATCTCTTACAAAGGCAGGAGTAACCTCTTACAAACGTATCTATAGGGTCGTTCTACACGGTATGCCTAACACCGACACCACACCAAAAATACTAGAGATGTATATCTATACATATATACATATATAGATATACATCTCTAGTATTTTTGGTGTGGTGTCGGTGTTAGGCATACCGTGTAGAACGACTCTCACACAGAACAGTAGTGAGAAGTGTCAGAACTTCAGTATACAGGTATACGAACTGAAAAATATTAACAGAGTGCGGCAAAACCGTGGCAGAGGTCTGGGGTTATTCGTCTCCATGCGCGCTTTGAGAGAAAAGCTTCACTTTTGTAAATCTTTTTTATCGCATTGTCGACGTATTATTTCTTATAATATCTGCTGTGACTGACTATTAATAAAAAAATGACGAATGCAAAGATCGATGAAAGGTGGTATATTGTGGTATATGAAGGATCGGATACCGAAGCAATTCCAGGCTTGTGGATTTCTGAAGATGGAAAAACCGCATTGTGGCCACCATATGCAAATGATAAAAAGGTTGTAAGAGCAATTGCTGGACGATTCAAACCAAGCGAAGATTGGAAACTTCACAAGTTGACGAGAGTATTTTGGGACTCAAGTAAGTATTATTTTTCAAAATTTTGGTTTCTCCTAAACGAAGCTCAGTAATAGTAAAACTGTAAGTTTCGTTAAATTACAATAAGAAATTTTAGCCAAAACTAATGTTTATTATATAGTTAAACCAAAAAATGTTTTAACGTGGTTTTATATTTACTTAATGGATTTTGAATTATTGTGAAAAGTAAAAAAAAAGCATTATGAGCCACGAGTAGCAAACGCCATGCCGGCATGAGCAAACAACGTTCCTGCGAGTAACAGCGCATTTTCTATATGTATATTTCAATAACGGGCACATAAATAAAGGTGTGTAAGCCATCGCTGTGTGACAGAGGTAATTTATTTTTCCGCGTGGTATATCTTTTACTAGTGCGCGAGCTTTCATCCCTTTGGAAGATGTATATCTGCTGCTTACAATGTCGCGCGCTAAATAAATTGTTCATATAATCATATAAGATATTATTGCCTCAAGTAACAACCTTTGTACACCTCGAAGGCAATCAGACGTGTACTCATGCGTACGTGTGTGTGTGTGCGTGTGCATGTGCCTGTGCGTGTGGGTGTATATATTTATGGGACGGGGAAACGGTAGAAGGTAGATGAGAGTGAGAAAAGTGGTGCGAGTAAAGATCGATTAATGTACATCGGAATAATAAAACTCGATTACACAGATATTACGCAGGGGTTTACCTTAGCGTGCGTGCCGCTTCTCTCTCTCTCTCTCTCTCTCTCTCTCTCTCTCTCTCTCTCTCTCTCTCTCTCTCTCTCTCTCTCTCTCTCTCGCGCGCTCTCTTTTTCTTCTTAGAAGCAAATTTTTAGTGAATCTTATTTGTACACGGCCGGTGCGCTTTCATTTTCATTTTTCTGCCTCTCCATAGGGTATTTCCAGACGCCTCTACATACCACACTACACCCCACCACACGCATAGTCCGCATGTTCCACTTCGTTCCTCCTCACATCAAGTTACCGACTGAGTGAAAAGATCGCGCAATTGTACTGTCACGGGTCACCGGTGTGCCTATACTCAGTCGGTAACTGACTTGATATGAGGAGGAACGGAGGAGAACATGCGGACTGCTTGTGGTAGGGTGTAGTGTAGTGGTGTGTGGAGGCTTCTGGACAGACCCAATAGCGTGAGATGTAAACACGCGTGCGACCGAATCGTGCTGCTGCTGCTGCTGCTGCTACTGCTGCTACTACTGTTCTGTGTATTGGCCAATGTGTATACATGTACCTACCTATACGCGCTTCTCGCGCTCTCTACGAACGTTTGCGCGTCTGTCAGCGACAACAATCGGTTTCGCGACTTCTGCGCGTGTCGTTCACTTCGTGGGTAAGGGAGAGGAAGAATACGTCGTCGCTTATTAACAGAAAGTGTTCGCATGAACGAGCGGCTGAGAGAAGCGCCAGGCTTGCCTTACGGTTTTCTTTCGTTCTTTTTTTCTTTTTTTTTATACATGCTTTTGCTTTTCTCATCGGACTTGTTCTTCTTGCGATTAAAGATGAAACCGAAGCGAAATATAGAGCGTGTTTATGCGTTTGCTTTATATATCTTAGGCTGCGAGGCTTGCATTCGGCTCTCATTCTCATTACTGGTGTGTGTGTATGTGTGTATGTGTGGGGGGTGTAAGTGTGCACGCGTATGCATATATATGACTTCTACGTGTGAGCGCGCGCGTGAGTATATCTGTGTGTTTAATTTCTTTTCGGAATTTCCGCGTTATTATACGCATGGTGAAAAAGAGGCAGTGAATGCTATACATATATATATATATTGTAATAAACTTCATTTTTAATATTCTTTTTACTTTTGGATGTTACTTTAAATTAGGTTCTGATACGTATGCAGAAGCATTGCAAAAATTAGATCTCTCATTAGATCACTCAGATGTAGAAAAAAAATACAGTGAATTAAATGACAAAAGCATGCGCAAACAACGCGCTAAAAAAAATGATAATGACAATAATAATGAAGAGGTAACCAGTCCTTCTAAATTTCGAAAAATGAAAAACACAGAACAAAATAGAAATTTGGAATCAATGCTTGGTAAATTTTTTTTTTTTTTAATTTTAAAAATGGAGAAGAACAAGAAATACATCGCAAGAATTAATAACAAAATAAAATTAAAATTTATGATGTTTTATAATACTGGTAATATCCAGATGCGCTTTGTGTATTTTATTGTTTTTAAGTTTCAATTATGATATAATTTTTTATAACGATTTCATTGTTGTTAATTTAAATGATATCATAATTATATAATTTACTATTTTATTCGATTTTGATTTAAGTATTTAATTTAGAATAGTTAAGAAATATAATTCAATTAAAAAAATCAACTGCAACCGAAATAAAAAAAATTTGTGGTTATACCACACAGATCAATAAAAATCCATTTTCAAATAATTTACAATCTTGTTAGTTAAGTAAATTTTTACAACATTATCACTCAATAGTGTGGTTTATACAACAAAGTTTTTCAAACTATTGTAATTCTTTTTCTTCCCCATTCGGTAAATTGATTTTATACCAACACAATAAATTTTATTTTCAAATTAAGATTTAGTGAACGCTGAAACCAAGAGTGATGAAGAAATGAATCATAATGATTTATCAGAAAAACATTTAGAATTTCAAGATAATTGTATGAACCAGGGTCTACCATCTCAAGGTAACGTTATGAATTCTCCACAATCTAAAGACAATATTATGAACGAGGGACTGCCACCTGAAGATAACCTTATAAACTCTCCACAACCTAAAGGTAATCTGATATACGAGACTTTGCTATTTAACCTCTTTTTTTTTAAGTATAATCAAACCCCGGGTACTGTAAATCATGGAGACCGCAAATCGCTGTTCACTGGGAATTCAAATTTATTATCTTCTAAATTCTTACAAAATAATATTTTAAATTATAGTTTATATTAAATTTAATTTAAGTTTACTTGCATTGAAAGAATTATTTATAGGGAGCGAGTGTTCGAAATTCACAGTACGCTGGGTTTCACAGTGCCCGGGGTTTGACTGTATATTATTTTTTTAAAGTAGACGAAATTACTAATGCCAATTGTAGAATTTAATTAAATTAGAAATAATTAGATATAGAAATAACTTAAGTATAACGATATAATGATTTTATGTACAATATTTAACGTTTTAGATACTAGTTTCAAATTGAAAAGAGAACCAAAAGCTAAAATTGTTGCAGATATCACACTAAAAAGGTCGAAAATGGCTAAGTTAGGTAAGTTAATAATAATAATAAAATAAATATAATAAAAAATAATAATCTAAAATAATAATTTTTGAAGAGTATATGGAATTATTATTATATTAAAAATATCTTTTTTCAGATTTGCGAATGAATGATGATGCAGATGATAATAAAAGCACAGGCACAAGTGACTATGGTAACTTGTTTTGTTTGAAATACCTAATTCTAACATTTCTTAGTATTCACTACATTTAAAAAATCTCCTATTTTTATTTCAATTAAAATCTTTAGATGACCAACCTAATTTGGAAAATAAGTCTGCATGTACAGGCCTTCTTAGCGGTAATTTCATCCACTAAAATTTATTATTTTATTAGTATTTTAACTAAGAAAATTTATTTTTAATTGCAATCCAAATTTATAGACCCACAAAGTGAATTATTGCAAGCAATAAATGATGAAAAAGAAGGTAATTCTTGTCTTGTTTTTAATACATAATTTTTACAAGTCTTAATATAATTGTTATATTAAAAGAACCTATTTTAATTTCAAACAAAATTGATTAGATGTTGCAGAAAGTGTTTTGCATGAATTCCGTATTGAAGAAGAAAATGCTGGTAATTTTCATCATATACCTATATATTTTTTAAGAGTTTATTTAAATTCTTGTCTTAAAAAAATATGTTTAACATTTATTCTTACCATATTTTTTTATTTCCAAAATAATTTTGTTTTTATGTGTTTGGATCGTGTTGAATATTATTTGTATAATTTGGTACTTTTTCATATAAAGTAAATGTTAATATTTTATTTTTTTCAGGTTACACCGAAGCAGTCAAAATAAATAGTAATAAAATAAACACATCTTCTAATGCACAGAAGTCTTCAGCAAATGCTATCACTGTTGGTTAGTTTCAACATAAATATCTGTGTGTGTGTGTGTGTGTGTGTGTGTGTGTGTGTGTGTGTGTGTGTGTGTGTGTGTGTGTGTGTGTGTGTGTGTGTGTGTGTGTGTGTGTGTGTGTGTGTGTGTGTGTGTGTGTGTGTGTGTGTGTGTGTGTGTGTGTGTGTGTGTGTGTGTGTGTGTGTGTGTGTGTGTGTGCGCGCGCGCGTGTCCTCTTATTACATGCGATAAGTGAATATAATAAAGAATCTTAATTTTTTCAGATACTAATCAGTTGACAAAATTCAAACAATTATCTGATGAAAGGATACATAAGCTAACTTTAGAAGAAAAATTAGACTATATCATTAGTAAGTAATCTATAATCGTTACAGTAAAAAATTGTACTCAGCAAATGTAAATCTTTATTTCATACTAAATATTTTTTAGTTCAAAATCAGGAGTTGATTTCTGGGAAATGTGCTGAGAAATACCAAACGAAAAACATTCGTAGTTTAGATATATTAAAATTGAAAAAAATATTACCTTTCAAAACTGAGACATCGTTCCAGGACTTTAATCGTCTTCTTGAACAAGGGAAAAACTTAAAAAATGTTACCGTGAGTATCTTAAGCAGGTAATTTTTATAATCTCTATTCTTTTTTAGTTACATTTTGATGTAGAAACAATGCCCTGCTTAAAATTGGTGCTTGTTTTATTCATAATGTGATTAGGAGTATTTATGTCAATATTTTAGTGTTTATTTTTATTTCAATATTAAAAATATGTATAGATAAAAAAAGAGAACATTAAACAATTTTTTTTGTAAGAAAAATAGATTAAAACATTTTATTTGGAGGAAGCTAATAAGTACCAATAATTTTCTACAAAAAATTTTTTATTTTGTTTCAGTATAATTATTTAATTGGTATCGGTGGCAGTTCACCAACGCAAATTGTACGGAATATGATGAGCAGCATTCTATCAAATGAATTGGGGCTTTTGTATAGTGGAAAAGGGCAAAAGGGCAAAAAAAGTTTCCGAGACTTGCCTATTTATAATATTATTTTAGGTAAGATGTAATCCTTTTATAATTATTGGAATGCATGAGTAATAACTGCATTGGAAATAACGAAAGTTAAAAACTGTTAATAACTGTCACTAATAACATTTGTTTAATAATTGTATAAAATTTAAATAAATGACGTAATTTGGAACCACTTACTTAGTTATTTAGAGATAATAACAAAATAGTATATTACGCACCTAGGGAGGAAAAAACTTGGACAGTCCATAGCTCGTGTAAATTGCCACTCGAGCCGAAGGCGAGGATGGCAAACTCGAGCTGTGGGCTGGCTAATTTTACTCCCATGGTGCGTATACTATTTTTCGCCATACCCGGGACGAAAACACCACATTCCCGTTTTGGAGCAGAGAGGGAATGTGGGACTTTCGGCCAGGATATGGCGAAAACTTATTATTTACGGTTACTAATAGTTTTACACAATTTTTCTGATGTCGCAATTAAAAACTTTTTATTGGGTTTTTAATTATTGACACTTTTACGACAGTTTTCTGCAGTTGTTAAAAATTTTATACAGTATTTTTACAGTTTTGTTACTTTTTCCACAAAAATAATTATAGTTTTTCTTATATTATTTTTAAGGTAAATAACTAAATAAATTTCACCAAGTGTTGAAAATATAATAATATATTTATGAATGAAATATTTACAGATTCTGCCAGAGAGCAAGAAAAGGATTTAAAAGAAAGAGCTGTTTTTAAAATGATTTGCGATTGGCTACGATCTCGCCAAGCAGTCTTGGACTACCATGCGTAAGTAATTTGAAAATTATATTGAAAATTATATATTTCTTATTAAATTATAAATTATAAAATTATAAATAATTTCAGCAAAAAAATAAAAACCAAATCTACGGAAAAAGACGAATCTATTCATTCATCGGCTGAAGAATAAATTCTTTTGTATTTTAACAATATTACGGATTGTACTGCATGTCTAGATACAATAAAATAAAATTTCCACGTATAATACATTTTATTAATACGCCATTCGATCTACAGGAACATATTTTTATGAAAGATATTGTACTAAGTTATTGTCGTGTCAAAAACAAATTTCAAAATGTTTTTAAAATGTTTTTAGAATGGTTTTAAAACGTTTTAAAATGTTTTAGAACGTCATAAAATGGTTTTAAAATTTGTAAAAGGTTTTTAAAATATTTTAAAAAACAAACTAATATTGTTATAAAACCTTTTTTTAATATTTAAAAACATTTTATTTATACTAGGATGAAATACTAGTATCTATTAAAATGTTTGATAAACATATTAAAACGTTTTATTACGTATATACTGTACTGATTGCAATCGTTATAGACATTTTTAAAATGTTTTTAATATGTTTTTAATCGATTTATAAAAATGTTTATAAAACGTTTTTAAATATTCAACGGTTATTTTAAACACTCCTAATATATTGTATTATAACATTTTTAAACCTTTTACAACATTATTGTACTATTTTATTATGACTTTTATAAAATTAAAAATGTTATAAAAGCGTTTTTAAACGTTTTCGGCACTTTATATACTACAACTATTCGCAACAAATAAAACGTTTTTTAACATTTTCCAAACATTTTGTAAACTTTTTTTTAATGTATTTAATACATTAAAAAAACTTTAAGAGCGGACATATCGCACGTTTACAAAACATTTTTAAAACATTTTTTAAAAGACATTTCAATGTTTGTTAGAAAATGTTTTAAAAATGTTTTAAAAATGTTTTGTGCTATTAGGGAAGGGCTATAGATCAGCCACTCTGATAGATCGCTCACTATAATCGACATTTTCTCCAAATATGCATGGGCTGTTCCTGTAAAGAGAAAAACAGGCAAAGATGTCTCGGAAGCTATGAAATCTGTGCTTGTTAAAGGCAGAGTACCAAAAAATCTCCACACCGACAGAGGCAAAGAATTTCATAACACAGATTTTCAAAAACTTATGAAAACACACAAAATAAAGTTATACTCAACCTATAGCAATCTAAAAGCATCGATATGTGAACGCTTCAATCGCACGCTAAAAAGTGCAATTTTGAAAAAATTCAGTTTGACAGGCAACTACAAGTGGCTAGATATTTTACCTGGATTTACTTACCATATACAATAATCGTAAACATCGTACTATCGGTGTAAAACCTAAAGATGTAACATCCAGTAACGAAGCGGATATACTACAGAAATTTGCTCGTAAAATAACTAAGCAGATTAAACCAAAATTTAAAATTGGTGATAAAGTTCGAGTGAGCAAGACTAAAGCAGTCTTTGATAAAGGATATACTCCCAATTGGTCTACAGAGATATTTACAATTGTACGTACAGCAGCTACAAATCCAACAACTTACCATCTGAAGGACTATCAAGATCATCCCGTCTCAGGCGGCTTCTATGAACAAGAACTACTAAAAGCCAAGTATCCGGATATTTATCTTGTAGAAAAAGTAATTAAGAAAAAAGGAAGTAACATTTTTGTAAAATGGCTCGGCTTTGATAATTCACACAATAGTTGGATTGATAAAAAAGATACCTAATCATGCAATATTTTTAAACATATTAATTGTATAGAATTAAAAAAATAAACAACTGTGTATGTAAATATTTTTTTTTTCAAGTTAAATAAAAAAAATGTAATGGTTTTTGAATAAATAAAGACAAATTTTTTTTTCTGTTAAACGAAAGAATAATGTTTTATTCATTTTAATATTCACACGCTTTTGGCTCAAACTTATACATATACGCGCTTACTAGTAACTTCATAAATTTACGTATAGTTATAAAAAAAAATATATTCGCTTGCCATTAAATATTTATACGCTTAAACTGGAATTCATTTGGTTCGAACTTATACATTTACGCCCTTACTGCTAACTTTATAAATTTACGCATAGTTATAATAAAAAACATTCATTTTCTTGCCACTAAATATTTATACGCTTAAACTAGAACACATTTGGTTTGAACTTGTTTATAACTTATACAACGCGCTTACTAGCAACTTTATAAACTTACGCACAGTTATAATAAAAACATACATTTACTTGTCACTAAATATTTACACGCTTAAACTAGAACACATTTGGTTCGAACTTGTTCATAACTTATACTACGCGCTTACTAGTAACTTTATAAACTTACGCATATTTATAATAATTCACTTGCCGCTGAATTCTACACTGGATCCACAATTGTACTTCAAAAAAAGTTCATATTTATTTACTGCATCCAGTAAATCATTAAAAAATTTTTCATCTTCTGCTATGGTTTCTGACGCTTTTTTGGGTAAGAAGACTTGGAACTCGTCGTCAAGTTCAGCTGCAGCCCTCCTTCCATATTTTGTGTTTACCAGCTTTAACTTCGTCACCAACAAATTGACGCCTTTAGTCAGTTCACTTATCTTTTTGGTGGGTAGAAATCCTCCCCGAGCGATCGCATTCAGCTTTGCAAGATCCATCTGTAACATACAGTAAAATTAAATTATTTTTTTTAATTATTTAAAAGATAAAGTTATTTTAATACTAACCTTGAAACTATGTAGTCTTTTGTTCCCACAATTTAAATTTCTTACTCAATGGCTCGTCAAGCGAGAGCTTCGTTCTGCTGGTTTTCAATCTGCTGCTGCTGAACCTCAAGCGATTGCAGTTCGGCGAGGGTCTCTTGATCGCTCTCTGATAGCTGAATGTTTCGACTGCGCTTCAGCTCCCGCTGCACCTGTTGATATAGGGGTGTCCCTGCGGTATTCGGCGGCTCGATTTCCCTCTCCTTAGCTGCTCCTTCCTCATTGGCCGTTGCTTCCCCAACTATTTTGTAGTGCCCCCACGGCAACGTATCTGTTGTTCCAGACTGCAAATACCGTTTGTCATCATGGGCGCTCAAAGCAATATTGAATTCTTTCTCGGTGTATAAGTTATGATGATGTGACCGGATGTTACGCTGCTCACGGGTTAAAATAACATTTTCACGAAGACACTTCACATAATCATCAAAAGTGATGGTTGCCTTCAACACAGAACTTTTCACACCTTTTGCTTTTTTATCGGTTCGTGTTTCTGCACTCTTACGCTGTACATTTTACTTCGCAGTCCTACAAATTCCAGCATAATTTCACCGTTGCGCTCATCTTTCATCAACCCAACTTTCTTTTTGTTAACTCGAGGCATGTTAAACGGGTTGATCTCGTGATAGTCTGAAGTATCGAATTCATGGATATCTTGACGCATCACGTCATACATATTGATACCTGTTACCTCGTATACCAGACTATCCGTGTCAGTGTACAATAACTTACCTCGGTTTCCTACACGATCTCGCATGTAATCGTAATGAAACCTGTAGACAAGTGTCTTTGACAAATCTAAAACTGCTAGTCCGATGTAAATTGGTTTGCGAATACAGATCTCTGTTCGCAGCAGCTGTATGGCAACGAGATCATGGTAAAAAATATCACAACTATGAAAATTCGGTCGTCCGATGAGCGCTTCGGCTCCAAAGCGACCCTTCCACTTATTAACCAACTTTACGTCAACACGGTTCCGTTCATTTTCCATGGTTTTTCCGTAAACAGCATTATTAAATAGTTTGAATAACATTTTTTCAAACTCATTTTTTGCTTCCTTTCTCTTAGCACTGTTTAAATCTATATACTTCTTAAGCCACGGGCTTTGATTAAACTTTATAGCCCGAAGAACTTTCGTTAGTACTAAACCATGATTCAATGCTTGCTTCAGTGCTTTATAATGAAGCACGTAACGTTTTTTGTCATTTAGCGTAGTCATTAATTTCTGCTGCTTGAAACCTGGAGGTGCCATGTGTTCAGCACAAAATGATAAATCTTTATGAGTATCATGAAGCGTTACGGGATACTTCAAATCAACTTCGAGAAAGTAACCAAACATATGATCGTCAGGGATATTGAAAAAGTTTGGTTCATCAACGTTTTTGACCCATTCAAAACCTCCATAGGGCAATGATTCAGTCATGGCCCATCCATACAGATTATTGATGTCATAGTACATGAGATATTTCTCATCCTCCGCGTCATTGTAACCTTCGTTCATATACGGATTGTTTGCTCTAGCATAGCGGTTGCAGCTCTGACTGGTTCCTCCTCGTATTCCGGGTTCGGTAAACAACAGCATGTCAATATCTGAGAGAAGTTCCAGTTGAATCTATTTGTAAAAAAGAAAAAAACATTTAATGTAGAAAGTAATAAAAGTTATATTATTTTTTTTAACAACAAAATGATATACCTGAGTATACGCATAGCATCCCAAGTTAATCCAGGTGTAGTATAATAGTGAGCGGGGTCTAATTCATAAACTAAAATTTTCTAACACTTCAGCTAATAATAGAACATCTGTCTTTAGATATAAATAAGAATATTGTCCTAGATTTCGAATGTCGAAAATTTGCCAAGCATTTTTTGCATGTTCATAATCCTGTTCAGTGATGTGAGTTTGATACAAGCTGCTGAAGAAATCATTTTTCGAAGGAAACGTTGTTCACTCGAGTTTTTCAAATGATGTAACGTAATCATATGGAAAAACTCCTTTTCTTTTCAGTAATGCAATCTGCTCATTTGAGAATCCATCATATTGTTGAAAAGTTTGCCCTAAAATATCATGCTTTTCTAAATACGATGACAACTTGTCTAGAGATGAAGCCATAAAACTAAACGAGTCAACGAAACGCAAGTTTATGTCGGTTCCCTCCACAAACTTAGTGAAAGATATATATCTTTCTTTAGTTTGTGGGAGCAGTAAAATGCGTCCTGGTATGGAAGTTGCAAGCTCTTTGATAAAGAGTTGTGAATCATATCCAGTTAAGTTATGAAAGAATATCGGAATCGTTCTAGAATCCTGATAGTTAATATTGCAAGCATTATGTGCGGGGCCTCGATATATGTAATAGATATAGTTTTTTTTAGAAATAATAAAAATTTTAACATAAAATAAAAAAAAAATACTTACTTTCCCGTGAAATGGCAGTGATCGTGAACTTTCTGATCTTTTTCCGTGAACGGTTTCTCACAAATGTGGCATAAGCGTGCATTATTGAACTCAATTAATTCGTGAAGCATTAATTTATTCATCAGATGAATGTCTTTGTTTTATGAGAAGATATTTGATTTGGTACGAGTCTAGATCAATTTTGTATCCACACATAATGCATTCTATAAGGTACGTTATCAAAGTCATCAAGAGGCTCTTTTTCTTCATCACTCTCATCCACGTAATAACTTTCTATAAGCAGTAAGTTAACATGTTTCTCATTTTTATTAGCTGACAAATGACGAGGCAAAACATCAAAAATTTCCCCTTTTTTCTTCAAATAATAAACATTAATCGATACCTCATTTTATTTTTCAAATTTGCTTATTTGCTTTGGTTCTACTGGAAAATTAATACCGTCAAAATTGAGTTCGTTTTTATACAAAACATACGATGACACTCTATTTGTATTGGAACTAGTAGGATGCAGCGCTGATAAAATCGCCCATTTAAAACATTCATCATCTTCGTTCATGACATTGAGACACGCTTTCTTATTCTTGATGTACTCGGGCAGATCTACATATGAGCTACCCCTCATAGGATTAAATTTGACATTAATAACCAAATTTAGAATGGACTTAAGTGTTCATCCAGACTCTCGCTCTTGAAATTCTTCCATCTCCGTGTCGATGGGATGCTGCACATTCATCACAAACCACTCATTCAAATCAGTCGTTGAATAAATGGCAATTGTCTTTGTATTAAAATATTTGATGTCGGCAGTTTCTTCATCATTTTTCACTAAAATATACTCACTCGCTAAAACTGTATTAACTTTTAGGGCCGGATGTTCTTCAAGAGCTTCATTCTCTTAGCCATAAACTATTTTTTAGCATCGTTCATAAAAGTTGATAAGTCAAGATGCCTTAGATTTGTGATGACACCTGTCCTTATTTTATTTTCGAAAGCAGACTGCACATCGTCCCAGCTTACCGGTGAAATATTTTCAGCTGCTTGTAGACCAGCGCCTACTCGACGTTCGCTCAACAAGCGTATAACACTGTTTACAAGCGTGATACTGGCTTGTAATTTTTGTTTTTCGGATACTGTTAAATTGTTAGGAGACTGAGATAAACGTTGAGCTGCAGCTAGAGACACGCGACTGAGAGCTAGCCATCGGTTGATGTCACTTTCATCAGCAATACCATTCAAAGTTTGCTGATACGATTTCCACAGCAGTAAAGCCGTATCTTTGAAATACTGAACCATCTCGACAACTGTTTTGAACGGCTCGCAACAGTAGAATGATTTTTTATCGCATGGGAGCCTTCCTTTTATCCTAAAATTGCAAAACCAGATCGATTGTCATTGATCGGCAGTAGCGTAGAAGGGGAAAAGAATATGATTGGTTTAAAAAATAAGTAGTATGAGTGCGCCATCATCTGATTATAAAAGAAGACGCGAAAAGCTGAAAATCTCAGTCCATTCTTTGCTCTCGTCGAGAATAGTCGCAGCAGCAGCAGTAAGATGAAGTACATCGTCGACGTGCAAGGTTTTAAGGTTACCTTGAATGAATTTGTCTTCAAAGAAGTAGCCATCGCCCCTCTTGAAGAAGATCCCACACCAACAGTACTTTTGTTTAAACCACCGCATGCATGGGACCAGTTGTTGGATAAAAATAAGTCCGAAAATCGTTGGCTCGAGGAGAATTTCCATGGAATTATGTGGGGAGCAGGCAACATCCCGTGCGAAGAACTTAGGAACACACTGAGTGGTATACTCTACGGAGCAGAGATATACGTGAAGGGATTTGAAAAGAGTAAATGGTTGAGGAGATTTTTTCCTGATCGGTAAGTTATTTTATAAATAATGGCTTTAAAAATATCATAGTTATTTTCGTGCAAAATTTTCTCACAAGCTTACTAATTTTTCAGATCAGTTTTTAACATCAAGGATATGGGGTGCCCTTCTCAAAAAAAGCTGCCGATGGAACCACTGTCATGTACAAATCACACTACTTGTAATTTTCCTGTATGCGCACTTCGAAATGCGATGGCTATGAAGAAGTGGATGCTTGAGCAACGCGATCAAAGAATAAATGAATTAACAGAATCGTTTTATTCGATGTATAATTAATATTTACTAATGTATCAGTCCAGTGAATAAATTTATTTTTAATGTATACTTTATTTATTCTGAATTTACTACACGCAAACTTCTTTAAACTTGTAAAAATATACACTATTATTCGAAAACTTAGAAAATAATGAAAAAAAAAAAAAAATTGACGATTCAGTTTGAATTTTCAAATAAAATTTAGTAATAATAAAAGTCATTTGTGATAAAACAACATGTAAAGTAGTATGTTCTAAACAAAGTAAGTTTTCTTCTCTTTAGGATAGTTAAGAGAGCATATAAAATGAATATAAATGTTTTAATCATATAATTTTATGTATACTTAAATTATTTATATATACTTAAATATTTAAGTAATGTTAAGCTAAAAAATATATATGTTAGAATCTGTTTATGTTGAGTTTATTACCTTTATTGAAATCTCTGCTAAAATATACTTATAATGTAACAAGATATAAACAACAATGGTAATAAAGCATAAACATATGAGGCGTTTCACATCAATCCTCCAAGCGCGGAATTTTTTAGCTCGTGTTTAAAGGGCTATAATGTGACTAAAAAAAAATAACGAGAAACGCCTCATATAAGTACTAATATGTTTTCTGTGAACGCATGCACGCACGCACGCACGCACGCACGCACGCACGCACGCACACACACACACACACATACACACACACACACACACACACACATCTATAAACAAGGTCAAACGCGCGCAACCACTCATATGCACGCACAAACCTGCGAGCACACAGACGTGAGGACGACCTAGGAAACAAAGAGCGAGAGCGAGAGAGAGAATTATTTTTGTATTTATTATAGCCCTGAAAAGGGCTGTTTGAATACAAAAAATCTCTTAGGGCTTGAAGAGGAGTCGGCGCTTTACAGCATGCAGCTTCCGCCGATCTTGAGGCACTCCCCAATATCTCCCACCCGGGTCTCGTTGCGGCGTCGCGACAATGCGCGGTTCAAAATATGTCTCACGCCAATACCGCAAGGATCTTGGCGGAGGGCGCAATGACTCTTCAGAAATCCGTAGCGCCACGATGCAGGCGATGCGAAATGCATCTGGCAACGGCTGTTGCCGAGCCTGCCTACGGATTTCCCGCAGAGTCCGTTGATACATCCCGGGTGGTCGCGGGTAAGCCCTCAATCGGTGGTTTCGCTGTATGCGATGTCTCGCGCTGCATCGTTCCATCGTACCAGAGAGAGAATGATGAATGCGCTAGTGCGGGAGAAGGCATACATAAGGCTGCGTACACAATCACTCGAACTGCGTGCCCGCATACGCTCGCGCTACGTGCGCCACCAATCCGAGCAATCCTGAGCAGACCGAAAATTCTCTCCAGAAGCTATGATTGGTCGGCGCTCGATGCGCAAGCGCGCGCGAAGGTGTAGTCCGCGTGATTGTGGATGCAGCCTTGGAGCTGCTCCATATCATGGCGCTACATGCGCATATATGTTTTCCCACATCACATATACATGAGCAGTAATCTAAAATCTGAAAGGAAAAATTCAGCTCATTATAGAGCTGACATTCATATTTCATCTGTTATACAACAGAACATTAGGCCACCCTAAGCAATTATTGCTCAGGAACATACAAATGACGAAGGCGGACCGTAGTCGACTATTACGTTGATCTAACGATTGCCTCTTATCGTCATCTACGTATAGAATTGCGCGCGAGAGCGAGAAAATCGAAATACGCATATCTCGCTCGGTCATAAACAATGCGCGAGAGAATGACGACCGGTTGAAAACCATGCGCGCACACGAGAGAGAGAGAGAGAAGCCTGGTCGTCGTCCTGACAGTTTAAATATCATTTTAACGTTTGTTTGAAAAAAAGGCGATTGTCAAGCGCTCCGTATATGTAAACACTATATGCAAGAATTTTTTTTAAGTAATTCTATTCTTATTTCTGATTTCGAGAAAAAATTCAGCTCATTATAGAGCTGACATCCATATTTTATTTGTTATACAACAGAACATTAGGCCAACCAAAGCAATTCTTGCTCAGGAACTCTGCATCAAAGAAAGTATGAAAGAGCGCGCACATATACAACTCGCTGGAAAAATTGTTAACAACCGGTAGAAAACTTTCTTCTCGTGCGCATCAACACAATACACACGTGAGCGCGCGTACACAACACGTCCGGTCGAAAAAAAAGAAAAAATCAATATCGATTTCGGGGGGCATGTAGCGTAGTTATACACGCGCTCGAAAACAAACTTGAGAGAGAGAGAGAGAGAGAGAGAGAGAGAGAGAGAGAGAGAGAGAGAGAGAGAGAGAGAGAGAGAGAGAGAGAGAGAGAGAGAGAGAGAGAGAGAGAGAGAGAGAGAGAGAGAGAGAGAGAGAGAGAGAGAGAGAGAGAGAGAGAGACGCGGCAGAGAACAGCGCAAAAATGCAGACGACGAAGGCGGACCGTAGTCGACAATTTACGTCGATCTTACGATCATAGTGCCGACGTCATTGCTGCTCCTGCGCGCGAGTGGCCTTACGCGGACATCCTGCGTTGCCTGCGTCGTCGTCGTCGTCGTCGCTGCTTGTGCACGCGCGCGAGTGGCCTTGCGCGGAATCCCTTGCCGTCGTCGCCGCCGCTGCCGCTGCTGCTGCTGCTACTGCTGCCATGCGCACGCGCGCGAGTGACCTTGCGCGCGAGTGGCCTTGCGCGGAATCCCTTGCCGTCGTCATCGCCGCTGCCGCTGCTACTGCTGCTACTGCTGCCATGCGCACGCTAGGGGTCTCACGCGCGGAATAAACGTTGCATTCGCTCGCGGCGCATTTTATACACTCGATCGCGCACACCAATCTTCCCCTTCCATCGAATTCCGGGCCAATGAGGGCGCTCGAGCGGTTTCGGCGGTTGAATCCGCGGCCTATAAAAGTAGGAGACTTCGCACAACGAAATCATTCGAAAAAAGTTTTTTTCGACATTGCATATTTAGCCAAGTGCCCTTCGGACGACGAATTACTGGCGATAATCAGAAGGCAGCTAGCAGCCCTTGAAGAGGATTACGGCATGGATCCAGCTTCAGCTTCATCTCCGCCAACACCTCCACAGCCATCACCATCATTTTCACCGGTGGAAAGATTTTACGTATCAACACCGCAGCGACCATCACCACCAGAGCTCGTGATTCCGGCTATGTCACCGGAGTTTTCGCCGCTGCGGTTTTTCTCTCCACCACCGCTTCCATTCCCAGCGCCGTCGCCACCACAACCGCCACCGTCGCCACCGACTTTTGAAGAGTAGCTGATGAAGTGGAAGGAGGAGAGAGATGCCGCCATCGTGGTAAATGCGCCGACGTCACCGCCATCCCCCGGGCGCATCTATCCACCACAAATTAATTCACCAGACAATGTACTGCTTTACGACCCCGTAAAGCAGCACTATGTCGAGGTCCCGGCACGGGATATCCGCAGAGAAGAAGCGAACATGCTGGATGCTCACCCGGTCGAGCTGGAATACCTCGACGATAGCGGAATACTCCTCATAGATGTGGATGTGGATGTGGAGGTGGAGGAGGAGGAGGAGTTGGTGGTCATCGATGATGACGACGATGTTGTGGTCATCGATGATGATGATGACGATGTTGTGTTCGTCGCCGAATTTCATCCAAGGCAACGAAATATAGATATCGTGCGCCGAAGACTCTTCGGTTAATCGGCCCTTTTCAGAGCCAAGATAACAATCGGCCCTTTTCAGGGCCAAGAAAACAATCGGCCCTTTTCAGGGCCACAAATATTTTAAACGTGAAAAAAACTATTTATTTTAAATATATACATCTGCTCTTTTAAGAGCAAAATATTCTTTTATAACTACGTACACTTGCTCTTTTAAGAGCAAAATATTTTTTTTTATAACTATGTGCATTTGCTCTTTTAAGTGTAAAATTTTTTTTTATAACTATATACGAGTACATCTGCTCTTTTGAGAGCAAAATAATTTATTTTAAATACATTTGCTCTTTCAAGAGTGAATAGAATTAAAAAACAAAATATTATTGATACACACACTTACAGATTTCAAACATATTTCAATATACTTAAAATATACTTAAAGATTTAAAGTACATTTCAATATACTTGAAATTTTTTAAAAATAATTTTCTCAGGTAGGGATTCCTCGATCACGATTCTAGATCAAGAGTATTCTAGATCAAGGGTATTCCAGATCGCGGGCGTTCTGCATCAGGGACGTTCTGGATCACTGATCCAGAATCCCCACTGATTCAGAATCCCCACTGATCCAGAATCCCCATTGATCCAGAATCCCCATTGATCGGGAATCCCCATAGCCTATCTACTAGCATTTTCAAGAAAAAAAGTTTGTCGTAACTTTTCTCTGAGACCGCGTGATGCATTTTCATGGGACAAAGAGCAAATATTTCCTACTTTATGTAGTTATGGGCCTAAGAGTTGAAATTTAAGATTTCTTTTAGTAAGTACCTTTTATATGGCAAAAACTGATTATTTTGCAATAATTTTTGCATTTTTTGAATTTTTAGGATTTTTAGCATGAAAAAGATACTTACTAAAAGAAACCTTAAAATTGAAACTCTAAGGCCCATAACTACATAAATTAGTCATAATTTGGATTTTGTCTTATAAAAATCTATCAAGCGGTCTCAGAGGAAAGTTACGACAAACTTTAAAATATTGAATTTTGAGAAACAAGCCTCAAAGACTTATTTATTGAAACTTAAAAAATAACTCATCTTCATCTCTTCTATTTTTCCATTCTGTAAGACAAAATATGTGTACATAATTTTATTAATATTTTGAGTTTTTATAAGAAAATATATTGCTTACCAGTTATGTCAACATAAGCATGTAACCTACCTATTACAACGTAGAGCTGTCAAAACACAATAAGGACAGCAAAGGCTTTATCGACTGATTAAAAAGTTTCTTGAGCAGAAGTTGATACTAATATTCTATTTTGTAACTGAAATAGAATATTGATTACTATTGAGCCATTCAATTATTAATCTTACAACTGAGATGTATCAATTCCATTTGGAAGAAACTCCTGGTGCGAATATCTATTTTTCTTAAATTATATGTATTTTTCTTCTGAATATATAACGTCAATGAATAAACTGACAGCATTCTTTTGTATATCTAAAGAAAATATACATTGGATTTTTCATTTCTAATCTTGAAGCAAAGACAGGTTATATTTATATCCGTTTCTTGATTGGCTGTGTAGTATTTTTTTTCAAATAATTGCAGATATTGAACTGTCCAGACTAGATGGCTGTATATAAGCTTTCAAATGATTAATCGTAAACAGCAAAAACTCATCTGTACCTCACATAAAATACTATTTTTTCCGAAAGAATAGAACACAAAGTGCAATAAAATAAGTTATTGAAGCAGAAAACTGAATTGAACTAAAGATTTCAAGAAATACATGAAAATACTTACATGAAAATCAGATCACTCGTGGTGGAGATAGCTATTGGGCAGAAGCATTTAAAAATGTTCACGAACTTTACACATTTGTAACTAAATAACTGAGTGAACGTTCGTAGCGGCCTTACGTTACTGAGTGAGGTTTCTGACATTCCTGCTTGTATCTCCATAAATCTTTGAAATACATTGCTAAAACTTTTTTTTACATGTTCAAAATAATATATAGAAACGAAAAATGGAATAAAATGACAATCGATTTTTCGAAGATTTTTTCGGTGTAAGACCACTTTAAGTCAAAATAGGTTATGTCTCCAAATTATATCTATAATAATGTTTTTTAGTAAGGTAAAAAAAGGCCTTTCTTGACATTTTTAGGTATTAAACTGTGAATACGATACGGCAGTGACAATCCAGCGCGCGGGACAGAAATTAAGCGGCTACGCAGCGATTCGATGTTATGCTACAGCTTCTTATAAAAGTACTCACATTTACGTTGATTTTTTCTTTAAATTTCCTTTATCAATTTTTTCATTCCCATTCTTAATTTTCTTTATCGCTGAACTTTTTTCTCCAAAAGCGGTAATTCTTTAGCCTTTCTTTTGGTACCTTTTACAATTGCCTTGGCTTTCATTTTCATCGTAGCACATTTTTTTCTTTTTTAGGCACGACTGCTGCTCGGGACAGCCTTATAATTTCACCAGAGCGAAAATTGTCTGACTTCAAAAACTAATAATTTGATACAAGAAAAGTCTTTTCCAGTCAAAATGAGTGCGTTTTAAGCGTTTTCTGTGATGTATGTATGTCTGTACATCCGTATGTAATCAAGTTACCGGATTATCTCAATGAATTTTCGATCAATTCTATCAGGATTGCGGGAAAATACTCCTCTAATTATACATTTCCCATGGCCTTCTACCGAGAAAGATCAATGGAAAACTTTCGAAATGCGAGCACAGAGAAACATTTCAAAAAATCGATTTTCAAGCCTAATGTCTAGAAAAATTAATTTTAAGCTGATATCTACAGGTCTATCTGCTAAAACTAATTAAAATACACCTTTTTTGTGTTGGATACTTTTTTCTATGAGCAATCTTTGCCAAGATAACTGTGAAAAACGGCAAAAAATATCAAAAATGGACGATTTTCGGCTATAACTTGACAGGATTTGATTATACGCAAAAATATTAAATACAAAAATTGTAGATAATATTTAAATAAAACTTTTTTCTATTTAACAATTTCATGTAAAATCAACTCCTGACGAGTTAAACTTATAAAAACGATTTCAAACGCCAAAATATACATAAAATGGACGATTTTTGGCTACAACTTGACAGGATTTGATTTTACACAAAAATGTTAAATACAAAAGTTGTAGATAATATTTAAACAAAACTTTTTCTCATTTAACATTTTTATGTAAATCGAATTCCTGACCTGTTAGACCGATAAAAACGATTTTTAATGCCTAAATACACCTGAAATAGTCGATTTTCGCTTATCGTTACAAGAAATTGACTTCCAATAAAACTGTTAAATACAAAGGATATAGATAACGTTTAAACAAAACTTATTCCCAATTAACATTTTTATGTAGAGTTATTTCTGGATCACCTAAACCTATAAACACGATTTTTAACGCCTCAATACACCTCGTGTAGTGAATTTTCACTTATTATTTAACACAGTTGGATTTGACATATTCCAAATATTCGATACAATAGCTATAAATAAGATCGGAAAAATCGATATAACATTCCAAAGATAATATAGATATTACAAAAACATAAGAATAAGATACAAAATTACATTTGATTACAATATTCAATGTAATAAACACATTGGAAAAATAATTAAAGAAACGAAATATCTTATACTCTCCCTTTTTTACAAAAAAGGAAAATATTATGCAAACGAAAAAATTTGGATACTACATTTTGCTCTTTTGAATAGCATTAAAAATTATGGGATAATAGCTTGGGGTGGTTTATATATGAATAGTCTAAGACCATTATAAATCCACAAAATAGAATATTTCAAATAAATATTGAGTAATTAGTTTCTCATGAGAGCGTTTTTTATCATTAACAGAAACTAAATATCAAAAACAAACAATTAATACCAGAAATAAAAGTATACGGATACCATAAAAAAACTAAAACAATAACTAACAAAAACTGTTCGATAGAAGCTGTCAGAACTTATAATTTCTTGTCAATGATCTAGAGAACTTAGTATTTAGTAGAATTAAAATTAGAAGAATGTTTAAGAATTGGGTTGGTAAAAATCTATAATTATATTATCTTACTGCTTTGATAACAAATAGAAATTTGATATAAGATTACACAGCTTAACGCGTTAACTATGTTCACAGGACCTAAGTGATTAACCTAAAAGAATCAAAATTGTCTAATATTATACACGGAGACCCATTTTAATCGCCGCACCCAGATTTCTCGGAACCTAAGCCAGATAGAGAAAAATGGTTCAGACAAAAGTTATAGGGGACAAAGGGGGCCACATAATGGCGCTAACGTCTTTGACCTTGAACTTGACCTTTGAGGTTATTTCAAGGCCAAAGTGGTTTTTACATACGGAAACACCTAGTTTTGACCCCGGATTCGGAAAAAGCGGGAAATTTTACGTTCAAAATCATATTGAGAAATTTTTTCCAAGGTCATTTCAAGGTCAAATCTAGGTCAAACTCAGATAAGTCCGTTTAAAATCGTTTTTTCCATGAACCACAAGCTAAGCTCGTTCAAATTGATCGTAGGCTTAATAGAGGAACCCACACACCCCAAACCCACACACCCAAAACTTACATATCCTAGTAAACAAAACTCAAACTCGCACATCCTAACCCCATACACTTCATGCCCTCACATGCTGTTACACCCCGCTCCCACAACCACACCCCACACCCCCCGTCCCACACATCCTTAGCCCACGCATGCTAATCCCATACACCCAAAACCCACACATCCTGAACCCTGAAAAATTTTTCTCAAGGGCAAAATGATTTTTTAACGGAAACTTTAAGATTGTTGAAGCTTCTGTTATAAATGTATTAACCTTACTTTTTGCGCTACCCAGAGACAACGACGTGGACGTAGTAAGGATTGTTTCCTCTGGGGTGCTTAATTAAAGTGAGTCCCCTTGCCTCTCACTGGTCGGGGTGTTTGATTAAAGTGAGTCCCCTTGCCTATCACTGTTCGGGGTACTTGATTATAGTGAGTCCCCTTACCTCTCACGGTTCGGGGTGCTTGATTATAGTGAGTCACTCGCCTCTCACTAATGTAAATAAATTTGTATTTAACCTCGAAGCAAGTGTTCGAAATTACGACCATTTGCTTCAAGGCAGATAGTCAAACGCCTTTGAAAATGGCGAACTGTGTTCTGCAAAGTTTGTCTCGGAATAGCAGCGCATGCTCGACGAATGCTATCCTGCATATCTGCTCTTGTAGTGGGTTGTTGCTCAAAAATAGCATTTTTCAAATACCCCCAGAACGAGATCGTTGATATGATTTTGGTTTTAGGAGCAAGCCAAAATAATTATCGTGGTGCGGCAAGACTTTATGCTGAACGCTATACTGACAGCCGACATCCTGACGATAGAGCTATCAGACGTTTAACTCAAAGAGCTCGTGGAGGACACATGGTTCGCCAACGTAGGCGCCATGAGTATGATGAAAATGATAATCGAGTTGTAACTATCCTTGCAATAATTCGTCTTGACCCACGCATTAGCACTCGTCGAGTCGGAAGGGAAATTGGTATTCCAAGAAATACTTTTTTAAGAATTATAAAGGTGCTTCAACATCACGCGTATAATATTACTTTGGTTCAAGAGCTGCAGTTTCAGCATTTCCAACAGCGTATTGTGTTTTGCCAATGGGCTTTACAAATGATAGAAAATGATCCAAACTTTTTTAACTTTGTTCTTTTTTCTGATGAGGCACAATTTCAAAGTGAGGGGGAACTGAATAGGCATAATTGCCAGTATTGGTCTGATGTGAATCGTCATTGGGTCAGAACTGTAAACCATCAAAGACGTTGGAGTATTATGGTATGGTGCGGGATTATCAATGGATACTTGATTAGCCCTTATTTTTTTGAAGCAAATGTAGATCAACATACCTATTTGACGCTAATAAGAGATGAACTACCTGGATTGATGGAAGATGTTGATTTAGAAACGCGACGAAGAATGTGACTCCAGCAGGACGGCGCAGCACCACATTTCGCTCGAATTGTAAGGGCTTTTTTGAATGAGCACTATGGTAACAGATGGATTCGTCGAGGAGGTCCGGTTAACTGGCCTGCTTGCTCACCCGATCATACATCACCTGATTTCTATTTATGGGGGTATTTAAAAAATGCTGTTTTTGAGCAACAACCCACTACAAGAGCAGATATGCAAGATAGGATTCGTCGAGCATGCGCTGCCATTCCGAGACAAACTTTGCAGAACACAGTTCGCCATTTTCAAAGGCGTTTGACTATGTGCCTTGAAGCAAATGGTCGTCATTTCGAACACTTGCTTCGAGGTTAAATACAAATTTATTTACATTAGTGAGAGGCGAGGGGATACACTATAATCAAGCACCCCGAACAGTGAGAGGCAAGGGGACTCACTATAATCAAGCACCCCGACCAGTGACAGGCAAGGGGACTCACTTTAATTAAGCACCCCAAAGGAAACAATCCTTACTACGTCCACGTCATTGTTTCTGGGTAGCGCAAAAATTAAGGTTAATACATTTATAACAGAAGCTTCAACGATCTTAAAGTTTCCGTTAAAAAATCATTTTGCCCTTGAGAAAAATTTGTCAGGGTTCAGGATGTATGAGTTTGGGGTGTATGGGATTAGCATGCGTGGGGTAGGGATGTGTGGGACTGGGGGGTGTGGGGTATGGTTGTGGGACCGGGGTGTAACAGTTCAGCATGTGAGGGCATGAAGTGTATGGGGTTAGGATGTGCGAGTTTAAGTTCTGTTTACTAGGATGTGTAAGTTTTGGGTGTGTGGGTTCCTCTATTAAGCCTACGATCAATTTGAACCAGCTTAGCCTGTGGTTCATGGAAAAAAACGATTTTAAACGGACTTTTCTGAGTTTGTCCTAGATTTGACCTTGAAATGACCTTGGAAAAAATTTCTCAATATGATTTTGAATGTAAAATTTCTCGCTCTTTCCGAATCCGGGGTCAAAACTAGATGTTTCCATATGGAAAAACCACTTTGACCTTGAAATAACCTCAAAGGTCATGTTCAAGGTCAAAGACGTTAGCGCCATTATGTGGCCCCCTTTGTCCCCTATAACTTTTGTCTAAACCATTTTTCTCTATCTGGCTCAGGTTCCGAAAAATCCGGTTGCGGCGATTAAAATGGGTCACCGTGTATAAGTACATGTTAAAGTAATATCACACTTACAACAAAAAAAATTGTAGATTTTGTAATATGGTGAATTTCAATGTATAAAGAATGCAATATTCTAGCTGACTCTATCAGTCTTACAGTGTGCTAGAAAATAATTAAATAGACAAGTCTCACTAGGTAGAAGTCTGCGAAATACATAAGCATGTATTTTAATACAACAGATACCCTGAGGAGAGTTCTTATACCCTGACTAAACTTAGAAATTAAGCAGACGAGCTAATATTACCAGCGACAACTACCTACCCGTATTGCATTTAACCACACACACAGCACTTTTCTAATATCCCTCAGTTCCTAATTATCTATCCCCTCACATTCTAAAGCACTAACACTTGAAGATCACTCATAGAGCTGCAGAAGCTACAAAATGAGACTGGATGGCCCAGAGCGGGCACTACTCCATGGATGACACTCTGCTCAGAATCATCTAACAGCCATCAGGGAGGTAAGTACTGACAGAGACCGTCATTTGTGTCTCAATGTCAGGGACTGCCTCAGCCTAGGGATCAACAAAGCACATGAGTAAAGTAATCACTGATCTGGGAGACAAGCGAGGAAAGTTGAGCACCTAGAAACCACATATGACTAATAAATAGATGACACAAAATAACATTAACATATAAGAGAAAAATCTGCAGCAATTGTTGTTGTTCACTACTCTTCCTACACTAACCACCTGTAACAATTAGAGGGGAAGGACTGGTGGAGCCTTCACTCATTGTTTCATTGCTGGAAACACCTCCAGCTTGAGAGTCGCTGAAGACACAAACTCCAGATTAATTGTACACAGAGTCACTAGTATAACAGCCAAACAAAGAAAGTTGAGTACCTGAAAACCACATATGACTAATAAATAAATGAGCCAAGCAACATTACTACACTCAAGAGACAGTATGCAGCAGTGCTCGACGTTTACTCTTGCTGCCGCACAGATACCTGCAATAAGACAAAGTACCATCTGATCACCTATTAGAGAGGTTAGGAACGAAAAAGGGCTTACTAAATCTTCTCTCGCCGTCGACACGTTTCTTTCTTGTCTCTGACGAATATCAATATCAACCGGTAAACACGATGAAAGGGACGACATTCGCCAGGGCAGCGTCCTACAGCAGCCGCTATCATCAGAGCGGGAACGCCGGAAGCCAGACGATGCGATTGTTGACATCACACTATACACACCGTGCTGATGCATGCCCGCACACTATACTCACTAAAGGACTGTAGCGCAGTAGCAGAAAGCGCGCGTGATCCATATATGTATATATATATAGTTATATCTTATACACAGGGAGCGCTCACGGTCGCTCGGGTCGTATGCATTTTTCCTTGTATGATGTGCGAACGCAGCCTAGCCGACATAGTCGTTACGGCTGCTGCAACAGTAAGTACACTTATGTACGCAGCGCTAAGCCAGATTGCCGTTGCCGAATACATCAGTGTTGAGCTTCCTCTTTCTGTTTTTCTCCTTTTCACGGTATTAGTATGTATATGTGCATGTGCTGCGACTATTTTTTCGTAATTGAGATTAGCATAGGTATATGTAGTTATTATAGGGATACTCGTGAGCGGTTAGTCCCCACCTTTCGTTCAAACTGTATAAAATTTAACTCTATATTTATGTATTAATCGGGAGTAATGGAGCAGTAGTTTTTCTTATATAATTCAGAAGAACTTGACTTTGCACAAAAATTTCAAATACAAAAGTTGTGGATATCATTGAAACCAAACATTGTTTTCTATATAACAGACAATTGCTTATATTGCAATTTAAATGAGAAATATTGGGAAAGAAGACATTGTAAGACTTCAAACAAGGAAATGTAAACTTAACAATAGTATTTTTGTGAAAAATTATAATATATTTTACCATATAAAACCATAACTTAAGTGATAATAATGTGTGAATGCTTATTTATAGGTATAAATGCAAGGTGTTATCGTCAAATAAGCAATTTAAGGGCATTTACTTCATCAAATAATAAGGTAATGTAAAATAATTAAGGATACTTTCATTAGAGATTTTTATACATTTTATCATGTGATACCATAATCAAGCTAGTAATCATGTCTGTATGATTGTTTATAGGTATTAGAGGAAGGTTCATCCGCCAAAACTGTAATTTTAGTGGAAAATACTATTTAATTTTTAAATAATTCAAGGGCTTGTATCTCAGAATACTCAAAGCGTTAGGGTCTAGTATCGTACAGGCTTTCATTTTTATGTAAAAGTAGAAAGATCCTGCGAGCTGGTGAGGATCCATGACCCGGATCTGAGATATGCTCTTTGTCAGCTGGAATTCCGAAATGTTTCTCGTGGAAAATGAGATTTGAAAAATTACTTTTATCTATGAAATGTTGACCTTTTCATCACACACAAAATATATTTTGTACGTTCTAATTTCGTTTTCAAATAATTTATAATTATTTTTTGATATTGGTAAACTGCAACAGTATCGTGATTGAGATTATTAGATATAATAGCTAAGCTCCTATGTTCAAGTTTATGATTTTTCTTTTCAAGTAGATTACGACTGTGAATATAGCTGCTTGGTTATTATTCCAGTGAAATGATTAAGCTGAATTTTGAATTACAAATCCGTAATTTTCTGCACAATCAAAACAAACTATGAATTCTCCGTCTGATAGATTTTCCTTTAGGTCTTTGATGAAAAGAGACTATTTTTTCGCAAAGTAACAATTTTTTACAAAATAAGTCGAAATATTCATGAGTATTCATAGTTTGTGAGACTATTGAGCAGCGATCAGTTTGCATCCACATTTCAAATGGTACTTCGTATATGGGAGCGTCCAGCAGAAACGGGCCACCGAGCGCGCGCGGTGCCTTTTTTCGCGTAAAAGGCGCTCTGTTTAACTCGCTCATAATCGTATGCTGCGTCTTTGAAAAAAAAAACCAGGGACCTATATCGATAGATTTTTTTCTGCTCTTTCCAATTGCGCCATTGTTTTTATTGCGAAACGCGTTCTTCCGGAGGAAAACTCGAGTTGAATATTGAAAGCCATTTTTCTCAAAGTATATCATGTTTTTTTTCAAAATAAACTACACCATTGGAAAGTACAAATCTTAAGCTTCAAAACCCTATCTTGGAGAAGTTGGAGAAATAAAGGGTTTAAAAGTAACAACATGAAAAAGACAGCGCCGAGGGTCCGCGCGAGCCCCTCGCGCCCGTGCGTACGTCACGTTTAAGTGCACGCTCTATTCAATTCGCTAATAATCGTGTACCAAGTCTCTGAAAAAAGAACTAAGGACATATATCGATAGATTTTTTCCTGCTCTTTCCAATGGTGCTATTATTTTTATTCCGAAATGTTTTCTTCTAGTTGAAAATTCCATTTGAATGTTTAAACTCTATTTTTTCAATAAAATATCAGTCTTTTCTTCAAAATTAATTATATTCTTCAAAAGTACAAGTCTTAAACTATAAAATATTATATTTTTAAGTTGAAACATGAAAAGTTCAAAAATAGTAAGATCAAAAAGACAGCGGCTGCCTGAACTTTTTACGCTATGCTCAAGGGCGGATTAATACACGCGATGTGCTATTTCGCCCTTTCTTTTTTGTAAATATAAAATGTTTTGTAACTTACAATGCGTGGACATAATTTTGTGGATCTAGTTGTAACAGTTAGTATAATATTATAATGAACTTTGTTCATTTATATAACAAAATTTGAAAAACATAATATATTAAACATAAAAATATCCATGAACGCACTGAAAGCAGTGAAACAGAAATTAAATAACCTTATAGATTGTTTAATCTGGCATAACAATATTACCTTTTCCTTTAAATTCTAATTTTTTTACATTTTTTTGATTTTATAAGAATTGTCCTTTTTGCGACATCCGCTTCTTTCTTTGTTTGAGTTTTAAGTACTTTTTCTTTTTTGATCGGTGGATATAATTGAGAATCTTCTGATGCTGAAAATCTTTTAAGTTCTAACTTTTTGGCATCATTTAATAATTTCATACAATGAAACAATTGAGTTCGAAAATCTAGCTACTTTGCGAGTGCTCCAGTTTTTAGGAAGTAATTTCAAAAGTAATATCTTTTCCATTTTTTGTCAAATTTTGGTCATGCAACAATTTTTTCAAATTAAAAATAATTTCTTTAGAATCTTCTATTGAAATCTCACTCTCTTTTTCAATCTGAGCATTAGATTTTATTCGACAAGAATCGCATATTTTGTCTCTATCAGTTAAATGCGGATAACAAGCTCTAAGTTTATCGGAAACAAACCTAAGTTTCGATGAATGCTTTATTTCATCAAATCAATCAATTTCATTAAGCTTTTTTTTATTAAGGCAATAAGACAAAGGGGCAAAGTAATAAGGCATGTGCATAAAGCACCTGGCTAGTGGGCGACGCAGGCCTCTATTTAAGCCCGCGGGGTGATGTTTTTCATTGAAGGTAGCGCGCTTGGTGCTTGCCATCTAGCGGGCACTTCGGGTACTAATCCCGAACAGAAGCATTTCGGAATAAAAATAATAGCACCATTGGAAAGAACAGGAAAAAATCTATCGATATATGTCCTTAGTTCTTTTTTTAGAGACTTGGTACATGATTATTAGCGAATTGAATTGAGCGTGCACTTAAAGGTGCCGTACGCACGGGCGCGAGGGGCTCGCGCGGACCCTCAGCGCTGTCTTTTTCATGTTGTTACTTTTAAACCCTTTATTTCTCCAACTTCTCCAAGATAGGGTTTTGGAGCTTAAGAGTTGTACTTTCCAATGGTGTAGTTTATTTTGAAAAAAAACATGATATACTTTGAGAAAAATGACTTTCAATATTCAACTCGAGTTTTCGTCCGGAAGAAAGCGTTTCGCAATAAAAACAATGGCACCATTGGAAAGAGCAGGAAAAAATATATCGATATAGGTCCTTGGTTTTTTTTTCAAAGACGCAGCATACGATTATGAACGAGTTAAACAGAGCGCCTTTTACGCGAAAAAAGGCACCACGCGCGCTCGGTGGCCCGTTTCTGCTGGACGCTCCCATATATATATGTCATTATCAGCAAGAGATTTAAGAGGCATTTCTTTTAGTCTTCTTGTATTTGGACAATCGAAACAGTCCCCCATAAAACATACTGTTGAAGGATTAGTGCACACAATTGCCTGAATGCAATCATGATAAGTACCCAGTGCCGAGACAAAGTGAAAATTCAGACCGATGATAAGAAAGTAAAAAATAATTACATTTTTTAAAAACAAATCTTCAATAAATAATATAAGTTTAATGAAATTAATTTCACCTAAGGTCTTACTTTTAAGAATTCATCAACAATTTTTTAGTTAATAACATAAATTTATTAAAATAGATTAAATAAAAATATGTACGTTTGAACTGACAAAATTTCGTCATTTCATACGTGACTCGTGGAAAATCGGGCAGTCTATTTTTACAGAAAAAAAAGGTAACTAATCTTTGTAAAACAATGAAATAAAGTTTTAACCGATTGTTATTGTAGTTACAATCAAATTAAATACAACTTTAGCTATATAGTGATCATTATTTATAAAAAAATAACGTGTCCCGACACAGCTACCACCATTTGATGTAGGTACGTAGTGTTGGGACGGGATCGTATGTTTGTCCAGACTTGGGAACGCGCTTTTTATACCTAGAGTAGTCGCAGGATACGTGCAATACTTTTTTGAGTGTACGCGATTTTTTCAAGAATCTTTTTTGTAATAATAAATAGGTGATTTAATATATTGCTAATTTTAAGTAGGTTGTTGTCTAAATTACATAAACTAAAAAATAAGCTTTAATATAGTGTCTACCGTAACGGAGAAAAAGTCTAACCTCCAAATTTTTTAGCTATTGATGTAGGTACGATAATAATTATAAATTATATTTTAATCCTCACTTTAATCATATAAAAATAAAATACAGACATTCAATTATATGTTTATATTGCAGGTATACGAGTTAACATTAAAAAATGGCAAAAATAAAAAGAAAAGTTAAGGTTACTTCCAAGAAAGATTGCACTGAGGAAAATATCAGATCAAAGACAGAAAAGTATAAAAAGAAACAAACAAATCTAAAAAGAATCAAGAAAAAGAAACATAATGTAAAAAATTACACTGTGGAAGATATAAAACTAGCCCTCGCAGCAATAGACAAAGGTCAATCGATAAGAGAGGCTTCAGTGAATTTTGGAGTACCAAAGAGTACACTATTTGCCAAATTAAAATGTTTTTCAGAAATTAGATGTAAAATGGGACCGACAACAGTACTAACACAAAGTGAAGAGGGTGAAATAGTTAAGTGGATTTTGTATTGTGCTGAAAGAGGATTCCCTATAACTAAAACTGATCTTCTCAATAGTGTGCAAAAGTTTTTAAGAGAAAGTAAACGAGAAAATCCTTTCAAGAACAACAGACCTGGAAGACACTGGTACACTGAAAAAAGTTTGGCACTCCAGCTGACTCGATGAGTACATACGCTATGCCAAAAGTAGGGACGACTGTTGTACCGCGGTTCGGCACATCTCCTGCCCCGTACTGGCACAGCTTCTGACCCGTAAAAGCGTCGCGCGCCCCGTACTGGCACAGCACCTGTCCCGTTAGGGACAAACGCTGTGCCAAAAGTGGGTGGTCTGACACACGCAGCGAAGGGGGCGCTGACGAACTGTGATGGAAACAGACGCCGTGCCAAATTTTTTTCGGTGTATATGGCCTTTGTGCATAGACACAACAATTTAAGTAAGAGAATAGCTCAGAATCTAACCTGTACTAGAGCATCGGTTACTGAGGCAAACTTAAGAAGGTCGTTCGCTTATGTGGAAAAGTACTTGAATAAAAGGATCTTATTATCAATAGATGCCAATCGAGTGTTCAACTTGGATGAATCTGCTTTTATGCTAGTTCCAAAAGACAACACTGTGATAACAGAGAAAGGATTAAAATCAGTATACCAGGTTGTAGCTGGTAATGAAAAACGTGTCTGACAGTTGTTGAGGAGTTTAAGAAGCATGATATCAATAAGCCATGGGATGGTGATATTAGATACGAAGAACTATTCAACAGTTGGGCAAAAATGAAAAAATTGTGTTGTACGTTGACTTTAATTAATATTATATTTCAAATGTACTTGTAAACTAATAATAATAAATAATATCTCTTTCATCATTTTCTAATATTAAGTATGTAAGGGTTCGTAAGTAGGTTCTGTGGATAGGGGAGGGAAAACCAGGTTAGGAGTCACCTTAAGTACATGGTGACTAAATGTGCATACACGATGAATGTGTGTTGAAGATGTCGATGCCGCTCGCTCTGTCGCTGATGTCCTCGGTCGTTAGATAAATGATTATATTTATGTAATTATTATCAAATAGTCAATTTAATATTGAAGGAATGGTTCTAAATAATAGCAAAATTTATTAAATTAAATTATTTAATAAGCAGAAACATTAAAAAAAAAAAAATTTTCTCTTATGTGTGTCGCCATTTGTCAAAAAATTCTTATCGAGAGAGGAGGAAGCTTAAACACAAGCTACCTTTCCCGATTTGAGAATAGACATTCGACTAAAGCATAAGAGATTTGCTCGTTGAAGTCCGATTAAAAATTCTATTAAGATATCACCACGAGCACTTACAACATATTTAGAATCAAATGGCATTCGGACACTAAAATGCCTTTCTTTGTATAATCTTAGTTCCAACCTTTTAACACCAGATGGCAACCAATTTTTCAAATCCACATATAAAATTACAACTTACACACTATAAGAATTCACAGTAATTTCATTATTTTGGAGTCGAAGATATGTCAACTTGGGTCTTCCTGACGAGTCCACCAAGTACGACAAGGACGAAACTCCCCGATATTATATTTTATTCCGAAATTAATAGTTATTCATTTAGAAAAAAAAAATTTTTTCTCTTATGTGTGTCGCCGTTTGTTAAAAAATTCTTATCGAGAGAGGAGGAAGCTTAAACAAAAGCTACCTTTCTCGATTTGAGAATAGACATTCGAATAACGCATAAGAGATTTGCTCGGTGAAGTCCGATTAAAAATTCAAAACTATTAAGATAGCACCACGAGCGCTTATAACATATTTAGAATAATAATAATAATGGATATTTTATTCTCAAGGGTAGATGTCAGGAGATAGGGAACGGTGGTGGAAAACGCCCAGGAAAAACAATAAGAATAATGATGTGTAAAAAAATATGTTTTATTATAATCCCTTATTCGGGAAATCGGTTATATATCTTACTATACTATATAGATGTAAGCTGAATTGAATCGCTAACCCTCCGCGTCCCTCCGCGTCCCTCCGCAAAGTGCCCTCCACAAAATAACGTAAAATTCATTGATTTTTTTCGGGATTTGGGGTCTGCATTGTCCCTCCGCATGTCCCTCCGCGTCCCTCCGCGACTCTCCGCATTCCTCCGCGACCCTCCGCGTTCCTCCGCGTCCCTCTGCATCCCTCCGCGTCTCTCCGCATCCCTCCGCAAAAAGGGTCTTGTCCCTCCGCATCCCTCCGCATCCCTCTGCATCCCTCTGCGTCCCTCCGCGTCCCACCGCATTGTCCCTCCGCATTGTCCCTCTAATGACAACTATCTGTGATGCAGAAGACACTTCTGTTGACAACTTTTGCATCGCTCCGTTGTCAGTTCTTCATGTCGATACATAAATAACAGGCTGCTTTCTGAAAACAAACTATGCCACCCTCCTGCCATTAGCGCAAGAAGCGCGTTTGCGCATTTATTATAATGCGCGCCTTTTCTCCGCAATTAACGAGACCAATTAATTACAGAGCAACTTTTTGAAAAGAAACTTCTTAATTATTCAAATCAAGGATAACGCCAAATTCACGCGAGCACAGGGAGGCGTATGCGCATTCATTTGACAGTTCAATTACAAGTCGAATGCTGTCCGTATTTTTTCTTCCCAAAGAAAAGTGCAGCAACTGCAAACAGAGCATAAGAAAACGGCGAGAGGCGGATTGAGTGCCTTCGTTAGTTCTTTCTCTCCCCCTCTCTCTATCTCTCTCTTCTTCTCTCTCTTTCTCTTATATACATAAGGTGTAGGAGAGGCGTTGCCGAGCTCGTTCGGATGAACCACTGCCGCATCAAGAGACATGCTGCATCACCAGGCAAGAGACAGAACAGAGTTCCAGGTGCCGAAGGACGTCAGCCTGATATTAGGGGAGCTAATAACGAAAGCGAAGTCGCTGGAGGAGAAACTAGCAGCAGACCACCAGCGACAAGCAGCGTACAACATCCACATAGCAGGGCTGTTGACAAAAGTATATATATATATATATATATATATATATATATATATATATATATATATATATATATAATATAAAACTTAGTACACCGCTACCTTCCAGGACACCTACAGGTTTTCTGCAATAGAAGTAGGTATAAAACGTTAAACAGTATATAAGTGACTACAGAAATAATATCCCTCAGGGTGTTGACTAACACCACGACGCCTGCGGCGCCCCCTTTCAGTTCCGCAGTATTTTACGTTGATTTCGGAAAATTTTGCGGAAAAAAACGTTGTGAAAGAAACCCTGAATGTCCTGAAAGGTAGCCGTAAACATATTCCTAATTCAGTACAGTCCTGAAAACATGCAAATGTCTTGAAACATAGCGGTAAACCAATGAAAAAACCTGAAACATAGCGGTGAACAGATATATATATATTTATATATATATATATAAACTTGTATAACGTTAGTTCCCAGGACCCCATGTTACTGTATAACTATACGTGACTAAAGAAATAATGTCTCTTATGGGGGCCGATGTCCTCAAAACTGACGTTAAACATATGTAGATTCAGGGACTGTCCCCAAAACTAACAAATGTCCCCGAAACCAACGTTAAACATCTGGAATGTCCCGGAAACTAACATAAAACATAAATATATATATATATACACATGTATACAAAAAATATAATTAGAAAATTTCCCAAAATGGGCAAGAAAATAAAGGCTCGATGTAATCCAAAAAAAAAATAACACGAGATGAAATTCTCCTACAAAATAACTTTTGCGCTGTAAACAGACTCACTCGTCCCCTGTGCTATTCATAAATTACCTACATATACATATGTGCCTACGTGCATGTGCCCGTAGCGGTCACCGATGTGCCTCGGCAAAATAAGGTTAAATCCGAGCGCCGGCAATGCGCTTTTATGGTATTCCCAGTCCGCTTTACCTATCGTAAACTAAACGCGTGCGTCGTGTGTGCACTCGCCGAGAAAGAATTGCCGATCGTCCTCGAAAATCACTTGCATTATAATGTTAGTTTTTTCCACGTGAATTTTCCGACATATTACGTCCGGAAAATTTCACTTTTTCTACCCGCGAATTGAATGCGCGCTACGTCTCGAATCCCCCGTACGCGAAATTTACGCTTTTCCGCACGAATTTTCCGAGATACGGTGCTCGGAAAATTGTACTTTCACTACCCGGAAATTGAAGGCGCACAACGAATCGAATCCCCCGCACGTGAAATTGGCGCTTTTCCGCACGAGTTTTCCGAGTTATGGCGTCCGGAAAATTGCACTTTCACTACCCGGAAATTGAAAGCCCGCAACGTATCGAATTACCCGCGTGTAAAATTTACGCTTTCCCGCCAGAATTTTCCGAAATATGGCGTCCGGAAAACTGCACTTTCACTACCCGGAAATTGAAGGCGCGCGACGTATTGAATTCCCCGCACGATAAAAAAAGGAATTAAATAAAATTATATTCAAAAAGAAAGAAAAGAAAACCGAACTTAATCACCCGATTTAATTCGCGTCGCGTGCGTGTGTGTGTGTGTATATATATATATATTTGTTTTAACAGATTTATGGAGCCCTTTTATACACATGAGCATATTTATGGAGCCCGTTTTCTTTTATGGAGCCCGGGTCCCATAAAATATTTTTCTCGGGCGCTTATGGAGCCCGATCTAGAGTCTATAACCCCAGGGTCCATTATTTCTTTAGTCACTTGCCATAGGGATCTCTGGGCTGTAGGTACTAATATACAGGGATGGGCTCCATAAACGGATGGGGGGATAATTATATATATATATATATATATATATATATATATATATATATATATATATATATATATATATATATATATATCATTGGACGGTATTTTGAGGATTTCATAAAGAATTTGTACAATAGTGGTGACACAAATATAAACATTGTTATAAACAACCAATAAACAAGCGCGTGACTAAAGAAATAATGACTCTAAGGTTATTGACTAACACCACGACGCCTGCGGCGCCCGCTTTTACGGAAAAATATCATGGAATTTCCGAAATCGATGTATTAACACACTATTGTGGAAACCGCTGAAAAATCCTCAAAATGCCTCTCGAGTGCTTTAGACTTTTGAGGAGACTCCTCAAAATGCCTACAAAATCCTCAAAATTCGGTATATTGACCTATATAATCCTCAAAATGCGTCCCAGATGTGAATATATATATATATATATATATATATATATATATATATATATATATATATATATATATATATATATATATATATATATATTATGTTAGTTTCCAGGACATTTCAGATGTTTAACGTTGGTTTCGGGGACATTTGTTAGTTTTGGGGACAGTCCCTGAATCTACATATGTTTAACGTCAGTTTTGAGGACATCGGCCCCCATAAAAGACATTATTTCTTTAGTCACGTATAGGTATACAGTAACATGGGGTCCTGGGAACTAACGTTATACAAGTTTATATATATATATATTTTTTTTTTTTCCTACCTACGGCGGAGATCCCCAAGTCGAAGGGCAACCCTGTCGTCCGTCGGTAGGCTCGCCTTGCGTCAAGTTCTACCAGGACCGGGAGAGAGGCTATACCGTCCCTTATTTTCTACACCCCACTCCTGGGTCCCTAACCTACTGGTCGCCGAGTTGGGCGAACCAACTCGACTCGGCCTGGTTTATCCCGGGGGAGTAATCCCAGGCCTGGCGCGCACTAAAACTTACTTCAAAATAAACTCTTAATCATGAGACGGGAGGTTCCGCCTGGGCACGAGGTTGTCCTCGTCGTGCTTGTACGCGCTGGTGGAGATTAAACTGGAGCTGGAGCTGGAGCTGGAAACTGAGCGCTACTCGTAGCGTGCGCCCTATATTTATATGGGAAAATCGCAGATGATAGATTATCTGATCACTTGCTCGGGAGGGTGCGCAATCAACTCATTTACATGTACCGTAGGGTATAATTGCGCAACCTGCCGAGAATTCTCGCTTTATAATCGGTTTGATTCGCGAGATACTTTCTCCTGCTACTGGACAAAAATTAAGTACTTTGATAATTTATTAGTTAAAATATAAAAAAAATTAGATGCTTGATATTTAAATTTATGCGAATATAATTTTTATTTGCGTATTTATATGGTATATTTACCAGAATAACTTAAATCAAATAATTAAGACAATCTGTCTCACACGCACCTATGTTATTTCCCATTGTGCTATCCTTGTCTGATTTCATCAGATAACACGTGGACTGGCATGTAACTATCTATTATAGTTACGTGCCTCTTATTGTACTTATCTGCCACCTGTAATTGTATGGCGCGGAATTCAAAATTGGGTACTAATCATTATGTTAATATGGGATCATGCGTAGTATGTTATAAAAGCGTAGCTTGTATGTTATTTAATTGAGTATTGCTTATGGACTGAGTTATTGCTCTATCACCTAGATGGCAGGTTGAGTATTACTTTTGGCAATTTGGGTCACAGTGAGGGATTTGCGTCGGTAAACAGAATTCCTTATAATTTTTATCATAAGTCATTATATATATATACATATATATATATTTAATGTAAGGCATTTATGACCGTTACAAGTATTTTGTTAATTTATGTTTTACAGATAATATTAGAGATGCTCCAGCTAACAACATTGTAGAAATACCTGATAGTCCTGATAGTATTATGAGCTCAGAGGTATCTGAGAGAAATATACCTTCGACAACTAGTAGTAAAATAGGTAATAGTATTCCACATATAGATCTAACCAATATTTATGAAATCGATGAAGAAAACCAAAATGTTGGATTCGATGAAGAGGACCAAAATATTGAATTCGATGGAAAGAATCAAAATGTTGAATTCAATGGAGAAAACCAAAATGTTGAATTCGAAGAAAGAATTTTTTCTAATATCGATACCAATGGAACAAAATCTAGTTCAACGGCGATAGACATTACTTCCAATATTGATGACATTGGAGAAAAATCTAGTTTACCGGGTAAAGAAATTGAGTTTTTTGATTGCGGTAATCGAATGATTGCAACTGTGAACGCTGTTATTCCTGAATCCCGGTATCAGTCATTGACGACTTTATAGATATTCTTGAAAAGAAGGAAGAAGAAAAAAAATTGAAAGAACAACAAGTTTTAAAAAATAAACAAAACAGAGAGAATATGAGGAAAATTTTTATTTTCCTCATATTCTCTATACATATATCTATATATTTTTATTTTCCTCATATACTCTTTTGAGTTAGAACAAAATGCTAAAAAAGTATTTCAAGAAAATAAAAAAAAATTGTTAGATGATAAAAGAAATATTAATTCAGAAATAAAACAGCTTAAAAAAAATATGAAATCAGAAAAAAATAAAGAGAATCTTACTGAATTGATAGAAAAACAAAAGAATTTAACAGAGAAATTAAAAGAAGTCGAACGTCTATTGATAGATCACGAGATGCAAGCTTTACAAAGAAAAATTAAACAAGAAATTGTTTAATGTAATAAAATTATCTTAATTTAAATTACAACCTAAAAAATGCTTTAATCCTATTGATGTTTAAATGTGATTTTACTAAAAAAATATGAAAATATGTATAAATATTAAATATATAATATTTAATAAATTCTAAACATATTGTAAAAAAATTTGTCGTAATTATTTTAAAAACAACCCACGAAATCAACCCACGAAAACGTTCAAACTCATCTTTTGTAAGAGGAAACTAAGTTATTTCATGAGAACGCCGAACTTCATAATTCTGACTTTCATAGCGATTCATCTCATCTATAATTCTTTCAAGCAGAGGGAAATCAAAAAAGTATTCAAAGTAATCCATTGGGTTATTCCCCGATATAGAGATGTCCGGATTTATTTCAGAACTACCTTCAAAATCTTTGATTGATGGATAAAAATACGAGTCTTCGAAAATTTGGGTTTCGTCATAATCATTCTCTTCCAAATCAACTTCATCAATTCCTTCATTCTCCACTTGTATTTCAGGTTCGGACTCGCCGCTACTCCAAGCTTCAGTATCAGCCATTTTATCAAAAGTAAAGATTGCTTGTAATTTTATGATGATTGTGTCAATAATAATAATAATAATAATAATAATAATAATAATAATAATAATAATAATAATAATAATAATTTTTTTCCGTGGAGTTGGAGAATGCATTAACGCACCATAGGGGGGACATGCGGGTCCCAAATCCCAGTGTGTGGGGCTCAGTCCTTCCAGCCTTTTCGCCTACGATGAGGTCGACGAGCCTCGAAGGAGAATACCCACTAAACTCCCACCTCCATATCCTGGACTTGTTTCTCCGCGCCGGCAGCCTATTCGGATTACTTCAGCGCGGTGTCCTTAATTCCGCAACGGGAATTATCCTAAGCTTATCTATTCTATCCAGCGTTTTACGTGTTTAAGCTACCTACGTTTAATATGTCTGTTTTTACCCTTACCTCGCGCCCACTATTCTAACATAGTCGACAAGGTGTTCTTCACCTTTTTTCTCGCGAAGCACGCTCTCTACAAAATTCGCGCCTTCGATTTTCTTTTCTCAATATTCTTTCTTTCTAACCATCGCGTCGATTATAGAGTCTGGTGTTATACGCCCCACTATGCGCTATAGTTCGATTCTTTTATCCGTCATAGCTATGTCTAACTTCCTCTGAGCCACCTGTAAGTCCTTAACTGTAATAACAAGGACGATGTCGTCCGCATATCCCACAAGATTAGTACCTTCCGGAAGCCCCTCTAATCTTAGTATACCATCGTAATCTATATTCCAGATGTCTGGGCTTAGAACCGAACCCTGGGCCGCACCAGCTATCACTTCTTTAGTCCTACGCCCTTCGATTGTATCGTAAAGCAGTACTCTATCAATAACTCTGCATTATGCGGAGCAGATACCCCGGGACTCTAAACTTGTCCGTTAGTGTGTTGAGAGCGCCTTCCCACCGGAGCGAATTAAAGGCATTCATTCCTAACATCCAATGTAACTACCACGCAGATCTTCCAGGAATAGTGGTTCACCTGCTGTGCCTTTTCTGCTGCGTTAACTATCATTTTAACCGCGTCTATTGTCGAGCGGCCTGATCTGAAGCCGAACTGCCTATCAGACAGGCCTCCGGCGGCCTCAACTACGGCCTGCAATCGCGGTCTTATGAGCTTCTCGAGTACCTTACCCGCAGTGTCCAGCATGAACAGCGGCCTGTACAGGTCGCCCTTTCCCTTGCCAATGAGTACCAGCCGCTGTGCCTTTCATCGCTTACAGAAGATACCCTGCCTGAGGCACCCGCTGTACATATCCAGTAGCAGTTTCGGGCAAGCCCTCGCCGCGACCAATACTTCTGCCGGGATGCCATCCGGCCCGGGAGTCCTCCTGTTCTTGAGTGAACCTACTGCCTGCTTTAACTCGGCCTCTGAAATTAAGGGGATCTCGCTTATCTCTGTTACCACGTCTGGCCCTCTAGGTCAATGATCCGGAAAGAGCTCGTTTACGATCCTGTCCATCGTCCGTGCATCTTGTGTAATATTGGGGATTCAGTCGTCGTATTGCGATTTGGTACCCTTTTCCCCAGACATCTGCATCGACATCCTCGATCAACAGTCTAAACATTACCTTCTTACTCTTGTTTATCGCCCACTGTAGTGCTTTCTTCGCGACTCGGTACTCGGTGCATCTAAGGACAACCACCCCGCGCTTCCTAGCTCTAGTCACTTTTCTGCGGCACTAAGTAGCTGTTCGTCTTAGATTCGTGATTTCGTCCGTCCACCAATATGCAGCCTGTCTCTTTCCTGTCGTCTTTTTTTGCGGCATCGATGCTTTGCATGCTCGGTGTATAGCACGCAGCCCCTCGTCCGAAATCTCTTCCGCTAACCCGTGGTTGCGCCCTATTCTTTTCATTTCGTCGTACCCACTACAGATCATCAGGCTGAATACGTCTGCGTTCAGCTTAGCGGGATTAAACTTGAATTCTTTTGGTAGAAGCTGTCGGTCTCGGGGTCCCGATTGCTATTGTACCGAGAATGAGATATACTGGTGGTCGCTTGCGGTAAAGCCCACCAGCACTTTCCAGTCTTTTACTCTAGAAGCTAGTCCCTCAGATGCCAGTGACATCTATTATCGTCTGTCTATACCCTGGTCTTCTGGTGCCTCTATTAGGCACAGCGAGCCCAGTTCTGGCTGCCATCTCTACTATAGCCTTACCTCTAGAGTCCGCCTCCTCGCCCCATTCAGCGGCTTTCGCGTTTAGGTCTCCTCCCACTACTACGTATCCCGAGCATTCTCGAATGTCATCCTCGAGCGCCCTAAACGCATCCCGGTTTTCGCTCGAAGTTAAGTAGCGGCTGAAGTATGTTACTCCCCTGCTTTTAATCCAGACGTACCCTGCTCCTCGTCCTTTTCCCTCAACCGGCACCCTCCCAAGATTCGCGATCCAAATAGCCGCCATCCCTGTATCGTCCGAGATCCACGACGGTCCTTTCGCGTTCACATACTGTTCGCTTAGGAGCAGCAAGTCCACGTCTCGCTCAACTTGTATTTGTTCCCGGGGTCTATCTAGCAATAGAAGAGCATTTTTCCATGCTACCGGGCGCGTCCCAAGTTGCGGATCGGAGAAGGGCCAGCTGGGACTGGTAAGGTGCGAATATATTGAATAAGCAGTCGCGGACAGAGGAACGTGAGAATGGACGAATGAATGGGCACAATATGAGTGGGCTGCGTCCGACGGTCTGTAGATATTCCGTTCAGACTAGCCAAGGGGAGAGTAGTAAACTCCTCGACCGAGGTTATGCGTGAAGTTAGTACCTAACCTCTGCATGGAGTAATATTAGGGTGCGTAAGTCCCTGAAATACGGGCGAAAACCTAGTGAAAGTGCTGAAAGTGCATGTTCAATGTGGGAAGAGCAACACGTACTCACCGACTGAAGCCAATGGAAGGGTTGAACCAGGTCAGGCGGGCGCAGGTGTGAAGGATTAAGGCTAAGTGTACCACAAAGGTCCGATGAAAATGATTTATCAGGCCGGGAGCGTGCGGAAGCCCAAGTAACCAGGGCAACGTCAGCTATAGTAAGAGCATGCGATGCCTCTATGCCGCGAAACGGAAAGAGAAACCGCCGCCAACCAGAGTACTAGTGGATGGAGGAGATCGCAGAGTTACGTAGGGTATGCTTGAAGCTTCGTAGATGGGCACAGCGCGCACGGGAACGACGCGGGGCCACCGTTTTTAACGCTGAATTTAAACAGGCACAGAAAAGGCTAAGGCTCGCGATTAAGTCCAGTAAGCGGCGATGCTGGAAAGAGGTGTGCGACGAAGTTAACTCCGACCCGTAGGGACTAGGCTACAAAATCGTAACTCGTAGAATAGGGGCAATGAAGCCACCGGAGATAAAGCAAGCGCGGTTGATAACTGAGATAGTTGACGGGCTTTTCCCTAAGCATCCGCCGAGGGAAGAGACTGTGTATGAGGACGTGCAACAGGAGGATATACCCTCGTTTACCAAGCCTGAGCTACGGGTAGCGATTAGATCTCTTAAGAGCGGCAAGGCGCCAGGTCCCGATGGGATTCCAGTGGAGGTTTTAAAGGCCATCGCCTCACGATTCCCGGAAACCTTACTGGATACCTACAACATATGCCTCAGGGAAGGTATTTTCAGCAGTCGTTGGAAAAGGGCGAAGCTTGTCTTTATCAGCAAGGGGAAGGGAGACGCTACTAAGGAGCCGAATCCAGATCGCGATACAACAGTCAGGGGTTTATCCGAAAACTAGCATGGATTCAGAAAGGGTTTTTCGACGATAGGCGCGATACGATCGGTTACCGCGGTGGTGGGGCGATCAAGGGAGCGATGTCACGGAGCGCGACTACTGGTGTTGGTAGCAACGCTGGACGTTAAAAACGCGTTCAATTCGGCACGCTGGGCAGACCTACTCGCAGCGCTGAGGGGCTTCGGGGTCCCACCCTACATACTACGCGTAGAAGAGGACTACTTCCGGGATCGCAAACTCATTATCGAGACGAGCGAAGGGACGATGGTTAGGGAAATTACGGCAGGCGTTGCACAGGGATCACTGTTGGGCCCCGATTTTTGGATCGCGTCGTACGACGGTTTGCTGCACCTGGACATGCCCAACGGGGCATTTCGCGTAGAATCCATGGACGACGTCGCGGTGGTGGTAGAAGGACGGAACGCGGACTTCGCACAACTTATCTTGCGCCAGGTAATGAAACGAGTAGCTAGGCGGATGACGGAACTCGGGCTCAGTCTCGCGCTGGCGAAAACCGAGGTAGTACTATTGACACGTAAAGAGATCCCTACGATACTACCGTTGTACGTAGGATCCGGGTTAGTAACTACGAGGCCGACTGCGAAGTATCTAGGAGTCACCCTGGACTCAAAGCTTTGCATGAGAGGTGGAGAGTGGGGACGAAGGGCAGATGGACCTACCTATTGATTCAAGACATAACGAGGTGGCTGGGACGGTAGTACGGAGTGGTTAACTTTTACCTTACGCAGTTCCTGACAGGACACGGATACTTTCGATATTACCTATTTAAATTAGGTAAAATAAATACGCCGAAATGTAAATACTGCGGGCACGAGAGGGATGACGCGGAACACACCTTTTTCGCATGTAATAGGTGGGCCGCGGAAAGACACGATTGGAGGTGATGGTAGGGCGACTCTCGCCCGACGCGGTGATCGAATGCATGCTTTCAGGGAAAGACCGATGGGACGCGATCAATACCTTCATCGTAGGGACACTGCGCGCGAAAAAATGATGATGATGATGATGATGATGATGATGATGATGATGATGATGATGAATATATTATTTGAATGCAATAATAAGGTCGCAAAGCAGTAAAATAACATAAACTTTTTAGATATTAGTGTCTTACTTGCAATTATAAATATCTTATTATTATTATAATTAATTATTTCCTGAAATAAATTAAACCAATACTGTGTAATAATAATAATCGCATTATTCTTTCTTATTTTAATGTACTATGTAAATTTCTAATAATTATTAACGTTTATAATTAACTTTTCTAGAACGCTAAATATATTATTTGAATGTGATAGTAAGGTCTCAAAGAAATAAAATAACATCCATTTGGCAATTATTAATATTTTATTTGTAGTTATAAGGTTCTGTATAAAAATTTCATACAAAAAATTATTCAAATAGTACAAAAAATTATACAAATAGTATAAAAAATCATACAAATAGTATACACTTAATTATAAAATATATACATGAAGGCGCTAATTCTAATAATAATTATATACCGAACTTATTCTAATCTTTGACGTTTATCGAGATGATCGCAATCAGGATCATCTGGATCAACGTCATCGTCTATGGCGGATTCTAAAACATCGCTTTCTATGTAAGAAACTATTTCGGTTTCTTCTGCATCTAGGTTTTCGTCAATTTTTTAAAATAATTTCTCTTTATTACAGCAATTCTCACTACATGTACATACGTTACTACAGAACAGCCCCTTCTTAGCACATCCACATCTATTTCTTTTACAGCTGGTTGTACATCGATATCTGATCACCTTTAGCAATTGTTCTGGAATTAACGATATTAACTGAGTAGACAAGCTTAAGGCCGTTTTCAGTTTTTTTCCATCCCCATTCATGTGCTTCTTTATAATTACCTAACCATTGCTGTAATTGTTGGTAGGTGCGGAATGAGTATTGCTTTCCTGCACCTTCTGTTGGGAGAAGGTTTTCTAGTTTAAAACTTGACCTTGATGAAGATTTCTTGAAGTTTACAAATCTTAAATCATTTAAGCTCGGTTAGCATTTGGATTATAAAATGTTTGACACAACTCTACTAAATCCGGGTTATTTGAAAATATTTTAATTTATTTATTTTTCCCCTATCTAAAGATGTATGAGGTAGTGTCGCAACCAGTAAAAATATGTAAAAAGGCTATTACATGTTTTAACAAAGGGTACTTGAAACTATTAATTGAATACATTTCCTCCGGAACAGCTCCCCTACTGGCTTTACCGTAAAAAATATTTTCTTTTTGAGGCGCTAATTGAGTTAAAAGTATAAGCAAGTCAATATTCTCACCAACAATCTTAACATTTTCCTTAACAGCGACTTCAATTGCAGTACTAATTATCCGTAAATCTGCATCTTCCTCGGCCTGATCATTTTTGATGTCATTTTTTGTTAATTCTTCTCTGAATAAGTCAATCAGTTTTTTTTATTGTCATTGTTTATTAAAAATTTTTCTTGCGCAAATGTGATTTTTGTTTGTCTGTTGAAGTTGATTTCTCGGCGAATATTTTTTTGAGTTCGATGCAGACGCTCAAATGATTTTGTAGACAAAGTATCTGGATATCCGTCAAAAATTACAAAACTATTTTGAGTATAATGTCTTATTATATAATTAACATATTTATGCAAAATGTCATCGATAGTGTCGTTCTGATGCCAAATTACTCTGTGTAACAAGAATCAGCCATCGATTACATAAACAAGATTTTCTAGTGAAGGCATATCTTTTATACTTTCAAAATTCGTATAAAATACAGATTTCTGAGTTTTTCGCATCCCGCCTTCATCAAACAATGCCAAAGGAAAAGGCGCAAATTCACTTTTTAAATATTCTTTCATATCTTCTTTATTTGAAATATGTAATGAAATTCTTTGAAAAATCAGTCGTGGATCTATAGTTACAATATCGTCATTAATTTTTATAGAGGAATTTACAGACCGAAGTGATAAATCTTTAGATTTTCGTTCTATTTTTACAGAACCAAATGTTTTACCTATCATATTATTTTGTAGAGTTTGACCTACTTCTAGCGCTTTATAAAAATTTATTGTTTTATCTCCAATGACACCAGTACTAATTGACATAATGTTGTTTGATACTGGGAACGGGTCATGTGTTTTATAAAGTTCAAGTAATTTATTTAGATCTACGGTGTCTCTCAAGATAGATGAAACGGAAGTGTCAACATGTTGTTCTGAGGTATTATAGGAAACGCTACAAAACTATTCCATACTATTGCATACTTCGATGAGGGCAATCATACTAAGAATCCATTTAGTTAAAACACTTTGCGTTATTCCACGACCATGAGTTAAGCCCCCTTGGCTCTTCATTGATTTCATGAGAACTTGCTCGATTGTCATATCAGACCATATATTTGAATGTAGTACTATTCAAATCAAATACTATTCATTTATAATATACTCTAAGTAAATTTTCGAATAATTATACACATAAATAACTAACAGTAGTTAACACAGTAAATTAAAATAAGAAAAATAATACGATTATTATTATTAAATAGTATTGGTTCAATTTATTTCGATAAAGTTTGTTCTTGGTAAATTAGTGTTATTATATTTATTTCATGAAATAATTAATTATAATAATAATAAGAAATTTATAATTGCAAGTAAGATTTTAATATCTAAAAAATTCATGTTATTTTACTGCTTCCCATATTATTATATTCAAATAATATATTAAATGATATTATTAATGAAATTAATATATTAATTAACGCACTCTCAGATTTTTTTCTCAAAAAATAAAAAATAATGAAATTCCGATTAGTAGAAGTCGAGAAAATCTATAGTCTTCGAGTGTGTGCGTGCGAAGTTCGCGCACGGAGTCGTAGCGCGCATGCGCGCTAGCCGCCAAGCAGCCGCCGCGCCAGGGATGGGGCAGAAATTATTTCAACATGGCCGGTGCTGGCACCGTAGGCGTGAAGGCTGTCGCTCGCGACTCCGCGGCACCGCGACGGCGCACTTCAGACTGTCGATGCCAGTTCGAAAAATAGCGGCTCGGACGATTTCGTGCGTCTGCACCACAAATGATTCGGAATTGCGTAGAAAATATCCAGAAAGTAGAATCCATCAGATTCTATGTATAATAATAATAACTAATACTATATCAAATATACTATGCGTATGTTATTAATAACTGATATTATTATTATAGTATTGAGTATGTAAAGAAATTACAAGTAAAACCTTTTCTTATCTATTTTATTGCGTAACTTAATAATGTAAACAATTTCAAATCTAAAATTAATTTGCATAATATCGAATAAACTGACTAACTTTTTTATCAACAAAGATTTTTCTTATATGGACACTGAAAATATCAACAACGATTTTCCCTATATGTGCACTCAAGAAAATTTGCTAAAGCGATAGATAACTAGAACTTTGTAAGAGTAACAACGTTATATTAAAAAATTATATTTTTTATTAATATTTCAGTGTTTTAAAATATATTCTTATAGAATAAATAAGTATTAATAACGTAAAAACCATAATGGTAAAATAAGTTGACATAGTTAATTTGCATAAAATTAAATAGTTTCTTTACTGAATATAATAATATTATAATTTTGTTTTATTTTAATAAGAAATTTCGAATTTGCTAGATATTTATGGCAAATCTTGATGAGTTTTCTAAGTAATGCGTTAATCTTAATGCAATTTTTGTGTCCAACCTTGAAATTCATTTGTATTTACTATAAATATTGGTAGTGACAAAATAGTACTATTTTTCTTTAGTAAATTTGGCCAGTAACTAAAGTTAACTATGTGATTTCTTTCTCTGGAATATAGCTAAAAAATAATTTATATGGAACTGTATTACATCATAGGAAAATACTAATTACCACGGTAACTACATTACCCTTTATTGCATTTACGTAACTATAAAAAAGAGTAAACTTGGCTTCTATTTTCTCTATTCTCTAAAGTTGAATTAGTGAAAATTGCTTCTCCCACAAAATTAGTCAAAAAAACTACCAATTTATTAGTGCATACAATCTATTTAATTAGTACTTAAAAAAACTACTAATGAAATACTGAATATGCATAACTATATTAGTAGTTTTTGCCAATAATTTCTTGAGTGGAGAAATTGTCACTAATAATTAGTAGTTATTCACTGGAAGAGAAACGCACATAGATAGGCGTAAAAAAGCAAGTTGATCATTGAATGAACCCCAAAACTCAACAAGCCGGGGCAGCAAGGTTCGCGTACAAAAGAAAGGTACGTAGGCAGACGATAAAAAGCAAGTTCAGTGTTAAATAAACTCCGAAACACCGAAATAGCCGGGGGAAGCAAATTTCATGTAGAAAAGGAAGGCACGCATATGGGCGCAAAATGCGAGATAATTATTGAAGAAATCCCAAAAACCAACTAGTCGGGGGATGAAAGTTATTCAAAGAAGGTGGAGGCAAGCAGACGGGCAAGAAGAAGCGAGTTCGTTGTTAAATAAACTCCAAAATCCGAGTAGCCAGGGGAAGCAAATTTCACGTAGAAGCGAAAGGCACGGAAACAGGCGGAAACAAGCAAGTGGATCATTGAATGAACCCGAAAAATCAAATAGCCGGGACAAACGAGTTTCACATAGAAGAGAAAGGCAAGCAGATGGGCGAAAAGGGTTTGAGTTTATAATTTAATAGATTTAAAAACCCAAATAGCCGCGTGAAGCAAGATTCACTTAGAAGAGGAAGGCGCGCTGCAGAGCAGGTGGATGGGCGAATGAGTGCGAGTTCATTATTAAATAAAATCCGAAACCCAAAAAGCCCGGGGAGTATGTTTCACGTACAAAAGAAAGTCACGTAGGCAGGTGGTAAAAAGCAAGTTCATTATTAAATAATTTATTAAATTTATTAAATAATTAAACTCCAAAATCCAAATAGCCGGGGTCGAGGTTCACATAGAAGAGGAAGGCAGTCAGATGGGTGAAAGAGTGTTAGTTTGAAATTAGAAAGATTTAAAAACCCCAACAGTCGGAAGAAGCAAGTTTCACGTAGAAGAGGAAGGCACACAGACGGGCAGGAGGAAGCGAGTTCGTTATTAAATAAACTCCAAAATCCGAGTACTCAGGGGAAGCGAGTTTCACGTAGAAGAGAAAGGCACGTAAACAGGCGAACACAAGCAATTGAATCATTGAATGAACCCCAAAACTTAAATAACCGGGACAAGCGAGTTTCACATAGAAGAGGAAGGCAGGCTGCAGGCAGATGGGCGAAAGGGTGTGAGTTTGAAATTAGAAACATTTAAAAATCCGAACAGTAGGAAGAATCAAGTTTCACGTAGAAGAGAAAGGCGCGCAGACGGGTAGGAGGAAGCAACATTATTATTAAATAAACATCAAAATCCGAGTAGCCAGGGGAAGCGAGTTTCACGTAGAAGAGAAAGGTACGAAAACAGGCGGAAACACGCAAGTGGATCATTGAATGAACCCCAAAACTACAAAAGCCGGGGAGCAAGGTTCACGTACAAAAGAAAGGTACGTAGGCAGACGATAAAAAGCTAGTTCAGTGTTAAATAAACTCCGAAACACCGAAATAGCCGGGGGAAGCAAATTTCATGTAGAAAAGGAAGGCACGCAGATGGGCGCAAAATGCGAGATAATTATTGAAGAAATCCCAAAAACCAACTAGTCGGGGGATGAAAGTTATTCATAGAAGGGGGAGGCACGCAGACGGGCAGGAAGAAGCGAGTTTGTTGTTAAATAAACTCCAAAATCCAAGCAGCCAGGGGAAGCGAATTTTGTGTACAAGAGAAAGGCACGGAAACAGGCGGAAACAAGCAAGTGGATCATTGAATGAACCCCAAAACTCAAATAGCCGAGGCAAGCGAGTATCACATAGAAGAGGAAGGCTAGCAGATGGGCGAAAGGGGTTTGAGTTTATAATTTAATAGATTTAAAAACCCAAATAGCCGCGTGAAGCAAGATTCACTTAGAAAAGGAAGGCGCGCTGCCGGGCAGGTGGACGGGCGAAAGAGTGCGAGTTCATTATTAAATAAACTCCAAAACCCAAAAAGCCCGGAGAGTAAGTTTCACGTACAAAAGAAAGGCACGTAGGCTGGCGGTAAAAAGCAAGTTCATTGTTAAATAAACTTAAAAATCCAAATAGCTGGGGGGAGGTTCACAATTTCACATAGAAGAGGAAGGCAGTCAGATGGGCGAAAGAGTGCGAGTTTGAAATTAGAAAGATTTAAAAACCCCAACAGTCTGATGAAGCAAGTTTCACGTACAAGAGTAAGGCACGAAGACGGGCGAGAGGGAGCAAGTTCATTATTAAATTTTTTACGCCTATCTATGTGCAATTCTGTACTACGTTAATCTCGCTTCCCTAGGCTATCTAGATTTTGATGTTTATTTAATAATAATGTTGCTTCCTCCTACCCGTCTGCGTGCCTTTCTATTCTACGTGAAACTTGCTTCTTCCGACTGTTCGGGTTTTTAAATCTTTCTAATTTCAAACTCACACCCTTTCGCCCATCTGCCTACCTTCCTCTTCTATGTGAAACTCGCTTGTCCCAGCTATTTGAGTTTTGGGGTTCATTGAATGATTCAATTGCTTGTGTTCGCCTGCTTACGTGGCTTTCTCTTCTACGTGAAACTCGCTTGCCCTGGCTACTCGGATTTTGGAGTTTATTTAATAACGAACTCGCTTCCTCCTGCCCGTCTGCGTGCCTTCTTCTCTTCTACGTGAAACTTGCTTCTTCCGACTGTTGGGATTTTTAAATCTTTATAATTTCAAACGCACACTCTTTCGCCCATCTGACTGCCTTCCTCTTCTATGTGAACCTCGACCCCGGCTATTTGGATTTTCGAGTTTAATTATTTAATAAATTTAATAAATTATTTAATAATGAACTTGCTTTTTACCGCCTGCCTACGTGACTTTCTTTTGTACGTGAAACATACTCCGCGGGCTTTTTGGGTTTTGGATTTTATTTAATAATGAACTCGCACTCATTCCCCATCCACCTGCCCTGCAGCGCGCCTTCCTCTTCTAAGTGAATCTTGCTTCACACGGCTAACAACCAGCATTTATTATTAACAATATCAAATCTTTTATTCAACCATTTATAGTCATTAGATTCAATAATTATTAATTTTTGAAAATCAATTGAGTTTAGCTATAGTTAAGTGTGTACATTTATTTCTAATTGAGATTACCTATACTTAAATATTCAAAATTATTATTAATAATAAATTATTTATATTTTTACTTATATTGTTTTAATAAGTGAACAATATTTTGTGTGCTTAACTGTGCCAAATTGTGTGAATCTATGCAAAAACTGTGCAAAACTGTGCCACAGTGTGTAAAACTGTGCACTACTGTGCCTAATAATAAACCTAATTTTATTTTTAGTAACTGAAAATTCTTTGTGCCCAACTATGTCAAAATGTTCTAAAGTGTGCCAAAGTGTGCTAAACTATGCACAACTGTATCGAAAATCAAATTATATTTATTTTCAACAGCTGAAAATGATTTATGCCAAACTGTGCAAAAGTGTGCCACATTGTTCGAAACTGTACCAATATGTGATAAATCTATGTAAAATGTGCGAAACCTTCCTACTTGGCCATAATTTAGCATAGTTTTCCACAGTTAAGCACACTTATGCACGACTAGGGACGAAAATTATTTTCACTAAGGAATCAAAATAATAATTTATGGTAATTTATGCAAATGATTTTTCATACAGTATTTTGATTTACATTTTTATTTACAATATTAAAATAATATTACAATTAATATTTTTATGCTCAAAATTACCTAAAAAAAAAATGAGAAAAAATATTATTAGAATAAAATAATGAAAATATACTATAAATATAACTTATCTTGAATAAAATGAGTCTAGGCAGAGGTCCTTAAACTCATTTTATTCTCAGTTACAGCATTTTCAAGAAAATAGTTTGTTATAACTTTTCTCTGAGACCGCATGATGGATTTTCATGGGACAAAGTGCAAATTCACTGAATTACGAGTCCATACATCAAGGGCTTTCTGAGCAGTTTGAAATTTTACTTTTACTGATTTTCTTTGTTTAACTTGATCTTTCTCTTCAGAATATTTGCGTTTTCGGAGGTCGGAGCCATTTTTCAAAATTTATCTTATAAAAGCAGATAAATAGAAATTTTAAAGATTTCACAATTATGTAAATCATTCATTATTTATATGAATTTACTCAATCTTATATATCGTCGGTACATACGAAAAAAGGCGCGCTGGTAAATTGATACGAAAAAAGGCGCGGTAGGAATTTGAAACGAAAAAAGGCGTGGTGCAGCGATTGACGGCGAAAAAAGGCGTGCATTCAAAAATTATCGGTGAAGAAAGGCGCGCTGCACGATTTATGGTGAAAAAAGGCGTGCTGCAACGATGGACGACAAAAAAAGGCGTATTACTGGGGATGATTCTGTAACTTTTAACGCGCGATATATAAGATTTAACGCTCAATTTTGTATGGTTTTGTATATCTATGTATATGAAAATAGCGCGCGATACGACTTACAGAATAAGGCCCCAGGAATTGACGGCAAAAAAGGCGCAGTGTACGATTGACGGCGAACCACCACCCTTTTTCGCCGTCAATTCCTGTAGTGCGCCTTTCTTTGCCGTCAAAGTCACAGTACGCCTTTTTTCTCCGTCAATTCCTGTAGTGCACCTTTCTTCGCCGTCAAAGTCACAGCACGCCTTTTTTCGCCATCACTTTTTGCAAGCGCGTCTGTTTTCGTATGTACCGACGATATAATTTATGATTTAAAACCGTATGGAATATCAGTTTTATTATAAGAAATAAAAAAGTCCGAACACCAAAGATTTCAGTTGAATTAAAAAAGTTTTTAACATTTAATAATGAATTTTAATCTTTTATGGGACGGAACTGACATTTTTAAGTTTAAAAAGCTCGCACGTCGCGTATACTCAATATTACCTACTCTCCACGTAGGTAGTTCTTATATCCACCAAATACTATAAAAAAAATGCATTTTACTTACCATTAAACATAATCTAAACAGCGGGTTACATGGGGGACGGAACTGACTAAAATATTCGTACGATGTGAAATTAAAAAAAGAAGTAGTTCGCGTTCGCGGATTTTCTAATTTTTAACGGCTTTGCCGCTTGGCCCGCTTCCATCATTCGTCCGTGTGCTCGCGCTGGAGGAACCGATCGCTAAATGGCGTTGTGGATCCAAGTAGCGCTGTTTCAAAGCAATTAATGCTATTATCAACATTTTCGTGCAAATCGCTGGACAAAAAGTATCTATCGTAATTTAATAGTAGCTTGTTGAATTTGACCTTGAAAATAATGGAAACATATATTAAAACCCTGCAATTTACAATGTGTATCTGGGAACTAGACTTCCTCGCTTGATTTTCACGTGGCACAAGGTTTCATATTGAAAATCTTATTTAGGACAATTAATTGTCCCTGCTAGAAATACCGAATTCAAAATGATAAAAATGTATTCAAATTCAATCACATTGAGTACATTTAATACCGTGAATCCATTTGAAGAAACGTACGGAATTGAACTTTAATCAGATTTAATCACTTTCTATTCTAATCCCTTTTAATCTACAAATTAAGTATTTATTTTTAATCATTTTAATATCTTTCAATCCCCGAAAATAATAAATCACTTTCATTACCCACAGTAAGTATTAAATTTAATACAGCTTAATCATATTTAATGCCACATATTTCAATGTTTCTTAATTCGCCATTCTTGCATTCAAATTAAATCATATTTTATCCACGTTGAATATACTGCTTATTAATACTGCTTTAATCTTATTAAATGCCAAACTATTCAAACCTTTATAATTTGCTATTTAGGTATTAACATTTAATCCTTTTTTATCCAAATTTTAAACTTTTAGAACTAATCGCCTTTAATCCATAAAGCAGGCATTAAAATTAAAACTATTTTTATCTACATTAGTGACAAACAATGCAATGCCCTTTAATTCGCTATCGAAGGATTCACATTTAATTCTTTTTTATCCAAAATTATAGCTTTTATTATTAATCGCTTTTAATACATAAAGCAGGTATTTAAATCAAAAATTTTTTTTTCTGTTTCAATGAAACCTTTAATTCGCTATTTAGGTATTAACATTAAAATGTTTTTTAACAAAATTTTAAACATATAATACTAATCGCTATTAATGTATAAAACCTGATTTTAAATCAAAACTACTTTCGTGTATATGTAAATGATAAATAATTTAATTCCCTCTATGCTTTTTTTGATATTAAAATTTATTAGTTCAGTGAAAAAGGATAACATCCTTATATTATATTTTCTCTATATAAAAATAGAGAAGAGAAGTATATTAAACTTCTATACAAAATTATATCAATCTTAAAAACAAAAATTACTGAATTTGAAAACTTTAAAATCCTCTATAAAAATAGAGAAGAGGGGTTTTATTAAAACTTCTATAGGAAATTATATAACTTCTAAATATTACCTAATCCATTATATCATAATTATATATTTTGAAAAACAAACAAATTTTTTTTTATATATATCAAAAGATTTCAAGCTTTTACTCATAAAACTGAATTTTATTTACTAAATTTTCACTCGAATTCAAAAAGTTAAAAATAATATTCGAGTACTTTCTTTTTCTAAATTTTACTATATTTTAACTTAATAATAACTAATCGAAGGAAATACAAATTTAAGTAAATTCTTATTTATTTTTTTATAACTCTTACTATTTTACAAATTGAAGGAATATTCTAAGTGTATAATCTGCAAGAAATTCTTGTATTTCACTTAAGTTAATTAATAGATGGATCTTAATTTGAAAAAAAACCAAGTCTTCTAAATTACAACTTATCTTTAATGAAACTGTTTCCAAACTATTGTAGATTAAAAATTAAAAATATTAGAATTCAAAACATATTTAAAAACCTTACGAAATTAAAATTAAAATTATGAAATTAAAATTGTAACTAAATATTGTGAAAAAATGTATGCCAATTTGAAAATTGAAGTTTTATTCTTTATTATATTTACCCTTTTGAAAGATTGATATTTAAAAGGTGCGGAAGTGATGCTGCATCTCTGCATTTTGCTATTTATATGAACTTAATAAAAAGGAAATCTTCTAAACCCTTTGAATTTTGTGAAAGTAAACGTTGTATAAAGAAAATTACTATTCTTTCGGAATTCTCTAAATCTTACTATGCTCTTTTAAATTTTTGATCGTTCAAATTTGTTCTATTAAATTTTGAAAAACTATTACTCTTTCCAAATCCCCTGAATTTTATTATGATATTTTTTTTATTATTCTACTAAATTGTAAAAGGCTTTTAAACAAAATTATTACACATTCAAGGTAAATTATTTTCTTACCATACCAATTTCACTGTATCTTACTATTTCTAAAAATGTTTTCCGTTTGCCAATTGTGCCATAAACGTGGTCACATTGCACCACAATGCTCTAGAATAAAGATTTGCCAGTTATGGCATAAGCTAGGGCATATAGCTTTAGAATGCCCCAAACTAGAAAGATGCCAACTCTGCTCTGAAGTAGGCCATACCGCGACTAATTGTTCTAATCGTCCGATTCAATCCGAAACCCGGTCATTTAATACCATAAACCGTAAACGACAACATTAAACATTTAGATAAGTTAGATACTGATGAACTTCAAAAAATTTTAGAAAATGATCTATTGGCTAAATTAAATGAATCTTTGCAAAATATTTGTCAATTTTCTACTGAATGTATAACTCAGTATTCAAACAGATTTATTATTAAAGCTAATAAAGTGATGAAAAAATGTGACATAGAATGTATACCAAATAATAACATAAATTTTAATAAAACAATACAGAATGTATTTATTGAACATTTTCTAATAGGACTGCAACCTCATTTATGGGCTCACGTTAATCCATGTGAAACTTTTACCGAAACCATTAAGCATGCTAATTCGGTAGAACAGGAAATATCTAATTATAAATCTCAATCGTCTTCAATTCAAATAAACAAAAAATCCGAAACTTGGTCATCTAATACCTTAAATGATACCAATAAGTTATTAAATGAAAATAATTCACCAGTTCCCTTACCGAATGTAATTAAATATAGAAGTTACAAAAGTGTAAGTTATACGAATATACCCATTAATCCAACAACTAATAATACTTTAATTCCTGAAAATACAGATAATTCTAAATGTAAAAATAGTGAACTGCATAACGATGAAATAAATAAAAAACCTGAGAATGCTCAAGAGAGACCTGAAAATCGTGTTTCTAAAAGAACTACCAATATACCTAAACTCATAGAAAATACCTTAATACTTGAATCCGTAGATACGTCTCAATTAGTAAATTCTGAGTTAAAAAATGATAAAGAAGAAAATAATCTGATTATAACAGAAACTATTGAGAAACGGGTCTCCGAACGTATTATAAATAAACCTAAATCTAATTACGAAGAATTTAATAATTTAAATGGTGAGTTTATAGGAGAATCTATTTTACCACCACAATCTATAAATAAGGTGCAATTTAAATTACCGGAAGATTTAAATATTGATAAAATCCCCGAGGTTTCTAATCCAGTCCTTCAAATCTTGAAACCGAAATTAAAGAAAGTTTAATTAACCCACATAGCACTAATAAATACTATACATAATCTTACATCATGTCTACTTTTACCAAATTCATCTTTTACGAATATTGAACCCGAACCCTCGAAGGTTAAATTAGAATCTACTGATTTAAATAATAAATCTCAAATAAAGTTAATTGAAAACAATAAAATAGAACCCAAACCTAACAATGAAAGGTCTAATAATATTAATAATAATCTGCAAGAAGCTATGTTACTTCCACGATCTGAAAAGACTATTTCTTCTTTTATAAATAATAATGCGTTTGAACTCCCAGTAATTGTGAATACTGATAATCTATCCGAGGTTTCCTATTCGTCCTCTTCGAATATCGAATCCGAACCCCCGGAGCTTGAAATAAAGTCTATTAATTTAAATCAAAATTGTCAAATAATTAAAGTGAAAGATTTAATTCATTATGGGAAAGACCAGAATCCAGAAAAATCTGGATTAACCATATTTTCAAACTGTAAAGAATTAAAATCTGATATTATTATAGATAATAATGATGAACTTAATACCAATCTATCTAAATATAACCTCATTTCGAATAAAAGCTATGATGAATCTAAATCCCAATCCAATTGCATGTTACTTAGTTACTTTAAAACTAGAATTAAAGAGGAGAGCGATAATTATATTGTTAATTCAAGTGGAAAAGCACAAATGTATAATACTTTTAATAAAAAACCACTTCATAAATCAGCCTTTCCAATTCAAGCTTTAATATATTTCAAAGATTTGTTAAGGAACAGGTTTACGGTTAAAAGTAACTTTAACAATTTCAAATCACCGTTTAATTATTCTCTAATTAATATTAAACTATCACACTTTAAGGTTATACTTGATTTTATTTTGATCAAGTCTAAATTAACTTTCCACAATTTACTACTAAATGATGCTAAACGAAAATACTACCAATATAACTACTATGTAACTAATTATTTCAAAATCAAAAATATTATGCAAAATAATCTAAAGCATGAATCTAATGCACAGATTAATTGTTTTTTAAAATTATTACCCACTTAATAAAAAAAAATTTATCAACCTTAATAGATTTTATGTTATTTATTAAAGGGTCCTAAGTCCAACAATTTTGGTAATCATTATACTCGGCCACATAAAGTATTAAAAATAAGTCATAAAGTAAATTTTAAAAAATTGCCATAAATAAAACCAGTAAGATAGTGCATAATTATATTTTTATATTTCACATATCGAGGAATTAATAGCCAGCGAGAAGGTGAGGTTCGACGCCCCCACGAGGCCCACTCACCTCACCTCTTACCGAATCAAGCTGAAGGATCCTATACCAACCAAGCAACGCTACCGTCCCCGTAATCCGGAAATACAGCGGATCATCGACGAGGAGGTCAACCGGATGTTAGAGGAAGGCGTAATTGAATCGTCAGACAGCCCCTGGAGTTCACTAGTAGTGCTGGCTAAGAAGAAAGAAGGGAAGTATCGGTTCTGCATAGACTTTGTGAAATTGTATCAGGTAATCGAGAAAGATACGTATCCGCTGCAACAAGTCAATGCGACGCTAGACAAGTTGCGCGGGGCCCAATATCTGTCCACCATCGATCTAAAAAATGGGTATTGGCAGATACCCCTCACCGCAAACCACTTACCGCCTTTACCGTACCGAATCGCGGCTTGATGCAATTTAATGTCATGCCATTCGGTTTGCACTCGGCCCCTGCTGCATTTCGACGCCTTCTGGACAGCATCATCACACCCGAATTAGAGCCCAACGTCTTCTGCTACCTAGATGACATCATCATCGTCACGTTGACCTTCGAAGAGCATGAACGATTGTTACGGGAAGTCCTGCGAAGACTTCGAGAAGCAAAGTTGAAACCCAATTGGGATAAATGTCAATTCGGCCGAACACGGTTAAAATACTTAGGGCACATGATAGACCGCGAAGGGATACGTACCGATCCTGAAAAGACCACAGACCTTAAGGCTCTGACCGAACCTAGAAATGTGCGGAAACTAAGACGGTTCACGGGGATAGTCTCCTGGTACAGACGCTTTATTTCCAATGCCTCCACTATAGCTACTCCATTGAATAAATTAACGCAGAAAAGGCCAAATGGCACTGGGGGGAAGAACAGCAGAAAGCTTTTGAAGAATTAAAGTAGGAATTCACGCATGTACCCGTCTTGGCCTGTCCGGATTTTTCTAAACCTTTTGTATTACAAACCGATGCGAGTGATGAAGGGTTAGGGGCAATGCTGACCCAGACTGTAGGCGAAAAGGAACGAGTGATCGCGTATGCCAGTCGTTCCTTGTCTAGCCCCGAGCGAAACTACTCCGCAACGGAGAAAGAGTATCTGGCGGTGAAATGGGGCATCTGGAAGATGAGGGAGTATTTGGAGGGTTATCATCTTACCGTCCTTACTGACCAACAGTCCTTAAAATGGCTTCAAAAGATTGATAACCCCTCGCGACGTCTTGCCAGATGGGCCATTGAACTGAGTCAATGGGATTTTGTTGTACACTATAGACGCAGGTCCGAGAATCATATCGCCGACGCACAGTCATGCCAACCGCTCTCTTTATGTACTTTAACAACGAAAGACTACGGATCGTGATATAAAAACACTCTTGCCGGGACGCAAACCAATTCTCAAAGCTGTCCTGAATATTGCATAAAAAATGGCCGTTTATTCAGGCATATATTACATACTTTAGATTTTAATGAATATTCTGAAAACGAGGCTTGGAAATCATGCATTCTGGCAGGAGATAAAGCACGCGTGCTACGAGAAGCCCACGACGACCCTACCGCAGGTCATCTTGGAATCGCTAAAACCCTCAACCGTCTAGCCCGATATTACTACTGGCCAGGTATGCTGCGAGAGGGAGCAAGTCATGTCCGCAATTGCCACACCTGTCAGAAACGCAAGGCCTCACAGCAAACGCCTCCAGGTGTCATGCATGCGACCACCGTCACCCAGCCCTGGGAAATGGTCTCGGTGGACTTAATGGGTTCCAAACCACGCTCAGATAGGGGTAATACCTGGCTGCATGTCATGCAAGACCGTTACACCAATTGGGTGGAGGTAAAGGCCCTCAGCAAGGCCACCAGTGCAGCCGTAGCTCGGGCCTTCAAAGAGCAAGTTGTCTTGCGTTTTGGTACCCCTCGAGCCGTCGTTAGCGACAACGGCCGACAATTCATTGGGAAAGACTTCATTCACCTTCTGGAGGAGTACAAGATTGAACACCGAAGGACGCCTCCGCATACGCCCCAATGCAACCCCGTGGAACGGAGAAATAAGGTGCTGAAGACCGCCATAAATCAGTACCTCGAGAAGTCCCAGAAAAAGTGGAATTTCCTTCTCCCAGAGCTGATTTTCGCATATAACAAAGCCACGAGTGAAAGTACTGGATACTCTCCGGTCTACATGAATTTCGGCCAAGAATTGATACCCCCGGGGAGTCTCCACCAGGAAGAGACAGCAAAAACATTATAATCTACGGCGCCGTAATTGGGTCCCTACCAAAGGCGACGAAGTTCTCAAGAAGCAGCATGTGTTGTCGAACAAGGCTGCCAGCTTCGACGCCAAGATGGCTCCGAAATACGAGGGACCCTTCTTCGTTCACCGAAAGAGGTCACCGGTGATCTTCGATCTCAAAGGCTCTAGCGGAAAAATTCTCAAACACATTCACGTGCGAGACTTAAAGCCATATCGGAGAAATGAGGAGGAAAGGGAAGACGATGGACCAGGAGAGGGGCAACCCGAGGATATAAACTACGTCGACACGTCACGATCCGTCAGTATCCGCCAAGATGCCACCGACTCGCAATCCATACGAGCTCCACATGCTCTCCAAACGACCCGCCGTCCTTATCCTCGTCACCGTCCACGGTCAACAGTTCGAGGTCATTCTCAACACGGCCAATCTCATCACCACGGTGTCACCCGACGTGGGCGAAATCCTGCTCCAAAACGACCCCATTTACGTGTGTAAGGAGACGCTAGTCGCCGACCCCCACTTAAGACCCGGAGGGGTCAAACCGAAACCGCTTCACTCGCAGTACAGCGTCTGGGCCGACTTCACCGCCAAAGGGGGCCGATTCCGTCAACCCAGGGTAGTCGTCTCCGACCGGGTGCTGCCCATAGTTTTCGGGATGGACTTCCTGTTCCGAACCGGCTCCCGTCTACTCGTCAACGGCAATCCCCACCAACGAAGGAAAGCTAGAAGATGAAGGAAGCAACGGCAGAAGCGCCTACGCTGGTGCGAAGAAGACGACGGTCTAGGAAGCAGCAGTACCGAAGATGAGGTAATCTATCTTACCGACACGTGAATTGGTATCACGCGAGCGTTATCGTAGTAGGTGAGCCCCGTGGCTGTTTTATACTCAAAGGAATTGTAGACTAGGCTTAGAGCGAACACGGTCGAATCGGGCTGCGCTACATTATAGACGGACCCTCAAACGCGCCAAAATTTGAACGCGCCGATTTCAAAGTATCGACCCTTCGTTAGATCTTTGACTTGCCGGGAAGGGGGGAAAATTCGAAAATCCCCTCTAAGCGAAAAATTAGGATCGGGAAAGCGTTGATAGGGATATAAATATCCGCATCAAAGCGAGGTTCGTTCAGTCAAAGAGCAAGCCTCAACCATGGCCAATCCCATCCTGGAAAAATACGCTACCACCTTTGAGGACGAGATATCTGCTCTGCAGCGCGAGTTAGAACTCACGGGACTTATTAAGTTCCGCGAGATTCATCCGGTCCGGGAAGAGCTCGCCGAGGAACAGCTCAAAAGAGCTAGGGAGACGGCCCTGCCGTAAATGCCCCCAAGGCTGACACCGGCGTCGGGGAAGACCCCGGGAATCTGCCAACGCCAATCCTCCCACCAGCTCCTGCAGAAACACTGCAAAAACGCTCTATCTCGGCTGCCGTTTCGAGAACGCCCTATCTAGGCGCCGGATTCAAGATAGAGCGTTCTCGAAGCGGCAGCCGAGATAGAGTGTTCTTGCATCCAGGCGTCGATATACTGTCGACGTTTACCACTTCGATTACGTCACTTTTGTTGTACCATTTTGACTCCTTGTCAAAATCGCTTAGGTCGGTCTTGTCTCGACAACCGTCAATTTCTACCCGCAATGACCGTTGTTCATTCAGTTTTATGATTTGATTAATCTTTTATGAATTCAAAGAAACTGCAACTTATCAATGTAAATAAATTTTAAGGGGATGCCTTACTTGTATAGTCTGTACATGCTTACCGACATTTATTGATTTTTCAATTATCTATCTAAATTTACATATTTTTGCTTATATTGAAACTGACGCACATTCTTTGAATTATATAGATTGTGCGTGTGCTTCAATAATTTTGATAATATGAAAATTGGTTGAGAAATTTGAAAAATCAAGTGCAGAAATCTGCAGTTAGATAAGGCTTTCCCTTAAATGCTACGAATTTTATGTATGTCTACTACAATGTTAGTAACTATCATTACCATTCTTGCAGCAACTCACGACTGTTAATAGCCCTCATCACTCCCGACTTCAATACACAACTTGACTTCGGATACTTGACAGCGCAAAATTATTTGTGTTTAATTTTTCACTTCAGAGTAAAAACCCCAAAATAATCTGACTGCTAGAAATTATGACGCTTATGCTCTTTTATTCACATTTGCTATTGATTTACAACCGGTAATAACACACGAGACCCACATAATATGAGAGGGAGCAAGGGGTAGCTGAGGATGGGGTGAGGGAGGAGGGGGAAGTGAGAGGACGCGAGGGGCGCTAGAGTTTTCTCAAAACAACGAGTAACAAAGTAGCGACTCCTTTAAACAAATTGGAAGGTCGAGAGCATATAAGCCGTGAATTTCAAACGTTCGAAGGACTCTTTACGAATAGTCCAAATTACGTGTCTTGCCTTGTTTTTGGTTCCCTCTTTGCATTGGGGACTCAAAAGTTTACGCTATATGGGCGTTATATAAAATTAATTTTGTTCGAAACTTTTGATAAACCTCCATAATATAGGATAGGATAAAATCGAAAAAAAATCTGCGTGAAAAAATAATACAAATATAATATTCCTCAAACGTTGTCATATGTTGGATGAATATTGCTGCAACAATGCTTTTAGGCAGAGCCTTATAATATTCCTCATCGCGAAGAAGAAGGAAGGATGTTTCAAATGCGGAAAATCTGGACATTACGCTCGAGACTTCCAAGATGGCGGCCAAGGGGGGCAGCGAAGCGGCACATGGCTAGGCCCGACATGTGGTCGCGGCCGAGGCAGAGGAGGAAGGAGCAACTACAGCAGAGGGCGCAGCAACTTGCGCCAGCATGGAGAAGAGCAGAGCGGCAAGGACGCGAGCGCATGGATAGCGACGGCGCACGCGGCACACACAAGCGACTAAAAAAAGATACGTAATTGCGAAATTGAATGGTTACTTGACAGTGGGTGTACAGACCACATAGTAAATAATGACGAGTACTTTGAAAAATCTGTTGATCTGAAGGAAAATGTCAATATTTATTTAGGAGACAATAGGTTTATCAAAGCAACTAAAATTGGAACAATTAGAACATATTTTGAAACTTTCGGTAAATTAAATGAAGTAACAATAAATAATGTTTTTTTCGCGAAAGATATGAATATGAATTTGATAAGTCTTGGAAAATTAACTGATAATAATAATACGATAGTCGCGAAAGGAAAGGTCGCAAAAATTATAGAAAATGATAACAAACTCATTGCGATAGCATTTAAAAATAATAGTACTTATAAAATGAAAAGTATTTTGAGATACGGAGAAAAGTCTATAAATAGCGCAAACCATAATAAGAATATGAATTTGAAGGAGAAGTGGTATAGAATGTTAGGACACGTAAACTTTGGATACTTAAATATGTTGAGTAAACAAAGATTATTAACGGGTATTCCAGAGGAATTCGAACAAGAATTTTTGAAATGTAAAACGTGTATTGAAAATAAAATGAGCAATTTACCGGTCGATAATAATAGAACTAGAGCAAAGGAAATTTTAGAAATTGTGCATACGGATGTATGCGGTCCTTTTAAAACCACGGGGTTTAAGGGAGAAAAGTATTTCATTACATTTATAGACGATTATAGCAAAATAGGAAAAATTTATTGCATAGAATCTAAGGATAAAGTTTTTCAATGCTTAAATCAATTCGTAAACGGAAGCGAAAATTTAACGGGAAAAAAGGTTAAAATAATAAGATGCGATAATGGAAAAAAATATATAAACAATCGGTTAAATAAATTTGTTAATGAAAAGGGAATTATTTTGAACAATTGTCCGGCATATATAAACGAATTAAATGGTACGGCGGAAAGGTTCAATAGGACAATAATGGATATGTCGCGTTGTTTACTAGATGAGGCAAAAGTACACAAGTGTTATTGGCCCGAAATAGTTAGCGCGGCCGCGTACTTAAAGAATCGAACGTTAGCAAATACAATTGAGAGAAAAACGCCTTATGAGATATTTTTCAAAAAGAAACCGAATGTCAAAAACTTACGCTTATATGGCAGTAAAGTGTTTGTTAGAATACAAGATCAGAAAAGGTTTTCTAAGTGGGATAAAAAGGCGGATATGGGAACGTTATTAGGGTATAGCGAAGTAGGATATAGAATATTAATAAATAATAAGATAATAATAGCGAGACATGTAGATATAGTTGAAGAAAATATTAAGTGTATCAATCTCGAAGATGATGAGCGTAAATTTAATACTTTTCCTTCTACTTCGACTCTCGAGTCATTTAGAGGAAATAATAGCGATCTCGGAGACGATGATGTTTTCAAAAGCGAAAATGAAATAAATGAGCAAGTAAGGAAAGTACAGCAAAAAAGGAACAGGAAATAAAGAATTAAATGTACCGCTTAAATCCACTCGTGATAAAAAGAGTCCTATAAGATTTCCAGAATCAGAAAGTTATAATATTTTTGTAAATTTTAGTAGAATAGATACGCCTCGCACATTTGAGGAGGCGATAAATGGTAAAAATCGTGAAAATTGGGAAAATGCAATGGATAATGAAATCGAGTGCATTAATAAAAATAATACTTGGAAATTAGTAAATCGAGTGCATGATAAAAAAGTCTTAGATGTAAAATGGGTCTATACGAGAAAATCAGATGATAGGTATAAAGCTAGGTTAGTTGTAAGAGGTTTTCAACAAACAGATGTAATTGATGACATATATGCTCCAGTAGCTAAAAATCAAACGTTAAAAATTTTATTTTCATATTGTTGTCAAAATGGTCTGCAAATTGAGCAAATGGATGTTGAAACGGCTTTTTTGAATGGTAAAGTAACTACGGAGGTATATGTCAATCAACCTAAAGGTTATGATGATGGAACGGATAAAGTGTTAAAATTAACAAAAGCGCTGTATGGATTAAGAGAAAGTCCTAGAGACTGGTATGACTGTTTTGATGAATATATTACACAATTAGGATTTGTAAAAAGTAATGTAGACTTATGCTTGTATGTTAATGGAGGAGGAGAAAAAGTTATATATATCCCAATACAAGGTGTCCCATTTTAATCGCCCCAGGCAAATATCTTGAGAAGTATGAGAGATGGAAAAAAACTTTAAAAACAAAAGTTGTAGGGTGCAAAGGGGGTCAGCTAATAGTAACAACGACTTTGACCTTGAACTCTATTTTCAAGGTTATTTCAAGGTCAAAGTGATTTTTTTAAATGAGAATCCCTACTTTCGACCCCGGAAATGGAAAGATCAGAAAATTTTACGTTCAGAAAGGTCTGATATGTTGGGGTTTCAAGATCAACCAGCTAATTTAATGAGGTCGACCTGGGAATACCTCTAGGAAGGACAAAATTGACCTTGACGTTCAAGGTCATTTTAAGGTAAGTTGATTTTATAAAATGGAACCCCTTATTTTTGACCCTGGAAATGGAAAGAGCGGAAGAATTTACGTCCGAATATGACCTTGACCTCGACCTTGATTTTAACCGTGATCTGGAAGGTTAATTTAAGGTCAAGTCGATTTTTTTAAAATCACCTTATTTTTGACCTCGAAAATGGAAAGAGAAGAAAATTTTACGTTCAGATATGTACCGTCATATGGTGTCAAAGTTGGCCCTCTGGGGTCAATTAAGGGTAATAATAAATAAATTAATTTTTTTGAAGTGGATTTCACTGTTTTTATGAGTTACTTAGGAATCTAAAAGTATTTTTTCTCCCTCAAATGAATCGAAAATTAGAAAGACTACCCTCGACATTAGCATTACCCAATGTGCACCGCGTGGAGGTTGCCGAAAGGATTTCGCACATCATTGGCCCTGAAAAGGGCCGATTGATTAACGGACTGTCATTTGAAGATCTAAGGCAGCAAATGCTCGATCAAGTGTCCGTTCTCTCTGAAACACATTTGCATCCTTCTTCGGAAGCTTGCTTGAACATTCCTCAATGTTTCCACTGAAATGGATTGGAAAGCTTCCATAATTCTTCCTTTCATGTTCTCTAAGGTTGTTGGAGCATGTGCAAAAACTTTACCTTTAACTACTCCCCACAAAAAAAAGTCAAGAGGTGTGAGGTCTGGGGATCTAGGCGGCCACTCGTGTACTTGGCTGCCGATGCCAATCCAACGATTACGATAAATATCATTGAGAAAATTCTTGACTGATCAAACGCGATGTGCAGGAGCTCCATCTTGATGAAACCACATATCCCGCCGTAAGATAAGTGGGATATCTTCTAATAGAGGAGGTAGCTGGTTTTGCAAAATATCCAAATACAATTGTCCATTCAAATTTTGATTGTAAAAGATAGGTCCCAGCACATGATCTCCAATTATACCTGCCCACACGTTTATTGACCAACGTCTCTGGATTCGATGATCTCGTTGCCAATGAGGATTTTGTTCAGCGTAATAGTGGGCATTATGAAGATTGACACCACCCATATTATCAAATTTTGCTTCATCTGAGAATAGAACTCGATCAAAAAAGAAAGGGTCCCTACGTATCTGATTATTTGCCCATTGACAAAAATTTAAACGCCGTGCATAATCTCCATCCTCTAGTGTTTGTGTAAGGCGAACGTGGTAGGGGTGAAATTTAGATGTTTTCAACAGGCGATTTACTGTTGATTTGGGAACACCATGCATTCGTTGCAAATCTCGTGTTGAAATGTGGGGATTTTCAGCAATAATAGCTCGCACACCCAGCGCAATGTGCTGTTTCGTTCCAGTTTTGCGCCTCTTACGAACGATGGAGCCTTGTGCAGCTCGCGTTAATAATCATTTGATGGCTTTCCTATCTGGGTGACGGGCATTGGGATATTTCTCGGCATAGCGTCTTTCTGCAGCCCTATAATTATCATGACATTCACCAATAACTTTTATCATATTCACAATCTCCTGGGGCGTGTAATCAGCCATCTCAAAAAGGAATATGGTACCACAAAAGAAATTTGGTTTTCCACTTCAATTGTATGTATAAAAAGAAATTAAGAAGGCAATTTTCGGAAATGAGCGAAAAAGTTATTTATTCTAATAAACACATGAAATCATTACCGTATGCTATTCAATAATAAGAAATCAAAAGGTTTTCTTTATTTGTACTGTGCACAGTGACACCACTAAAAATAACTAACTCTACCTATTTTCGAGTGCAGTATTGTTATTACTCTTTAAAAAAAATGAAAATATTCCCAAATTGACCAAACTAAAGAATTCGAATATTTATAATTGACTCATAACAAAACCATTAAATCATCGCCTCATAACTACCTTAAAGTAATCGGTCACTCGTACTTAAAAAATATCATTTGACGTAGCCGTAGATTTCAATGGTGCCAACCTAACCAAGAAAGAACAAGAAGAAAAGTACCTTTTCATACCGAAAATTAATCCCAAAAATCCTTCAGAGTTACGCTGACAAAAGTAAGAACACATCAGATTAAAAAAATTAATTTGACCCCAATTGACCTCAAGCACGATTTGACCCTTAATTGACCCCAGAGGGCCAACTTTGACACCATATGAAGGTACATATCTGAACGTAAAATTTTCTTCTCTTTCAATTTCCGAGGTCAAAAATAAGGGGATTTTAACAAAATCGACTTGACCTTAAATTAACCTTCCAGATCACGGTTAAAGTCAAGGTCGAGGTCAAGGTCATATTCGGACGTAAATTCTTCCGCTCTTTCCATTTCCAGGGTCAAAAATAAGGGGTTCCATTTTATAAAATCAACTTACCTTAAAATGACCTTGAACGTCAAGGTAAATTTTGTCCTTCCTAGAGGTATTCCCAGGTCGACCTCATTAAATTAGCTGGTTGACCTTGAAACCCCAATATATCAGACCTTTCTGAACGTAAAATTTTCTGATCTTTCCATTTCCGGGGTCGACAGTAGGGATTCTCATTTTAAAAAATCACTTTGACCTTGAAATAACCTTGAAAATAGAGTTCAAGGTCAAAGACGTTGTTACCATTAGCTGACCCCCTTCGCACCCTACAACTTTTGTTTTTAAAGTTTTTTTCCATCTCTCATACTTTTCAAGATATTTCCCTGGGGCGATTAAAATGGGACACCTTGTATATGTAGATGATTTGCTGATATGTAGTAAAAATTATAAGAAAATACAAATTGTAAAGGAATTATTGTCAGATAGATTCAAAATGAAAGACTTAGGTGAAATAAATGAATACCTTGGAATAAATATAAATTATAATTATAAAGACTGTAAAATGGAATTAAGTCAAAGAAAATATATCGAGTCATTAGCTGATAAACATCAAGTAACAAAGGGTAGATTATATAGTACTACAATGGAAACAAATTTAAAAATTGAAAAGGCTGAAGAATGCGAACCAAGTATCAAGTACAGAAATATAATTGGCGCATTATTGTATATAAGTTCTGGTACCCGACCAGATATTAGTCATAGTGTAAATTACCTAAGTAGATTTCAAAATTGCTATACAGAAACACATTGGAAATATGCATTAAGAATATTAAAATACTTATACTTAACTAAAGACTTGAATTTGCAATATAAGAAAAATGAAAATTGTGATTTAATTGATTGCTTTGTAGACGCAGATTGGGCAGCTGATAGTGTAGATAGGAAGTCCACATCTGGCTACGCAATTAGAGTGTTTGGAAATATAATTGACTGGAAATCACGAAAACAAAAATGTATTACAAAAGCATCGACATATGCAGAGTATGTTGCGTTGTCAGAGGCAGTGAGCGAAATTAAATTCATAAAAGAATTGATGAATATTTTTAATTTAAAAATGAGTGATCCGATAAAAATTTATGAAGATAATACAGGTGCAATCAATATTGCCAATTATGGAAATTTTACGAAAAATTGAAAGCATATTGAAATACACTATCATTTTGTGAACAAAAGTGCAAAAGAAAAGGAAATAGAAATTATCAAAGTTGACTCTGCGGAAAATATTGCGGATATATTTACGAAACCACTATGTAAAGAAAAGTTTAACAAATTCAGAGAATTGCTAAATGTAAAATAAAGATTGAATGCGCAATATAAATGTAAGGAGGCATGTTGAAAATATACATATTATATTGTGCGCCCGACAAATGTAAACACGCAACACTCACACACACACACTATGATACGCCTCCCCACTAGCGCACCTAACTCGACTTGGGCGCGAGCGGCAGCGGCCGTCGCACATCTCTCTCTCGACTGCTGGACTCCGAACGAACAGCACCGCGCGCTGCAAGCATGAGAGGCTCGCGGAACATTCCACTGTATTAGTATTAAGGATACGTTTAATAAATACTTTATTATGCTTAAAAGTTCTCTCCTTACTGATCCAACCTCCAACAAAGAGATCGAACACCGAGACTCGCAACTTCGCTACTAAATGGGATGAGTTCCCCGGAACGCAAACCAATGCCTGGCAAATCCAACGAATTCTTATGATTAACTCCAAATCTGGAGCCAAATACGATCGCTTTTGTTTTGCCAGTATTGACTTTCAGACCAGAGTTCTCCACCCATCCAGCCACCATTTGCGCCGCATTGGACAGTCGAGCAATGTCTTCCAAGATTTCGTCCTTGGTAGTGTGTAGGTAAATTTGCAAGGCGTCCGCATAGAAAATATGTATAGTCTCATCGTCAAGTACGTCTCGTAAGTCATTAACGTAAAGACAAAAAAGCAGAGGGCCCAGAACAGAACCCTGCGGAACTTCCAAGTTCGTATCTAGCCAATCAGAATTGCCACTTTTGTTAGAAATGATCATTTGGGTGCTTCCTTGTAAGTACGATTTGATCCACAGGAGAGCTGATCTAGAGAACCCTAGCCGACAGAGTTTACGTAATAGTTTTGTTGGTGAGATGCTATCAAAGGCTTTGCTAAAGTCAAAAAGTAACAGTAGCGTCAGTTTTCTGTTGTCAATGCCTAAACGAATGTCATCAGTCAGCTTGAGAAATGCCGTCTGAGTGCTGTGGTGCTGTCGAAATCCGACCTGGAGGGATCTAGTAAATTATAATTGTTGAGATACTCCGTGATTTGGTTATGGGCAATTTTCTCAAGCACCTTGGAGAGGAAGCAAAGTAATGATATAGGACGAAAATCCGAGACGGTAGATGGCGCTTGCTTCTTTTTAACCCTTTGCGGCATACATTTTTTGTTCAAGTGTATTTCGATCAAATTTGGTATACAGAGGTTTTGGGGATCGCTGATTACGAATCTGAGGTTAGTTTTGCAAAATTCAAAATGGCGGATCCAAGATGGCGGACAAAATTTTTGGAAGTCAACCGAATTCAATTAAATTTGGTACACAGGGGTTTTTGGGGTCGCTGATTACGAATATGAGGTTAGTTTTGCAAAATTCAAAATGGCGGATCCAAGATGGCGGACAAAATTTTTGAAAGTCAACCGAATTTCAATCAAATTTGGTACACAGGGGTTTTTGGGGTCGCTGATTACGAATCTGAGGTTAGTTTTGCAAAATTCAAGATGGCGGATCCAAGATGGCGGACAAAATTTTTGAAAGTCAACCGAATTGAATCAAATTTGGTACACAGGGGTTTTTGGGATCGCTGATTACGAATATGAGGTTAGTTTTCCAAAATTCAAAATGGCGGATCCAAGATGGCGGATAAAATTTTTGAAAGTCAACCGAATTCGATTAAATAAGGTAGACAGGGGTTTTGGTGGTCGCTGATTTCGAATCTGAAGTTAGTTTTGCAAAATTCAAAATGGCGAATCCAAGATGGCGAATGAGATTTTTATATACAACAAAATTTGATCTAAAATGGCGTCAGTATTGTTATTTGTTTCTATGTAAATTATTACCACTCTCAGCTAAACCCAGAGACACGAAGAGGACGTGGTGGTTATCCCTTTACAGCATACATTTTTCTACTGACTATTCTGGTTTGAAATTTCTTACTCGGGGGTTTTTGGGGTCGCTGAGTTCGAATCTACTACCAAAATTTCGATTTTTTCGAATCTAAGATGGCAGATTTAAGATGGCAGATGAAAATCATAAAAACAGCACATTTTTGGCACAATTATCCGCCATATTGGATCCACCATTTTGAATTTTAGAAATCTCATAATGGATTCGTGATCAGCGACCCCGGAAACCCCTAGGTAAGAAATATTGTGAAATTGCAATAAAAAGTTTCTTCAATAATGAATTTTTTTCGAAAAAAGGATGATTTTTCTGTATTTGTTTATTTCTATAAACAAATTAACAAAATTTATTAATAATTATTACATTAGTTATGATCCTATAACATATCAAGATCACAAAATTACAAAAAACCCTAGGTAAACGTATAAAAACTACTTTAAAAGAGCGAAAAAGTGTGTAAGAAAAGGTGGGTCCTGGGAGACCCGCTGTGCCGGAAAGGGTTAAGAGCAATTACCTGTGCTTGCTTCCAAAAGCCCGGAAAAACTCCCTGCGCAAAAGAGTATTGAAAATCCTGACTAGAAATTCGCCGTTTACAGGTAAAGCATTCACGATCACGCTCTGGGGAACTTCGTCCACCCCCTTTGCCTGCGAGAAGAAGTGTGATATGGCACGGAATACCTCACTCAAAACAACTGGTTTAAAACAAAAACCCTCCTCAGTCGCGGGCCAAATGACGTCCATTGCTTCGTCAATGTTTTCAAGAGGGAACACGGAGACCCCAGCAAAGTGAGCGTCCAGCTCCCCCGGCGTAAAGCCATGAAAATCATCCTGTCTATGCTTTGATAGAAGGCCGAGATTACGCATTTCCTTCCATATGTCCTTGCTATCATCAAAAGCGTCTGTGAGATGTTTATGAAGGAACAAGTTACGCTCTTGCGAGTTGCGTAAGTCAACTTCATTGCTGAGCCTGAGGAACTCATTCAACATAGCTACGCGCCCGGTACCTTTGTAACGTCTATGGGCTACATTGTGTTTATTGATCAGCTGCCTCAGCTCAGAACCAATCCAAGGAGCATGTTCTTTTTTAGGGTTCACAGTTTTTAAAGGAGCTAAGTTATTAATGGCAAGATTCAAATTAGAATTTAAAGAATGTAAAGCTTCCTTCAGATCGGATTCAACCGAACTCGTGCTCGCCCAGTCACAGCTTGCCAGCAGTTCATTGAGTACGTTCGGAAAGATATTTTTGTAGTCTCCGTAGGAGAAGGAGTCTCTTACAGGCGCTGGCACAAAATAATTGACAGTAGCATCAATAATAGCGTGCTTACCGAAACTGGGGAAGAATTTATTCTTATAGTTAAGCACTTCGTCGTTCTCATCTGTCAGAATCAGGTCAATCCAGATATGAAATGTTGGAGATTTGTGATTTGTTGGGCCATGCTGAACAATTTGAAGAGACAGCTCTTTAGCTAGATTTTTTATGGTATATGCGTCGGACACCAACGACAAATCAGCATTCAGATCCCCCAAGATGAATTTGTGGCTGTACTCTCCGCAAAGATCTCGCAAGACGTCAAAAAGCTCGGTGTCCTTTTGCATGGCAATGTGGGGGGGTCCATAAATGACGCTTTCTAGAATGGGTGCATCGGAGCCCTATTGTACACTACAAAATAAATACTCAGGTATGGAATGTCTTCCTAATCCCTGAGTATTGGACGATGCTAATTTTGTGATTTTAAAATCACTTCGTACATACAGAGCAACTCTGTCCCCATTCGTATTACGATCCTGCCGCAGTACTGAGTAACCACCAATCTGAATGACGCTGTAATCGATGTCCGGGCCCAACCATGATTCTGCTATGCCAAAAAGGTGGTAAGAGGGATTTTCAGCAAGATACAAACGTAGATTATCAAGACGCGGCCTGATCGAGTTGATGTTGAGAAAGCCCGCCTTGAGGGAACCCCCACTCCCCGGTATACTTGCAACAGTCGATCCCAGACATGATGCCTGCTCCAACTCGCCAACCTGTTCTACTTCCTGCCTTACATGAGACATATTGGTGTTTCTAGTTACATTTACAGAGTTTGATATCTTACTATTCGACAGATGTTGCTTGGAAGTAGACTGGCTCGCTGTTAGAATGACTTGCAGATTGGTAGCAGTGGTAAAGACATGCGCTCGCTCACCACCCTTTCGCCTTGCCAAGAATCTGCCACCCGAGTGCCAAATATATTTAAAGACCAGCCCCTGGGCAATGGACCTTAGGCATTTAAATGCCTGAAATTTGTCATGGGGCAACACCACATTGATAAAAATTTTGTGGTTTGGCACACAAGCAGTCGAAACGAGGCTATACAATTCGGGGTCTATATCATTCGTGGTCAAATAATTATTAACTAGCGAGCGCTTGGCTCTCATTACATCTCTGACCAGGCTCGAACTGCCGAGCCTAACTATACAAGAGGGTAATGCGCCGGATCCCAATACCAAGCCCCCGTCTACCTCACCGGCCCTTCTCGGGGACTGGTCCCGGGCCTGCAACACGCGGGCTCTTATGATGTTGTCTCTTTTTAGAGAAGGGAGGATTGTTCTGAGTACCACGAAACCAACCTCACTGGTTAGTTCAGTGTTATCAACATACTCTTTTTTGAAAACTCCATTCAGAATCACTTCACAGCACTCAGAACCCTCATTCCAAGAACCCGTAGATGAAGCCCCGGGGCCAGGCCACGAGGAGGGGTACAATTGCAGCAGATTGCTGCTAGCAGAGTGGGTAGAGCCATAAGAGATACATACCTTGCGGTTGGTTTTTGATAATCCTAATTCTAAATCTAATTCCGCAGTACCCCTATGAACACACTGGACGCATTCAGAGCTGTTAAGTGCTTTATCAAGTTTAAAGTTTAACATGGGCCCTTAGGCGGGGAGCTTGAGAGCCGGTGGAGATATTTTCCTGTGAAAAAAGCACTCCGAAGAGTGAAATAGTTTTTCAGTAAAGCTTAAATAAAGCAGGCGCAAAAGCAAACGATGTGGACACTTACTCTTCCAGAGAGAGAGGGAGAGAGAGAGAGAGAGAGAGAGAGAGAGAGAGAGAGAGAGAGAGAGAGAGAGAGAGAGAGAGAGAGAGAGAGAGAGAGAGAGAGAGAGAGAGAGAGACCTTTATTTACCAAATAATGGCAAAAATATAAAATATACATAGAACTTACAAAACTTAATACTATTAAAATTTTTATCATGTAGATAAAATTTCTATAAATAAATAAAATAGAATATTCTAATAAATACATTCTTGATTTGGTCAAGGTTTTTAAACTAGTAATTGCAGTACGAATGAATAGCGTACACAGTCGGTTAAAATATCACATTTTGATTGCAAAGAGCCAGTGTCAAACTCCATTAAAACGAATTACAAAATAACGAAGTACAAAATAACATAGAATAAATTAGAAAACATCGTTGGTGTACAATGATGGAGTTATTCTCAAATGTACTGACGCCTCCACCGCCAGATAGGAGGGCTAGGCATCGAGCTCGAGAAGATGTCGGCGCACCGCTCTCTTAAAGCATGATAAGGATGGAAGGTGACGTAGGGAAGGAGGGAGCCTGTTCCAAAACTGGGCACCTTGAACTTGGAAGGCATTGAAACCTGTCGAGGTGCTCACCTTGGGAATTTGTAGTTCAGGCGTGTCCATCCTACCGGGCAGTCTGGACTTCTTCTCGGTGAAAAAGGACGCGAGGTATGAAGGTTCATGTAACCTGGTTATCTTATATAATAATATGGCTTGGAAGTACTGCCTGCGCGAGTCAGTACGAAGCCAGTCCAGACGTTTCCGGTAGGGGGTGATGTGTTCATCTCTCCTCACCCCAAAAATATATCTCACACACGAATTGCTAAGTTGCTGTATTCGTATACGTTGTTCGTCCGTAGCGTCTAAGTATACCACCGTGCAGTGGTCAATGTGCGGTTGGATAAGTGATTCAACCAACCGCCTGCGAAGCGTCTCAGTGGTACACGCCCTGATAAACCGCAAACTATACAGGGCTTTACTAACTTTTTTAGTTAATACATCAATGTGCGGCTTCCAAGAGAGTTTGCTATCCAATGTAACACCAAGACTCACGACTGTGCCACTAAAAGGGACGAAGATGCCGTCCTGAACCTCAACGCCAGCGAAGTTTCTTAACTCAATGTCATTGACATTTTTTCTAGATCCAAATACAATAGCCTTCGTTTTGCTAGCGTTAAGATGCAGGCCGAAGCCCCCCGCCCAGTCAGCAACCCGTCGCGCCGCAACAGCAAGTTGATCAATACCTTCCAGAATTTTATCTTTGGCTATGTGAAGATATATCTGAAGATCGTCTGCATAGAAGATGTGCTTCGTCGTCTGTCCATTTAGTATCTTATGTAAGTCGTTGACGTAAAGGCTAAAGAGCAAGGGACCCAGGACAGACCCCTGAGGTACTCCTAAGTTTGTTTCCAACCAATCGGAGTTTCCATTTTTGCTCGAGGTTACCATTTGGGAGCGACCCTGTAAATAAGATTTTACCCACAGGAGCGCTGACCGTGCGAACCCCAGCTCTTTCAGCTTGCGAAGTAGTTTAGTAGGCGATATGGTGTCAAACGCCTTGCTGAAGTCAAAGAGTAGTAAGAGTGTTACCTCTCTTCTGTCGATGGCCATGCGTACGTCATCAGTAAGTTTAATAAGTGCCGTTTGTGTGCTGTGATGTTTTCTGAAACCGGTTTGGAGGGGATCAAGTAAGTTATTTTTCTTTAAATACTCCATGATTTGTCCATGAGCAATCTTCTCAAGCACCTTGGACAGGAAGCAGAGCAACGCTATGGGGCGAAAATCAGCCGGATTGGATGGAGAAGCATTTTTCTTTAGAGCAATTACTCGTGCCTGCTTCCAGATTCTCGGGAAAATTCCTCTTGCAAAAGAGGTGTTGAAGACACTTACAATGAACTCTCCGATAGCCGAGAGTGCTTTCACGATCACCTCTTGGGAAACCCCATCAACTCCTCTTGCTTGCGTGGAAAAGTGTGATATAGCAAGGACAACTTCGCATAAATTTACTGGTCTGAATGAGAAGCCGTCATCGCTTGCAGACCAGATAATGTCCTTTGCTTCTTCGATATTTTCAAGTGGAGAGATGGATATCCCCGCGAAGTGAGCGTTCAGTTCCTCCGGCTTAAAACCATGCAACTTCTCTTCAGCACTCTTGGGTAGGAGGCCGAGGTTCCGCATCTCCTTCCAAATATTCTTATTATCATCAAGAGCGCTGACAGATGTTTGTGCAGGAAGGATGTACGCTCTTGTTCAATGCGAACGTCGATCTCATTGGTGAGCCGAAGAAACTCGCCGAGCAGCTCCGCACGCCCAGTACGCTTATAGCGACTGTGCGTAGCATTACGCTTGTCGACGAGCTGCCTCAACTCAGGACCAAACCAGGGAGCATATTTTTTCCTTTGACATACTGTTTTTAAAGGCGCTAATTCGTTAATTGCTGTATTTAGATTTTCATTGAGTATATTTAAAGCACTCTCCAAATCGGCTTCAATTAAGTTTGTGTCTGTCCAGTCGTGGCAAGACAAGATGTCAACAAGAGAAGCACTGTCGATGCTTTTAAAATTCCTGTAAGAGAAGGAGCCTGTTACAGGTGCAGGAGAAAATATATTAATGGTTACGTCAATGACACAGTGCTTGCCAAAACTGGGAAGCCACTCGTTATTGTGATTTAGTATAACATCGCAACTGTCTGTCAGTATTACATCAATCCATGTGTGAGACGTTGGAGTGTGGTGAGTTGGCCCATGCTGAACTATCTGGAGAGATAACTCCTCAGATAGACGCTTTATGGTGTTAGCGTCATCGGACCCGGATAACAAGTCTGCATTCAGATCGCCCATGAGTAATTTATGGCTATAATCGCCACTAAGGTCACGTAAAACATCAAAGAGATCACTATCTTTTTGCATGGGTATCTTTGGGGGTCTGTAGAATGAGCCAACGAGTATTGGAGGAGAGTTGCCCTGCTCTACGCTACAAAAAAGGTACTCAGAGATACCGGGTTTCCCCGGTCCCTGGGTATTAGAAAAAGCTAATTTCTTCACAGTAAAATCACTGTGTACATACAGAGCAATCCCTCCCCCATTGATGTTCCGGTCTTGTATGATGACTGTATATCCCCCGATCCGAATAAGGCTGTCCCGAATAAGGCTGTGTAATAATAACGAGCCCAGCCAAGTTTCTGCGAGCCCAAATATGCTGTAAGATGGATTATCAGCTAGGAATAGGCGAAGTCCCTCAATACGAGCCCTGATAGAGTTCACATTGAGGAACCCAGCCCTAAGGAACCTCTCCCCTCTCCCAACTGGTCAGGATGAGCTGACCGACTTGCCCGCCTGAGCTTTCTCCAGCCCGTCCCGTTCGTTGCGGTCTCTGTCATTACGGTCAGAGTCCTTGTCTGTAGTTGGCCGTTTTTTGCTAGGTGTTGCTCGGCACGCCGTTTGAATAGCCTGCAAATCGGCAGCCGTCGAGAAAACATGCGCCCGCTCTCCCCCCTTACGCCTGGCCAAAAATCTGCCTCCCGAGTGCCATATATACTTGAAGCCCAGCCCCTGTGCAATGGACTTCAAGCTTTGGAATAACTGAAATTTATTGTGGGGCAACATCTCATTTATAAAAATTTTGTGAGATGGCACACGATCGACAGAAGTCTGACCAAGCATTTTGTGGTTGATGTCAGATGTGGTTAAATAATTATTAGCAAGCGCACGCTTTGCCCGTATCACGTCCCTGACCAGCGACGCCCTTACCAAACGGACTACACAAGCCGGTTGCGCTTTCACCCCCCGAGCGGACTCCAAGCCCTCCCCCGCGATCTCCCCAGTCGCCCTGCCCGGGCTGCGGCGCGGAATGAGACGAACACCAGCAATATCGCTCCTGTCGAATGATGGGAGGACGGTGCTGATCACTGCGAAGGATATTTTATTTAAATCATCTTGCGAGATTTCATCGTCATATTTAAAGCCATGGATAATCACTTCGCAGTTCTCGGCACCATCACTGCTAGGTTTCGCCGCCCCCACCCCTGAGCCCGCCCAAGGAGCGGAGTTAGGTGGCATGCGGGCATTGACGTTGGAGGCATCAGCAAATATATTTGACTGTACAGTGGAACCGCTGTCCAAGTTCAAATTACTTTGAGAATTCAAATTAAAATTAAAATTAAGATCAGGATTCTGGCGAACACCCTGGAAATGTTGTACGACATCGCGGGTGTCAGTGACAACACTCTTAATATTTTTATTTTCCTCCAGCAGCAAGTTAACTTTTCCAGTTAAATCGACGATCATTTTATTTTGGTCAGATATCAATTCCTCGAGAGCAGTAACCCGCGTCGCCAGCCTCCTGCTACTGTCTTCCTCAGACAGCAGCAGGGAGGCACTACGAGACACATGGTCGGAGCCGCCGAGGGACCTGACATCGTCTAACTGCTGCTGAAGCATGTCGAACCTTTGAAAGAATATTTCCAAGAGAGAGAGAGAGAGAGACTAGTAGACGCGGCGATTCTCGGAATCGCGCCGAAAGGAATAGCGTTTGCGTGGTGGGTGAGAGAGAGAGTGAGAGAGAGATAGGTGTGCGCGGCGGTTTTCAGAATCGCGTCGAGAGAAATCGCGTTTGCGTGGAGAGAGAGAGAGTGAAGAGAGAGTGGAGAGAGAGAGAGAGAGAGAGAGAGAGAGAGAGAGAGAGAGAGATTCGTGTACGAGGGCTAGTGAATTCGCGGAATTCAAGTTCGGCGACAGACGAGTTCATGCGTTCGTTGCGCGCGCGACCGAGTAGAGAGAGAGAGAGAGAGAGAGTGTGAGAGTGAGTTCGCGGGCGACAATTCGTGGAATCGCGCTGCGGCAATTCTACGAGAGAGTGGTTAGAGATTCGTGGAGTGAGAGAGAGAGAGAGAGAGAGAGGGAAAGAATTCGCGTGTAATTCCGAGGCTCTCGCCGCGACGATTCTGTGCGAGCTTGCGTAAATAAAAAGAGACAAGTGTAGTTAGGGTTTATTTTAAATAAAATGAGAGTTTAATTGGAATTAGCGTTTGAGTATTTATTTTGCGAGACCACCTTCCCCAATCTTTTAGGCATCGTAGCTTGCCCAGATATACGACGTCACAGCGGAATCTCCTTTTGGACGGTAAGTGTGTCGAGAGAGACCGAGAGGGAGAAAGAGGAGGTTAATAATTGTTTTATTTGCGGGTGTTTGGGCTCGGCGTTCATCGCCTAAGTACACTGTCGTAGGTTTTTTTGTAAGAAATATATGAAGTATTTTTGTGCAATTATTTTTTTTTAATTTCCAAAATTTATATCAATCACATAAATTACACAGCTATTTTAATGTAAGCTTTTAGTGTTCTGTTTTATAACATTATGTTGACCGGCTGCAATTAACACTTATTTTTCAATAATCTTAGTACAATTATTTTTATGGAATTTATGCAAAGGCTTACCCGCAACATGTCTGATCTTCTGTATTAAATAATTTGAATCATTATAAAAAGTACTTATATAGTATTACTGTAGTATATTATAGAAATACTTATATAATATTAAGAAAGTAGTGATTCAAAATTAGAATTAATTCTTGATCCAGATACTGGTAACTCTGATGTCAGTCAGTTATAATATCTATTCAGAAAATTCAAAGTAAGTAAGGTTTGAACAGATTGCTAAATATATTGTATGAAGTATTCGACAAATCAAATTAGTTTTTTAATGTACATTTACTGCCAATACAAAAGTTTGTAGCAAGGTAAGTGACATGAAGTCTTCAAATGATACTCAATCACAGAATGGCTTACGGTTGCATGATTTAACATTTTTATGGTTTTTATCAATTGTCAATGTGCTGTAGAATTTTTTCCTTAGCCCTAGCCATAAACATTTTTTTTTTTAATTAAAGTATTTTGTACCAAGAATTGAAAAAAACTTTGGTGGAGAAATTTTCTACTGGCGTTGTCCGTACTTTTGATCGATGAAGGTATACCAAAAACCAACCACAGACTTTCAAAAAGAATCATAAAAAAAATACTGGTGTATTCTACAAATAAAATGCAAACGTTTTCCCGATCAATTGTATATAAAAAGTTTCAAGATTTTGAGTAAAAAAATGAATAAACTTGGATTTTAACCAAAAATTGCAAAAACATTGAATTTTCAATGTTGTATAACTTTTTTATTTATGCAAATATCGACCTAAAAGTTGGGGAACATGTTTTTTTCATAGAAAACTAAATATAGTAAACGAGTTTTGAGCGATTTTAAAATGTTGACATGCTCACTTCACATGAAACATCCCATATAGATGAGCTATTCTTTGATAGAAGAGCCACCCCCTAAGTCCAAAACTGTATGGCAATTAAAAAATCGTAATTAGGCTTAAAAGTTTATCAGTACTATATAGTTTTTTTTTGCCGTGTGGCTCTTTTAGAATTGCAATATTGCGGCTCCAAAATGACGGCTCAAACTTGTAGTGTACGTGAAATTATCCCGGAATTTGAAAATTTTCCCGGAATTTAAAAATGTTTTCAACTGAATTAAGTATATTTCTTATGTATTTTGATGCGCTGAATCCGAATCTAAAGTTGGTTTAACTCAAGCGCCCTTAAAATTTTGACTAAATCGCAAAAACTGCTCAAAAACGTGAAAAATCGTGAAAATCACAATATTAAGCATGAAAAAAACTTAGAAAAAATTTGTTTGACCTCAAATAAACATGTTTCTTATGTATTTTGATGTGCTGAATCCAAATCTAAAGTTGGTTTAGCTCAAGCACCCTTAAAATTTTGAGTAAATCGCAAAAACTGCTCAAAAACGTGAAAAATCGTGAAAATCACAAAATCACAATATTAAGCATGAAAAAAACTGAGAAAAAATTTGTTTGACCTAAAATAAACATTTCATGATAAACAATATGTTTTACAAGCTCTTATTATGGTAGAAAGTAATAGAATGAATTTTTTCAGAAATAATCGACGACAACTTCGTATTGAATGTTATCAAGGATGATGTGATCACGTCTTTAATTCAGCCTCAAAAATTACTCAAAATTTTGAAAAAAAGAGAGATCAGGAAATCTTTTTATTTTACCAGCAACATATATTGCTAGTCCTAGATACATGCAACAACATTACCAGGATGCCATGGCAACAGTGAGAGCAACAACAAGGCCAGATTTATTCATTACTATCTCATGTAATCCGAAATGGAAAGAACTAAAATTAGTTTTACAAAAATTTCCAAAAGGAACTTTACCTAATGACATTCCTAATATTACAGTTAGATTGTTTTATGCAAAATTTAAATGTATTTTAGATGATATAGTAAAAAATAAAATTTTTTGAAACATGATCGCTTATGTTTATACTATTGAGTTTCAGAAAAAAGGTTTACCACATGCTCATCTTATAGTTACATTATATCCGAATAATAAAATAATGACTCCTAACACAATTGATAAATATATTTCTGCAGAAATTCCAAATAATAATAATAAAAAGATGCAAAAATTAGTAATTAAACATATGTTGCATGGGCCTCATACAAATAAATCACCTTGTATTGTTAAAGATAAATCTATATGTAAAAAGAGATTTCCTAAACAATTTCGTGATTTTACAATTTTGAAAGAAAATGGTTATCCAGAATATCGACGACAAGATAATTCTGCAGATAATCATACATATAAAACAAAAACTGGTCCAATCGTTTATGTTGATAATAAAATGGTAGTTCCATATAATAGTTTTTTACTACAGAAATATAAATGTCATATTAACGATGAATATTGTGCATCAATTCAAAGTATCAAATATATGTTTGATTATATACATAAAGGAGGTGACAGAGCATTGTGTCAAATTCACAAAATACATAAAGTAGATGAAGAGGCTTCTGTAGTTTTTGATGAAATTTCACAATATATTGACGGTAGGTATTTGAGCCCAATGGAAACCACTTGGCGCCTAGAAACGTTTCCTTTGTGTGGTAGAAGCCATACTGTCATTCATTTTGCCGTATATACCGAGAATGAACAAAAAATTGTTTTCGAAGAAAATAGAGAGACTACTTTAACAGCGTGGTTTAAATTAAACAAAATCGATCAGTTTGCGAAAAATATTAAATATGTTGAAATTCCTCGATATTATGGATTTACCAAATCTAAAGTATGAAAACGTAGAGAACGCAATAAACAATTTGATGCGATTGGGCGATTAAATATTATTTCACCTAAAGATAATGAAAGATTTTTTCTTAAATTACTGTTGAACCGCATAAAAGGTGCTACTTGTTTTAAAGATTTACGAACATTTAATAACGTCTCATATGAAACATATAAAGAAGCAGCAGTTGCTATGGGTTTAACAGAAGATAATTCCCAATTATATTATTTTTGATGAAGCAAGTAATATCATGCTTCCTTTTCAATTACGTAAATTCTTTGCATGGTTTATCTTAGCTGAAAATATTCAAGGTAACTTAATTTGGAATAAATTCAAAAAAATTTTTACATTTAAGTGATAGATTTAAGATTTAAGATTAAGATTTTAAAGAAAATAAAGAAAATAATGCTTTGTCACACATTCAAAATATCTTACAAACTGAAGATAAAAGTTGTAAAGATTATAGTTTACCTGAACCAACAATAAATAGTATCGAAGAAAGTCCTGAAAATTTAGCAAACAGTAAAAATCTTTTTGAAATTTTGTTTAATCAATTAACTACTAATCAAAGATTAATTTTTAATGAAATTATAACTAACAAAAATAAAATTTATTTTATTGATGGACCTGAAGGTTCAGGAAAAACTTTCATATACAAGACTTTAATATATCATTTTTTATCTTTGAATAAAAAAATTTTATTTATGGCTTGGACAGGAATCGCATCTATTTTATTACCTAGAGGAATGACAAGTCATCGTACTTTTAGACTTCCTTTAGATTTAAACAGTATTGAAAGTGCTTTTCTAAAATTAGAATCAGATAAAAAAAAATTACCGGAAGTGGATATTATAGTTTGGGATGAAGCATCAATGATTCCAAAAAAAGCTTTGGAAATTGTTGATCAAACACTCAAAGATATATGTTACAGTGATGTTCCATTTGGTGGTAAATTGATAGTATTAGGAGGCGATATTAGACAAATTCTGCCAGTCCTAAAACATGGTTACCGAGACAGTATAGTACAGGACACAATCAAATTTTCTCATTTATGGCCTGTCTTTAAAGTTTTAAAATTAACTGAAAATATTCGCTCAAAAAATAAACAATTTGCTTCATTTTTATTAGAGTTAGGTGAAGGTAAAATTAATCCATTTATAGTTCCAAATAAATGGAAGACCGAAAATGTATGTAATAAAATTTATGATGATATCAATCTCGAAAATTCCGTAGATCGTATAATATTAGCTCCACATAATGACGATACTAAACTTATAAATAATAAAGTTTTGAACTTATTACATGGTAAAACAAATACATATTATAGTTTAAATTACGCAACTCACAAAGGAGTTGATCAAACAGATGAAAATAAACACATAAATTACCCAATAGAAATGCTTAATAATATTAGAGAAGGTCTACCACCACACGAATTGAAATTAAAAATAAATGCATTTGTAATGTTAATCAGAAATATAAGTATATCAGAAGGAATGTGTAATGATACACGCTTAAAAATTACGGGTTTATTTAATCATAATATTAAAGCCGAAATAATTACGGGTGAAAGGATCGGTGAAGAAGTTTTTATACCACGAATAACATTAAATACTGGAGATTCTTCTTCATTTCCGTTAACACTTTTTAGAAAACAATTTCCACTTGTATTAGCTTTTGCTATAACAATAAATAAATCTCAAGGTCAGAGTTTTAATTCTTTAGGTATTTACATTAGACGACCTTTATTTTCACATGGCCAATTCTATGTTGCTTTGTCCCGATGTAAAAATCCAAACAATATATTTATTGAAAATCTTTTAGAAAATTCCTCAATAATTGATAACATTATTTGGAAAGAAATTTATGACGTTTAATCTATACTTTTTAATATATTTTGTTAAGAATTATTATTATTTCTTTTTGTTTCTTTATATATTTATATGTAAATTTGTATAGATTAAAATATCCCCAAATAAATTTCTATCAATAATCATTTTATTTATAATATTATTCTTTTACGAAAGTATAAGACATGTACTTTCTTATAAGCATAATATCATATAAATAATCTGATTGTTTTGTTACATATAATCAAAAAAAATTCAATATAAATATATTTATATGAAATATTTTTTTTATTACATGTAATAAAGATGGGAATCAATTTTCATTACATTTATTAAAAATTATTAATACAAATTGATTAAAATTAATTAAAATTGATAAAATTTATTAATGAAAATTGATTCACATCTTCCATGATGGAGGAAGGATGGGATAGGTTAGAGTCAAGGAGGATGGAGGAACGACTCCCATGGTTTTTAGGACTATTGGCGATTAATTCCATGGTTGTTTTTAGACTTATTATATAAAAAATGATTAACAATAATTTTATATGATTTTGGCATGTCTCATTATCATATATAATTATTATTATTTGTTATATAAAACACCTAAGCACAATATAAACAAAAATTCAACGCACTCATAACAACAGTACCTCAGTGGTGGTGTGTAAAACTGTTAAATGTAGTAAATAAAAAAAGCTGAAAAACTGACTATACGCAAGATATCTATATATGTTTGTGAAACAGGACTTATGTTGACATCGCGGGTTAATGTTTATGTAAAATTAACATGTAAAAATTATGCGGACGTCCGCATAAGTATCGTAAAGTCAGCATAAGTCTCGCACCAGTTCAGAAATTGTCTGCATAAGTCACGTTCTACACAGATATGATGAATTATATGCGAAGGAATAGGTGGAGGGGTAGATGGAGCGGTCAGTGGAGGGGGTGTGGAGCGGACGTGGAGCGGGGTGGAGCGGGAGGTGGAGGGGCAGACACCCTTCAAAATCACGTAAAATTTGAAAGAATTTCACGGTAAAAAGTGGAAGCAAAGTGGGCGGCAAATAGAGCGGGGTGGAGCTGGGTGGAGCGGGTGGAGGGAGTAGGTACCCATTTTGAGCATTACAACTATATAATATAGGAAGATATATATAAATATACATTTGTCCTATTACGGGGACAAAAACGTATACATTCACCATACTTTGGCGAAATTGCAATAGTATGAGGACTGTAACCCATAATAAAATGGACGAATCCACTATTTCGGGGACAAATCTATAGTCAATAACCTGAGGGTCCATATTTCTTTAGTCACGGTAACATAGGCCAAATCTGAGAGAAAACTGTTGATGTCCCCATAATATAGTCAATGATCAACGTATATATATATATATATATATATATATATATATATATATATATATATATATATATATATATATATATATATCTATATTTATATATATATATATATATATATATATATATATATATGCATATATATATATATATATATATATATATATATATATATATATATATATATATATATATATATATATATATATATATATATATATATATATATATATATATATATATCTTTTTCATCCTTTGAGGATTCTATTCAGCAACATACCGATACTTTGAGGATTTTTTGGCACTTTGAGGATTTATCCTCAAAGTGCCAAGGTATGAAGCAGTACTTTTGAGGATCTATATTAGAACCTTCTACCCAGAGAGGCGATTATTTCTTTAGTCAAGCGCGCAAGACTCGCGAAAGAAACTCTAGATCCTCAAAGTTACGGGTATGAATAATGTATGTGTATATATATATATATATATATATATATATATATATATATATATATATATATATATATATATATATATATATATATATATATATATATATATCATAACTATGAAAATTGGTATATTTGAAGAGATATCAACGTATAGATCGGTACTTTTGAAGAGATGTCGGCATTTTGAAGAGACTCCTCAAATTTCTCAAAGCAAGAATCGCGACTTTTGAGGAGAAATCTATACCCCCTTTTCCCAGAGTCGGTAACCTGAGGGTCATTATTTCTTTAGTCACATTGTCCGAACTCTGAGCGAAAGGTTCACATCTCCTCAAAAGTACCAATTTACAAACATATATATATACATCTCGTTAACTATGTTTATGGAGCCCTTTTTTAAAGATAGATAGCTTTATGGAGCCCCGACCTAGAGTTTCTATACCCAGAGAGAGATTATTTATTTAGTCACTTGTATACAGGAACTCTGGGCGTAGGTACTAATATCAGGGATGGGCTCCATAAAGGGGTTAAGTGAAATATATATATATATATATATATATATATATATATATATATATATATATATTTATACACCGGGTTCCCAAACTAAGACGTACACGAGATTTTCTCTCATCCAAATTGATCAATTCGTCAAAGTCTGAGGGCCCTAGGGGTTTTCGGACCCAAGGAATCAAATGGCGCTATCAAAAAATTCATAAAATGCCAAACACAAAAAGTAAAAAAATTATTTTTTCGAAAAATATTTGCGGTACGGCTTTTATGATAGTTTCTTGTAGTTTGTTCAATTTGGAGGCTATACCACCTTTACCCGATAGCATTTCATGTAATAATATTTATTTAACGCAGTTTTGAAAATTGTATATTTTACTTTGGCTCGGAACGCAAACTCGCATTCGAGAAAGCGGAATTGCGGAACTCGGAAAACGCCAGAATTTCCAAACTGTGACTCTAGCAAAGAAGCGGCAACTTCAACTCGCAATAGCTGAGCACAACTAAATAAAGTAAACAATCTAATCATTGATACAACATAATAGCATGATATTCATGATGTTTTCACCAATAGCTATTTATTCCAAGTACATATTATTACTGTAGCGCACAACGTAATACGTAATTTATAGGCTAACGAGCAATGTTTACAAATGGTGAACATTTGCGACGGCGTCCAGAGATGGCGCCAGTACGACTTACGTCGCACCGTATGAACGCAGCGCGCAGAGTCACGGCCATAAATGAGCTCGTGGTGTCGCGCGTATATGCGTATCTCTGCAGTACTTATTTTCAAAGAAACTAAACTAAAGAATCATAGTTTCGTTACTGAAAAGTAATAATATCTAATTTGTTTTGCGCTTCCTTACTTCAGTAATGTTCCCATTGAAATTAACCGTATACTGAAACATGTTAGAATACTACTGCCTTTCTGGACTAGTAATTAACATACATTTCATGGCTTAAGTTAAGCATGTATTTCTATTTAAAAGTTTTTCCCAAACCTGATATAAGATTTCTTACTTTCAAGTAAAATTAATACAAGCATTGTCTTAACTGCCGATACGCGTAGAAAAATAAACACAAGCAAGGTCTTACTTAAATTTTTCTTTTCTTTTACCTTTTAAAGGAAAATTATATTATTTTCTATTGCAATCGTTCACGCATAAATAAATGGTAACTTTGAGACAAAAAATAACTTAATATCAATATATTTTCATCCTATTTTCATTTACTGTGTATATGCACTGTGTATATGTACTGTGTATATGAATGAACTGCAGCGAAGTGTTCTCTTGATTTTTTGTGATTTTATGTATTTTATTTTTAATAAGCTTGAAACTCTGCCAATTGCTTGGTCGGTAATGGTAGGACTATGCCACCCCGTTAAGGTATGGCTGAAAGTATGGGGTAAAGAATGGCTGGTAATATGGCTGGAAGATATGGTTAAAAGTATGGCTTAAAGAAGGTCGAAAATATTGGCAATATATTGAGTATGTATTGGCAATATATTGGGAATATATTAGCAACAAATTGGCAACAAATTGGCAATTTCACAATCGTTACATACAAAATTATACACAGTTTTTACAAAGTTCAAATTTAGATAAAGTTTAAACAAAGTTTAGACCAAGTTCAGAGCAAGGTTATAGAAAGTCTCCAAGGCCTAATGAAAATCTCGCTTAAAGTATCGCATACAACGTACGTTTATATGAAGTTTAAACAAAGTTCAGGAAAAGTTCAGGCAAAGTTTGTACAGAGTGTAGATAAAGTTTAGATAAAGTTTAGATAAAGTTTATACAGAGTTTAGACCAAGTTTATACAGAGTTTAAATTAGGTTTAGATATTTTAGATAAAGTTTGGGTAAAGTTTAGAGCAAGTTTAGACAAAATTTATAGAAAGTTTCGCTTAAAGCGTTGCATTCGAAGTGTATACACAGTTTACATAAAGTTGAGATATAGTTTGGATAAAGTTCAAACATAGTTTACAACATGTTTTGACGAAGTTGATAGAAAGTCTCAAAGTCTTCAAGCCAAAGTTTGAGCCGGACTTCGAGCAAGACTTTTAGCGAGACTTAGAGCGAGACTTAGAGCGAGACTTTTGGCGAGACTTCGAGCAAGACTTCGAGCAAGACTTTTAACCAGACTTTTAGCGAGACTTCGAGCGAGACTTTTGACGAGACTTTCAGCGAGACTTTTAACCAGACTTTTAGTGAGACTTCGAGCGAGACTTTTAGCGAGACTTCGAGCGGGACTTTTAGCGAGACTTCGAGCGAGACTTTTAGCCAGACTTTTAGCGAGACTTCGAGAGAGAATTTTAGCGAAACTTTTAGCGAGACTTCGAGCGGGACTTTTAGCCAGACTTTTAGCGAGACTTCGAACGAGACATTTAACCAGACTTCGAGCGAGACTTCAAGCGAGACTTCGAGCGAGACATTCTATAAACTTGATCTAAACGAGGTATAAACTTTGTTCAAACTTTATCTAGACTTCAGCTATACTCTATAACGGTTGTATGTATAAACTTGGTTTAAACTCTGTATAAACTTTATCTAAACTTTATCTACACTCTGTACAAACTTTGCTTGAACAGTTCCTGAACTTTGTTTAAACTTCATATAAACGTTGTATGCGACACTTTAAGCGAGATTTTCATTAAGACTTGGTGACTTTCTATAACCTTGCTCTGAACTTGGTCTAAACTTTGTTTAAACTTTATCTAAATTTGAACTTTGTACAAACTGTGTATAATTTTGTATGTAACGATTGTGAGATTGCCAATTTGTTGCCAATTTGTTGCCAATATATTCCCAATATATTGTCAATATATACTCAATATATTGCCAATATTTTCGACCTTCTTTAAGCCATACTTTTTACCAATATACTTCCAGCCATACTACCAGCAATTCTTTAGCCAATACTTTCAGCCATACCTTAACGGGGTGGCATAGTCCTACCATTACCGACCAAGCAATTGGTAGAGTTTCAAGCTTATTAAAAATAAAATACATAAAATCACAAAAAATCAAAAGAACACTTCGCTGCAGTTTTGAACGTTCTATCACCCAGTAAAAGTTTGCTCGTAATATTGTTCTAGGTTTGCTTAATAATCTGGAAGAAGGTCTGAAAAAACTGTCGGGGTATAAGTTCGATTTTACGAGTTAGGATTTCTTCGAAACATTTGATTTGTTTAAGCAATATATGGGCAATAGGTGCCCAAGATATATCTAAAGATAGACAGTATGTGGCTCCGGCGCTGTAGCATTATAAAGCCAATATTTCGCCCATATATTGTCTTATAGGCCACATCTTGCCCATACTTAGCTAATACTATGTGAAATATTTAGGCCTTAGTAACTTATTTCACGCTGGGAGGTTTATGTTTAATTATTTAACACTATAAATAAATAATTACGAAAAAATTATAAACTCATAGTAATAGTAATTTCAAGAAAAAGTTATGAATAATAAATTCTAAGAATAACAATAAATTAATTATTAATCACTATAAATAGTAACGTTACTGTCTGATGTTATATGGATAAATATGATTTTGTGTATTATTTATTAATTTATTTGCGATTTCTCACTCGTAACAGTATAAAAGTATGTCTGATTTGGAAAGCTTCATTATTTTCTTCATAAATAGTATATTACGCACCTAGGGGAGAAAAAACTTGGACAGTCCATATCTCGTGTAAACAAGAACATATCTCCAGAAAATAAGGAAGCGCAAGATAAATTGGGTATTATTACTTTTCAGTAACAAAACTATGATTCTTTAGCTTAGTTTCTTTGAAAATAAGTACTGCAGAGATATGCATATACGCGCGACACCACGAGCTCATTTACGGCCGTGACTCTGCGCGCTGCGTTCATACGGTGCGACGTAAGTCGTACTGGCGCCATCTCTGAACGCCGTCGCAAATGTTCGCCATTTGTAAACATTGCTCGTTACCCTATAAATTACGTATTACGTTGTGCGCTACAGTAATAATATGTACTTGGAATAAATAGCTATTGGTGAAAACATCATGAATATCATGCTATTATGTTGTATCAATGATTAGATTGTTTACTTTATTTAGTTGTGCTCAGCTATTGCGAGTTGAAGTTGCCGCTTCTTTGCTAGAGTCACAGTTTGGAAATTCTGGCGTTTTCCGAGTTCCGCAATTCCGCTTTCTCGAACGCGAGTTTGCGGTCCGAGCCAAAGTAAAATATACAATTTTCAAAACTGCGTTAAATAAATATTATTACATGAAATGCTATCAGGTAAAGGTGGTATAGCCTCTAAATTGAACAAACTACAAGAAACTATCATAAAAGCCGTACCGCAAATATTTTTCGAAAAAATAATTTTTTTGCTTTTTGTGTTTGGCATTTTATGAATTTGTTGATAGCGCCATTTGATTTCTTGGGTCCAAAAACCCCTAGGGCCCTCAGACTTTGACGAATTGATCAATTTGGATGAGAGAAAATCTCGTGTACGTCTTAGTTTGGGAACTCGGTATATATATATATAGATATAAAAGTATGTGGGTGAACCGGTTTTGAAGAGGTATAGTTCTTTTTCTCAGAGTTGCCTATGTTAACGTGACTAAAGAAATATGGACCCTGGGGTTATAGACTCTAGAAAATGGTCGAAACCTCTCCAAAACCGGTCATATATACCTTTTCCAGTGCGAAGAGGCTCTTCAAAATCGGAGAAACTCTTCAAAACCGGTATATAATATCTTGAAAAACTCTCCAAAACCGATAAAAGACACACACACACACTCACGCACGCACGCACGCACGCACACACGCAGACACACACACACATACACACACACACACACACACACACACACAGAAACACACACACACGTTTGTAAATGTGTTTGGGAAGTAGCAAGGTTTTTGAATTTCTCGTGGTTGCGCGTTCAGGGGTACAACTGAGCAGGTGGTCGCGCGACAGAAGCACTCATCATTTTCTCTCCGGGACAGCTGACACGCTGCGCTGATTAGCCGAGTACTCATGCTGTCTCTCTCACTCTCCCACATGTAAATGACAGAGGCGCTGATTTGCTCTCGCCTCGGTGACTGGTTCAGCGAGGAAGAGGGCGAAAATCACTAGGTCTATTAAGCTAGCAGATCACTTTTATGACCCGGGCTTATAAACGATACCATAATTTTCTGCTAATTTTCTGCTAATTTTCTACGCCCACCCGGATTTTTCTGCTCCAGCCATTTCCGAGGAACATGCGATCTGCTAGCTTAATATTAAGCTAGCAGAAAATTTTCGGGTATCTTGGCGAGTTTTTACCTTAGCCAATTCGGAGAGGGGGCATATTTTGGTGCTAATTTTCTGCTGCAAGATGCTGGTAGCCAAAAGTCCCAAAATCCTTCGTACGTCCCAGAACTGGACATAGACCCAGATTGATATTAAGCTAGCAGACCATTTTCGGGTATTCTGGCGAGTTTTTGCCTTAGCCAATTCGGAAAGGGGGCATATTTTGGTGCTAATTTTCTGCTGCAAGACACTCGCAGCCAAAAGTCCCAAAATCCTTCGTAGGTCCCAGAACTGGACATAGACCCAGATTGATATAAAGCTAGCAGACCATCTCCAGCGAAAAAAAAACTAACCAGATTTTTAGTGCTAATTTTCTGCTAATTTTTTACGCCCACCCAGATTTTTCTGCTCCAGCCGTTTCCGAGAAACATGCGATTTGCTAGCTTAATATTAAGCTAGCAGACCATTTGTCGGTATCGTGACGAGTTTTTGCCTTAGCCAATTTGGGAAGGGCGCATATTTTGGTGCTAATTTTCTGCTGCAAGACGCTCGGAGTCAAAAGTCCCAAAATCTTTCGTAGGTCCCAAAGCTGGACATAGGCCCAGATTAATATTAAGCTAGCAGACCATTTTCGGGTACCTTGCGAGTGTTTGCAATAGCGAATTCGGAGAGACGACATATTTTGGTGCTAATTTTCCGCTGTAAGATTCGGAGCCAAAAATCCTTCGGGGGCCCAGAATTGATGAAGCTGAAGTTACCCGCCACACATTCTATCCGCTGGAAGACCCGTACTGAAATAGTAGGGCAAAATGAAACATATAAAAATTTTTTACAAGCATGCGAGTCACAAGTGATGACAACCCATAGTAGCAATGATAAAATATATAAATTAGCGTCAAAAAATTTTTGGTGCTAATTATTTAAATACACAATTAAGCAGCTTACTCGCATAAAAGGCAATCATATCCGAGGCTTTGCGAATTTTGAAGCTGTAACTCCGTTTCAAATTATGACCGGCTAACGAAACTGCGGGAGAATGTTCTTCTGATGTAGAAGAACACATCGGCGTATCAAAATTTGCGGCACCAATTATTTAAATAAACAATTAAGCACCTTACTTGCATAAAAAGCAAGGATATCCGCGGTTTTTCGAATTTTGGAGCTGTAACTCAGTTTCAAATTATGATCAGCTAACGAAACTGCTAGAGAATGTTCTTCTCATGTAGAAGAACACATCCGCGTTGGAGAATTAGCGGCACCAATTATTTAAATAAACAATTAAGCAGCTTACTTACATAAAAAGCAGGGATATCCATGGCTATTCGAATTTCGGAGCTGTAACCGCGTTTCAAATTACGACCGGCCAACGAAACTGCCGGAGAATGTTCTTCTGATGTAGACGAACACATCCGCGTAGAAGAATTTGCGGCACCAATTATTCAAATAAACAATTCAGGATCTTGCATAAAAAGCAAGGATATTCGTCGTTTTTCGAGTTTCGGTGGCTGAACTCCATTTGAAATTACGACAGGATAACAAAACTGCGGAAAAATGTTCTTCTGATGTAGACGAACACTTTCGCGTAGGAAAATTATCGGCACCAATTATATAAATAAACAATTAAGCATCTTACTTGCACAAAAAGCAAGGATATCCCCGGTTTTTCGAGTTTTGGAGCTGCAATTCCGTTTCAAATTATGAGCGGCTAACGAAACTGCGGGAGAATGTTCTTCTGATGTAGACCAACACATCCGCGTAGAATAATTGGTGGCACCAATTATTTAAATAAACATTTAAGCATCATACTTGCATAAAAAGCTAGGATATCCGCGGTTTTTCGAGTTTTGGAGCTATAACTCCGTTTCAAATTATGACAAGATAACGAATCTGCGGGAAAATGTTTTTCTGATGTAGAAGAACACCTCCGCGTAGAAGAATTAGCGGCACCAATTATTTAAATAAACAATTAAGCATCTTACTTGCATAAAAAGCAAGGATATCCGCTGTTTTTCGAATTTTGGTGCTGTAACTCCGTTTCAAATTATGACCGGCTAACGAAACTGCTAGAGAATGTTCTTCTGATGTATAAGAACACATCCGCGTTGGAGAATTAGCGGCCCCAATTATATAAATAAACAATTAAGCATCTTACTTGCATAAAAATCAAGCATATCCGCGGTTTTTCGAGTTTTGGAACTGTAATTCCGTTTCAAATTATGACAGCATAACGAAACTGCGGGAAAACGTTCTTCTGATGTAGAAGAATACATCGGCTTATCAAAATTTGCGGCACCAGTTATTTAAATAAACAATTAAGCATCTTTCATAAAAAGCAAGGATATTCGCGATTTTTCGAGTTTTGGTGACTGAACTCCACTTGAAATTATGACAGCATAACAAAACTGCGCGAAAATATCCTTCTGATGTAGACGAACACATCCGCGTTGGAGAATTAGCGGCACCAATTATTTAAATAAACAATTAAGCAGCTTACTTACATAAAAAGCAGGGATATCCATGGCTATTCGAATTTCGGAGCTGTAACCGCGTTTCAAATTACGACCGGCCAACGAAACTGCGGGAGAATGTTCTTCTGATGTAGACGAACACATCCGCGTAGAAGAATTTGCGGCACCAATTATTCAAATAAACAATTAAGGATCTTGCATAAAAAGCAAGGATATTCGTCGTTTTTCGAGTTTCGGTGGCTGAACTCCATTTGAAATTACGACAGGATAACAAAACTGCGGAAAAATGTTCTTCTGATGTAGACGAACACTTTCGCGTAGGAAAATTATCGGCACCAATTATATAAATAAACAATTAAGCATCTTACTTGCACAAAAAGCAAGGATATCCCCGGTTTTTCGAGTTTTGGAGCTGCAATTCCGTTTCAAATTATGAGCGGCTAACGAAACTGCGAGAGAATGTTCTTCTGATGTAGACGAACACATCCGCGTAGCATAATTGGTGGCACCAATTATTTAAATAAACATTTAAGCATCATTCTTGCATAAAAAGCTAGGATATCCGCGGTTTTTCGAGTTTTGGAGCTATAACTCCGTTTCAAATTATGACAAGATAACGAATCTGCGGGAAAATGTTTTTCTGATGTAGAAGAACACCTCCGCGTAGAAGAATTAGCGGCACCAATTATTTAAATAAACAATTAAGCTTCTTACTTGCATAAAAAGCAAGGATATCCGCTGTTTTTCGAATTTTGGTGCTGTAACTCCGTTTCAAATTATGATCGGCTAACGAAACTGCTAGAGAATGTTCTTCTGATGTATAAGAACACATCCGCGTTGGAGAATTGGCGGCCCCAATTATATAAATAAACAATTAAGCATCTTACTTGCATAAAAAGCAAGCATATCCGCGGTTTTTCGAGTTTTGGAGCTGTAATTCTGTTTCAAATTATGACAGGATAACGAAACTGCTAGAGAATGTTCTTCTGATGTAGAAGAATACATCGGCTTATCAAAATTTGCGGCACCAGTTATTTAAATAAACAATTAAGCATCTTTCTTTCATAAAAAGCAAGGATATTCGCGATTTTTCGAGTTTTGGTGACTGAACTCCACTTGAAATTATGACAGCATAACAAAACTGCGCGAAAATATCCTTCTGAAGTAGACGAACACATCCGCGTAGCAAAATTAGCTGCACCAATTATTTAAATAAACAATTAAGCAGCTTACTTGCATAAAAAGCAGTGATATCCGCGGCTTCTCGAATTTTGGAGCTGTAACTCCGTTTCAAATTATGACCGGCTAACGAAACTGCTTGAGAATGTTTTCCTGACGTAGAAGAACACATCCACGTAGCAAAACTATCGGCACCAATTATTTAAATAAACATTCAAGCATCATACTTGCATAAAATGCTAGGATATCCGCGGTTTTTCGAGTTTTGGAACTATAACTCCGTTTCAAATTATGACAGGATAACGAATCTGCGGGAAAATGTTTTTCTGATGTAGAAGAACACCACCGCGTAGAAGAATTAGCGGCACCAATTATTTAAATAAACAATTAAGCATCTTACTTGCATAAAGAGCAAGGATATCCGCTGTTTTTCGAATTTTGGTGCTGTAACTCCGTTTCAAATTATGACCGGCTAACGAAACTGCTAGAGAATGTTCTTCTGAAGTAGAAGAACACATCCGCGTTGGAGAATTAGCGGCACCAATTATATAAATAAACAATTAAGCATCTTACTTGCATAAAAAGCAAGGATATCCGCGGTTTTTCGAGTTTTGGAGCTGTAATTCCGTTTCAAATTATGACAGGATAACGAAACTGCGGGAAAACGTTCTTCTGATGTAGACGAACACCTCCGGGTGGAGAATTAGCGGCACCAATTATTTAAATAAACAGTTAAGCAGCTTACTTACATAAAAAGCAGGGATATCCGCGGCTTTTCGAATTTCGGAGCTGTAACCCCGTTTCAAATTATGACCGGCTAACGAAACTGCGGGAGCATGTTCTTTTGATGTAGAAGAACACATCGGCGTATCAAAATTTGAGGCACCAATTATTTAAATAAACAATTAAGCACCTTACTTGCATAAAAAGCAAGGATATCCGCGGTTTTTCGAATTTTGGAGCTGTAACTCAGTTTCAAATTATGACCAGCTAACGAAACTGCTAGAGAATGTTCTTCTCATGTAGAAGAACACATCCGCGTTGGAGAATTAGCGGCCCCAATTATTTAAATAAACAATTAAGCAGCTTACTTACATAAAAAGCAGGGATATCCACGGCTATTCGAATTTCGGAGCTGTAACCGCGTTTCAAATTACGACCGGCCAACGAACCCGGGGAGAATGTTCTTCTGATGTAGACGAACACATCCGCGTAGAAGAATTTACGGCACCAATTATTCAAATAAACAATTAAGGATCTTGCATAAAAAGCAAGGATATTCGTGGTTTTTCGAGTTTCGGTGGCTCAATTCCATTTGAAATTACGACAGGATAACAAAACTGCGGAAAAATGTTCTTCTGATGTAGACGAACACTTTCGCGTAGGAAAATTATCGGCACCAATTATATAAATAAACAATTAAGCATCTTACTTGCACAAAAAGCAAGGATATCCGCGGTTTTTCGAGTTTTGGAGCTGTAATTCTGTTTCAAATTATGACCGGCTAACGAAACTGCGGGAGAATGTTCTTCGGGTGTAGACGAACACATCCGCGTAGCATAATTGGTGGCACCAATTATTTAAATAAACAATTAAGCATTTTACTTGCATAAATGGCAAGGGTATCCGCGGCTTTGCGAATTTTCGAGCTGTAACTCAGTTTCAAATTATGACCGGCTAACGAAACTGCTGGAGAATGTTCTCCTGGTGTAGAAGAACAAATCGGTGTAGCAAAATTTGCGGCACCAATTATTTAAATAAACTATTAAGCATCTTACTTGAATAAAAGGCAAGGATATCCGCGGCTTTGCGAATTTTGGAGCTGTAACTTCGTTTCAAATTATGACCGGCTAACGAAACTGCTGGAGAATGTTCTTCTGATGTAGAAGAATACATCGGCTTTTCAAAATTTGCGGCACCAGTTATTTAAATAAACAATTAAGCATCTTTCTTGCATAAAAAGCAAGGATATTCGCGATTTTTCGAGTTTTGGTGACTGGACTCCACTTGAAATTATGACAGCATAACAAAACTGCGCGAAAATATCCTTCTGATGTAGACGAACACATCCGCGTAGGAAAATTAGTTGCACCAATTATTTAAATAAACAATTAAGCAGCTTACTTGCATAAAAAGCAGTGATATCCGCGGCTTCTCGAATTTTGGAGCTGTAACTCCGTTTCAAATTATGACCGGCTAACGAAACTGCTTGAGAATGTTTTTCTGACGTAGAAGAACACATCCGCGTAGCAAAACTATCGGCACCAATTATTTAAATAAACATTTAAGCATCATACTTGCACAAATAGCTAGGATATCCGCGGTTTTTCGAATTTTGGAGCTATAACTCCGTTTCAAATTATGACAGGATAACGAATCTGCGGGAAAATGTTTTTCTGATGTAGAAGAACACCTCCGCGTAGAAGAATTAGCGGCACCAATTATTTAAATAAACAATTAAGCATCTTACTTGCATAAAAAGCAAGGATATCCGCTGTTTTTCGAATTTTGGTGCTGTAACTAAAATTTTGGTATTTTATATGTCTATTGACTGAAGAGTTGTATGTATCCAATTTATTTGATTAAATAAGTTTTTACGGTCAAAGATTCCTAAAAAATCTGAATTTCACTTAAATTTAAGATTTTTTAGTAATTTTTGACCGTAAAAAATTATTTAATCAAATAAATTGGATACGTACAACTCTTCAGTCAATAGTCATAAAATACCAAAATTTTAGGACCTCTTCCATTAAAATATATGCAGTTCCTGAATCTGGAGTCGACGGCAGAGCAAAAATTTTGAAATGGCCACATATTTGGTTAAAATCGATCAAAATTTTTTTTTTGGGTCTCATTTTATAATTAATTGTATATATTTTTAGGATATTACTTCTAAATATTTCTAATTATGAAAATTAATTTTTTTCAGGTCATTTTATGAAGAAAATTGTAAAGGTGTCTGACCTCCTTAATTGTTTATTTAAATATTTGGTGCCGCAAATTCTCCTACACGGAGGTGTTTGCCTAGATCAGAAGATCGTTTTCCCGCAGTTTCGTTATCCTGTCATAATTTGAACCGGAGTTACATCCGGATATCCTTGCTTTTTATGCAAGTAAGCTGCTTAATTGTTTATTTAAATAATCAGCACCAAAAATTTTTTGACGCTGATTTATATATTTTATCATTGCTACTATGGGTTGTCATCACTTATATGTGACTCGCATGCTTGAAAACAATATTTAATGCGAAATTTTTACATTCCTCATTTTGCCCCACTATGTCAGTGCGGGTCTTCGGGCGGATAGAATGTGTAGCGGGTAGCTTCAGCTTCATGCCTATGTCCAATTCTGGGCTTCCGAAGGATTTTGGGATTTCTGACCCCGACTATAATACATCAGAAAATTAGCACCAAAATATGCCGCCTCTCCGAATTCGCTAAGGCAAATACTCGCAAACATACCCGAAAATTGTCTGCTAGCTTAATATTAATCTGGGCCTATGTACAGTTCTGGGGCCTACGAAGAATTTTGGAACTTTCGGCAACGAGCATCTTGCAGTAGATAATTAGCACCAAAATATGCTCCCTCTCCGAATTGGCTAAGGCAAAAACTCGCCAAGATACCCAAAAATGGTCTGCTAGCTTAATATTAAGCTAGCAGATCGCATGTTTCTCGGAAACGGCTGGAGCAGAGAAATCCGGATATGCGTAAAAAATTAGCAGAAAATTAGCACTCAAATACTGGTTAGTTTTTTTTTCGCTAGAAACCGATTATGCAGAAAATGATTCTCTTAGCCAAGGGCCTATGTCCAATTCTGGGCCCCCAAAGGATTTTCGGACTTTTAGCTTCTAGTATCTTGCAGCAGAAAATTAGCACCAAAACATGCTTCCTCTCCGAATTAGCTAAGGCAAAAACTCGCCAAGATATCCAAAAATGGTCTGCTAGCTTAATATCAATCAGGGTCTATGTCCAGTTCTAGGACCTATGAAGGATTTTGGGACTTTTGGCTCCGAGCATCTTGCAGCAGAAAATTAGCACCAAAACAATGCCTCCTCTCCGAATTAGCTAAGGCAAAAACTCGCCAAGATACCCGAAAATGGTCTGCTAGCTTAATATCAATCTGGGTCTATGTCCAGTTCCGGGACCTACGAAGGATTTTGGGACTTTTGGCTCCGAGCATCTTGCAGCAGAAAATTAGCACCAAAAGATGCCTCCTCTCCGAATTGGCTAAGGCAAAAACTCGCCAAGATACCCAAAAATGGTCTGCTAGCTTAATATCAATCAGGGTCTATGTCCAATTCTGGGACCTATGAAGGATTTTGGGACTTTTGGCTCCGAGCATCTTGCAGCAGAAAATTAGCACCAAAACGTGCTTCCTCTCCGAATTAGCTAAGGCAAAAACTCACCAAGATACCCGAAAATGGGCTGCTAGCTTAATATCAATCTGGGTCTATGTCCAGTTCCGGGACCTACGAAGGATTTTGGGACTTTTGGCTCCGAGCATCTTGCAGCAGAAAATTAGCACCAAAATATGCCACCGCTCCAAATTGGCTATGGCAAAAACGCGCCAACATACCCGAAAATGGTTTGCTAGCCTAATATTAAGCTAGCAGATCGCATGTTTCTCGGAAACGGCTGGAGCAGAAAAATCCGGGTGGGCGTAGAAAATTAGCAGAAAATTAGCAGAAAATTATGGTATTGTTTATAAACCCGGGTCATAAATGTGATCTGCTAGCTTTATAGACTTGATATCACTCTCACACTCAAACTTTCTCAGAAATTGCTCGCCTCGTGGAGAAACTCAGTGTTTCTCGGGAATTCTCCTTTTGAAAAAACTCAATGGACCTTTTGCACTTGCATGCTTCCCAAGTGAGTTCTCATCTCCTAGACAACCTCAAGGCAACCGAGATCAATAATATCATCAGAATTTGGGCAGTTATCATCAAGGATCATTGAGTGTAATTTGTGCGATTATTCTAAGCCACGCTCCATAAGCTTACATGCCACGCTCCACCACCACCGCTACCGTTGCAGTTCTCGCGTTTCATTACGTTCCAATTTTCTTAAGGGTTCTACCTTACCGATCCAGCATCATAGTATATCATGCTAGATCGGTGTGTATATATACATACACATACACACACACACATGTGTGTGTGTGTTGGTTTGTACATTGCGGAAACCGGTACTTATGAGGATCTATAGTTTTTTTCTCCAGAGTTCGTATATGCTTGACTAAAAAAATAACTCCCTCTCTGCGTTGAAGGTATTAATATAAATCCTCAAAAGTATCGTTTCATACCGAAGGAATTTTGAGGATGTCCTCAAAAGTCCGAAAAATCCTCAAAGTATCGAATCCGTGCTGACATAGATCCTCAAAAGCTTCATTTATATATATATATATATATATATATATATATATATACCTCTACTCGCTCCGCTCATCAATCCCCCACCTTTGACAAAAAATAAGTAACATCCTTGGTTTCAAGGCGAGTTGTAATAGATATTTTTTATATGTTATATGAAATTAAACATTCAGCGTAACGCTTAAGAGAAGCTTTCAATTCTTCTCTTTTTTATTAAAACGAAAAAAAGTTTCCAACGTTACCTTTGAGGTACTATTAACAGACCCCTTGGATTTTTATTTTAAGTGTTATCCTTCGCCAATAGCCCTACATAACCACTTCTCCTTGTAACGGATAATTAATTTCCCTGGCTGCTCGGTAATTATCCAGTTACAAATATAGTGCATGCGGCGGCGAGGCTAGCACGCCCCGTGCAATGCACACCGCATGCGAATGTGGAATAGAATATAGGAGGGAGAACGGGGTAGTAAATGAATGATCACTCGCGAGGATTTAATAACAGTAAAGTTTATTGAACGAGTCAAAGAGGGGAAAGTGAGACACGGCGCACAATGCGCGATTAGCAGGCGCGGAAAGGAGGCCCGAGTTGCGGCGAATTAGAGAGAGAGAGAGAAGAGTCGAGCCGGTACTTACACGGGCGTTGCACGCTGTCGCCGGCCTTGGCTCGCACCGGGTCCACCACCTGGTGCGTCGCTCGCTCTCGGTTGCCTCTCGGGGCTGGAACAGGCCACCCCATCGTGGCCGGGTGCGCACTCACTCACACTCACACACTCTCGGGTCGCACGTCACGAACTTTGGCAGTTTGGGTTTCAAAGGCCAGGAGCGCGGGCGCTATCCGAAACGAGACTAATCTGACTCTCTCGAGTCTAAGCGGTTCGCGCGCGCTCCTCGCGCTTTCCCTCTCTCTCTGTCTCTCTCTCGGCCGGGCGTCCTCCCGCGTCGTCCGCACCTGTAACATCTAAGAAGGATTTAGTACATGATTAATGCGGGGAGAGAGGAAAATGACGGAGAATAATTTTCCGTCATATCCTATTAAAATATATTACAAATAATCGTTTAAGGAATGGCTTAAAGGAATTCTCTCGATTTTGAATAAGAAAGAAAGCAGATTTTAATAAAATTTGAAGGACTGGTTAGTATAACTCTTAAAATAACTCAGTTGAATTTTTCGAACCAAAAGGTACCTAGGAAGTAAGATATTGATATTTTCGTTTAAGTAATTTAACCTGGAGTCTTATGGAAATTCGCACAAATTTACGTATTTTGCAGGGCATTAAAAGTTGTTTGTAATGAAAAAATTTTCATCCAAAGATAAGCATGCGACGAACGATTATTGCTCTTAAAATAGTATATTACGACACAAGGCCAGAAAGTTCGATTTCCTCGGCTTCGCCTCGGGCATCAAAATGGCGCCGGCCAGGACATCCAACATTTCGGCCAAGTGTCGTATACTATTTTTCTTCATCCCCAGCCGAATGTACGTCCATATAGTTAATATCAATTAATAAAATAGCGTTCTTGGCTGCTAACTACGGCTCGGCCATATGTATAAGAGGCCTGGTTCAGCGCCACTTTACATATCGCGGAACATAAGGCTCGACTTTTGCTTTTTTTGATGCCCGCCCGACTTTTGCAAAACCGAGGCGAAGCCGAGGTTTTGCTGGTCGGGGCGGGCATCAAAAACACTAATAAAAGATGCTTGAAAAGCGTGATGGACCAAAAATATTTTAACTACCGCCCAACTTCTTAATGGTTCCTCTGTTTATCCTTTTCTATCCCATACATTATAGAATGAAAGTCAAAAAGCTGTCACATATAAGTATATAGCTACACCATGTTTTGAAACTCAAAATGTAAACATCATGTCTATATATATGTATAGAAGCTTTCTGACAGTGTGTGTGCAATATAAGAACATAATTGATTATGAGAGTTATAAATATATTATTCAATATATTAATAATAACATAAATAGTATATTACACACCTAGGCAGTAAAAATAAGAAATGTCTCAGATCACATGTAATTGTCGGCCGAGGCGAAGCCCAGGTTGATAAACATGTGATCTGAGGCTTTCTTTTTTACTGGCCAAGGTCTGTATACTATTTTTTTGCTCGACGGCGCCGGAAAGCGGCAACTTCGTTTCGCGCAGCGGCTGGGAAGTTGGCGCTTTCCGGCCGGAGGACAGAAAATTAATTTAATACACCTATATCTTTTCAATTTTCCGATTTTACAAATGATATTCTTGTCATCACATTTGGAAGGGTTAGCATAGTTTAGGTTACAACACGTGCGCTGTCGCGGACGTTGCCATACAACGATCAACAAAGAGCGGCCACAAAAGTCGCTCTTCCCGGCGCGAAATCGAGCCGGGAAGACAGTACTTTCGGCTAGGGGATGAAGAAAAGTATCATTGTATACCTATATATATTAAAAAAAATTTAGTGAATTAAAAAGCGGGACATTTAACCTCAAAAAATTAGTCAAATCAGCTTCCTTACGAAACTTGTTATTGATCATTCAGACGAATAGAATTGTTTTGTTTGAATGTATAATTATTAATTAGTTAACCAGTATTTGTAAGGCCTTCTTGAACAACATTTACTTTGTGAATTAACAAATAGATCAATGGCCCTCATTTTCACTAGTTTGGTATCGAGAGAATTCCTGTTGAAATAAAGCACATATATTTTTCGCTGATCGTTATAACCGATAATGGTAATGTTATAGACTTAAAGAAAATCTTATTTTAAGGAGCAGCTTTAAATTAAAGAGGGGTTGCATAGTATAATGTGTTATACTTACACGTGCATTGGAATTAATTTTAATTTTATTGGATTGGATTTATATTTTAAGGAGGAGATACAAAAGTAAGGAGGGACTGCACAGCGGCAGGGGTGAAAATTTTTTGTAAATTGACGCTTAAGTGAAGCTTTCAACTCAGAACATTAAGTCAATTACTTTTTAAGTTAATCCATTTTCAAACATATTGAAGAATATATATTGTGTTCTATTTTTTCCACATCACCTTGGAGGTAAATAGAAAGATGCGTTTTATTTGTAAGTGGTATCCCCAATAGCCCTAATCGACTGTCTATGTCACTAAAATTTTGAAAAACATCAATAAGGTAAAAATGAAATTATATTAAATAGGTTTTATAAATTGAATTGTCTTACAATTACCTGACTTAATTTGGTGCTTGGTGTTTCACCCTGGCGAAAAAAATCACGTGATTGATCATATGATTTATCACTTGATATCTCACGTCATTTCTCACGTGATTTTTCACGTGATTTCTTACGTGACGATTTGGCGTGATTTCTCACGTGATTAATCACGTGACAATACACACATAAATAAATATTATATAACGCTAATTTGTTAATGAAACTTGTTTCCTTAACGAATATCAATTACGTTATAGCAGAAAAAAAGATAAAAAAAATTTCCGACCTAACCAAGAATCGAACTCGCAAACTTTGGGTTACTGCGCACGCACGCTATCCATTACGCTGTCACTCGCTTGAAAGTCTTAGGTGATTTTCACCTAAATAAGCTGCATCCTCAATATTTATTGCTATTTAAGTGTGATTATATAAAATGTCAATGATTTTTAATAATTATGTATTTATGCAGTGTCGATAAAATAGAAATCAGATCAGTACAAAATTCATTTTTTTATTACATACTGAATTATTCTTGTAAAATGTTATGTATATAAAATTGTAAATAATGATCATAACATTTTTTTAAATTTTCATTACTTTCGAAAAAGTTATTCTAATTTTATTAATTAATGATTTAATGTAAGTTATTATCTGCTGTTGGAAATGGCCGCGAGGCTAGACCTAACAGTAGCAAACGTGGGACAGGCGACGACGTACAGGAGACCCGGCTATGGCGCATCCATCCCAGACGTGACCTTTGTGACGACTGGACTTCTCCGAAGTATCGAGGGGTAGCGGGTGTTCGAGGGCTACACGGCCAGCGACCACCAGTACATCATCTTCGGAGTGACCGACAAAGCACAGAAGAGAACAGGGACCGCCCCAACCCCCGCGGGATGGAACATGAAAAAACTAGACGTTGACAAACTGACGGCACAGCTGGACAGGGAACCGGACCCGACAACGGCGATCCCTCGCGGCATCGGTGGTAGGGAAAAGGCTGAAAAGCTAACAGAGGACATGTCGGGGCTCATGAGACGGCTCTGTGACGCCTCTATGCCAAGAAAACGGACGAGACGTGACAAAGAACCGGTGTACTGGTGGACCGAAGATATCGCGCGCCTCCGACGCGAATGCCTACGGCTCCGACGGAGGGCCCAGCGCGCCCGCGACAGAACGGACGCGATGGCCCAGTCGGAGGAGTACCGGGTAGCGCGCAAAGAACTGAGGCGCGCTATCAATGACAGTAAAAAGAAAAGTTGGACCAAACTGATTAACGAGGTGGACTCAGACCCTTGGGGAGCGGATTACAAGATCGTCACCCGCAACCTGGGAGGCAACAATCCACCGGTAGTCAGGGACGAAGAAACGATGGACAGAATCATTGACGGACTCTTCCCTAGACACTTTGAACAAGGGTGGGGGGGCGACGATATTGGCGACGACGAGGTGCAGGAGTTCACCCGGGGTGAGCTCAGCTTGGCTGTTACGCAGCTCTCGGCGGGGAAGGCACCAGGTCCGGACGGTATCCCAGCGGAAATCCTCGGGATTGTTGCAAAACGACGCCCGGGGATACTCCTGAACCTATATAATACATACCTGGCGGAGGGCGTGTTCAGCAAAGATTGGAAGACGGCGCGGCTGATTGATAAAGGAAAGGGTGGGGACCCGGACTCGCCGTCATCCTACAGACCGCTGAGCTTGCTGAATACACTTGGCAAGCTCTTCGAAATGCTCCTGAGACCGCGAATCCAACAGGCGGTTCGGGACGCTGGCGGCCTGAGCGACAGACAGTACGGTGTCAGACAAGGACGGTCGACGATAGGGGCGATCCAAAAAGTGATCAACTCCGTTGACAGAGCACAGACTAGACCCCACAAGAACAGGCCAATAGTGCCCATGGCAACACTCGACGTACGAAACGCTTTCAACTCGGTGAGGTGGACGGACATCGTGCGGGCATTCTCCGACGCTTTCCCGCTGCCCTCATACCTTCTCCGAATCCTCAAGGACTATCTACGAGACCGTTACATTACGTACGGGACGCAGGCTGGGGTCAAGAAAAGAAAAATGACGGCGGGAGTAGCGCAGGGCTCGATCCTTGGCCCCGATATTTGGAACGTAGGTTACGATGAGGTGTTGGCTCTTCCGATGCCGCCGGGGGTCTATCTGGTCGGCTACGCAGACGATCTGGTCATCGTCATCACGACCAAGGATACACGACTGGCTCAGATGAGGCTGACCCAAGCCACGAGACGGGTGGACGAATGGATGCAAAGTCGGGGACTACAGCTGGCCATGCAAAAGAGGGAGTTACTATACCTAACTAGGAAACGGATAGACACGACGATACCCATGACGGTGGGGACGTCCGTTGTGCATCCTGGACGGTCCGCCAAATATCTGGGGGTGACCCTGCATACGAGGATGACCTTCTGGCCGCACATACGTGGCGTCGCTGAGAGAGCGGCGTTAAAGACCGCCGCCCTCGCCCGCCTCATGGCAAATACGAAGGGACCGAGACCGAGCGTACGACGACTGCTTATGACAGTGACCAACTCGATGCTCCTTTATGGGGCCGAGATATGGGCGGACGCGACGCGAATAGAGAAGTACCGCAAAAAGATCGCGGCGGTACAAAGACTGGGAGCGCTGCGAATCGCGTGCGCGTACCGCACCGTCTCAGAGGTGGCGGTACTAGTGATCGCAGGGGTTGTCCCAGTAGACCTTCTCGCTCTCCAGCAGAAAAGGATCTACGAGTACAGCGAAGAAAAGGGAAGAGCGAGGGCCTCCATAGACGCACGGACGACGACGCTGACATCCTAGCAAACGCGATAGACAGACAGCGACAAAGCCAAGTGGACGAGACGCCTCATAACGGACGTGCGACTCTGGCATAAGAGAGGTGCTGGGGAGGTGAACTTTTACCTGACCCAGTTCCTATCCGGACACGGATACTTCAGCCAGTATCTGCATCGGATGGGGAAGGTAACGACCCCGTCCTGCAGGTACTGCGGACATAATAGAGACGACGCGGATCACACATTTTTCGTGTGCCCCCGCTAGATAGTCGCGAGACACAGACTACAGACGAAGACAAGTGACATCACACCGGATAACGTCGCGACACTGATGCTGTCAAGCAAACAAAACTGGGACGACATAGCACGCTACGTGACTCACGTACTACAAGGCAAAAAGACTGACGGTTGCCTTGAAAACTGATACAGAAGACGAAAAATAGACAGACCAGAAAAGATATATAAGATTGCCGTAGGGCATAGAAACGCCGACCCACTTTCCCCGGTAATATTCAACCTTGTTATAGATCAGCTCCTTCGTTCACTTCCACAGGAATGTGGCTCCACCTACAACGGAAAGACTGTTCGTGCCATGGCCTTCGCGGACGATCTGGTTCTACTCGCCGATTCGCCAATCGGTCTACAACATCTACTCGACTGGACGAGTACTTTCCTGGGGACTTGTGGCCTTCTCTTGAACACGAGCAAGTGTCACACAGTCTCGATCGTCGGTAATGGCGGTCTCAGGAAAACTGTAGTCGACGCTAACCGGATCTTCCGTATCAAAGGTCAACCACTGCGCGTGCTTTCTGGGGAGGACTCCTGGAAATATCTGGGGATCGAATTCTCTCCTGAAGGACGTCGACCGGTCCGGCTAAATAATCAACTCAGTCCCCTTCTTGAACGACTAACGAAGGCACCACTCAAGCTCCAGCAGCGGATCTTCGCGCTCAAGGCAGGCGCTCTTCCCAAAGTCTACTATCACATGGCGCTTGGGAGAATCAATATCAGTGATATCCGCAAAGCCGATAAGATGGTGCACGTCTTCGTGAAGCAATGAATGGCCCTGCCAAACGACATCTCAATAGGCTACTTCCACGCCCCCATTTCAGAAGGAGGACTAGGGATTCCCTCCCTACGGTGGCTAGCCCCCCTCCACCGCAAGGATCGCCTTCTCAGACTAGTACCCGGCCGTAGAATGGAGAACATCACATACCCGTACCTGGCTAAAGAGATCGGCCAATGCAGACAGCGGCTCACGGAGAATGGTTCAACATACACCATCCATGAGGAGATTAAGAACAGAGAATCATGCCTTCTCCATTCCTCATAAGCTTTGTCTCCCATGTTTCTCTTCCGATTTGCATATCCATCCATGGTCTTAACTTTTCCCCATTCCACATTCTTCCTCTCTTGATTACTAATGTTCTTTTTTTATCTATTTCTTCCATTGTTAGATATTTTTTATCCTTGTATTCCATCTTCTTTTCTATTTCCTCCACTTTGTCCATTATTTTTTCCATTTTTTTCTCTATTTTCATTTGGAATGTGGTTATTTCCTTTCTCATCTTCTCTTCCCACTGCAGTTTCCTCTCTATATCCCCTTGTACTCTATTTTCAATCTCCTCGATTCTTCTTAGCAATTCTTCCATATCTTTTCTTTCTTTTAATCTCTTTTCTCTTGTCAATTCCTTCTTTTACTCTCTTTCTTCCTTTTACTTTGTTACTTTTCTCTGTGTGCTTTGTCTTTCTAACCTCTTTCTCCCACGTGTTGCGTCTTCTGGTCTTCTATATCTGTCCTTTTCTTTAGGGTCTTTCTGCATTGGTCCTGTTCCGTTTTTCTGTTTGGTCATAAGGGTCTTTCTCTTTCCTTGTCTTCTGTTTTTTTTTCTTTCTCTTTTTTGCTCTAACTGCTTATGTCTGCTCTTTTTCTTTTCCATAGTATTGTATATAGTCTTGCTAGGTTTTTCCTACCACCTTTCAAAATTTCTTCCCATCTTAGTCCATCTTCTTTAGTGTATATGCATTTTTCCACGATGTGCTCCATAGTTTCTTCTTCACTTTTACATAATCTGCATCTCCTTTCTTCTTCTTTACTCCAGTATCTCATGCTCTTATTTTCACTTCCCAGTCTAAATCTCGCCATAATCTGTAATTATTTCTTGTTCCTCTGCGTTGTATCTACTAAGTATCCTGGCAGTTCTTCCGACATAATTATGTTTTATATGTTCTCTGGCAAATCTTGATTCTTTTATTTCTTCTCTCCTTCTTTGTTTCTCTATGTCCATTGCTCTTTCTGTTAATTCTGCCCATATTGTCTCTCCGTTTTCCAATCATTTATTTATTTCGGATATTGTCCAACCCTTATCTTCATAGAATTTTCTTCTCACCTTTCAGGCTTCTGTCTGTGCCTCTGTTTTCTTTAAACTTTCCATTACTTCTCTACATATTGTCCCTGGTTCACTTCCTATCATCTTTTGTTCGTACTTCATTGCCCTTTTTCCAAACTGTATCGCCAATTTTCATCTTTTTATTTCCTCGTGTAATATATGTCTTGGGGTTGTCTTGTCTGCATTTAGAGTCCATTTGATGTACTTGTCCTATATCTTTTCCAGCTCTTTCCATTCTCTCTGTCCCCATATTTCAGCCCCGTAGCTTATTACACTTTTTACTAGGGCATCAAACATTTTAATCCTTTTCCTCCAGTCGTCCCTGAATTTCCTTTCTCCTAGACTCCATATTTTCCCCAGCATAGCGTTTGCCTTTCCTGACAGGTGTTCTATATGTTTCGTGTCTCCGTTATTGCTTTATAGTATATATCCGAGGTATTTTGCTTCTTTCACCATTTTGATTTTCTCTTCATTCCATTTGTACTATGTGTCCTTTCCTTTCCTTCCTTTCTTTTTGAACTCCATCATACATGATTTCTCTGTGTTCAATTCTAGTTCCCTTCTCTCTATAAATCTCTTAAATCTTTTTAGCATCTCTTTCATTCCGTTTTCATTATTGGATAACATTATCACATCATCTGCATATCCTATACTATATATCTTTTTTCTTCCTATCACAATTCCCCCTTCTTGTACATTTATCATCTCTGTTTCCAGTCCTGCCATTATTATATTGAACAGTGATGGGCTTAGTGGGCATCCTTGTCTAACCCCATCTCTCATTTCGAACTTCCCTATCGCTTTTCCTTCTATTACCGCTTCACATGTCGTCCTATGGTACAGTTCTCTAATTCTTGTTTTTATATTTCCATCTACTTCCATTCTTTCCATTTCTTTCCATATTGCTTCTCTTTTGACTTTGTCAAACGCACCTTTGAGGTCTACCATAAATGCCCATACTTTACCTCTTTCTTTTTTAAGTTCACTGTCAATCATCCTCTTTAGTACAAATATTGCGTCTATCGTGCCTCTACCTTTCCTAAATCCATATTGCGTGTCCTCTAGCTTCCTTTCTTCTTCTACGTATGTTTCTAGCCTCTTTCTTAGTATTTCTGTGTATATTTTGTATCCTGTATCCATCATCGTTATGCCTCTGTAGTTTTGTACCTCGTGTCTATTGCCTCTCTTGAAAATCAGTTTCACAATTCCCTCTCTCCATTCTTTTGGTATTTCTCCTGTTTTCCATACATGGTTTAGTATTTCTTGTAGCTCGTCTATCAGTTGTTCCTTTCCGTGTATCCAGACTTCATTGGGTATCCCGTCCTTTCCTGTTGCTTTCTTTTCTTTTAGCTTTTCTATTGCTTCTTGTATCTCTTCATATCTTATCTCGTTATCTGTCCATTGTCATTTCTTGTTTTGCTCAGTTTCCGTTTCCTCTATTTCCATGCCTTCAAATTGCTCTTTAAAGTTTCTTATCCATTCCTTTTCTTTTATCTTTTTACTTATTTACTTCTTCTCGTTTCTTTTTTCATTTACTAGCTTCCAGAAGTTTCTTTCACTTTTATCCTTCTCTAATTCTTCTAATATTTTTTCGTTCCATTCTTTTTTCCGTTTTGCTATCCATTCTCTGTAATGTTTCATATCTTTTCTGTATTCTTCTAAGCTTTTTCTACCTTTCTTGCGTTCTTTAAGTGCTTCTTTTAGCTCTATTTTCTTTTCATGGCATGCCTTGTTCCACCATTTCTCTGTTTTCTCTCTTCCTCTTTGTCTTCTTTCCGTCTTTACTATACTGTTCTGTATTTTTGTTTTTAGTTCTTTCTAAGATTTTCCTCTTTTACTGTTACTTCCTATGTTCTCCTTTATCCAGCCTTCCAATTCCTCCTTATTATTTATTGTTCTTGCATCTAATCCCGTTATAATGATGTTTTTCCTCCTCCTTTCCCTTTCCTCTTTTTCTCTATTCCACTCCTGTTCCTTTAACAGCCTTTCTATGTCCGCTTTGTTCATCTTATCTTCCTTTTCCTTCTTTCCTTGGTTTATCCACATTTCTTCCATTTTTTTCTCTAATTTCTGGATTTTCTCTCACCATTCTTTCTCTGCGTTGTCCGTTTTTTCTTCTATCTTGCTACATCTTGCCTCTATCTGGTTTTTACTCTCTCCCGCTAGATTTTCATTCTTCACAATGACTTCTAGTATTCCTGATTGTTCTTTCCTTATTTTTATTTGTTCCTCTTTTAATCTCTTTTGTTCCTCTCTTATTATTGTTTGTTCCTTTGTTATCCTTTCTAGTGTGCTTCTCATTTCCTTCCTCGTTGCTTTTGTTTCTTTTATAAAGACTTTCATCATGTTTTCCATTTTCTTTTCCCAATTTTCCTTTCCTGTTCCTGCTCCCTGTTCCATCTCTGTTTCTTCGTCCGTTTCTTCCGGCTCACTTTTATCATCTTCTGAGGAGGCGGATTCCCCACTCCTCTCTTTTTGTTTATCTCCTATCTTGCCTGTTTCTTCGTTTTTTGTTCTTATGACTTTTGCCTGCACCTCAGCCTCTGTTCTGTCCTCTATTATTCCTGCTAGAACTGTTTTCTTCTCCTTTCCTTCTTTTATCTCTTCCTTATCTATTCCTTCGATTTTCTTTTTCGGTGGTGTTCTCGGTGTCCTTCTGCTTTTATTGAAAATTATTAAAAATTTCTCTTCTTCCCTTTTCCTTTCTATTTCTTCTTCTATCTCCTTCTTCTTCTTATCTTCTCTCTCTTCTGGGGACTCTAGCTGTCTCTTTGCATTCATTCTATCTTTCATGTATGTACTGTCTTTTTTTCTTTTCCTATAGTATTCCGTTTCACTTTTTGTCCTGGTCTTTCTTATTCTTTGAATCCTTATTCCTTCTCTTTCTTCGTCCTCCATCCGTTGTGGTGTTACGAACACCTCCAGGTCTACTCCTTTCCCTGTTTCTCCTTGTTCCGTATGTTCTATAATTCGTGTGCTCTTTGGTGTCTCTCTCTGATCCGTTTCCTGTAGTACAGTTACTGTAGAGCGTGCCTTCGGCTCATTTGCTTTTATCATCCTTTCTGCCTTCTCCTTCCTTTCTATCTACTGTAGAAGTGGCCTTACACTCCATTTTCCTTCTACCCTTTTTACGATCTACTCTATGGTCGTCCGCAGTTTCTTCCGATATATAACCGCCCTTAGGCTTCGTTCTTCCTCTGCTTTCTATTAGCTTATTCTGACCGCGTACTCTGTGGATGTGCAATCTCCTTTTCTTTCTTCCTTGTTTTATGCTTACCGCTGCTGCACTCTACATTGCACTACACTATCCCGGTATTTCACTGCCTTATCTCACCTCTTATGCTCTCCGGGGTTTTTTTATACACAATCCACGCCGTTTGTTCACTAACTTATCTCACACCGACGAACACGCACATCTGCTCAAGCGGTCATTTTTCTTCTCTTCTTATTCTTATATCAATGTCTTTTGGAACGCTATCACAGTAATTACCGAAAGTGATGTAAACAGTTTTTTTCACATTTAGAGACAACTTATTTAAAGCCAACCAGTCATCAATTTCATCTAAATAGTCATTCATTTTAACCTCAACGTCTTTCCAAGTTTTTCCTTCTGCTAATACAGCAGTATCATCGGCATAAGAATACGTTGTACCATCCGGCATCATTGTTAAAAGATCGTTGACATAATATAAATAACATTGGGCCTAGAATTGTACCCTGAGGTACACCTGATATTACCTTTGTGAGATCACTTTCATTTAGGTCAATCCTCACCTTCTGATATCTGTTTTGAAGATAGTTTTCCAAAAGTTTATAGGCTTTACCTCAAATTCAGTTATAAAGTTTTTTCATAAGTATGAAGTGATTAACAGTATCAAAAGCTTTGGCAAGATCCAAAAACGTTATCGCTATAGGCTTGCTTTTGTCTAGGTTTTCATATATCTTGTTTGTTATCATACTTAAAACATCTTTAGTGCCCCTCTTTTTTATAAAACCAAATTGTTTACTAGATAATATTCTATATTTGCAAATAAAATCATAAATTCTATTATAAATTAATCTTTCAAAGATCTTAGCTAAATTCGAGATCAAAGATATTGGTCTATAGTTACCCGGTCAAAAATATTCAGCTGAAAAAATACCTAAAAAAAACACCTAAAATAACATGTAAAAATACAGCTGTTTTTCACATGGATTTTAGCTATATTCATGTGGATTTTTCAACTAGATTTTTACCTATTTTTTAGTTAGTAAATACAGCTATTTTTTTAACTGATTTTCGAGTTAATAACCGACGGCGATTTTAATAAATATTTTAGCTATATATAAATATGAAATTTTAGCTATATATCCCAACTATTATTAGATATTTTTTTAACTGTTTTTTATTTTTTATGTATAATTTTCCATAAATATAGCTGATTTTATACCTATAATAATACGATTATTTACGTAAATTTACATCTATTAAAATACAAAAACGAAGGGATTTTTAACTAAATATTTTACACAAAAATGACTTTTTAGCTGTATTTTTATGTAAAATTCAAATTATTTTGGATGATTTTCATGAGAAACTTTCATTTGAAAGTGGAGGGATTTTTAAGTAAATATTTTACATAAAAATAACTTTTTATATGTATTTTTATGTAAAATTAAAATTATTTTCAATGGACCTATAAGCTTAATTATATAAATTTTCATGTTTAGTTACAAAGTTAGTAGAAAATAAATTTTAGTTCCATTTTAAAATCTGATAGGGTTTTAGTAATATTAGTTAGAACATTTATACAAAAGATAATAAAAATTTTTCAACTTATACTTAATTCTTGTTAAACGCAACCTTTAATGTCTTAAACGCTGGAAATACAAACATTTTTAATAGATTTTCACGAATACAACATTTTTACATAATAAGTAGGATTTGTATATCCTAATATATGAAACAAAAAAGTACTTTATTTTTTTAATTATCTGGTAAACTAAAATTTAAATTTACATGACTCAAATGATCATATTCACTTTTTATGAACATTTGTTTTTAATACTTCAACTTATCCTTAATTTATTCTTGTTCAACACTTTAAATATATTTTTATGAATGCAACTTTTTCATATAGTACGTAGAATTTTTTGTACCCTAATATAAGTAACAAAAAAAGTACTTTATTTTTAATTGTCTGATAAACTGAACTTAAATTACATGATTCAAATGATCATATGCATTTTTTATAAACATTTGTTTGTAAGTTTTTAACTCGTACTTAATTCTTGTTAAACACAACCTTAAACGTTTAACTTTTTAATATCTTAAACGTTGGAAATCTAAACATTTTAAATGTATTTTCATAAATATAGCTTTTTCATAAATTGGTAAGATTTTTTGTATTCTAATATAAGAAACAAAAAAAAACATTTTTAATTATCTGATTAATTAACCTATTTAAATTTACATGACTCAAATGCTCATTTTCGCTTTTTATGAACATTTTTTTGCAATACTGATTCATGAAAAAAAAGTTCGTTCATAACTTTTAATTGCAATCTATAGGAAACGATTTGCAAGAAATCATTTTCTAATTAATACTCAACGCAAAACTTTGGAAGATTAATATACGCACTTAGAGCAAGTAATTAAGAATATGGAATGTGTACCATACAAACATAGAACAATATATTGGTTATAAAAGATTACTCAGATGAAGAGGAGTCAGAAGTATCTTGTAATGGAGGCTTTGTCCCGGAAGTTTTTTTTGGAGTTGTATTGCTTTCAGCTAATTCACTGGGTTTTCGAATTCTGATTCCTATAACATAAATTAGAAATACAAATATAGGTATTTCAGTTTTACTATACATAGAAAAAATACTTTAAACTTAAAATCAAAATTAGAATATAAAAAAATTACTTTATACCACTCTAACCTAAAAGTCGCAACTTTGACATAATTTAAGCTCTCATCACTGATGAGTCCAATCTAGTAGCCTGGACGAAACACTTCGATTGATTTCTTTGACTACAATAAGATATTAACTTATTGTTTTTCGTAATTTTGACAATTTTTTTCATTGGGCCTTTAATTAAAAAGGACACTCGCGAAAAACTTGCCCGTATTACCCATTAGCAGCATTACTTACATGAAATCTTGATCGGGCATTAGCTTCATAAATTTATATTTAAGCTCTCGTGGTTTAAAATACTGTTTGGAACTGGTGTGTAAGGTGATTTTTACCGCATGAGTCGTTTGTCGCACAAGCGAAGCGAGTAAATAATCACCTTCCACATAACACCAGTGCATAATGTACGATTCTAACTAATCAAAAAGCAACATAATTTTACTTTCGTCTGCATGAATACACATACACAGCAATAGTTTCCCTTACCTCTTTCACTTCTGATATTTTGTATCACAGTATTTACTTCTTGTGTTAAATAAGAATTTTGTTTATCAATTCCATCTATATATTTTTTGAAGTTTTGTCAATTTTTTCAATTTTGCGCAGATAATAGGATAAACTTCCTGTAAAGAATTCATTTAAAAAAAATGTAATTTTGTGGTAAATTTGGCATAAAAGCAAAAAAAACATAAACAATAGTTTAATTACTTCGAATAGCCAGATGTTTTCTTGGGGTAAATTGTTTTCTTGAGTGTATCCCATTTGGAGTTTTGCAATTGGGATCTCCCATCACAGATCTTACTGATAACTCTTTTGGAGTATAAATAGCCCGAGTAATTAATTTGGTGAAACGACTGCGGTTACCAATGCCCAAAGCTTCATTCCAATCCTCCAATTTTATTAGAACATTATCTCCCAATGAAAACATACGAATCTAAAACAATAAATTGAAATAATTATCACTGCATCATTTTTAAACCCAGAACCACATACCTTTTCTCCATTTTCCAATATTTTTATAGACTCTTCCTTGAAATCTTGTGCTTTCAGTAAAGGAGTTGCCTTTGTAACTTTCACTTTCTGTACTAATTTCATTTTCATTGTACGTTCCTTCATAATATAACCGTTTTTTGCATCTACTACTTATGACACTGTATACGTTCTGACATTTTTTATACGGTGTTGATGTTCTCATACCTTTTTTATCCTCCCAATAGGGAAAATCAAAAGACTTTTGATGTACCTAAAAATATTATCGGCAGTAAATATATAATAAATTAACACTATTATTATTATTATTATTATTATTATTATTATTATTATTATTATTATTATTATTATTATTATTATTATAGAAACTTACTAGGTTTTGGATCATCCATTTTTAAGATTAATTTTTTTCTTAATTTTTCATTCTCTTTTTCTAAAGCTCTCATTTTTTCTTGGGATATTTTATATAATGCTACCACAGAATCTATTTTTTCCTTTACGGAGTTCTTTTCGGCATCATCAAACTCTTCTTTACCTTTATCATCATTACCATAGACTTCTTCATCTTCACCATCGTACACTTCTTCATTTTTATCATCATGAGTTGTTTTCGTATCATTTATTACGTTTTTTTCATTACCATTAACTATTTTATCTTCTTTGTCATTTTTATCATTAATAACTTCATTAAGTTCTTCGTTATTGTTTTCTTTATGGCTTGTTTCTGATAAAACTAAGATATCTTTTTCAATATACGCACTCATTTTATTTTCTAAAATTTCCAATTGTATCTGTTTCTTTGCTTTTACGTGATTTTGTTTTACGTGATTCCTACAATAAAAAAATTTATTGTTAACTTATATTAATAATATCAAATGTTCAAATGTCTTTTTGCAATCTGGCTTTTTTTGGCAAAGGGGACTTTTTTTCACGAGAAGTACAAAAGAACGCAAGTCCCTAAGCTCTAAGGTAAATTAAATAGACATTAGCTGATTACAATAACGACTGATAAATGTTCAGATTATATATAAGACTTTTATAACTCTTTTTGATTTTATTATGCAAAATAAGAGCATCTGAAAAGTTGAATCTGTAAGGTTAGTTTACAACAAAAATATGTTATATGTGACTGCTTAATATAAACATTTATATTAGTCATGTACCGTAGTTCTTGTAAATTGTAAACATATGAAAACAACAATTTGTGTTGCAAACTTCAATAAAGAGCATGTATAATTTTACCTTCCTTTTATTTCTTTTAATTTCCTCATCTGATTCGTGGACACAATTTTTTTTCTGATATTTTTTAACGGTATCAGATTTCTCATCTGATTCATTGGCAGACGAGTCTAATTAGGGTACTTCATCACTCATGCTCTCAGTCTCTTTGAAATTGTTTTCGAATTCATTACGTACAGTGTAGTTTAGGGGAGGGAAATTCCCTCTTCTTCTGGTCCACTGAATAACTCCACCTGTTGCAACTAATAAATAAATGATGATTAATAATAAAATAACAACTGATAATGATAAAAATTTAATAGAAATTATGTTTTTTCATATACTTACTACCTAAGTCGCTAATTTGAACACCGACTTTTTTTACTTCATTTTGTTTATAAAATTTTATGCTTTGGCAATCTCCAGCAGTTAAGGAAGTCGTATAAATGATGGTTTTGTCAAAATCATGAACACTTTTTGGTGGTTTCTTTGTAAATTCAATAATTCTAGTAGAGTCTAAGAATATAACCTCATATAATTATTAAAACTGAATTAATTATACTCTGAAACCGCAGGACCCGTACAATAAGTCAGCTTTTCCTATAAACTCTGCACGACTAGCTGCGCTACGCGGTTTTGCGTGCAAAAATGTCTTTTCTTATCCACCCGGTGCTGTTTCACTCCCACCCCTTCTTCCCTTAGGGAGGATATATTGGGGGCGCACCATGGGGCCCGTTAAGGCGCGCGTTCAAACTGCGCGTTATAAGCTGATTTTACTTTTAAAAATATAACTGATTATAAAGATTAAATATTTATTTATGGTATGTATGGTCCATCATTGACAGCTCATATCATAAGTACTTAATCTTTATAATCAGTTATTATTTTAAAAGTAAATTCAGCTTGGAACGCGCAGTTTAAACGCGCACCACGATGTGCATGATGCGCCCCCAGTGTATTAGGCCAATCAATAGAGGTTTTTTGCGTGCCATAAATCTTATTAGTAAGCGGTAAACGCTATTGTACGCAGAATAATCCACAGTATAAGTGGTATATAAACTCGACTAGCAGCTCCGTTCTATATATATTGTTATTAACAATTTAATGCAAAAAAGCGCTTTTTTATGGTTTTTTGCTTTTATAGCCGAAACTAGTGGACCGATCTTGATAGTCCAATGAGATAAATTGTAGTAAATGAAATTACGAACAAAACTAGATGTTGATCGAATCGATCGGACGATTAGTTACGGAGAAAAACGTGAAAAACCGAAAAAATGAGCGTTTTTTGAAAAATTCATATATCCGCCATTTTTAAAGATGTGGCGGATATCTCTGGCGAATTGATAGTAATTCACATGTACTTTATGTGTGCGAAAACCAGGGACTGTGCGATTATTAGTTTTTGCGTAATCGCGATTTCAATTTTTGAGTAAGCTATTTTTGAGCGAGGCTGTATGCTCTACGGGTTATCCGATTTCAATTATCAAAAATGATTTTGAAAGTTCAAATGTTGAACTATAAAACGTCTATCTTGGATTTTTGATTAAGTACTGTTTTATACCTGAAAACAGCTGTCAAAGTTGACCAAAAACGCCCGAGCACGGAAGTGGCGGAGTGGTGGGGGGCGCGCGGCGGCTGAGGGGAGCCGATATATATAGTAATAGAACGCGCTGCGCGCAACGCACAGATCTTTGCTTTTAATTTCCTCAGCAACTAGAGGAGCTATTTTAATCATTTTTTTTTATTTCGGGGTAACTCAACCCAACTAAACTGATTCTGCACTTTTATTTGATGAAAAACGAACAGAAAGGCAGTTATTGGACGTTTTAATAGGTTGATAAAATAATAAATATAAACTTTCTATTTTTCTTAATCTACATTATATTTATTAGAAAAATTTACAGTGTTACTTAAAAACTATGTTACATTAATTAGTTTTTTTTCGCTTCGGTGGTAGCAAATCGATTTCATCCTCGCAGTGATACGAGTCGAGTTTGCATTCGTTCTCGTCACTCGAATCATCTTCTAATTCTAATAATGTTTTATTTATGACTAAGTTATAACATGTATCTTCGTGGCAGTGTGCACAAAGATTTGTGCACTCTAAGCCGTGCTTTTTCCAACTGCACGAAGCATCTATACATCCCTTTTTCGAGCAAGTGCATGAAATTTGCGATAATAATTTTTGGGGTATCGGCGGATCCGTCGTTCCTACCGGAAGCAAACATTTATTTTTTATTTGCCAACCCCAATCAGTAGATATTAAAGAGTTATTACCTAACCATAATTGGAGTTGGTAATACACTCTAAATGCATGTTGCTTAGCGGATCCCTGCGTTGGTGGCAAAGTTTCTAAAGCAAATTTCGTTTTCGTTTTGGCTTTGCAAAAATGTAAGTATCGCAAATCATGCAGTGAAAAATTACTGCTTTTTTCGATTAATTTCTTTGTTGCTGTACAGGTCGATTATTAACTTATAGGCATTGCTAGCTATTTTTTCAGAACTGGCATTTTTTCATAAAATACTGCAGATAAATCTAATAATTTTTCGTGGTTAACTGTATCTATTAATTTATTTTTGCCTATTCTATAAAAGCAAGAGGTTGTATCGCAGCCAGAAAATGCATGTAAAAATGTTATTCTATTTCTTAAAAAGGGATATTTGAAACTATTACTATTAAAATACTGATTTGGTGTTGAGCCTTTGTTTTCTTTACAAAAATAAATGTTGTTAATGTTCTCTGCCAGTTCTGAAAAATAACTAGTAAGTCTATGTCTTCGCCCACAATCACCACAGTTGTTTTATAATCAGCGCGGGCATTATTTATCGCAGTCATTACTATTAACCGATCCGCGTCCTCCGGGGCTATTTTTGTTTGAAATCGTACAGCATTTAGAGTTAAACAAAGCATATTTATTAATCTCGTTTTATTTTTTTCACTGCTCAAAAATTGCTTTTGATTAACAACAATCGTTGTATTGCTATCGAAAGCAATTTCACGACCTATATTCTTCAATTACCTACGCGAACGCTCTACAGATTTTGTTGATGTTTTATTGTCGTCGGGATATCCATCAAAAATAATATAACTATTTTCGCTGTAATGTCTTGTCGCATACGAAACGTAGGTATATATTATTTCTGCCATTTTCATGTTACTTTGCCACACGACTCTGTGCAAAAATAATCCGCCGTCGACAACATGTGTTATCTTCGATGGTACGTTTATACTCGGTAATGAATCAAAATTGAGGTAGAATGCGGATTTAGATGTTTTCCGCATGCCATTTTCATCAAACAATGGCAGCGGAATCGGCGATAGTTCATAAGAACTACAATACTCTTTCATATCGTCTTGGTTTTGAATATTGAGCGAAATTTTTTGGAAAATTAGCAACGGTGAGATATACACATCCTCATTTGCACTATTTTTTATAGTGGAGTTCGCAGCTGCCAAATGGGTAACTTTACTGCTTCTTTTATATTTTACGTCAGTAAACTTTTTATTTGACGCCTCATCCATCAAAATCTTTCCTAATTCAAAAGCTTTGTGGCAATTCACGAGCGATAAATCACCAATCACTCCGGAATATATACCAATTAATTTATCGCTTTCTGGGAATGGATCAAATGTATTAAAAAAGTCCTGCAGTTTTTTTAAGTCATCTGCGTCTCTGGAGATACGAGAAACTCGATTGTCGACATGCTGTTCAGATGTAGCAAATGTCATGTTGCAAAATAGCTCTATGGCATTGCTGACCTCTAATGCAGCTGCCCTTGACAACACCCATTTTCCAATGACATTTTCCGTGAGTCCACGGCCGTGTGTCAAGCCTCCAGCGCATTTCATTGACCGCATCAAAACCTGCTCGATGGTCATATCAGACCATAATCGGCACCAAAAGCGATTTGAACGTCTTATCGTATGAAAGCCCTGCTTACAGAATTTATCATATTCCACTATATCCATGCTTTCTTTTAAATTAACCATCTGTTGGACGTACAAAAGACACGCCTTAGCGTATAAATGATGACCTGAAGCGAAAAAAAAGGTATCATTAACGTTACTGTTTCTACATGTTGGTCAAAATTACCAGAACGTTCTGCATCTATGTATCTTTGCAGTAAATAAATTAGTTTAAAATATTGTAGCCACAGTTGACTTGTTGGGCCATTATTTTCTAAATTTTATTTGTACGCTTTTCATTAAGAAAGTCAATAAATAATTTTCAAAATTTTCGGTTCCTACTTTTTGTAAATTATCATCTAAAAAAGTTTTCTCTTCTTCTGTAAATTCTATTTTTTCTAAAATAATAGTAGTAAGCGCAGCTTGTACTAAAAGGTGACCTGTTAAAGCCTTATCCGCTGATAATTCGGCGTATATCGTCGAAAAAGCTTCTTTCAGGCCGCTACCTGCCATTATATTACCAATAGCGCCAAGAAAAGACATCGCAAGATGAAATCCTCCTAATCGTGGGATTACTGAGCGGATATTATGGGGATCGTTATCTGCCTCTATAGAAGCGACGATTTTGCTAGCTTTCATGTATAAAGGCAAATCAAACGTTACAAAGCAGTGCTTTTGATTATTTGCATTTGCTCTCCGTCGTGCATCGATTAAAGATGTTAAAATTATTGTATGGTCGCTCGGTGGCGCTTTAATAAACGGCAAAGCAATAATTCTCGTCGTACAAAAATCATTATTCAATAAATGAAATTTATTCATAAATCCGTGCCAATTCGGGGTCTTCCGTGGTGCAGTATGCTTACCGTAAAAATATAAAAAATCGATCGCTTTGATTTCAATTGTAAAGTCAGCACGATGTATTTCTTTCCAATTACGTATAGTTATATTATCTAATTTGAATGGCTTGTTATTCTTAAAATCGGTCAATGGAAGGAAACCGAACGTGCCATCAGTACTAGTAGATAATGTTCCTTTTAAACGAGGCACACAATTATTAAAATTAACCGAACTTGATGGAGTCGCACACATAATACCGCCCATACAATGAAACGTATTTTTGCCATCAATGGTGGCTGTATTATGGTCCGCATTATCATATACGAATTGCAAATAGGTATCTCCAATGAAATCGAAATGTTCAGGGTCATTAACGAGGGAGTTTTCGAATCGTACTGTTTCTGCGTACGACTCACAGAGCCCAATATTGTAGAGACAATCTATTAAACCTCGTGCTGCAAATTTCGTATGTATCATACATGAAAGTCCTAATAATATAGGCGATGAAAAGGATCGTGGTCGCATAGATGATATTAAAATATGGGCTGCGGTAACAATTCTGTTTTCCCACTTATCCCAAGATCCATTTTTTCGCTCATGTTTATGAGTTTTTATAAGAATTTCGAGCATTAGTTGCAACGTTTCCGAAATATCTTTAATGTTATTTAAGAAATCCGTTGGCGTATTATAATTCTCTAAGTCAACTTTCATAGCCCTAACATCTTGTAGAATAAAATGACTGGCTAATTCCACTATTCTCAACCTTTCTTCTTTTTCATTTACTTTGCGATTTGAATACCAGCTATCTTGTATACATTTACCTAACGTTTGTTTAAAGCAAATAAAACGATCATTTGAGCTAGAATAAATTACTATTTCATCTTCGAAATGATTTTTTAAAAGTATTTCTATGCGACCAAGTCGGGGTAGATCAGTATCTCCGAACTTATTTACATATATTTGTAATATATCTTTTAAAGAAAATTGACACTGATCGCTATTCTCCAATAAATAGTTGATTATAAAAGATAATAAGTTACTCATATCTTCGGTTATCGGTCTACCCTTAACATTACAAGGACTATATGAGTAAAATACGCTTAAGCATTTCGAGTGCTAATAAACGGTGTTTTCTATATAATAATTATCAGATTCTTTTTTCAAATTAGATAACCGCGACGCTAGAATTTTATTCTCTTCGCTTTTAGGGAGAGCTTGTAACTGCGCCAAAATATTATCGATAGTCTCCTGCTTCGAAACGCGGGTTAAATTTTGCTTACAACTGTGACATTGATTCGAACAAAAAAAAACAATGAGTTGAGAAAGCGAACCCTCGTCCTTCTTTACAACGATTTCGATCTTTTAACCATGTTAATGCCGATGCTGCTAACGCCCTTTTTATATTAGACTCCCTCGTATAGAGAGTTTGACAAGTTTTATGTACTGTGATTTCTTTTAATTTTTGTAACTTTAAATGCTTCTTATCTTTTCTTTTATGACTGGCTAGAATAAGATTATTAATGGCCCGTTCTTTCAATATGTGCGATTTAAATGGTTCATTAGGCTTGTCACAAAGTAAACAAATTTTATCGTCGTCAAACCACTCCTGTTCGTCTTCCATAGCTTGTGTATTTTCATCGTACCTGAATAAAAAAAATATTAATGGAATACGTAAAGTTAAAATTCATATATGTGCAAATCTCACGAAAAATGCGACAAAACCTGAAATCACGTTTTGAAAATTTTTTTTCGAGCACACCTTCGAAACCTGGTTTTTCCTATTGTTTGTAGTATATAAAATGAAGATCCGCAGTTGTACAGCGTCCATCAAGTTGCCTATTTTTTCTAGAACAACTTCTTACTTTTTAAGAAAATGGCAAAAAAAGCCCTTCTTTTCAAACCTCAGCTATTTAGCCCAGAAACGATCTACTCAAAGTTTTCAAACAGAAATTAAAACTAGCAAAAAAGAGCTTTAATTCCTTTTTCTTTAAATTAAAAAATGTTGATTCCTTCAAAAGTTACAAGGGTTTGAAGTTGAACGTCGAAAAGGCATAAAAATGCTCTCAAAGTCGGCGCGTCCGATTCCTGCAATTTTTTGCATTTTTATGCTTTTTCGACGTTCAACTTCAAATCCTTGTAACTTTTGAAGGAATCAACATTTTTTAACTTTCAAAAAAAGAAATTAAAACTCTTTTTTTCATGTTTTAATTTCTTTGTGTAAACTTTGAGTAGATCGCTTGTGGGCTAAATAACTGAGGTTTGAAGAGAAGGGCTTTTTTTGCCATTTTCTTAAAAAGTAAGAAGTGGTTCTAGACAAAATAGGCAACTTGATGGACGATGCTCAACCACGAATTTCTCTTATACATACCACAAACAACGAGAAAAATCAGGTTTGGTAGGTGTGCCCCAAAAAAAATTTTCAAATCGTGATTTCGGGTTTTATTGCATCTTTCGTGAGATTTACACATATACGTTCGTCGTGGAGAAAATTAGTATATGCACCACGGAAGTAAGTAAAGAATCCATCAGCCGAAGGCTCGGGCGACAATTATATGCGATCTGAGACATTCTTTACTTTTACTCCCTAGGTGCATAATCTACTATTAGTGTGAACACGACCGAGTAAATAATTTTTCATTTAATTTTAATAAGACTGTTTAATTTGGGTGTTTTTGCAATAACATTTACCTAACATTCGTAGATGTAGATGCTTCTGCCTCGTCGGTAAGCTCCATTACGATGTTTTGTATACTGATCTTGTATACTGATTATCTAGGAATTTTAATAAAATATAATTAATATTTACGACTCTTATATTAAATTTAACTAATGAGAATCAGTATCATATACCACTTGTATAACAACACACATCGAGTGTTTTAAATACTTTCAAAGTCTTATTAACAATATAAATTATTATTAATTTTTAATTGTTATTTATAATGTAAATTTATAAAGTAATGTTTCTTAAACTCAAATAACAGGCACAAATTAGTAAAACAATTATTGGAAAGAAATTTTGAAATATATAAATATACATACAAATACGCCACACTTACACACTATATACACATAAATTAAAAAAAAAAAATAAAAAAAAAGAATTAGAAAAAATGGAACCGTGATAGTATCGGGGATCGAACTCCGGCCGCTTGAGTGAGAATCAAGTGTCTCTGCAACTTGGCTATCCTTCACACTGCTATTTGCTCTTTCTACTCGAATGATTAAACAGAATGCCGGCAATACCGATTCCATTTATACTCATACACTTTCAAACTTATTCTGTTCATGAAGCTATATTACTTATAATAAAATTTAAGTTGATTTAAACCTCAAGTTATATAAAAAAAACGCTACGAATTAGAAAAAAAAGTTTTTCAATTAAACAAAGATTTTTCAAAAACAAGAACCTAAAGTAACCGGATTTTAACATACTACTGATAAACTAAAACATTTTACAAGAGACTACTTGATTAAAAATTATCCTGTTTTGATTTCTGATTGTTACAAAGACTTTCACCTATACTACATATACTACAATAAAAATTATACATACTTTTGTGTGCACCTCGTATAATGAATGTACAGTACGGTATCGACTCCACTCCAAAAACTTGATATTACACAATAAAATCACTGAGCTTATTATTAATTTAATACAATTAAAATTAAGAAAAATTAAAAATTTTAATATTTTAAAATAATTAAAATATTAGTAATAATTAAGTAGCTATTTATAAAATAAACACATGTATCAAAGAAGCTTTGCAAAGGTATAGTAGCTAGAGTCTCGGTGGCAACTGTAGTATAAACAGCTGAAAAGACCGTTGGTAGCGTCGCTTTCTCCTTCTTTGACCGCTTCAGTCCACGATATACAATAGTATGGTATAGTGGAAGAAAGTGGGGACAGAACAGAGTGGAGCGAATAGCATTACTATACTGTATATACAAGCAGATGTTCCGAGCGTAAACGTCCTTGATTATATAATACACGCCCGAGTAGATACGTATATACCTGCTTCAAATCTCAAGCAAAATTAGCGTTTCTGTTCATTTTTCATCAAATAAAAGTGCAGAATCGGTTTAGTTGGGTTGAGTTACCCCGAAATAAAAAAAAATGATTAAAATAGCTCCTCTAGTTGCTGAGGAAATTAAAAGCAAAGATCTGTGCGTTGCGCGCAGCGCGTTCTATTACTATATATATCGGCTCCCCTCAGCCGCCGCGCGCCCCTCACCATTCCACCACTTTCGTGCGCTCGGGCGTTTTTGGTCAACTTTGACAGCTGTTTTCAGGTATAAAACAGTACTTAATCAAAAATCCAAGATAGACGTTTTATAGTTCAACATTTGAACTTTCAAAATCATTTTTGATAATTGAAATCGGATAACCCGTAGAGCATACAGCCTCGCTCAAAAATAGCTTACTCAAAAATTGAAATCGCGATTACGCAAAAACTAATAATCGCACAGTCCCTGGTTTTCGCACACATAAAGTACATGTGAATTACTATCAATTCGCCAGAGATATCCGCCACATCTTTAAAAATGGCGGATATATGAATTTTTCAAAAAACGCTCATTTTTTCGGTTTTTCACGTTTTTCTCCGTAACTAATCGTCCGATCGATTCGATCAACATCTAGTTTTGTTCGTAATTTCATTTACTACAATTTATCTCATTGGACTATCAAGATCGGTCCACTAGTTTCGGCTATAAAAGCAAAAAACCATAAAAAAGCGTTTTTTTTTGCATTAAATTGTTAATAACAATATATATAGAACGGAGCTGCTAGTCGAGTTTATATACCACTTATACTGTGGATTATTCTGCGTACAGTAGCGTTTACCGCTTACTAATAAGATTTATGGCACGAAAACCCTGATTTTTTTCTCTATTGACTGGCCTATATATATAGATACTCCCTTATTGGCGATTGGCGCAAACGCGAAGAGCTACACACATACACACACATCTATTGTACCATCGCTGAATCGCTCTAAGTATAACTGTCACTTACGTCCCGTCGGTTATAGTTGCAAACATTTATTCATTGTACAAATTTGAAAACTGAATATTGGCATCTAGGATAATATGGATGGACGAGAATCTCCAGACTTTACTAGTAATTTTCCCAAGGTAAACAGTTTTAAATTAATGTAGAGTAGCTTGAAAATTCTCTAACTATACTGTTTTAGCTGCATTACTTTTAGTTAACGATTTTTAGTCATATTTTAGTGCAAATTAGTACATTTTTTAAGGGCCCCAATAGAACAAGTGTGTATAAGATTAACAGTGACTGTAAATAAAACAATCCTAAATTTTGAAAAATGACTTCTAAGTATACAACAGTTTCAAAATTAAGGTACTTGCTACCTCCCACTTCAATCCTACTTTAAGTTTGAAACGACTTCCAAAGATTGTAGAACACTAAATTAAATACATAATTTTATTATTATTGTATATTTGACATATATTCAATTTTATGTGTCATGGGCATTTGCCGTAATCGACAGTATTTTGCTTGGAGAAAGTTCAAATCATTTATTTTTATCATTCTGGATTAAAGCTATTGATAATTATTAATTTACTGATCCTGATTTTTTATTGAGTCATTTAAAAGGTATAAAAAATTACAAAAATTTCAAATGGGTGCATTTTTTTACGCTGCATTTTTCTAATCAAATTTATAACTTTTCTTAATAGTTTCAATCCAAAATAACAAAAAAGGAACAAATTGAGCTTTGTTTGAGCAAAATCCGTTGAGATGTAGAAGCTACATGTTACAAATAATGCTTAAACAGATTTTTTCAGAAGACTACTTTAAAACTGAATCAATAAAAATGTCCATAATTTTTTACTCATTAATATACTTTTAACCGTTCATGTCTAATATTTTAAAGAATTATACTTGTGTAATATGCACGGTTTTTATTTATTTTGCATGTACTGTCACAAATATTGTACTCCAAATACGAGTACTTATAAATGAGGAAGTCAGAGCAAAAATGGATTAAGTTGCGTGTATAAGCATATAGAACTTAACTCATTTTTGCTCTGAGCCCCATAAATATTAAATGTCACTTATAAAGATAAAAAACATTTTGTATTGAATGTTTACTTCCTGTACGTATAGATCTTTATTTATTTAATAGAAAAGAAGTAAATAAATATTTAAAATAAACAGATATTTAAAATTGATAAATATTTAATTAACTTGTTTTTTCAAAAAAGTAAAAATGAAAAACTAGTTTAAAGTGGTCTTACACATAGTGGCGTCTAAGGCCAAAATCAGCTGGAAAAAACAGAAATGTGGTTTAAACAAGATATAATATATATCACATAGACACTATTTCTGATAATATAAGTCTGAGAAGAAAAATACCAACTTCTAAAATGATCAGCCATTAGGACGCTACTTTTTCTTCAGTTTTTAACTCATTTTCCTGTGTCTGAGATTTGTTATTCTATATAAGATGGTTAAAATAGTAGTTCCGGCACCTTAGCATTTATTAATCTATAATCTTCTTGTCTTAAAACGCATTGCACCGAAACTTATTGTTAGAACAGTTAATTACATTGGTAGTCTGTTCTGAACTTCTTATACTTCTGATCCATCCATTGTTTTGAGTTATATTATTATTTGTAAACTAAAATAAAATGTAATCCAAAGTGAAACCTATAAAGCCATTATTTTGATGGCCAAAAGTACGTACCTACATAATAGACGATATAGTACATTTCGACACGGGTGGGGAAGTTGATTATTTAGCTGGTGTGACTTTTTGCACGAGCGAAGCGAGTGCGAAAAAGTCACACCACCTAAATAATCGACTTACGCACTAGTTTCGAACGGTATTTTATACCACGAGCGCCGAAAAATCATATCAAAGTTGTGATTTTGAGGTTAGAGTGGTATAAAGGCTATTTTTTCAATTATCACTTAATTATACACATATCACATATAATATACATTTGCAACAACTGTATTTAATACACACAAATCATTTAATTTCACAGAATAAATACGTAAATGTTTGTTAAAACTGGTAATAATCTTGAAAATAATGTATCATATTAAAAGCCACTATTTGGTCAGAGATTAGCACTTTTTGTTCTGATCCAGAACACGTTTCACAGTAAAAATCACATGCGGTGCAACATTCTTTACTAATCAACCGTGTACTAATTTTTATAAACATAACTTTTTATCTATCACTCTTCTTTCCACCAGTTCAGTCAAAATTGTGAATTATAAAGTGGAACCCAACTTGTACACCAAACTTAAATAATAAATGAAATGAAATAATCTCTATAATCGCTATGTATTTAAACCACATATTTATGCAACAAATATATCAAATTTTGCACTTATTACAAAATTTATCTACAATTGCATATTATGAAAAACAAAATCACATCCAGTTCTACCTTCTTCAAGAAACCCTCCGCACTACACCCAGAAACATAACTTAAAAATTTTATTACAGGCCTTGGTCCTTGTGCACATTTTAGAGACCACCCAAGTTTTGCCTCCCATAAACATTGTACTTTTTAGTTTTAATCTTGATTCTTGAAATTTCACACTTCTTGAGTCCATGTACAATTGAAAATCCTAGAAAATTCTATCTATCTATCTTTACCATTACTCCATGTACCATTGAAAATTCCATCTATACTATTTCCCATAGACGTAAGCTCTCATAGATATAATAATTTTTAGTTTTAATCTTGATTCTTGAAATTTCACACTTCTTGAGTCCATGTACAATTGAAAATCCTAGAAAATTCTATCTATCTATCTTTACCATTACTCCATGTACCATTGAAAATTCCATCTATACTATTTCCCATAGACGTAAGCTCTCATAGATATAATAATTTTTATCGTGATCATAGTTCTTCACGGTTCTTATACATACACAATATTCTGTTACAATTGAATATTAATAGTATTTGATTTAAGCAAATTTATATAAAGGGCTTAAGCCTTAAAGGTTTAATGTTGTTAAATAAATAAATCAATATACTGATATGTCACGTCGAGCATGACTGACCGCTACTCACACTTTTGACACCCGTGCTACCATCTATCCTTACCACCCTACAACCTTTTTTTTCCTTCATGTTACCATGAGTCCTCTTTCCTGTCAGTGGCACTACATGGTAGCAACTTACCTACGTGAGCCACAGTTCGCATGGTAACGAATCCTACCTTACTCGTATTCGTACCGCCTATCGATCCAACCCTTGTCCTTGGCAGCGCCACATTCGAACCCGAGTTCCCCACCCGCGTCCTTGCCACCCCATGCAAAAGATGAGATACCCTACACTCCCTTACCTTTGCATCTGCCCTAGATACATGCGCGGGTATAAAAGCCGCGACGCGCCTCCACTCGAGGCAGAAGCTTTTGTCCTTTTTGTTTCGAAGGGCGAAGCCCTTGACCGACGACTATTTAATTGTAACAATTGGACTTAGAATAATTTCCGACATTTTCTATTCTGACTTAGAATATTTTCGAGCAGAATTAACTTAGAATATTTTCGAGCAGAATTTACTTAGAATAATTTCGAGTAGAATTTACTTAGAATAATTTCGAGTATAATTGACTTAGAATAATTTCGAGTATAATTGACTTAGAATATTTTCGTGTGGAATTAACTTAAAATATTTGTCAAGCTTCTCTGATTGTAGTCTCGCGAATAATTGTTGATATTATATCTCGACTACAATCAGTGTGTAACAGTTTTAACGTAACTTTATGCAATTAATAAACATCACATAATTGCATTTTTGAGTGTTACTTTATTTACACAATCCTGTCCTTCTGCCATTTGAATCGCCCGCTGCGTTTGGGTCCTGAGACTGCCGAGGGCTAACTGAGAGAACGAGACAACCGCAACCGCCCCAAAGTAAGTAACTCTGTAGATCGCTATCCTTTCTCTTTCTCTGTCACTCTAATTGTTCGCTGACGCTGTCGCTTGCCGCTTAATTAGTATCGCGAATTATCATTGTTTAATTTACCTGTCCGATTAACTATTTTCACGCGTTCCTACTCCCGTGGTTATTACGTGTAGGCGTAAACCGAAACTGGAACATTTATCGCGTTAACTTTATCGTTTTCGCGACATTGTAACACGGACGTTACAGATACTATATTATTCATTTCGAGGTTATTTAAGCACAATTAAAAATTCAGTGTAGAAAAATCCTCCTTGTAGGTATAATCTAAAAAAAAGACATAACAAATTAACACAAAGTGTCAATGTTCTTTTCAAAATGTTCAATGTTTTTAATATATTCAATCATTTAAGACTTATCTAATTTTTGCTTATTAGTTTATGATATTCTCGTTGATGCAGGTAGATGGAACTTTCGAAGATCTGACAGTAACAAAAAATAGTTTTTCATGATGGATACAATCTACAAGATTCTTCCACACATGTGGATCTCTGCGTCTGACATAGTAGTATTGTTAGCGGGGTTAGGTTCGTTCTCTCTTTTTTATTCTTCCTTATAGAGGTATCCAAATTTCGTTCTTCTCTCTCTCTCTCTCTCTCTCTCTCTCTCTCTCTCTCTCTCTCTCTCTCTCTCTCTCTCTCTCTCTCTCTCTCTCTCTCTCTCTCTCTCTCTCTCTCTCTCTCTCTCTCTCTCTCTCTCTCTCTCTCTCTCTCTCTCTCTCTCTCGTATCAGTTTATCATACTTAATAGTTTATCATACTTAATACTTTCCACTGTACGTTTTGACTTACCGTTATCGTTACTATAATCGTTACTACAATGTAAATAAGCGAGACCATGTGCAATGTGCATGCGTGTAGTGTTGCTGCACATCACCTGATCGATAGGACTGATCGTTGTGGTCGGTAATGTAGAAATTACCTTTTACAGCATAACATCAATGCAAACATACACTATAGCATTCTTATATCTGACACTGCAGCAGGACCCGAAGGTAGAGCACTCTCATGGTTAGTTCTCCTTTCAAATCGTAATTTTCCGGGAACGGCTTTATGTATACTAGAAAATGGAAATGGCGCGTGCTAAGTACGCGTGCGTGTTGTTTACTTGCTTATAGGTATTTTTTATTGGTTAATTTATAGCGCGCTTCATCGATGTACGAAATTAGCTAGATTCACTGGCCATGAATTAGAGGCCGAGAAATACGTTTAACAATACTTCAGGCTGCACTTCGATATTAATCGCGTTCTCTCTTTTAGAAATGGATAAATAGAAACATGAAATTTATAGACTATTTTGTGTGTCGTATAAACAATATATTTTAAAAGAGGTGATAATTCACAAATTTAATTGTAAAATATTTTGAAAAATCATGATAATGCGAATTATAAATAACTACATTAAGGTCAATTTACAGTGCGCTTCGAAAAAATATGAAATTAGCCAGATTTATAATTAATCCTGTTTTATCGGCAGAATATGTCAAAATAATTAAACAAATTATTGTGTAATTCTCTAATCCATCAAAATACGAAATTTTGTTATGTCTCAATCTTAAATTACTATTGAGCAATCTATGTCGACATTGTCTGATTTGATGTATAACGGTGAAATTTTTCGACCCCGAGATTTCGATGATTTTCGATATATCTGAGCTTCCTGAGTCAAAATATGCGTTTTCTAGAAAATGTCTGTGCGTGCGTGCGTGCGTGCGTGCGTGCGTGTGTGTGTGTGTGTGTGTGTGTGCGTGTGTGCGTGTGTGCGTGTATGCGTGTGTGCGTGAGTGCTTTCGTGCATGCGTGCATGTGTGTGTGTTATAAATTTGTCCGCGACATAACTCGAAACTGGACAGAGATATCAAGTTTATCTTTGGCAGGTACATAAAGTTTATTTTGAAGTTGTGCAAGTTCAATTATATAGTTGATCGGATAATATTAAGTATTTAAAAAATAATAAAGAAAAATATGAAAAAATCGAAATTTTTGTTTTTTGTCGCCGGGTTTCGATATCGGTCCGAAGTAGTCAGATTTTCTTAAAGGTCTTGAAATTACCTATCAATCCGTATTTTTGTTTGTCCGATCTGATAATATTAAGTCGGTTAAAAAAAATAAAGAAAAATAAAGAATAATCGAAATTTTTGTTTTTGTCGCCAGGTATGGATATCGGTCGGAAGTAGTCCTATTTTCCGAAAGGTCCTGAAATTTCCTAATAATCCATATTTTTCTCCATACAAACGGATAATATTAAGTCAGTAAAAAAAAGAAAGAAAAATATGGAAAAATGCAAAATAATTGTTATCATCGCTTATACGGAACTTGTACTTTAACCACTATAAAATTAAAGAAAAAAAAAACACGCCTGAGTTAAAGGATATTTGAAACCTTTGCCGAGTTATATGGTTTTTGAAATCATTCTATGAGTTGGTAAATTTTCGAAGTCTTCGCTGAGTTGGCGGGGTTTTGAAGCAAACGCCGAGTTAGCAGGTTTTCAAAGAAAACACCGAAGAAATTTCGAAGGAATGCAATTAATTTATAAATTCAAAAAATAGCATGCAATAATACATTGAACTTTTTAATTTGAAATTACATAATTACTACATAACTATTTTAAATATAATTTTCTTCATCATTTTGAATAATTTATAAATATACATTTAAAAAAATTATTTGATGTAATTTATCAATTCTCTTTGAGAAAGCATTCTGCTAAAGCAGTTAGCAGCGGTTTTTTATTCTGTTATTTGATTTCGCACTAATTTATAGACTACGTCCATTTTGATCAAAGAAATATACAGAGAGCTGTACAAAATGTACCTATATAAGAAATTTTGAAACGATTAAATAAATTTTAATTCCGTAATCGTTGGTCATACAAAACTCATTTTTTCATTTTTCAATTTTTTTTAAACCGAACAACATAATGAATTCAAATTTTTACAGATTATAACTATTTATATTCTCTCACGCTAAACTCTCAGCATGTAAAAGTTGTTTAAAAAAGTCGACGTTTTCCACATTTACACAAAATACATTGTCGCACGAGAAAAAGAAACATCTTAGAGCGCCTCTACATGGAGTCTGGCGTTCTCAAGAATGGCAGACTGGCATACCTAACCTTGTAAAAGCAACAAAGACAGACAATTTTCAAATGTGCGCTATCCTTCTCGCTCTCATAGAGTTAGATTGTCATTCTTGAGAACGCCAGACTTCATGTAGAGGCGCCCTTATATTATTTTTCAATTTATTTCAACAATTACAAAAATATAGAAAAATGTTTAAAATCGTTAAAAATTGAGAGGCTTGTTTTGCAATTAAACATTTTTTAACATTGTTGCGGATTGGTATCCGTACAGAGGGGAGGAGTACAATTATAATACGACGACTATTACCAGAAAGCCGAGCGGTGGCTAATATAGATGGTGTTTGATTCGCGAGTCGACGGCTCTCTCCGGGTCTGTCACTCTTTATTCTTAAAAGTTGTGATAGCACATTCCTAACAGTCATAACTTTATGAATTTTTAAAATTTTATCTGAAACTCTGTTTCTTCTTATTTTATGGTAAATATCGTAGTAAATAAACTTAAAAAGTTGACCTAAACAGTCTCAGTATTTAAACGTGCTTCTTAAATCTGATTGACTAAGAACGTTCAAGTATTTTGACATTTTAATTACACGTTCACGATTAAGTAATATGTAATAAAAATAAATTGATAAATTTTATTTTAGGATTATTTGGCTAATGAAAGTGACATTGGATCTTTAACTGCTAGTTTACGCAATATAACCGATTCGCAATTAGATGATTCTTCTGAAACTGGAGAAATTACAGCTTCCTTTTGTGCAATATCTGAAAATGAATTAAGGAATAACAGCTGTACACAAACAAATAGAATTTCTAATATATCAGGTGTAGATTCTAACGGTAATAATTTTTCTTTATATAAATATTGATGTAAATCGTACGCCCGCATTGCATACGCTATTTTGTTTAGTGAGCGTAAAATTTTATACATCCCTGCCCGGTTGAAAAAATCCAGCTGGTTTTCCAGCTGGAATCCACCTAGAATCCAGCTGGATACCTAGGTCGTGTTTTTGGACTAATCCAGGTAGTGAACCAAGTAGATGTCGACCTAGATAACCAGTTGAAACCAGAAAAAATTGCAAAATTTTGATATATACAACTTAATTCGATAATTGAACATAACAGTTAATAACTGAAAAGAACTGATATCAACTATCAATAAACGAACAAAACCGTTTTAAACTGATTAAAAGTGAAGAAAATTTTGAAAAAAAGTGAAGAAAAAAAGGACGAAAAAAATTTCTTTTTAATTTTTTTGCGATTGTAATTCGAACGTAACAGTTAAAAACTGAAAATAACTGAAGAAAACTACAGATAACTGTTGTCTTTGTCTCAATTCTGACCTTTTTCTGCAGTTATCTGCAGTGAATAATTTTAAACTGTTTTCTTCAGTTTTATTCAATTGTCTTCACTATTTTTTTCGCCAGGGTAATTGTAATATAAAATACAAAAAATGGTATTTTTATTTTACACCCGCAAGGTGTAAAATCAATTTTTAGGCTCACTGATTAAGAATATAGTGTTTTACTCCCCGAAATGGAGATGTAAAATATTAATTTTACGCTCACTGTTGCAAAAAATATTTTGCTCGTTTATAAAGGGCTGGTACTGTACTAGTCTTCCATATATAAATGATTTTTGTATTAAATAATTTATATTTTCAGAACGTACACTTCAATACTTGACATCTCACACAAGTCAAGACAATATTCCAGATTTTCATTTATCATCACAAAGGACGAATAATTTTTATGGTATTTTTTATAACTATTACTATTATGTGTAGTTACTTAACAATAAAAATGAGTTTATTTAACAATAAATATTAGCTCAGAGGTTTGTACTCCCGAGTAGAAATGAAATACGGCGTATGGTAGGTGACACACGGGCCGGATAGTGTATGCCGTGCTCGGCACTTACACGGCATGTAACGCTGTTTTCGTCAGTCCCACGTGATTTTTCCGTGTGATTGCCGGATGTACGGCAGTCGTATCCGTGCCGGCTCTTTGCCGTTTCGGTTTGCCGGGTCCGGTTCGGGTCCTCACAACCCTCGATTTCCTAAGCTGCTGATACACGGTTTAAAACACGTTTTATTAGATAATTTATCGATACGTGAGGCTTGTAAAAGTAGTCTACTTCAATTTTATAACTTAAAAAGAGATAATTCAAATAACCTAATCACATAATAGCTATAGGATCGAATAAATAACTGATACAGTAAAATCGAGATGATGCAGGTTAAGAGGTTAGCCATTTCTTCAAGTCCGGGGAATCATCCCGCGCCTAACAAAAAAAAAACGTTACAACCCGGCCTAGGTACGTAATATACTATTTTTGCGGCTATAAATATTTCAACCAATCAGCGCGGCTCCGACATCTTAACCACGCTGTAAATAATATTTTTCGTTGATTAAGAAGTTACTGGCCTCATTACTACCAATGTCGATGTCTTATTTAGTGGTGGAATTCATCAATAAAACACCAAAGTTTTCTTAATATCACTCAACGTTTCGGACATTTATTTTATGTCCCTCTTCAGGAGTTATAGTTATAAGTGAAGTCAGAGGTACATGATTGCGGGAGACAATCTGCTACGTCAGTGACGTTCCACAATCATGTACACCCGAGGGAAGTTGATTCTTGTCGAACGTGCCTAGTCAATTTTAAAATTCTGCAATCTCATTGGATGATTCCAATTTAAGGTCAATGTTTACACTTCAATTGCCCAATGGGATAGCAGGATTTTGAAATTACCCGGCACGTTCTACAAGAATCAACTTCCCTCGGGTGTACCTCTGACTTCACTTATAACTATAACTCCTGAAGAGGGACATAAAATAAATGTTCGAAACGTTAGGTGATATTAAAAAAACTTTGATGTTTTATTGATGAATCCCACCACTAAATAAGACATCGACATTGGTAGTAATGAGACCAGTAACTTCTTAATCAACAAATTATTCTGAGTCTACCAGTAGCAGCTACAAAATTTAAATAATATTTTTCATTTTAATTGCGTGTAATTTCTGTAGATTCTTCATCCAACGTAGAGGAAAATGATACGAACAATGAAACAATATTTATAACGTAAGCTTTTTAAGTATATTACATTGAACATTATTAAATGTTTCGGTCGAACTTAAACAAATAAATATTTGTTATGTTTCATACGTCTTTAATTACTAATTAATTCTTTTTATTATTAAAAGTTGCGATAGCTCACTCGTAACACTATTCATAATCATTAAAAACTCATAGTTTCTCATAGCTCTTTAATAAAATTTGCCAATTTTTTTAGAGATATTCTCAGTTTTCCATAACTAATTTCGCATACCTTTGATTAATAAATATTTTATAGAAAAATAATTAGTTCTCCAAAGAAAACGAAACAATACTTGATCATTATTACATACTCTACTTTTCGTGTTAAATGAATATCTTAATTTGTTTTAATAAAACCGCATTCTTCATTGATTATATTATTATTGTTATTTATGTTATTATCAATAATCTTACAGCAGTTGCTACATGAAACAAGTTTCGAGGATATTTTGCGTGATGAAATGAGTGATGATTCATTTGAAGACGAGGAACCTTGCGGCGATGATGGAAATTTTCAATATGAATTCGCACATCTTCTAAATTTATTAAAAAAGGATGAATACAACCAAGTTCCTGATGCACATCTAGTAAAAGAAGAAGATTAAATAATGTTAATTTAAAGGATATTCATAATGGATATTGCTATCAACGATTTCTTGCATCGCTACCGGATGAAGATAAGGATTATGCAACTATCACATTCAATAGTGATGTGGCTCCTGTATTCAAAAGCTCAAATTGTTCTGTGTGGCCGATTCAAATTATTGTCAACGAAGTACCATTAAAAAATAGAGATAACCCTATTACATGCGCTTTGTGGTTTGGACGTGATAAGCCAAACATGACATCATTTTTAAGTTGCTTCGTGAAATGCATAAATGAATACTCAAACGATGGAATAGCTTGTACTATTAATAATGAAGTTAAGAATATTAAAATCTTTGCTTTATGTTGTTGCGTGGATTCAGTTGCTAGAGCTCCTATGCAAGGAATCGTTCAATTTAATGGATACTTTGGCTGCAACTGGTCCCTTCAACGTGGTGAATCAGTTTCGACTGGAAAAGGACACGCATTAAAGTATCCCATACCAAATACGAACGAAGAAATAAGATTAAGAACTGAAAAAGAAACATTAATTCACATACAGCAAGCTTTAGCTACAGGTAAAACTGTTTTTGGTCTAAAGTCAGCAACGCCGCTTTTAAATTTGCGTTATTTCAATGTTATTGATGGGTTTGTTCCTGATCATATGCACTGCATATCGCTCGGTGTTGTGAAGCAATTTACTGAAATGTGGTTGAATTCGAGCGGTGAAGATTATTCACTTGATAAAGAAGAAATAGCATTAATAAATGAAACAATAACTTCATTTAAAGTTCCCAGTCACTTAGCAAGGTTATCAAGATCAATTACTGATAGAAAATTCTGGAAATCTAGGGAATGGGAGAACTGGTTAATGTTTTATAGTTTACCTATACTAGAAAAAATTATACGCACCAATCCTCGTTTTGAAGCATATTTTCAACATTGACAGTTTCTTGTCGAAGCGTTCTATCTTTTAAAGAAAGACTGCTAACAATAGATGACTTACGTATAGCAAATTATTATTTAAGGCAATTTATTGCAAATGCAGAGAAATTGTATTCGAAACAAGCAATGACTTTCAATCTGCATCAGCTTAGCCATCTCGTACAAAGTGTTGCTGACTGGGGACCGTTATGGGCACATAACGGGTATCCCTTCGAAAATGGTAATGGACAAATTGTTAAAAATATTCATGCAGCAAAGGGTGTTATTGATCAGATCTGTAGAAATCTTCGCATGAAACAGAGTATAAGAATATTAGAAAATGATGTTAAAAGTAAACGAGAAAATTCACCTATTTTAGATTTTTCTTACAACTTAACAAACAGATCTACTAAAAAAACTGATAAACCCACTAATGTTAGGTATTTCGGTATACCGAAAATTCCAAATAATTTTACAGTAGAAGAAAACAATGTATCAGATAACATTGTGGCGTACCACAGAATGGTTAAAAATTTCTGTTTATATCAAACGAAGAAAAAACTTAATTTTAGAACTAACAATACTTTTGCTCAAACTAAAGAAGGTAATTTCATTCAATTACTTGAATTTATAGTCAACCGAGAGACTTGCACAGAACTAACAGTATGTAATTCAGTTACAGTTGATGATACATTTTTTAGTTTTTGTAATAGCATAAAAAAAATTGTTAATATTGAAACGATGTCCACTGTTATACAAACTAATAGTATTGAAAAAATTTGTATTTTTATGAAAATAAATGATTAAGCATACATATCTGCACTACCAACAATGTACAGTTATTCATAAAAAGTAATTTTTTATCACTACAATGAAAAACCGGATATAATTAATAAATATAGTTTCTCTGTAAAAACTCTCTTAAATTTGTATAAATATGTTTATGACCTCTCTCTCTCTCTCTCTCTCTCTCTCTCTCACTCTCTCTCTCTCTTTTTCTCACTCTCTCTCTCTCTCTCTCTCTCTCTCTCTCTCTCTCCTATATATACAGCCATATATATAAAATTGACAACTAAAAAGTAATTTTTATGTAAAATGTTTACTTAAAAATCCACCCGTTTTCAATTGGAAGTTTCACATGAAAATTTACGTAATTGTGGTTTTGTGTCAGCTAAAAATAATTTGAATCTTACATAAAAATACAGATAAAAAGTCATTTTTATGTAAAATATTTACTTAAAAATCCACCCGTTTTCAATTGAAAATTTCACATGAAAATTTACGTAATTGTGGTTTTGAGTCAGCTGAAAATAATTTGAATTTTACATAAAAATACAGCTAAAAAGTCATTTTTATGTAAAATATTTACTTAAAAATAGCGTAAATTTTCAAGTAAAAGTTTCACATGAAAATTTACGTGATTTTGGTTTCTTATCTATCCAAAATAATTTTAATTTTACATAAAAATACAGCTAAAAAGTCATTTTTATGTAAAATATTTACTTAAAAATCCACCCGATTTCAATTGAAAGTTTCACATGAAAATTTACGTAATTATGGTTTTGTGTCAACTGAAAATAACTTTAATTTTACATAAAAATACAGCTAAAAAGTCATTTTTATGTAAAATATTTACTTAAAAATCCACCCGGTTTCAATTGAAAGTTTCACATGAAAATATACGTAATTATGGTTTTGTGTCAACTGAAAATAATTTGAATTTTACATAAAAATACAGCTAAAAAGTCATTTTTATGTAAAATATTTATTTAAAAATCCATTCGTTTTTGTATTTTAATAGATGTAAGTTAACGTAAATAATCGTATTATTATAGGTATAAAATCAGCTATATTTATGGAAAATTATACATAAAAAATAAAAAAACAGTTAAAAAATATCTAATAATAGTTGGATATATGGCTAAAATTGCATATTTATATATAGCTAAAAAATTTATTAAAATCGCCGTCGATTATTAACTCGAAAATCCGTTAAAAAAATAGCTATATTTATTAACTAAAAAATAGGTAAAAATCTAGTTGAAAAATCCACATGACTATAGCTAAAATCCATGTGAAAAACAGCTGTATTTTTACATGTTATTTTAGGTCTTTTTTTTTAGGTATTTTTTCAGCTGAACATTTTTGACCGGGTAGCAACGTCCACTTTGCAACCAGATTTATAGATTGGCACAATTTCTGAAATCTTAAGAGCATCAGACCATACTGATTGTTCGATGCATTGATTGTAAATATAAGCGAGTGTGTCTGATATAAAAATAGATATTGTCTTAATAGATTTTGCATTTATAGTGTCTACCCCTCCATTTTTGTTTTTCATATTTTCAATAATTGTTTGTACTTCCAATGCATTAGTCGGTCTTAAAAATATAGAATTTTTATTACTAGGAGGTAAAATTATATTCTTGTTTCTTGTTATTTTAATACTATTACTCAACTTTTCACCAATATTACAAAAATAATTATTCATATAATTAGCTATATCATTAGGTTAAGTCAATATTTCATTATTTTCTTTTGTCATTTTGTTTATATTATTTATTATTTTCCGTAAATTCTAGCATTATTTATATTGGCTTTAATCCTATGTTTCTCATAATTGATTTTAGCATCTTTTATAACTTTATTTAATATTTTTACATAATTTTTATATGTCTCTTTTATTTGATCATTATTTGTGTTTTTTTTTCATTTTGTGGTAAAGGTATTCTTTATTTTTACACGATTTCATAATTGCTGTTGAAATCCAACCTGATCTAGGAAAGAGATTTTTTTTGTGACTATTTTGTTTTTTTTATACACGTGGCTTTATCCTGACATTCTTTAATTTTATTTATTAACACATTAATAGCAAAATTTGGATCATTAATTGTTTTAATACTTTGCCAGTCTATAGCACTTGCCAAACTAAAAAGTTTTTTGTAGTTGTGAGTTATATTATTGACAGTCTCCTTGTTATATTGTGGTTTTTTAACTTCAATAAACAAAGGATAGTGACCTGGTGTTGGAATACATAGTTTATAAGTTTTCGTATTAATACTTTCTGTTTTTATAAATATGTTATAAAATACACGTTCCATTACCACTATTGTGATTTTCGTTTGGTCTCGTTATTCCAATAAAGCCAGGGAAAAATCCATTTTCAAGTAAATTGTTTAAAAATTCCTGCCTGATATTATTACATTTTAGAATATCAATATTAAAATCTCCTATAATTAAATGGTTTTTTGAATTTCTTTTTAGACTTAGTAACGTTTTCATATTCCAAATAAATTCTGTACACGGCAGATCGTGAAATCTGTATAAAGCTGATATTTCGATATTGCTGTTATTTTTTAGTTTTATCATTGTGTGCAAAATTTTAAGTCTACCTATTTCAATTACTTCCGATTTACAAGTTACCTTTTTCTTGATGTAAATAACCACTCCATCAGATTGATTTATTTTGCTATAATTATAAAGTATATCATAACCAGATAATCTAAAATATCTGCAGTACTCAAGGTTCCACAATTCCGAACATATAATTATATATGGTTTTATCAACAGACTCTTAACTAAAATTTGTAACTTATCAAAATTTGTATTTAAACTTCTAATATTGACATACATTATACAATTAGTTTTAATATCTATTTTATTGTTAAGAGTTTGTAGATCATTAAACGAGACTTCTCTGTGTTCAACTTTGTGTTCAACTTCTTCTAGTAGTTCCATCTTTTGAGCCATTGTAATATCTTATACTTTGTTGTTGTTTGTATCAATAACTGTAGTTCCTTCCTTATCATTGGTATGAGTCATTGTCTGGTTATTGGATCATACGGGTAGTCATTTTTTCTAGTCGTTCTTTTTAGTAGTTGCTTGTAGTATTCACATACCTCTTTATTATCTGCTATATGATTTGTATGCCAATTTGTTTTATTTTTTTCATTTGATTTTGTACAGTTACAACATTGCAGATTGTTTCTTTGATTACAGTCTTTCTCATCGTGTTCACCTGAGCAAAATTTACAAATTAATTCCCATTTACACTTTGTTTTAGAGTGACCATAAAAGCAGCATTTATAACATATATTAATATTAAAGTCATCGTAAATTTTGCAACTAGTATAGCCAACAAATACCTTTTTTATTGCCATTAATTTCTCATAAGTATTTGCGTTAACTTCAGCTATAACTGACCATAGATTATTTTTTTTATTTTGGTACTCGTGGACAACACTTATCATTTTCTTGTAGCATATTCCTTATCCTAATATCACATTCAATTTCACTTAAACTATCTTTACTTAAATCGTCAATTTCAACTATTTTTATTCGAGGGCATTTTCTTTTTGGCTGATGCTATTTGTACGACAGATTTCCTAACCTCAAAATATATCAATAGACGAAAGGAGTACACTAGAAAATTTTGAAAATTAGACAAACTTTGATAGATGACTAAAGAAATAATATCCCTTATTGTGTGGTAACTATTTTTTTACCTGTTATATCAAAATTTCCGCACTCAAACGATACGCGTTTCTGTCGTATCTGTATATATAGATATACCACGAATACAATCTGTCGTACAAATAGCCGCGCCGTTTCTTTTTTCTATTTCAACTGTTACTTCATCGTCACTTGCTTCTTCTATGATTTTTTATACTTCTTGAACATCACATTTATTTCCACACTTTATTATTATTTTGTCTTTGACTGTATAAATAAAAACTTTATTTATCTGCTTCTTATTTTACATATAGCTTCCTTGATGTCCCTGTCGTAAATTTTAAATGTTATTAACAGTTAATAACTGTTAAAAATTATTTAAAACTATTTAGAACTGTTTAAAACTGTTTATAAATGTTACAAAATGTATGATTTTGGACACTTTTTTCTAATTATAATACTTTGTAACAGTTTCAAACAGTTTCTAATAGTTTTAAACACTTTCAAACAGTTTCAAATAATTTTAAATTTGATATATTTCAGGAAAAATTAAGAATTAATAAATTATTATTATTATTATTATTATTAATTAATAATTATTTAATAGCCTCATTATTATAATCATGAGAATCAAGGAGCGCGGGAGCACTCCGAAGGCAAGTAATAGTCAAACAACGCAGAAGAAGCCTAAGGAGTGCTTAATTATACTAATAATTAATTATTACTATGTTAATAATAATAATTAATAAATATTTAAAAGTTATTAAATAATTTAATAACTCTTATAAACTGTTAAAAACTGTTGAAAAATGTTACAAACAGTTACAACCCGGCAAAAAATGATCCATGTATGGCCATATATACTCATATATAAAAATCTGCATGGACATATATGACCATACGTGATTATATATAACCATATTTGATCATATATGGATTTTGTCTCTATATAAAAACACATGGTTGTATATAAGCAAGTATAGTCATACATGACTATATATGATCATATATGGATATATATAATATTTTTGTAAGTCATCTTTATACGTGTCCATATTCATCCATATATGAACATATATCATTATATACAAATATGTAAAACCGTATACGACCGTACATGGACGTAAATGAATGTATATTGATTTGATCATGTATGTCTATATAGCATCCTATATATTCATATGACTATATTTGCTAATATACAAGTATATATGTTTATATAGAGACAAAATCCATATATGATCATATATAATCACGTATGCTCATATATCCCCATGCAAGATTTTTATATACGGATGTATATGGCCGTAAATGGATCATTTTTTCTCGGGAAACGATTAATAACGTCCAAAATCCTACATTTTGTAACATTTTTAAACAGTTTATAACTCTGTCTAACAGTTTTTAACATTTTTGAACAAAAATATTTCCGCTAGGGGTTATCTTGTACAATTTGTAGATTTTTATCACTGTTAATTACTTTAACAATTATATCCTCAATGTTGGTAATTTTGGCTCTCTTTTGCTTACATAACATTTCAGCAAAAGTATGATTTGGTATTTTGTTATTTAGTTGTTGTTGATGCTACAATTTTTCTTCCCGGTCAAAAATATCCAGTTGGGAAATCCAACTGGATTTTCCAAGAGGAAAATCCAGCTGGGGAAGAGTGGATTCCAGCTGGATTTTGGTGGATTTCCAGTCGGATTCCCAGTTGATGATATCAAATATTCCCACCCATTTTTAACTGGATTAAATGGAAATCCACTTATAATAAATGGGAATTCCTGGGCGAAGGCGGAAATCCATGTAAAAATCCAGTTAAATGTTGGTGGGAATCCACCTAACTTTCGCATTTCTATTAAATGGGAATCCACTCAAAATTCTACTTAATAATAAATGGGAATCCCAGCGTGACGGCGGAAATCCATGTAAAAATCCAGTTTAATATAGATGGGAATCCATCTAACTTTCGCTTTTCTATTCAATGGAAATCCAGTTAATAATGCATAGGAATCCTGTTATATCTAGGTGGGAATCCACTTAAATATCCAGTTAAAAATGGGTGGGAATATTTGGTATCATCAACTGGGAATCCGACGGGAAATCCACCAAAATCCAGCTGGAATCCACTCTTCCCCAGCTGGATTTCCCTCTTGGAAAATCCAGTTGGATTTCCCAACTGGATATTTTTGACCGGGTTCTAGTAGTTGGTTATTTTTCTTCAATTCCAAATTTAATTCTTTTAGTGCATTCTTATGTTCAATCATATCTTCAGTTTCAATTTTAAATTCTGTTATTTCTTCTTCCATTTTTTTTTTTTTTTGAGCATGTATTTTTCTTGAATACTCTTGAGTTTGAGTTCATACTTAGCTATAATTTGTTCTATTAGGTTACTTTCAGTTGGATCTTCTTGGTTTTTTGAGGTTAGGATGGGAGTACATGAGCATACACCCAGAATATTCTTTAAGCTTTTCAAATTTTTATCTCTAATTCCACAACTAGTGTGATATATTTTGTTACAAAATAAACAATACAAGACAGATACTTTTTTCTTACAACAACCAAGATTTACTTCATCTGGCGGAAGGGACAAACTTGTCTCTCCTGCCATCTTCCCGCCATATATATTCAATTATTAATATAATTGAAAGATATTAGACCTTAAACTTTTTATGGTTCCTTTTATAATATAATTTTTTTACATTATCTTTAGTATTACCTAAAAATTTGGAAGATACATGATGTAAGCTATAGATATGTGAAAGTATGTAAGAATTGAGATTTTAAGTTGCTTTGTATTATTAAAAGCATATTCATTAAATAAAATTTGTTTAGTTTAAATTACTATCCCTGCTGAAAATCACTACCTTGATATCTGGAAAACAACCTTGATATACCTTTATTATGGATCGATTTACCTTGACTCAAGGTAAAGCAAGATACAATCAAGGTAAATCAAGGTTGATTTGAGATAATCGAAGTAATTATTTTCAGCGGGGAAAGTATATAAGTAATAAGTAAAAAGACATTGTCATAAAAAATCAAGAGTACGCTCTTATATAAATTGTATAATATTCTACAATTCTAAAAAGATTCATGTAAAAATTAAAATTTTGTTTTGCATACTTTTTTATTCTTAGATCCATAATTAATCCAATATAATAATAATATAACAGTTAATAATAATGATATTAATAATAATAAATATAATAGAGAAGGATAATAATAATAATAAATGTGATATATAATAATAATAATAATAATAATATAATAATAATAATAATAAATTCCTTGACAAAGCTTAGTGGCAATGAATGGATGATTTTTTATAATGTGATGTTTATTAAGGTTGTATTGTCCTTAAGGACCTTCCAAAAGATTATTTTTCATGTTAAAACTGCGATATATAATTATATAAACTAATTAATCAATTTTTGGTTCTCGTAATCAATGTATTAATGCAATTGGAATATTATAAGCTTGAAAAATTCCAATTACATTAATACATTGATCACCAGAACTAAAAATTGATCAATTGCTTAACATAATTATTTATCACAGTTTTAACGACAAAAACTAACTTTTGTCAAGGACCTTATGCTTACAGCCAATACAAACTTAATTTTTATACAAAACAAAATATAGAAAAAAAAAGAAAATAAACCTTACCGATTCAAATTTGATAAATCAATAATATCCAAGTCTATGATATGCATGTGTCTAAAACCCATTAATGCCAAGTTTTTCAAACATTCACAACCTAATCCACCAGCACCAACTACCAAAATTTTACAATTTTGCATGAGAAATTTTAAAGCTTCAGATGATGGTTCAAAATCTGGTCGACAAAATGGACCAGATCTTTCCAAGATTTTTCTTAAATAACTTAATTTCCTGTGCATGTATTCTATTTCTGTCATTTGTAAACAGTTAGGCTTTTTTAATACTTACTAACTAAAACAATATAAAATAACTGATATAACTCAAAACCGATTGTATATACACGGTAAAATAAGAAAATTTATACTTAATTCGCATATAGCAACTAATAGAGCGACAATAATAAAACTATTAATATTTCTGAATATATTTTCAAAGATTTGATTTTATTGTATTAAATATATACTTTAAACAAACATATATTATCCTATTTCCTATTTTAAAAGGCAAATTTTTTTTTATTTTATTATTATCCTATTTTCCTATTTTAAAAAGCAGATTTTGTTTTTAGAAACTAAAATTTTGCATGAAATTCATTATATTGCAATTGTATTCAATTCTGTACACTATTTTGTATTGTTACGGCCAGAACAATTAGGCCCTTCACACAGCTCTGAGTTGCAGATCCAGTAGATCACAGATTCACAGGGCCCTTTCTACATATGTGTGTTCTGTCTGTTCTAGGCAACTTCTCTGATTCTCTCTGTCTGTCTCTGACTTACATAAACGAAACAGATCTATCTGTCTTTGTCGGGAACACACAGAATACACAGAACACACATATGTAGAAAGGCCCCAGGGGCTAGTCATAGACCTATACTCAGGCCCCTGCCACATAAGCACGTATGCATCCGTATGCACGCGTATGAGCACGTGCACACATCTCGTGCGGACGCGCACGCTCGCTTCTCTCATTGGTCGTCGCAGGCTTGGGGCCTTTGCACGCTAAAAGCATAATGCAAAGGAATAAGGAATAAGAGGGCATAAGGGCCTTTGCACGCTAAAAGCATAACGCGAAGGAATAAGGAATAAGAGGGCATAAGGTGGACATAAGGTACTTATGCTCCGCTTATTCCTCTTATGCCCGTGTTGTGTACGCAACGAAACGTGCATAACCTCTTGATTTTTTTGGAGTAAAGTTTTCGAAATGAAATAGCTTACTGTAATTATTAATTGACTCTAATTGGTTACAATGTAAAAAGTTGACAAAATAATAAAACTTGAGGGGCTTTTGTATTTTATTATTTCAACGTGCAGAAGTGAGAAAAGTTTTCTTCTTAATCATTTAGTGATTATTTTTATAATAATTTATAGTGTAGACATTTTTGAACAATGGATGACGAGGTAAATGTTTACTTGCAATTTATTATTAAAAAACTTACTCCAAAACAAGCAATTTAGGGGTTATGCACGATCCGTTGCGTACACAACACGGGCATAAGAGGAATAAGCGGAGCATAAGTACCTTATGTCCACCTTATGCCCTCTTATTCCTTATTCTTTTGCGTTATGCTTTTAGCGTGCAAAGGCCCTAGTTTTTTCTCGGTGTTAGTTAATTCATTTTATTAGTTTTTGACTAATAGAATGCATTACCTTTCAATATATTTACAATGTATGAAAAAACGTAAAAATATTTTAATGTTAATCTTTTTTTGTTGTAGAGTAAAACAAATTATCTCATAGTTTTTTATTGCGACACAAAAGTTTATGTATTCATTACATGGCTGTATTTTCACATTGTCTATACCTATGTTATCAAAACTTTTAATGTTCATCCTTTTTCGTTATTATTGTTTATCGTTATAGAGTAAAAAAAAATCACTCATAGTGATATGTTTTATTCCCTGCGATATAAAGGTTTTAGGATTCATTATATCGCTGAATTTTTACATACGTACGATATATGATATAAAGGTTTTCGAATTCATTATATCGCTGGATTTTCACATTTGTACGATATATCCTAAAAACATTGTAGTCAATTCGCCATACTCGTTTGCCGATACGCGATACACACGCATCTCCGTATACCACTGCAGAGCAACCCCCCGGAGTTTCGGAACCGTATGTTAAATTATAAAGCGCTCCGAAATGTGTAACCAACCACGTTCATGCAAATACCAGCTCTTATGTCTGAACCTCTGTCGACGATCGTCAACGGTCGGTCATACCCATGGTCATTCCCAGCAAATTAAGGATCATTTACAACGTCCAGTTTGTCTTAATTACGGAACATTCCGTAACCTCACAGCACCGGAAAGATAATTTTGAAGCGATCCAAAAAGCCGAACCACAGTTTCCGCATTTCGGAATACGCGCAAGAAATAGCATTGAAAAAAAAATATATATATATATGTGTGTGTGTGTGTGTGTATATATATATTATACACTAGGGGATACCCCCCTGCTCGCTCCGCTCGCCAACCCCCATTAGTAAGTGGACTTTTTATTTATCAGTTTCTATTCTAAAATTAAAAAAAATAGTAGAGAGTATTATATAGATATTATTAAAAATAAGTAAGGATCATAAGTCTTTATCTAAAAAAAATTTAACATACGAGCATAGGCATCACAGTTTCTAGGAGTGAGGTTATGTGACATTTTCGACCCTGAAATCAAAGATTAAGTACAAATAACTTTCTGTACGGTATGTGGAAAAATTGTATATTGCCTTCGGTAGCAATGAGGACCACGAACGCACGCGAGTTGGGCCTTCGCTTCGCTTGATCCTGAAAATATGGATAAACACAAATAACTTTCTGTACGACATATGAGGAAATTGTATATCTCTAGGTAAAGGTAATATATGGACTGAACAGTGACTCTATATAATATATAGAGATATAAAAAGTCTATCTTTTCCACGCCACCCAAGAGGTAGATAGATAGGCACGTTTTTTTTATAGTGGTTTCCCCATTTTTTACTATCTTTGAATTCATTTTCCATTAAATATGTCATTTTTTGTTTTCATAATAAAAAGTTAGTAAAAAAAGACCTATTCCTCTGTTAAAACTGTATAATTTTCAAGTATTACTTTTATTCTATTAAATAAACATATGTTATATTTTTAAACATTTTTATAGTTATTTAAATAACATAAATTTTAAGCTTGAAAGTCATTCAAAGCTTTTGAACTTCATATTGATTTCAAAGATCGCTCAAAGTATGACGCTAAAAATATTAATTATGAAGGTTGCTGAAAGCAGACCGAAACTTAAATCGAAACCGTTGTTGAGTTCTAAACGTAGATCGATTTTGAAGGTTAAACAAAAGAAAGTTAAGTCATTGAAAATATATTAATTTTAAAAGTTGTTGAAAGCTAATCAATTTTGGAGGTCTGAATACTGACATGTATATGTCAGACCTATTTTGAAGGTCGCTGATAGCAGACTGATTTTGAAGGTCGCTGATGGCAGACCGATTTTTGAAAGCTAATCAATTTTGGAGGTCTGATAGCAGACCGATTTTGAAGGTCGCTGATAACAGACTGGTTTTAAAGATCGTTGATAGGAGACTAATTTTAAAGGTCTCTGATAGCAGTCCGATTGTAAAAACATTTTTTAATAATGTCGTTGATAGCAGACCAATTAAGACATTTTTTAATACATTTTTTTTTAATTTAAAAGTCAATAATAGTAGACCAATTTTGAAGGTCGCTGAAAGCAGACCAATTATCTACTAAGATTTTCAATTAGATTTTTTATATAATTTAAATTATATTCTTTCAATGTCTCCTCTAAATATTCATTATACTTATTTGCTTCCTTTATATTTTCTTCTATTTTTGTATTTAATTCGGACAGTCGATTTTCTTCTTCCAATGTATACACTTCTACATATATTTTTTTTCTGGATCCCATAATACTGGAAATTGTGTTTTATTTTGGTTTAAATGATTATTGTATTCATCTATTAAATTGTTCATATAATTATTGTCCTCGTGGTCATGTTCTAACAACTGTTTATTTAAATCGTCTAAAATTTGAGCTTGTTCAATGGTGTGAACTTCTATAAATTTTTTTTCTTTTGGATCCCAACGGATTGGAATTGGTTTTACATCACCTTGATCTGCCATGTTTTTTAATTTAATATACCTTGAATTAATATAAATATTATAAAAAATAATTTGTAATTTTATTACATAATAAATATAAGAATAATTATAATTGTTCATCAAAAATTTCTTTCCACACAATATTGATAATTTCCTCTGTATTTTCCGGATCATTTTGAATAAATATATTATTAGGATTCCTACATCTATAGTCTAGTTATTTTTAATCGCGTTCCATTGCATAAACCTTTATTTATACTTAAGTTTCTTATTAACATTACTATCGCATTAATTTTCAATTTAATTTATGTGGAGGTAAACCGTCACGAATATTATGCAAATATTCAATAGGAAAATTTATGTAAATATTATCATCTGATAGATCAACACCTTTATATGTAGCAGTATTTATACTATAATAAGTCATTTCATCACTATCGATCAATTTTAATATTTTATTATTCAGAATAGTTGAATCTTCATTATGAGACGTTAAAATGACACTATTCATAGATAAATTATAATTTATATCTTTATATATATCCAAACAAACATCGTCAGTTTTCCAACTGTTTGGTACTTTGAATGGATTAATTATTCCCTCTCCAATATCTAATAAAAATAAAGCGAATTCTTTATTGTTAGAACGAATATTTTTTTTTAACTTCATTATATTCAAAAGTGGCCAAATATCTGAATATTTTATTGTTTCTTGTACAATTGTGTTTCTACAACCGTTTTTAATAACTGGAAGAATTTGCCGAAAATCTCCTCCTAATCCAATTAATTTCCCCCCAAATGGTAAATTATTATTACAAACATCTCTTAATGTTTTATCTACAATGTCTAAAGCTTTTTTTGGTATCATTGATGCTTCATCCCAAATTATTGCATCTACTTCCCGTAATTTTTTCTTATCAGAGTCTAATTTTAAAATGCACTTTCTATACTTTCTAAATCTAAAGGTAATTTAAATGTTTTATGACTTGTCATTCCTTTTGGTAATAGTATTGACGCAATACCAGTCCAAGCCATTGATAACATTTCTTTTTCTTTAAACAAAAAGTAAAAAATTAATGTTTTGTATAAAAATGTTTTACCTGAACCACCAGGACTGTCTATAAAATGAATCTTATGTTCATTATTTAATAATTTCTCAAAAATATACTTTTGTTCTAAATTTAGTTGAGTATACATGTTACTAAACATTTCTTCACAGAATAAAATTTCAGTCTTATTAACTTCATTACATTCAATTTTTAAGATTTTATTTGGTTCAGGCGATCCAAAATCTATACATGATTTTTTGTTTAATGATAACATTTCATTTATTTGTATGAGGGCATTGTTTAATTTATCATCTTTAAAATCTTCTATGAAAAAGTTATTAAATTCCTTCCAAATATTATTACCATTAATATTTTCAGATAGTAAATACCAAGCAAAAAATTGACGTAGTTGATATCCTAACATAACGTCACAAGCTTCTTTAAAAATATTTTTTATTTGTAAGTCATCATCAACTAAACCCATTTTTATTGCAGTTTCTCTGTATTTGTTATATGTAATTTTTTCATACGTTCGTAAATCTTGAAACGAAATTGCACCTTTAACACGATTTAAAATTAATTTTAAATGAAATTGTTCAACATCCTTTGAAGAAACAATATTTAAACGACCTATTATATAATTTTCTTGATTTCGTTTTCGTTTGATCCAACATTTATTTTTAAAGTTGTAATATTTAGGTATATTAACATATTTTATATTCCTTGCATAATTATCTTTTTTATTTAAATTAAACCATGCTGTTAATGTTGTTTTATAATTTTCTAAAGCTTCAGTCTCGTTATTTTCTTCAAAAATAATTCTTTGTTGATTTTCTGTATGATTTTCTGTATGAAAAATTTATGTTAATTAAATAACTATAAAAATGTTTAAAAATATAACATATGTTTATTTAATACAACAAAAGTAATACTTGAAAATTTTACATTTTTTTTAACAAAGGAATAGGCCATTTTTTACTAACTTTTTATTATGAAAAAACAATGAAATATTTAATGGAAAATGAATTCAAAGGTAGTAAAAAAGGAAAACCTCTATGAAAAAGCGCGCCTATCTATCTACCTCTTGGGTGGCGTGGAAAAGATAGACTTATTTGTGTTAAAAGAAATATCAATGGTCCTCATTGTTTGGAGACAATATACAATTTTCCCATATACCTTACAGAAAGTTATTTGTGCTTAATCTTTAATTTCAGGGTCGAAAACGTCACATAACCTCTTTCCTAGAAACTGCGAAGCCTATGCTCGTACGTCTATTATTTTTCCGATGATTAGTGCCGTTTATAATTGTTTACGGCCCGAGCGAAGCGAGACTCCCTGACGTCAATGTGAAACCACAATACTTTACGCGTAGTGTGAGAAAAAAAGATCTCTGTCGCATGTATACCGAGATGATAAAAACGATTAAAGAAAAAAGTGAATATGAGGGGGGGTAAGAGGGGGGAACGAGCGGCGGGCGAAGGAGAGGGCAGATGGGCACCTGAGGGGCGGGTGAGGGGCGGGTGAGAGGGGGCTCAGAGGCTATTTTAATATAAAAAAACTCATTAAAATACGCAGATTTTTACGTTATTTTGAGGGGGTTGGGGGGGGGGGTAGAGGGGGCGAATTAGGGGGACTGATGTTCAAAAACAACACTAACATCTATATAATATAGGTAGATACACACACACACACATCCACACACACACACATACACGCCCACGCTCACACCTACGCCCTCGCCCACACCCACACCCACACACACACACACATATGCACGCGCACACACACACACCCACACAAACACACATACACACACACACACACACACACACACACACATATATATATATATATATAATAACTATGGGAATTGTGCGTTATTATTGGGTGTTGGAATTAATTCGTAACATTTCATTTAATGAAAAAATATTATTTATTTCATATGAAAATAAAAAAAAACATTAATTAAAGTATTACCCATCGCTTTGTAGTACTTTTGACCACCTTTCGGGCAGTGAACGAATACCGCGCCGGAAGAACTCTTCGTCTTTAGATGAAATCCACGAAACGATCCATTTTTCTACAATCTTCATAAGATATGAACTTCTGCTCATACAAGCTATGAGCCATTAATCGAAGCAAGTGGTAGTCGCTAGGAGCAATATCTGGAGAATACGGCAGGTGCGGTAGCACTTCCCATTTAAGTGTTTCCAGATATGTTTTTACCGGTTTTGCAACGTGTGGGCGAGCAGAAAAATTACTTTTTTGTGTCTTTCGAAGTATTCCGACCGTTTTTCTTTCAATGCACGGCTCAAGCGCATCAGTTGCAGTCTCTAGAGATCCCCAGTTACGGTTTCATGCGGTTTTAGGAGTTCACAATAAATGACACCCCTTTGATTCCACCAAATACAGAGCAGGAGTTTTGACCCATGGATATTGGGCTTTGCCACTGATGTTGCTGGTTCGCCGGGTTTGGTTTCAATTCAGGTGGGACCCAATGTCCTTCCTTTGGATCATTCCCAAACTTTTAAGACTTTTTCCCACTGTTGATAAGTCAACTCCCAGTGACGTATACAATTCTTTAAGTATTTGACACGAGTCTTCATTGAGAAATGCCTCCAAATCATTATCTTCAAATTTTTTTTGCTGACCAGGTCGCTCCTTGTCATCCCAGTCGAAATCAACAGGTTTAAAACGTGTAAACTACTTCCGACACGTTTGCACAGTTAGAGCATATTAAAGTAATGAAGTAAAACTCCCCGCAAAAACACTTTATTCGGCACAAATTTTGACATGTTCAATAAATTATAAAGTGTTGTTATTTATGATTTAAAAAAGGTTATGTACGGCAAATGGCGTCCTATGATAGCTGTTTACGATCTATACATTACTTTAGGTAGCAACGAAATAGTGTATTACTTGTGCCATCTCTTGTAAAACGCTACGAATTAATTCCAACGCCCAATATATTCAGCGTTATATATCGCCTAGATAAAATAGCGCCAAAGCAAGACTCGCGCGATTGATTTCGCAATGCAACACGCTGCCAAAATATTCTTGTGCTAGTAAGACGTGTGCTAGTAAGACATGGATATACGTCTCTATTTCACATGTTCTCCAATATATCAAACAAAAAATGTATTCAAAGAAAATGAATGTTGTGCAAAAGAAATAAAAGTTCTTTCTTTCTAGTTTCAATTTTTTTTCAAACTGAGTAGAACGTTTCTGAGCTACATGGCTGAGGTTTAAAGAAAAGGGCTTTTCTGCCATTTTCTTCAAAAATTTCTACCTTTAAAAAAAAAAGGGTGAAAAGACGTATTTTAAATTGTACACAAGTTTTCCCGTATATTTCGTGACATCAAAAGGAAGAAAAAATACCTCCGGAATATGTGCATTAACCAAATTTTTGATCAGTTTTAAGGCCGCCTAAAGTTGAAATTTTTTGAAAATTTCCTCATATATTTAATATAACGATGTACTTACGATTTAACCATGGTACAGCGTCATGTACAATAGATTTTTCCAACGATTATGATTAAATTCGAATTACTATATTCGGCAAAAATACCGACTTTTGAGGATTTTTTAGCATTTTGAGGAGCATCCTCAAAAGTCGTCGGTACCCGCTTAGCAATTTGAGGATTGAGGACAATAGTGTGTTAATACATCAATTTCGGAAATTCCGTAATATTTTTCCGTAAAAGCGGGCGCTGCAGGCGTCGTGGTGTTAGTCAATAACCTTAGGGTCATTATTTCTTTAGTCACGCGCTTGTTTCCTGATTGTTTAAAACAATGTTTATATTGGTGTCACTACTATTGTAGAAAACCTTTATGAAATCCTCAAAAGGATCCCAGGATAAAATTATATATATATATGTTTGTAAATAGGTACTTTTGAGGAGATGTGAACCTTTCATTCAGAGTTCGGACAATGTGACTAAAGAAATAATGACCCTCAGGTTACCGACTCTGGGAAAAGCGGGTATAGATTTCTCCTCAAGTCACGATTCTTGCTTTGAGAAATTTGAGGAGTCTCTTCAAAATGCCGACATCTCTTCAAAAATACCAATCTATACGTTGATATCTCTTCAAATATACCAATTCCCATAGTTATGAGATATATATATATATATATATATATATCTCATAACTATGGGAACTTGACTTGAGGAGAAATCTATACCCCCTTTTCCCAGAGTCGGTAACCTGAGGGTCATTATTTCTTTAGTCACATTGTCCGAACTCTGAATGAAAGGTTCACATTTCCTCAAAAGTACCTATTTACAAACATATATATATATATATATATATAAACTTCAATATTTTTTTTAATTTTAATTAAAATTTTGTTTAAGGCTGTATATCAATATTTACATAGAAGTAAATTATCTGAATTCATAAAAAACGACAAAGCAGTAGACTTCATTGTTAAAAAAGTATTAGCTCTTGCTTTTTTAAAACATTCGATGATAGAACATGAATTCAAAAACATCATCAATGGAATTACGGACTTGTACAAGAAAAAATTAAAAAATGTTTTCTCTTATTATATTAGTTATTGGTTAAAAACGGTAAAACCCGAAGGTTTTAGTGTGTATGGATTAATGCAACGTACAAACAACGTAGCTGAGAGCTACCATTCCAGACTAGGGCACAAAATGGGGGTGCATCCCTGTCCATGGGATTTTGCCTGTAAGTGAAACATTTTTTATTTTAAAAATACGTCTAGAATACTAATAATAATAATAATACTGTTATGTCGTCACCGATCTTATAGGCATTTTTTATCATCATCTTATTATTACCGATTCCTACTTGCATGTAATCTATTTATGAATTATCAAAACTGAAATATTTACTAAAAATACAAAAACCTTTCCGTTTATGTGAGAAAAACTACTAAAATAGATTGCAAGTTCCTGTCTTTAAAAAGTGATAACGGAAAAGTGAAAATAAAACTATTGTGGTTGGCTGATTCTGATGATCTTGAATGTCTGATTGGTTAATATCCCATGACTTAAGCTTGTATGGCCCGTAACATCCCATTCAAAACTTAGTTCTTAACGTTAAAACTAAATTTTAAAGGGCTATCAGTACATTTTCATAGATATTTGAGTATTATTACTGTAAAAATTGTAAATATACCAGCCCTGGTGGAAATTCATCTATATGAAATGGCCAAGAAGTTGTAAAATAGCTAGTAAAACTAGCTAATTAATAGTTATAGTGAAACGATTTTTCGACCATAGTTTGCCTATTTCTTAAATTTTTTTTTTTTTTTTATTTATTTATTATTTCTTAGATTGATGTAACAACAAAATATTCGCATTTGATTTACTTACTAATTTTATCTTTGATGTAAGAGTATAAAGTGCATTGGATGGATTACCAAAATATAAATAAATAACATTAACTAATAAATCATGTGTTGTACTCACTCTATGAATAATTCTGCAAAACTGTTATTTCTCCGCCTGATTCTCTTTCTCACTCCTTATCATAATAGCAAGCCTTCTAGGTCTAGGTGTTTAGATGGCCGATGATGGAGTCCGGGTTATGCGCTCCATAGGTTTTTGTACCCAGGTGTTGAGACAGCTCGATTACGAGGTCTAGCTGTTCCAGGTGGCCGGTGATAGAGTGTAAGTGATGCGTTCCGAAGATTTTTGTGTCCAGATGTCGAAACAGATCGTATGCGAGGTCTGAGCGTTCCAGGTGGACGATGATGGAGTTTACGTGATGCGCTCCGTAGGTTTTTGGGTCTAGAGACCAAGACAAATCGAATGCGAGGTCTAGGTGTTTCAGATGGCCGATGATCGAGTTCGGGTAGTGCGCTTCGTAGGTTTTTGAGTCCAGGTGTCGGGACAGCTCGAATGCGAGGTCTAGCTGTTCCAGGCGGCTGATGATACGCTTCGTAGACTTTTGTGTCCAGGTGTTTTGACAGATCGGATGCGAGGTCTAGGTGTTCCAGACGGCCGATGATGGAGTTCGGGTAGTGCGCTCCGTAGGTTTTTGTGTCCAGGTGAAGGGACAGGTCGGATGCGAGGTCTAGGTGTTGCAGATGGCCGGTGATGTAATCCGGGTGATGCGCTCTGAAGGTTTTTGTGTCCAATTGTCGGGACAGATCGGATGCGAGGTTTAGGCGTTCCAGGTAGCCGATGATGGAGTTTACGTGAAGCGCTCCGTAGGTTTTTGTGTCCAGAGGCCAGGACAAATCGAATGCGAGGTCTAGGTGTTCCAGATGGTCGATGAGTCCGGGTAGTGCGCTCCGTAGGTTTTTGTGTCCAGGTGAAGGGACAGGTCGGATGCGAGGTCTAGGTGTTTAGATGGCCGATGATGGAGTCCAATTTAATATTATGATTTTCAAAATATTACCTGCATCTGAAATTTTGTGGCACAGTTCTGCACTTTTTTGTACATATTCTGGATATAGTTTACAAAATTTCTACCAAGAGATAGTTTAGATTTGGTTTTTATTTTTTTGGTTGAGGGTTTAATTGTTTATTGAAATTTAAACAAATTTCAATCTATTTAGTTTTTATGAACAAAAAATGTTCCTCAAATTTTAGGTCGATATTTGCAAAAATAAAAAAGCTATGCAATATTGAAAATTCAATTTTTTTGCAATTTTTGGTTAAAATCCAAGTTTATTCATTTTTTAACTGAAAATCTTGAAACTTTTTGTATAGTACATTGATTGGCAAAAGGTTTGAATTTTTTCTGTAGAATGTGCCAGTATTTATTTTATGACCCTTTTTGAAAGTCTCTGATTGGCTGCTTCTTAGTATACCTTCATCAAAGGATATTGAGGCAGCGGCCAAATATTCTTTATTCGACAAATTTTTTTTGTATTCTTCTTCGAAAACCCTTCAAAATGCTTTTTTTGATCAATACTGGCCGAGCAAAGGGACAAAAGTGACAATTTTTTGAAATATCAAGAAAAATCCATAATTTCAACTTTTGATAACATGATTAATGAAACTGAATATTATTCATACATCTTATGGCATGGACCGTACCACTGAATTTTGTTAGAGCATCAAATAGAACATTAGAAATATCTATTTTCAATAATATTAGGCTTACACAATAAGCAATACCTAATTATGAATTAATAATAAATTAAGCTATAGAGGTTAATTACTATAATGCTGTCAAAATGAAATCAGGCAACAGACTGATAATTTCATTCATAATTAGGTATCGCTTATTGTGTAAGCCTAATATTATTGAAAATAGATATTTCTAATGTTCTATTTGATGCTCTAACAAAATTCAGTGGTACGGTCCATGCCATAAGATGTATGAATAATATTCAGTTTCATTAATCATGTTATAAAAAATTGAAATTATGGATTTTTCTTGATATTTCAAAAAATTGTAACTTTTTTCCCTATGCTCGGCCAGTATTGATAAAAAAGCATTTTGAAGGGTTTTCGAAGAAGAATACAAAAAAAACTTTGTCGAATAAAGAATATTTGGCCGCAGCCTCAATATCCTTTGATGAAGGTATACTAAGAAGCAGCCAATCAGAGACTTTCAAAAAGGGTCATAAAATAAATACTGGCACATTCTACAGAAAAAATTCAAACCTTTTGCCAATCAATGTACTATACAAAAAGTTTCAAGATTTTCAGTTAAAAAATGAATAAACTTGATTTTAACCAAAAATTGCAAAAAAATTGAATTTTCAATATTGCATAGCTTTTTTATTTTTGCAAATATCGACCTAAAATTTGAGGAACATTTTTTGTTCATAAAAACTAAAAGAAAACGAGTTTTGAGGGATTTTAAAATTTTCAGCTGCTGACTTCACGTGAAATATCCCATATACCTGAAACAACAGGAGGGTGTAACAAAATTTGAGACCAAGGGTTGAACTTCAAATGAACCTGAGTATGGTATATAAGTTGATCCGCATTTTAAAATATACACCTTCCATCATATAAACGCATAACTGCAAATTGAACATTTGAACAAAATTTGTATTATTAGAAGTATTGTCATTAATAATTACTTTGCATTATACTTGTCATGCTACTGAATGATTGGCAAAAGTAGAGCTACTATAATTTCATTGAGCTAGGCTCATAAGTTTCTTTAGCTTCTTTTCAAATTTTATGAGTTTTGTTGAAAAAAAAACGGAAAAGAATTAATTTTATGTCAAGACATCTAGTTTCTTATAAATAGATAACTAAATAAACTCATGTAATTGTAATTCTTTTCTGTTATAATTAAATATGTTCGCCCATACACCTTTCCTTATAACTAATAATTGTGCGTATTTCGTCTATACGCATTTTTGCATTATAAACAACTGTGCGTATTTCGCTTATACATATTTTTGATATTGTAAATAATTGTGCGTATTTCGCTTGTACGAATTTTTTATTATAAATAATTGTGCGTATTTCGCCTATACGCATTTTTGTATGATAAATAATTGTGCGCATTTCGCATATACGCATTATTTATTATGAATAATTGTGCGTATTTCGCCTATACGCATTTTAATATTTACTATTTTTTTTATTACAAACACATGTCAATTTGAACGTAATTACGTTCGAATAAGTATTTATTTATAATCACGATTTTTACTTATAGTATAAAATTACGTGATTAGTAATACTTCAAGTTTTGACATGTCCAACACCTATTAGCCAAAAACTACGGAGCGCACCACCTAAATATCGTCACCGGCTTCCCCGAAGACCTGGACCACGTATTAGATACGCCCTGATATCCAAACGCAAAAGACTACAAAGCGCACCACCTAGACCTCGTCATCGGCTACCCTGAACACCTGCACTGCGTATTAGATGCGCCCTGATATTTTAATGCAAAAAACCTAGACTCCATCATCGGCTACCACAAAGATCTAAACCACGCATTTGATACGTTCCAACATCTAGAGACAAAAAACTATGGAGCGCACGACCTAGACATCATCATCGGCTACCCCGAACACTTTGACTACGTATTAGATGCGTCCTGGGATCTAAACGCAAAAAACTCATCACCTCGCGCATCACCTCGACTCTATCATTGACCACCTCAAAGACCTAGACGACGCATTCGATGCTTTCAATTATCGATAAGTAACACTTCCTTATAATAGTTGTCATTTCCGTATTAGCAGGTAGCAACCGTTACCGCTATAGTATTTCTCCCTTACAATTGAAGGTGGAAGCAATGTATACTAAAATCGTGTGACGCTGTTACGTCGGTATATGCCGCTGATCCAACGATCGTATAATTGTGTAACTGTTGTAGTATGAAAAGCAACATACCGTAAAAGTATGGGTCCCTTACTAAGATTGCTAAAACCATCTTACTTATATAGTAAAGGAACTCCTATACTCCACGAGTAAGCCGTTTTAACTGTAGCAGTAAGAGTTTTCTTTCCGTGTGCACCCGCAGAAAACTGTTACTTTTTGGGGAGATATAATTCGTACCTAAAAATCAGGTGTGCCCTAAATACTGACATTAGTCTAGGCACCAGGGGGGTTTCCGTGGCCGATGGATGTCCACGCGTCCACCAAAGCTTTTCTTACGTATTTTTGTCTGCTGATTCTGAATTTCGAAGGTGGACAGTCGCCAGAATGTTAGTTTTTTGTTATTAACAATTTAATTGTTTAAACTGCGGCCAAATCAATATGATTAATTATAACTGAATCCTAACTGTCTAAAACTGTAGTAAATTGATCTAGAATTATGCACGTTTGCGCTCGAATTCGCGACTTATTGCACTAAATTTGCAATAATTTGGGTTCTAATCAAAATTTTTCAATTCTGAAAAAACGAGCATATTCTAGATCAATTTACTAGTTTTAGGTAGTTAGGAGTCAGTTATAATTAATCATATTGATTTGGCAGCAATTTAAACAATTAAATTGTTAATAACAAAAAACTAACAGTCTGGCGACGTTCCACCTTCGAAATTCAGAATCAGCAGTCAAAAATACGTAAGAAAAGCTTTGGTGGAAGTGTGGACATCCATCGACCACGGAAACCCCCCTGGCGCCTAGACTACATCTCGAGTCTGTCGCGGGAGCGCAGACATTCAAGTATACCTTCGTCGTCCCTTCTCCGTCGTGTCCGCCTAGGTGATGTCCTCGGGAAGTGGTAGTTGCGTTGGCTGCCCTCGAGGAGAGTAGAATGATATGAAGACCTGTTGTCTTCTGCAGGAGCTCTTCGCCTAGAGCAAAACAAAATATATTAATAATGTTTTAGGCAGTGGGGATGAGGAGAGCAGTATCAAACTGCCAGGAACAGAGGAGTAGACAGATGGAAAGTTGGAGGCTAGGTTCGGCTATACTAGAGGATAAAGTCCAAATCTGAAGTGAAGTACTTACTCGAGTCTGTCACGGAAGCGCGAACTACATTCAACTACACCTTCGCCCTCCCTTCTCCGTTGTGTTCGCCTAGGTGATGTCCTCGGGAAGTGGTAGTTGCGTTGGCTGTCCTCGAGAAGAATAGAATTATATGAAGACTTGTTGTCTTCTACAGGAGCTCTTCACCTAGGACAATACAAAATATATTAATAATGTATTAAGGAGTAGGGATGAGGATAGCAGTATCGAACTGCCAGGAACAGAGGAGTAGACCGATGGAAAGTTGGAGACTAGGTTCGGCTGTACTACAAGATAAAGTCCAAATCTGAAGTGAAATACTTACTCGAGTCTGGCACAGGAGATCAAACTATATTTATATACACCTTCGCTCTCACTTCTACGATATGTTTGTCTAGCTGATGCCTTCAGGACGTGGTAGTTGTGTTGGCTGCCCTGGAGGAGAGTAGAATTATATGAAGACGTGTTGTCTTCTGCAGGAGCTCTTCGCCTAGGGCAAAACAGAATATATTAATAAAGTGTTAAGCAGTATAGGAATGAGGATAGCAGTATCGACCTGCCAGAAACAGAGGGAGTAGATAGATGGAAAGTTAATATATCTGTAGAAAATGGAAAGGGTCTTTGGAATGAAAAGTCGAAAAAGTGCATGTGCATTTCCAACTAAGACCACATCACCCTCGCTTAAAGTTTACCAGAATGTTAACACACAATCCAATACATGTTGAGGCATTGTATATTAAATTTTAGATCTTTTCAATCAGCCAGTGTAGGCGAAATAACTTTTTTTCTTGAACATTTCTTAAAAAGAGCATATAAATTGCAATATCTCCACACTTGCTAATTATTTAGATTTGAAACTTGATAAACAATATCCCTCAGCATGTATTACATAGTGTGTGTAAAGTTTGAAATATTTGTAGAGAATGGAAAGGGATCTTTGAAATGAAAAGTCGAAAAAGCGCGTGTGCATTTCCAATGTAGACCTCCTCACCCTCGCTTAAAGTTTATGAGAATGTTTACACACAATCCAGTACATGCTGAGGCATTGTATATTAGGTTTCAGATCTACTCAATCAGCCAGTTTGGAGGAAATTACTTTTCTTTCTTAAAAATTTCCTGAAAAAGCACAAAAATTGCAATATCTCCAGACTTGCTAATTATGTAGATCTGAAACTTGATAAACCGTCCCTCAGCATGTATGCCATTATGTATGGAAAGTTTAAGATACTTGTAGGGAATGGAACGGGATCTTTGGAACGAATTGTCGAAAAGCCGCATGTGCATTTGCGACAAAAACCTCCTCACACTTTCTCATAGTTTACCAGAATGTTCTCACACAATGCAATGCATGCTGAGGCATTGCATATTGAGTTTCAGATATACTCCATCAGCCAGTTTGGAGGAAATCACTTTTCTTTCTTAAAAATTTCCTGAAAAAGCACAAAAATTGCAATATCTCCAGATTTGCTATTTATGTAGATCTGAAACTTGATAAACTGTCCCTCAGCATGTATTGCACGGTGTGTGTAAAGTTTAAGATATGTTGAGAGAATGGAAAGGGATCTTTGGACTGAAAAGTCGAAAAAGCGCAAGTGCATTTCCAACTAAGACCTCCTGACCATTGCTCAAAGCTTACCAGAATGTTAACACGCAATCCAATACATGTTAAGGCATTGTATATTAAATTTTAGATCTTTTCAATCAGCCAGTGTACGGGAAATAACTTTTTTTCTTGAACATTTCTTAAAAAGAGCATACAAATTGCAATATCTCCACACTTGCTAATTATTTAGATTTGAAACTTGATAAACAATATCCCTCAGCATGTATTACATAGTGTGTGTAAAGTTTGAAATATTTGTAGAGAATGGAAAGGGATCTTTGAAATGAAAAGTCGAAAAAGCGCGTGTGCATTTCCAATGCCCGGTCAAAAATATCCAGTTGGGAAATCCAACTGGATTTTCCAAGAGGGAAATCCAGCTGGGGAAGAGTGGATTCCAGCTGGATTTTGGTGGATTTCCCGTCGGATTCCCAGTTGATGATACCAAATATTCCCACCCATTTTTAACTGGATATTTAAGTGGATTCCCACCTAGATATAACAGGATTCCTATGCATTATTAACTGGATTTCCATTGAATAGAAAAGCGAAAGTTAGATGGATTCCCATCTATATTAAACTGGATTTTTACATGGATTTCCGCCGTCACGCTGGGATTCCCATTTATTATTAAGTAGAATTTTCAGTGGATTCCCATTTAATAGAAATGCGAAAGTTAGGTGGATTCCCACCAACATTTAACTGGATTTTTATATGGATTTCCGCCTTCGCCCAGGAATTCCCATTTATTATAAGTGGATTTCCATTTAATCCAGTTAAAAATGGGTGGGAATATTTGATATCATCAACTGGGAATCCGACTGGAAATCCACCAAAATCCAGCTGGAATCCACTCTTCCCCAGCTGGATTTCCCTCTTGGAAAATCCAGTTGGACTTCCCAACTGGATATTTTTGACCGGGTGTAGACCTCCTCACCCTCGCTTAAAGTTTATGAGAATGTTTACACACAATCCAGTACATGCTGAGGCATTGTATATTAGGTTTCAGATCTATTCAATCAGCCAGTTTGGAGGAAATTACTTTTCTTTCTTAAAAATTTCCTGAAAAAGCACAAAAATTGCAATATCTCCAGACTTACTAACTATGTAGATCTGAAACTTGATAAACTGTCCCTCAGCATGTATTCCATTATGTATGGAAAGTTTAAGATACTTGTAGGGAATGGAAAGGGATCTTTGGAACGAATATAATAAAAGCGAATTTAGATTCTTCCATACACATTAAGGTAGTTCTCCTCGGACTCCCTAGTCAAAGCAGTGCCAAATGTAAAAGTTACCTAAAATTTAAAAAAACCATAATTGTAATGTGATTAATTTATTTAAAATGATAGAGATAGTCCATGTATTATAAATAAAGCGTATTTAACATGACTAAAATAACTTTTTTTACAAAATGACGATTTTCTAGAAATTAAATATCGTCACTACAAACAATTGTTGATAAATCACTGGAATCTTTTTTGTTTCTCAACCGATTTTAGTTTTCAAGATCTCAATTTACTCTGTAAGAAATTTCATGGGGACTTGCCGAAGGAAAAATTAAAAATTATTCAAAACTCAGAAAGTTATAGATAAGTGTTCATAAATTCATGTACGTCGTTAAAACAAAATATTCTTTTAGTTGGCTATAACTTTCTGGGTTTTGAATAATTTTTAATTTTTCCTTCGGCAAGTCCCCATGAAATTTCTTAAGGAGCAAAATGAGATCTTGAAAACTAAAATCAAAAAACAATTATTTGTATTGACAATATCTAGTTTATAGAATATCGCCATTTTGTGAAAAAAGTTATTTTAGTCATGTTATACTTTATTTATCATACATTGACTATCTCTATTATTTTAAATAAATAAATCACATTACACTATGGTTTTTTTAAATTTTAGGTAATTTCTACATTTAGCACTGCTTTGACTAGGGAGTCCAAGGAGAACCACCTTAAGATACCTAGTAGAAATGGTCACCAAATGGCAGTAATTCGAAACACAGACCGTGTATTATGTTATGTTTACTTATCCTTAAAATATATTTATAAATACTTTTAACAGTTAAATTGTATCTATATTTCTTATTAGTTAGTATTTTTTTCATAAGTTATTCAATATTTAATTATTATTAATGCTCGGGGTATCGGGAATCGGTATTTTTCTATCAGGGTGTACACTCATTAGTATTTCATTAGCTTTTTCTATGAGAGATGTTATTTCAAATTTCTATTGGTATTTATAATTATGTTATGAATAAATTCGAATTTATTATAAACATTCTAATTTTATGGCTAAAATAGTTATCTTATTACTCTAGAACTCACCCCTCCAAATGATGGAAATCACGAGGAAATTAGTACTAGTACGTAAATATTAAATTTAACTTAGAGTAGGCGATATAATTATTGTGGCCTCATAGTACTATGCCTTTAGTGTATACTTTTCTCGATTATGAATAAACCTGAATCTTCAACAAAATCTTTAAGACGGTGCAGATGTTAATAATAGAGTAAAAGAAATCATAGTATAAAGCATACATTTTTTTCTATCAATTAATATAAAGCTAAAGTGATTGCGTCATGTTATTTACTTTGAAATGAGGGACACCGTAATCGTATCGTCTACTCTAGGACTATTTGTATTCTATATCTACGATAAAGTCGCAAAAATGAATAGTTAACTTTAAGAGGGTACTACGCTTAAATTTTTTTTTTTTTTTATTCACCTAAAAAATAAAAACATTGATTAGTAGTGATATTTGTTATAAAGTTTGTATTAAAATATGTAATTTGTGATAAAATAGATCCTACCAAAGGTCTGTAAACCCATTTAATCCAAAGATATTGAGATTTTAAAATTGGTATCCTGCTGTATCCTACAGGCTGAATCATTTGATATTTTTTAATGGCATACGGGCCAAAATGTTTGATTTTTATATCTCCTTTGACTGAAGCTATTCGCATCGCTTAATTTTTCGAATTAATATTTTTAAAGTCAAAGATTTGATTTAAAAATATTAATTGGAAAAATTAAGGGATGCGAATAGCTTCAGTCAAATGAGATATAAAAATCAAAGATTTTGGCCCGTATCTCATTAAAAAATATCAAATGGTTAGTAGGAAGCGTTGAAAGCTTAAAACAGCTCATTTTGTCCTCTTGGTGCAAAATATACTATTATTCAAACACTATTATCGACTATTATTTTACTTGTTAGTAGATAAGCTATGCTGGTTCTGCATCACCACGCCCTGAAATGGTGGGAGGGGGAGAGGGGAGGAGAGGGGATCCCAAAAAAGCTATGCTGGTTCTGGACCATTTCAGGGCGTGGTGGTCCAGAACCAGCATAGCTTTTTTGGGATCCCCTCTTCTCCCCTCTCCCCCTCCCACCATTTCAGGGCGTGGTGATGCAGAACCAGCATAGCTTTTTTGGGATCCCCTCTCCTCCCCTCTCCCCCTCCCACCATTTCAGGGCGTGGTGATACAGAACCAGCATAGCTTTTTTGGGATCCCCTCTCCTTCCCTCTCCCCCTCCCACCATTTCACGACCTGTTTGATGCAGAACCAGCATAGGGTTTCTGGATCACCCGCAATTGTACGGGGCACCAATAACCCATAACAAGTCGTGACTTGTTGATCCTGAACCCGCCTAGGGGGTTGGGCCACCCGCATTTGTACGGAGGTGACAATAACCCATAACATGCGGGCACCTTGCTGTCGGCGGGTGACAGCCCGCGACCAGACGACTGCGCACATCGGCTGCGCAGCGGCGGGCGGTCAGCGGCGAGCGGCGAGCGGCCAGCCTGCTACTGCAAACAGGCAGCGGTCGGCGGCGGGCGGCCAGCGGTCGGCGGCCTGCTGCTTGTCAGCCTGCTGCTCTCGGCCAGCGGTTCTTATCTACTATAACCATTAAAAACTATTATGCAACCATTTAAAACTTTTTATAACCCTTTTGCTCGGGCAAAGAATACGTGTTTGTGGAAATTTTTTCTGAATATTTTTTCCACTGCGACTGTTTTGAATCGTTTTGTATGAGTCGCTGTTGCTCGGGAGCAACGGTTTGACCCATTATGAGGGAATGAAAGTCTCTAACGACTGCAAATATATATTATTTAAAAAATGCAAAATTTAAAAAGGTAATAAAATAAAAATACGCTCCGTTTTCAATTATATTGCGAAAGTATAGTATTAATTTTACATTAAAAACTTTATACGGTAATATACATTCTACTATTACATTCTACATTTTACGGTAGTATATATTCTACTTCTTCTACCTCGTTTACTGAGTATAGTCTGTGATACTCAAAGTCACCTCCTACTTGTGCATTTTTATTCACCTCGGGTTCTTGCTGGTGCTGCGGCTGTTGGTGTTGCTGCTGCATCGCGTTGAAGCATGATGCGTGCTTTCGAGATTGGGCGCATACCCACACAACCACATGTTACATGATTCGCGCGGAGATGAGCGTATCATCGCGGTGGTCAGCTGATTTCCGCGGTCATTAGCATATACCGACCCGCGTGTAAGTATATTTACCGCGTTGATGAGCGGACTTTCGCGGGCATTAGCCTACCGTCGCTGGTAAGATATTTACCGCGCGTTTATTTTTTCGACGTGACCTGCAGGTTTGATGTGGCTCTAAATCAGTAAATGTATTTCGGCTATAGCATGCTATCGCATCTCTTCGTTGTTCCGATATTCGTAGTTGCCTTATCGCTATTAATTCTAAGAACTCCAGAGTATTTCAATTGTGTTCTCATGGCAATCGTTTCCTGACAACGACTCACAAAACTTAATAGTATTTCATGTAATTTTACCCGCTAAATCAAAATACTGTTTTGGTTAACTGAATATACAAACGATAAGAGTGGCGACGTCGATGGAAACCCTAGATATAATAATTATTGAAGTGACTCATACAAAGGAGGCAAGACGAAGAGTATTTCACTCTTGCCAGTAACCCCGACACGGGCGACGTTATCGCATGCTGTGCAGGTTGAAACGTGCCTTCTCGTGCGAGTATTTTCCGTGCCATGAGAACACAATTGAAATACTCTGGAGTTCTTAGAATTAATAGCGATAAGGCAACTACGAATATCGGAACAACGAAGAGATGCGATAGCATGCTATAGCCGAAATACATTTACTGATTTAGAGCCACATCAAACCTGCAGGTCACGTCGAAAAAAATAAACGCGCGGTAAATATCTTACCAGCGACGGTAGGCTAATGCCCGCGAAAGTCCGCTCATCAACGCGGTAAATATACTTACACGCGGGTCGGTATATGCTAATGACCGCGGAAATCAGCTGACCACCGCGATGATACGCTCATCTCCGCGCGAATCAGCTCATCCCCGCGGTCGTCCAGCTTGTCGACGCGGTAAGATGCTAGTCCCCGCGCGCGCGCCGCCCGCCGCCCGCGCCGCTCTCTCTATTGAACAAAACTTATCTACACGTACGTGACTAAAATTGATGACCTCATTTCCGCTGTTACCGAATACTCAAGCGTAATAAAATACCTCTTGAACTACGATATGCATCGATTTATCAAAGGCAACGTTAAAATCTCGCTTATCGATAAATATTTTCAAAACAAAGATATCTTTCTCTTTGAGAATAGATCGTGTTTCTCTCTTGTACATTTCCGGTATTACCGATGAACTCACGCGTAATAAAATACCTCTTGAACTACGATATGTATCGATTTATCAAAGGCACCGTTAAAATCGCGCTTATCGATAAATATTTTCAAAACAAAGATATCTTTCTCTTTGAGAATAATTTTTCGCACAAGGTCTTCCCCCACCACCACCACGCTCCAACAGCATGTATACGTCGCGATCTGTCATTGGATAAATGCTTACCACCACCGCCACCCACTGCGCAAAGGAGGGAGGTACGCGCTCGTACGCGTATAGAGAACCATAGGGCATCGCGAGCGGGATAATATAGTAGAAGCGCAGCAGCCGAAAGCACGACATCTCTACCGCCGAGCAGTATTTTCTTAAAAAGAAAGCACGAACCGCACTGTACACTATCTAAAAAAAAAACACATCATCTCGGGCGTTGCCGTCAGTATTTTTTTATTAAAAGTGCGCGTAAAAAGTGTTAAAATGAATCAAGAGAATATTCCGCACACGCTGCTATTCAGCACGTGCTACGCTCTCAATAAATCGCACTCAAAGTTTTTCTATCTCGGCTTACAATACTTCGGCAAACAGTTTCGCCCTGTTATTCAATTTGGCGGCGGCGTTTCACCTCACAAATACGTCACTATGGACAAACCTAGCTGGGAAAATTCACGGAACATTTTGTCACCATTCAAGAATATCTGATCAACGAGAATCGAACACCTAGAAAAATCATCCTACCCGCCCACGACATTTCATTGATGCTCTGCTACAGCTCAAAAGCCGTATCCGTCAACCATAGTCGGGAAATTACACCACCTGACTTCTCGAGCTGCTACGAACACGAGGCCCAGGACTGGGATACCGCCGATGGACGCAGTCCCTGCCTCACGCACGGCATAATACACGACGACGATACCGTCAGCACCACCAGCACCACCAGCACCACCCCCACCACCGCCACCACCACCGCTGCAGCCACCGACGACGACGAACCACCCAAAAAGAAGAGAAAGATCGACATTTTACCGAGTGTTGTGATGCAGTTAAAGACATTTGCGCACTTGAAAAAATTACGCGAGTGTATAAATTTTAGATTCAAACAACTAGAAAATATCGTGATATTTGTTACAGTGTCAGATTTTAGGTCCAGCGCGATGCCTGGCCACAGCCTTATCGTTTTTGCCATTATAAAAGCCCGCATCAATAGGGTGTGTAAGAGAATACACCAAAAGCGCACCGCCTAAATGAATCTGCTCACGTTATATCAGTTTCGTCTTATAATTTAAACACGTGCGCAGGATGTTTTTTCACGATAGTACGTTAGGGTTCGTCGTCATCTTTATTTCGTATTCGTTACTGTTTAAGCTCACGTCATTTCAACGTACTTTTTTATCGCGAATACAAAACGGGAAGTGAGGTTACGTTACATTCAAGGATTTCTTTCATCATAATCTTTCTCCGAAACCATTATTTTTATCTCGTATTCGTGTTACTCTCTAAGCTCACGTCATTCCAACGTACTTTTTTATCGCGAATACGAAACGGAAAGTGACGTTATGTTACATTCATCGATTTCTTTCTCGGAAACCGTTATTTTTTATCTCGTATTCGTTACTCTCTAAGCGCACGTCATCCCAACGTACTTTTTTATCGCGAATACGAAACGGAAAGTGGGGTTATGTTACATCCATCGATTTCTTTCTCGGAAACCGTTATTTTTATCGCGTATTCGTTACTCTCTAAGCTCACGTCATTCCAACGTACTTTTTTATCGCGAATACGAAAGGGTAGTAAGGTTATTGTTTTTAAATATTCAAACATAATCGATTTTGACGCTTTATTGTGAGGACAGTTCACTTTTTTAAGAGAGAAGAATATATATATATAATTATAAGAAATTAATATAACCACAAAATTTAATAAAAAATGTTTATTAACTCATAATAAATGAACAAATTATAATTCAAATATACATAAAGTGATAGGATTCTGATATTTCCTTCATGTTTTTGCTATGTTGATGCTCAAGCATCCATCTTATTATAACTAGTGCGTTTCGAAGTGCGCATACTGGAAAGTTACAGGCAGTATGGTTGGTACACGAGACTGATTCTGCAGGTAGACTTTTCAATGAAGGACATCCCATCTCTTCAATATTAGTAACTAATCTGAAAAAAATTATTATGAGAAAACTTTTTTTATGAAAATAATTTTATAACAAAAATAGCTTACTTGTCGGGTAAAAATCTCTTCAACCATTTACTTTTCTCCAAGCCTTTTACGTAAATCTCTGCTCCGAAGAGTACACCATTTAGAGTGTTTTTTAGTTCATCGTATGGGATATTGCCCGCTCTCCACATAATTCCGTGGAAATTTTGTTCAAGCCAGCGATTTTCGGACTTGTTTTTTCCAACAATTTGTCCCATGCATATGGCGGTTTAAATAGAAAAACCGATGGCGTAGGGTCTTCCTCGAGAGGGACAATGGCTACTTCCTTGAAGACGAATTCATTCAAGGTAATTTTGAAACCTTGCACATCAACAATATACTTCATCTTGCTGCTGCGGTGACTGTTCTCGGGCGAGAGCAAAGGAGCAAATGAGGTTTTCAACGTCTCGCTGCTTATTTTATAGTCAGCCTTCCTATTTTGTTTAACCAATCGCGTTATTTTTACCCCCTCCACAACACCTACACCCAATCAGAATCGATCTCTTTTCGCGAATTTTTTAGATAAAAGGGGGTGTGCGTGCGGCAGAAAGTCATTCGACTGCCTCGCGCGGTCAAGATGCCTCAATATTTTAAAAATACAGCTCTTATGCTATGTAAATCGTATCGGCTTGCTTTAAGTGGTGCGGTTGACCAAGATGATGTGAATAATTGGATTGCGCTTGGTCGCAAAGCTCTAGTGGAAGCTGAAAAAAAATTGGCTCAGCGCAGGCCCGAGGTGACGGACTTAACAGTGGCCGATAGGCAAAAACTGCAAGCTGCGATCGCGCTTATAAAAAGTGTTCTACGCTTGTTGAGTGAACATCGAGTGGGTGCTGGACTACAAGCGAGTGAAAATGGCCCCTCGGTGAGCTGGGATGATGTCGACTCAGCTTTCGAGAACAGAATAAAGACGGGTGTCATCACAAACCGGAGACATCTTGATTTATTAAAGTTCATGAATGACGCTAAGCAACAATTTATTGAAAAAGTGCGTGAAATTCTTAAAGAACCTTTAAAAGTGAACACAGTGTTAGCGGCTGAGTACGCTATAGTTAAAAATGGCGAAGAAACGATTGAAATAAAATATTTCAACACAAAAACAGCTCCGATATATTCGACTACGGACTTGAATGAGTGGTTTGTTATGAACGTTCAAAATCCCATCGACACGGATATGGAAGAATTTCAGGAGCGTGAGTCGGGCTGGTCGCTTAAATCAATTTTAAATTTAGTTGTGAATGTTTACAAGTTTAATCCAATGAGAGGAAGTTCGTACATTGATTTGCCGCCATTCATCAAGAACAAGAAGGCGTGTGTAAACGTAGAAAATCAAGACAATGAATGTTTCAAGTGGGCAATTCTATCGGCACTACACTATACTAGGATAAATTCTAATCGAGTGGCGACATATGTACCTCATCAGAACGATCTCAACTTTAAGGGAATCGATTTTCCCGTTGATCCCAGAAAAGTTAGTAAGTTTGAGAAACAAAATGACATTTCTGTGAATGTGTACTATTTAAAGAAAAAGGAGAAGCGTTTGATGTCTTACCTCGTCACTTGACGGCCGACAAAAAAGATAAACATGTGAATTTATTACTTATTGAAAATAATTATGTTGACGAAGATGAAGATGACGACTCGACTCTCGATGATGTTAACATCGAATTTAAATTCCATTATGTATGGATAAAAAATTTATCAAGGCTGTGTAGTAAACAGCTATCTTCGCACAACCGTAAAATTTTCATCTGTGATCGATGTCTACACTATTTCATAACTGAAGAAAAACAAATGAAGCATGTGATTGACTGTGAAAAAATGAATAAGTGTAAAATTACTCTTCCAACAGTGAAAAACAATATTTTAGAGTTTACGAACTTTGGTTTTAAAAATCGTGTGCCGTTCGTAATATACGCTGACTTTGAATGTATATTGAAGCCTGTGATTGACGACGAACGAGCGTACCAGCATCACGTGCCATTCAGTATAGGCTATTTCATTAAATGTAGCTACAACGACTCTCTCTCGGAATATAAGAGTTATAGGCAAGAGGATGAACAAGCCGAATCCCCAGCCACATGGTTTGTACAGAACCTCCACTCACTGGCTGTAAAGTTGGATGACTCGTACAAACATCCAAAGCCCATGAGTAATTTAACACCACTCGAAAATATTATGTTTGAAAAAGCATCAATATGTCATATTTGCGAGAAGCCATTCACTAAGGAAGACAAGCGAGTACGCGATCATTGTCATTTCACGGGAAAGTGAGTACTTTTTTAATATTCTCTCTCTCTCTCTCTCTCTCAACTAAAAAATTATTTTTACAGATATCGTGGACCTGTACATAGCAAATGTAACCTTGGCTTTCAAGATTCAAGAACAATCCCCATAGTTTTTCACAATTTGAGCGGATACGATTCTCATCTCTTTATTAGAGAAATAGCGACATGCTTCAAAGGGCGAGTTTCGCTACTTCCACAAACAAAAGAGAAATACATATCTTTTACAAAGTTTGTGGAAGGTACAGACATAAATTTGAGATTCATCGACTCGTTCAAATTCATGGCTTCATCGCTAGACAAGTTAGCATCATACTTGGAGAAACTGAATACTCTGGAGCGAATGTTCAAAGAAGATGGTCTATGTGATGAACAAATTTCACTTTTGAAAAGGAAAGGAGTTTTTCCATACGACTATGTCTCATCGTTTGAAAAGCTAGAACAGCCAAATCTCCCTTCGAAAGATGACTTCTTCAGCAGCTTATATGATTCTCATATCAGCGATGAGGATTATGAGCATGCTCAGAACGTTTGGCAGAGTTTCAGTATTCAAGATTTGGGGCAGTACTCTGACTTATATCTTATGACAGACGTTATCTTATTGGCTGAAGTTTTTGAGAACTTTAGAAATAACTGTCTTGAAGCTTATGAATTGGATCCTGCCCACTATTACACAACGCCCGGATTGACTTGGGATGCCATGCTAAAAAATACACAGGTAATATATTCACTTAAATTTAATTAAAAATTCGCATTTCAAATATTCTTTTTTTTACAGATCAAACTTGAGCTTCTCACCGATGTAGACATGCTGCTGTTTATTGAGCGTGGCATACGGGGTGGAATCAGTCAATGTTGTAATCGTTATGCAAAAGCGAACAACCCGTACATGAAGGATGGTTACAACGCTAACGAGGACGAGAAATATTTGATGTATTTCGACGTGAATAATTTGTACGGTTGGGCAATGACTGAGCCCTTACCCTATGGCGGCTTCAAGTGGGTGCAGAATGTAAACGAACCAAACTTCTTCGACATCTCCGATGACTGCGACTTTGGATACTTTGTTGAAGTGGACCTGAAGTATCCCGAGTCACTGCATGATTCGCATAAAGATCTGCCATTCTGCGCCGAACACATGGCGCCTCCTGGCTCGAAACAGTATAAACTTATGACGACGCTTCACGACAAAACTCGTTACGTGCTACACTATCGAGCACTTAAACAGGCCTTGAAACATGGCCTAGTTCTCGCCAAAGTCCATCGTGCCATACAATTCCAACAAAGTCCTTGGCTTAAAAAGTACATCGATTTGAACAGCGCAAAAAGGAAGGAAGCCAAGAACGAGTTTGAAAAAATGCTTTTCAAACTTTTTAACAACGCTGTTTATGGCAAAACGATGGAAAACGAGAGGAAACGAGTTGACGTGAAGCTAGTCAACAAATGGAAAGGTCGCTATGGAGCTGAGGCACTCATCGCACGGCCAAATTTTCACAGCTCTGACATTTTTGACGAAAACCTCGTCGCTGTGCAGCTGTTGCGAACGGAGATCTGCATAAGAAAGCCAATCTACATTGGCTTGTCAGTTTTGGACCTTTCAAAAACACTCGTGTACAGGTTCCATTATGACTATATGCGAGATCGTGTAGGAGACCGAGGCAAGTTGTTATACACCGATACGGATAGTCTGATATACGAGGTTACAGGCGTTAACGTGTACGATGTGATGCGACGAGACATCCACGAGTTCGACACATCAGACTATCCTGAAACTAATCCGTTTAATATGCCTCGTGCCAATAAGAAAATCGTCGGCTTGATGAAGGACGAGTGCAACGGTGAGATCATGCTGGAATTCATCGGGCTGCGGAGTAAAATGTACAGCATCGAAGTGCAGAACCAACAAGCCATCAAGAAGGCAAAAGGTGTCAAGACTTCTATAGTTAAAACCACGATCACCCCTGAGGACTACAAGAAGTGCCTTCGAGAGAACGTCATTGTCACTCGTGAGCAGCGAAACATCAGGTCTCGGCGTCATAACATCCACACTGAGAAAGAGAGAAAAATTGCTCTCAGTGCCCGTGACGACAAACGCTGTCTACAGCCCGGCACGACAGATACGCTGCCCTGGGGCCATTATAGAGCAGGAGCGGTGCAGGCCAATGAGAATGATGCTGTTGGAGAGGGGAACGCGAGCCGCCGAACGCCGCTGAGGCATCCCTATATAATGCGGCGGTGTTAGAGCAGGAGCTCATTCGATCAGTCGACTCTCTTCAGCAGCAGCACCAGCAGCAGATCTCAGCCTCGCCTCCAGCAGTCTGGCAACAGATACCTACAGACTCGCAGCCGCTTCTCGCTGTCTCACAGCCGCTTCCTGCTGTCTCGCAGCCGCTTCTCGCTGTCTCGCAGCCGCTCCTCGTCTTAAAAAGACCTTGTGAGTCATCTACTGGAAGTAGTAGTAAGAAACGAAGAGAAATCTGAGGTTAGTATTTCTTTTAAAGTATTTTTTTTCTCATATTTTAAAAAAACTAATCATTTTTCTGTTACAGATGGATTTTACAAAACTAAATGCAGTTGCCCGTGGAGGATTCCTGCCAACAAAAAGATTGGTCGATCTGACCAAGGGCCAGCGCTACATGGTGACTAGTCTAAAGGCTGTGACGACTAAGTATGGAGATAAGGTCGTGGCTGAACTGGAGAGCGAGTTTGATGTTTTCATGCCAAAGAGAGTATCCGAAGCCATTCAACAAGACGAGAAATTCTTCGTCAATCTCCAAGACGCTGCCAACAAATATGAACTTTTTATAGTATACAATGGTGGTTCTAGTGTTGAATTTAGCGGCAAGTGATTTTGTGAAAATATTAATGTAAATTTTTAAGTACTGCGAAAATAAATATATATTGTTATTGTAAAATGTTTAAGTGATACGAATATATAGTTAATGTAAAATCATTAAGTATTGCAGAAATATATATAGTTAAGTATTGCGAAAATATATAGTTAAGCATCAATGTATATAATTTTTTTAATCTAATAATAAACAAAACTCTTTGTTTAACTTTAAAAATTGTTTTTATTCAACATTCCATATGTTTACATATCTTTTTTCTCAATCCAACTATTATGTGAATTATCAAAGCCAAGCCATTTTACAAAAATTTTACTTCCTTTTTTCTTAATTACTTTTTCTACAAGATAAATATCTTGATACTTGGCTTTGAGTAGTTCTTGCTCGTAGAAACCTCCTGAGACGGGCTGATCTTGATAGTCCTTCAGATGGTAAGTTGGAGGATTTGTAGCTGCTACACGTACAATTGTAAATATTTCTGTAGACCAATTTGGAGTATATCCTTTGTCAAATACTCCTTTAGCCTTGCTCACTCGGACTTTGTCACCAATTTTAAATTTTGGTTTAATTTTCTTAGTTATTTTAGGGGCAAATTTCCTCAGTATATCTGCTTCATTATTGGCTGTTACATCTTTTGGTTTCGCACCAATAGTACGATGTTTACGATTATTGTATGCAGCAAGTAAATCAGGTAAAATATCTAACCACTTATAGTTGCCGCGCAAACTGAATTTTTTCCACATTGCACTTTTTAGAGTGCGATTAAAACGTTCACATATCGCTGCTTTTAGATTACTAAAGGTTGAGTATAACTTTATTTTATGTGTGCTCATAAGTTTTTGAAAATCCGTGTTATAAAATTCTTTGCCTCTGTCGGTGTGGAGATTCTTCGGTACTCTGCCTTTAACAAGCACAGATTTCATAGCTTCTGAGACATCTTTGCCTGTTTTTCTCTTTACAGGAATAGCCCATGCATATTTGGAGAAAATGTCGATTATAGTGAGCAAGTATCTATAGCCCTTATTATCGCGAGCATATGGAATCATTTCGACGAGATCTGCTTGCCAAGTTTCGTCCAAACCACGCACGTCAAAGCTTCGACGTGTATAGTTACGTCTTGCAGGTTTGTGTAGTTCTTCAACTAGTCTTTCGTGTTCCATGTTTGTGGAATTACTGATTGAATACCTGTGCCAAACTCTCTTTTATAGTCAAAATGTCAGCTTTTATTTGAGATTTCTGGGCATCAAGTTCATTTGTATGATTATCAACTATTATATTCAAATCATCTAGCCGAGTTCTAAGTCTTGTAGTTATATCAATAATTCCTCGAATTTCTATTTGAATAATATTTCGTAGAGACTCTAAGTTTACAGCATCGCTCGGCTGTTGAGGTTCGGCAATATTGCATAATTTTTTATTTTCCATTTCGTAGTGACCGTCAGACGTGACTTTAAAGCCAACGCCAGGTGGCCCTCGACTGCCTTCGGTTTTTCCAAGATTACGTCCAAACACGTCGACGCTCATTTTGAGAATGATTCGTTTATTCATGTGCACTTAATATATATAGCCTGCTTCGCGAAGTTCTTCGATTATAGAGTGTATCTCGTTTACATGACTTGGATTTCCGGCAGACCTTTCAGCTACTAGTAAGTGAAGCCGGTCAACGAGCTCGTTTGGATCGTCCCAGTACACATAGTCTAAAGCAGTATGTTTTTTCGCAATTTTATAACGAGGTAATGAACCACCTTTAATCGATTCTCCGGTTTTCGAGGTAATTTTGAACATTGGAGCAATAAAATTATTAAATTTATTACTATTATGAAAACGAATCTTTTCGTTCTTGTCATATCGCGTTTTATGAGCAGACGATAGTTTTAAAATTTTGCGATAATTTTTTAAATCATCTGAACTTATATTATTTTTATTTGGTTGTTTCGCTATGAGTAACTCGAGTAATCCTGTAGTTTTCGGATATGCTACTCTGTTAATTTTAATTTTATTATTATGAAAACTAATCGGTAAATTACCAATAAAAAATTCACCATTTTCATTTCTTACTCCATAAATTTTGTCAAGATACTGAGGCTGATTAAGCTTGAGGGCCTTGACGTACAAATCAGAGTCATCAGCATCGTTATCGCTACCTGTTGTTTCGAAAGATGTGTCATGGACGTTCTGTAGAGTATCATTGAACTCACTGTCAGAACTTTCATTCTTTTTGTCATTCTCGAAACTTTGTTCGACTGTATTATGTTTAACACTACTTTGTTCAATATTTTTCTGAGCTACAAGTTTTTGAAGCGGATCTACTATTGGTTTGAAAGTTTCACTTAAAATCTTTTCTGTCTTGTCTTTTCCAAATTTTAATATTCTATATTTGCGTTTAATCGCATCTCGTGCCTAAACAAGGTGATGTAGCACGCTTTTTTCTCTTTGTAAGTCAGCCATGTTGTTGTTTCAACGTTCAGTCTGAAACTGCTGATTGTTACCTATAGGCATGCTATATTTATAGCAAAATTATCAAAGCCCTTACGAAATCTGCCGTCATTTATTCCTCGATCTTTATCGATGACTAGAAAACCGTGCTTATCATCTCTCCAACACTTGGAGCACAATTCTTTAAAATGTATATAAGTCATATCGGTATTTACATGATCGTCATAGATATGCTTTAGATTTACTTCATCTTGTCGAAAAATAGCAAGTAAGTTTACATTATCTCTGACAAGATGTTTGGGGACATGAGCATAAGTTTGACATAGATAAAAACAATCAACCTTTTTATGTCTGCCCATGCAAAAGAAGGCTCTAACATTATCTTGTTTTTCGCAAGCAATATCGTCAAATATCATGATAGAGTTCGGAAGCGCGTGGTCAGGATCGACAACTGCATCGTGCTCGCTGAATGGAAAATATTGTACACCTTCTATAGGTTCTAAGATTTCATTTAAAAATTTATATTTCGGCTGATTGAGAGACTTTGAGTAGACGTATACGTTTTCAAATCTAATGCCATTAGGATGCGTTATGAGAGCAAGTAAACTATTGGTTTTTCCGCAGTTTGAGGGGCCGCAGAAGACGGCTCGTATACTATCAGGAAGTAGATCACCATGTCGTTTTGCTCTTTTATCATGCTCTACAAGTACATCAAAATTTTCTATTGGTAGCTTGACCGACTGCTCTTTGAAGTTCATGATCTTTACTCTATGACAATCAAATCACGACTGATTGTTATGAGTATAAATAGCGGTCTTATATAGCTCTTGCCATCAGTTGACCATTGACTTTCGAAGAGTGATGATCATTCACAAACGCGGTCGCGGATTTGTTAATACAATTCTCAATAAACTGCCATTTGAACTTCATATACCTGGTTATCAGTACTGCGGTCCAGGCACTAAGTTAGCAAAACGTTTAGCTCGAGGAGATCTTGGAATTAATCCCCTAGACACTGCTTGCAAGGAGCACGATATAGCTTATTCTAAAAATCGCGAAAACGTCCAGGCGAGGAACGAAGCAGATAAAATTTTAGCTGAAAGGGCTTGGAATCGCGTTAAATCAAAAGACGCAAATTTTGGTGAAAAAGCGGCTGCATACGCTATAACTAATACTATGAAATTAAAATCTAGACTTGGCATGGGTTTAAAAAATAAGAGTAAGAAGAAGAGAAAGACAAGTAAGGCTAAAAAATTAGGAATGGGTTTAAAGAAGAGAAGTCAAGTTTCCTTGAAAAAAATTATCAAAGCTGGTGTCTTTAAATCAACGCCAAATAACTGCGCTCTAACAGTCATACGATCAGCTTTGAAAAAAGCACGGAGCGCTGTTAAAGAAGCTGGAGGTAAAAAGAATATTAAAATTCCACGTATTTTGCCAGTGCCCGTGAAAACAGGTGGCATATTGCCATTTCTCATACCTCTATTTGCCGGTTTGAGTGCAACTGGCGCTCTAGCTGGTGGTGCTGCTGGAATAGTAAAAGCCGTAAACGACGCAAAAGCCGCTAAGGAGCAGTTGGAAGAAAATAAAAGGCATAATAAAGCTATGGAAAGTGTATCGTTGGGCAATGGCTTATATCTTAAACCACACAAAGTAGGGTTAGGTCTCCATTTAAAAAAAAAAAAAAGTTCATGAAATTACCGCAGCGTGCGCTTACCGATGTTGACATATTAAAATACGCAAAACTTTTAAAAATATCTAATTTTCGGGGAGTATTTATGAGGAATGCAATGCCAACTTCTATATAACCGCACTATAGTGAATCCGCTATAGTTAATCTAGATGATGCTAGCGGCCCTGGAACACACTGGGTTGCATATAGAAAAAGAGGCAAAAATGTTGTATATTTCGATAGTTTTGGCGATCTCCGACCGCCTTTAGATTTAATATTATACCTCGGAGTAGACGAAGTTAAATATAATCATGAAAGATATCAAGATTTTGACACGTACAATTGTGGTCACCTCTGTCTAAAATTCTTGTGTGGGGCTATATAAGGAGAGGTAGGGGAAACATTGTATCATTCTGATTTAAGCTGTCACGGAAGGTTCATTAACTCTGACACTTTCAGGTACATCTTCTACACTAGAAGCACAGTATTTTCCACCAATCGAGTTATCGCCAAACAAAAATTACGTTTTAGGGCTTGTTGAACTTTTAACATTTAACTCAATCCCCAATATAGATAGTAACAATAATAAGTTTTACGTAGGTGAAAACGTTATCCTTCTTCCGGTGGGAAGTTACGGAATTGAGGATATTGACAAATTTCTTCGTAAAAAATTAGCGCATAACGACATTACTTTCAATTTAAAGCCAAATAATAATACTCTTCGCTGTACAATCAAGTGCAGTCAGCCTATAGATTTTCGACCTGAAAATTCACTCGGTCGTCTACTGGGCTTCACCAGACGTATTCTCGAACCGAACGTTGTTCATAATTCTGACTTACCTGTTACAATTCTCAAAATCAACGCTTTGAGAGTAGAGTGTAATATCACTTCGGGAGCATATATAAACGACAAAAAAGTACACACGATACACGAGTTTTTTCCTGCAGTACCTCCGGGGTATAAAATTATCGAAGTTCCCTCACACGTCATTTACCTTCCGATTGCCGTAAAGCGTATAGATCATTTACAAGTACGCATCATTGATCAAGACGGAGATTTAGTAAATTTCCGCGGAGAAGTTATAACTATAAGATTGCATATTCGACAATCATAATGGGAATCGTTTACAACAAAAACTATATAAGCAGAGAAACATGCCCGCTACGTATCAGTCATCAACGAACTGTGAAGACGCTAACACGTCAGAGCATAAAAAAACTAAAAAGTCTAGGATTAAAAGTAGTACTTGGTGGAAAATAACTTGCATCATCTTTTGCTGCTTTCAACGAAATGGAAGAAATTCTAAGCATACAAACACCTGTAACTTTCGATGAATCCGTAGCGCACTACGAGGTTCACGCTCACCAACCGTACACAGCAACATTCAACAACAGCGATGAAATACGTATATCTATTCAACATCAAGATTTATGTCTCTTACCTTCCCGCAGTGCATTACATATCTGGGGGCGATTGGTTAAAACTAATAATACTCCCGTTGAAAATACAAAACTTGTGAATAATGCCATTTGTCATTTGTTTGAAGAAATCAGATATGAGTTGAACGCCATTGAGATAGACAAGTGCAAAAATGTTGGCTTAACCACACTCATGAAAGGTTGGATCTCACTCAATCCCACTCAGAGTTTTATCATTGAAAATGCGGGCTGGATCGATGTAGAAGAAACACAAAAGATAATCGATGATGCTGGTTACTTCGATGTATCGATTCCATTGAGTCTAATTTTTGGCTTCGCAGAGGACTATCGCAAAATTGTAGTAAACGCAAAGCATGAACTCGTTCTCATGAGATCAAGAAACGACTTAAACGCCGTTAAACAAACACCTATAAGAGTAGACAATGCAGAGGGTTACGAGGACTTTAATGTTGAAATAACTAGAATCGAATGGCTAATGCCATACGTACTTGCATCGAACTCTAACAAAATTCGCTTACTCGATTTCATAGGGAAAGATCGCCCCATTGCCATGAGTTTTCGCACGTGGGAATTGTACGAGTATCCACTACTTCCGATTACGTTGAGACAAGTATGGACTGTAAAAACATCAAATCAACTTGAAAAACCACGCTTTGTCATTTTAGGTTTTCAAACTAATCGAAAAGATCGAAGAGCTGAAAATGCTAGCCAGTTTGATCACTGCAATCTTACAAATGTAAAACTCTTTCTCAATTCTCAGTCATATCCGTATGGTAATCTTAACCTCGATGTGAATCGTAATCAATTTGCCATGCTCTACGATATGTACGCTAATTTTCAAAATTCTTACTATAGCAAAGATCCAGAACCTATGTTGAAAAAGTCGCAATATCTCACTTACATGCCGCTGATAGTAATAGACTGCTCAAAACAAAACGAATCCTTAAAGAGCGCCCCTGTAGACATTCGTCTGGAATTTGAAGCAAAGGAAAATTTTCCTGCTGGAACTTCAGCCTACTGCTTGATCTTGCATGATCGCATAGTTCAATATAATCCCGTAAGCGGCGACGTGCAGAAACTTTAAGGAGTATATAAGCTGAGCGAGTCTCCGGCTTCTCCTCATTCGTCATTTGAATTTCAAAGTGAAATTTTGCCATGGATTACGCAGTGGATATGCAGGGCTTTAAAAAGCCTGGCAATGATTTCGTTCTGAAAGAGTTGGCTTTCGTGTCTCTCAACGACGGCGATGAGCCAGTAGTGCACCTCTCAAGCCACCATTTCCTTGGCGAAGACTAACAGACAAGTACAAACGTGAAAATTTGTGGTTAGAACTTTGCTATCATGGACTATCGTGGAATGACGGTGATTACGATTATACTGAAATTGGAAAAATTCTTCAAGATGCATTCAAAGATGCTAACAGAATTTTCGTGATTGGTGAGATAAAAAAGTTGTGGTTAGAGCGTTTTAATTTTAATGTTATCGATATCAATGAAATGAACTATCCATCTTTCGACTATCCAAGATCAGTGACTATATGTACTAACCACAATGGAGCGTGCAAAACTACTTGTGCCCTGTACAACGTAAAGCGCATGAAGCAATTTTACCTCAACGATTCAAACATGGAGTGGGAAGACATCATGGAATGGGAAGATATTGATGAAGAATAAAAAATTTTTAAGGACAATGGAGGGGTTGATAAACAGGTAGAACCTCACAGGATAGGAGCGAGGTGGGGCTCCTATCTCCTTAAAAAATTTTTTTATTCAGTAGACCAGTAGATGACGCTCACAAGCAATCGAGGTCTTATATAAACGTGTTGCAGTCGTTAGAGACTTTCATTCCCTCATAATGGGTCAAACCGTTGCTCCCGAGCAACAGCGACTCATACAAAACGATTCAAAACAGTCGCAGTGGAAAAAATATTCAGAAAAAATTTCCACAAACACGTATTCTTTGCCCGAGCAAAAGGGTTATAAAAAGTTTTAAATGGTTGCATAATAGTTTTTAATGGTTATAGTAGATAAGAACCGCTGGCCGAGAGCAGCAGGCTGACAAGCAGCAGGCCGCCGACCGCTGGCCGCCCGCCGCCGACCGCTGCCTGTTTGCAGTAGCAGGCTGGCCGCTCGCCGCTCGCCGCTGACCGCCCGCCGCTGCGCAGCCGATGTGCGCAGTCGTCTGGTCGCGGGCTGTCACCCGCCGACAGCAAGGTGCCCGCATGTTATGGGTTATTGTCACCTCCGTACAATTGCGGGTGGCCCAAAAACCCTAGGCGGGTTCTGGATCAACAAGTCACGACTTGTTATGGGTTATTGGTGCCCCGTACAATTGCGGGTGATCCAGAAACCCTATGCTGGTTCTGCATCAAACAGGTCGTGAAATGGTGGGAGGGGGAGAGGGGAGGAGAGGGGATCCCAAAAAAGCTATGCTGGTTCTGTATCACCACGCCCTGAAATGGTGGGAGGGGGAGAGGGGAGGAGAGGGGATCCCAAAAAAGCTATGCTGGTTCTGCATCACCACGCCCTGAAATGGTGGGAGGGGGAGAGGGGAGGAGAGGGGATCCCAAAAAAGCTATGCTGGTTCTGCATCACCACGCCCTGAAATGGTGGGAGGGGGAGAGGGGAGAAGAGGGGATCCCAAAAAAGCTATGCTGGTTCTGGACCACCACGCCCTGAAATGGTCCAGAACCAGCATAGCTTTTTTGGGATCCCCTCTCCTCCCCTCTCCCCCTCCCACCATTTCAGGGCGTGGTGATGCAGAACCAGCATAGCTTATCTACTCTTGTTATTTGGCAAATAAATAAAAAAAAAAATTCAAAGTAATATTTGTATATGGCCGAATCCATCTCAAATCAGACAGCCCGCGTATGCCTATTTCACCTATCATGTTGAAATAAAAATATTTATGTTCTACTCGAAAAAATATTTTACACGTGTTTTTTTATTTTTTTGTTTCATCAAAATTTCATGCGTTCAGCGATACCGAAAAATTCCGAGAAAATTCTTTCATTGAGAAAAAAAATTTTCAATGTGATTTTCAGACTGCTATTGTTTCAGCAGTTTTTCAAGCTTTTAAACGTGTAACACATAATTTCACTCAGTTTTGAGCCCTCTTTAACGGCCTTAATGTCATTTTCAAAAAAAAATAAAAAATCCACGAGCTATGCACTTTTTACTGAAAAATTCATTTTTTAGAGAAGTGCCTTTTTCTCGAAAACCCCATGTTTTTTTTGCACAATTTTTGTTGTCGTGATAGAGGACGGTAATGCCTAGCTAGACGTATTTGTGAGATTCGGTACTTTTTCCCTGGGATAGCGATCACTAATGAGATAACACACAAACAAATTTTTCACGCTTAACGCTTATATATAGTCAATGATATTAGAGTCAATGTAAAGGTATTTATCTTTGTGCGTATGTAATATACATGTACGTGCGCCTACTTATAGGAGTATATGTACTAGTACATTTGTCCGCTAGATGGATATGGTTTGACTTAACATTTACAATGAAAAGTTCAATTTCTGCTATATATCACACATCTCGTCTTATTTAAAACCATCATCTTTTGGAAAATTATTACATATTTACACCTTATCAACTCAACTACGATGTCTCAATATTACTCAACAGAGAGAATCAAATGTGCAGACTTTTTAGACAAACACAAACAAATTATTTACAAATCTAGTTCCGTACGTTTAAAACAACTTGAGAATCTTGCTCATCCATTGAAGCACCTCTATCCTCATTTACCTTTGACACCTTCTACATATCTGTGTCAACATTGTTACAATCGTGCTTTAGAATTGGTGAGTAGTACTGACAATGAATTTATAACGGATAATGAAGTTACCGATAACGTAGTTGATAGAGATGAAGATTTTTTACCAAGTACTCCAGAATGCATTGAAGAATTTAATAATGAAATAAGTACATCTTTCTTAGGTTCTGTATCGCCTCTTAAAAGAAAAAATCTTATACATGAAAAATCAATTGAAAATTACGTAACAAAGAAGAAAAAAAAATACTTTCAACATTGTCTAATACCCTTGATGTGAAGTTGAACAATGTTTATGACGTTTCTATAACAGCAAATGAATCAACTGTATGCCATTGTACAGAATGGATACAAAATCTTGGTCTAGCCTTGCAAAAGTGTTCTACGGTATCAGAAAAAATAAAAATTCTGACTTTGCTACCTTCATCCTTTACAAAACATGAAATTTTATCTTTATTTCCAGAAATAACAATGTATATGATCAACAAATCGAGAAATCTTGTTAAAGAAAAAGGAATTTATTCAGAACCAGATGCATATTCAGGCCATCCGATTGATTGAAACATGGAAAAAATTGTTATGGAATATTATTTAAATGATGATTTTAATTGTTCAAGACAAAGTCCTAATAAATGTGACGTTGTTACAATTAAAGTTAACAATAAAAAAGAGAAAAAAGTTAAGCGTTTTCTTACTCGAAGTTTAAAAGAGACGTATAAAGTATTTAAAAATGATTATCCAGAATTGAGAATTGGAAAATTGAAATTTTATAGTTTGCGACCAAAGTATGTCTTACTTAGCCCCATCAAAGAAGTTTGTCTCTGTATCTATTGCGCAAATTATGATTTATTTCTTACGAGCTTAATTAATTTTAGAGGGAGTAACGTCACAGAGTTGGATGAAAGTCGATCACAAATAATAAATGCAACAATGTGTTCTGAGCCATCTGATTTATGTTATTTACAAGAATGTAAACTATGTCCAGGGATTAAGGGAATTACGTTTCATGTTTTAAAACTGCAAGATGTAGAAGGCACAGAAGAAATTACATATGCTTTGTGGGATAATGGAAACCTGATTAAAAAGACACTATCAATTTCTGCTTTTAAAGATGAACTTTCGGTTTGGACCATGAGGGTTAGTACTCACATGTATGTAAAAAATATACAACGCAAAGCTATAAAAACAGAAAGAGAAAGTGCTAAAAAAGACTCACATCATTTAGTTCTTCAAATAGACTTCGCTGAAAACTGGGCTGTGATTCATAATAAAGCTGTTCAAGGAAATCATTGGGTTAATGAAATTGGGAAAATGAAATTTCTATTTTCACAGCAGTCTCTTATCAAGGGGATTCGACACAAAGTTTCGCAGTTATAAGTGATGACCGAAAACATGATACAGCGTATGCTTTGCTAGCAGTACAAAAAATTATAAAATTCTTGAAAGAAAATTGTTGTGATTCAATTAAAAAAATTACCATCGTATCAGACCGCGCTGCGAGTCACTTTAAAAATCGCTTTCAATTAGATGAACTAAAACGAGCACCGTGTGATATAAAATGGTTGTTCTCTGCTACTGGGCACGGCAAAGGAGCTGTAGATGGTGTGGGTGGACTTATAAAGCATTATGCTACTTCGCATAATCTTCGAGAGCCCCTTGAAGAAGCTATTCAAAACGCAAATGATTTTGCAATACATGTTCAAAAATATACTGATGCTATTAAAATAATACATTTACAAGATGCTGAAATAGAACAATTCAGAAAAGAAAAAAATATTGATTGGCTTACAACTCCAAAGTATCCTGGAATTCAAAAAACTCATATATGGGTTAAAAAAACATGTGACGATAAAATACATTGTTTGACAGCAAAGACCGCTGATCGTCCGCTTACTGAATTAAGAACAATGAAGCAGAAAAACAAAGGTAGTAAAATAGGTATACAAATGAAAAAAAGGTATAAAAATAAAAAATCAAAAAGACGCAAATAACAAATAAATACATAGTTATGTGTACCTGTATATTACATACACACAAAGACAAATACCTTTACATTGACTCTAATATCATTGACTATATATAAGCATTAGGCGTGAAAAATTTGTTTGTTTGTTATCTCATTAGTGATCGCTATCCCAGGGAAAAAGTACCGAATCTCACAAATACGTCTAGCTAGGCATTACCGTCCTCTATCACGACAACAAAAATTGTGCAAAAAAAAACATGGGGTTTTCGAGAAAAAGGCACTTCCCTAAAAATGAATTTTTCAGTAAAAAGTGCATAGCTCGTGGATTTTTTATTTTTTTTGAAAATGACATTAAGGCCGTTAAAGAGGGCTCAAAACTGAGTGAAATTGTGTGTTACACGTTTAAAAGCTCGAAAAACTGCTGAAACAATAGCAGTCTGAAAATCACATTGAAAATTTTTTTTCTCAATGAAAGAATTTTCTCGGAATTTTTCGGCATCGCTGAACGCATGAAATTTTGATGAAACAAAAAAAATAAAAAAACACGTGTAAAATATTTTTTCGAGTAGAACATAAATATTTTTATTTCAACATGATAGGTGAAATAGGCATACGCGGGCTGTCTGATTTGAGATGGATTCGGCCATATGTAAATAACTTGAAACTATATTTGTATTTTTACAGTACCAAGAAAAACACTATGTAATATTGATTTTAACAAATTGAGAGAGGACATGGCAATTCTCAAAAAATTAAACAAGGTGCAAGATGCATTAGATAAGCGCCACGATGCTGCAGTAAATGCTCTTGTTAAGAACTGGTTAGGTAATTATTATTATGATTACTTTATATTATTTAAGGTCAATAATGAATTTTATAAAAGAGTTTTTATGTTAAGATGTTAATAACATATTTATCATTATGTATTAACTTGGTTCAAAAGTTTTTCTAGAATATTTTTTTTCCTATTGATAAGGAATACCTTCTTCTTTCACTTTCAACATACCTATACAAATGTGTCTTTGTTAATTTAGATCGCCGTCCATGCAATAGCCAATTGTCTGTTTCCACGAATAATGGAACATGCAGCCAGATCGATCTCACTTCTGAATGTTCTAGTACAGGTAATCATATATAATGATTTATTAATTGAAGTAAATATTTGTGCTGTAAAGGAAAGGCTTACTGATCAATCAGTATAGCAATTTGTTAAAATTTAACAATCCAAAAATTATTATATGCAATACAAGTATGTTTTACGCAACGAAACAAAAATTTTGTACAGAACATAAATTTATAAAAAAGTGTTAATGATATTTCTTGAAGCTATCCTATAAAAAATAATAAGTTTTGAAACTCTAAAAATTAATTATTTCAACTTTCTAAAGGGAATTAATAGATTAAGATTTGAGAAGTAGATTAAATCTTCGAAAATCAAAATCAAATAAGATAGAATATTTCGATAAGTTGGGATAGAAAGTTTTTTGTCGAGGAACGATATGCTTAATTTCGATTTGAATTTTCTTGATTAATAGTATATTACGTATCTAGGGAGGAAAAAACTTGTTTAGTCCACAGCTCGCGTTAATTGTCACCCGAGCCAAAGGCAAACACGAGGTGTGGGTTGACAAAAAAAAATGGGTCATTTTTAATGATTTTTATATTCGCTTCAGTAAATGAAAATTTATTTTAATAAAAAGTATACGATTCAGGAACTATTGTACAATATTCTGTGAAATTTTCATTGAAAAATATTAAAAATTAAGCCGTTGGCAGCAATTCTGCGGAGGTGCCTTGACAAAGTGTTGTTTTGCGGTGGACAGCATATCTCAGCACTGGATCGTCTGAAATTAAAAATTGAAACAGATATCGTTAGATAGGCACATTCTCGAGGTAAAAACGAGAGGGATTTTTTTTTTTCGATTTTTCAATTTTTGGTGACATAAAAACAAAACTTTGACATAAAAACATCGATTTTTGCTAAAAAAATTGACATATTTGTTACTGTACAATTGTTAATAATTAAAAAAAAAAAAGCTCTCGTTGTTCCCTCGAGAATGTGCTTATCTAACGATATCTGTTTCAATTTTTAATTTCAGACGATCCAGTGCTGAGATATGCTGTCCACCGCAAAACAACATTTTGTCAAGGCACTCCGCAGAATTGCTGCCAACGGCTTAATTTTTAATATTTTTCAATGAAAATTTCACAGAATATTGTACAATAGTTACTGAATCGTATACTTTTTATTAAAATAAATTTTCATTTACTGGAGCGAATATAAAAATCGTTAAAAATGACCCATTTTTTTACGAATTAACCATCCCCCCCCCCCCCCCCCCCCTAAACTAAACGAAATCCTGATTGCCTCAACAGAAATCCTATTGACTTAAGGGGGTTCTATGGTCAAAAACGACGTTAAATATAAAAATGTTGTTACAATGACTACTTCGCATATAATAACATAAGTAACGGCATAACTTGAAGATCAGTACTTTAAGTAACAAAAACAATTTTTTTAGTCAAAGTAGATACGGTGCACCTAAAAAAAATTCAATAAAACACTGGGCTTTTTTGTAATTTCTATCCGATTTTAATTTGGAAGATCTCATTTTATTTCTTGTTCAATTTCAGAGGGAGGTACTAATATAAAAAGTGTTGCTTATAACAATTGTTTTTAAGGATGCGCGTATTTTTTACAAACAAAAGGACGTAACTCTACAGGTCTTGATAATTTTCTATTTTTTTTTATATTGGTACCTTTCCCTGAAATTGAACAAGGAACACAATGAGACCTACGAAATTAAAATCGGATAGAAATTACAAAAGATTTCAGTGTTTTATTGAATTTTTTTTAGGTAGTGGTATCTATTTTGACAATAGTTAAATTTTGTCACCAAAAATTGTTTTCTTTACTTAAAGTGCCGTTCTTTGAAGTTATGCCGTTACTTGTGTTATAGCATGCGAAGTAGTAATTGTAACAAATTTTTATATTTAATGTCGTTTTTAACCATGGAACCACCTTAATAACATTATTACTGTTAAATGTTCACAACTATCATTGCTGTTAATTTAATTAGATTTTTTTTTCAGTGTATGTGCAAACATATATAAATAATTGACTGTAACTTTGCAGATTTTTTATTCTGTTCGATTTTTATTTCGGCAACTTCCCTTGGAATTAAATAAGTAACAAAATGACCACCCCGAAATAGTAGTTTTCGGTACTAGGCCATAAAAAGTAACATTTTACGGACCGCGTAAGAATTGAAGCACAATTCTCATCAGGTCCGTAAAATTTTACGGCCGAGTAACGAACATTACCTTTTGGTATACGTGTCCGTAAAGTACGACTTTACGACCGCAAAACAAGCTGTAAAGTACGTACTTTACGGACACGTATGGCAAAGTTAACATTTTCTAACAAGTTAAAAAGGCAATGTTACTGTACTCTTTTATTTGGCGGTAACTTGATTTGAGAGTAATTAAATTTGATTGAAAATTTTGTTCGGTATTTTGATTTCCCTTCTTTCAATGTATGTGGTTACTTATACCAGATAGTTTGTAGAAAATTTTTGTATTTAATATCGATTTTAACGATAGAACTTAATGAAAGCAAATTAAACTCTGTTTACTAAAAAAAATATATTTTTTACGTATATATGTATATAATGAGAAAAAATACTTCTTTTTTTTGTTCACCTCTTTCCCAAAGTAGTAATAAATATAAAAAAATTATTTAAGAATTGTGTAACTTCCAATAATAAATTAGTAAAGAAATATCACAACCATTTATCAAATTTTTGACAACTTTTTTATGTAGCACAAGTGTTATTATTGGTACTCATAAATTTAACGTGCATTTCAATACAGCTTTATTTTTAATTTATGCAGCACGTATTTCCATAGATTTTATGTTTGTTTTTTATTGTAAGCCTTTTTTGCTGCCACAACACTATTCAAAAAGCTTTAATGTAGTTGTCGAATTACGGTATTAGTAAAATGTATATGCTTGATGAAATCCATTTATTACAGCAGATTATATAGCACACTGAAGAAATAAGTATTTTCAATAAATAGTATATGACACATCTAAGGAGGGCCAATTTTTCTCCCGTGGTATATATGAGGCGTTTCGCGTCAGCTCTCCAGGCGCGGCACGCGAGCGCGAAATCATACTGTTTTCAGTTTGTGTTTGAAGGGCTAAGAAGTATCTAAAAAAAATAATCCCCAAGTGATTTCGATGTATTTTTTCCTCAGCTTTCCGATGGTGCTATTAGTTTCTCAAAATTTTTCAATTCTAACCTCAAAAAAACATAAAATGTGTTATATCTCAAAAACTATATTTTTAATATTTTTTTTGACCTGCTAGATCGAAAGAGGAGGAAATTTTACATGAATATAGCCTTTTTCTACATAGGGGTTTTTTGATTTTTTCGAGATATTATTCAAGAAATACTTAGAATTGAAAATTTTTGAGAAACTAATAGCACCATCGGAAAGCTGAGGAAAAAATACATCGAAATCACTTGGGGATTATTTTTTTAGATACATCTTAGCCCTTCAAACACAAGCTGAAAACAGCATGATTTCGCGCTCGCGCGCCGCGCCTGGAGAGCTGACGTGAAACGCCTCATATTCGTTTCGTGCATACCTCGTCGCGACCCGTGGATGCGACAGCTGGTGTCGTGGATCGCTCACAGCTCTCGAACGATTTAGCATTGGCTTATATGGGAAGTTGTTAAATAAACGATATAACAACGTAACCACAAATAAAATTCATTATGTTATTTGTATAATATATATAGCTCTATAAGTATAACATTATTTTATGAAGACGAGTTTCAAATAGTCAACTTGTATATATTTAAATATTAATTTTATGTGTATTTTTGAGGTTATTTTCGATATATATAGTAATATACGCAATAGTCTCTGAAAGTGCTACTTTGTATGAACTAATTCGAATTGAGAAAGGAAAGTAGCAAAGTTATAATTACACTAGAACAACTACCTTAAAGAGGTTCATTTTCCGAAAAATGATAATCTACGAATTAAATTTAAAATAATGCTTTGCCCATTTTTTTTGTTTGGTAATGAAAATAAAATTATCTAAAAAAAATCACGATACATTTTTATTAGGAAGACTAGTATTGTGGCGGTAAAACGTTTTGCAATGACGTTGTTTCATTACTTTAATTTACATGATACGCACTTTTTTGAAAAGAAACTTTGTAGTAAAAATGTTCTTTGAAAAATACCTATAGAATATTTTTTGTTGCGATTATGTTTCTTTATTAATACTTTAACACACTTACATGTGTGGTATTAAAAAAGGAGATACAATCACAATGTAATCTTAATATTTAATTATTATTGCTGTTCCATCCGTCTTTCTTCGACGGTGTCTTTTGAATAACTGAGATTCCGGTACCTGTTCTTCTATACTTTCGCATGAACTCGTAGCCTTGACACTCGCCTCGTTTCCGCCAGGATCGGATTAGTTGGTTTTTAACGACTCAATCGTTTAATAAAAAAAAAATCTGTTATGATACAGTGACCTTACTCAGGTACAATATACACTATAGCGTTAACCTATAATCCCGATGCTCATCTCATTTTCTCTTGGTGAGCAATCGAAGCAGATGGCTTTCGGCTGCTCATGTGGGCATTAAAACATAAAAACTGAAATCTATTATAAAAAAGAATCAAAATGAGGCATTTATTGACTTTACCTTGGCATTAGACTATAGATTAACACCAAGGTATCGACAATAAATACCCCATTTCGGTTCCTTTTTTAGAATAGATTTCTACTTTAATGCTAAGGTAAGCAGCCAAAATCCAGCTGCTCCGATTCTACACCTACGGAAAATAAGATGAGTATCATAATGCAGTTAATTAACTGCACATCTCGTTTCCGTCAATTTCGAAATCGAAGCGACTGGCTTTCGAATATACACTGAAAAAACGTTAGTAGAAAAATTGTACCGAAAAACACAACCGTTGACTATAGAATAGGTTCAATATACTCGGAGTTGGTAGACAGTCATCTGTTTTGGGATAAATTTTACACCACGAAGTGTAAACATTGCGCCAACAGCAGAGCGCAGCAGCGCTCGTCAAGGTCGGTCGCTCAAGTTTGGTGTAAATATTCTACCAAAACTCGTGGATCGATTATGCGAAAAGGACGGGGGAACGTGTTCGCTTAAGAAAGCCGAACATTTCAGCCGCCGTTTTTTTAGTGTACGTATTTAGAATTTCGCGTCAATCCATAGCCTTCACTGCGAACTTCCAGACCTTTCAGGTCGGGAATAGAAGCAGCCGGCTTTCGGATGCGCGTGTGTTGAATCAAAACGAAATCTATCATTAAATACTGGAACAACTTAGATACTCTTCCATTATATTTCCGCGTGAATCCGTAGCCTTGACTGCCAACTTCCATACCGCCAGGTCGGGAGTAGAAGCGACCGGCTATCGGATGCGCGAGTGTTGAATCAAAATAAATTCTATCATGAAATACTGGCAGAACTTAGGTACTCTTCCACTATATTTTCGCGTCAATCCGTAGCCTTGACTGCCAATCTCCATACCGCCAGGATGGGAATAGAAGCAGCCGGCTTTCGGATGCGCGTAATTTGAATCGAAACGAAATCTATCATTACATACTGGTAGAACGTAGGTATTCTTCCACTACATTTTCGCGTCAATCCGTAGCCTTGACTGCCAATCTCCATACCGCCAGGTTGGGAACAGAAGCAGCCGGCTTTCGGATGCGCGTTTTCTTAATTAAACCGAAATCTATCATTACATACTGGTAGAACGTAGGTATTCTTCGACTATATTTTCGCGTGAATCCGTAGCCTTGACTGCCAATCCCCATACCGTCAGGTTAGGAATAGAAGCGGCCGGCTTTCGGATGCGCGTATTCTTAATTAAACCGAAATCTATCATTAAATACTGGTAGAACGTAGGTATTCTTCGACTATAATTTTGCGTCAACCCGTAGCCTTGACCGCCAATCCCCATACCGTCAGGTTGGGAATAGAAGCGGCCGGCTTTTGGATGCGCATAATTTGAATCGAAACGAAATCTATCATGAAATAATGGTAGAACTTATTTATTCTTCCTCTATATTTTCGCGTCAATCCGTAGCCTTGACTGCCAATCTCCATACCGCCAGGTTGGGAATAGAAGTAGCCGGCTTTCGGATACGCGTATTCTTAATTAAACCGAAATCTATCATTACATACTGGTAGAACGTAGGTATTCTTCCACTACATTTTCGCGTCAATCCGTAGCCTTGACTGCCAATCTCCATACCGTCAGGTTGGGAATAGAAGCAGCCGGCTTTCGGATGCGCGTATTCTTAATTAAACCGAAATCTATCATTACATACTGGTAGAACGTAGGTATTCTTCCACTACATTTTCGCGTCAATCCGTAGCCTTGACTGCCAATCTCCATACCGTCAGGTTGGGAATAGAAGCAGCCGGCTTTCTGATGTGCGGATTCTTAATTAAACCGAAATCTATCATTACATACTGGTAGAACGTAGGTATTCTCCACTATAATTTTGCGTCAACCCGTAGCCTTGACTGCCAATCCACATACCGTCAGGTTGGGAATAGAAGCGGTTGGCTTTCGGATGCGCGTAATTTGAATCGAAACGAAATCTATCATGAAATAATGGTAGAACTTAGGTATTCTTCCTCTATATTTTCGCGTCAATCCGTAGCCTTGACTGCCAATCTCCATACCGCCAGGTTGGGAATAGAAGCAGCCGGCTTTCGGATGCGCGTAATTTGAATCGAAACGAAATCTATCATTACATACTGGTAGAACGTAGGTATTCTTCCACTATATTTTCGCGTCAATCCGTAGCCTTGACTGCCAATCTCCATACCGCCAGGTTGGGAATAGAAGCAGCCGGCTTTCGGATGCGCGTAATTTGAATCGAAACGAAATCTATCATGAAATACTGGTAGAACTTAGGTATTTTTTCACTGTATTTTCGCGTGAATCCGTAGCCTTGACTGCCAATCCCCATATCGTCAGGTTGGGAATAGAAGTAGCCGGCTTTATGATGCGCATAGATCCAATAGAAAATAGATCTATTGTACAAGAGACTTATAGTAAAAGATTTTTGCACTTCAGTTTCGCTTTTATCCGAAGCCTTGACTTCTTTGCTACCATCAAATCGGAAATGGATCAAATTATCAAAGAAACATATAAAAATGTTGACGTTTTGTTTATACCTTGAAAACGGCTTCGGATATCGGAAAAAGTTACGAAACAATTTTTGGAGGGTGAAGTTTTACATAAGAATTATCTTTTACATTTTCTGATAACATTTATATGGGTAATTTTCATCTGATGTTACGCGTGTACGGTGGTGGTGGGGGATCCGGCGTAGTGTCTGTTCTTCAGGCGGTTGCGTGTGAGTTATGTGATCGCCGCTGGAATATGCTGCCGCCACTCCCCACCACTGCGCGCGCCTCCATGCCCGCGTTTACCTTCATATCAAAATCATCCATATTAATCTAATTAGAATTGAAAATGTCAAAAATGGTTCGTATACGATTCGTATACATATGTGAAATTTGATGATCAACAACTTTTGTTTCTAAACTTATTTCGCTAGTTCACGCCGTTCTTGAGTTATGAGGGAAAACCCAAATTTTGTTAGTGTTTTTTTCGCTAATTAGAGGGGAACCTCTGGGTTTACAGTGACAATTGAACTACTTTGACGATTTTATTTCCTTCGTTTTTGTAAATGGCTTTTAAAAGATCACTAATCCGTTCAGTTACCATCACCAATTATGTGATGTTCTAAGCGGCTAATTTTTTTCCCCGATAATAGGTTTTTCGCTTATAACTCTGGAACCACCCCAAATAGAAGTTGTAGCGCGTAAAATTATGGATCAAAATCCCCTATTATATGTTTTATTTCGATAAAATTAAGGCCAAGAAATGCGAGGAAAAGTTGAAAAAATAAAACTTTGGAGGGGATGAGGGAGTGTGGCTTACGCTCGCAGCATTGGCCCTGCGGCATCGGTATTTGGCTACTCTCGACTCTCTCTGACAACGATTCGACTCGAATGAGCGCTCAATCTGAACGAAAGTTTGAATACATTTCAAGAACAAATAGTTATTTATAGATTTTGAGTTGCAGAATCCAAATCTTGTAGTTCAAATTCTCTAAAAAAAAATGTTTTAAATCCGTTTGTTTAAGCAAAAGATCATTTTTAATAAATAAAATGATTTTTTACTTGTAGAATATTTATTTTTGAAGAAGGTATAATAGTCCTACTTTACCATTAATCCCGTTTTATCGGCGGAACATGTCAAAATAATTAATATAAATAAAAGGATAACGATTTGCGTTTTAAACAAATTCAGTTGCCCTGCACAATCTTCTAATACGTTGGTCTACAAAGTTTCAAGACAAAAAACCGATGACACCTTTGTTTATTCTTGTAACAAAATTTGGCTAATTTTCGCTATTTTGACTCAAAACTTTGTAGAATGATGTAGTAAAGGATTACGCAGGGCAACTGAATTTGTTCAAAGAGTAAATTGCTGTTCTTTTATTGTATTAATTACTTTTACATGTTCCGCCGATAAAACAATGTTAGTATAGTGCGACATCCCCTACAAAATTAAAACAAATTAGAAGATCAAAAACGTTTTACGAAACACACTCGAAAAATCAATATTTAATAAGTTATGAGTATTTAACCAATAATTTTTATGTAGAAATGCTCGAATATATTATCGAACATATACTCTCTCTATATTTGGATATAATATTTTTTTTAATGGATTGATATTTGTCTTATACAAGATATTAACAATACCAACTATAAGTCGTCGCGAGGTACGAAGAAAAGCCAACTTGGAAGCAGTGAGTCGATATGCTACTGTAGTCTGGTGCCTGCACACTACAGCTCTTCGTCGATTGGGCGCTCGGTAGGCGGCCGAAAAGTACGAATGGTACGACTGTAGTGCGCGCGTTCAAACAGCGAGCGGCGCGCGACACGAGGTCCACACATATAACGGAGTTATGTAGATGCGCGGTACTAAGCAAGACGAGAATTAAAGTCATTTCTAAAACCAAAGTAGCCGGAGAAAACAAGGTCTACGCATATTAGGAAATTACATAAAAGTGCTACAATAAGCAAAACAATTATTTAAATAATTTTTAAACCAAAATAGCCGGGGAAACAAGGTCCACGCATATTAGGGAATAACATAGAAGTGGTACGATAAGCAAAACAATGATTTAAATAATTTCTAAACTCAAGTAGCCGGGGGAAACGATGTCCCCGCATATTAGAAAATTAAATAAAAGTCCTACAAAATAAGCAAAACAATTATTAAAATAATTTTTAAACCAAAGTAGCCGGGGAAAACAAGGTCCACACATATTAGGAAATTACATAGAAGTGCGACAATAAGCAAAAAAACTATTTAAATAATTTTTAAACCAAAGTAGCCGGGGGAAATAAGGTTCACGTATATTAGGAAATTAAATAAAAGTGCGACAATAAGCAAAAAAACTATTTAAATAATTTTTAAACTAAAGTAGCCGGAGGAAATAAGGTTCACGTATATTAGAAAATTAAATAAAAGTGCTACAAAATAAGCAAAACAATTATTAAAATAATTTTTAAACCAAAGTAGCCGGGTAAAACAAGGTCCACACATATTAGGAAATTACATAGAAGTGCGACAATAAGCAAAACAATTATTTAAATAATTTTTAAACCAAAGTAGCCGGGGAAAACAAGGTCCACACATATTAGGAAATTACATAGAAGTGCGACAATAAGCAAAACAATTATTTAAATAATTTTTAAACCAAAGTAGCCGGGGGAAACGAGGTCGACGCATATTAGGAAATTACATAAAAGTGCGACAATAAGCAAAAAAACTATTTAAATAATTTTTAAACCAAAGTAGCCGGGGGAAACAATGTCCACGCATATTAGGGAATAACATAGAAGCGCTATGATAAGCAAAACAATGATTTAAATAATTTCTAAACTTAAGTAGCCGGAAGAAACGAGGTCCACGTATATTAGGAAATTACATAAAAGTGCGACAATAAGCAAAACAACTATTTAAATAATTTCTAAACCAAAGTAGCCGGGGAGAACAAGGTCCACGTATATTAGGAAATTACATAAAAGTGCGACAATAAGCAAAACAACTATTTAAATAATTTTTAAACCAAAGTAGCCGGGGGATACAAGGTCCACGCATATTAAGAAATTACATATAAGTGCTACAATAAGCAAAATAATTATTTAAATAATTTTTAAAACAAAGTAGCCGGGGGAAACGAGGTCCACGCATATTAGGAAATTACATAAAAGTACGACAACAAGCAAAACAACTATTTAAATAATTTTTAAACTAAAGTAGCCGGGGGAAACAAGGTCCACGCATATTAGAAAATTACATAAAAGTGTTGCAATAAACAAAACACTTATTTAAATAATTTTTAAACCAAAGTAGCCGGGGGAATTGAGGTTCACGCATATTAGGAAATTATATAAAAGTGCTAGAATAAGCAAAACAATTATTTAAGTAATTTTTAAACCAAAGTAGCCGGGGGAAACGAGGTCCACGCATATTAGGAAATTAAATAAAACAGCGACAATAAGCAAAACAATTATTTAAATAATTGTTTTGCTTATTGTCGCACTTCTATGTTATTTCCTAATATGTGTGGACCGTGTTTCCCCTGGCTACTTTGGTTTAGAAATTATTTAAATCATTGTTTTGCTTATTGTGGCACTTCTATGTTATTCCCTAATATGTGCGGACCTTGTTGCCCCCGGCTACTTTGGTTTGAAAATTATTTAAATAATTGTTTTGCTTATTGTCGCAGTTTTATTTAATTCCCTAATATGTGTGGATTTATTACCCCTGGCTACTTTGGTTTAAAAATTATTTAAATAATTGTTTTGCTTATTGTCGTTTTTTTATTTAATTTCCTAATATGCGTGGACCTTATTTCCCCCGGCTACTTTGGTTTAAAAATTATTTAAATAGTTGTTTTGCTTATTGTCGCACTTATATGTAAGTTCCTAATATGCGCGGACCTCGTTTTGCCCCGGCTACTTTGGTTTAAAAATTATTTAAATAATTGTTTTGCTTATTGACGCAGTTTTATTTAATTCCCTAATATGTGGGGACCTTGCGGCCCCCGGCTACTTTGATTTAAAATTATTTAAATAATTGTTTTGCTTATTGACGCAGTTTTATTTAATTCCCTAATATGTGTGGACCTTGTTGCCCCCGGCTGCTTTGGTTTAAAAATTATATAAATAATTATTTTGCTTATTGTCGCTCTTCTATTTAATTTCCTAATATGTGTGGACCTTATTTCCCCCGGCTACTTTGGTTTAAAAATTATTTAAATAGTTTTTTACTTCTTGTCGCACTTTTATGTAATTTCCTAATATACGTTGGACCTTGTTTCCCCCTGTTACTTTGGTTTAAAAATTATTTAAATAATTGTTTTGCTTATTGTAGGACTTTTATGAAATTCCCTAATATGCGGGACCTCGTATCCCCCGCCAACTTTGGTTTCAAAATTATTTAAATAATTGTTTTGCTTATTGTCGCACTTCTATGTTATTCCCTAACATGTGTGGACCTTGTTGCCCCCGCCTACTTTGGTTTGAAAATTATTTAAGTAATTGTTTTGCTTATGTCGCAGTTTTATTTAATTCCCTAATATGTGTGGACCTTGTTGCCTTCTGCTACTTTGGTTTCAAAATTATTTAAATAATTGTTTTGCTTATTGTAGCACTTTTATGTAATTTCCTAATATACGTGGACCTTGTTTCCCCCGGCTACTTTGGTTTAAAAATTATTTAAATAATTGTTTTGCTTATTGTCGCACTTTTATGTAATTTCCTAATATGTGTGGACCTTGCTTCCCCCGGCTAGTTTGGTTTAAAAATTATTTAAATAATTGTTTTGCTTATTTTGTAGCACTTTTATTTAATTTTCTGACAAGCGGGGACATCGTTTCCACCGGCTACTTGAGTTTAGAAATTATTTGAATCATTGTTTTTTCTTATCATAGCACTTCTATGTTATTCCCTAATATGCGTGGACCTTGTTTCCCCCGGCTACTTTGGTTTAAAAATTATTTAAATAGTTATTTTGCTTATTGTAGCACTTTTATGTAATTTCCTAATATGCGTGGACCTTGTTTCCCCCGGCTACTTTGGTTTAAAAATTATTTAAATAATTGTTTTGTTTATTGTAGCACTTTTATGTTATTTTCTAATATGCGTTGACATCGTTTCGCCCGGCTACTTGAGTTTAGAAATTATTTAAATCATTGTTTTGGTTATCGTAGTACTTCTATGTTATTCCCTAATATGCGTGGACCTTGTTTCTCCCGGCTACTTTGGTTTAAAAATTATTTGAATAATTGTTTTGCTTATTGTAGCACTTTTATGTATTTTCCTAACATGCGTAGACCTTGTTTCCCCCGGGTACTTTCGTTTAAAAATTATTTAAATAATAGTTTTGCTTATTGTAGCACTTTTATGTAATTTTCTAATATGCGTAGACCTTGTTTCTCCGGGCTACTTTGGTTTAAAAATTATTTAAATAATTGTTTTGCTTATTGTTGCAATTTTATGTAATTTCCTAATATGTGTGGACCTTGTTTCCCTCGGCTATTTTGGTTTAAAATTTATTTAAATAATTGTTTTGATTATTGTAGCACTTTTATGTAATTTTCTAATATACGTGGACATCGTTTCCCTCGCCAACTTTGGTTTAAAAATTATTTAAATAATTGTTTTGCTTATTGTAGCACTTTTATGTAATTTCCTAATATGCGTGGACCTTGCATCCCCCGCCTACATACGTTTCGAAATGATCTTAATTCTCGTCTTGCTTAGTACCGCCCATCTACATAACTCCGTTATATGTGTGGATCTCGTGTCACGCGCCAAGTCCACCGCACGCTGTTTGAACGCGCGCTCTACAGTCGTACCACTCGTACTTTTCGGCCGCCTACCGAGCGCCCAATCGGCGAAGAGCTCTAGTGCGCAGACGCCAGACTAAAGTAGCATATAGACGCACTGCTTGGAGTTACAGGCGAAGAAAAGCTAAAAACGCGTCTATTAGGCGAAGAAAAGCCAGTTTGGGTCCTCCTAGACGAAGAAAAGCCAGTTTGCGCCCTCCCAGACGAAGAAAAGCCAGTTTGACTTGTCTCAGACGAAAAAAAGCCAGTTTGCGTCGTTCCTGTGGATGAAAAATCCCCTAATGACTGCATCTTATCAATTACTAATTATCTTATTATCTTGACTGATCATCTTTTGATCTTTTTATCTTTTAACAAAAAAATTAATCTTTTTTGTTATCTTTTTATCTTTATCTTATCTTATTACCTGAAAGTTATCTATAAGATGCCATCTAAATGTTACTTTCGTTGGTGAATTCAAACTGGCTTTTCTTCGTCTTAGACGCGTTTTTGGCTTTTCTTCGCCTGTAACTTCCAAGTTGGCTTTTCTTCGTACCGCGCGACGAAGTAACTATAAAATTAAAGACATCTTTTCAGACATAACGATAAATTGAGTTTAAAATTTAATTAAGTTTTTAGAAAGGTCACAATATTTTACACTAACTAAATTTAATCTAATCAAATTTATCACAAATCTGATTCCAATTTATATTTAATGGTTTTACTCTGCTGTTTACCTTCAATATCTTCTAGTAAATGGTGTATCCATACACTTTCCTGGGTTGCTTCCACAAGGGCAAGGAACCACGGAATTGAGGAAGATATTCACTATTTCACTTTCTTTCTATCCGATTCTCGGCCCAATCTGCATCCGAATAGCCTATTACTCTAACTTTGCCGTCTCGTTCACCGAGCCTAAGCTCGTAATCCTTAATTCCTTTAAAATAACGAATGACTGTCTTTACTTCATTCCACTCGACTATATTGGGCATTTAATTGCGTGGCTTTTTTATTATCACGCTCGCTGGCCTTGAATTGACTACCAAATATAATAATGTTCTAATCAACTGCTATTTTTCGCTGCTAGGCATAAATGACTGGTCACATCTCTTCTTTCTACTCCCTTCGTCTAATGGTATATTAGAAATTGTAGCACCTGCTGGACCAAATCGGTTCAAGATTTTTTAGATGTAGTTCGTCTGCTTTATATAAAAAATCCCATCTTCATCTGGCCTAAGAACCTTAAAATGATATTAGTAGTAGGGGTACATCTCAGGCAGACAGGGGGGCGTGGCCTGGGGTACATCTCAGGCAGATCGGTGGAGGAGTGGGGGAAACGTCTGGCGCCAGAGGTCTGGGGGTACAACTCAGGCAGATCGGGTGGAGCGGGTGGTGGGAGGAAGTGGGTGGTGATGAAGGTATTGCAAAAGCATATGCAAATATTTTTTTGCAAATTTTTTTTTTACTTTTTTCAGAATTTTATGGATATGTGGGGTACAACTCAGATCGGGTGGAGTGGATGGTAGGTGGAAGTGGGTGGTGGTAAATGTTATGCAAAAGCATATGCAAATTTTTTTTTGCAAATTTTTTTTACTTTTTTCAGAATTTTATCGATATGTAGATGCGAAATGGTATTTATAAAAATTCGAATGAAATAAAATTTAAATATTCTGAGAAGTGAATTACTAATAATAAAAGAATTTGTTAATACTTTTTGTAAATTTTTTAGATATTGGGTATATTTTAGCAATGAAAGAATTATATAAATGTGAGTTTATGAATAAATGTTAGAATTAATTTAAATATTAGAATGGTGAAAATACATTTGTGGAAAATCTTAGTGTGTGTAGAAAAGGTCTGTCGGAAGCAGGTAGAAAATCCGTTGTACAGTGGAAGGGAAAGCGGGTGTATTGAGTAGTGAGTCTGAGAGAAGCGGTCGAGCCCCTAATTAGTGGGATAGGAGCTGGAAGGTGCGAAAACTGTATTGATGAGTGTGTAGATAGGACAAGGAATCTTTTAGAAGCACAAACTCAAATATTAAATATTGTGCAACGATGATGAATTTCAAGCGGGTAGAATATCGATACAGTAAAAGCCTTTACATGTGTCTTGAACAGCGGTGAATTTCGACCAGATGTAGAGTTAGAAAAGGAGACGAGTTGCGGGTGAGCTTAAGAGCTCGAGGTTGTAATTAAGTGGAGTGGAAGCTGGAGGGTGAGAAAACAGAATTGATGGGTGTATCGTTAAGAAGAGAAATCCGTTGGAAATATAAACACAAATATTGAATATTGCGCAAGGAGGATGAGTTTTAAGCGAGCAAAATATATACGACAGAAGCCTTACATGTGTCTTGAACTGCGGCGTGTTTCAAGTGAGCGCCGATGAGGGTTTAAAAAGGAGACGTGTTTATTTACAGATTATACAAGTTTCGAAAAATGCTATATTTTAAGTATGGTAATAAAATGTGGAAAAAATCTGGGGAACTTGGTGATTGGAAGTTTTGAAGGAAATGAGGCTATACGGATGTTTATGGGGCGAGGTAAAAAAAATACGGAGAAAATATACGTTTTAGATCTATTTATTATTTCGTAAAAAATAGAGTATTGAATAAACATATTTACACGAATTGAGATTCAAAGCCATCTAGATTTTCTTTACAAAATATATCTGTTATTTCATAGAAAAATAAATCGTTACAAAGTGCAATTAATTCAAGGAATAAAATATCAAAATAGTGTTTAAGAAACACTGCATCGTCCACAGAGTTAAATTTATCTTTGACACTTGTTTTTATTTGTTGAATGTTTTCTTACAGTTTCATTTTGATGATTTCGTCACTATTTTTTTTAACTAATTCGGAGTTTTCCATCAATTTCGTTAGTTCTTCATAGATAAAATCTTTGCACTTATTGACTAGAGGAGTAATACGTTCGATACGATGAAATCTTTCGTCTACACAAACCACAGACATTTTCAATCCTTGAAATGTGCGTTTTTGCATAACGACTGCTGGTGAATATGTTTTTCTTCTTTTAGCACCAGCGTTCTCATGCGTGGAAAAGTGTTTGTCAAAAACGATGGATTTAACGCCATACGAGGTGGTGAATAAAATATCAACGTCGTTAACTTGTATTTTTTCTGTTCTTTCGATGTTTCCCAAATTATTAAAATAATTGGAAATATCTTGAAAATGGTTTTGAATTTCGCACCATGTTTTCGAATTTAATTCCAATCCTTGTGTGTAGTGATTATTTAGCAGTTGAATTACTGGTTCAAAACTTTTCGTGTTTTTGTCATAATGTAAACCAACAATTACCTTTTTAGACCATGAATTATTGAGCGGGCACATGGTAGTAAGAATGTTGAAATTTGTTTTGAAACTTTTGTTTTCCGTTTCGGCCATGATTATTTTCTTCTTTTTTTGACGGGTGTTTGGAGGCGTGCTTAAAATCTGGTTGTCGTTCGATGATAGCATAGCCTGTGCCATAATTCTAAATTATATATGTTTGGAAGAAAATGAGGTAAACTGCACAAACACTTTTTGGAAGCACAAAAACTTTGGAAGAAAACGTGATTTTGAGAAAAATTTCCGAATATCACAGAGACCGAAGCTGGTGATGTTATCGGGTGGAGCGGTAAGCGTCGACTAATCTGTGTGGGGTACACGCGGCCGCGAGGATCCTTTCCAAACAAAAGGGTCAGCCGTTCTAAAAATAGATTTTTCTCTAAATGTAAACATCTGGTATTTCTCTTCTTGTAACTGTCATAAACACGGTAGTTCGTGAAACGTGAAATTTTCTGTCATCACACGTGCGTACCAGAGTAAAAATATTAGATCTTAATTGCGCAAGATGTGGTACACCGTAGGACCTCATTCTTCCGTATACCTGTAAGAATTTTCACACACATTTTCAAGCTATAGTGAAAATTTGAAAAGTGGGGAGATGGGGTTTATAACTCGGGGGATGAGGAAGGAAGAACGTATTTCGATTTGAAGTGTCTCGCTGTCCAGAAGTGATCAGAAGCATTCTCACTCTGAGTTTAAATTTGCTTGTGCTCAAAAACGTACTTATTTTAGTTTAATCTTTGTTGTGTTTGAAAGTGATTTTATTTAGAAGTGTTCTTATTTCGGTTTAATCCTTTTGGGTTTAAAAGTGATTTTATTCGATTTTATTCGGTTTTATATTGAAAAGAAAAGTGTTCACGATGTTGAATTTATTAGCAGCAATTATTTCACGCTGTGCCGGCTTTTTAACTATCGGGCAGCCGTGGGCCCGACGAGAATATACGACGGAGTGGTTTGCGAGACTGCCTGAACTTGAATCGGCCGAATTGTTGGCGATTTTAAGAGAAATGGGGCAAAGGGCGAATACTCAGCAATTAAATACGATGTACGACCTAGCTCTGCATGAAAGCGAGGAGTGCGTTTTAACTATCGGCGAGGTAGTTTTTTATAAAGGTGAGCAGAAGAAACCGTCTTTGAGTCACCTAATGGATCATTATAACCAATTAGGTAAGAATAATCTGTTAATAATTTAAAAAAATAGTTAATATTTTATTACATATGAAAACATTTTTTAAACTTTTAAATATTTTTTTATAGTGTATAGAATGTACGACGATCGAGTGCACGCAGTTATGGAGCAGATAATAAACGAGGATCATGACAGAACGAGCCCAGAGGCTACTGACTCAGAATGTGAAGAGGAGGTAAACGCCGTAAGGGCAGAACGGCAACTACCTGCTGGTAAAAGGCGAGCATGGGACGCGGGTTCTTCTGCTGCAAAAAGAATGTGTCATGATAAGGATATTAGTGCAGCAATTTGTAAAGGTAAAAATAAATCATTTTTAAGTAACAGCACGAATATAAAAATATTTTTTTAATTTACTAATTCGTAGCGTACACGGCGGGGTTAGGTGGGTATAACGATTCTGCACGCAAAATACAAAAATGGGTCTGTGTGCAGATTCAAAATGAGGCTCATTTTTACCCACCCACTTATGACGAAATTGTTCGAGTGCACGATTCCCTCCGTGGTACATCCGAACCATAAAATGATGTTAGTTTTCATATTTTTCACGTGAAAAATTATAATTATTGTTATTAACATTTATTTTCATTACAGTTTTTAAACACAGAGAGTTACCGGGAGCAGTAGAAAACGGAGCAAGTACGAGTAACAGCGGCGGGGAAAACTTTAATCAAATCGGAAGAGGTGATGGTGCAGCGGCTAGAAGCAACGACAACTCTACTAACAACCAGAGTGTAGCGGGTACTAGCCGTGACAATTCTGGTAGCAATAGCAGCGTTGCAGGTACGAGCAACATTGAGCCTGTGAACAGCAACAGCAACGCAGCAGGTCCAAGCCGCACCGTCAGCAATGAGGAGATTATTGAAGCTGGTAATGAACAAAAATTTGTAATAATTTCCGATAGCGAGCGAATGAATAGGAATTTTAGGACCGTTTCTAGAGAGTTAGTTATAAAAATTAAAGACGCGATAAATAGTAGAAATCAGATCGAGTGGTTGGAAAGTGCTATGCGAGAAATTGTTGATTATCTGAAAAGAGGCCGTGATGGCACCGTTATCGGTATAACTATCAATTGTAGCGATTTTACCCAAGGGTCGGCAGGATTATATTTTCGGCCAATAGCAACGTTAGATTTTAAAGATTTGTGGGATTTGTTTGGGCGCATATCTCAAAGTATCAAAGATTTCAAATTAGATGATACATTTACAATTGCAGCATCTTACATAAATGTGCCTAATGGGTCGAGTGATTCATCTATAAATAATTGTAAAAAATTAAATACTAGAGCCATTCTCAACATACAGAATAGTGATAATATGTGCTTACAGCGAGCATTAGTTTGCGGTGAAGTTTTCGTAAAAAAAAACAGCAGTGCAGAGTGGTTGACAGAGTGGAACCGTGTACGAAAGACGTCTGAACAGAAAAAACGTGCGTTGGCATTATTAAAATTATGTAATGTAAAATTAAATTTAAATGATGGCTGTGGTATTCCGGAAATTAGATGTTTCCAAACATATTTTAAAACGTTAAATATTAAATTGAAAGTGTTTGAATATGAAACTTTTGGCACAGGTGTCGCTCCAATGTATGATGGAGCCGTAGATATGCCTGGAGAGTACGAACAAACAATATATATAATGTATTATGCTGAACAGCATCATTTTAATTTAATTTTAAATTTATTAGCTATAAAATCACGTATGCATTATTGCATTCCATGCAATCGTTTATACCGTCGGCTGCTCGAACACAAGTGTGAGGCGATATGTGCCGCCTGTAACTCGTCACCGTGTTGCGAGAAGACGGAAAATATAAAATGTGAGGATTGCGGCCGAACATTTTTTAATCAAAATTGTTTCAACAACCATAAGAAAGTAGGATCAAGAGCGCGAAATAATCCCCGTAAAAATGTTAAACATTCCATTTGCTCATCATTAAAAGTTTGCCGCGAGTGTTATAGGTTATTTGATTTAGTCAAAAGGAAACATGAATGTGGTAAAACATACTGCAATCAGTGTAAAATCATTCATGACATAAACAGTTTATGCATGATGAATCCTATCGCACATAAAAATACAAAAACGGGGCAACCGGAAACGTGTTTTATATTTTATGATTTCGAGACGCGACAGGATACTCCTTTGGGTGAGTCAGCCCATATACACGTGCCAAACTTATGTGTGGCTCAACTCTGTTGTGATTCGTGCGTACATGAGAATGATTTAACAAAATTGTGTCAGTTTTGTGGAGTTCGTCAACATGTATACGAAGGTGATGAGTGTTTAGATAAATTTTTAAATTTCGCGATTAGATATAAGAAAAAGTCATTTAAAAATTTTATTTGTATTGCGCATAATGCTAAAGCGTTTGATGCGCAGTTTATTTTAAAATATATTGTTGAAAATAAAAAACATTCGGTTCCGGAAGTTATTTTAAACGGGCGTAACATAATAAAAATAGAGATCGGTATTACAAAATTTATCGACAGTTTAAATTACTTACCAGTGAAATTGTCGAGTTTGCCTAAAACTTTCGACTTGGCCGAAGGTGTGGAAAAAGGTTTTTTTCCACATCTATTTAATACGTTAGAAAATCAAGATTACATTGGTAGTTATCCGGATGTTAGTTATTATGCGCCCGATTCAATGGGGAAAGAAGAACGCGAAGCGTTCTTGACATGGTATGCAGGCGTTTGCGATAGCGTATTTAATTTTAAACATGAAATAAAAAAATATTGTGTTCAGGATGTCGATATATTGAGACAATCCTGTATGAAATTCCGTAAAATATTTTTGCAGGTCGGAAAAGTCGACCCTTTTACTGAAAGTGTGACTATCGCGAGTGCGTGCTCGCGCATTTATAGAAAAAATTTTCTACAGAAAAATACAGTAGGACTCATTCCACACAACGGTTATGTTCGAGCCGATAAATACTCACAAAAATCTATCGAGTGGTTATTGTGGGAGGAAAAACGTAAAGGGTGCAAGATAGTGCATGCTGGAAGAACTCGTGAGCATGTACTGATCGAAGGACCGCGTGTAGATGGTTACCTTCACGAGTTAAACACGAAAGGCACAGTTTATCAATTTCACGGATGCTTTTACCATGGTTGTTCGCGCTGCTTTCCACAGGAGCGTAATAAAATTTTAATTGACCAAACAAGCTTGAGTCAACGGTTTGAAAACACGAAAAATATGTCGGAAAAAATAATTTCATTTGGTTACAAATTAATAGAAATGTGGGAGTGTGATTTTGATAGCGATTTAAAAAAAAATTCAGATTTTCAGAATTTTGTAAAAGATCATCCACTTGCTCAAAACTTGAGTTTAGATCCACGAGACGCGTTTTATGGAGGGCGTACGGGCAATATAGCTACACATTACCAAGCAGAAAATGATGAAATTATAAAGTATTTTGATGTTTGCTCCTTATATCCGTTTATATGTAAAACGGGTGTTTTTCCAATAGGTCACCCAGAAATTTTCGTTGGTAAGCAGTGTTTAGAATTAACAGGTATAAATTTTGAAAACTTTTGTAAAAACGTTGAGGGTATAGTTAAATGTGAAATCTTACCACCCAAAAATTTATTTCATCCAGTTTTACCGTTAAAAGTAAGTAATAAATTAATTTTTTCTTTATGTCGAACATGTAGCGAGAATTTGCACCAAGGAGAATGTTTTCACAATAGCAGCGAGAGAAAATTAGTAGGTACATGGATTTCCTTAGAACTAAAAAAAGCTATACAATTAGGTTATACGATATTAAAAATTGATGTTATTTGGCAGTATCAAATTACAAAATACGATGCTGAGACGCGGTCGGGAGGTCTTTTTTCCGAATACGTAAATACATTTTTAAAAATAAAACAGGAAGCGAGCGGTTGGCCGAAAAATGTTGTATCAGAAAAAGAAAAAGCAGAGTATATTCTAAATTACAAAATTCGTGAAGGGATAGACTTAGACGCGCAAAATATATCTAAAAACAACGGCATGCGTTCGGTTGCCAAACTTTGCTTAAATTCGTTTTGGGGAAAGTTTGGTCAGCGTGGTAATCTACCTCAAACATCAATAATTAGAACTTATGAGAATTTGATACAATTAATTTACGATCCAGAAAAAATTATACAAAATTGCATTCCAGCTACGGAAAATATAATGTATGTATCGTGGATTTATAAAAAAGAGTCAGCTTCGAATTCTCCCTGCACAAACGTAGCTATCGCTGCATACACAACGGCACAAGCACGGCTTAAATTATATGAATATTTAGATAAATTAGGTAAGCGCGTTTTATACTATGACACCAATTCGATCATTTTTATTAGTAGTCGTGTAAAAAAAGATGAATACGAGCCACCAACTGGGTCGTTGTTGGGCGATTTAACCGACGAGTTGGAAGTCTATGGTGAGGGTGCATATATACAAACTTTTATCTCTGGTGGACCTAAATTTTACGCATACCGTGTACACACAGAGTCTGGCAATACTATTGAAACGTGTAAAATAAAAGGCGTTCGATTAAATTATGAAAATTCTTCGAAAATTAATTTTGATTCGATTTTAAAATTAATTAACCAACGAAATTGTGATAACAACAATATTATCATCCAGAATAATGTTATTAGGAAAACAGCGATACACGAAGTTATAACATGCACAGAAACAAAAACATGCTCCGTGGTTTTGAAAAAAGACGATTTGTTTCCGATAAAGTATCATACCCATATGGGTTTAAAAGAAGCAAAAATTTTTAATATTTAATTTTTTTTATTTTTTTTACAGAAACTCGAGTTTTTCTTCGGAAAAGAGGAGAGGACTTGTGCGCATGTGGCGGTTGCAATGCGTCTTCTTGCATGCACTATCCGCGATTCAAAAATTCATTGCAAGGATTAGCTTGGCATAGGTTCATCCACGCGTTAGTTCTATTAAAAAGAGAAAATAAAATAAAAGAATACCGGCAAATGTTTGAAAGTGTAAGGCAATTAAAATACAATAACGATATTATTGTAAACGCAAAAATGGTTGGAAAATATCGAAGCATGTATTGTCCGCTTTATAATAATACACGGTGTAAACGCGCTATGTGCATGAAAACAGGGTTTCACGAAGTCAAGTATATAAATGACGCGAAGCTGTATCTTGATACGACAGTTGCGGATATTTTAAATGCGATAGATAAGCATAAGATCATCAATATTTGGTTTGGATGTGAAAACGCCCGCCATTTCAATAGAGGAAGAAATCAGAATAGAGGAATTATAGATTGTCCTCGGCATTATAAACCACCATCACCTCCTCTTATTGAATTATCCCAATAAATATAAAAATGAATTCAATGTTTAATCTAATCTTTGTAAGAATATAAAAAATATGTAACGAATAATTTAGTTAATATTATCATTGTATGCTTGTATTTTAGATTTAAGAATAATTTTTAATAAATTGATATTTTATTTTTATTGTAAAAAAATGCGTATAATTTATTTTATAACCTTATTTATTTATTGTAATAACTATTTAATTCACTATGCTACAAATAAAAATTTCTATACTTCTTTTATTCACAGCTATAATTTTATTTTTATAAAAACTTGTTTACAATTTTTTTCATTTATACTTTTATACATTAGTATAGTTTTTAGATTTTTCAGTTTCAAACATTTTATTTGTCATTTGAAAAAAAAAATATTTCTCGTAATGAATTAAAATTATTTACATTTCTTTTAAATACTAGAAGCTGCATGCTTTAATTATTTTAAAAACAAATTATTTCACTTGCATGGAGTATCAAATGGCCAAATGGGATGATGTAACCCCAAAACATCGGTTACGGCGGTATCGAAAGCACATAGCGCTGTGTTGATATGAACATTACTACCATCTACTCCTACACTTGACAAAAATATGTAAAAACTATTTGAAAAGAGTCCTTGTTGTAAAAAATATGCACGTAGTTGTCGTCCTTTTGTCAAAGTTTTAAACATTTGACACGCTTGTTCTGTTCAGCAATTCCCTTTTGAAGAGATTGGTAACATTTTTCCTAAACCGCACAAAATTGCTCTTGGTGGAAAAACTAGGAAACGACGATCAAGCTCGAAAATTCCAATATTTTCGTTTGTTCGAGATAAATTAAAAGTTTTTCCTGTATCTATAATTTTACACTGTAAAGGATTTTCATCTGCAACACCCCGCACCCATTGATTCTTCACTCTAATCGTTATATACATTCCTGGCTGTAAATAAATAGCTAATTTAAATTCTATTTTTTTAAATAATATTTATTTTTTAAAACACGTTAGCTTTAAATACTTACTTCCAACTCGTATATTTTCAATTTTTTCACTGATGTATTCCGTTGTATTTTGAATAACATTGATTCTTGAATAAAAAAACTAATTGCATCGTAAAACACATTCATCTCATTTTCAAGCGATTGGTATGCTTCGTCCTCACCTATTATTTGTACATAAAATGAAGATGGTGTAGAAAAACAAGAAATCTTAACGTTTCGAACATTCTCGACTAATTTTTCCGGCTCGCGAATATTAATACAGTTCATTGTAAAGTTGAACAAGAGTTGAGCAGCTCAAGCGATCTTAACTGCTGAAAAACCAAGGTTACTCTGCTGGTAGATGGAGGGGTAGACGAGCGTGTGGCTGGAAAAGCTGTTTACTCACGCGACTTCCGTTAAGCGGTTTATGGCTAGGCAAGCGGAGGAGCGGACCCAGTAGACCTTCTAGCACACAGGCTAAGCATGCTAGCTACCAAATCAGCTGCAAGGCCCCACCGCCGCCGCCGCCGCCGCCCGCGCGCACGTGTGTGTTGTGTGTGTGTGTGTGTGTGTGTGTGTGTGTGTGTGTGTGTGTGTGTGTGTGTGTGTGTGTGTGTGTGTGTGTGTGTGTGTGTGTGTGTGTGTGTATGATTGGCTCATAGTTGAATGACGGTTAAGTCAGTTATTCTTTGTCAATCATGGATGTGAGATGGAAACATCCATGGACGAGTATTATCTGCGATCCCACAGGATGCGGAAAAACAGTGTTTGTCAAAAAATTTTTAAATTTTCGTCTACAAATGGCGGATGTCTCTTTTGACAGAATCTTGTTTTATTACGCCGAGTGGCAAGATGGATATAAAAGTGAAAATTATGTAAAAGACGGTGTACAGATCGAATTTCGTGAAGGTTTACCAAGAGCCGAAGATTATTCAAATGACCCGTAATTGAAGAAGCTCGTTATAATCGACGATTTGATGCGAGAATCATCAAATAATGTTATAGTTGATTTATTTACTAAAGGCAGCCACCATAAAAACATTAGTGTAATGTTTATTACACAGAATATTTTTCACAAATCAACGCATTCGCGCGATATTAGCCTGAATGCATCGTATATCGTTCTATTTAAAAATCCACGCGATAGAGCGCAAATACAGCATCTCGCAAGACAAATTTACCCCGAAGATTCAAAATTTGTACAAGAGGCCTATCAAGACGCAACTGTTAAAGGACACGGATATCTAATGATTGACTGCAAACAGAGCACGCTAGATGAATTTAGATTTCGGTCTTGTATTTTTCCAGACGATGAGTACCAGTATGTATATCTACCGAAATATAGTCACAGTGTCTATGCAAATGTATTTTAATTTTTTTTACCCCCACCCATCTATTTTTTATACATATTTTAGCAGACAACATTTATACATATATATAAATGAAAAATTATAAATTTATCTCAGTGTGCTTTGAACACCCGTCGAGATGGATCGTTCAAAAAGTTCTGAAAAAACCAATATTCCATACACCAGACTTTACGATTCGGATAAAAAAGATGAAAAAAAGTCTGAATCACAGTGGAAAAATTTCACAAATAAATTTTCATCAAATATAAACTCGTTTCCCGAAAAACAGAATTACAAAAGGTTTTGAATAATTTATCCGTGTGTGATGAGCAATGGATCAGTCTACAGGGCGCCGACGTAGAAAACGCTACCCACCGTTTGGTAAAAAATATATTGCTCTTTTGGAAGCGTTAAAACATTCTGATAAGAAGCAACGTCTTGCTCTGTTGCGATCCGCAGATGAAAAATTAATAAAATATATTTGTGAATGTGCGTTAAATGTGCTCAAAGGTGCTGTATCGATAAAATCTGTGGAAAAACAAAAATTAAGAAAATATAAAAGTGTTTTGAGAAAACTGGCCAAAAAAAGTTTGCGTAAAAATTCTTGGAAAGGAAAGAAACGTTTTCTCGTTCAAAAAGGTGGAAGTTTTTTACCATTTCTGCTTACTCCTATATTAGAAATATTTTCAAACATATTTTAAAGTAATGGACAGAGCAAAAAAAATGGTATTAATATCTAAGGAACAGCTCGACAGAATTCGAGACGGTCAGCCAGCCTCTGTTAATACTACAAACAGTTTGACAACCGCAGCTACACTGCCTGCTCTGGAAAGTACACAAACGATTGGAGACAACTTGACTCGTCTAGATGACGAAATGCGAAAAATCCTGGATTCAAAAACATACGCAAGCGACCACGACAGATTGAAAGATTATTTAAGAGTTCTGCAAAAATACTTATTTTTTGCCGAAGAGAAACGAAAGGTGCACACACTCAAAGCCAATTATGAATATTCCAGTGGCATGGACGATGATCCAATTTTACAAAGTGTGCCAAAACTGTACCAAAAAAAGGCTCAGTTATTGCTTAGCCATTTAAAAAATAATAGTGATCGAATTAAATGGGGAGAAAGTGGTGTAGTGTACATAGATGGTGAAAAAATAATAAATTCCAATATAGTGGACTTGGTGAACGATGCTTGTAGAAACAGAAAAAATGTTAAAGCTATAGGTAGAAGAGAATTTGCAACTTTACTTAAAAATATTACAACTCCGCGAGAATTTATTGGAAATCCTGAAATTTGGGAACTCGCTAATCGTTCGTTTTCTCGTAACTCTGACAAAAAAGAGTCTCTTATTGAAGAAACCGCTGACAGTGACCAGACTCCTCTTTTTGAAAGTAAAAACAACAGATCTTTATCCGAATTATACAATACAGTAATAAAAGCTGGAGACTCTAGCATTGAAAGAAACAAGAGAAAAAATAACAAATTTGCCTCTTCGACACCTCGAGGAAAACAAAAAGCTTTCTGGATAAAATATTAACATGAAAACTTTAGAAAACCAATACTTTGACACACAACATGAGGCAGGGTTTTCCGGAGCCAGAAATTTAATCAGAATAAACAAAAAGAAAATAGCAGATGAAAAAATTAAAAAATGGTTAACAAAACAAGACGCGTACACATTACACAAAACTATAAGACGAAAATTTCCACGGCTATTTTACGATGTTAATGCCCGTGATCAAGTTTGGGAAGGCGACCTAATGCAAATGACATCGTTTAAAAATTACAACGATGGATACTCTTATATTTTAGTTATCATAGATGTTTTGAGTAAATATGCATGGGCAGAACTGTTACGTGACAAAACAACTCATGAAGTTACAAAAGCTTTAAAGAAAATACTGGAAAATAATAAAAATCGTTTTCCTGCAATGTTACAAACCGACCGGGGAAAAGAATTTGTTGGAAGTATTTTACAAAAATTTTTGAAAGAAAATGATATAATTTTTCGCGTCGCGAGCAACCCAGATGTTAAAGCGGCTGTGGTTGAACGTTTTATACGTACTCTCAAGGAACGCATGTACAGATATTTTACATATAAAAATACATACCGATACATTGACGTTTTACAAAAATTAATAACAGCCTACAACAAGACACCTCACAGTACTATAAAAATGCCTCCAGCAGCAGTAACTATTTATAATGCTCACATCGCTAGAAAAAATTTAGTCGAACGTGCGACGCGGCAACAAGTTCATCGAAAGAAACCAAAATATAAAACAGGTGATAACGTACGTATAAGCCGTGAAAAAAATGTATTTGAAAAAGGCGCTGCAAAATCTTGGAGTGAAGAAATTTTTAATATTGTGCACGTATTAAAAAGACAAAACTTATTTATCTACAAACTGGCTGATTTTGACGGAGAAAATATAGAAGGATTTTTCTATCCAGAAGAACTTAGTCTTGTTCACAGAGAACGCGTCGATAAACAAGTATACAAAATTCACAAAATTTTACAAACCCGTGGTAAAGGAGCGAAAAAACAATATTTTGTAAGTTGGGTTGGTTATCCCGAAAAATTCAATTCTTGGATTTCTGCTAAAGGTGTGAAAAAATTGTAAAAAATGAATCGAAGTGAATTTAGTATTGTACTACCGAGCAATAGTAGTATGAGATATTTTCCGTTAAACACTACAACTAATTACTCGACACACGTGCCTCGAGAAATAGTATTACACGGCAAGTGGGTAGTCGGACTCTCAGAAATTTACGTGCCCTGTACAACTTTACATCTTCACCATGGTGATACCAAATTAATAGAAGCTCGGCCCGGTCAGCGAGAAAAATATTTTCAACATGGTACATACAACTCCATAAATAGCCTTGTAAGTGCAATAAGCGAATCACTTTTACAAGTGAATAATAAAAATGAATGCTCTAAATTACTTTACGATGACAAAGGAGGTTATATTAACATAAAAGAAATTGTTAAGAAACAACCCGAAAGTAAGCCTTGTCAGCCTGTCTTGTTTAGTGATCCGGTAAAACGGATTCTAGGCTTTGAGGATGGTTTTTCAAAAGTAAAAGTATCTTCGACAGATGTAACATCTGTGGCAAAACATCCTGCTAGTCTTGCAAGAGCGATTCCCGATCAATTGTTTATATACTCAAACCTCTGCGAACCATGTATAGTTGGTGATACACATGCACCTCTACTTCGTATAGTAAATCTCGAAGCTAAAAAATTTAATTTTGGCACTACAATAGCAAAAAGATTTGATCCAATAAATTATATACCTCTCTTAAATAACAGATTTCAAACAATCGACATCGATATAAGGGATCAGTTTGGCCAATCGATACCATTCGAGTTTGGAACGTTGACTGTGACGCTACATTTTAAAAGAGAATTTGCGCTATGAGTTTTTACGACGAGTATCATCACCAGTATGGAAGAGGCGGTAGAGGAATCAACAACGTCTATGTTGGCTCTCATCAACAGCGAGGGCATGGATTGGGCTCGTTCTTCACAGGTCTGTTTCGACGTGCTCTACCGTTTCTTGCAAAAGGCGCGCGAACTGTTGGTAAAGAAGCTCTACGCGCTGGTGTCAATATTCTCGACGATATTACGGAAAATAACAGACCATTCAAAGAAGCTTTTAAAAATAGAATGAACGAGTCAGGTCAAAATCTTAAGCGTAAAGCAGTGGAGAAACTCGATAACATTATGAAAGGATCGGGTTATAAAGGCTTGTCCTACAAAAATTTGAAACAGTCTCGTAGTGCAAGTGGTTTGCGATGGATCTCTTCAAAAAGGAAGCGTTCAAAGGCTATTAAACGCAAACGTGTGGGAAAGAAAAAAAACAAGAGAAAAACAAGACCAAACAAAAAGTCCAAACGTGCACGAGTAAAGTCAAGAAAAAATAAGAAAAACATTGATATTTTCGGATAATGTTTAAAATAATAATAACAAAAATGTCATTTTTACATAGTCACACCAAGCCGTGTTTAAAAACCGAACTTGATTTATTTTCTCTTCCGCCTACACAAACAGCTCTAGAATCAACAAGATGGGTATTTTACAAGCCCGTGTCGTCATTGAACGACGAGATCCGATAGAATTTTGCATAAACGGTCAAAACGAAGACTACTTAGATCTTGCGCATACACTGCTCAAAGTGAAAGTGCGACTGACTCCGTACAACAAGGAAAAAGATGGTCTCGTAGCACCTGTCAACAACTTTTTACATTCAATGTTCAATCAAATTGATGTATATTTTAACCAAAAATTAGTCTCTCCAGCAAATAACGCTTACCCCTACAGAGCATACATTGAAAGCCTACTCAACTATGGGCCTGCTGCGAAATCTTCACATCTAACGACAAATTTGTGGATCAACGATGTCGCCGGGGAAATGGACGAAATGCCAGCCTCTGGAAAAAATGAAGGATTGATAAAAAGACGCAAATACTTGCAAGATGGTAAAACTGTCGACCTAATAGGACATTTACACTACGATGTCTTTAATCAAGACAAACTACTATTAAACGGTGTAGAAGTTCACTTGAGACTCGTACGCTCCAAAGACGCCCTTTGTTTAATGGATAATTCAGACGTAAATTACACTGTACACATCAACGAAGCAACTTTACTTGTTCGTCGCGTAAAAGTGAGCCCTACTGTATTGATAGCTCACGCAAATACTCTCGCCTCAACAACAGCAAAATATCCAATAACACGAGTAGAAATTAAATCTTTTACTATACATAGCGGAATAACTGGTGAAAATTTAGAAAACGTTATTTTAGGCCAACTACCAAAAAGAATCATACTAGGTTTTGTGAATAATAAAGCTTTCAATGGAGATCGAACCCTCAACCCGTTCAATTTTCAAAATTTTTCAATCAACTTTCTTTCATTATACGTCGATGGTTCGCAGATTCCTAGTAAACCTTTGCAACCAAAGTTTACTGGAAATTCTCCTCAATTTGTCGAAGCTTATCACACATTGTTCTCCGGGACTGGCATACATTATATGAACGAAGGAAACGACATTAGTCGCTCAGATTACGCAAATGGCTACTGTCTATTCGCTTTCGATTTAACGCCCGACTTATCTGCACACTTTGCCGACCACTGGAATCTAGTAAAACATGGTACTATTAGAATAGAAGTTGGTTTTGAAAAAGCTTTGACCCAGACAATAAACTGTGTACTCTACGCTGAATTCGACAACGTGCTAGAAATAGATTCGTCTAGACAAGTTATCGCAGACTATAACTCATAATCCCCACTCCTTCTAAAAAACATCTGGAGGGCTGCAGCAGCTACTCTAAACTTCCTGTTGCTGCTACTGCTGCTGCTGCTGCTGCTGCTGCTGCTTCCACATGCCAGTTTACTCAAAGAACCCGGAGAGCTCACATCCCACACACGTGCACAAACTACCATGGAAAAAATTGATTTTATAATAGACATTCAAGGCTTTCACGATAAAAACGGCGATTTTCTGCCTAAAGAAGTTGCCGTTCTTGGTGTTGACTGCAATTATTTCGCTCATTGGATCATTAAACCGTCGTGTGACTGCAATAGTCTACCAAGAGGTATACTCGCTACAAATAGTTATTTAACCGTTTATCATCATGGCATCGAGTGGTTTGACGGAGAATCAAGTTTTCAAGATGTGATTCTAACTCTCAAAGAAGTAGCCAGAAACGCCGTACGCATATATGTTCGCGGTTACGAAAAACAACATTTTCTCGAAAATGTTCTTTCAAGACAAATCATCAATCTAGAAGAGTACATGTGCCCTTCGTTTAAAAACTTACCACGTGTAAATGAACATTTCTGCTTCTATCATGGTAAAAAAAGAGAATATTTTTCATGTGCATTAAGTTTTGCATATAAACTTCGAATATGGCTCATGAAAACTCTCCATTCCATAAAATCATCATCAACAACAACAAAAACAACAACGCCACGAGACGAAGTAGATAGTTCGTTACAACACCTTGATGATTTATGCGAAAAAATACAAAATTTAAAAACTTATTCTTCTACGGAAACTACGCTGATCGATACAACACCCCCACTCTCAGAAAACAGTTTAGTCAAAGGTGGGGCGTCGCTAGACGAAAATCATCATTCCAAACATGAACTCACTTCAAATACAGCAAGCTCTGCGTCATATACCAGCGCAAACTCTGGGAGTGTTCCCTGCAGACAAAATTCCAATTGTGTGGACTCGACCGTGTGCCCTTGTTGCTAATGTCGACGAAAGCCATAAACATGGTTCACACTGGGTTGCCATCTACGTCGACACAGCTGGACATGGTGTTTTCTTCGACAGCTATGGACTACCCCCATCAGTTCCATATCACATCAACAGACTCAGAAGAAACTGCATCTTCTACCATTGGAATATACAACAACTACAAAGTCTTGACTCTGACGTCTGCGGTCATTATTGTATTGACTTTTTGTTTTATATGTGTAGTGGTTATAATCTTAATATGTTTTGTACACTTTTTACACAAAATACCCGTAGTAACGATAAGTTAAGCATATCCATTTACAATAATATTATTAAAAATAAGAAATTCGTAAATAATAAAATTGTATGTTGTCATAAAAACCAATGCTGTAAACCTAAATGTGTAAACCATCACTCATAATATTTTATACTTTTCTCCTGTGTGTATATTTTTATGTCTATTTTAAAACATGTATCATCTTATCTCTCAAAAATAAACCTCTCAAAAATTTTTGTTGTGTTTAGTTTTTTCCAAACATATCCTTTCAAAACATCCTTCCAACTATTAAACTTTTTAAATAATTAGCATATTCTAAAAATTTATAATTATATACTTCTTTCTTTAGTAAAATATACTAAAAATCTAAAAAAATTTACAAAAAATATTAACAAATTTTTTATGAATAATTTTATTTCATTCAAATTTTCTTAAATATCATTTCACATCCACATATTTATAAAATTATGCAAAAAATAAAAAAAAAAATTTTTGCAAAAAAATTGGTATATGCTTTTGCAAGACCTTCACCACCCACTTCCACCCATTCCACCCAATCTGAATTGTGCCCCACATATCCATAAAATTCTGAAAAAGTAAAAAAAAAAAAAAAATTGCAAAAAATATTTGCATATGCTTTTGCAATACCTTCATCACCACCCACTTCCTCCCACCACCCGCTCCACCCGATCTGCCTGAGTTGTACCCCAGACCTCTGGCGCCAGACGTTTCCCCCCCCTCCTCCACCGATCTGCCTGAGATGTACCCCAGGCCACGCCCCCCTGTCTGCCTGAGATGTACCCCTACTACTGATATTTATTATTTAAAAACTCAATTATCTTGTCGATGTTCTTGATGCCTTTGCGACTATAAAAAAATCATCTACATAGACAATGAGATAAATTTTTTTCTCTGGCATCATATTTTTTTAAATTAACCCATTAACCTAACTCAATGTTCTTAATTTCGACACGGTTTTTATCGTCGCCAAAACGAACATGGCCCTTTTTCCTGAGTGTACCATATCGAATATTCCCTTCTTTTGCAACATGACTTGTTACTCCCGAATCAACGATACATCTTCTCTCTGTAACTTTATGTCACTTTCTGACCTATTCTCTAATGCAATAACGAGAGTATTATATACGATTCCGCAAAACTCTCGAGTAACACTGGTGCGATGATACCATCCGACAAAATTTGACCAAGTCCCGTCAATTTGTCAACATAATCTAGTAATGTCGAATTATTGTATTTTAATGGTTCAAACGACAACTGTTATTTACAGATGTGAAGGGACTCTGACGGTCTTAAATTGTATATCAATCGCTCAAATGGCAGCTGTTGTTTACTGATGTGAATGGATTTTGACGGTCTTAAATTGTATTTTAATGGCTGAAGCTATAGCTATCGTTTATAGATGTGAAAGTACTCTGGTGGTCATGAATTGTATATTAATAGCTCAAACGACAGCTGTAGTTTATTGATGTGAAATGACTGTGACAGAGCTGAATTGTATTTTAATGGCTTAAACGACTGCTTTGGTTTATAGATGTGAAAGGACTCTGTCGGATTTTGAATGGTATATTGTGGGCTTAAACAACAGCTGTTGTTTATGCACGGAAAGAAATGTGGACAGTCTACAAGCCATAGCGCGATTGAAGTATAGATTGGATATGCAGAACCTCGAGGTTTCTCGGATATACCGTAACTCGATGTTGGAAGTGTGAGACTTCCAACTTGGAGATTCAGTTGCTTTCCCCTCCAGCGCGCGCATTCGCCCGGCAGCCAATCACCGCCCGCGCTTCGGATCGCCAACTTCGCCCCTTTACCCCTATCTCTAAGTTGGAGCTCTCAGACTTCCAACGTCGAGTTACGATATATCCGAGAAATGTGAGGTTCTGTACGTCCAGCTCGAGGTGCGGGCACTCCAATTCGGCACTAAGTAAATGCGAAACTTAATATTTACAAACACTTTTTGACATTAGCGCCGTCCAATACTGGAGTTATTTCCATACCTCTTTTCTTTCTGTGTGGATGTAAAAGAATTCTGACCAGCTTGAATTGTATATGAATAGCTCAAACGATAGCTGTTGTTTATGAATGTGAAATCACTTTGACAGGATATATGTATAACTATAATATAACTATTGAATAATGTTAATGAAACAACATTTTTGCAAAGCGTGTACAAAGTAACATATCTTTAACATATTTATGAGTACTAATTTTTTTCTTTTAGTTTTTACAGGACATGAGGAGGACTCAAAACAACTTAGAGTTTAAATATTGAATGAATATTGTTATGTTGTTTGTAAAATAACTATATAAATTTTGTGAAGTTTGAAGTGAAATTTGTAAAATAAAGTCTGCTGAAATATGCCTTAAAAAATCTTATTATTGACCGTATACATACTCCCTATAAAATATAACACTTGTAAAACATTTATGGCAAAAAATACGTTTATACCACTCTAATCTCAAAATCATAACTTCAATATGATTATTTGGTTCTCGTGGTATAAAATACGGTTCGAAACTCGTGCGTAAAAAGATTCTTAGCTCATGTGACTTTTCTCACTCGCTTCGCTCGTGTGAAAAACGTCACATAAACTAAATAATCACCTTCCGCATGCGTGTCGAAATGTACTATTTAATAATTGTGTAGCAAAGAATATCACGTTCAATAGTATTGTACAAGAAAAATATTACATTGTGTAACAAGTGGAGAAAATGAGCTATTTGAAGCGATGGTAAGTGTTCAGCACGAGTTGGAGTCGACAGAGACGATTACTGAAAACACCTCACTCGTGTCTGTAATAGCTCTTCTTCCCGTGTTACACACCGTATTTTTATCTACGAGTGCATGAGAGAACCTTTTTATATGAATAAAAGAACTGAGGTTTTTAAAAACAAATAATTACATGTAAGGTGATGGTGAAGTTAAGTTATTAATTCAAGAAGAATAGCAATTGAAGTCAAATATTTTACAATACAATTACATTAAATGGCATTAAAATAAAATCTTTTATTTTATTACAGCAAAGAAATTTTATTATTGTTAAAGTAAAAATAATAAAAAATTGTAAACCTACACGTGAGAAATTTTAGAGTAAAAATTACCAAGGTGCCTTGGTAGCGCATGGACAGACTGTCAAAAGCTGTGATATTCCCAGGTTTCTATAATACAATTTATAAATCTCCCAGGAAAAACTACCATAACCACTTAAAAAAAAAACCAAATTATCTCAGTAGAAATTACCAGCTACACTGGTAAAAATTGAGATTTAATAATTTTTCCTAGGTTATCTAGGAATTTTTACTAACAAGGAAGGGTATCGAACCCGAACTCACCGATTTCAAAAATTTCGATATATGTTGTAGATCATGAAAAAATATGAGACACGTGTTTTTTCTTATCTGCGGAAAAACATATTTACGGGGTAAAAACCACCCGTAAAGATAACCCTCAAAAACGGTTTTTTAAATATATCTCGGCTTCTACTGCGTATTTCAGAGTAAAACAAAATAGAAATTACTTCTTATAAAAAAACAAAGATAACTGAAGCAATTTTGACCCTAAGGGTTGCAACCTTTATTTTTTGAAGCAAAATTGCTTCAGGTATCTTTGTTTTTTTATAAGAAGTAATTTCTATTTTGTTTTACTCTGAAATACGCAGTAGAAGCCGAGATATATTTAAAAACCCGTTTTTGGGGGTTATCTTTAGGGGTGGTTTTCACCCCCTAAATATGTTTTTCCGCAGATAAGAAAAAACACGTGTCTCATATTTTTCCATGATCTACAATATATATCGAAATTTTTGAAATCGGTGAGTTCGGGTTCGATACCCTTCCTTGTAAGAAAACTGTCAAATTTTACTTGGCAACTGATAAATTTTACTAGGTGACTGATAAATTTTACCAAGTAACCTGGTATTTTTCTACTCGCGCATACGCACTGCGCATTATTGTGTTTCAAGAGATTGATACTAGAGACGCGACATTAAAATGAAAACAATACACATACCGCTTCGCCAATTTAGTTATATTTTTAGCTAATTAGGCCCATTACAATTAAACAATTCAATTAATAACGTAGGTTATACTATGGGAAATATTCAGTTAGTTAAGTTCTATTGTCGATATTCGATGTACATCAGATTGAATGCCGAACACATTTCAGTAAATAATAAGGGCGATTCAAATGACTGTCGTTAACAGCTGCTTCCGTGGCGCAGTCGGTAGAACATCGAACTCCAAACCCAAAGATCATTGGATCGAATCCCACTTCCGTAAAAATAAATTTCAGTTTAATGTTTTTTCATCCTTGTTTCTGTTTCTATTTTTATATTAAAATACTATATATCCATTAATATGGATACAAAAATTAATTTTTTAAATTAATATTAACTAAAAAGAATGTCACTTTGGTAAAAAGTTTGAAATTGTCAGTCTGTCCATCCATTACCATAGAAACTGGTAATTTTGTCTCGAATATTTGTAATTTTCACTATAAAATTTCTCTCCGTGCAGTCATAAATATTCATCAAGGAGTGCGGGAGCGCTCCGAAGGCAAGTGTAGAAGGAACCTGAGGATTGACCGCGCTACATATACTTTGAAATGAGTGCTCGAGAATTCATAATAAATTGAAACAAATTTTTAAGATTCTGTAGATAATACAGTTATCAATTTAAATTTTGATAAAAAATTGCAATGTTATTTATTTAGACTATTACTTTTATATGAAATTCTAAACATAGAAAATAAAACTAGAGAATACAAGTTCTCGGCTGTCTTTTTTATAATTAAAATATATCAATTCCTTCCAAAGTTATAACAGTTTAAAATCACGTACTGAAAAAGCGTTAATAAATCGATAAAACGTAAAAGGTTTAATTTTGCTAATATTTAAGTCTATTATTATTGTTTGATTTAAAATTTTGGAAAAAGTTAATTTTTTTTATATCGCTACATTATCTATATCACTGAAAACACTGTGGCACGTAAGACCCACAAAATAAGCGATGTATTTTGTCCGTTCGGTTCGGTACGGCTGTTGCCATGCAACCGTACTACTGATACCACCTGACGGCGCGTGTACTACATTATCAGGCGAATTGAGGTTATAGGTTTTCCAGTATCGGCAATATTTGGGATGTATTATATGCTAAATGTGCACTGAGAAAAAAGTTTTAGAACTTTTACAATACTTATAGGAAAAATTACTATACTGTGCAGAGAATACTACCACAAAATCGCACAAATGAGATATTTACTAAAATTCATAATAACTTTTACACTAAAAGTATGAAAAAATGACTAAAAAGTTAATAAAAGTTATGATACAAAAGTAGAAAAAATTACTAAACAGCATGATAAAAATTAGATTTCATAAATTTTACAAAACTTTAATATAAATTTTATCTAGAAAACTAGTAAATTTTATTATATTGGATAAAAATTTTTCCTGTACAGTATAGTAATTTAGGAGTATGCACTACACTGCGCATGCGCGCTACCATCAAAACAACATAACAACGCGCCGACTCGTTCTAACCTGCAATTTTGTTGAAGAAAACTTGCTTTAGATATAGTATAGATAAGTTTTTTTATTAATTACTTTGATCAATACTTAAATAATTATCCATAGATTAATATCCAATTTTTTTTTAAAGTTTGATAAGAATTTATCAATTTATCACTTTTACAAGTATTGTTATACTGTAACATATGTAGACGATTCGAATTAGATTATGTAAGTGTTCGTCAACGGCGCAAATGGTAAGAAGTTCGCTTGTCAATTCGGAGACCCACAGGTTCGATTCCCCATTCGGCAAGATTTTTTTTCATCGTTTTAATTTAATATTATTTAATCATATCTGTTTATTCGAAATAAGTTCTTAATAAAACGAATAAAATCGGTGAAAAAAATTTTTTTCTGAAATTTTTCGAGAAAATCTAAAAATTACTATACTGTTTTATAAAAACTATTAAACTGACATCTTGTGGTGAGATTCCCCTCCAGTATAATAAATTTTCCTATAAAAATTATAAAAATTACACAATTTTTTTCTCAGTGTGGGAGATGTGCTGTGCCAAAGCGGTTCAGTGTAGCGTTATGATTACAGCAGCTACATTCGACTTACATGGGTCCTGTTCAAACTTAAAAATGTTTACCTAAAAATCTTATTGGTGTTATACCTAATATAATAAATAATAAAATAATGAAAAAAAAACAGGAAGCAATATTTTTTGAAGAGAATTATTTTATAAAAAAAAAAATATTGAAAACTAAAATTTGGAAATAGTAAAAAACCGAAAATAAAATTCTAGAAAAAGAAAAAGCCGAACTTTGTTGTTTATGAATTTTATTTTTTCTGTTGTATTAGCTTTCGTATATTTTTCCTTCCCAAAAAAAATTTTTCAGTGGATTGTGTTTTCGGTTTTTCAAAAATCGAAAGAACGTTTTTAGAAATAATATTGATTCATAATATGTTGATTTTTAAAAAATTTCCCTTTCGAATCTTAAATTTTTCTTTATATTTTACCTTTGAAATATTAACATTAAAATTTTTTATTTTATATTTTTTGAAATTAACTTTTTTTTTCTTGTGAATTTTAATTTTCCACTTAAATTTCTTTCACAATATTTTTTTTCCGAAGTCCCCCCCCCACCACCCAGCGGAATCTTGCACAGTTTCCGCTAAAATAGAGTTACGAAAGTGATTCGTGCGGCAAAATTTATAGCTCGGCAAGCACTTGAAGAGGGCACTGCATAAAATTCCAAGGGGATGATTTTTAACCACCCCCACCCCTAAATAACTCGATAATTCCTAAAAACAGACGGTACTCTCAACGTAATCACTTGCGCGAGTACAAAATGGCTCAAAATGCATTATTATAATTTATTACCACCGAAAATAATTTCTAGCCACCCCCATTAGCCCCTTTTTACGCGAAAAATACGATTAAAGCCAGCGGAATCTCGCACAGTTTCCGCTAAAATAGAGTCAAAAATAGCTCCATCTCTCACCTGCTATTCATTTCTCGCCTGTCTTAAGGGTAGAAATGTCCATTTCTCACCTGTTTTCAGGATAAAAATAGTACATTATGTAACAAGGTCCGAAAGTAGCAAATTTTTCCCATGGGTAGATTTACTACCAGAGCGACAAGATTTTTCATGACGGTGCGTTTACTGCCCGAGCGAAGTAAACAAAGTAATTACCCGAGGGAAAAAGCTTGTCGTGAGGATGAGGTTGAAGTTAGCAGCGCTCGTTCGAGCACTTCTCTCTAAAATTTTTTTTTGTGGATTTTTGTAATCTATTCGGAAAAAAAACAATAGAAAACATAAAATATAATCAATTGAACATTTTTCCATATGTTTGTACCCAATAAAACCCTTAAAACACTAAAATAAGAGATTAGTGGGGCAAGATGGGAACCCAGCCCTACAGTAGCACACCTTCGAAAACTTCTATCTCGAAAATGAGATCTTATACTCCGCCGCATTTTTGATATGTCTTTTATAATGATAAAACAAGTCTAAAAAAAAATTGGCAGAAAAATCGCATGTCCGGAAAAAAGTGCTCGAACGGAAGAATCGCGGTCAGATGCGCGTATAACGTAGAATCAACACCTTCGGAAAATTCTATCGCGAAAACGAGATCTTATACCCCGCTAAATTTTTGATGTGTCTTTCATAATGATAAAAGAAGCTAAAAAAAAATTGGCAGAAAAATCGCATGTACGGAAAAAAGTGCTCGAGCGGAATGATCGCCGTCAGATGGGCGTATAACGTGGAATCGACGCATTCGGAAAATTCTATCGTAAAAACGAGACCTTATACCCAGCCAAATATTTTATATGTCTTTTATAATAACAAAGCAGACTTAAAAAAAATTAAGAGCAAAATCGCATGTCCGGAAAAAAGTTCTCGATCGGAAGAATCGCGGTCAGATGCGCGTATAACGTGGAATCGACGCTCAGTCAACACATTCGGAAAATTCAGTCGCGAAAACGAGATCTTATATCCCACTAAATTTTGCATTTGTCTTTTATAATGATAAAACAAGCCTAAAAAAAATTATCAGAAAAATTGCATGTCCGGAATAAAGTGCGCATGCGGAAAGACGGTGGACAGATTGGCGTATCTACGTTATACCGACACATTCGGAAAATTCTATCGCGAAAACGAGTCCTTATATCCCGCCGGTTTAAGAAAAAACCTCCGCTCTGCTCTCTTATTCTATATATGTCGCTCTAATATAAATGTACCTTATATCTTTACAGTATGAGATCTGTCCGATTAAAATCGACCGAGTAGAAGCTGAGATCCAGGCGTACACGCACACACACACACACATACACACACGTCCACACAGACATTTTAAAAAAATCATGTATTTTGATTTCTTCCATCTCGGAAAACAATTATAAAATATTTTTACAACAACTCAAAAAATCACTATCATAGAGCTTCCTCTAGGAGGAAGCAAAATTGTTATTAAGAATTAAAGGCGACAATTTAAGACTTTATAACCAAAAAATTCGGATTCAGCGTGTCAAAATATATACGAATAACTTTGGTAGACTCGAAGATCTAAATCGGCCACGAACCATAATAGTGCCAACCGCTGAACTAATACGGCGTAGTTGTCCGCGGCCGAGCCCTACGGGCCGTCTAATTCTCCGAAAATAACAGAAAACTACAGAAAACACTAAAGGAACAACTCTATAAATAAGACATATAATACTTTCTTTATATAAGCGTTTACTTCTCTAATTTAAACTCACTACAATTTTTACGATGACATTCAAGCTTTCAGTATACATCTTTATATGAAAATAAATGTGTATATCAATGTTGGTGTATAGTCCGAATTTACTACAGCTTGCCTGTAGTTCAAACTAAAGAAGCTTTTGATAAGGACGAATAGAGTGGGGATAGCGGGAGAGGCATAAAAAAGCTTGGCCGGTCAGCGCGCAACGGCGCAATACACGCGGTGGCGATCGAACATCGTGTCGGCGCGCATTCGGCTGAATTCGGAGAATTAGACGGCCCGCAAGACTCGGCCGCGGATGACTACGGCCGTATTAGTCCAGCGGCCGGACCTATGGTTCGTGGCCGATTTAGATGTTCGAGTTTACCAAAGCTTTTTCTATATATTTTATCCCGTTGAATCCGAATTTATTCGTTAGAAAGTCTGAAATTCTCGCCTTTTATTCTTAATAACAATTTTTTTAAACAATACGTAAAAATGCGTTTTTTGCTAAACGAAAACAAAAAAAAATACTATCGCATTCTTTGAACCATTTTAAAGAAAAAATTCTCTTAAAGGTTTTGTGCTAAAATACACTCCATAGGCCCAAACAAATTCTCAAAGTTTGAAGAAAATATGATGTTTTGAAAATTCGAAGGTCTACAGTTCAGCTTGCCCTGCATCCATTGTAACTTACAGTAACTCAAATTGTTCATTTAATCATATACTTTAAGCCTATAATGGTCTGTGATGGTATTAAGAATGATTTAATAACCTTTCAGTAGTCGAAAAAAGCACTGATAACGCGCGCGCGCATAGGGCGAGCCCTATTATATATCGTTCGTGGCCATGGTTCGTGGTATCGTGTTAGTTCAGCGTAGATTTCACGTTATACGCCCATCTGTCCACGATCTCTCCGCATGAGCACTTCATTCCGAACAAATTTTGCTTTTAATTTTTCAAGCTTGATTTATCATTAGAGAGATATCAAAAATTTGGAGGGGTATGAGATCTCGTTATCGAGATAGAATCTTCCGGAGGTGACGATTCGACGTTATACGCCCATCTGACGGCGGTCTTTCCGCAGGAGCAATTTTTGCGGACATGCGATTTTGCCGCCAATTTTTTTTAAAGCTTGTTTTATCACTATAAAAGACATCAAAAATTAGGCGGGGTATAAGATCTCGTTTTCGAAGGTGTTCTACTGTACGGCTGGGTTCCCATCTTGCACCACGTATCCCTAATTTTAGTGTTTTAAGGGTTTTATTGGGTAAAAACATATGGAAACTTATTAAATTGATTATATTTTATGTTTCCTATGTTTTTTTACCGAATAGATTACAAAAATAAAAAATAAAAGTTTTCGAGAAAAGTGCTCGAATCGAGCGCTGCAAATTTCAACCTCATGACACGGCTTACTAGGATGGAACACCAGACAACTACAGTTTCTTTGTTAGAAATAACTGTAGAAGTCATGAGTTACTGCTGCTAGAGTTCATTATGAAAATGGAGCATCACCGGGACAGCGTTTATCAGGTAAGTATGAGTAACCTCGACATTTTTTGAGGGAACTTTCTGGACGTAATATGCCACCCTTTTTACTTGAGAAATTGATTCATTGTGTATGTTTTTCATTTACTTTCTAGGGTGTGGAAGCCTCATTTGTCAGAGAAGCAATAGCATTGAGACCAAATAACAAGTTTATCGAACAAATAGGATTATTTGCGTTTTAAATACCAATCGTCTTAAATTACCGCAAACAAAATTTTATTGTCTTAAAAGTAAGATAAAATGACGTCTATTAAGCTAGCACGGCCACTCTCCAACGCCCTCTCGAAAACTAGTTGTTAATTTGTTGCTAATTTGTTGCTAATTTGTTACGCTAATCCCGATTTTGTTGCTCCAGCCGTTTCTGAGTTATTCAGGCCCTGCTAGCTTAAGACTTAAGCTAGCACAGCCACAGTTATAACTTTTGAAAGACAAAACATTTTTTGACGGGACAGGTAGCATAATTTGTTGCTAATTTGTTACTTCAATATAGGCTAGGTTCCAAATCTTAAAAATCAAAATAGCGCCTAGTGGCAGTACCCAGCCATCACCCGACTTCCGTAATTTTTTTAAATCATGAAAAATTCAACAAACTACTGGGATATTTTGTTGCTAATTTGTTGCTAATTTTTTACGCTAATCCTGCTTTCGTTGCTCCAACCGTTACCGAGTTATTCAGGCCCTGCTAGCTTAAGACTTAAGCTAGCACGGCCACAGTTATAACTTTTGAACGACAAAACATTTTTTGACGGGACAGGTGACATAATTTGTTGCTAATTTGTTGCTTCAATATAGGCTAGGTCCCAAATCTTAAAAATCAAAATAGCGCCTAGTGGCAGTACCCAGCCATCACCCGACTTCCGTAATTTGTTTAAATCTTGAAAAATTCAACAAAATACTGTGGGATATTTTGTTGCTAATTTGTTGCTAATTTTTTATGCTAATCCCGCTTTCGTTGCTCCAGCCGTTACCGAGTTATTCAGGCCCTGCTACCTTAAGACTTAAGCTAGCACGGCCACAGTTATAATTTGCTGCTAATTTGTTGCTTCAATATAGGGTAGGTCCCAAATCTTAAAAATCAAAATGGCGCCTAGTGGCAGTACCCAGCCATCACCCGACTTACGTAATTTTTTTAAATCTTGAAGAATTCAACAAACTACTGTGGAATATTTTGTTGCTAATTCGTTGCTAATTTTTTACGCTAATCCCGCTTTCGTTGCTCCAGCCGTTACCGAGTTATTCGGGCCGTGCTACCTTAAGACTTAAGCTGGCACGGCCACAGTTATAACTTTTGAACGACAAAACATTTTTTGACGGGACAGGTGGCATAATTTGTTGCTAATTTGTTGCTTCAAGATAGGCTAGGTCCCAAATCTACACAATCAAAATGGCGACTAGTGGCGGTACCCAGCCATTACCCGACTTACGTAATTTTTTAAAATCTTGAATAATTCAAAAAACGATTATAGGATAATTTATTGCTAATTTGTTGCTTTGAGATCGGGTTGGACCCAAAATCGATAGTCCAACGGGAAAGTAAGAAATCGACTTTGGGGCGCTATAAATTGTGTTTTATTTAGTAAAACGGTAAGTAGAAAATTCAAAACTGTTGCAACCGTTGAGGCTAATATGTTGCTAAATTATAATTCCCGCAAAATTGTAATTTTTTGCTTCAAGATAGGCCAGGTTTGGGGTCCAAAAAACGATCGAAAACGCAAGAAAACGTGTTTTTGGACGCTGTAAATGGTGTTTTATTTCGTAAAACGGTAAGCAACAAATTTATAGCCGTGCAGAATGTTGTCTTTAATATGTTGCTAAGTTGTGCACAATAGGCTAGATCCCGGAATCGAAAGTCGATCGAAAACGCAAAAAAACGCGATTTGGTCGCTGAAATGGGGTTTTATTTAGTAAATCGGTCAGCAACAAATTTGTAACTGGGCGCCATGTTGTTATTAATATGTTTCTAATTTTTAAGACTGTTTTCGATTTTGCTGCTAGAAAAGAGATTAGATCCCGGAGTGGAAGTGGATTGAAAATGCAACAAAACGTGTTTTGGTCGCTGTAATGGGGTTATATTTAGTAAATCGTGAGCAACAAATTTGTAGCTGTGCGGCATATTGTTATTAATATGTTGCTAAGTTGTTACAGTATTTCTGAATTTGTTGCTTTACAATAGGCTAGATTCTGGAGTCGGAAGTCGATCGAAAACGCAAAAAAATGTGTTTTGGTCGCTGTAATGGGGTTTTATTTAGTAAATCGGTGAGCGACAAATTTATAACTGTCCGGCATGTTGTTATTAATATATTTCTAATTTTTAAGACTATTTTCTAATTTTTTGCTACAAAAGAGGCTAGATCCCGGAGTTGGAAATCGATCGAAAACGCGTTTGGACGTCGTAAATAGTGTTTTATTTCGTAAAACAGTAAGCAACAAATTCATAACTGTACATAATGTTGTCTTTAACATGTTGCTAAGTTGTTACGGTATTCCTGAATTTGATGCTTCACAATAGGCTAGATCCGGGATTCGAAGTCGATCGAAAACGTAAAAAAACATGTTTTGGTCGCCGTAATGGGGTTTTATTTAGTAAATCGTGAGCAACAAATTTGTAGCTGTGCGGCATGTTCTTATTAATATGTTTCTAATTTTTAAGGCTATTTTCGAATTTGCTGCTACAAAAGAGATTAGATCCCGGAGTCGAAGGTCGATCGAAAACGTAAAAAAAACCTGTTTTGGACGCCGCAAATGGGTTTTACTTAGTAATCGGTGAGCAACAAATTTATAACTGTGCAGAATGTTATTATTGGGAGCAATGATTATGTTAATATGTTGAAAAGTTTTTAGGCTTTTTTAAATCTCGAATAATTAAACAAACTACTATTGGATATTGTGTTACTAATTTGTTGCCAATTTGTTACGCATACGGCGATTTTGTCGCTCGCATTATTTCCAAAAAAAAAACGCAGCTGTAGGTCTATTCTTAAACCAGATTATGGACGTTTGTATTTCCTTAGCGATCAGAGATAGCTACACCGGGTTTCGCCCTGGCAGGCGGAACCTGCTATTTCTAACGTTAATGGCTGGGTAAATATGGTAGTGACATTTCTGGTGCGGATCTTCAGATGTATTCGCGATTGTGTCTAGAAATCGGCTTGAGTGACAGAAACGAGAATATAGTGTAAAAAATTAGCGGAAACTTACCGGCGAAGTCTGAGTGAAACCCCCAGTGTAGCTATCTCTAATCGCTGAGGAGATATAAACGTCGATAGTCTGGCTTATGAATTGACCTACAGCTGTTTTTTTTTTTCGGAAATAATGCGAGCTACAAAATCGCCGTATGCGTAACAAATTGGCAACAAATTAGTAACAAAATATCCAATAGTTGTTTGTTTAATTATTCAAGATTAAAAAAGCCTATAAACTTATCAACATATTAACAAAATCATTGCTCACAATAACAACATTCCACACAGTTATAAATTTGTTGTTCACCGATTTACTAAATAAAAAATAATTTACACCGTCCAAAATACGTTTTTATCGAGTTTTCGATCGATTTTCGGCTTAGAGATTTAGCCTATCTTAAAGCAACACTCAGAAAACGATCTTCCTGTACCAACGAGAATCTGCCTGTCGGAGGCGAATAATATTTACTTCGTATGGAAGTAGGAATATCCGCTTAGTATAATGTCGCATCGCAATAAGAGGAATTCCTCCCGTATATATAATAATTATTAACAAAAAAATAAATAAATAATGAATGTAAAAATAAAATTGTTGTACATGAATGGAATAAAAAGACTTTCGTTATTTTAAGTATTTATATACCAGTCCTAGTGTCATCTGTTATCAATAAAACTTGTCTTACACTGCAATTTAATGATATTTATAAAATAGAGTTTTGGGGATCTAAGACCCAAAATATCATTCCTTCATTACTCACACATAATATTCTTGTAATAAAACATAAAATTCTCCTCCTGCAGGAGGAATGGCCTCATATAACAGGAGACCACGATTCCTGTAATCGAATTACGATTCTACGGAGCGAGAGGAAGTCCTTTTTATTGCAGGAAGATTTTCAAGAGGAATTTTATTTTGGTACCGGAGGATCCTTTTTCTGAGCGAACAAATTCAGAAATAGAGTAACAACTTAGAAACATACTAACAACAAAATTGTGCATAGTTTTGAATCTGTTGCTCACCGATTTAGTAAATATAACCCATTTACGGCGACCAAAACAGGTTTTTTTTTCATTTTCGGTCGACTTTCGACTCCGGGATCTAGCCTATTGTGAAACAACAAATTCAGGAATACTAAAACAACTTAGCAACATGTTAAAGACAACATTCTGCACAGTTATGAATTTGTTGTTCACCGTTTTACGAAATAAAACACCATTTACGACGTCCAAAACACATTTTCTTGCGTTTTTGATCGACTTCCGACTCCGCGATCTAGTCTATCTTGAAGCACGAAATTCGGAAAAAGCGTAAGATCTTAGCAACATACCAACAATAAAATTTTGCAGTTTTGAATTTGTTGCTACCGATTTACTAAATCAAACCCATTTACGGCGTTCAAAATAGTTTTTTTTGCGTTTTCGATCTACCTTCGACTCCAGGATCTAGCCTGTTTTGTAGCAACGAATTCGGGAATAGCCTTAAAAATTAGGAACATATTAATAACAACATTCCGCACAGTTATAACACAGTTATAAATTTGTTGCTGACCAATTTACTAAATAAAACCCCATTACAGCGACCAAATCACGTTTTTTTTTGCGTTTTCGATCGACTTTCGACTCCGGGATCTAGCCTATTGTGCACAACTTAGCAACATGTTAAAGACAACATTATGCACGGCTATGAATTTGTAGCTTATTATTTTACGAAATAAAACACCATTTACAGCGTCCAAAAACACGTTTTCTTGCGTTTTCGATCGATTTTTGGACCCCAAACCTGGCCTATCTTGAAGCAAACAATTACAATCTTGCGGGAATTATAATTTAGCAACATATTAGCCTCAACGGTTGCCACAGTTTTGAATTTTCTACTTACCGTTTTACTAAATAAAACACAATTTATAGCGCCCCAAAGTCGATTTCTTACTTTCCCGTTGGACTATCGATTTTGAATCCAACCCGATCTCAAAGCAACAAATTAGCAATAAATTATCCTGTAATAGTTTTTTGAATTATTCAAGAATAATTTTAAAAAATTACGTAAGTAGGGTAATGGCTGGGTACCGCCACTAGGCGCCATTTTGTTTGTGTAGATTTGGGACCTAGCCTATCTCGAAGCAACAAATTAGCAACAAATTATGCCACCTGTCCCGTCAAAAAATGTTTTGTCGTTCAAAAGTTATAACTGTGGCCGTGCCAGCTTAAGCCTTAAGGTAGCACGGCCCGAATAACTCGATAACGGCTGGAGCAACGAAAGCGGGATTGGCGTAAAAAATTAGCAACAAATTAGCAACAAAATATCCCACAGTAGTTTGTTGAATTTTTTAAGATTTTAAAAAATTACGTAAGTCGGGTGATGTTTGGGTACTGCCACTAGGCGTCATTTTGATTTTTAAGATTTGAGACCTAGCCTATATTGAAGCAACAAATTAGCAACAAATTATGCCACCTGTCCCGTCAAAAAATGTTTTGTCGTTCAAAAGTTATAACTGTGGTCGTGCTAGCTTAAGTCTTAAGGTAGCAGGGCCTGAATAACTCGGTAACGGCTGGAGCAACGAAAGCGGGATTATGTAAAAAATTAGCAACAAATTAGCAACAAAATATCCCACAGTAGTTTGTTCAATTTTTCAAGATTTAAAAAAATTACGTAAGTCGGGTGATGGCTGGGTAGTGCCACTAGGCGCCCTTTTGATTTTTAAGATTTGGGATCTAGCCTATATTGAAGCAACAAATTAGCAACAAATTATGCCACCTGTCCCGTCAAAAAATGTTTTGTCGTTCAAAAGGTATAACTGTGGCCGTGCCAGCTTAAGTGTTAAGGTAGCACGGCCTGAATAACTCGAAAACGGCTGGAGCAACAAAATCGGGATTAGCGAAACAAATTAGCAACAAATTAGCAACAAATTAACAACTAGTTTTCGAGAGGGCGTTGGAGAGTAGCCGTGCTAGCTTAATAGACGTGATAAAATGGCACACAATCAAATGCATTCTTGAACAGAGGAAAGAAGCTCTGGTATTTTGATTTAACATTGGAGGCACAAAACAGAAATAATACAAATATCGCGAGAAGTTGAATATATTGAGAGAATACAACTTTTGAAATGAATAATTTTACTTGATTTTTTCAACCCATTCCTACTCGTATTAAGCGTGTGAAGCTTTTACGGGACGTCCCCACCGCCTTGGCTTGGGCGCGTTTGGTCCTATAATACCCTTCCCTGCATTTGTCCAGGGTTCGTACTTGTGCACACCTCCTGTAGTGTGGGGAAACCTTAATGCCAAGGAAAAACCCACGAACAGTGGGCAGAAGAGTCAAACTTGAGTATGTTAGAGTAAACAAGCTCAGGTTATCCTCCTTCGCCTGCCGGCTAAACTCCATTAATGTTCTCTCTGTAGATATATATTTTTTTTCTTCAGAAAAAAATGCTAATGCATATTTGGGAGTGGCTAGAAATTATTTTCGGTGGTAATAAATTATAATAATGCAGTTTGAGCCATTTTGTACTGGCTCAAGTGATTACGTTCAGAGTACCGTCTGTTTTTAGGAATTATCAGATTATTTAGGGGTGGGGGTGGTTAAAAATCATCCCCTTGAAATTTTAAGCAGTGCTATCTTCAAGTGTTGGCCGAGCTAAAAATTTTGCCGCCTGAATCGCTTTCGTAACTCTAGTTTAGCGGAAACTGCGAGATTCCACTGGCTTAAATCGTATTTTTTGCGTAAAAAGGGGCTAATGCATTTTAGGAGGTGGTTAGAAATTTTTTTCGGTGGTAATAAATTATAATAATGCATTTTGAGCCATTTTGTACTCGCGCAAGTGATTACGTTCAGAGTACTGTGTGTTTTTAGGAATTATCGAGTTATTTAGGGGTGGGGGTGGTTCAAAATCAACCCCTTGGAATTTTAAGCAGTGTTATCTTTAAGTGCTTGCCGAGCTAAAAATTTTGCCGCCTGAGTCGCTTCCGTAACTCTATTTTAGCGGAAATAGTGCAAGATTCCGCTGGCTTAAAAATTCAGCTAGCGTGTTAGGTGATAACAAACGATTGGCACTGGCTAAAAATTATTACTAGTGGTAATAAATTAGCTAAAAATTAGTTAAAAATTATCTGATAACTTATTTTGGATTACGCTATACTGCCTACTGCAGCTTAATAGACCCGATCCTAATTATAAAGAAACAAAATCTTAAAACAAACATTAACACGGCATGGTTCTATTTACAATCTTTTTCTTTTTGACATTAACTAAAAATCACATCCTAGTTTTCTTTGTGTGCTTGTGTGTATTTTCGTTGTTTGTGTTAGTGTTCTTCTTTTTTTTCTTCTATTCATCTCTCTCCTATTCCCCTTCTGTGTGGTCTTCTGACTCATTTCCTGATCTCTCTCCGGTGTCCTCTTCTACTTTTCTTCTCTCTCGTTCCTCTCTTCTCTTTTCCTCGCTTTCCATTCTCTCTAGTCTTTCTTTTTCTCTCTCATCCCATCTCTTTTTCCTTAATTTTCCCCCATCTCTTTTTTCATAAAGGACCCCGCACACAATGTATGGGAAAAAATCATCCGGTCAAATTGAACGAAACTTTGGAAAAAAATAGATCTTGAGGTCCTGAAGAAATCTATCTTTTTTCAATTTCGTTCAATTTGACCGAATGATTTTTTCCCATACATTGTGTGCGGGGTCCTTTCTTTGAGGTCTGAATAATAATAATAATAATATTATTATTATTATTATTACTATTATGACTTAAGTTGAGCAGACATTTACAGAAAACATTATTTTTTACACAGAAAAAAAATTGGTCTTACAGGAATCCGAAAACTTTTTACATAATACAATTCAACAAGCGAAATGAATAACGTAGAAATTGGTTGTGCTACAATTCAACAAAACATTGAACTGTTGCAATCTCAACGATCGGTGACATAGATGCCCAAAATTGAGTTAAGGGTCGTCAAAGGTGACCTCTCAGAGTCCCAAAATTGACTTGCCACAGTTCGACGCTTTATTGCAGAGCTATAGCAATACCAAAATCAGACTGCATTACGTACATTTTGGCAATCTTGTAGTTCGAATACTTTTTGAACTTACATTGCAAAAAATTGAAGTCGGTGAGGACCTTTTGTTTTCCTTGGAGTTCGCTTAGGATCAAATCTTTCCGTGAACAACCAACTTTACCACAAATTAGATTTTTCTCCTTATGTAATTATGTAAATTTTGAATGATTATCAATTTGAAACATGCTTTTCATTTATACTACATTGAACTTTCCTGCTTTTTTATTCACTTTCATATCTTATATTATTAATTCTTTCTTTATCTATTTACCAATTTAAATGTTAATTATATTACATGTAAGACTTACAGAGATAAAAAAACATCCACATTAAATTAAACTAATTACATGTATATATATGTAAATAAATAAAATTATTTTTTGGAGTGTACATTTGTTATAAATATAATTTAGGAGCTGCGCATACTCATTATTCTTTTTATATTTTATGTTTATTTCTTAACCTTTAGGCTGCGGGGAAATTTCAGTACAACTTGACCTCTCAGAATATGTAAAATGTATACATAATATCACTGGATATCTCAGATAGAGTCGCTGACCTGACTGCTGATCCATATATCGACCAGCCCCGCAGGCAACGTAAAGTACAATGTAAAAAAATTTGTCTCTTTTGTTATGAAGATTTGAGAGGGTATTTCTATGTAATTTCACGCGTTGAATATGAAAAAAATAGTAACAAAATTCTTGCAGACACCCTTGACCTTGAAAATCACCATTTGAAGGTCAAATTTCATTCCTACTATAAGTCAAGTTTTTAGACGGTTTTCGTACGTAGTTTGATGTGCTGAATACTTAAAAAATAATAAAAAAATTCCTGTTGATAATCCTGACCTTGAAAATCAGTATTTCAAGGTCAAGAATGTTTTGAGAAATTTTAAAACTATTTGTTATGTATTCAGAACATCAAATTTGATCTAAAAACTTCAAATATTCTTTGTCTCTAGAGTGGTCCATTATCGACCACTCCCGCAGCTAAAAGGTTAAATTCAAAATTACAATAGATATCGTAAATTGCATTTGTTTGACTGGGCGATCCATAAAATTCTTAATTGATTTTTTATTATTTTTTGATTGCTTTCAATTCATTTGGCAGTAAATTCATTCATTATTGGTAATTGCAATTGTTTACTTCTGGTAACATTAGTCGATTTGATGTATTCGTCTTTAAAAGTTGATTAGTAAAATTAATATTATTAATTTAATTATATTAATTTATATTATTATTTCAATACTTAGTGGCATAATATTCTGAGGTGATATTATAATTTTTAAGTCTATTTTGAGCATTGGTGGTCTAACCTGATATTCGATTCCCTGAAATATAGAGAAAAAAGTTGGATTCAAACATATCTCGGTTCAATATACACCTTGTGACAATATTTTTCTTATCTTGTGTTACAAGGATTGATCATTTTACGAATTTAACCTAATAGATTTAATTATAATGTTTTTACAATTACTTTACAATTATTACAATAGCTTAGACCAGATAAATTTAAAATTAAAACTTAAGTTACATGTAAGTACTGTAGCAGTGTTTCAATACTAAGTTCGCACCGTCTGGATATCTCCAAAAAGTTGTTAGCAACAACATTTGAATTATTATGAAAACTAGCAAAAGATTATAAAATAATATTCTATGCTGTAAAAACGAAGCATTGCATAAGCAGATGCATATGTGTATAGAGGCAAGCATTATGATAAGGGCTAAATTATTGGATAAATACCATGTCATAAATTGATTATTGATCTAAGACAAATTTCATATGCATTGATATTTGAACACATATATAAATTTATAATTGTTTACCATTTTTAATATATTACATAAATTTAAAATAGTATATTTTTGATAGATAAACAATTATTATAATTAAGATATTGAGGTTACTAATAAAAGATCAGTAGTTACATATTTGTTTTAAATTTACTTAAGATTCTTTGTTATTTGTATTTTCTAATTAATCTATAACAAAACAACTAAGTATTATAAATTCATTAAAATTAATTTATAAATATTATTTAAATTGTTTTTGATTAATTTATTATTTTAATAAGCTAAAAATTTGTTTTTATTAGCTCAAAAAGCTCTAACAATTATTACGAAAAATGATTCAGCAAAGTATCAAATGAAATAATGAGCTTTTATAATAATAATAATAATAAGCTTTATTTATCCTCTCGGTCATTATCACAAAATACAAAAATACAAAAATATATCTCTTTCTCTTCCTGTCCCATTACAATGGACAGTGTATGTATGTGTGTGTGTATATTTGTGTATTCGTGTAGTGAAAGCCTGTGTGTAAGTCTATGTTTGTGTTGTTTCCTATATTTTATTTACTGTCTCTTCTTTCCTCTTCTCCTATCTTTTAACGAAAAATGATTCAGCAAAGTAGCAAATGAAATAATGAGCTTTTATAATAATAATAATAATAATAATAAGCTTTATTTATCCTCTCGGTCATTATCACAAAATACAAAAATACAAAAATATATCTCTTTTTCTTCCTGTCCCATTACAACGGACAGTATGTCTATATGTGTGTGTATTTGTGCTGGATTATACGTGTAGTGTAAGTCTGTGTGTAAGTCTATGTTTGTGTTGTTTCCTATATTTCATTTACTGTCTCTTCTTTCCTCTTTTCCTATCTTCTACTTTCTTCTCTTCTCTATTTACCTTGTCTGTTCCCTCTCCTCTCCTCCCATTCTTATTTCTGACATTTCCCATTCCTTACTCTCCTTCGTCCAGCTCTCCCTCCTCCTTCTGCCATCCATCCTCCTTAATACATATTTTGGCGTCCTTATACCCCGATCTTCTTGCCAGCCTCTTCATTTCTTCAAGGGCCCTTGCCTCACCCTTCTCTCTGCGATTGACCTCCGTTCTTCCACCTCTTCTCTCCTCCTCCAAAATCTTCTTCTTTATTTCTCTACTTTCGTACCATACCTTGAATACATTTCCATCCTTAGTCTGCTCCACCTCCACCTCCTCTCCTACCTCAATCTTGATCGATTCCATCAGACTTGTTTCCTCCTCCCAATTCTTTCCATTTCTGAACATGAGCACCTTGTCCCTGTGTCTCTCCACCACGTCTCTCTCTCTCTCTTCGGTCTCTTTCCCTGCTCCTCTGACTCTCAACACTCTTATGCCTTCTGCTGTGTCTTGGGCTCGCTCTTCTTACTTCGCTTCTCACTCTCGCTTTTTTCATGTCTTTCTCTTCCTCGCTTTCGCTTGCTCTCTTCACACTCTTTCTTCTTCTTCTCTCCCACCATTTTCTCTTCTACTTTCCTTAGTCTCTCCTACAACCTCTTCTTTCCCTCTTTTTCTTGTTCTGCTGCTGCTCTTCTCTCACCTTCCACTCTCTTTCCTTTCCCATTCTCTTCGTGTCCCGTCCATTTCATCTTCTACTTCCTTCAACCTCTTTTTCATATCCATCAATCTTTTCTGCGTTTCCCTTAGCTTTCCTTCCATTTTTCTGTTTCCTGCGTATCCTTGTCTAATCCTTCTCTTTCAAACGGTATACTTGCGGTTATGTGCGTATGCGCTTTCCTGACGGCCGTCTGCTGCCACCGCTCCCTCTCCACCTATGGGTCTTGACAATATTCCTTGCTTAGTGTCTTTCTACAATGCCGTGCTCACGTCCGTGTTCCCTTCCATTCTCAGGGTCTTTCTGTATTTGTTGTTCCTCTCTTTGTCTTTTCCTCATCCACGTTACCTCATTCAGCCTACACAAGCTTACTCTGTCACCGCTGAGTTGTCTTCTACAATCCATGCCTCTTTTTCCTGTTACTGGACAGTCTTCTATTACGTGTCTCGCTGTTTCTGTGCCTTCACCGCATGTTCTGCACCTTCTTTCATCTTCTCTTCTCCAGCATTCGTTTGCCCTCCCTTCCCTGTTGAGGTTTGTGGATAATTAATAGTGTTGAGGTTTGTGGTAAAGTAAGAAACCATTATTTAATAGAGAGAGATAAATATAGTTTATTGAGGTGGCAAAAATGCCAGTCGGCACGTCCGACTTACATCGCAGTTGAACAGCGAGAGGGTAAGAAACATTCTAAGTGCGCTACACTGCTCTCGCGTCTCACGCAACTCTCATACAAACATACTGGAGTGGGGAGACACTCATGTGTGTGTTTCGTCCGCCGTCGCTTGGCAGACGCGCATACCATTGTACCTATCCTCGCGTACAGCGCGCTGCATGTTGAAACATGCCTGTGCGAGGCTACTTTTGGGCACTTTTTTTAATACGCGAACGTACTTTTGGGGACTTTTTCGACTTTTGAGGTCGGACCTCGAAAGGCGAACAGGTACAAACATACTTTTGGGGACGGACCTCAAAAGTATGTGTATGTTTAAACGTACTTCTGGGGACTTTTTTGCACAAACATGTACAAGCTCACTTTTGAAGACCTTTTTCTTGTTTTTTCTGTAATTGCTGAGAATGTGCTATACTTTATGATATATATTGAAGCACATTTGAGGGCCCAACAAAATTTTATCTCGAAAAATGTAAAAAGTTTTTATTTAATATGTAAAGTCAAAACGCCTGACAACGGCTTGGTAACGATTGAAATCGTCAATGTCCCTGTAACGAATTTGTAGTATTAAGGCGTTAAATTATTTGTTGCCCCAATTCACTTATGAATACATCAGATTTTCGAGTAACAATTATGAGTAGACATTCACCCAAAGAAACTTGGAGGACACGATCAGAAAAGAGTATGCAATTATTATTTAAGTTATTCAGTAAAGCTGAATATTTATAAATGTAATAAGGACTTATAAAAAGTGAAATGACTTGGAAAGGCCGATTCGGCATTCATACTTATGATGTATTGATAGATGATGATACATTTGAGGACTCGACTGTCTTCGGTATTTCTTAGTCACTCCGATATACATAAATTTGATAATAAAGTATTATCTCTACTGTATACAAAATGGCGGTAAAATACCTTAATTTGCCATAACATTAATAGCAAATATTAACTGTTCGTACTAGAGGGGATTATCATAGTTAGATGTCTTCATAAAAGCCTCTATATAATTATACACTGCATGTGTTTACTACCGGCTGTGTGAGAGAAATGTCAGTCCAAAATAAAAAAATTTTACAATAGAGTATTATCAAAAGTGTATAGAAAATAAAGACAAGATCTTGGAGGATTCTGCACGAAAAGAGTATGCTATTTTTATTTAAGTGAATGTTTTGCCCGCCTAATGCATTTACAAATACATCAGGTTTAGAGTAACACTTGCGAGTAGACATTCAGCAACAGAAACTTGGCTGACACTGCCAGTCAAGAGTATGCAATTTCTATTTAAGTCTTTTACGAAAGGTACATATTTAAAGAGGTAAAAAGAACTTATTAAAACGTGAAATGACTCGGAAAGGCCAATTCGGCATTCATACTTATGATGTATTGATAGATGATGATACATTTGAGGACTCGAGTGTCTTCGGTATTTGTTAGTCAGTCCAAAATAAAAAAATTTTACAATAGAGTATTATCAAAAGTGTATAGAAAATAACGACAAGATCTTGGAGGATTCTGCACGAAAAGAGTATGCTATTATTATTTAAGTGAATGTTTTGCCCGCCTAATGCATTTACAAATACATCAGGTTTAGAGTAACACTTGCGAGTAGACATTCAGCAACAGAAACTTGGCTGACACTGCCAGTCAAGAGTATGCAATTTCTATTTAAGTCAATTACGAAAGGTACATATTTAAATATGTAAAATGAAGTTATTAAAAAGTGAAATAACTCGGAAAGGCCAGTTCGGCATTCATACTTATGATGTATTGATAGATGATGATACATTTGAGGACTCAAGTGTCTTCCGTATTCGTTAGCCATTCCGATATAAATAAATGTGATAATAAAGTATTATCTCAAGTGTATACAAAATTGCGGTGAAATACCTTTATTTGCCATAACATTAACATCGAATATTAACTGTTCGTACTGGAGGCGATGATCATTGATAGATGTCTTCATAACAGCCTCTACGTAATTATACACTGCATGTGTTTACTCCCGGCTGTGCTTTTAAAGTCTTTTCCAGAATTTCTATTCATATTTCAGTAAATATTGATTCGACAAAATGAAATTATATTGAGAGAAATGTAAAAAATTTGCAATTAATCTCTAAAGACAAAATGCCTGGCAACCGCTTGGTAACTATTGAAATTGTCAATGTCCTTCTAACAAATTTTTAGTATTCAAACGTTAAACGTTTTGTCGACCTGATGCACTAATGACTACATCAGGTTTCGAGTGAGAATTGTAAACTGTCGTTAAGCGACAAGATCTTGGAGGATTCAGCCCGAAAAGCGTATAATATTTTTATTTAAGTGAATGTTTTGTCCCCCTAATGCATTTACGAATAGATCAGGTTTAAAGTAATAATTGCGAGTAGACATTCAGCAACAGAAACTTGGCTGACACTGCCAGTCAAGAGTATGCAATTTCTATTTAAGTCTTTTACGAAAGGTACATATTTAAACATGTAAAAAGAAGTTATTAAAAAGTGAAATGACTCGGAAAGGCCAATTCGGCATTAATACTTATGATGTATGGATAGATGATGATACATTTGAGGACTCGAGCGTCTTGCGTATTTGTTAGCCATTTCCATATAAATAAATTTGACAATAAAGTATTATCTTAATTGTATACAAAATGGCGGTGAAGTACATTTATTTTCCATAACTTCAACACCGAATATTAACAGTTCGTACTGGAGGGGATTATCATCGTTAGGTGTCTTCATAACGTCCTCTACGTAATTATACACTGCATGTGTTTACTACCGGCTGTGCTTTTAAAGTCTTTTCCAGAATTTATATTTATATTTGAGTAAATATTGATTCGACAAAATGAAATTAAATTGAGAGAAATGTAAAAAATTTGCAATTAATCTCTAAAGACAAAATGCCTGGCAACCGCTTGGTAACTATTGTAATTGTCAATGTCCTTCTAACAAATTTTTAGTATTTAAACGTTAAACGTTTTGTCGCCCTGATGCACTAATGAATACATCAGGTTTCGAGTAAGAATTGTAAACTGTCGTTAAGCGACAAGATCTTGGAGGATTCTGCCCGAAAAGCGTATCATATTTTTATTTAAGAGAATGTTTTGTCCCCCTAATGCATTTACGAATAGATCAAGTTTAAAGTAACAATTACGAGTAGACATTCAGCAACAGAAACTTGGCTGACACTGCCAGTCAAGAGTATGCAATTTCTATTTAAGTCTTTTACGAAAGGTACATATTTAAATATGTAAAAAGAAGTTATTAAAAAGTGAAATGACTCGGAAAGGCCAATTAGGCATTAATACTTATGATGTATGGATAGATGATGATACAGTTGAGGACTCGAGTGTCTTCCGTATTTGTTAGCCATTCCCATATAAATAAATTTGACAATACAGTATTATCTCAAGTGTATACAAAATGGCGCTGAAATACATTTATTTTCCATAACTTCAACACCCAATATTAACTGTTCGAACAGGAGGAGATTATCATAGTTAGATGTCTTCATAACAGCCTCTACGTAATTATACACTGCATGTGTTTACTACCGGCTGTGCTTTTAAAGTCTTTTCCAGAATTTCTATTCATATTTCATTAAATATTGATTCGACAAAATGAAATTATATTGAGAGAAATGTAAAAAATTTGCAATTAATTTCTAAAGACAAAATGCCTCGCATCCGCTTGGTAACAATTGAAATTGTCAATGTCCTTCTAAAAAATTTTTAGTATTTAAACGTTAAACGTTTTGTCGCCCTGATGCACTAATGAATACACAGGTTTCGAGTAAGGATTGTAAACTGTCGTTTAGCGACAAGATCTTAGATGATTCTGCCCGAAAAGCGTATAATATTTTTATTTAAGTGAATGTTTCGTCCGCCTAATACATTTACGAATACATCAGGTTTATAGTAACAATTGCGAGTAGACAAGTAGCAACAGAATCCTCGCTCACACTGCCAGACAAGAGTATGCAATTTCTATTTAAGTTATTAATAAAAGGTGCATATTTAATGATGTAAAAAGATCTTACTAAAAAGTGAAATGTCGCGGAAAGGCCAATTCGGCATTCATACTTATGATGTATTGATAGATGAGACAATTGAGGACTCAACTGTCTTGGGTATTTGTTAGTCATTACAAAATAAAAAAATTTGACAATAGAGTATTATCAAAAGTGTATACAAAATAACGGTAAAATACCTTTATTTGCCATAACATCAACAGCGAATATTAACTGTTTGTACTGTAGGCGATGATGATTGTTAGATGTCATCATAACGCCCTCTACGTAATTATACACTGCATGTGTTTACTACCAGCTGTGCTTCTAAAGTCTTTTCCAGAATTTATATTCATATTTCAGTAAATATTGATTCGACAAAAAGAAATTATATTGAGGAAAATGTAAAAAATTTGTATTGTATCTCTAAAGCCAAAACGCCTGGCAAGTGCTTGGTAACGATTGAAATTTTGAATTTCCTTGTAACGAAATGTTAGTATTGAAGCCCTAAACATTTTCTCGCCATAATGTACTTATGCAGACATCAGGTTTTGAGTTACAATTGCAAGCTGTCGTTAAGTGACAAAATCTTGGAGGATACTGCACGAAAAGTATATGCCATTTTTATTAAAGTTAGTGTTTTGTCGCCCTTATGCATCTGCGAATACATCCCCTACCAAAAATGTGTTCTATAAAAAAACTATGAAAATCTATAAAAAATTATGAAAGCCTAAGGAAGTCTATGAAAGTCTATGAGAATCTATGGGAACCTATGAATGTCTATGAAAAACGTATAAAACACTGTCAAAATTTGGACGCTTGCATAGCTTTTTTATAGTTTCTCCTCCTTTTTCATGGCTTTTCCTTATTTTTAATAGGCTTTCATAGTTATTTATTATTTTTCGGAGTCTTTTATGGATCTCCGTAAATTGTTTACAAATTCGATTTTTCTATCAAATAAAAATAAATTTTATGCAACAACATATTTATATTTTATTTTCTTAATTTTAGTGAAAAACACAATTTGTAAAAAATTACGAAAATCCATAAAAATCTTCGAAAAATAATGAATATCTGTCAAAGTCTATTAAAAATTATAAAAAGCTTTGGAAAAAGTACGAAAAACTATGAAAAAACTATGCAAGTCTCCCAATTACGACAGTATTTTATAAGTTTGCAAAGATTTTCAGAGATTCTCATAAATTCTCACAGAGATTCATAAACTTTCATAAACTATAATAGAATTTCATGATGTTTTATATATTTTCATATTTTATTATAGAACATTTTTCTGCCAGGGTCAGCTTTAGAACAATTGCAAACTGTTATTGAGAGACTAATTCTTGGAGGATGCCGCCAAACAAGAGTATGCAATTTCTATTTAAGTTATTGACAAAAGGTACATATTTAATGATGTAAAAAGATCTTATTAAAAAGTGAAATGACTCGGAAAGGCCAATTCGGCATTCATACTTATGATGTATTGATAGATGATGATTCATTTGAGGACTCGAGTATCTTCCGTATTTGTTAACCATTCCCATATAAATAAATTTGACAATACAGTATTATCTCAATTGTATACAAAATTGCGGTGAAATACATTTATTTTCCATAACTTCAACACCCAATATTAACTGTTCGAACTGGAGGAGATTATCATAGTTAGATGTCTTCAAAACAGCCTCTACGTAATTATACACTGCATGTGTTTACTACAGGCTGTGCTTTTAAAGTCTTTTCCAGAATTTCTATTCATATTTCATTAAATATTGATTCGACAAAATGAAATTATATTGAGGGAAATGTAAAAAATTTGCAATTAATCTCTCAAGACAAAATGCCTGACAACCGCTTGGCAGCTATTGAAATTGTTAATGTCCTTCTAACAAATTTTTAGTATTTAAACGTTAAACGATTTGTCGCCCTGATGTACTAATGAATACATCAGGTTTCGAGTAAGAATTGTAAACTGTCGTTAAGCGAAAAGATCTTGGAGGATTCTGCCCGAAAAGCGTATAATATTTTTATTTAAGAGAATGCTTTGTCCCCCTAATGCATTTACGAATAGATCAAGTTTAAAGTAACAATTGCGAGTAGACATTCAGCGACAGAAACTTGGCTGAAACTGCCAGTCGAGAGTATGCAATTTCTATTTAAGTTATTGACAAAAGGTGCATATTTAATAATGTAAAGAGATCCTACTAAAAAGTGAAATGACTCGGAAAGGCCAATTCGGCATTGATACTTATGTTGTATTGATAGATGATGATACATTTGAGGACTCGACTGTCTTCAGTATTTGTTAGTAATTACAAATAAAAAAAATTTGACAATAGAGTATTATCAAAAGTTTATACAAAATAACGGTAAAATACATTTATTTGCCATAACTTAAACACCCAATATTAAATGTTCGTACTGGGGGATTATCATCGTTAGTAGTTGGGGTACACTTCTGGCAGACAGGGGGCGTGGCCTAATGGCGCCAGTGAAGAGATAAGAGGTGTCGGGTAGATATAATCTTGGGGTACGGTTCTGGCAGATGATAATCTTGGGGTACGGTTCTGGCAGATGATAATCTTGGGGTACGGTTCTGGCAGTTGGGGAGGTGGGAGGAGTGGGTGGAGTGGGTGACGATGGGTGGTGGGAGGAGGTGGGTGGTTGTGGGTGGTGAATTTCTAAAAAATTTGAATATTTGCATATTTTTGCATACTGATTTAGAGATGGGGAGAAATTTGCATAAATTTACATATTTTGTCACATTGGTGTTAGGGAAGGATATTTGCATAAATTTAAATAAATAATTTATGATTGTTTATAACAATTAAAAAAATTTTTGAAATTTGAATATTTTTGTTTTGCACAGTGTCAATAAATTTGCATACATAATTATACATTTAAATAAATAATTTATGATTGTTTATAACATTTAAAAAAATTTTTTAATTTGAATATTTTGTTTTGCACAGAGTCAATAAATTGGCATAAATAATTTCCAATTGATTATAATGTGGGTGGTGAATTTTTAAAAAATTTGAATATTTGCATATTTTTGCATACTGATTTAGAGATGGGGAGAAATTTGCATAAATTTACATATTTTGTCACGTTGGTGTTAGGGAAGGATATTTGCATAAATTTAAATAAATAATTTATGATTGTTTATAACAATTAAAAAAATTTTTGAAATTTGAATATTTTTGTTTTGCACAGTGTCAATAAATTTGCATACATAATTATACATTTAAATAAATAATTTATGATTGTTTATAACATTTAAAAAAATTTTTTAATTTGAATATTTTGTTTTGCACAGAGTCAATAAATTGGCATAAATAATTTCCAATTGATTATAATATTTTAATAACTTTTTTTATTAATATTTAAAAGTGGAGAATGTTGTTTTGTAAATTTATAAATAAAAAGAATGAAAATCAGTAAGATGATAAGGATGGATGGATGTTTAGATCGGAGTGTGTGAGAAAAATAACCAGGTATATTTTTTGAAAATTCGGTTTTATTTTTTCAGAGATAAGATACAATATACATTTTTGAAAAATAGATATGTGTACATGTGATAAGATATATCGAAGATACAATAAGTGAGATTATAAGAAATGTCTTACAGATTTAGATTTACAGCATTGATTATGATGATTACATGTTATTTTATTATGTAAAAATTTCTTATTATTAATAATATTGTTGTACATTGATACACTCAACACATCGTTAGCTCTGTAATTATTGGTAAATAGTGTACAAAATATATTAAGAGAATAATCATTGCACATATAAAACAAAAAATCGATACAGTAATGGCCACACACGTCAGAATCGAGACACTGTAGTTGTTGTATGTTCCACTCGTACACGACACAATTTCTTCGGAGTCTATTTATGTGATGTGGAACTGATGGGGGTAATCCGTAGCTGTCGAAGAAAACTCCATGTCCATCTTTGTCGATGTAGATGGCCACCCAATGTGAACCAGGTTTATGGCTTTCGTCGACATTAGCAACAAGGGCACAGGGGCGTGTCAACACAATCGGTATTTTGTTCGCTGGAAATACGCCTAGAGTCTGTGCCGGAATGTGTCGTAGAGGTTGCTGTAGTTGAAGTGAGTTCATTCTTGATGCTTGAGTATAGGTTTTGGTCGTGAGAGATATCCCCACCTTTATCTCCGCCTGTCTCGTTTGTAGTAGTAGTAGTAGATGAGGGGGTAGGGCTGACCTGTGTTGTCGTCGTCGTTGTAGAATAACTAGTTTTGAGGTTTTTCATTTTAGCACAAAGATTATCGAGGTTCTGTAGTTGTTGGGCGTCGGCTATGTCTCTTGGCATCGGTGTTGGCGAATGAAGCGTTTTCATAAGCCATAATCGTATTTTATATGCGAACCCTAGGGCGCAGGCAAAATATTCTCTTTTTTTGCCATGATAAAAGCAGAAATGTTCATTCACGCGCGGTAGATTTTTGAAGGAAGGACACGAGTATTCTTCCAGATTGATGATTTGTCTTGAAAGAATATTTTCAAGAAAATATTGTTTTTGATAACCGCGAACGTAAATGCGAACAGCGTTCCTGGCTACTTCTTTGAGACCATCAATTACATCTTCTAAAGTAGATTCACCATCGAACCACTCGATACTGTGTTGATAGACGGATAAATAACTGTTTGTAGCGAGTATGCCTTTTGGTAAATTACTACTTTTACACGGTGGTTTAATTATCCAATGTGCAAAATAATTACAGTCAACTCCAATGACAGCGATTTCTTTTGGTAGGAAATCACCATTTTTATCGTGAAATGCTTGAATATCTATTATAAAATCGAGTTTTTCCATGGTAGCGTCCACGTGTGTATAGTTACCCCTCGAGCTGTTTGAGCAGACTGATAAGTGTGGCGGTATGCTTCGTGGCTGTTTACGACTGTGGTCTCCCCTCTCTTATTCTTGAGCGTCAGGGATAGGGGCTTATGAGTTATAGTCGGCGATAACCTGTCTGGATGAATCAATTTCTAGCACGTTGTCGTATTCGGCGTAAAGTACACAGTTTATTGTTTGTGTCAAAGCTTTTTCGAAGCCGACTTCTATTCTGATAGTACCGCTTTTTACCAAATTCCAATGATTGGCAAAGTGTGCAGACAAATCCGGTGTTAAATCGAATGCGAATAGACAGTAACCGTTAGCGTAATTCAAGCGATTTATATCATTTCCCTCGTTCATATAATGTATACCAGTTCCAGAGAATAAGGTATGATAAGCTTCGACGTATTGAGGTGAGTTTCCGGCAAACTTTGGTTGCAAAGGTTTGCTAGGAATCTGGGCACCATCAACGTATAACGAAAGAAAATTGATTGAATAATTTTGAAAATTGAGTGGGTTGAGAGTCCGATCCCCATTGAAAGCTTTATTATTTACAAAACCCAGTATAATTCTTTTCGGTAGTTGGCCTAAAATAACGTTTTCTAAATTTTCACCAGTTATTCCACTATGTATGGTAAAAGATTTAATTTCCACTCGTGTTATTGGATATTTAGCGGTGCTTGACGCGAGAGTATTTGCGTGAGCTATTAAAACTGTAGGACTCACTTTTACACGACGTACGAGTAAAGTTGCTTCGCTTATGTGCACAGAGTAATTGACATCTGAAGCATCCATTAAACAAAACGTGTCTTTGGAGCGTACGAGTCTCAAGCGAACTTCTACACCGTTCAATAGTAGTTTGTCTTGATTAAAAACATCACAGTGTAAATGACCGATTAGATCAACAGTTTTACCATCTTGCAAGTACTTCTGTCTTTTTATCAGTCCTTGATTTTTGCCAGTGCCAGGCGCTTCATCCATTTCCCCAGCGACATCGTTAACCCAAAGGTTTGTCGTTAAATGTGAAGATTTTGCAGCAGGCCCATAATTGAGTAGGCTTTCTAAATATGCTCTGTAAGGATAAGCATTATTTGCTGGAGAGACCAATTTCTGATTAAAATATACATCAACTTGATTGAACATTGAGTGCAAAAAATTGTTCACAGGAGCCACGAGAGCATCTTTTTCCTTGGTGTATGGTGTGAGTCGCACTTTCACTTTGATTAACGTATGTGCGAGATCTAGATAATCCTCGTTTTGACCATTTATACAAAATTCTATCGGACTCTCGTCGTTCAACGACGACACGGGTTTGTAAAATACCCATCTTGAAGATTCTAGAGCAGTTTGTGTAGGTGGAAGAGAAAACAAATCAAGCTCGATTTTTAAACACGGCTCCGTGTGACTGTGTAAAAATGACATGTTTCTTATTATTTTCTTTTTAAATATTATACGAAAATATCAATGTTTTTATTATTATTATTATTTTCAAATATTATCCGAAAATATCAATGTTTTTTTTATTTTTTTTCGATTTTCTTCGTACACTTTTTAACTTTTTGTTTTGTCTTCTTTTTGTCTTCTTTTTAATTTTTCTCTTTCCTATTCGTTTACGTTTGACAGTTTTTGAGCGTTTTTTTCGTTTTATTGAAGAGATCCGACGTGATCCACGCACACTACGCGACTGTCGTAGAGTTTTGTGGGACAAACCTTTATAACCGGATCCTTCCATAATTTTATCGAGTTTTTCCACCGCTTTACGTTTAAGATTTCGTCCTGATTCATTCACTCTATTTTTAAAAGCTTCTTTGAATGATCTGTTATTTTCCGCAACGTCGTTAAGAACATTAACACCAGCGCGTAGAGCTTCTTTTCCAACAACCCGAGCACCTTTTGCAAGAAATGGCAGAGCGCGTCGAAACAGACCTGTGAAGAACGAACCCAAGCCATGTCCTCGTTGTCGTTGAGAGCCAACATAAACATTGTTGATACCTCTGCCGCCTCCGCCATACTGATGATGATATTCGTCGTAAAAACTCATAATGAGAATTCTCTTTTAAAATGTAGCGTCACAGTCAACGTTCCAAACTCGAATGGTATTGATTGGCCAAACTGATCTCTTATATCGATATCTATAGTTTGAAATCTATTATTTAAGAGAGGTACATAATTTATTGAATCAAATCTTTTTACTATTGTAGTGCCAAAATTAAAATTTTTTGCTTCGAGATTTACTATTCGAAGTAGAGGTGCATGTGTATCACCAACTATGCAAGGCTCGCGGAGGTTAGAGTATATAAATAGCTGATCCGGGATGGCTCTTGCAAGACTAGCGGGGTGTTTTGCCACAGATGTTATCTCAGTCGTAGACGCTTTTATCTTTGAAAAACCATCTTCAAAACCTAAAATTCGTTTTACACGGTCTGTAAATGAGACAGGCTGACAAGACTTATTTTCTGGTAGTTTATTAACAATTTCTTTTATAGTAATGTAACCACCTTTGTCGTCATAAATTAATTTTGAACATTCATTTTTATTATTTAAATGTAAAAGTGTTTCGTTTATAGCGCTCACAAGACTATTTATCGAGTTATATGTACCATGTTGAAAATGTTTTTCTCGTTGACCAGCCCGCGCTTCTATTAATTTAGTATCGCGACGACGAAGATGTAAAGTTGTACATGGAATGTAAATTTCTGAAAGACCGACTACCCATTTATCGTACACCATTATTTCTCTAAGTAAGCGTGTGGAGTAATTAGTTGTTGTGTTTAACGGAAAATAACGCATACTATTGCTCGGTAGTACAATACTAAATTCGTTGCGATTCATTTTGTTACAATTTTTGCACCTCTCTAGCAGAAATCCAAGAATTAAATTTTTCCGGATAGCCAACCCAACTAACAAAATATTTTTTTTTTGCTCCCTTGCCACGAGTTTGTAAAATTTTGTCAATTTTGTATACTTGTTTCTCGACACGTTTTTTGTGAACAAGACTGAGTTCTTCTGGATAAAAAAAACCTTCTATATTTTCTCCATCAAAATCATTCAGCTTGTAGATAAATAAGTGTTGTCTTTTTAAAACACGCACAATATTAAAGATTTCTTCACTCCAAGATTTTGCAGCACCCTTTTCAAATCTGTTTTTGTCACGGCTTATACGTACGTTATCATCAATTTTATATTTCGGTATTTTTCGATAAACTTGTTTCCGTGACGCGCGTTCAACTAAATTTTTTCTAGCGATGTGAGCATTATAAATAGTTACTGCTGCCGGAGCCATTTTTATAGTACTATGACGTGTCTTGTTGTAGGCTGTTATTAGTTTTTGTAAAATGTCAATGTATCGATAAGTATTTTTATAGGTAAAATATCTGTACATCCGTTCTTTGATAGTACGTATAAAACGTTCAACAACAGCCGCTTTAACATCAGGATTGGTCACGACGCGAAAGATGATATTATTTTCTTTCAAAAATTTTTGTAAAATACTTCCAACAAATTCCTTACCTCGATCGGTTTGTAACATTGCGGGAAAACGTCCTTTATTATTTTCTAGTATTTTTTTGAAAGCTTTTGTAACTTCTTGAGTGGTTTTGTCGCGCAACGGTTCTGCCCATGCATATTTGCTCAAAACATCAATGAGAATTAAAATATAAGAAAAACCATCGTTGTAATTTTTAAACGAAGTCATTTGCATTAGATCGCCTTCCCAAACTTGATCACGGGCATTAACATCGTAAAATAAGCGTGGAAATCTTCGTCTTATAGTTTTGTGTAATGTGTACGCATCTTGTTTTGTTAACCATTTTTTAATTTTTTTATCCGGTATTTTCTTTTTGTTTATTCTGATTAAATTTCTAGCTCCGGAAAATCCTGCTTCGTTTTGTGGGTCAAAGTATTGATTTTTTAAAGTTTTCATGTTAATACTTTATCCAGAAAGATTTTTGTTTTTCTCGAGGTGTTGAAGAGACAAATTTGTTATTTTTCCTCTTGTTTTTTTCAATACTAGAGTTTCCAGCTTTTATTACTGTATTGGATAATTCGCTTAAAGAATGATTGTTTTTACTTTCAATAAGAAGAGTCTGGTCATTGTCGTCTTGAAAGCTTTCTTCAATAGATGCCTCTCTTTTGCTAGAGTTTATCTTACGAGAAAACGAATGATTACCGAGTTCCCAAATTTCAGGGTTTCCGATAAATTCTCGTGGAGTTGTAATATCTTTAAGTAATGCTGCAAATTCTTTTCTACCGATGGCTTTGACGTTCTTTCTATTTCTACAAGCGTCGTTCACCAAATCCACTATGTTGGAATTTTTTATTTTATCACCATCTATGTACACTACGCCACTTTCTCCCCATCTGATGCGATCGCTGTTATTTTTTAAATGGTTGAGTAGTAACTGAGCTTTCTTTTGATACAACTTTGGTACGCTTTGTAAAATCGGATCATCTTGCATACTATTGGAAGTAAAATCTTCGTAATTATCTTTGGATGTACGAGTATTACGTCTTTCTTCAACGAAAAATAAGTATCTTTGCAATACTCTTAAATAATCTTTTAATCTGTCATGGTCGTTTGTGTACGTTTTAGAGTCTAGAATTGTTCGCATTTCATTATCCAAGCGGGTCCAATTATCTCCAATCGTTTGTGTGGTTTGCTGTGGAGCCGGTGCTGACGGTACTGATGTGGATATCGAACTGTTTGCCGTATTTACATTGGTAGGGTGTCCACTTTCGTGTCGAATTCTGTCAAGTTGTTCCTTAGATATTAATACCATTTTTTTTGCTCTTTCCATTATTATTTTAAAAATATGTTTGAAAATATTTCTAATATTGGAGTAAGCAAAAGCGGTAAGAAACCGCCACCTTTTTGAACGAGAAAACGTTTCTTCCCCTTCCAAGAATTTTTACGTAAAGTTTTTTTGGCCAACTTTCTCAAAACAGTTTTATATTTTTTCAATTTTTGTTTCTGCGCCGATTTTATCGGCACTACACCTTTGATCACATTCAGAGCACATTCACAAATATACTTTATTAATTTTTCGTCTGCCGCACGTAGTAGAGCAAGTCGTTGATTCTTATCAGAATGTCTCAATGCTTCTAAAAGAGCAATATATTTTTTACTAATCGGAGGGTAGCGTTTTATGCGTTGAACACGGCGCCTTCGCGTAGTAGACTGATCCATTGCTGATCACACACTGAAAAATTATTTAAAACCGCTTGTAATTTTGTTTTTCCGGAAATGAGTTTGTGTTTGTCGAAAATTTACTGGTGAAACTTTTCCATTGTGATTCAGATTTTTTTTCATCTTTTTTTTATCTGAATCGCCGAGTAGTTTGGTTTTTCAGAGCTGTTTGAGCGATCCATCTCGACGACTGATCAAAAGATACTGAGATAAATTTATATCTTCACAGATACATATACTTAAAATACATTCGCATAGGTGGTGTGTGTGTATTTCGGTATATATACGTACTGATACTCGTCATCTGGAAAAATACAAGACCGAAACCTAAATTCGTCCAACGTGCTCTGTTTACAATCAATCATTAGATACCCGTGTCCTTTAGCTGTTGCATCTTGATAAGCCTCTTGTACAAATTTCGAATCTTCGGGATATATCTGTCTTGCAAGATGTTGTATTTGTGCTTTATCACGTGGATTTTTAAATAAAACGATATAGGATGCGTTGAGGCTAATCTCGCGCGAGTGTGTTGACTTGTGGAAAATATTTTGTGTAATAAACATTACACTATATTTTTATGATGACTTCCTTTAGTAAATAAGTCAACTACAACGTTATTTGATGATTCACGCATCAAATCGTCTATTATCACAAGCTTTTTCAAAAGTGGATCGTTTGAATAATCGTCGGTTTTCGGTAAACCTTCACGAAATTCAATTTGCACACCGTCGCCTACATAATTTTCGCTTTTATAACCGTCTTGCCACTCGGCGTAATAAAACAAAATTCTGTCAAACGCGACGTCCGCCATATGTTGCCGAAAATTTAAAAACTTTTTCACAAAAACCGTTTTTCCACATCCTGTAGGGCCACAAATAATACTTGTCCATGGATGTTTCCATCTTATATCCATGGTTGATAAACAATAACTAATTTAAGTATAAGCCAACCACACACAACTACCCACACACACACACACACACACACACACACGCACACACACGCACACACCCACACGCATACACACGCACACCCACACGCGCGCGCGTGTGTGTGTGTGTGTGCGTGTGTGTGCGTGTGTATGCGTGTGGGTGTGCGTGTGTATGCGTGTGCGTGTGTGCGTGTGTGTGTGTGCGTGTGTGCGTGTATGTGTGTGCGTGTGTGTGTGTGTGTGTGTGTGTGTGTGTGTGTGGGTAGTTGTGTGTGGTTGGCTTATACTTAAATTAGTTATTGTTTATCAACCATGGATATAAGATGGAAACATCCATGGACAAGTATTATTTGTGGCCCTACAGGATGTGGAAAAACGGTTTTTGTGAAAAAGTTTTTAAATTTTCGGCAACATATGGCGGACGTCGCGTTTGACAGAATTTTGTTTTATTACGCCGAGTGGCAAGACGGTTATAAAAGCGAAAATTATGTAGGCGACGGTGTGCAAATTGAATTTCGTGAAGGTTTACCGAAAACCGACGATTATTCAAACGATCCACTTTTGAAAAAGCTTGTGATAATAGACGATTTGATGCGTGAATCATCAAATAACGTTGTAGTTGACTTATTTACTAAAGGAAGTCATCATAAAAATATAGTGTAATGTTTATTACACAAAATATTTTCCACAAGTCAACACACTCGCGCGAGATTAGCCTCAACGCATCCTATATCGTTTTATTTAAAAATCCACGTGATAAAGCACAAATACAACATCTTGCAAGACAGATATATCCCGAAGATTCGAAATTTGTACAAGAGGCTTATCAAGATGCAACAGCTAAAGGACACGGGTATCTAATGATTGATTGTAAACAGAGCACGTTGGACGAATTTAGGTTTCGGTCTTGTATTTTTCCAGATGACGAGTATCAGTACGTATATATACCGAAATACACACACACCACCTATGCGAATGTATTTTAAGTATATGTATCTGTGAAGATATAAATTTATCTCAGTATCTTTTGATCAGTCGTCGAGATGGATCGCTCAAACAGCTCTGAAAAACCAAACTACTCGGCGATTCAGATAAAAAAAGATGAAAAAAATCTGAATCACAATGGAAAAGTTTCACCAGTAAATTTTCGACAAACACAAACTCATTTCCGGAAAAACAAAATTACAAGCGGTTTTAAATAATTTTTCAGTGTGTGATCAGCAATGGATCAGTCTACTACGCGAAGGCGCCGTGTTCAACGCATAAAACGCTACCCTCCGATTAGTAAAAATATATTGCTCTTTTAGAAGCATTGAGACATTCTGATAAGAATCAACGACTTGCTCTACTACGTGCGGCAGACGAAAAATTAATAAAGTATATTTGTGAATGTGCTCTGAATGTGATCAAAGGTGTAGTGCCGATAAAATCGGCGCAGAAACAAAAATTGAAAAAATATAAAACTGTTTTGAGAAAGTTGGCCAAAAAAACTTTACGTAAAAATTCTTGGAAGGGGAAGAAACGTTTTCTCGTTCAAAAAGGTGGCGGTTTCTTACCGCTTTTGCTTACTCCAATATTAGAAATATTTTCAAACATATTTTTAAAATAATAATGGAAAGAGCAAAAAAAATGGTATTAATATCTAAGGAACAACTTGACAGAATTCGACACGAAAGTGGACACCCTACCAATGTAAATACGGCAAACAGTTCGATATCCACATCAGTACCGTCAGCACCGGCTCCACAGCAAACCACACAAACGATTGGAGATAATTGGACCCGCTTGGATAATGAAATGCGAACAATTCTAGACTCTAAAACGTACACAAACGACCATGACAGATTAAAAGATTATTTAAGAGTATTGCAAAGATACTTATTTTTCGTTGAAGAAAGACGTAATACTCGTACATCCAAAGATAATTACGAAGATTTTACTTCCAATAGTATGCAAGATGATCCGATTTTACAAAGCGTACCAAAGTTGTATCAAAAGAAAGCTCAGTTACTACTCAACCATTTAAAAAATAACAGCGATCGCATCAGATGGGGAGAAAGTGGCGTAGTGTACATAGATGGTGATAAAATAAAAAATTCCAACATAGTGGATTTGGTGAACGACGCTTGTAGAAATAGAAAGAACGTCAAAGCCATCGGTAGAAAAGAATTTGCAGCATTACTTAAAGATATTACAACTCCACGAGAATTTATCGGAAACCCTGAAATTTGGGAACTCGGTAATCATTCGTTTTCTCGTAAGATAAACTCTAGCAAAAGAGAGGCATCTATTGAAGAAAGCTTTCAAGACGACAATGACCAGACTCTTCTTATTGAAAGTAAAAACAATCATTCTTTAAGCGAATTATCCAATACAGTAATAAAAGCTGGAAACTCTAGTATTGAAAAAACAAGAGGAAAAATAACAAATTTGTCTCTTCAACACCTCGAGAAAAACAAAAATCTTTCTGGATAAAGTATTAACATGAAAACTTTAAAAAATCAATACTTTGACCCACAAAACGAAGCAGGATTTTCCGGAGCTAGAAATTTAATCAGAATAAACAAAAAGAAAATACCCGATAAAAAAATTAAAAAATGGTTAACAAAACAAGATGCGTACACATTACACAAAACTATAAGACGAAGATTTCCACGCTTATTTTACGATGTTAATGCCCGTGATCAAGTTTGGGAAGGCGATCTAATGCAAATGACTTCGTTTAAAAATTACAACGATGGTTTTTCTTATATTTTAATTCTCATTGATGTTTTGAGCAAATATGCATGGGCAGAACCGTTGCGCGACAAAACCACTCAAGAAGTTACAAAAGCTTTCAAAAAAATACTAGAAAATAATAAAGGACGTTTTCCCGCAATGTTACAAACCGATCGAGGTAAGGAATTTGTTGGAAGTATTTTACAAAAATTTTTGAAAGAAAATAATATCATCTTTCGCGTCGTGACCAATCCTGATGTTAAAGCGGCTGTTGTTGAACGTTTTATACGTACTATCAAAGAACGGATGTACAGATATTTTACCTATAAAAATACTTATCGATACATTGACATTTTACAAAAACTAATAACAGCCTACAACAAGACACGTCATAGTACTATAAAAATGGCTCCGGCAGCAGTAACTATTTATAATGCTCACATCGCTAGAAAAAATTTAGTTGAACGCGCGTCACGGAAACAAGTTTATCGAAAAATACCGAAATATAAAATTGATGATAACGTACGTACAAGCCGTGACAAAAACAGATTTGAAAAGGGTGCTGCAAAATCTTGGAGTGAAGAAATCATTAATATTGTGCGTGTTTTAAAAAGACAACACTTATTTATCTACAAGCTGAATGATTTTGATGGAGAAAATATAGAAGGTTTTTTTTATCCAGAAGAACTCAGTCTTGTTCACAAAAAACGTGTCGAGAAACAAGTATACAAAATTGACAAAATTTTACAAACTCGTGGCAAGGGAGCAAAAAAAATATTTTGTTAGTTGGGTTGGCTATCCGGAAAAATTTAATTCTTGGATTTCTGCTAGAGAGGTGCAAAAATTGTAACAAAATGAATCGCAACGAATTTAGTATTGTACTACCGAGCAATAGTATGCGTTATTTTCCGTTAAACACAACAACTAATTACTCCACACGCTTACCTAGAGAAATAATGGTGTACGATAAATGGGTAGTCGGTCTTTCAGAAATTTACATTCCATGTACAACTTTACATCTTCGTCGTCGCGATACTAAATTAATAGAAGCGCGGGCTGGTCAACGAGAAAAACATTTTCAACATGGTACATATAACTCGATAAATAGTCTTGTGAGCGCTATAAACGAAACACTTTTACATTTAAATAATAAAAATGAATGTTCAAAATTAATTTATGACGACAAAGGTGGTTACATTACTATAAAAGAAATTGTTAATAAACTACCAGAAAATAAGTCTTGTCAGCCTGTCTCATTTACAGACCGTGTAAAACGAATTTTAGGTTTTGAAGATGGTTTTTCAAAGATAAAAGCGTCTACGACTGAGATAACATCTGTGGCAAAACACCCCGCTAGTCTTGCAAGAGCCATCCCGGATCAGCTATTTATATACTCTAACCTCTGCGAGCCTTGCATAGTTGGTGATACACATGCACCTCTACTTCGAATAGTAAATCTCGAAGCAAAAAATTTTAATTTTGGCACTACAATAGTAAAAAGATTTGATTCAATAAATTATGTACCTCTCTTAAATAATAGATTTCAAACTATAGATATCGATATAAGAGATCAGTTTGGCCAATCAATACCATTCGAGTTTGGAACGTTGACTGTGACGCTACATTTTAAAAGAGAATTCTCATTATGAGTTTTTACGACGAATATCATCATCAGTATGGCGGAGGCGGCAGAGGTATCAACAATGTTTATGTTGGCTCTCAACGACAACGAGGACATGGCTTGGGTTCGTTCTTCACAGGTCTGTTTCGACGCGCTCTGCCATTTCTTGCAAAAGGTGCTCGGGTTGTTGGAAAAGAAGCTCTACGCGCTGGTGTTAATGTTCTTAACGACGTTGCGGAAAATAACAGATCATTCAAAGAAGCTTTTAAAAATAGAGTGAATGAATCAGGACGAAATCTTAAACGTAAAGCGGTGGAAAAACTCGATAAAATTATGGAAGGATCCGGTTATAAAGGTTTGTCCCACAAAACTCTACGCCAGTCGCGTAGTGTGCGTGGATCACGTCGGATCTCTTCAATAAAACGAAAAAAACGCTCAAAAACTGTCAAACGTAAACGAATAGGAAAGAGAAAAATTAAAAAGAAGACAAAAAGAAAACAAAACAAAAAGTTAAAAAGTGTACGAAGAAAATCGAAAAAAAATAAAAAAAACATTGATATTTTCGGATAATATTTGAAAATAATAATAATAATAAAAACATTGATATTTTCGTATAATATTTAAAAAAAAAATAATAAGAAACATGTCATTTTTACACAGTCACACGGAGCCGTGTTTAAAAATCGAGCTTGATTTGTTTTCTCTTCCACCTACACAAACTGCTCTAGAATCTTCAAGATGGGTAATTTACAAACCCGTGTCGTCGTTGAACGACGAGAGTCCGATAGAATTTTGTATAAATGGTCAAAACGAGGATTATCTAGATCTCGCACATACGTTAATCAAAGTGAAAGTGCGACTCACACCATACACCAAGGAAAAAGATGCTCTCGTGGCTCCTGTGAACAATTTTTTGCACTCAATGTTCAATCAAGTTGATGTATATTTTAATCAGAAATTGGTCTCTCCAGCAAATAATGCTTATCCTTACAGAGCATATTTAGAAAGCCTACTCAATTATGGGCCTGCTGCAAAATCTTCACATTTAACGACAAACCTTTGGGTTAACGATGTCGCTGGGGAAATGGATGAAGCGCCTGGCACTGGCAAAAATCAAGGACTGATAAAAAGACAGAAGTACTTGCAAGATGGTAAAACTGTTGATCTAATCGGTCATTTACACTGTGATGTTTTTAATCAAGACAAACTACTATTGAACGGTGTAGAAGTTCGCTTGAGACTCGTACGCTCCAAAGACACGTTTTGTTTAATGGATGCTTCAGATGTCAATTACTCTGTGCACATAAGCGAAGCAACTTTACTCGTACGTCGTGAGTCCTACAGTTTTAATAGCTCACGCAAATACTCTCGCGTCAAGCACCGCTAAATATCCAATAACACGAGTGGAAATTAAATCTTTTACCATACATAGTGGAATAACTGGTGAAAATTTAGAAAACGTTATTTTAGGCCGACTACCGAAAAGAATTATACTGGGTTTTGTAAATAATAAAGCTTTCAATGGGGATCAGACTCTCAACCCATTCAATTTCCAAAATTTTTCAATCAATTTTCTTTCGTTATACGTTGATGGTGCCCAGATTCCTAGCAAACCTTTGCAACCAAAGTTTGCCGGAAACTCACCTCAATACGTCGATGCTTATCATACCTTATTCTCTGGAACTGGTATACATTATATGAACGAGGGAAATGATATAAATCGCTTGGATTACGCTAACGGTTACTGTCTATTCGCATTCGATTTAACACCGGATTTGTCTGCACACTTTGCCAATCATTGGAATTTGGTAAAAAGCGGTACTATCAGAATAGAAGTCGGCTTCGAAAAAGCTTTGACACAAACAATAAACTGTGTACTTTACGCCGAATACGACAACGTGCTAGAAATTGATTCATCCAGACAGGTTATCGCCGACTATAACTCATAAGCCCCTATCCCTGACACTCAAGAATAAGAGAGGGGAGACCACAGTCGTAAACAGCCACGAAGCATACCGCCACACTTATCAGTCTGCTCAAACAGCTCGAGGGGTAACTATACACACGTGGACGCTACCATGGAAAAACTCGATTTTATAATAGATATTCAAGCATTTCACGATAAAAATGGTGATTTCCTACCAAAAGAAATCGCTGTCATTGGAGTTGACTGTAATTATTTTGCACATTGGATAATTAAACCACCGTGTAAAAGTAGTAATTTACCAAAAGGCATACTCGCTACAAACAGTTATTTATCCGTCTATCAACACAGTATCGAGTGGTTCGATGGTGAATCTACTTTAGAAGATGTAATTGATGGTCTCAAAGAAGTAGCCAGGAACGCTGTTCGCATTTACGTTCGCGGTTATCAAAAACAATATTTTCTTGAAAATATTCTTTCAAGACAAATCATCAATCTGGAAGAATACTCGTGTCCTTCCTTCAAAAATCTACCGCGCGTGAATGAACATTTCTGCTTTTATCATGGCAAAAAAAGAGAATATTTTGCCTGCGCCCTAGGGTTCGCATATAAAATACGATTATGGCTTATGAAAACGCTTCATTCGCCAACACCGATGCCAAGAGACATAGCCGACGCCCAACAACCACAGAACCTCGATAATCTTTGTGCTAAAATGAAAAACCTCAAAACTAGTTATTCCACAACGACGACGACAACACAGGTCAGCCCTACCCCCTCATCTACTACTACTACTACAAACGAGACAGGCGGAGAAAAAGGTGGGGATATCTCTCACGACCAAAACCTATACTCAAGCATCAAGAATGAACTCACTTCAACTACAGCAACCTCTACGACACATTCCGGCACAGACTCTAGGCGTATTTCCAGCGAACAAAATACCGATTGTGTTGACACGCCCCTGTGCCCTTGTTGCTAATGTCGACGAAAGCCATAAACCTGGTTCACATTGGGTGGCCATCTACATCGACAAAGATGGACATGGAGTTTTCTTCGACAGCTACGGATTACCCCCATCAGTTCCACATCACATAAATAGACTCCGAAGAAATTGTGTCGTGTACGAGTGGAACATACAACAACTACAGTGTCTCGATTCTGACGTGTGTGGCCATTACTGTATCGACTTTTTGTTTTATATGTGCAATGATTATTCTCTTAATATGTTTTGTACACTATTTACCAATAATTACAGAGCTAACGATGTGTTGAGTGTATCAATGTACAACAATATTATTAATAATAAGAAATTTTTACATAATAAAATAACATGTAATCATCATAATCAATGCTGTAAATCTAAATCTGTAAGACATTTCTTATAATCTCACTTATTGTATCTTCGATATATCTTATCACATGTACACATATCTATTTTTCAAAAATGTATATTGTATCTTATCTCTGAAAAAATAAAACCGAATTTTCAAAAAATATACCTGGTTATTTTTCTCACACACTCCGATCCAAACATCCATCCATCCTTATCATCTTACTGATTTTCATTCTTTTTATTTATAAATTTACAAAACAACATTCTCCACTTTTAAATATTAATAAAAAAAGTTATTAAAATATTATAATCAATTGGAAATTATTTATGCTAATTTATTGACTCTGTGCAAAACAAAATATTCAAATTAAAAAATTTTTTTAAATGTTATAAACAATCATAAATTATTTATTTAAATGTATAATTATGTATGCAAATTTATTGACACTGTGCAAAACAAAAATATTCAAATTTCAAAAATTTTTTTAATTGTTATAAACAATCATAAATTATTTATTTAAATTTATGCAAATATACTTCCCTAACACCAACGTGACAAAATATGTAAATTTATGCAAATTTCTCCCCATCTCTAAATCAGTATGCAAAAATATGCAAATATTCAAATTTTTTAAAAATTCACCACCCACATTATAATCAATTGGAAATTATTTATGCCAATTTATTGACTCTGTGCAAAACAAAATATTCAAATTAAAAAATTTTTTTAAATGTTATAAACAATCATAAATTATTTATTTAAATGTATAATTATGTATGCAAATTTATTGACACTGTGCAAAACAAAAATATTCAAATTTCAAAAATTTTTTTAATTGTTATAAACAATCATAAATTATTTATTTAAATTTATGCAAATATCCTTCCCTAACACCAATGTGACAAAATATGTAAATTTATGCAAATTTTTCCCCATCTCTAAATCAGTATGCAAAAATATGCAAATATTCAAATTTTTTAGAAATTCACCACCCACAACCACCCACCTCCTCCCACCACCCATCGTCACCCACTCCACCCACTCCTCCCACCTCCCCAACTGCCAGAACCGTACCCCAAGATTATCATCTGCCAGAACCGTACCCCAAGATTATATCTACCCGACACCTCTTATCTCTTCACTGGCGCCATTAGGCCACGCCCCCTGTCTGCCAGAAGTGTACCCCAACTACTATCGTTAGAAGTCTTCATAACGTCCTCTACATAATTATACACTGCATGTGTTTACTATCGACTGTACTTTTAAAGTCTTTTCCAGAATTAATATTCATTTTTCACTAAATATTAATTCGACAAAAAGAAATTTTATTCAGGAAAATGTAAAAAATTTGCAATTTATCTCTAAAGCCAAAACGCCTGGCAACTGCTTGGTAACGATTCAAAATTTCAATGTTCTTGTAACGAATTGATAGTATTGAAGCCCTAAATATTTTGTCGCCATAATGTACTTATGCAGACATCAGGTTTAGAGTTACAATTGCAAGCTGTCGTTAAGTGACAAAATCTTGGTGGATACTGCACGAAAAGGGTATGCTATTTTTATTAAAGTTAGTATTTTGTCACCCTTATGCATCTGTAAATACATCCCCTGTCAAAAATATGTCCTATAAAATAACTATGAAAATCTATAAAAAATTATGAAAACCTAAGGAAGTCTATGAAAGTCTATGAGAATCTATGGGAACCTATGAATGTCTATGAAAAACGTATAAAATACTGTCATAATTTGGACGCTTGCATACCTTTTTTATAGTTTCTCCTTCTTTTTCATAGCTTTTCCTTATTTTTAATAGGCTTTCATAGTTATCCATTATTTTTCGTAGACTTTTATGGATCTCCGTAAATTCTTTAGAAACTCGATTTTTCTATCAAATAAAAAAAATATTTTGAAACAACATATTTATATTTTGTTTTCTTAATTTTAGTGAAAAACACAATTTCTAAAAAATTACGAAAATCCATAAAAATCTTCGAAAAATAATGAATAACTGTAAAAGTCTATTAAAAATTATGAAAAGCTATGGAAAAAGTAGAAAAAACTATGAAAAAACTATGCAAGTCTCCCAATTACGACAGTATTTTATACGTTTGCAAAGATTTTCAGAGATTCTCATAAATTCTCACAGACATTCATAAACTTTCATAAACTATACTAGAAATTCATGATTTTTTATATAATTTCATATTTTTTTATAGAACATATTTCTGCCAGGGTCAGCGTTAGAACAATTGCAAACTGTTATTGAGAGATTCATTCTTGGCTGACACTGCCAGACAAGAGTATGCAATTTCTATTCAAGTTATTGACAAAAGGTGCATATTTAATGATGTAAAAAAGTGAAATGACTCGGGAAGGCCAATTCGGCATTCATACTTATGGTGTATGGATAGATGATGATACATTTGAGGGCTCGAGTGTCTTCCGTATTTGTTAGCCATTCCCATATAAATAAATTTGACAATAAAGTATTATCTCAAGTGTATACAAAATGTCGGTGAAATACATTTTTTTCCATAACTTCAACACCGAATATTAACAGTTCGTACTGGAGGGGATTATCATCGTTAGGTGTCGTCATAACGTCCTCTACGTAATTATACCATGCATGTGTTTAATACCGGCTGTACTTTTAAAGTCTTTTCCAGAATTTATATTCATATTTCAGTAAATATTGATTCGACAAAATGGAATTATATTGAGACAAATGTAAAAAATTTGCAATTAATCTCTAAAGTTAAAACGCCTGGCAATCGCTTGGTAACTATAGAAATTGTCAATGTCCTCCTAACAAATTCTTAGTATTTAAACGTTAAACGTTTTGTCGCCCTAATGCACTAATGAATACATCAGGTTTCGAGTAAGAATTGTAAACTGTCGTTAAGCGACAATATCTTGGAGGATTTTGCCTGAAAAGCGTATAATATTTTTATTTAAGTGAATGTTTTGTCCCCCTAATGCATTTACGAATAGCTCAGGTTTAAAGTAACAATTGCGAGTAGACATTCAGCAACAGAAACTTGACTGACACTACCAGACAAGAGTATGCAATTTCTATTTAAGTCTTTTATGAAAGGTACATATTTAAATATGTAAAAAGAAGTTATTAAAAAGTGAAATGACTCGGAAAGGCCATTTCGGCATTCATACTTATGATGTATTGATAGATGATGATACATTTGAGAACTCGAGTATCTTCCGTATTTGTTAGCCATTCCCATATAAATAAATTTGACAATAAAGTATTATCTTAAGTGTATACAAAATGGCGGTGAAATACATTTATTTTCCATAACTTCAACACCCAATATTAACTGTTCGAACTGGAGGAGATTATCATAGTTAGATGTCTTCATAACAGCTCTACGTAATTATACACTGCATGTGTTTACTACCGGCTGTGCTTTTAAAGTCTTTTCCAGAATTTATATTCATATTTGAGTAAATATTGATTCGACGAAATGAAATTATATTGAGGGAAATGTAAAAAATTTGCAATTAATCTCTAAAGACAAAATGGCTGACAACCGTTTGGTAACTATTGAAATTGTCAATGTCCTTGTAATGAATGTTTAGTATTTAAACGTTAAACGTTTTGTCGCCCTAATTCACTAATGAATACATCAGGTTTCGAGTCAGAACTGTAAGCTGTCGTTAAGCGACAAGGTCTTGGAGGATTCTGCCCGAAAAGCCTATGCTATTTTTATTTAAATGAATGTTTTGTCCCACTAATGCATTTACGATTACATGAGGTTTAGAGTAACAATTGCGAGTAGACATTCAGCAATAGCAACTTGGCTGACACTGCCCGTCAAGAGTATGCAATTTCTATTTAAGTCTTTTACGAAAGGTACATATTTAAATATGTAAAAAGAAGTTATTAAAAAGTGAAATGACTCGGAAAGGCTAATTCGGCATTAATACTTATGATGTATGGATAGATGATGATACATTTGAGAACTCGAGCGTCTTGCGTATTTGTTAGCCATTCCCATATAAATAAATTTGACAATAAAGTATTATCTTAAGTGTATACAAAATGGCGGTGAAATACATTGATTTTTCATAACTTCAACACCCAATATTAACTGTTCGAACTGGAGGAGATTATCATAGTTAGATGTCTTCATAACAGCCTCTACGTAATTATACTCTGCATGTGTTTACTACCGGCTGTGCTTTTAAAGTCTTTTTGAGAATCTATATTCATATGTGAGTAAATATTGATTCGACAAAATGAAATTATATTGAGGGAAATGTAAAAAATTTGCAATTAATCTCTCAAGACAAAATGCCTGACAACCGCTTGGTAACTATTGAAATTGGCAATGTCCTTCTAAAAAATTTTTAGTATTTAAACGTTAAACGTTTTGTCGCCCTGATGCATTAATGAATACATCAGGTTTCGAGTAAGAACTGTAAACTGTCGTTAAGCGACAAGATCTTGGAGGATTCTGCCCGAAAAGCGTATGCTATTATTATTTAAGAGAATGTTTTGTCCCCCTAATGCATTTACAAATGCATCAGGTTTAGAGTAACACTTGCGAGTAGACATTCAGCAACAGAAACTTGGCTGACACTGCCAGTCAAGAGTATGCAATTTCTATTTAAGTCTTTTACGAAAGGTACATATTTAAATATGTAAAAAGAAGTTATTAAAACGTGAAATGACTCGGAAAGGCCAAATCGGCATTCATACATATGATGTATTGATAGATGATGATACATTTGAGGACTCAAGTGTCTACCGTATTCGTTAGCCATTCCGATATAAATAAATGTGATAATAAAGTATTATCTCAATTGTATACAAAATTGCGGTGAAATACCTTTATTTGCCATAACATTGACATCGAATATTAAGTGTTCGTACTGGAGGCGATGATCATTGATAGATGTCTTCATAACAGCCTCTACGTAATTATACACTGCATGTGTTTACTCCCGGCTGTGCTTTTAAAGCCTTTTCCAGAATTTCTATTCATATTTCAGTAAATATTGATTCGACAAAATGAAATTATATTGAGAGAAATGTAAAAAATTTGCAATTAATATCTAAAGACAAAATGCCTGGCAACCGCTTGGTAACTATTGAAATTGTCAATGTCCTTCTAACAAATTTTTAGTATTCAAACGTTAAACGTTTTGTCGCCCTGATGCACTAATGACTACATCAGGTTTCGAGTAAGAATTGTAAACGGTCGTTAAGCGACAAGATCTTGGAGGATTCAGCTCGAAAAGCGTATCATATTTTTATTTAAGTGAATGTTTTGTCCCCATAATGCATTTACGAATAGATCAGGTTTAAAGTAATAATGGCGAGTAGACATTCAGCAACAGAAACTTGGCTGACACTGCCAGTCAAGAGTATGCAATTTCTATTTAAGTCTTTTACGAAAGGTACATATTTAAATATGTAAAAAGAAGTTATTAAAAAGTGAAATGACTCGGAAAGGCCAATTCGGCATTCATACTTATGATGTATTGATAGATGATGATTCATTTGAGGACTCGAGTATCTTCCGTATTTGTTAGCCATTCCCATATAAATAAATTTGACAATACAGTATTATCTCAAGTGTATACAAAATGGCGATGAAATACATTTATTTTCCATAACTTCAACACCCAATATTAACTGTTCGAACTGGAGGAGATTATCATAGTTAGATGTCTTCATAACAGCCTCTACGTAATTATACACTGCATGTGTTTACTACCGGCTGTGCTTTTAAAGTCTTTTCCAGAATTTCTATTCATATTTCATTAAATATTGATTCGACAAAATGAAATTATATTGAGGGAAATGTAAAAAATTTGCAATTAATCTCTCAAGACAAAATGCCTGACAACCGCTTGGCAGCTATTGAAATTGTCAATGTCCTTCTAACAAATTTTTAGTATTTAAACGGTAAACGTTTTGTCGCCCTGATGCACTAATGAATACATCAGGTTTCGAGTAAGGATTGTAAACTGTCGTTTAGCGACAAGATCTTAGATGATTCTGCCCGAAAAGCGTATAATATTTTTATTTAAGTGAATGTTTCGTCCGCCTAATACATTTACGAATACATCAGGTTTATAGTAACAATTGCGAGTAGACATTCAGCGACAGAAACTTGGCTGACACTGCCAGTCGAGAGTATGAAATTTCTGTTTAAGTCTTTTACGAAAGGTACATGTTGAAATATGTAAAAAGAAGTTATTAAAAAGTGAAATGACTCGGAAAGGCCAATTCGGCATTAATACTTATGATGTATGGATAGATGATGATACATTTGAGGACTCGAGCGTCTTGCGTATTTGTTAGCCATTCCCATATAAATAAATTTGACAATAAAGTATTATCTTAAGTGTATACAAAATGGCGGTGAAGTACATTTATTTTCCATAACTTCAACACCGAATATTAACAGTTCGTACTGGAGGGGATTATCATCGTTAGGTGCCTTCATAACGTCCTCTACGTAATTATACACTGCATGTGTTTACTACCGGCTGTGCTTTTAAAGCCTTTTCCAGAATTTATATTTATATTTGAGTAAATATTGATTCGACAAAATGAAATTAAATTGAGAGAAATGTAAAAAATTTGCAATTAATCTCTAAAGACAAAATGCCTGGCAACCGCTTGGTAACTATTGTAATTGTCAATGTCCTTCTAACAAATTTTTAGTATTTAAACGTTAAACGTTTTGTCGCCCTGATGCACTAATGAATACATCAGGTTTTGAGTAAGAATTGTAAACTGTCGTTAAGCGACAAGATCTTGGAGGATTCTGCCCGAAAAGCGTATAATATTTTTATTTAAGAGAATGTTTTGTCCCCCTAATGCATTTACGAATAGATCAAGTTTAAAGTAACAATTGCGAGTAGACATTCAGCAACAGAAACTTGGCTGACACTGCCAGTCAAGAGTATGCAATTTCTATTTAAGTCTTTTACGAAAGGTACATATTTAAATATGTAAAAAGAAGTTATTAAAAAGTGAAATGACTCGGAAAGGCCAATTAGGCATTAATACTTATGATGTATGGATAGATGATGATTGTTTGGGAATTCAATAATTTGAATTCCCGTGGTTACACTCATCTCCGTACGACTCACGGCGCTGCCACGGCGCGGCAGCTCCTCGCGGCCTCTCGGCGGAACAGCCGGGACGCTACACTGATTAACAAGGTAAATTCGCGCTGTTTCGGTCTCTCTCGCTCTCTCACATGCAAATGTGAGAGAGATTGTGTTTTGATTAGCGAAGTGAATCTTCACGAGGAAGTAGACGGATATGCTCTCACTCGACTCTCAATCAAAAACTCTCTCGTCATCTGGACGGCGTGCTCGCCACGAGGCCTCATGGCCAAGTCACACGGCATTCTCACTACTCAAAGTCTCTCTCTCTCTGCAACGGTCGTCCACGAAGAATATCAGTGTGCACGTTCGGAAACTCTCAAGTCGGATAAACTCAAGTGTGGTCTCGCTCTCTCTACTCAAATCATTCTACTCAAATAGTTTCCATGGAATGGTCGGCCTCGTGGAGAAACTCACTGTGCACATTCGGCGATTCTCAAGTGAAACCTTCAAGTGTGATGCCTGTCGCTTTCTCAACATGGACTGCTGCTCGGCAACATCTCATATGGCGTCGTCTCGCACGGCAGGGTTCACGCAGCAGTGTGTCTCTTACACGGAAACTTCTCACACGGCGGTGATACTCAAGCGGCATCTTTTCACCGGCGCTCGATGGTTCGAGCGCACCACAAGGCAATATCTCACGCGGCATCTGCTGTACTCTGGAGGCTGCTCTCAGCAAGGAAACTTCACTGGTATTCTCAGCTGGCTGTTCTCATCTGATGCAACTCACCTGCTGCTGTATCATCGGCTTTCTCTCACGCTTTCCGGATTAATAGAATCGCTTCAAAGCCAGGTAACCTCTCACACATGCACAGCCATTTTGTTGATACACGTAAGCAGTGGTACAATGTGAATGTACTCTGCACATGCGATGTTCGGTAACTCTCAGATCAAGTTAATCAATAATATTAACTGTGATCATTTCTGTAAGCAGTGCCTTCACTGTACGGGAATCTCTCAGCATAACTCAAATTTCTCAGCAAACTCATCCACACTCACACAGGAAACTCATACACTCAAATTTTAACACTCATACACTCAAACAATATGTAACAGTCATACACTCAACCTATTTATTGTAACATTTACACACATTTTATATTACACATTGTATATTTTATAGTTATTTTCAACATATTATAGTTTAATTTACAAAAGTGTTTGGCTCTCAATTTTTATTGTAAACACCCACAGCATGTCCTCATTATAAATTATGGCATTCTCAAACATTTTGGTCCTTCGAGCCGGATAAAACATGCTGTGGTGTGTATGAGAGTCAGTGCATTTACTCATTACTAAACTGTTTACATGTATTGGATCATGGCTGAGGATGCTGGGGCCAAGGAGATTGACATACTCATGGATGCGATTCTCACCAGTGACTTGGACACGCTCAATATTCAAACGGACAACCTCAAGGAAGGAACGGACAAACTCTTCACTACATACGAATTACTGTGTGGACGTACGAATTCAGTGCTGCCTTAGCAGTTAACTCAGCAAGATGCCCCACAGAAATTCTCTGTGGACATCTCAACCCAAAGTGAGACATTGAAAATGCATTACTCATCACACTTGCGCCTATTGGAATTATCTTACATATATTGTGGCTTTCACAATAATCAACGGTTGCATCGAGATGGAGAGATGCAATTTTGCTACAATTACAATGTGCGTTACGTTTTTGGGATTTTATTCAGCAATACTGCATATCCACCATAGGTGCAATATGAAGGAACTCTCACTATATATGGATCATATTCAAAATCACTAAAAACTGGATTTCGGCGCAATCACCCACACTCAAGGTCAACTCAGATGCAACACTCATTTAGTCAATTTTCATCAATGGCACCTGCATTTTGGAATCCTACGACACCGGTTACATCTCAAAATCTTGGATTATCATTCTAATCAAAATCAGAATTGATATTGGTATACTCAACGCTTCATGGGAACGCTCATCTATCCCAACCATTAGATCTTGAGGTTAGGATCACTGCTCATCAAATGCCAAGTCTCATCTACAATACCATCAGAATTATGTGAACACTTTATTTGGATTTATGCAAAGGAAAACTTTATTGGCTCATCGGATATTTTGGCAGCCTCAACTTGTGGATGTGCTAGATCATCGAACTTAACCTCAAACAAGGTGGCAAAATGGAGCCCATATTACATCATGGTAGTGCTCACTCGGATTCGCATTCAACATGATGCATTCTCAATTGACATTACAAGGGTGTATTGTTAAATCAAGGTGTCATTTTAATGTGTAATTTACACCACGTTAGTGCTGACTATTATAGTCAAATTATGAAACATAACCTTATCAAGGGCAGTGTGATAGAACCTATGGCAAAATCATCAATGTTGGCTGGTCATGACTCAAATAACTCAAATCAGCTGTTCAACGGAAAAAAGGTACATCAAGATCGGATGGCACTTAACGCAGAAGAATTAAGGAAATTACTCACACGCTTCTGGGTTAAGAAGAACCACTCTCAACAACTAGAGGGAAACTAAAGAAGAAAGAAGCATTGTGTAAGCAGCACATTGTTCACACAATGAAAATATCAAGTAAGGTTATCTCAACCCATCAGCTGATGTACTGAACAACTCATTTGGCAAAGCTGAAGCGTACTAAAAACTGTTATTGTTAATTGCACTCATGACAGCACCTACAAAAAATGGTGCTACATATTTATGGATAAATAAACCGGATCAACTCATGCACTTCGTGTTAGCTAAATTGACATATGGAACGCGAGCAACGTTACTTGGATATCTGCACTCTTCTTCAGCTGGTGACGAATAAAGGAACTAATTATCAACTGGCAACAGACTCAATCCTCTTTGTAAGAGTATGGATATCAACTTCGGGGGATTTGCATCAGCGTACACACTCATTGACAAGCGCCATGCAGTTACCAGGATTCTGCACGGCGGGCGGCTATTCATTAAATAAATAGCAAATACAAGTGGCAGATGTTTCTCAAGAAATTACTCACAATTCAACAGCAATTAAGCGGTTGATTCTGATGATTGCGTCACTAAATTACTCAAATTATAACGGATCTAACTATCAAATAAATTCACTTTAGAATTATATTGCCGCTCACTCAAGAAAGATTCACAATTGGATAATTCTTTCTCAAAACTCACCACTACTCGATCCCACATGGACAATCTCATCTGTGGATATTCTTTCAAATTCTCCTACAAGAGCTGTGGCTACTCAAGTACTCATGGGACAAACAAGTTCAACTCAATTGCGAAGAATGGCTGCACCTTCGAGAAGATTTCACTCAACTGGATTCGGGTCTCAAAATTAATGGCTTTTCAAATGCTTCGCAACAGGCAACAGCTACAGCACTCAATATTATATCCATATTTCTCACGATTGGATTATTATTTATAGTCTCATCAAGGCGGAAGGCAACACTCAACCCATACTCCATATCAAGGTTGGAGTTCAGAGCGGCAAGGTTTACTCAAGGTATGCTTGGACAATTTACAGTTGCTAAGCTCTCATGTTCATTTATGGACAGATCAGAATATGGTATGCACACGCATAATCTCACGTGCTTCACAATGGAAGAAATCTGTTGGAACCAGGGTTATACTCAGCCAAAGAGTAATTCCAACAACCAAGGGAAGACAATCATCATCGACATCTCAAGCTGACTTACAAAAACGGAACACTTTCCAGAAAGAGGCAAAGGTCACACTCACTGCAGCTACATCGCATTAGGACAATTCATATTCATGGAATCTCGTCAATCAACACTCATTATGCAATAGATTACTCAACAATTACGGGCTAAGTTATGTTAGCTTGTTGTAATCATTTCAAGGCAAAATTCAACCGAGACGAGACTCACAGCTGATCTGATCAGCAAGAAAAAAAAAATCTTCTGGATCAAGGAAACTCAGCGAGTTCATTTCCATCTGAACTTACTATGCTGAAAATTCTCAAGTCCCACAGAATCATCTATTCAATAGATTGACTGTATACATTCACTCAGAAGGAATTATCAACGTAGGAGGTCGGTTACAAAACTCAACTAGAATATCACTCAACATCCAGCTACATTTCAACGGCACAGTCAACTCATCACTGATCATTCGGCATTCTCACATAACAATATTTCTCGATGGCACCGAGAAAACTCACTCTGCACACATCAGGCAGGAAATTTGGATTATTGGAAGCAGAGTTCCGGCCAAGTTATTTACTCGAGATTCTGTAACTTGTGCAAGGTATCGGACTCATCGGACTCAGCAACTCATGGGGGCAACTATCCAGGACGCTGGACCACCCCATCTCCACCCTTCACTCACACTGGGATCAATTTAGCAGGACCACTCATCAACTCATCGAAGGGACGTGAATCCAAAAACATACAAGTGCTGGATTTGTATTTGTGTGCTCTCTCTCACAGCATTGTCATCAGCTGTTCATCTATACATGGTCAGTGGCTACTCATCCGAATGGTTTCAATACGGCATACATATGGTTTATTTCAAATGGAGAACTACCTTCGCAACATTCTCTACAACAAACTCAACTTGGTACAACTCTCATCAATGATGGCACTCCATGGATACTCAACCCACCTGCAGCATTTCGTATGCTGTAAGTGGAAAGCAGTGGTGAATTCAATAATATTTCATCGTCAACAGACCATGGACAAAATTATTCTCAAATTGGAATTTCATCATCCTTGCTGACTCAATTGAAGGTTTGCTCAACTCAAAGCCGTTACAGTCACTCCAAAAGGATTCAGAAGATACACTCACTTTGGCTTGGTTCTCATCATCAAGGTATTAACTCAATGTTTTACTTGGTTTCTAACTGTCAACGCATTTCAGCTGTCCAGTTGGGAAACTCCTTCATGGATGCCTCAGTAACTCTGGCAGCAAGTCTGCTCAACAACGGTCTCAATCAACATCAGGAAGGCATCACTCATCTTACGAAACCAAGTGGAATTCATGGAACTCAATACGGATAATCCTCATATAGTATATGGGTACTCTCAGAAGATATAGGACTACATCATTAAGAAACTCAAGACGGCCACCGCTCAATCTACTTGGAATTCAGCAACTCGCCATCGTACCAGTACCCTCGGAATTTAAATCAACCTAGCGGTTGATGGCGGGCGGAATGTTTGGGAATTCAATAATTTGAATTCCCGCGGTTACACTCAGCTCGGTACGACTCATGGCGCTGCCACGGCGCGGCAGCACCTCGCGGCCTCTCGGCGGAACAGCCGGGACGCTACACTGATTAACAACGTAAATTCGCGCTGTTTCGGTCTCTCTCGCTCTCTCACATGCAAATGTGAGAGAGATTGTGTTTTGATTAGCGAAGTGAATCTTCACGAGGAAGAAGACGGATATGCTCTCACTCGACTCTCAATCAAAAACTCTCTCGTCATCTGGACGGCGTGCTCGCCACGAGGCCTCATGGCCAAGTCACACGGCATTCTCACTACTCAAAGTCTCTCTCTCTCTCTGCAACGGTCGACCACGAAGAATATCAGTGTGCACGTTCGGAAACTCTCAAGTCGGATAAACTCAAGTGTGGTCTCGCTCACTCTACTCAAATCATTCTACTCAAATAGTTTCCATGGAATGGTCGGCCTCGTGGAGAAACTCACTGTGCACATTCGGCGATTCTCAAGTGAAACCTTCAAGTGTGATGCCTGTCGCTTTCTCAACATGGACTGCTGCTCGGCAACATCTCATATGGCGTCGTCTCGCACGGCAGGGTTCACGCAGCAGTGTCTCTTACACGGAAACTTCTCACACGGCGGTGATACTCAAGCGGCATTTTTTCACCGGCGCTCGATGGTTCGAGCGCACCACAAGGCAATATCTCACGCGGCATCTGCTGTACTCTGGAGGCTGCTCTCAGCAAGGAAATTTCACTGGTATTCTCAGCTGGCTGTCCTCATCTGATGCAACTCACCTGCTGCTGTATCATCGGCTTTCTCTCACGCTTTCCGGATTAATAGAATCGCTTCAAAGCCAGGTAACCTCTCACACATGCACAGCCATTTTGTTGATACACGTAAGCAGTGGTACAATGTGAATGTACTCTGCACATGCGATGTTCGGTAACTCTCAGATCAAGTTAATCAATAATATTAACTGCGATCATTTCTGTAAGCAATGCCTTCACTGTACGGGAATCTCTCAGCATAACTCAAATTTCTCAGCAAACTCATCCACACTCACACAGGAAACTCATACACTCAAATTTTAACACTCATACACTCAAACAATTATGTAACAGTCATACACTCAACCTATTTATTGTAACATTTACACACATTTTATATTACACATTGTATATTTTATAGTTATTTTCAATATATTATAGTTTAATTTACAAAAGTGTTTGGCTCTCAATTTTTATTGTAAACACCCACAGCATGTCCTCATTATAAATTATGGCATTCTCAAACAATGATACATTTGAGGACTCGAGTGTCTTCCGTATTTGTTAGCCATTCCCATATAAATAAATTTGACAATACAGTATTATCTCAACTGTATACAAAATGGCGCTGAAATACATTTATTTTCTACGTAATTATACACTGCATGTGTTTACTACCGGCTGTGCTTTTAAAGTCTTTTCCAGAATTTCTATTCATATTTCATTAAATATTGATTCGACAAAATGAAATTATATTGAGAGAAATGTAAAAAATTTGCAATTAATTTCTAAAGACAAAATGCCTCGCAACCGCTTGGTAACAATTGAAATTGTCAATGTCCTTCTAAAAAATTTTTAGTATTTAAACGTTAAACGTTTTGTCGCCCTGATGCACTAATGAATACACAGGTTTCGAGTAAGGATTGTAAACTGTCGTTTAGCGACAAGATCTTAGATGATTCTGCACGAAAAGCGTATAATATTTTTATTTAAGTGAATGTTTCGTCCGCCTAATACATTTACGAATACATCAGGTTTATAGTAACAATTGCGAGTAGACAAGTAGCAACAGAATCGTGGCTGACACTGCCAGACAAGAGTATGCAATTTTTATTTAAGTTATTGATAAAAGGTGCATATTTAATGATGTAAAAAGATCTTACTAAAAAGTGAAATGTCGCGGAAAGGCCAATTCGGCATTCATACTTATGATGTATTGATAGACAATTGAGGACTCAACTGTCTTTGGTATTTGTTAGTCATCACAAAATAAAAAAATTTGACAATAGAGTATTATCAAAAGTGTATACAAAATAACGGTAAAATACCTTTATTTGCCATAACATCAGCAGCGAATATTAACTGTTTGTACTGTAGGCGATGATGATTGTTAGATGTCATCATAACGCCCTCTACGTAATTATACACTGCATGTGTTTACTACCAGCTGTGCTTCTAAAGTCTTTTCCAGAATTTATATTCATATTTCAGTAAATATTGATTCGACAAAAAGAAATTTTATTGAGGAAAATCTTAAAAATTTGCAATTAATCTCTAAAGCCAAAACGCCTGGCAACTGCTTGGTATCGATTGAAATTTTCAATGTCCTAGTAACGAATTGTTAGTATTGAAGCCCTAAATATTTTGTCGCCATAATGTACTTATGCAGAAATCAGGTTTAGAGTTACAATTGCAAGCTGTCGTTAAGTGACAAAATCTTGGTGGATACTGCACGAAAAGGGTATGCTATTTTTATTAAAGTTAGTTTTTTGTCACCCTTATGCATCTGCGAATACATCCCCTGTCAAAAATATGTCCTATAAAATAACTATGAAAATCTATAAAAAATTATGAAAACCTAAGGAAGTCTATGGAAGTCTATGAGAATCTATGAGAACCTATGAATGTCTATGAAAAACGAATAAAATACTGTCATAAGTTGGACGCTTTTTTATAGTTTCTCCTTCTTTTTCATAGCTTTTCCTTATTTTTAATAGGCTTTCATAGTTATCCATTATTTTTCGTAGACTTTTATGGATCTCCGTAAATTCTTAAGAAACTCGATTTTTCTATCAAATAAAAAAAATATTTTGAAACAACATATTTATATTTTGTTTTCTTAATTTTAGTGAAAAACACAATTTGTAAAAAATTACGAAAATCCATAAAAATCTTCGAAAAATAATGAATAACTGTAAAAGTCTATTAAAAATTATGAAAAGCTATGGAAGAAGTATAAAAAACTATGAAAAAACTATAGAAGTCTCCCAATTACGACAGTATTTTATACGTTTGCAAAGATTTTCAGAGATTCTCATAAATTCTCACAGACATTCATAAACTTTCATAAACTATACTAGAATTTCATGATTTTTTTATATAATTTCATATTTTTTTATAGAACATATTTCTGCCAGGGTCAGCGTTAGAACAATTGCAAACTGTTATTGAGAGATTCATTCTTGGCTGACACTGCCAGACAAGAGTATGCAATTTCTATTTAAGTTATTGACAAAAGGTGCATATTTAATGATGTAAAAAGATCTTATTAAAAAGTGAAATGACCCGTGAAGGCCAATTCGGCATTCATACTTATGGTGTATGGATAGATGATGATACATTTGAGGGCTCGAGTGTCTTCCGTATTTGTTAGCCATTCCCATATAAATAAATTTGACAATAAAGTATTATCTCAAGTGTATACAAAATGTCGGTGAAATACATTTATTTTCCATAACTTCAACACCGAATATTAACAGTTCGTACTGGAGGGGATTATCATCGTTAGGTGTCGTCATAACGTCCTCTACGTAATTATACCATGCATGTGTTTAATACCGGCTGTACTTTTAAAGTCTTTTCCAGAATTTATATTCATATATCAGTAAATATTGATTCGACAAAATGGAATTGTATTGAGACAAATGTAAAAAATTTGCAATTAATCTCTAAAGTCAAAACGCCTGGTAATCGCTTGGTAACTATTGAAATTGTCAATGTCCTCCTAACAAATTTTTAGTATTTAAACGTTAAACGTTTTGTCGCCCTAATGCACTAATGAATACGTCAGGTTTCGAGTAAGAATTGTAAACTGTCGTTAAGCGACAATATCTTGGAGGATTTTGCCTGAAAGCGTATAATATTTTTATTTAAGTGAATGTTTTGTCCCCCTAATGCATTTATGAATAGCTCAGGTTTAAAGTAACAATTGCGAGTAGACATTCAGCAACAGAAACTTGACTGACACTACCAGACAAGAGTATGCAATTTCTATTTAATGGATGGATGATGATACATTTGAGGACTCGAGTGTTTTCCGTATTTGTTAGCTATTCCCATATAAATAAATTTGATAATAAAGTATTATCTCAAGTGTATACAAAATGGCGGTGAAATACATTTATTTTTCATAACTGCAACACCCAATATTAACTGTTCGAACTGGAGGGGATTATCATAGTTAGATGTCTTCATAACAGCCTCTACGTAATTATACACTTCATGTGTTTTCTACCGACTGTGCTTTTAAAGTCTTTTTGAGAATGTATATTCATATGTGAGTAAATATTGATTCGACAAAATGAAATTATATTGAGGGAAATGTAAAAAATTTGCAATTAATCTCTCAAGATAAAATGCCTGGCAACCGCTTGGTAACTATTGAAATTGTCAATGTCCTTCTAACAAATTTTTAGTATTCAAACGTTAAACGTTTTGTCGCCCTGATGCACTAATGACTACATCAGGTTTCGAGTAAGAATTGTAAACTATCGTTAAGCTACAAGATCTTGGAGGATTCAGCCCGAAAAACGTATAATATTTTTATTTAAGTGAATGTTTTGTCCCCATAATGCATTTACGAATAGATGAGGTTTAAAGTAATAATTGCGAGTAGACATTCAGCAACAGAAACTTGGCTGACACTGCCAGTCAAGAGTATGCAATTTCTATTTAATTCTTTTACGAAAGGTACATATTTAAATATGTACATACATATAAAAAGAAGTTATTAAAAAGTGAAATGACTCGGAAAGGCCAATTCGGCATTCATACTTATGATGTATGGATAGATGATGATACATTTGAGGACTCGAGTGTCTTCCGTATTTGTTAGCCATGCCCATATAAATAAATTTGACAATAAAGTATTATCTCAAGTGTATACAAAATGGCGGGGAAATACATTTATTTTCCATAACTTCAATACCCAATACTAACTGTTCGAACGTGAGGGGATTATCATAGTTAGATGTCTTCATAACAGCCTCTACGTAATTATACACTGCATGTGTTTACTACCGGCTGTGCTTTTAAAGTCTTTTCCAGAATTTATATCCATATTTGAGTAAATATTGATTCGACAAAATTAAATTATACTGAGGGAAATGTAAAAAATTTGCAATTAATCTCTAAAGACAAAATGCCTGACAACCGTTTGTAACCTATTGAAATTGTCAATGTCTTTGTAACGAATGTTTAGTATTTAAACGTTAAACGTTTTGTCGCCCTAATGCACTAATGAATACATCAGGTTTCTAGTAAGAATTGTAAACTGTCGTTAAGCGACAAGATATTGGAGGATTCTACCCGAAAAGCGTATAATATTTATATTTATGAGACGTTTTGTCCCCCTAATGCATTTACGAATAGATCAGGTTTAAAGTAACAATTGCGAGTAGACATTCAGCAACAGAAACTTGGCTGACACTGCCAGTCAAGAGTATGCAATTTCTATTTAAGTCTTTTACGACAGGTACATATTTAAATATGTAAAAAGAAGTTATTAAAAAGTGAAATGACTCGGAAAGGCCAATTCGGCATTCATACTTATAATGTATGGATAGATGATGATACATTTGAGGACTCGAGTGTCTTAAGTATTTTTTAGCCATTCCCATATAAATAAATTTGACAATAAAGTATTATCTCAAGTGTAGACAAAATGGCGGAAAAATACATTTATTTTCCATAACTTCAACACCCAATATTAACTGTTCGATTTGGAGGAGATTATCATAGTTAGATGTCTTCATAACAGCCTCTACGTAATTATACACTGCATGTGTTTACTACCGGCTGTGCTTTTAAAGTCTTTTCCAGAATTTCTATTCATATTTCATTAAATATTGATTCGAGAAAATGAAATTATATTGAGAGAAATGTAAAAAATTTGCAATTAATCTCTAAAGACAAAATGCCTGGCAACCGATTGGTAACTATTGAAATTGTCAATGTCCTTCTAACAAATTTTTAGTATTTAAACGTTAAACGTTTTGTCGCCCTGATGCACTAATGAATACATCAGGTTTCGAGTAGGAATTGTAAACTGTCGTTAAGCGACAAGATCTTGGAGGATTCTGCCCGAAAAGCGTATAATATTTTTATTTAAGAGAATGTTTTGTCCCCCTAATCCATTTACGAATAGATCAGGTTTAAAGTAACAATTACGAGTAGACATTCAGCAACAGAAACTTGGCTGACACTGCCAGTCAAGAGTATGCAATTTCTATTTAAGTCTTTTACGAAAGGTACATATTTGAATATGTAAAAAGAAGTTATTAAAAAGTGAAATGACTCGGAAAGGCCAATTCAGCATTCATACTTATGATGTATGGATAGATGCTGATACATTTTAGGACTCGAGTGTCTTCCGTATTTGTTAGCCATTCCCATATAAATAAATTTGACAATAAAGTATTATCTCAAGTGTATACAAAATGGCGGTGAAATACATTTATTTTCCATAATATCAACACCCAATATAAACTGTTCGAACTGGAGGGGATTATCATAGTTAGAAGTCTTCATAACGTCCTCTACGTAATTATACACTGCATGTGTTTACTACCGACTGTACTTTTAAAGTCTTTTCCAGAATTAATATTCATTGTTCAGTAAATATTGATTCGACAAAAAGAAATTTTATTGAGGAAAATGTAAGAAATTTGCAATTAAACTCTAAAGCCAAAACGCCTGGCCACTGCTTGGTAACGATTCAAAATTTCAATGTCCTTGTAACGAATTGTTAGTATTGAAGACCTAAATATTTTGTCGCCATAATGTACTTATGCAGACATCAGGTTTAGAGTTACAACTGCAAGCTGTCGTTAAGTGACAAAATCTTGGAGGATACTGCACGATAAGAGTATGCTATTTTTATTAAAGTTAGTTTTTTGTCGCCTTTATGCATGTGCGAAAACATCCCCTGTCAAAAATATGTCCTATGAAATAACAATAAAAATCTATAAAAAATTATGAAAACCTAAGGAAGTCTATGGAAGTCTATGAGAATCTATGGGAACCTATGAATGTCTATGAAAAACGTATAAAATACTGTCATAATTCGGACGCTTGCATAGCTTTTTATAGATTCTCCTTCTTTTTCATAGCTTTTCCTTATTTTTAATAGGCTTTCATAGTTATCCATTATTTTTCGTAGACTTTTATGGATCACCGTAAATTCTTTACACATTTGATTTTTCTATCTAATAAAAAAAAATCTTTTGAAACAACATATTTATATTTTGTTTTCTTAATTTTAGTGAAAAACACAATTTGTAAAAAATTACGAAAATCCATAAAAATCTTCGAAAAATAATGAATAACTGTAAAAGTCTATTAAAAATTATGAAAAGCTATGGAAAAAGTAGGAAAAACTATGAAAAAACTATGCAAGTCTCCCAATTACGACAGTATTTTATACGTGTGCAAAGATTTTGAGAGATTCTCATAAATTCTCACAGACATTCATAAACTTTCATAAACTATAATAGAATTTCATGATTTTTTATATATTTTCATATTTGTTTATAGAACATATTTCTGCCAGGGTCAGCGTTAGAACAATTGCAAACTGTTATTGAGAGACTCATTCTTGGCTGACACTGCCAGACAAGAGTATGCAATTTCTACTTAAGTGATTGACAAAAGGTGCATATTTAATGATGTAAAAAGATCTTATTAAAAAGTGAAATGACTCGGGAAGGCCAATTCGGCATTCATACTTATGATGTATGGATAGATGATGATACATTTGAGGGCTCGAGTATCTTCCGTATTTGTTAGCCATTCCCATATAAATAAATTTGACAATAAAGTATTATCTCAAGTGTATACAATATGGCGGTGAAATACATTTATTTGCCATAAATACAACACCGAATTTTAACTATTCGAACTGGATGGGATTATCATAGTTAGATGTCTTCATAACAGCCTCTACGTAATTATACACTGCATGTGTTTACTACCGGCTGTGCTTTTAAAGTCTTTTCGAGAATTTATATTCATATTTGAGTAAATATTGGTTCCACGAAATGAAATTATATTGAGGGAAATGTAAAAAGTTTGCAATTAATCTCTAAAGACAAAATGGCTGACAACCGTTTGGTAACTATTGAAATTGTCAATGTCCTTCTAACAAATTTTTAGTATTTAAACGTTAAACGTTTTGTCGCCCTGATGCACTAATGAATACATCAGGTTTCGAGTAAGAATTGTAAACTGTCGTTAAGCGACAAGATCTTGGAGGATTCTGCCCGAAAAGCGTATAATATTTTTATTTAAGAGAATGTTTTGTCCCCCTAATACATTTACGAATAGATCAGGTTTAAAGTAACAATTGCGAGTAGACATTCAGCAACAGAAACTTGGCTGACGCTGCCAGTCAAGAGTATGCAATTTCTATTTAAGTCTTTTACGAAAGGTACATATTTAAATATCTAAAAAGAAGTTATTAAAAAGTGAAATGACTCGGAAAGGCCAATTCGGCATTCATACTTATGATGTATGGATAGATGATGATACATTTGAGGACTCGAGTGTCTTCCGTATTTGTTAGCTATTCCCATATAAATAAATTTGACAATAAAGTATTATCTCAAGTGTATACGAAATGGCGGTGAAATACATTTATTTTTCATAACTTCAACACCCAATATTAACTGTTCGAACTGGAGGGGATTATCATAGTTAGATATCTTCATAACAGCCTCTACGTAATTATACACTGCATGTGTTTACTACCGGCTGTGCTTTTAAAGTCTTTTTGGAATTTATATTCATATGTGAGTAAATATTGATTCGACAAAATGAAATTATATTGAGGGAAATGTAAAAAATTTGCAATTAATCTCTCAAGACAAAATGCCTCACAACCGCTTGGCAGCTATTGAAATTGTCAATGTCCTTCTAACAAATTTTTAGTATTTAAACGTTAAACGTTTTGTCGCCCTGATGCACTAATGAATACATCAGGTTTCGAGTAAGAATTGTAAACTGTCGTTAAGCGAAAAGATCTTGGAGGATTCTGCCCGAAAAGCGTATAATATTTTTATTTAAGAGAATGTTTTGTCCCCCTAATGCATTTACGAATAGATCAAGTTTAAAGTAACAATTGCGAGTAGGCATTCAGCGGCAGAAACTTGGCTGACACTGCCAGTCAAGAGTATAAAATTTCTGTTTAAGTCTTTTACGAAAGGTACATGTTTAAATATGTAAAAAGAAGTTATTAAAAAGGGAAATGACTCGGAAAGGCCAATTCGGCATTAATACTTATGATGTATGGATAGATGATGATACATTTGAGGACTCGAGCGTCTTGCGTATTTGTTAGCCATTCCCATATAAATAAATTTGACAATAAAGTATTATCTTAAGTGTATACAAAATGGCGGTGAAATACATTTATTTTCCATAACTTCAACACCGAATATTAACAGTTCGTACTGGAGGGGATTATCATCGTTAGGTGTCTTCATAACCTCCTCTACGTAATTATACACTGCATGTGTTTACTACCGGCTGTGCTTTTAAAGTCTTTTCCAGAATTTATATTTATATTTGAGTAAATATTGATTCGACAAAATGAAATTATATTGAGAGAAATGTAAAAAATTTGCAATTAATCTCTAAAGACAAAATTCCTGGCAACCGCTTGGTAACTATTGTGATTTTAGATATAGAATCCAAATTTTTACGTTTTTCTAAAAATAATTTCCATTTCTCAAACCAATATTTAGTCAAATTTGTACAAAATTCTAGTAATGTCTCTAAAAGAACAGGCGGTTGTTAACACATGCATTGTACCTACAGGATTCATACCTTAATTACCTACAGGACGTTATGAAGACATCTAAAAATGAAAATCCCCTTCAGTACGAATACGTAATATTTACTGTTAATGTTTCAGCAAATAAAGGTATTCACCGCCATTATAATCTCTTGGGATAACACTTGACTGTCACATTTTTTTTATATTAGAGTGATTAACAAATACCAAATTCAGTCGTGTCCTCAAACATATCCTCACCTATCAATACATCAATAGTATGAATGCGGTATTGGCCTTACCAAGGCATTAATCTTTATAAAGGTTCTTATTACATCTTTACATATGCAGCCTTTGCCAAGTAGTTAAACAAAAATTAGATACACATTCGTAGCCGTTTCGCCAAATATAGTAGATAAATCCCTCTTTGCAATTGTTACCCTGAAGCTGATAAGGGTGACAAGTCATTTTATGTTTGTATACTAAAAATTTGTTACCAGGATTTTCACGATTTCAATCGACACCAATTAGTTGCTAGCCGTTGTGATTTTAGAGATTGAATCCAAATTTTTTACATTGTCCTGAGCATAATTTCTTTTTGTAAAACCAATATTTAGTGCAATTTGTTCAAAATTCTGGTAATGTCTCTAAAAGTAAAGCCGGTTGTTAACACATGCATTGTACAATTACGTACAAGACGTTAGGAAGACATCTAAAAATGAAAATCCCCTTCACTACGAATAGGTAATATTTACTGTTAATGTTTGGGCAAATAAAGGTATTTATGGATAATCTAATCTCTTGAGAAAAAAATTTACTGTTACATTTTTTTTATATTTGAGTGACTAACAAATACCGAAGTCAGACGTGTCCTCAAACGTATCCTCGCCTATTAATATATCAATAGTATGACTGCCTAATTAGCCTTACCAAGTCTTTTTAATTTTTATTAAGTATTTCTTACATTATTAAATATGCAGCTTTTGCCAAGTTTTACGTTTATATACTAAAAATTAGTTACAGGATTTTGACGATTTCAATCGACACCAAGCAGTTGCCACCCGTTGTGGTTTTAGAGATTGAATCCAAATTGTTTACATTGTCCTGAGCATAATTTCTTTTTGTAAAACCAATATTTAGTCAAATTTGTACAAAATTCTGGTAATGTCTCTAAAAGTACAGCCGGTTGTTAACACATGCATTGTACAATTACCTACAGGACGGTATGAAGACATCTAAAAATGAAAATCCCCTTCAGTACGAATACGTAATATTTACTGTTAATGTTTCAGCAAATAAAGGTATTTACCGATAATCTAATCTCTGGAGATAATACTTTACTGTCACATTTTTTTTATATTTGAGTGACTAACAAATACCGCAGTCAGACATGTCCTCAAATGTATCCTCACCTATTAATACATCAACAGTATGACTGCCTAATTTGCCTTACCAAGTCTTTTAACTTTTTATTAAGTATTTCTTACGTTATTAAATATGCAGCTTTTGCCAAGTTTTAGGTTTGTATACTAAAAATTCGTTACAGGATTTTGACGATTACAATCGATGCCAAGCAGTTGCCACCCGTTGTGATTTTAGATATAGAATCCAAATTTTTACGTTTTTCTAAACATAATTTCCATTTCTCAAACCAATATTTATTGAAATTAGAACAAAAATTCTGGTAATGTCTCTAAAAGTAAAGCCGGTTGTGAACACATGCATTGTACAATTACGTACAGGGCGTTATGAAGACATCTAAAAATGAAAATCCGCTTCAGTACGAATAGGTAATATTTACTGTTAATGTTTCGGCAAATAAAGGTATTTACCGATAATCTAATCTCTTGAGATAATACTTTACTGTCACATTTATTTTATATTAGAGTGGTTAACAAATACCGAATTCAGTCATGTCCTCAAACCTATCCTCACCTATCAATACATCAATAGTATGAATGCGGTATTGTCCTTACCAAGGCATTAATCTTTATAATGTTTCTTATTACATTTTTACATATGCTGCCTTTGCCAAGTAGTTAAACAAAAATTGGATACACATTCGTAGCCGTTTGCTCAAAATTTAGTAGATAAATCCCTGCTTGCAATTGTTACCCTAAAGCTGATAAGGGTGACAAGACATTTTATGTTTCTAGACTAAAAATTCGTTACCAGGATTTTGACGATTTCAATCGACACCAATTAGTTGCTAGCCGCTGTGATTTTAGAGATTCAATCCAAATTTTTTACATTGTCCTGAGCATAATTTCTTTTTGTAAAACCAATATTTAGTGCAATTTGTACAAAATTCTGGTAATGTCAATTGTCATTGTACAATTACGCACAGGACGTTATGAAGACATCTAAAAATGAAAATCCCCTCCAGTACGAATAGGGAATATTTACTGTTAATGTTTCGGCAAATAAAGGTATTTACCGATAATCTAATCTCTGGAGATAATACTTTACTGTCACATTTTTTTTATATTTGAATGACTAACAAATATCGAAGTGAGACGTGTCCTCAAACGTATCCCCACCTATTAATACATCAATAGTATGACTGCCTAATTAGCCTTACCAAGTCTTTTTAATTTTTATTAAGTATTTCTTACATTATTAAATATGCAGCTTTTGCCAAGTTTTACGATTGTATACTAAAAATTAGTTACAGGATTTTGACGATTTCAATCGACATCAAGCAGTTGCCACCCGTTGTGGTTTTAGACATAGAATCCAAATTTTTACATTTTCCTGAACATAATTTCTATTTGTCAAACCAATATTTATTGAAATTGGAACAAAAATTCTGGTAATGTCTTTAAAAGTACAGCCGTTTGTTAACTTATGCATCGTATAATTACGTACAGGACGTTATGAAGATAATCTCTCCAGTACAAATAGTTAATATTCGCTGTTAATGTTACGGAAAATATAGATATTTACCGCCTTTCTAATCACTTGAGATAATACTTCACTATCACATTTATTTTATATTAGAGTGGTTAACAAATACCGAATTCAGTCATGTCCTCAAACCTATCCTCACCTATCAATACATCAATAGTATGAATGCGGTATTGTCCTTACCAAGCCATTTTTCTATATAATGTTTCTTATTACATCTTTACATATGCAGCCTTTGCCAAGTAGTTAAACAAAAATTGGATACACATTCATAGCCGTTTCCTCAAAATTTAGTAGATAAATCCCTGCTTGCAATTGTTACCCTAAAGCTGATAAGGGTGACAAGACATTTTATGTTTGTATACTAAAAATTAGTTACCAGGATTTTGACGATTTCAATCGACACCAATCAGTTGCCAGGCGTTGTGATTTTAGAGATTGAAACCAAATTTTTTACATTGTCCTGAACATAATTTTTTTTTGTCAAACCAATATTTAGTGAAATTTGTACAAAATACTGGTAATGTCTCTAAAAGTACAGCCGGTTGTTAACACATGCATTGTACAATTACGTACAGGACGTTATGAAGACATCTAAAAATGAAAATCGCCTTCAGTACGAATAGGTAATATTTACTGTTAATGTTTCGGCAAATAAAGGTATTTACCGATAATCTAATCTCTTGAGATAATACTTTACTGTCACATTTTTTTTATATTTGAGTGACTAACAAATACCGAAGTCAGACGTGTCCTCAAACGTATCCTCACCTATTAATACATCAATAGTATGACGGCCTAATTTGCCTTACCAAGTCTTTTGAATTTTTATTAAGTATTTCTTACATTATTAAATATGCAGCTTTTCTCAATACCTTAATAAAAATTGCATACTTGTTTCTGGCATTATTCTCCAAGATCTTGTTGCTGAATGACTACTTGCAATTGTTGATCTGAAGCTGATGTCTTCATAAGTCCATTTTAACGACAAAACATTGAACGCTTGTATACCAAAAATTCGTTACAAGGACATTCACAATGTCAATCGGTACCAAGCAGTTGCCAGTCGTCTTGACTTTAGGGATTAATTCCAAATTTTTATGGTGAAATCAATATTGAGTTATATACACATACAGGTAATGTCTTTAAATGTATAGTCGGTAGTTAACGCATGCATTGTATAATTACGTACAGACGTTTCCAAGGCATCTAAGAATGATAATCCCATCTAGTACGAACAGTATATATTTGCTGTTGATGTTAAAATATTAAAAGAATATCGAAAAAACTAGTGTCCTCAAAAGCGATATTCGTTAAACACACACTCTTCGTATTAATACATAAAATGCTGTTCGAGGACTTTTAACGATATAAGCAAAGTGCGTTTCATACATTTGCTACGTCTTCTGTGACTTAATCTTAGATGCAAATTAGGTATTGCTTGGAGTTACTAAATTTCTATTACATATCTCATCTGTCCCAGTTAGTCGGCAAATGTGATTCGGTTGAAGTCCTCAAAAGTGATGTTTCATGTGTTATCGTAATCCAAGTTATTTTGCCTTTATTTATATTATTAAAGCATACATCATGCCAAAATGAGCTTACATCACTTTAGACTATTATTTGCATTAATAATATTCCCATTTTACTGCCAATATTGTTTTTTTATGATGTCCTCAAAAGTAGTCTCGCACCTGTTTACGCATTTTTATGAATTTTCGAGTTTAACCCACTTACAACAATTCTCTATATGGTTGTAAGTTGTTGTATGCTATTTGTATGTGTTTGTGTGATGGGTCCCCAAAAGTGCTTTTGCATGTACACACACATTCACATATTCCAACACGCCTCCTTGAATTTTCAACATTATAATTAAATGTTCATTTTTTCATTCATTCATACAGTAATTTTAAGTATCACATCGTTAATAGATTTCTTTTATTTCAAATCACTCTCAACGCTTTTCTATTTTCCAAAAACTTCGTCTTATCTAAACTCTTTGTTAATATATCAGCTAGATTAAATACTGAATCTATTTTTACAACATCAATTATTCCATTTTCGTAGTTTTCATTAACGTAGTGATACTGCACTTCAATGTGCTTTGAGTTTTATGTAAAATTACCAAATTTTGCGATTGCAATTGCGCCTGAGTTATCTTCATACATTTCAATTGGTTTAACAAATTTTACGTTAAATGATTCGCATAATAAATTTTTAATGAACAAGATTTCTGTCACTGCTTCGGACATAGCAGCATATTCTGCAAAAGTAGAACATTTTGTTACTGTACTTTGTTTATGCGTTTTCCAAAAAATTAAATTTCCATATAATCTAATTACAAAACCTGTTGTAGATTTTCTATCTACATTATCTCCTGCATAGTCAGAATCTACCATACAATCTAATACTTCGCTGTTAACATTATCATAGTACGTTAGCTTTAAATCTTTAGTCTTAAATAAGTATTTCAAAATTCTCCATGCATATTTAAAGTGTCTTTGGTCATAACAACTTTGGTAACGACTTAAATAATTAACACTATATCTGGCCTTGTGCCTGTACTGATATATAATAATTCACCGATTAAATTTCTGTATTTTATTCTTTCATTTATTTCATTTGCTTGCTCTAATTTTAGATTACTCTCCATTGGAGTATTGTCTCCAGTTTCATAACCTTTTGGTTCATTAATGTACACTTCTGATTTTACATTGCCATTTAAAAATGCCGTTTCAACATCCATTTGTTCTATAAACAAATTATTTTTACAACTGTAAGACAATAAAATTTTCAACGTTTGCATTTTACCTACAGGTGAATAAAGATTTTCAACATATTCTTTTTGTTGAAATCCTCTTACAACTACTCTCGCTTTATAAGTATCGTTATTTTTCTTTTTATAAATCCATTTAACATCAATGACCTTTTTATCTTTTGGCCTTTCGACAATTTACCATGTGTGATTTTTCTTTAAACTGTTTATTTCGGAATCCATTGCTATTTGCCATTGTTTATATTCGCTGGAGTTTATCGCCTCCTCGAATGTATTTGGTACATTTGCCTCAATATAATTTACATAAATAAAATGAGTAACTGGATTTCCGTATCTATTTACTGGACTTTTCTTTCTTTGAGATTTTCGCGGTATTATTAGTCTATCTCTATTTTCGTTGTCTTCGTTATCAGATTCGTTATCGTTTACATTATTCGCATCGATTAATTCAGTTTGCTCTCCTCTACTTTCCCCGAAGGTCGCAGTAGAGTGAGAAGGATATTCAGAACCGCTGTTGTTCGTTTCATTTAATTCTACGTTAATTTCAGAATCACTATTTTCGTTTTCTAAACAGATTAACTTTATACTATCTTCTATTACATCAACATGCCTTGCAGTAATTACTTTATTATTTACTAAGACTTTATAACCGTTTTCAACGTATCCTACTAATACACCTAGTTGTGCCTTATTATCCCACTTACTTTTCCTTAGAGCTTCCGGAACTCTTACGAAGACTCTACTTTCGTAAATTTTTAAATTTTTAACATTTGGCTTTATTCCGAAAAATATTTCATAAGGAGTTTTATTCTCTGACGTGTTTGCAATTGTTCGATTTTTTTAAATAAACTACCGTTTTCATTATTTCCGGCCAATATCTTCTATGAATTTTTGCTTCCCTCATTAAGCATCTACCTATATCCATTGCTGATCTATTATATCTCTCCGCTACTCCATTTAATTCGTGAACGTAGGGTGGACATGTCAATAATTCTATTCCTTTTGATTTTACAAAATTGAAAACTTCGCGATTTAGATATTCTCTACCGTCATCACATTGCATCTTTTTAATTCTCTTATTAAATTTATTTTCTACTAAATTTACGAATTCAATAAAACAACTTGCAGTTTCTGACTTATTCTTAATGCAAAAGATTCTAGTACATTTACTATAATCATCAATAAATGTAAGAAAATATTTTTCTCCACCATAGCCAGTAGTACTATGTGGACCATTTAAATCAGTGTGTATTAACTCTAGGATTTCTTTCGTTTTTGTTCGATTATTTTCAAACGGAATATTTGCCATTTTACTTTGTATGCAATTTGCACATTTCATATCTATTTTTCCAATTTATCTGGTAAACCTTCAACTAATTTATTATTTACTATTTTATTCAAATAATTAAAATTTACATGGCCAAGTGCTCTATGCCATTTTTCTTTATCTGATAATCTTACTGAATTTACATATTTATCTTTATTTTTATTCGTTAGTGCATAACTTTTCAAAGAATACAAATTATCAATTTTATTTGCAATAGCTACTAATTCTCCCGATTTATTGTAAATTTTAGCATTACTGTCTCGTGCCGTTATTGTAGCATTTTTAGTTATTCTGGAAAAGCTTAACACATTTTGCTTAATTCCTTCTACATAATATACATTACTCAAATCAATTTGTTTTTCATTATAATAATTTCTAACTTTAATTTTTATATTACCGATTTTTGTCGCTTTTAACATTTTACCGTCTGGTAATTTTACATTTACCGGATCTTTTAAAACTATATACTTCTCAAAATATTTATCGCTTTTAATAATATGGTCTGTGAAACCACTGTTCAATAACCAATTTATTTCGTTACCTTCGCATTCTCTATTTACGCTATAACCTGTTATATCCTTTACTTCTGGGCCGCATACTTGTGTTGACCACGTCTCGGATGATGAACCCTGCTGCTCGTCCGTTGACTTGTTTTGATTTGAACTGCGTCCGCGTCGTCTGCCTCGATTGTAGCCTCGTTGGTTTCCACGTTGTCCTCTCGATGATTGGGCACCTCTGCCTCTGCCGCCTTGTTGGCCTTTCCAACAATCCTTTTGATAATGTCCGACTTTGCCGCAAGTAAAGCACTGTCCGTTTGTCTTTGTTGAGAACGTGCTTGCATTACTTTTCTTTTCTGAATTATTTTTAACTAAATTCTTTTCTTTGATTTTTGATTTTACGTAATCTACTGTCCTTTCTCTTTCTGGAATGACGTCGATAAAGTCACCAATATAACTGTAATTTGCTGGTAATGCTTTGATTAAGTATCGCATTTTCTCAGTTTCATCTATCTTTCCTCCGGCTGCTTTAAATTCGTTCACCGCTTTCTCAAATTCTACGAAGAATTCTTCAACAATTTCATAATTCTTTAATTTAATATCTTCAATTTTTCCTCGGAATATTATTTGTAATGACGTGGATTTCGTCACATATAATTTATCCAAATTCGCAATCATTTCATAGGCTGATTTGCACTCACAAACATATTCTAATTGCTTATCTGAAATAGTGCTAATTAATATATTTCTTGCCTTTAAATCCTTTTTCTTCCATTCATCTGCTTTATCTGTCTCAGCCCGTTCTCTTCGGCTTGCTCTTTGCACTCTTTATATTCTAATAGAGTCATTAAGCGAAATTTCCAACTTGTATAATTTGCACCATCAAAAATGGGAATTACTATATCTTCGATTTTTGCTTGCTTAGCCATCTCGACTTCTTTTAATTTAATATCTTCGAACACTTTTATTACTTTATTTAGCGTAATTACTTTCTGCACTATTTTCACAAAACGTTTTTCAGCAATCTTTTCCTCAATTATTTCTTCGCTTTCATCTTCAAAGTTATCTCGTATTCCTTCTTCTTTGGTTTTTACTTTTCCTTTAGTGTCCATTTACCACATGTATAACCTCAAATTCTGCCACATGCTCTATTCTTGCACCGTGCAGCGTGCTTCACACAAGAAATCTAATCTGCTCGCATCGGCCTGAATTATTCATAAATTTTTCAAAATTCTTTCTTCTATCACTTATAGACATATTCCACTATGTATTCACACTTGTATTTTTCTTACTTTTGCACTTTTCCTTCAATATTTTTCACAGTTAATTTTTTGCGAGCCATGTGCCTTTTTATTTCTACGGCAAGGCTGCCCCAATACTCGCCGAGGCTTGTATTGAGTCAGAGTATTTTTTCTTTTTTACTTACCAACCACGCTCTGCCACCATGTTGAGGTTTGTGGTAAAATAAGAAACCATTATTTAATAGAGAGAGATAAATATAGTTTATTGAGGTGGCAAAAATGCCAGTCGGCACGTCCAACTTACATCGCAGTTGAATAGCGAGAGGGTAAGAAACATTCTAAGTGCGCTACACTGCTCTCGCGTCTCACGCAACTCTCATACAGACATGCTGGAGTGGGGAGACACTCATGTGTGTGTTTCGTCCGCCGTCGCTTGGCAGATGCGCATACCATTGTACCTATCCTCGCGTACAGCGCGCTGCATGTTGAAACATTCACATATTCCAACAATGTCCCATGCGGAATTTACCCAGTAGGTACAAACCATTCCTTGATTTCTTTACCTCTTCTCTCTTGTATACCATTTCCCCATTACCTATTATCTCCTCTGCTTCCTTTGCATAGGTCGACCTGCTTATATCTCTATCGATATTCTCCATGTGTATGTCGTCCATCCTCTGTCTGATCTCTGGTTTCTTGTCCTACCCTATCATCATCATGTCGTACCAGTCCTTTACTGAGATTCACACGCTCTCCTGAAATTCTCTTTTTCTATTCCACGACTCTCTTCTGTCCTTCCTGCCTCATTTCTCCTCTTCATCCATGAATGCCAGTTCCCAGCTTAGTCGTTTTAGTGACTTCTCTTTTGCCCTGGTCAGCTTTTCCTCGAATTTCATTGCCCTGCTTGCTGCATCCATTGCCATTTTCCTTATCCCTGATTCCTTCCTGATTGTATGCCAGAGCGTATTCCTTTTCAGCTTTAACGTCCATCTCACGTACTTTATTTTTATTCTCTCAATCTCCTTCCATTCTCTCCAGCCTCAGTTCTCACCCCCTTTACCATCGTCCCGAACATCCTAATCCTTAGCTCCCACGAGTTCTTGAATTTTCTTTCCGCTATGCTCCAGATCATGCCTAGCGTTCCGTTTGCCTTTCTCTTGATCTTCCTAATATGTTCTGTCTCAGAGTTGTTCCCCTTCATTGTATACCCTAGATAGTCGAACTTCTTCCCCAGCTCCAGTACCTCTTCGTTCCATTTGAATGTGACCTCCTTCCTGCTGCTCCCGCCCTTTCTGAACATCATTATCTTCGTCTTCTTGGCGTTTAATTCCAATCCTTTTACTGCTATCCATCTCTTGAACCTTTTCAACATGTCATTCATTACCCCCTCGTCTTCTGCTATGAGTACTATGTCATCTGCATAGGAGATTGTCCTTACCGTTCTATTCCTCCCTAGCCACGCTCCACTGTATCTTTTCCATTTCCTCTTCTAGGTCCGCCATCACTATATTAAATAGTGTTGGGCTTAGTGGACATCCCTGCCTGACGCCTTGTAATACTCAAAATTAGTCTACTATCTCTCCGTTGATCTCCACTCTTGCTCTCGTTCCTTCGAATAGGTTTATTATTCTGCTTATTAGGGCCCCTTTCACTTCTTTTCTCCTGAGTCTTTCACAGATTTTCTCCCTCTTCAGCCTGTCGAAAACTTACAAAACTTACAAATAGCTTCCCCCTTTCCTTATATTTTTCCTTTCTTTCTAGCCCCTTAAGGATGTATATGGCTTCCGCCGTACCATTCCGTTCTCTATACCCGATCTGTGTGTCATCCAACACTTCTTTCTCCACCAGTTCTTTCTCCAGTCTCTTCCTTACAATTTCTGCATATATCTTGTAGTCTGTGTCCATGAGCTTTATGTCCCTGTAGTTACTTACTTCCCTTTTGTCCCCCTTCTTGTAGATCGGTTTTATTGTACCCGTTTCTCATTCCTCTGGTATCTCCCCTCCCTTCCATAACCTACTCTTGAGTCATTTCGATAAAATGGTTGTACGAATCGTTTTCTTTACAGAAATTTTTCTCAGTAATTTTGTTTATGAACTACTGACATTCAAAGCAGCCTTATCAAAGTCATCTCTGGTTTTTCTCAGTATACTTAAACTAAAAATTAGATAAATTCAATTCAATAAATCAATAGCTAATTACTCAAAGCTATAGAAACTTTAATACTTTTAGATATTAGCTTTTGTAATACAAGCACCGTCAACAGAAGTAAACATTTATTTAAACACAGCTTTGAAATTTATCACTGCATTATGCCCAGTTTTTTATATTATTTCAAAATACTGCATAAAATAATATTAAATAGTTGTGCTGGAACTTCTTTATGAAACTTGATAAATTATCTATATAAGATCTTGCTCATCTCACCACTGGTTTTAAAGAGAATTAATTGCCGTGGCATTTTCATTGTTATTGAAGAATGCAATATTCTATTTGGAAAGCTATAAAAAAAGAAACACAAAGTATCAATCTTTTCAATATAAAATCAAGCTGTTATAAAATAGAGTTATAATATAATACTTATCTGACTAACAGCTGCTTTCTTCAACACATCCCTTTTGAAGCAGTTTTTTCAGATGTTGTTTACTTATTTAAAGCTTTATTTATATTACTAGATGCGCCAAAACTTTAAATGCAAATTTTTTAAAGCATTTTAAGTATTCATAAATTGAAATTCTTTCAAAATTAAAATAAAAAAAGAAATAGCAGTAGTGGTACCTAAAAACATTGATCCGCGCATGCGCTCATCTCTATATGTTGTTACGACCCGAGTCGGGGTCGTAAATTGTGGATTCGTTGTTCGATTAAGGGGATTCATCCGACAAGAAACGTATCAAGAATCAATGTTACCACGCACCGCGCGCACAGGTTTACTCGCATGGTGCCCCCACTCCCGTAGTCAGAGCACGTGTTTATACGGGACTGGTACACACACATAGCTCCGTACCGTCTGTGAGCGCGCACACAGATCAGTGCTCGTCTGTGTGTACCCCCACCGCTTCCGCGGCGCATGCGCGCGCGGCTGTACACCTAACATTCCATACTTTCAACTACAATATTTTAAAAACGGTGAAACTAGGATCTCTGAACTTTAATATGTTATTCTAATTTTTGATATTAATAACATATTAGTTTTTCAGACAAACGCCAAATGTATCTTCGAAGTTATAGACTGTAACAATCTTTAGCGCGTACGCGTCCCATCACTGCCGGAAAAAGTAGATAGAAATCAATAGAAATCGAGAAGACTCACCATTGAAGTCGACAAAATCTCTTATCGACTTGAATGGTGAATCTTAATTACATTTTCTACATTAGAAATTGATAAATGCGATAAAATCGATATAAGTCAATATAAGTTGATAAAAATCTATAAGAAAAATTACAATTGATATCAATAAATAAAATTTGGTATACGGAGGTTTTTGTGGTCGCTGATTACGAAGCTGAGGTCAGATTTTCCAAATTCAAGATGGCTGATCCAAGATGGCGTACGGTTTTTTTTGAAAATCAACAGATTTGCACCAAATTTGGTAAATGGAGATTTTTGGGGTCGCTAAAGATGAATCCGAGTTCGGACTTACATAATCTTTGGACATAACACACTGTGCTGTGATTTTTAGTAATCTCGTTCACCATCTATGATCTACCATCTTGAACATTGCAAATGTTTCCGGATTTGTGATGAGCGACCCCCATATACTAAATAGTATATAGTATACCTAGTAAAGGAATTTCCAGGGAGCTGACAATGATTCAGACAACCGTTTAATCATCATCTCCCACTTTATGTTTAATCTGTGATTACCAGCAACCACTCTAGAGGCGGAAAGAGGGTGAAAACGTGAAAAATCGCCGACAAATACTGTAAAGAGTTTTGGTTGACGCTGAAAACAATTCGTACAACTATTTCCTCATCATCCCCCACTGTATGTGCTCACTCCCTCTGTACCTCTTTCTCCCTTTCTATCTCCGTCTTCCTCACTCCCTCTCTCCCTCTCTTCCCTTCCTCATCTCTCCATACCTGTTCCTGGCATCTCCTGTCCCTGGCCTCCTCTCTTTCTTTCTTCCACTCTGTCCCACACTTCCCCTTCCTCCCCATCTTTCCATTTCCCTCCCTCTACTTCTCCACCACTCTGCCTGTCAGTTCCTCTTTCACTTACTTCCTCTCACCTCTCTCACTCACACCTTCCCTTCCTCTCTCCCTTTTTCTACCTCTCCCTTTCTTCTCCCTCCCCCTCTCCCTCTCTCTTTCTCTTGCACTCGTGTATAGTTGTTGCCATCTTGAGGGATGACAAGATGGGTGAGTGTGAAAACGTAAGAAGTTGCCCAAAAATGCTGTAAAGGATTTTCGTGGGCGCTGAAGAAGATTCGGACAACCATTTCATCATCATCCCCCGCTTTATGTATAGCCCTACTGAAAAATTTCACCTGAGATCTCACCTGAAAGATCCTTCAGGAGGGAGTTTGTCGTTACCATCAACCACTCTAGGGGTGAAAAGAAGGGGTGAGACGGTGAAAACGTGAGAAATCACCGACTAATACTGTAAAGATTTTTCGTAGGCTCTTAAGACGATTTGTACCATTTCATCCTCATTCCACACCTTATGTATAGTTTGTCATTACCATCAACCACTCTAGAGATGGAAAGAAGAAATGAGAGGGTGAAAACGTGAAAAATCGACGTCAAATACTGTAAAGAGTTGAACTGGCGTTGTACTGGCGTTGTAAACGATTTGCAAAACTTTTTCAAAGGGATACAGAAGGTGAGGGAGAGAGGGCTAGAGAAGGAGGAAGGTAGAGCGAGGGAGAGGTAGTTATGAAGAATAATGAAAAGGGGGAGAGAATAATGGGGGGGGGGGGGTGAGAGAGAGAGGGAGAGAGGGAGCGAGGGAGAAAGAAAGGTAGAGAGAGGCATAGAGGAAGTGAGCACATACCGTGGGGGATGATGATGAAATGGTTGTTCGAATCGTCTTCAGAGCCCACGAAAATCCTTTACAGCATTTTTGGGCAACTTCTTACGTCTTCACACTCACCCCTATTTTCACCCCTTAAGATGACAACAACTATACATGAGGGCGAGAGAAAGAGAGAGGGAGACAGAAAGAGAGGAGGCGTGGGAGAGAGGAGGTGACGGCTAGAGAAGGCGAAAGGTAGAGAGCGGGAGAGGCAGATGAGGAGGGGGGGAGAGGGAGAGAGTGGGAGAGGGAGTGAGGAAGAGAGAGTTTGAAAGGCAGAGAGCGGTAGAGAGGGAGTGAGCATATACAGTGACGGATGGTGATGAAGTAGTTGTCCGAATCGTCTTCAGCGCCCACGATAGCCTTTTACAGTAGTTGTTGGTGATTTTTAACGCTTTTAACCTCTCACCCATCCTTTTCACACCTATAGTGGGCAATGATAACGACAAACTATACACAAAGTGGGGGATGATGATAAAATGGTTGTATGAATCGTTTTCTTTACAGCAATTTTTCTCAGTAATTTTGTTTATCAACTACTCACACTCAAAGCAGCCTTATCAAAGTCAGCACCTTTGTGCAGATAACTGTCGTCATAACGTTCACATCCTGCATAGCATCAAAATATGTTCAAAGACATTTTAGGCGTAGTAGTTGCATCACACAAGCGAATGAAGTGAAACGTGTAGTGGACCTTATTCACTGTTGTGCCGATGAGACCTATATGTGGTTACTAATACCATAAATAAAATAATGATTCCATTCCCTAATTAAATACCAGAGAGTCCAATTTTTTCTACAAGACTTAGGCAAGTCCTATGTTATAAGAAGAAGCAAAATAAATTACTTCAGTTTGAGGACTAAGACAAGATCTCACGGCGCAATCGGAGACCTCTCCAGTTATTGTTCAATGCTTATCAATACCTTCCACAATAGATTACATGTTAATCGCCGAAAACAAAAATTTCTTGCACTACACAATACTCGCACGCAATAGTCATGCAAAATCGTTAAAGTATAACATACGCTACAAAAATCCCACATACTGAAATCTGTTGTGCCAAGAAAGAATGTAACAAGTCCAAATTCTATCCAAATTCAGTTAAGATTTTACATTTTTGAGATTTAATACAGAATTTTTTGAAGGCTTTTGTCAAAAAAATTAGTTATTCTTCCGTTATAATGTAATTAAAAAAGGAAAAATGTTGGTAGTTGTTATTAAGCTTTAACATTTAAATTGCAATATATTGAAAACTTTCACAAGAGACTTGTTCGCTTCTTCTTTGACACCATAGAAATATCAGCGCATACCGTTCAAGTCTTGCCGTAATCTATGATTCAACGAAAAATATTTGCTGTCGCGATGCATGCAAGTTACATTCTCAGACATCACCCTGCTCATCCCCTTTCCGTCGTTGCGGCTCTTTACTTTTCTACCCACTGTATCTTTATTACTGATCACCAACGTCTTTATTGATCCTCATACCACGCAAACGAACCATCCTCGATTAATCATCGCTGCCTAAATTTCACAAAACGCACACAGGCAATCTCCATTTCTTCGATAATTATCGATGTCCACTTTATACTAATAGTCAATTCAAAGTTTCTTTTAATTTTTGATTTGACAGTCCTTCTTGTTTTGGTGAAAATATATATTTTCTCAACACTGGGCAGAAAGTACCAAATTCGCTCCTGGCTCAAAATCGTAATGTGATATTTTCGGCCCGTTGTTGCGAAAAATAGTTATTGTACTGCAAGCACGATTTTCGTGTTTTTTGAACCTATTAATAGAGCCGAAAGCGATCGCTTGCTGACCAGCGGGCGGGAAAATATGAAAAACGCCCGCTGTCGTTTTTGAATGGAGTTTACAAGATTGTTTAAGAAAATCATCGATATTTTGAAAAAACGCAAAAATCTATACGTGCGGTACAAAAAATATGGTGTGCATCAACGGCTAAGTGGGTTTTTTGACCTCGTGTAGTTGCAGTACTCGTCTTCGGTTCGCAAACGCACTCGCCTTCGACTCGTGCTAGCTCACCTTCGACTCGTACTGCAACCCTCACACTCGGTCTAAAAAACTCACTTTACGCCCTTGGCACACAATATACTAATACTCAACACAGGGATAAAAATGGTCACCCCAGAGATAATAAAATAAAAAATTTAGTTTTATTACAGTCTTATGTGGTTTCTGTAACACAAATATTTGCAATATTACGATGAATGGACATCAATTTTAAACATAGCAACGTATATTTGGAGTTAAATAGTATAACTTGGAAGAAAGGGTTTATTCAAAGGAAGTATGGATTCTTCACTTTATTTAAAGCTGTAAGAAATTGAATCTGACAAATTTGTTGAAATCCGTTTACCGCACACTGTGACCTTCCATTGTAAGTTGCGATGGTATACTTTTACTAACTACATTTAATCTAGTTCGCGATAGTTGCCCGGTATATGGCAAATAATTTTCGCGTTCTCGTCTTACTCTTGTTCTCTTACAAAAAGGGAGTTCGGCCGTGCTGTTCTCGTTCGGGCTGCGTAGAACCTGAAAATTGTGGATTAAGTTTGCGCAAAATAAAGCATGCAAACTCTCAAATAACTTCTACGCTTTCTCTTTATTCCCTACCTTTTACAGACTAATATACTTCATTCACTGCATTCCCTCCCTTTTACGGACGCGGATTACTACGCCCTCCCTGTATCTCCCCCGCTCACGCCCGTTATTTACTCTCACGCCCTCACTTGCTAACTCCTCTCTCTCTCCCTCTCCCTCTCCCCCCTCTCCTTCTCTCCCCCTCCCCCTCTCCCTCTCTCTCCCTCTCTTTCTCTCTCTCGCATTTACAATATCACAAAGTATAGCTGATTTCGAAAATGTTTAATTTTTAACATTTTTTCATTAGATTTTATTAATTTTTTGAAAGCTTGATTAAAAATTTATTAACCCAAATACATTACGAACATTTTATATAAGATTATATTATGGTAAATAATAACATATTATTTTACAGAATTCTACTACATCGAAGTTAGCATTATCTAAAGATGTATAGGAAAAGAAAAAGAATTAGCTCATATTCGAAAAGACATCATCGTAATATACTAAATTCTGCACTAGAATTAGTTCATAGTAGACTATACGTTTCTGATGAGGATACATCTGATGATGAACAAATCGGCCAGTAAATACTTCGGAACAAACTTCATCTTCACCAGTATCTCATTCAACAAATCACGAAACTTCTACTTCTTCATCAAGTGCGGAACATGTTTCATTGACAAGATCCGTAGATATAGCTAACAGTTATGGTAATGAAGAATCTGAGTCTGAGTCAGTGGCATCATTTGAAATGAGTGAAGTCTATCGCTATTCAAGCTCAGATATGTCAGATATATCCGATGTGAGTGCTCATGAGTTAAGTGATAGTTCAACTGATAGCGGCTACTATTTCTATGATGAACAAAAAGAAGAAGATGCAGAGTTTGTTTATGACATAAAGCAAGTTGCAATTGCATTAGAACATAACTTCCATCACGTAGCTACTAAAGACTTGCTAAGAGTCCTACGTAAACATACTGCAACTGACTTTCCCAAAGATCCGAGAACTTTATTTGGCACGCCAACAAAAACTCATACTTTGAAAATAGACGGCGGAGGATATTATCACTTTGGAGTTCGCTCGGCTTTAATAAAATTAATTGATGATTTGCAGTTAGATAAAATAGTATATACTAATAAAATAAATTTACAAATTAACATTGATGGAGCTCCTTTGCATAATTCTACTGCAAAAGGCATTTGGCCCATACAATGCTCAATAAGTGCTTCAAAATATTCATACTTAATTGGACTTTTTTACGGGAAACCAGGTAATATTGAAGAATTTTTGAGAAATTTTGTTGACGACATGAAGGACTTGATAGAAAATGGATTCACATATCAAGACGAAGTTTTTGAAGTAACCTTTTACACTCTAATTTGTGACGTATCCGCCAAAGCTATGCTTTTGAATATTAAGGGTCACACTGGTTATAACAGCTGCACGTCGTGCCAAATAGTTGGTCAAAGAATTGAGAATGTTACATGCTTTCCTCCTGAAGGGCCTGTCACATTAAGAATTGATCAACACTTTTCTGAATTGGCATATCTTCACTCGTATCAAAAAGGAATGACAATAATAAATGAAATTCCAAACGTTGGAATGATTTCTAGTGTTCCTCGTGATTATATGCATCTATTATGTCTTTGAGTTACAAGAAAATTACTTTTCTTATGGAAGTATGGTTCACTGGAAAATAGACTTACTTCAGATCAAATAGCATTAATATCAGATCGCTTAGAAACTTCATTTAAACACATGCCGACAGATTTTGCAAGAAGACCACGATCTTTAAAATATATTAAGCTATGGAAAGCTACCGAATTTAGACAGTTTTTAATTCATGGTCTTGCAAAATATTGTGAGAGATGACATCTATATAAATTTCTTAAATCTTCATGTTGCCACGAGAATTCTGACAAACAAACAAAAAATTCGATTTGCGGCAAACAAGAGACTAGCTGCAACTCTACTAAATCGATTCATAACAGAATTTATTGAAATTTACGGCCCAAGATATATGTCACACAACATACACAATTTAATCCACGTTGTAATGGATGTCGATAAATTTGGAGTACTTGATAATTTCAGCGCATTTAAATTTGAAAGTTTCATATATTTTTTGAAAAAATTACTTAGAAAAAATAACCAAGAACTGCAGCAAATTGTAAGAAGGTACACAGAACTCGCTAAGGCATGTATCAATATTACAAAGAAAAAGGAAAATGTCTTTATAGGTTTGAAAGGTGTTCATAAATCTGGTCCTATCCTTCAAAATATTGGTAAAACAAAACAATATAAAATATTTTCTACAGGATGTTTTACAATAAATTGTGATGATCAAAGAAATAATTCAGTCCTTCTCCATAGCAATACAGCAGTAAGATATTGTAATTTTATCAAAACAGACAACGGAACCGAGTATATGATTGGGAAGAAGTTTCTTTTTGAAAAAGATCTATTTCATAATCCTGTACCTTCATTAGATGTTGGCTGTTTTATTGGAGTTGAACTGAATGAATTGACAGCATGGGAAAGTTCGGAAATTAAAACAAAAGCCTGTGTTCTTCCTGTTGAACTTTACTTTGCAATAATTCCAATGCAACCTTTTAATTAACCGGTGATTGTGACTCACGATTCTCAATAACAAGATAAATACTTTGCTCTCGTTTGCTTACAATATGTTGTATGTGATAAACTTGTGGAGAATCCAGCAATACCCACGTCGCGGGAGCGGGAGCAGACGCTACAGTAGCGACTATGGGTAGAAGAGGCGAGCAAGATTTCCGCTCTCGCTCTGTATAGTCGTGGTCGTCCCCGTGTGCGCACACACCTCGCGCGATATAACATTATATATTGTAATTAACAGTACTTCAAAAAATATAAGTGTTGTCTTGTACGTAGTTTGCCGTAGTTTAAACCGCGCCTATCCTAAAACTCCAAAATGGTGACCCTGACGTGATGTAGCGGATTACCTCACGGTAACGTGGCACACGAAGAAGACACGTTTTCGACGCCACGGATGGTGCAGCTCCCTCGCTCTTTCACAAAGACGGCGATAGCTTTCCGGAGTATGTTCGGCCTCTCCGACAGCGACATGCCTGACAACAGCAGCAGCGGCAGCGGTATCAGGTGCCCCGACAGCAACGGTAGAGTCGGTGCAATAATGCAAATTGTCGCCATTCTGGAAATCGTCTCCGAAAGCCTGGTTCATGCAGGTGGGAGCAGCCTTCGCAATCAACCAGGTACGCAGTGATAGCATACGCCACAACCGCGCTCTCGCCAAGCTCGACGGTCATACCGTCGATACAGTGCAGCAGATGCTCGATTTGCTACGCACGCTACCGGAGACTGAGAAGTACTCGTTTCTCAAGGGTAATGTAATCAAGCGTTTTGCCGACACGCAAGAGCAGAAAGCTCTTGGCTGCAGAAGCTCCTGTCGGCAGCGAGAACGGAAGATCGCAGCAAGCCCTCGCAAGTGTTGCGACACATGAGGACCATCGCTGGTGACTTGGGGACGGACGAGCTCATCAAGGTCAAGTCGCTGAACAAACTCACAGAGGTCGCGGACCAGCTGGTGGATACCATGCCGACCTGCTCGCAGATGGCCCACTCAGCAACGGACGTACCCCTTCACCAGGTAGGACCTCGTGCATGCCGTCACCTGGGGGACGAAACATGACGCCGCCGTTTTCGCCAACGAGCCCGAACAGCGCGATCGACTTGATGGCCGCCAACATGGACGTGCTCCGGGCCGGTGCAGCATCATCGCGGTTGCAGCCAGAGTCGCGCCGGCTTACGTCAGCGCAGCAACTCAGCAGCAGGAGGGCCGTGCTACTGTCACCACAAGTTCGGCGCGGACGCGTGCAACTGCGAGTTGGCCTGCAGTCTCAACCCTGCTGAGCGTGCAGGAAACTAACCTTGCTGCTAGCTATTCAGGCGACTGCTGGTAGCGAGACACCCAGCGAGAATCGCCTGTGCGTGACGGACAATCGTACCGGGTTCAGCTTCCTGGTGGACTCAGAATCCGTTGTGTCACTGCTACCCGGTGCCGCAATCACCAGGCGACTCAGCGCTTAGCCGCTGCAGCTGGCAGCTACCAATCGATCGCTGATTCGCACCTACGGCAGCACTACTCACTCACGCTCGACGTGCGCAATGCCATCCTTGGTGCGGACTTTCTATTTTCTACTCATGCATAATGCTCGGCATCACAGGTGAGGCACACATGGCCGCCGTGCACAGCGTGGCCGCCCACTGACTTTCAGAGTTTGCTGACATCACCTAGCCAAGGAGGGAGAAGGCCTCGCTGAATGGAGCACTAGTGAAGCACTCTATCCACACGTCTGGGCCGCCACTGTTCGAGTGCCCTCGCGGCTGTATGAAAAGCGTCTCCAGGCAGCAAGGGAGTTCTTCAGGGAGCTGCAGGATCAGGGCGTCGTGAGGCTCTCGTCTAGCCAGTGGGCCAGCCAGCTTCGCCTGGTTGACAAGGGAGGAGGTCTCCGAGTAACTGGCGACTACAGCCGCCTCAACGCAAACACCTTGCAAGACCGCTACCGGATTCAAGTCATCGACGACCTGCTCAACAAGTACCACTGCGCATCAATCTTCTCGACGATCGACCTGGTGCCAATGGACGAGAAATACATCAGCAAGTCAGCCGTTCGGCATGTTCGAGTTCTTGCGCATGCCGCTCGGCCTGCAGAACGCAACGTAGACCTTCTAGCGTTTCATGGACTCGCTGCTGAGGGAGCTGTCCTTCGCATTCTGCTAGCTGGACGACATCATCGTCACCTCACACAGCCACGAGGAGCACCTTCAATACTTACGCACACTGTTTCAGGTATTGCAGCGTTGCAGGCTTGTTCATCAGGCTGGACAAGTGCGTTTTGGGCAGGTAGCAGGTGGGCTTCCTGAGTTTCAATATCTCCAGTCAAGGTTTCTGGCCATCGGAGTGTAAGTCGGAGGCCATCATGAAGTTCCCGGTGCCGACCACCAGCACGTAGCTGTGACGCGTCCTGGGCATCGTCAACCACTATCGGCGCTGCATTCAATGGGCAGATCTGTCACCTACAGGCCACGCTCAATCAGCTACTAAGTGGTAAGGGGAAGAATCGACTCTTCCCAATCACCTGGTCTGCGGAGGCGGAGGACACCCTTCAAGCCTGCAAGGAGGTATTGAAAAATGTAGCCACCAACACCTTTCTCTCACCGAGTGCACCGCTCGGACTCTAATGATGCATCAAGCACGGACATCGGAGCAGCGCTGGAGCAGCAGCAAGAAGGCGACTGGCGGCCCATAGCTTTCTTCTCAAGAGAGCTCTCACCCGCCGAGCAAAGGTACATCATGTACGACAGGGAGTTTCTGGGAGTTTTTGCCGCGATGAAGCATTTTCGGCGTATCCTGGAGGATCGCTTTGTGCTACGCATAGACGATAAGCCGTTTACCTTCGCCAGCCAATAACCGTCGTACAAGATCTCTCCACGCCAGCCGAGGCAGCTGGACTTTTTGCTCCAGTTCAACGTCGACTTCAAGCACATCAAGGACGAGGCCAACGTCATATCCAGACGAGCTGTCGAGGCCGTGCGTCATCAGCATGCCCTCCAGCCTGCTTGCCGCGGACAGTGCTACCACACCTTCTGGAGAAGAACCGCTTGGACTTGCAGCAGCTCACCATCAACGGTGCAGAGATCGCCTACAGCACGAGCGATGGCATCGTCAAACCGTACCTGCCTGAAGTCTTGAGTCGACAAGCCTTCCACGCTCTTCACTCTCCAGCACTTCCGAGCCCTTGAGCGACGGTGAAGCTTCTGGCGCAGAAGTTCGCCTGGCCGGGAATCAAAAAGGACGCCTATCACTGTGCACGCAGCTGCGAGTCCTGCCAGCGAGCCAAGGCAGATACAGTCGGGCAGCCCACAGCTCCTTCGTCGTTCATCATCATTCTACTGCAGGTAGGAAGCTTTCACTACTGTCTCATGATGATCGACCGCTTCACCAGGTAGCCCGTAGCTGTCTCTCTCACCGATATAAGGTCCGATATAGCAGTCGCAGCCCTGGTAATACACTGGATCTCGCAACTTGGTTGCCTGCATAGGATCATCACGGACTAGGGTACCCAGTTCGAGTCTGTGCTCTTTAAGGAGCTTGCGCGCTTGGCAGGAGCCAAGCTCATTCACATCACGCTGTATCACCAGCAGGCGAACGGCATCATAGAGGCTGCACCGCACTCTCAATGCAGCTCTCATATGCGAGCTGCACACGCAGTGGTCAGAGCTACTCACCATAACCCTACTAGGACTACGCTGTTGCTGGAAAGAGGGCCTTCAAGCCTCGGTAGGCGAGATGCTCTATGGAACCACGCTCAGGCTGCCATGGGAGTTTTTTATCCCAGACAGAATCTGGGCAGACCCATGCGCTTTTATGGGAAGGCTGAAAACTCTGTTTCAGGAATTCCGCGCAGTGCCATCCTACATGCACGCCAAGAACCGTGCCTTCCAGCACGATCATATCAACACCTCTTCCGTACGTCTTCCTCCTGAGCGAAGCGGTGCGCAAGCCGCTAGCCACCGTACTCGGCCCCCCACAAGGTCTTGAGGAGGATCAGCTATATGGTGTACATAATCAAAATCAATGGACAATATAGGACCATCTCTACATACGGCCTCAAGCCACCCTACCTGGACGCAGCGGACAAGCTGCCCAAGAAGACCCAACCGCTCATCACCACAGGCCCCAAAGCCTGTGCAGAGCATCCCCGCGACCGACCACTGCACAGCGTAGGAAGATCGGCCGCCATCACCACTGCCCGGAGAAGACAACAGCCACCCAGCCCAGCAGCAAACCAAACCCAGCCAAACCTTGTCAAGAAGAGAGTTTCGTTCCCTTCGTATCCCACGAAAGAAGAGAGTTTCGTTCCCTTCGTACCCTACGAAGGTCACTGAGGGGGAGTATCTGTTGGGACTCTAGGAGTACCCAAAGAGCCTGTATCGCGGCAGCTGAAGCAGACGCTAGGCAGAAGAGGACAACGCCGCTGGACAGAAGAGGCGAGCAAGATTTCCGCTCTCGCTCTCTCTAGTCATGGCCATCCTCGTGTGCACACGCACCTCGCGCGCTATAACATTGTATCTTATAATTGTTGATTCTTCATGTACAGTACTTCAATAACTATAAGTGTTATCTTGTACATAGTTTGCCACAGTTTAATCCGCGCCTATCCTAAAACTCAAAAAAAGGATTTTTTATTTTTAATACGTTCAGATAGTATACACGCACAATTTGAATAGTTAAGTGAATTTATTTTCAAATTTGTTTCGTTGATCACTCATTCTCCAAGTATTTAGATAAGGTAATATCGATGTTAATGAGTTCAAAATTATGTAGTTTTTATTTGTGCAACGTTTCGGTAGCTGATCCTTATCAAGCACTGAAATTTATTAATACAAAATAGATACAAGGTCACGAATAAACAAAAAAAGTATAACATACAATATCCAAACTGCACGTCGAGCTTACCTAAAGATTTCTGTTAAATAATTAACACCGTCATATACAAAATACTACATACATTCTTCGTTCTGCAAAAATAGAGCCAATAATGTGAAATATATAAAATCTTTGCACAGAGATCAGCCTCAAATAAATATAATTGTTACCTGATTTTTTAGGTAAAAACAATCTAAATGTTAACGAAATAAGGGAAATCAGATAGAAAATGAATATAATTGTTACTATTGATTTGTTAGATATATTATAAGCATGAGTGTAATATTGTCACTGGGGGCACTGCGTATCTGCGTGCGCATGATTTTGGGTAGTAGTGCGAGTGCAAAGGTGTAGTGTCCTGCAGTGGACCGTGAGATTTGAAATGAGTTTCTGTGTGTGTAAAAAAGGAAAAAATTTTTTTAAGGTTTGACTTGATGTATTTTATTATTTTATAATAGTATTGACCTTTGTTTTAATAAAATAGGACTTTTAACAGAAAATTCTTCTATTATTTATTTAATTAATAGTCAAATAAGTTTTATAGATTATGACTGCAATGTACTGGATAAATTGCTTTGTTATTACTTAGTTATTGACATCAGTATATCAGGTGCCATAATTTTAAATAGTATATCAGACAGCTACTTGTTTACGTTCCTTTTATTTACTTTGACTGTCTTTGCTTCTCTTCTGTGTTAATTTATTAAACTGTTGTGTTATTTTTATTAATTTATTACTGTGTCGTCCTAATTTATTGGATTTACGAAGGTGGAAATGTTTTCGTTAACATTTAGATTGTTTTTACCTAAAAAATCAGGTAACAATTATATTTATTTGAGGCTGATCTCTGTGCAAAGGTTTTATATATTTCACATTATTGGCTCTATTTTTGCAGAACCAAGAATGTATGTAGTATTTTGTATATGACGGTGTTAATTATTTAACAGAAATCTTTAGGTAAGCTTGACGTGTAGTTTGGATATTGTATGTTATACTTTTTTTGTTTATTCGTGACCTTGTATCTATTTTGTATTAACCCATTAAGTCCTGAATGGACAAATTTTCACTAAAGTTTTCAACGCTTATATTTTATGTGAAAATGAATTGTAAAAAGTATATGGATAAGCACATTCGATGTAAAATTTGATGAACTTTCAGAATCTTTTGTTCGATTTTTCAAAAAATTAAACTGTCGAACAATGTACATTTTTCCAAAAAAACATGGTTTTAAAAAAAAAAAAAAATTATTCATTTCGATTTTTCAAATGGAATGCATTTAAGATTTAATGATCAAAATGCAGAAAACGTGACCTCGAGACCTAAACTTGAAAATCTAACGATTTAGGTTTTGAAAAAAAATTTTAAAACACATAAAATGGCGGCTGAGACGCCGAAAAATCATAAAAATCTTCTGGAATTATTTATTCGAAAAAGATGGACTTTAGAGAAAAACTTTACTGAAGAAAAAGTTCTTAGAATTGATCAGAGAACATGCTGGAATTTTTCCAGAACCTTTTGGCAAATTTCAGAATTTTTCAAAATTTTCAAATTTTGAAAAATTTAAAAACGCTTCTTATGTTTCTGAAAAAATTCCAGCGTGTTCTTTAATCAATTCTAAGAACTTTTTCTTCAGTAAAGTTTTTCTCTAAAGTCCATCTTTTTCGAGTAAATAATTTCAGAAGATTTTTATGATTTTTCTGCGTTTCAGCCGCCATTTTGTGTTTTAAAATTTTTTTTCAAAACCTAAATCGTTAGATTTTCAAGTTTAGGTCTCGAGGCCACGTTTTCTGCATTTTGATCATTAAATCTTAAATGCATTCCATTTGAAAAATCGAAATGAAAAATTTTTTTTTTTTTTGAAAACCATCTTTTTTTGAAAAAAATCATGTACAGTGTTCGACAGTTTAATTTTTTGAAAAATCTAACGAAAGATTCTAAAAGTTCATCAAATTTTACATCGAATACGCTTATTCATATACTTTTTACAATTCATTTTCACATAAAATATAAGCGTTGAAAACTTTAGTGAAAATTCGTCCATTCAGGACTTAATGGGTTAATAAATTTCAGTGCTTGATAAGGATCAGCTATCGAAACGTTGCACAAATAAAAACTACATCATTTTGAACTCATTAACATCGATATTACCTTATCTAAAGTGAATTTATTGTTTTGTCAGTGGTTTTAAAAACATTTTTAGAACTGCCAAGTCTACTATTAACCGTAAATAACAGTCAACACGTCATATACTCATTCATCAGATGATAAATTCTAGAATGCATTTATGAAATCAAAAGCCACCGATGAAAAATCAGAATCGGACAAAGCTACTGGCGATGCATAGAATAAAGAGGATAAAAAAATCCCATACTTGTAAAATGCATAGTAAAATGTATTCATTAAGATTTCCTAGAAGTTATAAGTGAAGTTAACGGTGTTACTAAATCAATTTCTGCCAATAAATAAATTGAGGCCGGCGATATTAGCCTAGCAAATAAAATTTTGTATATATTGTAAAAGAAAAAGATGATGAAGAAGAAATAAATCAGTATCTGATGAAATTAAAAAATAGTACTAAGATACAGAAGCACTTGATAAAGATACAGAGGCAAGAAGTGACAAAGGAAAACTGGATGAGAACCAAACCGAAGCAATCGATAAAAAGAAAGAAGAAGCTGATGTCAAAGAAGAAAGAACAGATGCTGTGAAAGTAGGATAATCTGATGCAAAACCGAGATACTTAACATTGAAGAGTATTTCCTTAAATACTGTTATTTTTCATATTCACATCGTGAATGGAGGACGGAAGAAGCGTTGTATATTTGATAACGTAAGTAACTTGACGAAAATTAAATAAAACTTATAATTTATAATAATTTTGTAATAATTGCATTAATTTGTTTAGACTGAATACGGCTCATTTAATTCATATTATGTGGAAGTTGATAGAGTACTTGATGAAACTCAACACATAACATGTCTCTTATTAACGGTAAATAACGATCAACCGCTTCATAGAATAATTCTTAAGATGATAATATCTAGAATGCATTTATAGAATCCAAACTCAGAAAAAATCAGAATCGGGCAAAGCTACTGGTGATGACAAGAAGAAAAACGGTCGAGATGGGCAAGTGACCGACTGATGTACATACTAAAAGGCCTAGTAAATGTTCTTCATAAAAATAACAGTATTTTTACCTATGTTTTCATCTTGCATTGCAGGAAAAGAATGAGTCGTATTGCTCCAGATACAGATGGATATAAATAAGTAGCTACGCCCCCAGAGTCACCTGAAGACGATAATAAAAGGCGGTAGGCTAGAAATGTTCATTGTGAGGAATACATTGACGATGTTATACTCCAATTTTCGGATGTCGAACTACCTAATCAAGAGTTACAAGGTTTGAAGACTAATAGTAACGATACTTCTAATTCTGCTTCTGACAAGAAAACATATTGAGGGCGGGAATATTGGGCAAAGCGAACAAAATGTTGTATATACTGTAAGTTTATATTTTTTTTTTGACAAATATTCCTCTATTTAACATAAACATTATAATAAAGCATTATTTCACTGCTCTTTTTAGAATACTACCCCTATAGCACCCAATATTGGAGCAACATTGCTCCAATATTGCTTTGCCATATTCCCCATATTCGCCAATATTCCCTCAACACTTTTATATATGGATGCTATATGGGAGAAATGTTGCTGCAATCCGTGATTTCCGTTTCACCATTGCTTTTTTAAAATGATGAGTCAGGCTCTCTGTTACAGCAATATTGCAGTAATATTGAGCCAATATTTCTCAACACGAAAGGAATATTATTTTTAAAATTATATTTTTATGCTGGTTTTTCTGATGACTTTGCAATATTGCAAGAATATTTGTACAATATATATGAACACTGGAAGAATGTTTCCGTTTGTCCACTAATTGTTGGAGCAATATTGCCTCAATGTTGCTTTGACATATTCGCGTCATTCCTCTTAAAGGGAAATTCACTAATGTATTTTGGAAATTGGGGCAATATTGCTCCAACAATCAGTGGCCAAACGGGAACATTCTTCCAGTGTTTATATATATTGTACAAATATTCTTGCAATATTGCTAAATCATCAGAAAAATCATCAGAAAAATATAATTATAAAATTAATATTCCTTTCGTGATGCTAAATATTGGCTAAATATTGCTGCAATATTGCTATGACAGAGAGCTTGACCCATCATTTTAAAAAAGCAATGGTGAAACGGAAATCACGGATTGCAGCAACATTGCTCCCACATAGCATCCATATATAAAAGTATTGAGGGAATATTGGCGAATATGGGGAATATGACAAAGTAATGTTGGAGCAATGTTGCTCTAATATTGGGTGCTATAGGGGTACTGATGACGTCTCAATGGTTGTTCAACATATTTTATGTTTGTGAATTGATAAAAGAGACATTCAACCTCAACCTCTATCCACCGAAGAAAAGGTAGAGGCTTCTTTCCAAAGAAAACAGCCGCAAGCAAACCTGAAGAAGAAAAAGTTAACGTGAAAAAAGACAAAGAAACACGAAATAAAGAAAAGGATCAAAACATAAGCCAGAAAAAATCGCAGCCAATACAGATAAAGTAGAAGAGGAAAAAGACGAACTTGCTAAAGCAGGTGAAAAAGAAGAAGATGGTGAAAAACACAACCATCAACACTAAGGGCAAGAAAATAAACCCACACTCTAAATATAAATATACATGTACTATTCGAAAATTAATTAATATATATACTAGGAGGGCTTCGCCCCCTGCTCGCTCCGCTCGCCAACCCCCATTATTAGAGATAAATATTAATAATAATGAATGAGGATAATCTTCTATTACATAATATCATGAAACACTTATTTTTTCATTTAAAATTTCTGTAATCTTTTTTAAAAACATTATTCTTAACATTTATTAATTTTTAAAATACTAAGTATATTATATTTAACAAAATAATACAGAATATATATGTAGTTCATTACGTCAGCTCTGATTTTATTTGTAACTTATTGATTATAAAATCCAGTAATATTTCAATTTTTGGCCGCCATTTTATATTTACAAAATCTGAGTGCAGATCTAATCAGCGAATCCGGAAACTCACTATGTACAATTATTAACAAACTCGAGTAAAATTTCAATTTTTGTTAGTCATCTTAGGTCCACCAGTTTGAATTAAAATTTTCAGCAAAATCCAATAATATTTCAATATGTGTCCGACATCTTAGATCCGCCATTTTGAATTCTGAAAATCTGAGTTGAGATTCGTAATCTAGAAATCCCCTACATAAAATTATTAGCAAAATCCAGTATTATTTAAATATTTTGCAGCCATTTTCAATTTTTAAAATCTGAGTTCAGATTCATAATAATTGAATCCAAAAATCCCGTATATACAATTTTCAGCAAAATCCAGTAATATTTCAATATGTAACAGCCATTATCGATTGGCAATTTGGAATTCTCAAAATTTGAGTTCAGATTCGTAATCATCCAATCTAGAAATCCCGTACATACAATTTTCAGTAAAATCCATCAATGTTTGAATATTTGTCCTCCATCTTCGATCCGCCATTTTGAATTCTGAAAATCTGAGTTCAGATTCGTAATCAGCGAATATATAAACCTCCTATATACAATTTTTAGCAAAAGCCAGTATAATTTAAATATTTTGCCGCCATTTTGAATCTTTAAAATCTAAGTTCAGATTCGGCATAATCGAATCCAGAAATCCCGTATACGGACAGAAGAATTCACAGCTGTAGCCCGTGACGCGCGAGAAAAAAATAGCGTGCCATATAGCATCGCCGGATGTCGTGACATATGCGTCTATGACTGTGACTGTGATCACTTCGATGAACGGTGCTCGCATGACATGTCTGAATGTCGCGCCGTCACACGGTGGCAGAGAAGGTACCCGCTTACTCTGCTATAACTCATGGCCTATAGCTCTGAAGGCTTCTTTCCGTGTATATACAAATTTCAGCAAAATTCAGTAATATTTCAATACGTGGTAGACATTTTCGTTCCGCCATTTTGAATTTTCAATATCTGAGCTCAGATTCGTAATCAGCTAATTCGGAAACCCCCATACTTACAATTTTTTTGCAAAATCCAATATTATTTCAATATTTTACTGCCATTTTGAATTTTTAAATTCTGAGTTCATATTCGTAATCAGCGAATCCAGAAATTCAGTATATTCAATTTTTAGCAAAACAGAAAAGTTCAATTTTTGGTCGCCATCTTGGGTATGCCATTTTGAAGTTTCATAATCTGAATTCTGATTCATCATCATGCGAATCCAGAAATTTCCCATATGCAATTGTAAAATTCAGTAATATTTCAATATTTGGCAGCCATTTTGAATTGGCAAAATATGAGTTCAGATTCGTAATCAGCGAATCCAGATGGGTTCCCTATATACAATTTTCAACGAAATCCAGTGATATTTGAATATTTGGCCTCCACCTTCGATGCGCCATTTTGAATTCTGGAAATCTGAGTTCGAATTCATAATCAGTGAATTAAAATACCCAACATACAATTTTCAGCAAAATCCAGTAATATTTCAATTTTTGGCAGCCATTTTGTATTTACAAAATCTGATTTCAGATTCCTAATCAGCGAATCCGGAAACCCATAATCTACAATTTTTAGGAAATTCCGGTAAAATTTCAATTTTTGGCCGTCATCTTGGGTCTTCTATTTTGAATTTTCAAAATCTCAGTTCAGATTCATAATCAGCGGATCCAGATACGCCTATATACAATTTTCAGCAAAATCCAATAATATTTGAATATTTGGCCTCCATCTTCGATCATCCATTTTGAATTCTGAAAATCTGAGTTCAGATTCGTAATCAGCGAATATAGAAACCTCCTATATACAATTTTTAGCAAAAGCCAGTATAATTTAAATATTTTGCCACCATTTTGAATTTTTAAAATCTTAGTTCAGATCCGTCATAATCGAATTCAGAAATCCCATATATACAATTTTCAGCAAAATCTAGTAATATTTCAATTTTTGGAAGCCATCTTGGGTCCTCTATTTTGAGTTTTCAAAATATGGTTTACGATTCCTAATTGCCTAATCTGGAAACCCACTGTAGACAATTTTTAGCAAACTCGAGTAAAATTTCAATTTTTCTTAGTCATCTTGGGTCCACCAGACTGAATTTTCAAAACATATGTTCAGATTCATAATCAGCGAAACCAAAAATCCGGTATATACAATTTTCAGCAAAATCCAATAATATTTCAATATTTGACCACCATCTTCGAATCCGCCATTTTGAATTCTGAAAATCTGAGTTCAGATTCGTAATCAGCGTATCCAGAAATCCCTTTTATACAATTTTCAGCAAATCCAGTAGTATTTGATTATTTCGCCTCCAACTTCGATCAGCCATTTTGAATTCTGAAAATCTGAGTTGTAGTTCGTAATCAGCGAATCCACATACCCCTTATATACAATTTTCAGCAAATTCCAGTAGTTTTTGAATATTTGGCCTCCATCTTCGATCAGCCATTTTGAATTCTGAAAATCTGAGTTGTATTTCGTAATCAGCGAATCCACATACCCCTTATATACAATTTTCAGCAAATTCCAGTAGTTTTTGAATATTTGGCCTCCATCTTCGATCAGCCATTTTGAATTCTGAAAATCTGAGTTGTGATTCGTAATAAGCGAATCCAGATACCCGTTATATACAATTTTCAGCAAAATCCAGTAGTTTTTGAATATTTTGCCTCCATCTTCGATCAGTCATTTTGAATTCTGAAAATCTGAGTTGGGATTCGTAATCTGCGAATCCACATATTTCTTATATACAATTTTCAGCAAAATCGAGTAAAATTTCAATTTTTGTTAGCGATCTTGCGTCCACCAGTCTGAATTATCACGATATATGTTCAGATTCCTAATCAGCGAAACCAAAAATCCCGTATTAAGGTAATACAAATTTCAGCAAAATATAATAATATTTCAATATTTGACCACCATCTTTGAATCCGCCATTTTGAATGTTCTTAATCTGAGTTCAGATTTGTAATAAGCGACTCCAAATACTCCTTATACACGGTTACCCATTTTAATCGCCGCACTTGGATTTCTCGGAACCTAAGCCAGATAGAGAAAAATGGTTTAGGCAAAAGTTATAGGAGAGAAAGGGGGCCACATAATGGCGCTAACGCCTTGGCCTTGAACTTGACCTTTGAGGTTATTTCAAGGTCAAAGTGGTTTTTTCATATGGAAACACCTAGTTTTGACCCCGGATTCGGAAAGAGCGGGAAATTTTACGTTCAAAATCATATTGAGAAATTTTTTGCAAGGTCATTTCAAGGTCAAATCTAGGTCAAACTTAGAAAAGTCCGTTTAAAATCGTTTTTTTCCATGAACCACAGGCTAAGCTAGTTCAAATTGATCGTAGGCTTAATAGAGGAACCCACACACCCAAAACTTACACATCCTAGTAAACAAAACTCAAACTCCTAACCCCATACACTTCATGCCCTCACATGCTGAACTGTTACACCCCGGTCCCACAAACATACCCCACACCCCGAGCCCCACACATCCCTACCCCACGCATGCTAATCTCCAAAGCCACACATCCTGAACCCTGAAAAATTTTTCTCAAGGGAAAAATGATTTTTTAACTGAATCTTTAAGATCGTTGAAGCTTCTGTTATAAATATATTAACCTTTCTTTTCGCGCTACCCAGAAACAACGACGTGGACGTAGTAAGGACTGTTTCCTTTGGGGTGCTTAAATTTAGGGGTTAGGATGTGCGAGTTAGAGTTTTGTTTACTAGGATGTGTAAGTTTTGGGTGTGTGGGTTCCTCTATTAAGCCTACGATCAATTTGAACCAGCTTAGCCTGTGGTTCATGGAAAAAAACGATTTTAAACGGACTTTTCTGAGTTTGACCTAGATTTGACCTTGAAATGACCTTGGAAAAAATTTCTCAATATTTCCGAATCCGGGGTGAAAACTAGGTGTTTCCACATGAAAAAACCACTTTGACCTTGAAATAACCTCAAAGGTCAAGTTGAAGGTCAAAGACGTTAGCGCAATTATGTGGCCCCCTTTGTCCCCTATAACTTTTGTCTGAACCATTTTTCTCTATCTGGCTTAGGTTCCGAGAAATCCGGGTGCGGCGATTAAAATGGGTCACCGTGTATACAATTTTCAGCAAACTTCAGTAATATTTCAATATGCGGTAGACATTTTCGTTCCGCTATTTTGAATTTTCAAAATCTGAGTTCAGATTCCTAATCAGCGAATCTCGATACCCCCTATATACAATTTTCAGCAACATATCTATAAGAGATTAGTTGTAGTGGGGTAGGTGGAGGGATATGTGGAGGGGTAGGTGGAGGGCGCGTGAAGGGGGCGGAGGGGTGGAGGGCAGTGGAGGGGGTGGAGTGTCAGACGCCCTTCAAAATAACGTAAAATTTGAAAGAATTTAATAGTAAAAAGTGGAGTGGTGGTGGAAAGGGTGGAGGAGGGTGGAGGCGGTGGAGGGGAGTAGGTACCCATTTTTGTCCTTACAACTATATAATATAGGATGATATATATATCACCCTATATTATATAGCTATTACCCTTATTGTAAGTACCCAGCCCCTCTATCCTCATCAGCCCCCTCTATATCCCTCCAATTCCCCTCAATATTTTACCGGTAAATTCTTGGAAATTCTACGTTATTTTGAAAGGGGTCTTCACCGTCGCCGCTGCCGTCATCATCGTCATCCCGCCGCAGCATTACCAACTACCTTGCATCACTAAGCTATCCTGTACGAAATTTGCACGTATAAAAGTAATAACCAATAAAGAATTTCGTTCTTTCAATTACAAAATTATGATAATTTTTAGAAAAATCAAACTTATCTGATGATTTTTCCAAAAGTTGCTCCTCTCGAATTCTCCCCAAAAGAAATTCATAACCATGACACATCTCCAAACGGAACTATCGAGTACAAACTAATTGAAGTTGTTATATGGTTTATTTTCGGCAATCTAAACAACTATATCTATATATTCAAAACCAAATATTCTTAACTGATTTAATGTTGTTTGGACTAAACTAGTGTTGTTAAATCTCGAACAAATATTGCTGCAGTATTTCTAAACAGATTAGGGATTTCGCAAAAAAATAAGTTACTAATTAATGTTCTTCCAATGTTGTCAAATCTTGTACAAATATTGCTGGAATATTTCTAAAACAACTGGAAAATTAAAAAAAAATAAAGTATATATTATTAACATTTCTGTCACGTTACTAAATCTTGTGCAAATATTGCTGCACAATTATTGCTAAGCAGAGCAAGGAATTCGCATACAAAGGTAGTTTACAATGTCATATTTCTATAATGTTGATATTACACGAATATTGCTGGAATATTGCTCAATGAAGAGGAAAATTTTCAAAATGAGGTATGTACTTTTACATTTCTGTCACGTTGTTAAATCTTGTACGAATATTGAGGAAAATTATCGAATATAAGGTATATACATTTAACCCTCACAATGCTAACTCTTATACAAATATTGTTGCAGTGTCGCTAAACAGAGTGGAGATTTCGCAAAAAAAAATAGTTCACTTCTTAATATTCCTACCATGTTGTTAACAACCTTGTACGAATATTGCTAGAATATTACTAAAGCAAGACGAAAATTTTGAAAAAATAAGGGATATGCTTCTAACATTTCTCTCATGTTGCTAAATCTTATACCAATATTGCTGACATATTGTAACAACTAGTGGAAAATTAAAAAAGAAGTACATACTTTAAAAATTTCTGTCAGGTTGATAATTCTTGTACGAATATTGCTGGAATATTGTTAAAACAAGTGAAAATTAAAAAAAATAGTATATACTTTTAACATTTCGGTCACGTTGCTAAATGTTGTACGAATATTGCTGGAATATTGCTAAAACCAATAGAAAATATAAAAAAAATTAAGTGTATACTTTTAACATTTTTGTCACGTTGCTAAATCTTGTACGAATATTGCTGGAATATTGCTAAAACCAGTGGAAAATATAAATAAAATAAAGTATATACTTTGAATATTTCTGTCACGTTGCTAAACCCTGTACGAATATTGCTGGAATATTGCTCAAACCAGTGGAAAATAAAGAAAAATAAGGTATATACTTTTAATATTTCTGTCACGTTGCTAAATCCTATACGAATATTGCTGGAATATTGCTAAAACTAGTGAAAAATTAAAAAAAAAAGTATATACTTTTAACATATCTCTCGTGTTGGTAAATCTTGTACGAATATTTCTGGAATATTGTTAAAACAAGAGGAATAGTTAAAAAATATAATGTATATACTTATAATATATCTGTCACGTTGCTAAATCTGGTACAAATATTGCTGGAATATTGCTATTACAGGAGGAAAATAAAAAAAATAAATTATATATTTTTAACGTCTCTGTTACGTTGCTAAATCTTGTACGAATATTGCTGGAATATTGCTAAAGCAAGAGGAAGATAAAAAAAAAGTATATACTTTTAATATTTCTGTCATGTTGCTAAATCCTGTACGAATATTGCTGGAATATTGGTAAAACAAGAGGAAAATTAAAAAAAAAGTATATATTTTTAACATTTCTGCCACATTGCTAAATATTGTATAAATATTGCTACAGTATTGCAACCATGGGTAACAATAATATCGGATTTCAAAAAAGCAATGGAAAAACCGAAATCATGGGTATCCAGCAATATTGCCTTAGGGTTGCCTACGTGTTTATTAACTTGCAGGGAACATTCGCGAAAATCGCGAATATGGTAAAGCAATATTGAGGCAATATTGCTCTAATATTCAATGTTATATGGGTATATACACATTAGAGCGTGTGAAACATTTATTTTTATTCGCACATCTTTATATAAGTTCTGGACACCATCTGGGGTAGTTATGACAGAATAACCCATATATGTGCGCGGCGCGGATGAGTCGTCATGGCTTCCTCGTGGATTGATAGCTGAAGACTCCGTTGTCGTCCTATCTCGTTCTGGAGTCGTCGTGTTGTCAAACCCTCTCTCATAGGTTCCCCGTGGCTACTAGGAGTAGGAGTAGGCGTAGGCGTAGGGGCAGAGAGACGGACGCCGGATGCGCCGCTTTTTATATCCGCGATGCAGTGTCCCCCACTTTCCTAATTAATCATAGGTGGGGGTCGGCTGCACGTGGAGCTTCGTTCTTCCTCTAGTACCGATTTCGCAATTTCGGCCACTTCGACCGATTTGACCGAGTCCGGTTTCCTCGCGCCACAGTCGCCGCTCAATACCGAATGTTCTCGGCGCTTCGAATGCTGAATCGCATTTTTATTTGTACCGAACTCACATGTGGAATGCTTCCATACGTAACAATTCATTATTTAAGTTATTATTAAATTTTTAAATCCTGTAAAACTGTATTCACTTGTTAGTAGATTTGTCCATGAATTTTATAAACAATTGAATATTATTTTGGAGATTTTGAAATTTTTCCATTGTTTATATCGGTACTCCCTTTGAAGTCGAACAAGGAATAAAATGAGACCTTCGTAATTAAAATTAAATGATAAACATAAAATATTAGTATTTTTTCTTGAGTTTTTTTATTTTAGTTGATAACATCTATTTTTGCAACATTGGACATTGACTAACATAATTTTTTGTTGTTATTTTGAGAACCTTTTTGTCTTGTGAAATCAGTTTTCAGATTGGAATGTGTAGATTGATCATTGTAAAATATTTTCAAATTTTTAGGTCTACTAGACCGATGAAGTCACTTTAGAAATATTTTTAAGTCGATAAACATAATGAAGCTAGTTCAGAATCCATCGTATTAAATATATTGCTATGATCACATGTTTAGGTTATACGAATGCATAAGAGGGTCTTTTTATATGCATGAAAGTTGTATAAGGGACCGTGCATTTCGAGTCGTGCACAACCCAATGTAAAAATTATTTTATATTATTCTAAGCAGGTCAAAAAGCCATAAAATATATAAATTTAACAATAAGAGAACAATTTCACAAAAATTCGTTGTAGCGGGAAAAAATTGTTTTCCCCGCTTTACTCCGAGAGGGAAAAAAATTTTTTTCCCCGCTAAAGAATAAAAAAATAGATTTTTTTCATTCTTTCACGATCACTTACTCCTCGCCGCCTGCTGAGTCTCAACTCTCTCGGGTGGTTCGAACCAACTGCACGACCACGCTGAACTTCGACACAAAAATCCACGACGACTTATAAGCGCTATATTATAGCCCTGAAAACGTGTAAGGAGAAGATGGAAATAGACAAGCACACAGAGATATTACACTCGCTAGTGATAACACAACAAATAATATTAACTGCGTTTATTAAATCTTAAAGAAGAGAGTGGCACTGCTACTAACGCCTTCTCGCCTCCTGGGATGGTAGCTTGCCTAAAACAACCACAAAATGGACGCTCGAATAACTAATTCTCAAACGGTAACTGGATTGGCCACGATTCCGAGGGATTGCAGCACCTAATGAGACCTCGAGGCTCCGGGGGTGATCAACTCCACGTACTCTGAGATAAAGAAGGACTCGACCCACCGACCTTGACACCCCAATTACCACGCGCTTACTCTACTGCTGATGACTTCTATTGGCGTTCTACCTTGATGTGCTAACTAACCTACTTGGTTACGAGTTAGAATCGGAGAGAGAGACCGCTCCAACTTTCTTCAGCTCACCACCTCGCTTTTGACCCTCTTGTGACTCATGGTTATCAGTGATTGGCCCCCTCTTCTCCCTTCCTAACCTATCGCGGGCTTCTCTATGTATATGTAATTAGAGCCGTGATAGGGCTCTCGAAGGGCATGCGCAGTCGTTTCCCTTCCCCCCCCCCCCCCATGACCCTCGATTGGTATTTGCGATACTTAATTGGCTCATTTTGTGCGCGCGCACTCTAAACCTCGACCCTTTGACCCCGTACCGTCACGCGATGACTCAAGTTGTGACCGGAGTCCCTACTGTACCGCGCGCTAGGTATTATTGCGCGTGTACTGGCCCTGACGGTCCCTAACGCAGTCGCTAACTCACGATAATATGACCGCGCCTTAATTACGCGCACTCTCCGAACGCACTCACTCTCCGAGTCTCTCCTCCCTCCCGCCCGCAACTGCTGCTACTACTCTCTCTCCCATGCGTGCACGCTGTAGTATCGTCGCTATCGCTACCTCGCCGCTTCGCGCTCCCACTCTCTCCCATGCATGCGCGCTGGTGCGTGGCGCTCAGTTCCCACCAGCCACGCTCTCGTTCACCTCGCGCTCTCTCTCTCCCTCCGTGTCGGCTCACGACGCTGCTCTCCGCGTCGCTCGGCCCTCTCTCGCGCCTCCCCCCCGGTACCCTCCTCGTGGCTGCTGCTAGCGCTCTCCTAGCCATTCGACTCGGCGCGCGTTAGTGAATAAGTGTGCGTGAGTGCCTGCCCGGATTCCTCATCGCCTGCTCGACAACATGGCGGCGCGCAGCAGATATGTGTTCGCGTTCCGCGGATGCCGTGCACACAGCTACATGTGACTCCGTCACATACTCTATAAAATGTACTACTTGCTACTACCAACCCAATCAATTCAGGATTTACCAGTACGGTGCAATATCAATTTGATTTAGCAAAAGCAGTCAAATTTCAATGATACAAATTTTAATTTCTAGTTACATGGTTTTCATGTAAAAAATTGTAGAACAGCCCAAAAGTTTCATAAAGTGTCTTACATATTTTTTACGTGTAGAAAACTTATGTTTTTGACAGCCAGTTTTATACATAATCCTCTCTGCTAAGCAGTAAACAATCAATCAGACGAAAGTTCATATATCTGTTTATCGTCCTTTGGACTATTTTTACTGTTTCGAAGAGTCAAAAATGCATTCTCTTAATAGACAAGGCCAAAAGAAAAGTGAAGCACCGTAACCTGCCAAGTGAAGAACAGCTACCTATTGATTACAGCACAGCAAAATTTCTTCTTGTGCACAAACTTTTTCAAAATATTAAGTGTAATGAGTATAGAGGGCAACAGCTTAGTGCAGAATTTTCTGATGCGATGCAGCACTCATCAAAAATAACATTGAAGTATATATCTTGTAATTGGATGGCTGGAGAGAGTCATTCAAACCCTTGTACAGAAGCCAAGTTCCGCTCTCCTTATTTAGTATGTCAAAGAATTGTGAATAGTGTCAATATTCTCTTCGTTTAGGGTTTGCTGCCCTAGACTGATTTTATATTATCATGAACATGAACTGTTTGTCCAAAAATGCATTTCAATTGCAGTTGGAAGCAATGATATTGTACTTACAAGGAAGGTACCCCAACCCCAACTCTCGGATTTCAATAATTTTTGGATATATCGCAGTACTTTAAAAAGTAAGTGACACGTATTTTTTTTATCTGCTAATTCGTCGATTTAAGGGGTGAAAATCACCCTTAAAGTTTACCCCCAAAAACAGTTTTTTTTGTATATCTCCAGAACGAACTGGAATTTTTTGATGAATCAAACGCCAGATTATTTGTTATAAAAAGACGCTTATATGGACGTGAATTTTATGCTATGGGGTTGCAACCATTATTTTTTATAAGGGTGACTGTGCTTTTTTTAACGTTTATTTTGGCATAGAAATTATTAGAGATTCTGAAAATGATTAAAAGTTGTACTATTATCAAGTAAATTAATAAACTAAAATCACGTGTTATTGAATTTTTGAAGAAATTCATTGCAAGGGGTGACTTACCCCAAAAACCGTTTTTTCAATACCTCGGGAACGAATTGGAATGTTTTAATGAAACAAACGTCAGTTTATTTTTTATTAAAAGACTCTCACGTCGACGTGACTTTAATTCTAAGGGGTTGCAATTCCTATTTTGGTAGGGGTTATTGTGAGTTCATAAAAGATTTTTTATCATACAGAAATTGCTAACATATCCCAACCAGAACTCTCCGATTTCAATAATTTTTGGATATGCTGTAGTACATTAAAAAATAAGTAACACGTATTTTTTTTATCTGCTAATAAGCATATTTATGGGGTGAAAAATTATTTTAGAAAATCTATTTTTTTAAATATATTTCTTTCACAAGTACTACAAAATAATCTTATGGAATGAGAAAAAAATACTTCTGTGTATTAAATAAAATTTCCGTTAAATCATTAGGCTGTTTTTACATGTGCAATGTAATATAATATTTTTTGAATTATTCTTATACATGAAATTTATGCTGGTAATTATGAATTAAAAAAAGAAAACTGACACATGTTATATCGAGAAAAATATTAAATTAACGATAATTACCCCCAAAGGTCAACCTCGGGAAGAGATTTTTTTTTAATATATCTCGATTTCTAATTAATATTTTGCTGCGAGATAAATTGAAAGCTGTTTTTTATTGAAACCATATTTATATCATAAAAATTGGAATTAATCGTGTCTATAAGTAATAGATTAAAAACAAAATATTAAATCTTTATGGGAAAAATATGAATTCTAATATTCTATCAATGTTTTGTAATGAAAAGAATTGGATTTTTCATATAAAAATATGGATAATTTGTAAGTAGTTTAAATAAAGCATAGCCGTTCTTAAAGGTTTACATTTGGGATTGAAACCACTTTTCTTACACGTCTATGGCGAGCCGCGAGGAGAGTTATGTGTTTGACGTTTTTATAAGATATATTTCTTATCCTTATGAATAATCCTTCCTACCTTCTGAACTATCTAAACAAATTACTTAAAACGCATAATATATAATTTATTATATATTATTTAATTCGTTATTTTTGAGTATCATAAGTTTTATTGCATTTCGAGAAAAGTGAGATGGCACGAGATAATGATTTGAAAACTACATGCATAAAATGCAAATTATTATTATCGTCACACTCTTTGTCTGCATATTTAAGAACGGTGTGGTTACATAATTATGAAAAATTATATGTAATAGCTACACATGTTAAATATATTCGTATTATGTTCCTCTAGTCACAAAAAAAACTTCTGGGTATGCGAATCGTTATTCATCGTGCAATATCCTCCTTAATAATAAGCGCCGACTTATACGTTGATATCGTTTTAATCAAACAGTAAAGAAGCAAATTCTAAATAAATTTATACATATATACACACTTACACACATGCACATATGTGTTTGTGTGCATATCACCTATAACGAGGTGTGATACAGCGCTAGCCAGCGCAAGAGTAGGGCCCTGTGTTATCGGCACCTGCGGTTAGCACACCAGATAGAGGGCCAGGGAGCAGTGCGTTGGTAGTCTCGCGGTAGAGAGACTCGCCGCCGGTCCGGACGGTTCGGGTTCGTTTCCCGATGCCGGCACGTATTTTTTACTCTTCTCCGTATCCACCCTGTTACATACCTTTATTGGATGAAGTTCCAAAAATAATCATTGTTTCCCTGTTATGCAAATCAGGTGCCCGTCTAAAAATAATACGTAAATACAAAATAAAGCTAAAAGCTAATGAATGAGTAAGCTTTCGGAAAAGACCCACCGAATATGTGAGTGAGCATTAAGCATTAGACCGCGAAACATCTCTTTCCTTATTATTGTAAATTATCCAAGAAATAAATACTTCTAAATATTTATATTTTACTAGTTATTTACATTTTATATTTATTAGTATTGTGTATTTTGCTTGTCACCTGATAATATGTATCGATAGGAAGACATACGTCCTAAGCTACTTTAATAACGTAAATTTAACGTTTCTGTCTGAATAAGTTCTTTACAAAAAAGTTATAAGGAATTTTATTATATCTGTGCGAATCAACTTTATATCTCAATGGAAGCAGCAACTAATAATAATAACAAATGTGTAAATTGAACGTGTACATGAAAAATTGGACTATTTTGTATTTTCTTTCTAACTACGTAAGTATTTTATCAACTGTTTTTCAGCTAATATCATTTGAGTTTAATCTTTACTCACATAAATTTATTTATCAATATTTTAAAATTCTCAATTTCATTAAATCTTATTAATTTTAATACGTGAAGAGTCTGAAAATCGTGCAAATAACTTAAAAATTAAAGATTTAGTTTATTAAGAGTTGACATATTTTAAACATTAATTTTCAACAATCTTCATCGTAATTATACGATTTTCGAAATCTATACGGTTTTTGACATGGCAAATTCAACTTTTGATTAACAGATTAACAAAAAAATTCAAATGGAAAAATTTTAAAATTGGTAAATGAGTCATTTCTTTTGGTTGAAAATATAAGGCCTCAGCTGCTACATCGTTATCATGTTCGTAGTTAAGACAATTTTATTGTTACAAGTTATTCATAAATTTCTACTTTTTTTGTTAATCCAATATTTCAGTTGTATTTGTCGTCATCTTATATGCATAGAGTTTAAAAATCGCGCGAATACTCCGAAAATTACAGATTTAGGTTATAAATATTGGTAATTTTTTAAACATTAATTTTCAACTTATTCACGCCATTTTCGAAATCTATACGTATTTTAAAACGAAGAATCCAACGCCATTGACAGATTATCAATAAAATTCAAATTTAAATAATTTGCACATCCGTAAACACACGTACTATATATGTATCTAGTTTGTTATGACGGGCGATGGCGAGGATATAACTACTCACGATGTTTAACAAATTATATCTAGTATATTCAAGCAACTATGAAACTCATTTATGATGTATTATATAGGAACAAATTATAAATTGAAAGTGAATATTTAAAAAAAAAAATTCGAAATTTCTATTTTTAAAATATTGCAAAAAGAACCATATTAACCGATATTTTGAGAAACCACTGCGTAATAAAATGTTTTACATTTATTTTGATCACTTATTTATTATTTTTTAATTATTCAATATGAAATCATAATCCATATTAATTCATTATTTTTTATTTTAGATTTAAAAAATGAAAATCAATCCGTTGAATGTTATAAACTTATTATTAGCCATTTCCAAACATTAAAAATACCAGAGAGTACTATAAGTTACAAAGAAATTCAATTATCAGAGAGAATCAAGTCTAGTTTAATAGATTCTTCAAGTGATTTTAATGATATTGAAATTATTGATGGGGAATCATTGAATTTTCAAGAAGAGTACAAAGATCATGATGCAAAAATAATCGAGGATGAAGTAAGACATCACATTCCTGGTCTTCCAGAAGCACCCACAGATCAGTGTATAATAGATGATGGAGAATTGAGTTTTGAATATAAGCAAAAAGCCGTAGAATTTTGGAGGAGTGGCAAAAAAAAGATAAGCTTAAATCTTAAAACAGTACAGAATAGATTTAGAAAAGTCAAATCCATCAGTCAGCTGCATCTCTGGGCTCATACAATTAATAAAGGTGGTAATCTTATTATTATTATCTGTACCTACAGAGACAAAATCGCACGAATTTGTCAATATACATTGGATAATTTTAATGCTGCATTAGGAGCTGGTTTTATTATTCATGACCACGATATACGGCGATGGGCTTTGCAAGCTCGGCAGGAAATAGGTTTAGAAGGTATTAGATTTAAAGCTTCGAAACACTGGCTAGCAAATTTCAAGGCTGCTCATAGAATAGTATCTAGAAAAGTGAATAAGTTTATTACCAGAAAAACAATAGAAAGCATTTCAGAACTAGAACGGAAGGCAGATGCATTTGTTACCGACGTTAAATTGTGTGCATCAGCAATTGAAATTGAGAATATGTATAATTCTGATCAATGTGGATTCCAAATAGAAATGCACTCTGGAAGAACACTAGTAGTTGAAAGAGAAAAGCAAGTGCAGTGTGTAGTGCAGTCAATATCATCTACCACACACAAGTATACTATACAGCCGCTTATATCAGCTACAGGACAACTACTGTCACCACTTTTTCTTGTTTTAAAGGAAACCAGTGGTCAGTTTGGACCTACCGTAGAAGCCAGCTTATTCAGGCCAGAAAATGTTCACGTAGAAGCGTCTAAATCTGGAAAGTTAACTACAAGTAAGTATAGATTTTTAATTTTATTTAATATTATTTAATATTATAGTAAATAAATTTACAAATAAAGTTATTATAATTTCAGATCTGTTTAAAATTTGGATGAAAAAAATATTTTATCCAAATGTAGGTCGCAATACAATATTGTTAATTAATAAGTGTAGTTGATACTAATGGCCATATCTACCAAGTGGTGTGTTGATTTTTATGGCAAAGGTTGCAATAAAACGCAACACATCTATATATTTGTTTTAGTCGACGTTTCGGACATTTTTTATTACATGTCCCTCTTTAGGAGCTAATTTAACAAAATTATTTAACAAAATTAATATACATGTATGTTTTTTAACAATAACTTCGATGGTATTACAATATAAACTTACATAAGAACTTAGTCAAGTACGTAAATTACAGGGAGAGACCCCACTAGTCAATGTTTAATAACTAAAAATTTTTGCCTTATATACCGAGTGTATGCGCTTGTGTAAGTCAGAGATATATAACAGACGATACTAATAGTGACTATAGGACTGGTGGGGAACGCAATTTACAGCGGCAGCGACAGGCGCGAGGTAGTAAGGAGACATGTAATCGTAGAGGTGGGAATTCGGCCAATGATGATAGTCATAGATGTAAGGATCTTAAGAGAGATAAGGATCTTAATTCCGGATTATTTTCACACACGTTAGAAAATAATCATTCGATCGATTTTAATAACATAAAGATATTAGACACGGAAAAAAATAATGGAAAGAGACTATTTTCTGAAGATTTGTTTATACATACACAGAAAAATTATATGAATAAACAATATGAGATAAATAGACTACCTAACGAATATAATTCCTTTATAAAAACTTGTAATTTTCTGACTTCAAAATAATATTATTACTGCATCTCTGCGTTGAGAAAGTATTAGGATCGCACGTTGGTGGGAGTTGTCACTAAGCAGTCTGTAGGCTGGCTTACATCTATGACTATCATCATTGGCCGAATTCCCACCTCTACGATTACATGTCTCCTTACTACTTCGCGCCTGTCGCTACCGCTGTAAATTGCGTCCCCCACCAGTCCTCTAGTCACTATGTATTAGTATCGTCTGTTATATATCTCTGACTTACACAAACGCATACACTCGGTATATAAGGCAAAAATTTTTAGTTATTAAACATTGACAAGTGGGGTCTCTCCCTGTAATTTACGTACTTGACTAAGTTCTTATGTAAGTTTATATTGTAATACCATCGAAGTTATTGTTAAAAAACATACATGAATATTAATTTTGTTAAATAATTTTGTTAAATTAGCTCCTGAAGAAGGACATGTAATAAAAAATGTCCGAAACGTCGACTAAAACAAATATATAGATGTGTTGTGTTTTATTGCAACCTTTGCCATAAAAATCAACACACCACTTGGTAGATATTGCCATTAGTATCAACCACACTTATTAAAAAACAACTCTACCACCAGCTTCTACAACTAAGTTAATATTGTTAATTGATTCTTGGAGCGGCCATTGCGATAGAGTTGTAGAGGAAACAATACCACCAAATAAAATTGTTAATGTCAAAAAAATTCCAATGGGAACAACGAGTAAAATCCAACCACTAGATGTGTATGGATTTCGTATGTGAAAAAATTTTGTTCGTAAATTTTTAGATAACGTAATACTAATGAATCATGATTTAAATTTACATAAAAGAAATGAAATCATAAAACTACAATCGTTAGTACATAACCAATTTTCTTCACCAAGATATGTTAATCTATTTAAATATTCCTGGTTTAAGAGTGGCAATATAGATGAAAAACCAGAAATATTTGAAAATCCAGTTGATTATAGTTTTGGAGATTCCTGCAATATTCATTGCGAAGTAGAAGGATGTACAAATGTTCCCGTTGTACGCTGTGGTTGGTGCAAGAAATCTTTATATTTTAAACACTTCTATGAAGATTACCATTATTGTACAAATTTCATACAAGAAAACACAGACAATGAAACGTATTGATCACTTAATTTTTTTATCCAACCAAAAATATGCTTTCATCTATTTTTAGATGATTTTCCACTTTCATGATTCATAAGAATTTATGAAAATAAGAAAATGTTACAAAATAACAACAGAAATTAAAACTTTCTTAATATTTTTAAACTATAGCAATTCTTGTGATATAAATATGTTTCAAAACGTAGATTTTTAAAATAAAGGTAGGGGTTGCAGTCCTACTGCTAAATCTACATTAAATAGCCAAATTTTTCAATAAAAAACAGCTTTCAATTTATCTCGCAGCAGAATATTAACTAGAAATCGAGATATATTAAAAAAAAATCTCTTCCCGAGATTGACCTTTGGGGGTAGATGTACTTATTAGCAGATAAAAAAAATACTTGTTACTTATTTTTTAATGTACTACAGCATATTCAAAAATTATTGAAATCGGAGAGTTCTGGTTGGGATATGTCAGCAATTTCTGTATGAGAAAAAATCTTTTATGAAGTCATAATAACCCCTACCAAAATAGGAATTGCAACCCCTTAGAATTAAAGTCACGTCGACATGAGAGTCTTTTAATAAGAAATAAACTGACGTTTGTTTCATTAAAACATTCCAATTCGTTCCCGAGGTATTGAAAAATGGTTTTTGGGGGTAAGTCACACCTTGCAATGAATTTCTTAAAAAATTCAAAAACATGTGAATTTAGTTTTTAATTTACTTGATAACAGTACAACTTTTAATCAATTTCAGAAACTTTAATAATTTCTATGCCAAAATGAACGTTAAGAAATCACATTCACTCCTATAAAAAATAATAGTTGCAACCCCTTAGCATAAAATTCACGTCCATATAAGCATCTTTTTATAACAAATAATTTGGCGTTTGATTCATCAAAAAATTCCAATTCGTTCCGGAGATATACAAAGAAAACTGTTTTTGGGGGTAAACTTTAAGGGTGATTTTCACCCCTTAAATCGACGAATTAGCAGATAAAAAAAATACGTGTCACTTACTTTTTAAAGTACTACCAGATATCCAAAAATTATTGAAATCCGAGAGTTGGGGTTGGGGTACCTTCCTTGTTAGAACTGCTCATCAGCAAGTTCAGAAGGATAGAGACGGCTGTTGTCAATGCAGTATCTGAGCATAACGTAGACCTTGTAAGGACTTTTGAGGCGAGGATTTCAAGAAGAAAACTATTACTACAGCTGATAGATATTGGCTGATACGCAGGTGGTGCACATTAACTTCTGTAAATTTTGATCATTCATTATTACTAAAGCATATTTAAATTGCTGTAATTTGCTTTAGATATTCATTAAATCATTGTTTCATTTGAGATCAAAACATACTTTGAGGTTATTTCACTAAGGTTCACTTTTTCACTTCTATTTGATGAAAAAAAAATAAGTACTTATTTCATGTATGTTATTTTCACTAGATAAGGACTAGATACTAAATGAAATAATAGTGGTATTTTTTCTTTCATTTTTCAGCTGTAACTTCTCTGAAAACATTGTTATGATTTAACGCAACAACACTACTGAATTTAAAGGGTTACTGTATCATATGTCAAATACTTCTCAATTGCTGGTTCTAATATGTAAATTCTGTCAGAACTAATAATAGACAGAATAGAGGAGATAAGTATAACAAAACTGTTTTGTAAACTTTAATGTCAATTATCTCAGAAGTAATTTTTTAATAATTTTCAGGTAGGGCACTTAGCGCTGTTCTGGAACGCTTTGACCAAATGAATGAGAGTTTGGGGAATGTCTTTTTTATACATATTTATGCTGAATAAGTGCAGCGGATTATGGAAATAGACCTCGAATTAATCTGTAAGTATAGAAATCTCTGAAAAAATTTGAAAAATTGTTTAATAATTAATCGCAGATGCATATTAAATGGAAGAATTCAACTTTTTCAATGTCTGCTCCACTTATTCAGTGTAAATATATATAAAAAAGATTTTCTCACTCTCTCATTCATTTGATCAAAGTGTTCCATTAGCGCTACGTGCCCTGAGGTTTTATACAAAAATTGATGCTTCAATCCAGTGGAGATTACAGACTTATAAATCAAAATATAGGAGCCAGGGAAGTGCTAAAATGTTGTTTTTTATGTATGTTTTTGAGGTATAAAGTTGTTTTTTGTATAGATTTGAAAAAAATAATTACCTGTCTAATTATACTAAACTCTATTTTTTCAGGCTTTAACCAAGGCTTGCCCCCTTAATGTAGCCCGGTAATAAATAATTGAGAAAATTAAAATATATTGATGTTACTTGGCTGCCCACAGATGTAAGAGCATCTCTGCAGAATACAGTCTTAATTTAGCTGAAAGCTAATTTAAGATCTTGTATTAGTTGTTCAATGTAAACTAGTAATAACAAAAATTACTAAGTAGACAAATTAAAATGCGTTGTGAATATGTGGCATAAATTTTAATAGCATAATTCATGTAAAATAGAAAATTCAAGATTAAAAGAATGGAAAAGATATAAAGAAAATTCTAAAAAACGTAAAAATTGTCGTGTTTCTAAGACTTTTTAAATAAAAAACGAAGTTATTTAAATATTTATATTGTGTATGAGCCAATAGTGTAGGAATATTTATGTAACATAAGATTCCGTACATGTGAAATTGTTCTGAGCATAAATAATAAAGGAAAATTTTTCATAGATATTCGTTGATTAATTTCGATTGAGGTACTAATATGATTGGCCGCTTGAGAACTATCGGAACTTTTCTGAACACATTCGATAAAATTAATATGAAACGAAAAATTAGGAAAAGCATAATGTTACGAGTGGTAGCTTCCAGAAAGAAAGCGCGTGCGGCCATGAACTGGAAAACCACGCGCTACCGATTCATGCAGACGCTCGAAGAACGAAGACACGTAGCCCAACATAAACTCCGGGTCAGCAATATGCCGAGCGTTGATAGAGGACGTCGAATGTCGAAGGCGCATGACATCAACCAATGCGAGTCAGCAGAACAGCGAATCCGCGAGGCACTGAATCATCGGCACGAGATCTCGACATCAAATTAGGGGGAAGAAACAAACGGCCGATGAGCAATGATCCCCCACTGACGAACTCCGAGGCAGAGACATAAAACCCGAGGGAAACGCATCCGGGACGGATAGAGAGAGGAAGGAAGCGAGGTGCGAGGAACGAGGACGAGCGGCATGACCAATTCACGAGAGGACGTCGATCGGTTGCATCGCGAACGCGTGTTAGGTTATCTCTCTCACGCGTAAGTAGTAATAGGACAGGTATTGCGAGACGTGTGACTCATCGGGCGGTATGTGTCAAGTGTCAAGTGGCACTTAACTCAAGAGGTCATTAACTCAAGTGTTATGTAAACAGTAGTTGCACAGTAGCTAATGACCCATGTAAGTATGTGTTAATGACCCCATTGTTTTGAAAACAGCTACTGTTTTTCTACTGTATTTGTAAACAATGGGTCCATTAACACATACTTACAAGGGTCATTAGCTACTGTGCAGCTACTGTATATATAGCACTAATGACCTATGTAAGTATGTGTTAATGACCCCATTGTTTTGAAAACAGCTACTGTTTTGCTACTGTATTTGTAAACAATGGGTCCATTAACACATACTTACAAGGGTCATTAGCTACTGTGCAGTTACTGTATACATAGCACTTGAGTTAATGACACCACCGTGTCACACGGTCGCTATACCTGCCCCATTACTACTACGAGAGAGAGAGAGAGAGAGAGAGAGAGAGAGAGAGAGAGAGAGAGAGAGAGAGAGAGAGAGAGAGAGAGAGAGAGAGAGAGAGAGAGAGAGAGAGAGAGAGAGAGAGAGAGAGAGAGAGAGAGAGAGAGAGAGGGAGGGGATAGCGTGGGATTGTTTTTCGGTAGTGAGTAAAAATAACAATTTGTATTAATAATTAATATTTTTATTAATTATAACGCACACACACACACGTACAAGCGCATATTTGATACGTATATGCATATGCGTGTCACGTGTTCGCAGACACGTACGGACACGCAATGCACACACACACACGCACACATGTACAAACACGTACAGTCGCACACGTATCCGGTGATACGTGTAGGCACATGCGTGTCAAGTGTTCGCAGACACGGCCGGGCACGCAGTGCACACACACACACACACACACACACACACACACACACACACACACACACACACACACACACACACACACTCGCACACACACGCACAGTTCTGCGGTCGCCCGCACATATTGCACTATACGGCTGCACTGGTGTCGTCTGCTACTGCTGTAGACGCAGGAATTTCTTCTGCTGCTGCTGCTGTTGATGATGACGATGATGCTGCTGCTGCTGCTGCAGCAGGCTCCGGTGATGGTGATCGTGGAGTGTCCATTTGTTGTAGGCACCCACACGGCGTTTCGCGGCACGCACCACACCGAAAGCACGTGCAGTGCCAACACTGTTCCCAGGAGCGGCCCTCCGGATCGCTCCTCAAAATCCTAAAAAGAATGCCACATACAAGGCATTTGGCACGAGCGCAATTTTTCGGCGGCCTTGTAGCAGGCGCGTGCCGGCGCTCTTGTTGGTGCGCCTGATTAATTGCTGAGTCTAGGTGGTTAATCATGCGAATGGCATGATCCCGCTTTCTTTTATATCTCGCAAGGCGCTGATATAAATGCGCAATCTCCATTGCGCTGCTGCAGCTGCTGTCTGCAGGCCGTATGCTTTGACCTCTCTCTTGTCGATGGCGGTGGCGTTGATTTTCTTCTCTACCGCAGGAGTTTTTCTAGCGCGGCCACTCGTGCTGCCAAGTCTTCAGCGTGATGCGCTGTACGGTTCACTGTCTCTCTGTGGTGCTGGAGCTGCTGGGATGCCCGCACAATTTGTGCCCGTAAGCCAGCCACTTCTGTGGTGTCCAAGCCTTGGTGGATGCGACGGCTGAGACGTATCAGCGAGTGCTTTAGATGCTCGATAAAACTGTGGCTGTTGCACGCTCTCCGTCGAGTCCTGTCGAGCTCCTCACGCAAAGTCGATATTTCACGACTGACCTGGTCCATCATCTGTAGCCAACTGGCGCGTATGATGCTGGTACCTCTAGTGGGTAAGCCCTTTCGTCCGCCGCTCCTTGTTTCAGCAGTGGTGGTGGGGAGCAGCATCCTTTGCGTAGTGGGGGAGGGCCTTTCCCCCACCACTGCTTGTTGGTGACCGTCTGCATGCACATGTTTTTATCACCGAATAAATTTAGGGCCCTGAACCACTTCCTAATAAAATAAAGCTGGTGTCGGCTGCTATAATAGCGAAGCCCTCGCTTGCAAACAGCACGCACTCGTGCATGCTGACCTTCACGCCAGGCGTCGAGGAGCACTTCTATATTCTGCCGCCGTCGTCGCCATCTGGTTTTTACGACTCTACCGTTTCGGGCAATATTAATAGCGAGCTCTCATCAATGGATTAAGCAGACGAAGAAAGTGACCTGTCCCTGAGGAATATTTTCACTCGTGTGCTGTTTACTTAAGCCGAGAGAATTTTTTTCATATACCGTTTAGAGGCTGTTTGTCAGGTCATTTTTCGGAGGGATTTACAGCACAGCCTCTCCACTACTCTTTCCATTTTGAAAGTGAGGCATTCGCGTTAATGGAGTTTGACACGTGTCGTCGAAAGTAATAAACTATGTTTTTTGTAGAACATTCTTTCACGTCTGCTAGCTATGCATCGTAAATTTTTATCTCGCATGCATGCTTTTCCGTAGATGTATCACGAATGTTTTGGTTTCGAGAGCTGTGAAACCTTATCCTTTTTTCAGCGACGAATATAGAAGGGCCATTTTTCAGCTCGGACCTCCGAGGACTTTGGAAAAATACACGTGCCACTTCGCGAGACATAACGATTTTTTTTTTATCAAGCAGCCGTTAGGACACTATTGAATCTCAGTATTGGTTCGAAGAAAATGCGCTTGTAAAACAATGGAGCGTAGATGCGGAACAAGTGGCGCTGGTGGGTGCAAACTCTGGCGAGATGACGAGATGACTAATTTTTTTAACATAGGTTTCACGGGGTACGTTTCAAGATAACGTATTCATTCAGAAGTTTCGTGAGAGATGGATAATTACGCTAAGAGAACGCTTCGGTGTGCCGTGTTACGACTCGCGGCAAGAGCACGACACGGCAGGAACCCTGACTGGATGCGTCGTTTGCGACGTATGTCGCGTGAAAACTTGGAGGAGCAATTACGACTGATACTCAGATCGAGTGGGTATCGCGCGATAGTGCGCCTACACAATTCATTCGCGCATTCGCGTGAAGTACAGCGAGTCATCGAAGACGACGTCTTCGTCCGTCAACTAAGTGGATTGCATGTGTTTCGCGGCGTAGCGAACGCCCGTCAAGAGCGTTTAGGTAAGTCTAAAACTTTTTTTTTTTTTTTCAAAATAATTTTTATTTACATATTTTTATTTACATATTTTTTTATTTACAGCATTAGAGCACTTACGAGCGGCCTATTTAATCCTGCTCGGCGAATGATGAATTTTGCAGCACCCGTCGATACGGAGGAGGAGGAGGAGGAGGAGGAGGGTGGCGAGCAGGTAGAAGTTGTGGTCGAGGTGCATGAAGTCCCACGCCCCGAAAGCCCCGCGCTTGTCGTCTGGGGACCCGAAGGCCCTGAGATTCCCGTCTGGGGGCCAGGCGGTGACGTTCCTGATAACGATACAGAAGAGGAACGAGCGGTGCGCCGAGCCGATGATCAGCGGTTGGAAGACCTAATGTTCATGGACATCGCGATTTCCGACGCACTTGCGATTTACGACAGGCCACTAGTGACCGCTGCAGAAGAGAGACTTCTCGCGAGTCAGCCTCCAAATGTGCTGGCAGAAGACACCAGTACCGTAGCCAATACAGCGCGCGCAGACCGCGAAAATCAACTGTCGAACTTTGAGCAGGCTGCGAATATGATCACGAACGGCTACAATCACAGTTATGATTCCCATCGACGTATCAACGAATGTAAATGTACAAAATATTTATTTAAAACGTTTTCTGATTTTGTTTTTTAAAAAGGCAAATATTTTTAATTATAGTTATCCGAAATCGTGATATGATGCAGAGGGAAATCCGGTCATCGCTTCCTTTCCTCAACGGGCTGCCCGCATTATACCACCAAATAGCTCATAATCCGTGTGCAATAATTCAACGCTGGTTTCGTGACCAGGCTGAAGACGAGACTTCAGCGTTATACAACGACGCGGATCTGTCCGATCTTATATCGCGTGTGCGCGAAAGTTTTGCTGGTTATGCTGAACCATAATTGAAAAAAAAAATCAGAAACGTTAACTAAAGCAAAAAAAAAAAAAAAGTTAAAAGTATAATTTAAACTATTTTTATTTAGCGAGTGAGGGACATTCCACGAGACAAGTAGGCGGCGGTGGTGGTGTCGGTGTCATGGATGAAGAGCAAGTTTATGATCCACCCGGCGAGGACTACGACATCGTACGACCACCCGGAGTGCGCTTCATTGCGGTTGTTGAGGGACAGCAGTACCTGCGACGCTTCGCTACACAGGCCCATAGAGTAAGTTTCACTATTATAGAACCACGTGTCGATGTAAACCCTGTATTGTGGGTAGAGGCTGCGATCAGAGACATTCATAATTATATAACAGAGTGCGTACCGGGGCGTACATTAGTCGGTATTTCAATTTGTAACGATCGTTTTTCGCGTGGCGCAGGTGGGCTTTCGTTCAGACCAGTCGCTGACTTTAATTACGCTGATTTATGGAATTTAATAAATTCCATAAGCCAGAGTAACGAAATTTTAGGTATCGCAGAGGCCCTTGTGTTACAGGTGTGCTATGTACAAATGCCTGTAGGCGCTGGTCGAGATGCCTTAAAGTTGAGCGACGTGCAAAAGCACTCAATCACTGTTATTAACAACAGCGATCACTTATGTTTACCGCGTGCGCTTGCGGTTGGACTGGTATACGTGGAGCGCAAGGCGCTGGATTGCGCTGAGACGCGTGCAAAATGGGCAGTGATTCGCGACGGACGACGAAAAATGCAAAAAGAGCACGCGGAAAGACTCGTGACCGATGCGGGTGTAAAAATTCCAAGAGACGGTTGCGGCTTTGAAGAGCTCACAAGCTTCCAAGATTCTTTTCTCGCGCACGGGATAGCATTGGTTGTTTTCGAGAAAGATAATTTTGGGAGCGGTGAATTGGCGCTCTTTGACGGCCGCAACACTCTCCATGAATTAAATATCGCACTTAGTGGTATTATTTATTTGATGTTCGAAGAGCGTACGCGTCATTTTAATTTAATTACGAATTTATTCGGAGCGGCAGGGACACGTTTTTTCTGTTCTTATTGTAATAAGGGGTACCGTTATGTAAATCAGCACAAATGTACGCGAATATGTGAGAGCTGTTACGTTTCGCCACCGTGCAGAAACGTGCAAGTTGACATGATAGAGTGCGTGGATTGCGGACGTCAATTTTTCGGTCACGAGTGTTTCGCGAACCACAAGCGTGCAGGGTCTTCAAAAAAAATAATAAAAAACTGTGTGACGTTGTGCGTTTGTGTGAGAATTGTACGCGGGTTGTAAACGTGTATCAACCGAAACACGAGTGCGGCATCGGGTTTTGTAACACATGTCAAAAGCGGCACGGCTTTAACGATTTGTGCTTCATGCGGCCGATCAGCGCCGACACACGTGGTAAAAAAAATAAATATCTTTATATTTTTTACGATTTTGAAACGATGCAAGACACTCCGTATGGCGAAAGCGCGCGTGTTCATGTACCTAATTTGTGTGTCGCGCATCAAGTATGCACGGATTGCATCGACGTTGACGACATACAAATATTTTGCGCCACTTGTGGTGTACGTGAATTTGTCTTCAACCGTGAACCGGTAAAACAACTCTTGGAGCTTTGTGTGCGGGAAAAAACCGATTTTGCCGAAATTGTGTGCATAGCACACAATGCCCGGGCTTTCGACTCTCAATTTATATTGAAGGAGTTGGCCGAAAGTTCCGAGCACGGATCGCCCACTGTAATATTAAGCGGTCACAATATTACGCTGTTAAAGTACGGACGCACAAAGTTTATTGATAGTATCAATTACTTTCAATTGAAACTGAGTGCTCTGCCTGCGACATTCGGACTGCCCGAGGGCTCAAAGAAAGGTTATTTTCCGCATTTCTTCAACACTCTCGAGAATGCGCATTACATTGGCCCTCTGCCCCCTGCCGAGTTTTATGGCCCGGGTACTATGTCTGTGGACGAGCGCGCCGCTTTTCTCGACTGGCATGAGAACACCCGACCAAACTACATATTCGACTTTCAAAAAGAGATTGTCGAATACTGTAAAATGGATGTGGAAATATTGAGGCGCGCGTGCATACGGTTTCGCGAAATTTTTATAGAAGTCGCGCAAACAGACCCATTCGTCGCGGCATGTACAATCGCATCTACGTGTTTGTATGTTTTTAAAAAAATTTTTGAAGGATAACACCATTGGTCTCATACCGCCAAACGGATATAGGCGCGCGGATAAGCACTCGCAAAAATCCATAGAGTGGCTGTTATATTGTGAGCGCGAGATCGGGCGCAAAATTATACACGCGGGTCGTGCGCGTGAGTTTCGTTTGCGGGAGGGTCAACTCGTAGATGGGTACCTGCCGCCTCTACCAGGCGCCGGAGAACCTAGCTTAACAGACAAAGGAATCGTTTTTGAATTCCAAGGCTGTTACGTGCATGGTTGCCCGCGTTGTTTCCCCGATAATCGGAGCACACGGAAAAATAAATATGGTCAAACATGCGTACAGGCGTACGAGTCCACTGTGGCAAAGGTTGCAGTAATGAGACGGCTAGGATACGACGTGCGTGAGATGTGGGAGTGCGATTTTGCGCGCGTGAAAAGTCAACAGCCGGAAATTACGCGATATTTAGCCACTCACCCAGTCATGAGCAAAATAACTTTAAATCCACGGGATGCTTTTTTCGGTGGGCGTACGGAAAATATCGTTACTTCGCGCAGTGTTGCGCCAGGCGAAGAGATAAAATATACCGATATTTGCTCTCTTTACCCATATATCTGCAAGAGGGGACGCTACCCCATTGGGCACCCGCGCATTTACATCGGCGAAGAATGTGCGACACTGACAGGAGGGCAAAACAACTATCTCTCGCGTGTGGAAGGGATGGTCAAATGCAAAGTTTTACCGCCTCGTAATTTGTTACTACCCGTGTTGCCGGTAAAAATGCACAATCGGCTAATTTTCGGGCTCTGTCGCACGTGTTGCGAGGAATTGCGGGAAGCCGATTGTAATCACGAGCAAATCGGTGAGCGCGAATTTACAGGTACATGGGTTGTTTACGAATTACAGAAGGCTGTTGAGCTTGGCTATTGTGTAACGGAAATATATATAATTTGGCAGTATGAGACCACGCAGTTCGATCCGTGTACCGGGGAAGGCGGACTGTTTGCAGCTTACGTTAATACCTTTCTCCGTCTGAAGCAGCAGGCAAGCGGCTGGCCTGCCTGGTGTACAGACGAAGAGCGTAGAAAACGGTACATCGACGAGTACGAGCGCGACGAGGGGATAAGACTAGATCGCGAAAAAATAGAAAAAATCCTGGTTTGCGCTCCGTTGCAAAATTATGCTTAAATTCACTGTGGGGAAAATTTGGACAGCGGTCAAATATGAAACAAACGGTGATTGTAAAAACACGTGAAGAGTTGCTAAAACTTCTTACAGCGCAGGATAAAGAAGTTTTCGATATTCTTATGGTTAACGAGAACCTTTTATACGCGAATTGGCGCTTTCGCGAAGATGCTGTCGATGTTTCGGGTAATGCGAACGTAGCAATAGCAGCGTATACAACCGCGCAGGCGCGCCTCGAACTGTACAGTTATATTGAAAAACTCACAGCAGCACGTGTTCTATACATGGACACAGACTCGTGTATTTTCGTGTGCAAAAAAGACGACGCTACAGAGTATACAGCCCCGCTGGGAACTTTACTCGGCAGTATGACAGACGAGTTAAAGTCCTATGGCGAGGGTACCTATATAACCAACTTTCTCTCGGGCGGTCCGAAATTTTATGGCTTTCGAGCTGTCGTCCCTTCCACCGGGGAAACTGTCGAGTGCTGCAAAGTTAAGGGTATTTGTCTCAATAGCAACAATTCGCGTATAATAAATTTCGAAAGCATCGGCCGTTTGATTGCTTCGTATTTTGAAAACGATAGAGAAGCTATCGTTTTGAAATATGAAGCGATCAGACGCACACGCGCGCACGACGTCATCACATGTAGCGAAAAAAAGTCATGTTCCGTAGTACTTAAGAAGCGTAGATACTTTCGTAATGCAGTATCACTACCTTTTGGTTATAAGAGCGATTCGTAGTATGTGTATTTTTATAAAAAAACTTGTACTTATGTAAAATTCGTCTTTTTTATATTTTAATAAAAAAAAAAAAATTATTTTTCCATCAAAATGTTCTATTATTTCTACCCATCACCACTTTCCATGTAGTTATAAGAAACCATTATATTTTTCTTAACAGCAAAGTAATATAGTGAATGTTTTATATCGTTTTTCGAAGATTATAAAAGCTGCCGTTACTATATTTTTTTATTTAGTTAAATATACTAAGAAGTTATTGTAGTGACAAAGTTGCACTATATCGCAGCAGCAGCAGTAGCCGCGGGTAAATGTGCTCATCGTCGGCGTTCGCAAGCTAGTTGGCGTGCGGTAATTCTGCTTATTTCAGCGGCTGCACGCTAGTCACACCGCGGCCGACCAGCTTGCCACCGCGTCGATTCAGCTCACCACCGCGGCCGATGAGCTTGCCACCGCGACGATTCAGCTCACCACCGCGGGTAAAGATGCTAGTCCACGCGCGCCCGCCCGCCCGCCCGCCCGCCCGCCCGCCCGCCCGCCGCCGCCTCAGCCGCTCATTGGAGCCAGCAGTCTATTTGTCAATGGGTGGCTATAAAATGATTGGAAAAGCGTGATCCAGTCTCATTCGCAGGGTAGAGCTCGTGTAAAAATATGGACGTCCGATGGAAACACCCGTTTACCTGCTGCGTGTGCGGGCCCACAGGCTGCGGGAAAACTCGCTTCGTCCAGCGCTTTCTCGCACATTTACCGGAGATGTGTACAGTGCGCTTCGATCGTTTATTGTTTTATTACGCTGAATGGCAGGAGGCTTACAGAACAGCTTTTAAGTCCGCTGGACCAACCATCGAGTTTAGAGAGGGTCTCCCTCAGATAGGCGATTATTCCTCGGACAACGAGAAGAAAAAATTACTCGTTCTCGATGATCTTATGCGAGAATCTTCGAGCGACGTTATTTTAGACTTGTTTACGAAGGGGAGTCACCACAAAAATATCAGTGTGATATTCATAACACAAAATGTTTTCCACAAGGGAAAGGCACAGCGTGACATAAGTTTAAATACAAAGTATTTAGTGCTATTCAAAAATCCACGCGACAAGGCGCAAATACAGCATCTCGCGCGTCAAATCCACCCCGAAGACTCGGCTTTTCTGCGCGATGCCTTCGTAGACGCTACGCGCGCACCACACTCTTACCTCTTTATAGACCTCTCGCAAGACTGTCTCGATGAGTTTAGATTTCGCGCAAACATATTCCCCGACGACAGCGCGCATTGCGCATACATGCCCAAATACTTTAAATCACACTGATTCACGTGGACGATCATCAGTCGGAAAAAAACTATGGCCCCGTACGGTCGTCGCGCCTCTTGTCGCGGCACATTACCACGGGGTAAGCATTTTTCCAAGAAAAATCTCGCACTACTCGGCGCACTCTGTCACGGCGATAAGAAACATCGCACTGCCATAACCCGAGCGGCTGACAAGCCACTTGTCAAGTGTATATGTGAGTGTGCATTAAACGTTTTACACGGCGTCATAAAATTATCCGATAGCGAGAAGAGACGCTTGAGCAAACATAAACACGCGCTGCGCAAGTTATCGCACTCAAGTGGAAACGAAGACGATTGGCGCACAAAGAAGCGAGTGATTATTCAGAACGGCGGGTCGTTTCTACCAATCTTATTAGCCCCACTCGTGAGTACTCTCATATCGAAAATATTCGGATCGGGTGACACGCACTAAGATGGAACGAGCACGTAAAATGATCCTTGTGCCTGAAGGCTCGATTGGCCCACCGAGACCCGCATCCGGAGCCACCGCCACCGCCACCGCCGCCGCCGCCACATCCGTGGATGTCGAGGAAAAAAGTTTACAAACGCGCGGTGATAATTTTTCTCGCTTAGACAGCGAAATGTATGACGTTTTACGCTCAAAGGAGGCGCGATGATTATGAAAAATGTCTGAATTATCTGCAGATTTTACGACGTTATCTTTTTTTCCGCGACAACGAGCGTGTCGCCGAGCCGAATCACGAGGTTGACGAAATCGAAGAGACTCTCGCACCGCTCAGCGAGGAAGACATTCTCCAGGGTATACCCAAAGTACACGCACGCAAAGCGCGACTCTTGCTTCGGCACTGGAGGACTGCGGTTCCCGAGCGCTTAAAGTGGGACAATGCAGGCACTGTGAGCATCGATGGTCACCAGGTACCCCGCTCGGACATAAGCGAGTTACTCATCGACACGTTGAGCAAAAAGAACACGGGAGACGAAGCGCCTGTCGGTCGCGTTGAGTTTGCAAAATTTCTCAAAACTAGCGAGACACCCGTTAATCTCATAGAAAATCCCAAAGTTTTGAAAATTGGGAAAATATTGACCGCACCAGAGAAAACGGCCAAACGGCGCCTGCCGCGTAGAGAGACTATAGCGGGTGTAGAAAATATAGCCCCGTCCCCAGTCTCACCCATTCTAACGCGCAGTAAAAAACAAGCCAAGAAAAAATGGCTACACTTTGATATGTAAACACGAAATGCCTTACGGAAAACAATACTACAATCTCGAGCATGAGGCTGGTTACGCAGGTGCGCGAAACCTCCTGCGCGTAAATGCCAAAAAGGAGAAGAAAAAATTTACGCGTGGCTAAGCAATCAAGACGCCTACACACTTCATCACCCGATAAAAGAAGATTTCCGCGTCTGTCGTATAATGTAACAAACGTCGATGACGTGTGGGAGTGCGATCTACTTCAGCTAACATCGATAAAGGATTACAACGACGGGTACTGCTATATTCTCGTGGTCATCGATGTACTCGGCAAGTTCGCCTGGGTTGAACCGTTGAAAGATAAAACAGCTCGCAACGTTGCCAGCGCTTTTGAACGAATTACCGACAGAGCGAAACCGCGCGTGCCCCTGTGCGTGCAGTCCGATCGTGGCAAGGAATTCCTTGGTGCCGCTTTTCAAAATTTTCTCAAGCGCATGGAGATCGGTTTTCGCGTCGCTAGAAATCCGGATATCAAGGCAGCGGTGGTCGAGCGGCTCAACAGAACACTGCGCGAGCGCATATGGAGATATTTCTCGCATCGGAACACCAAGCGCTACATCGATGTTCTGCAAAAAATTGTGTACGCGTACAATCACACCCTGCACAGTGGCACGCGAATGCGGCCCGCTGAGGTCAACCTTTACAATGCTGCGCGCGCGCGCGTAAACTTGGACAAACGTGCGCGCTCCAATTATCGGTGCCACCGCACAGCGCCCCACTGTAAATTTGCCGTAGGTGACCTCGTCCGTGTCAGTCGCTCAAAGAACACCTTCGAGCGAGGATACGAAAAAAATTTCAGCGAGGAGATTTTCAAGATAATACGCGTATCACCGCGACAAGGACTGTACACGTACGTATTGGCGGACTTGAACGGGGAAATAATCGACGGATTCTTTTACAACGAAGAGCTCGTTTTGGTCGGGCAAGATCGTCTGGCAGACGATAAGAGCTTCAAAATCGAGCGTATCGTACGCACGAAAGGTCGCGGCGCCAACAAACAAGCGCTCGTCAAGTGGTTAGGCTATCCCGATAAATTTAATTCTTGGGTGAACGTCAGTCAACTCGAGAGCATTTCGTAGAAAAACAGCGAGCAAGTATGGACCCGAAAGAAGATTTTTACATGGTACTGCCTAGCAACAGCAGTATGTCTTACTTTTCCGATAACACGACCAGCTGTTTCACCACACACTTGCCTCACGAGATCAAATTACACGGAGAGTGGCACGTTGGACTGGTGGAAATTCACGTACCCTGTAGCATCGTGCATTTTCAAGACAATGACGCCTTTTACACTTTTAGTTCGTACAGCGTGGACGACAACGAACAGACTGAGAAAACATTCTGCCATTTTCCAGTCGGCATTTACGACTCTCTCCAACAGCTGGCAGACGCCATAAACAACTCGAATGACACTTATAAACATCACATGCTTGAACCCGTAAAGGAGAGTAATGGCTATTATGCCATCAAACGCAAGTGCGACTGTCAACAGCCACATGCGACTCATTTCAATGACAAAATTATGCGCATTTTTGGCTTCGATGACGAACCCGGGAAAAAAACTCTGTTTACAACCTTTAACCATGGCGCACTGCGGGAAATTGTAGCTGAGAGGCCAGCCTCGCTTTCTCGTGCCATACCTGACCAACTGTACGTTTATACAGATATTTGTGAGCCCTACACAGTGGGGGACACACAGGCCGCCCTATTGCGCATCGTTTCCTTGGATAACTCAAAATTCAAATACGGCTGCAGTGCTGTGCAGCGTTTCACACCCACTCACAACATACCACTTCTCTATCACAATTTTCACAATATTATCATCGATATAAGAGACCAGCACGGGCAGCGCATTCAATTCGAGTACGGTACGCTGACCGTGACACTCCATTTCAGACGAAGTCGTTAAGATGTCTCATTACACTAGATACTACGATGAGTAGGTGACGGGGGTGGTGTGAGAAACGTTTTCGCTGGCGCACCCTTTCAGAGAGGGCGTGGCATCGGCTCTTGGCTGGGGGGTCTCTTTCGCCGTATTCTTCCATACGTCAGGAGTGGCGCTAAGGCGGTCGGGAAAGAGACCTTGCGCGCAGGTATGAAAATCATAGACGATGTCGCAAACAATGGTGTCAATTTCAAGGAGGCCATAAAATCGAGAGTCGGAGAATCGAGGAGGCATCTCAAGAGAAAAGCTGCCGAGAAAATTACAGAAATCATGAAGGGTTCGGGCTATAAAACTACAAGACGCATCAAACGGCCGCGTCAGTCGACAAAGGCACGCGCGACCGCTCGTACCTCGCGATCCAAACGTAAGAAAAAAAAATTGCCCACCGCGTCGCGTGGAACTCGTAAAGTAAGCAAGAGAAAGCGCAAAACCCCGACTTTTCGCCCCATTAACGATATTTTTGGACCAAAGTAAATTTTAAAAATGGCTTTCTTGCACTCTCACTCGTCAGAGTGTATGTCGAGCAAACTCGACCTTTTCACCCTCCCCGCTACTCAAACCTCCATCGAAGGGAGCAGTTTTTTAACTATAAGCCCGTCTCTTCGATCACCGATGAGAGTGATGCACCCATCGAATTCGTCGTACCCAGCGCCAGCGAGCATTACATCGACCTCGCGCACACTATGCTCTTCGTCAAGGCACAAATATTGCCCGTCGAGGAGCCCGACACAAATCTAAAAGTTGGCCCCGTAAACAACGTTTTACATTCAATGTTCAATCAAATTGATATTTTTCTCAATCAAAAGCTTGCGTCACCGCCCAACAACGCGTACCCGTACAGAGCTTACATAGAGTCATTGCTGAGCTATTCCCCCGCGGCCAAAGAATCTCATCTCACAGCGAGCCTCTGGTACGATGATACACACGGCTGTATGGAGGATGGACCGAAAAATCACGGAGTCGGAGCGAACAAAGGCCTCAATCACAGGCAATATTTTACGAAAGACGGAAAAGCATTCGATATGATTGGTCATCTGCACTGCGACTTGCTTAATCAGGATAAAATGCTCATCAATGGTGTCGAAATGAGAGTGCGACTGGTGCGTAGCAAGGATGCATTTTGCCTGATGGATTCCACAAACGACGGGCGCTTCGGAATAAAAATAAAAGAAGCTACTCTCATAGTTCGCCGTGTCAAAATAAATCCGGGTATTTTGATCGCACACGCCAATACACTGGCCAAAGCCACAGCCAAATATCCCATTACACGCGTCGAAGTGAAAACATTTACGCTTCACACTGGTATACTAGGTGATAGCATCGATAATGCGATTCTGGGCCAACTGCCGAAACGTATAATAATCGGTTTCGTCGATAACAGAGCGTCCAATGGAAATCGTGCGCTCAATCCATTCAACTTTCAACACTTTGACATAAATTATCTCTCGATATATATCGATGGGGTTCAAATACCGAGCAAACCATTACAGCCTCATTTTACAGGCACCGCTCCAGCTTTTATCGAGACATTCCAAACACTCTACACAGGCACCGGAATACATTTTCTCAACGAGGGCCTAGGCATAAACCGTTACAACTATTCAATGGGCCATTTTCTTACGGCATTCGATCTCACGCCCGATTTATCAGCGCACTGCCACTCTCATTGGAATCTCGTACGCTCAGGCAGTGTACGCATTGAAGTGGGCTTCGAGACGGCGCCAACAGTTACAATAAACTGCATTGTTTACGCAGAGTACGATAACGTTCTTGAAATCGACTCCACTCGACAAATTTTAACGGATTTCAGCGCCTAAGTGATAGAGCAGCAGCAGCAGAAGGCTCCCGCTTATCGCCAGCGACAGGTCGCTACATGACGCTGCGTGTTGGTGGCACTACTGTATGCGTAAAAAAGTGGGTGGGGGTACGTGCACTCTGACGCAGACTTGCACAGCTCTCACACATCAGTTCGCTTTTTCTCTTACACACGCACACACACGCACATGCGCTTCCTGCAATGGACTACGTAATAGATATTCAAGGCTTCCGCGATTCGGAAAAAAAGCTTCTACCCAAGGAAGTAGCTATCGTGTGCCTACAAAAAAAAATTTGTGATCATTGGATAGTGCAAGCACCGCATAGTTTTGACGATTTGCCAGACGACATCAAAGAGACAAACACATTTCTCAGTGTCGAAGTTCACGGACTTCATTGGTTTGACGGCGAAGTAACTCTGCGCCAGCTACATCGGCATATATACAACATTGCCAGAGTATCTCGTACAATTTACGTACGTGGCGAAGAGAAGGCCCGTTACATTGAGATGCTTTTCGGTCGTCGTGTCATCAATTTGGAAAAATTTAAATCGCCATCGTTTAAAAAACTCTGCACAGCGTTCCCGGACAGCGCACTTTGCGCCACACATTCAGCTAAAATCTTTCCGTCAGAAAAAAAACAGTTTTGCGCTCTTTACAAAGTTAATCAGTTAAAAAAGTGGCTGCGTTCGATACTTCCACCAGAATGGAAAGCTCTCCCTAAAGAAAGAGTGACAAGTGACATGTTCCTTACGTCTGTTTACGAGTACCCGCGGCGAGATACAAATAGCGACGACTCTGATAGTAATGACATATACTACTCAGTCGTCAACGGATTCACATCTTCAGACTGAAAAAAATGAACACGTATGAAATAACACGAGCCATCAGAGAGCTCTATGCTAATTCAATCGGCGTTTACGCGGCCGATCACATCCCAAGTCGCTTGAGCCAGCCAGCGGCAATCGTTGCAAATCTCGACACATCAGACAAGCCCGGCTCTCACTGGGTGGCTTTTTACATAGACGACCATGCAAGAGGTACCTTTTTCGATAGCTATGGAGTACCACCATCTTCGCGACATCACCTCGCCCGTCTCAGAAGAAATTGCAAGTGGTTCAAGTGGAACAAGAAGAAGTTGCAAAGTTTCGATTCTAAAGTGTGCGGCGAATATTGTGTTATGTTTTTGCATTATATGTGTAGTGGCTATACTTTACGAAAATTTTGCAGCATCTTTACGTTTGATACTCGCTCCAACGATAAAATAGCTGGTAAATTTTATAACATTATAAAGGACAAAAAGTTTAAGAAAGTAGGGCGTGCGTACAATTTCCCGCGTGCTACTTCGCGAGGGCACGGCTCGTGCTCTCAGGCATGTAGGCCTATGACTAATTATTAAGCTCTAACTTTAAGATACATTTTGCATTGCTGTTGAAATTACTTTGGGCCTAGATTTGCAAGCTAATATATATTGCGTGTGTATGTGTGTATATTTTAACTTAATACTGAAAAAGAGCTGTTTGCTCTGTCATGAATCAGCTGTGATTCCTGTGCACTATTATGCATCCGTAATTAATTTTAAGCGTCGCTCGGCTAAACCATATGTATTCGAAGATTGTAAGTTTTTGTTTCTTTCCACATTTATGTATTCATAGTTTGTAAGTTTGATTGAATAAAAAAATTTTACCCAAATCACTTTTTTCATTTACAGACCTTTTTCATTTTTTCCACTCCTGAAAAACAGTTAAATTCATTTTCCTCCCGCGAGAGAGTATTCAAAATGCTTATACGTGAAAAATTTATCATCATATACACATTTACGCGTAACTTAAACTGCACTCCTCTTAAAAACCGTTGAACAAAGAACGCATTCACGTGAAAAATTTATCAATGTATACACTTTGACTCGTAAAATCTCCACAGGCGTCATCGAGAGCACCCCCCCTCTTGAAACTGCCTGTTAAAACTCGCTGAACAATGGACGCGTTCATAGCGGTGGTGTGAAGTGTTTAGGTTACCGCTGTTATCGGTTACATGTCGCGGCACGCATTTCCTTCTCACGAAAGCCATAAAAATCTTTCACGAGAGTACATGATTGACGCATTCATAGTGTGACGACAAGTAATTAGAAACGATTTCCACTGTTATCGGATACAATCATAACCATAAATCTATATTTTTCTCGAAACGTTTTACGTCACATAGTCCCCCTGCCACACGACACGCTACGTCATACACGTAACAGTGCTCTCGTTGGTCGTGCTCGCGCGCCATCGCGGCCACCACCCCCCACCACCCACATATCGGCATAGTGGGGGGTACACAGCCAAACGAATAGCGCTAGCGGTGACGTTGCGCCAGTCTAGTAGAACACACCGCACCAGCAGCAGCAGCAGTCAGCATCACAGTATTTCTTCACACAAAGTGCACTCGCCCACATACAACACCACTGCTCCATTCTGTTAGAGCTCACTGCAGCATCAGCAGCTCCGAGAACACGACATCTTTACCAGTGCATTAGTATTTCTTTAAAAAAAAAAAGTTTGTGACGACTGCTTCAAAATGAACCAAGACGAGATACCGCAAAACTTGCTTTTTAGCACAAGTTACGCACTCAATAAGTCCCACATGAAATTTGCATACATTGGTCTGCAATATTACGGTGACCATTTTCGTAGTGATTCAATTGGGCGGCGATACTTCACCACATAGATACATAACAATGGATAGCGCCGAATGGGAGGAATTCACAACACATTTTCCAGCAATAATGTACCATCTATACGGCCACAAGCGGGACTTTAGAAAAATCGGCCTAGCTCAACACGAGATTGATTTGACCACTGCTTATAGCTCGAGAGCTGTGGCAATCACTCAGAAAAGCAAAACAAAGGAACCTGTGTCATTACGTGGTCAACGGCATCTGCACGAGGCGCAAGATTGGGACACCACTGATGGCTTACGTATAGATACAAAGTCAATCACCAGACCCATCGATACAGCTGACGACTGCGACAACGACGATGGAGAACCACCGAAAAAGAAGAAAAAAGTCGTGAGTTTACCAAGTGTAGTGATGTTGCGAGTGTATCGAGTTTCGGCTTCGTGAATTAGAGAATATGTCTACGTACATTAATATCATTTATGATGTAATAGTTGAAAGCTTGAAAACCCATGTGAACAGCGGCGACGAGAAAATTCGTGAAATTGACGGGAACACATTTGTTAAACTTTTTGACGAGCAAAAAGACGAATTAAAAACTGATGTAAAAAACCGTATGATTCATTCAGACTTTGGTAGTACGAACATTGATAGACTATTTATAGAAATACGTAGTATTTATTTACCGATCCTAGAAAAAGATGTATACGAATACGAGACTGTTAATAATCAATAAATACAAATTTTAATTTAATTGCCTTCTTCATTACTTCATATCTCTACTCCGCCACCACTCCTGCTCCCTCCCACCACCACCACTCACTTGCGCTTAGATATAAGCTAATAGTAGAGGGATGTGATAAAACAGAAGGCCTGCAACCTTCACCGAGCACACATCATGGGTCCACCATTCAGCAAGCAGAAGTCTGACAAGGAGGAAAAACAACCTCTCATCGATAAAAAAACGAAAGATTATTCGTCGTCGACTGATAAAGATTCCTCACGGTATAAATCTTTTTCCACCAATACCAATTCCTTTCCCAGTAAACAAGGTTATTCACGATATAATTAAAACTTAACACAAAAAAGAAAACGGCCCTTTTCACGGCCACTAACTCTATCACGTATACAAACGATTCACTATACTTTAGACGCTGAGGACCCCTGTGGAGAAGGTCGCCGCAGCACACAAAGGATCTCTCTCTCTCTCTCTCTCTCTCTCTCTCTCGTAGTAGTGGGGCAGGTATAGCGACCGTGTGACACAGCGGTGTCATTAACTCAAGTGCTATGTATACAGTAACTGCACAGTAGCTAATGACCCTTGTAAGTATGTGTTAATGGACCCATTGTTTACAAATACAGTAGCAAAACAGTAGCTGTTTTCAAAACAATGGGGTCATTAACACATACTTACATAGGTCAATAGTGCTATGTATACAGTAGCTGCACAGTAGCTAATGACCCTTGTAAGTATGTGTTAATGGACCCATTGTTTACAAATACAGTAGCAAAACAGTAGCTGTTTTCAAAACAATGGGGTCGTTAACACATACTTACATGGGTCATTAGCTACTGTGCAGCTACTGTTTACATAACACTTGAGTTAATGACCTCTTGAGTTAAGTGCCACTTGACACTTGACACATACCGCCCGATGAGTCACACGTCTCGCAATACCTGTCCTATTACTACTCGCGTATAAGTATTTTAATAAATAACGCAAGTATACTTTAACTCTAGTTGTATTTCATTGCATCGTTTCGAGTCTCGGCTTGAAACGACACTAACACTTCAGAACCCTTCTTACGTGTGTGAACCGAGGTAGGCTCACACGTAACATTATTAATTTTCTAGGTGTGAGGTGTTCGTTAGAAATATATCTGAGTAAAATCGCGAAGTACGCACCGAATACGTGCTACTCGACGCTTGAAGGGAAGTAAGGATGTCGCTTGTATCCATCATCCTTATAGTGGCCTACATACAAGAGTAAGTGGAACTTTTAATATCCAATTATTGTACCCTGCCTCTCGTGGGGAATCACGTGACCGATAAGGAGCGAGCTAAAAGAAGGTAGAACTACGGGCCGTGAATAGTGAGTGATTTTGATTCGCGGGACACTTTTTTAAGGATGTTTAAGAAACTCTTGTCGCGTCGAAGCATGAGGAATAACGAAGACTATCGCCTTGACTCCGCGTGGCAGAATAAAGCCGCGGGATTCGATCCCGACATAGAAACAGCGCGATGCTTAGGAGCACGCCCTCGAACACCTGGGTTTCGAACTGTGGATCAGCTGGAGGTTGACATTAATAGTGCTCTCGCCTGTGCCGACATGGCAATGGCTCTTTCCTCTCCCGCGGCTTGGGAAATCGCGATTCGAAAGCTCGATCACGTTCTATCTGTGGGGGCCGGAGATCTGGGGATCGACGAGGTCAAAATTATTACTAATCACAGAGACGAACTCGCGGACAAGTTACAAAAATTACCAAAAAAACAACCGAAACCCCCGAGTCCGGCGAGGGAACTATTGGACTTTACGCCCTCCACCGGGCAGGCGTTGCTCGGCAAAAGTTAATTTAATAGCGAGGGACTTCCGGCCGCAACCAACGCCACGAGTATAGATCACGACTTACTCTGCGCTCCGCACACGACCGCGGAAACACCCAACGACTACGTACCGAAGTGGGTAACGCACGACCAACTACTTGAATTTAAGGCGAGAAGACAACCATTTCATCGCGAAAACCAAAAACACTAGTGGAATAGCACACCTAGAGTCACAAATAAAAACAGAGCTCCCAGGCTCCGGAACAAGCTATGTACCGACGCGTCAGCACCTCGCCAGGCCACACCCCGAGTCCATCGGCCTCCCACCGCCGCACTCACGCGTCGCCCGCCCGAGGGACGCTGCGTGGACATTTTCACTACAGCAGGCTATGAATACGATCCCCCGTTCGACGGGAACCCAGACTCGGTGGCTTTCTTTTGCCGCGTAGTGCGCAATGTACTGAACGAATTTGGGCCGTCAGTAGAATGCTGGTTGATGAGCGTGTTAGCCTCCAAGTTTCGCGGACGAGCTGCGGATGGTTATATGTGCCGTATGAACCATTTTACATCGGTCGAAAAAATACTCGAAGATATTACAATGAAGTACACGCACGACGGAGGCGCCGACAGATTACTCGCCGAACTTAAGGTTATCAAACAAGAGAAAGGGAAAAGCGTCGGAAGTTATGGACAGCGCGTAGAAATCTTGCTGAATCGACTACTGAATACCTACGATGCCGATAGATCCCTACACGATTTCGAGAAACTAACTTACAAAAACAGGGGTGACTCGGAAGCTCTCGATCAGTTTCTGTAAGAACTTGAAGGGGATCTGCAACACCAAGTAAGTGCCGCGAATCCAAAAACCCTGGTAGAGGCGATAACAGAAGCCGTAAGAGTGGAACAGAGAGTCGGGCCCCATCTCCGCTGAAGGTATTCTAACCGAACTGATGGAAAAATACGCTAAACTAAAAAACGACAATCCGCTGGAGGCCACGATCAGGAGGGCCCCCGCTAAGGATCGCTGCGGTGTATGCGGCGTGGATGAGCACCCCGAGGGTAGGTACCGGTATAAGGACGCAGAGACGAAATTTTGCATCTTTTGCCAAAAGAAGGGACGTCAATATGGCGATTGCTACGCCCTACAAAAAGCTCTGAAAAACGGGGAAGTCACCCTAGAGAACCGGGACAAGCCGGGGGCACCATCCCCACCACAGCCACCACAAGTCGTATATACCCCGTACCCAATGGGTCCGGCTCCCCCGTTGACATATCCGGCAGCAGGGTATCTCGCGTAATCCTCAAACGCTAACCCTTGGGCCGGACCGCGCGACACAAACAGACAAGGTCCAAGGAATTACGAGGACCGACCTGACCGCTATTCCAACACGGACCCGAGAAATAACCGAGATTCGCGAATAAATTGGAGACCAGAATATCGACCCAATAATTATCGAAATCCGGGAGGCCGCGGAAATCGCGATGTGCGTTATCGTCCCAATTACAATGAAACTAACAGAGATGACCGCCCAAATCGTTATCCGAGAGACGGATATCAGGATCGCAACGAAGATCGAAGATACCATGATCGGAACAACGATCGACGTTATGATAATGGACGAAATGGCGCGGAAAATAACGTTAACAACGAGGAGTCGAACAGGGAGAACGCGACCGGTCATTTAAACTTCCAGGATGCTCGGCGCCAGAGTCCTGCGGGACCGAGCAAGTAAAAGAGGAGGCAAGCGCAAGTAGACGCGAATATACTATAAGATTTGCCCAAGCAGGACGCCAGCCTCCCATAGTTAATGCGAGAAACGCAAGTCTCAGGAGAAACAAGGGCCATCTTTCCACGGAACCTAGAGCCAATTTGTTAAAAACGAAACATAGTTTTGTCAATGAAAATACCAGGGTCGATGCTAAACATTTAGCGATAATAAACAGTTTTACGATAGATGAATTTTCTGTTAAAGAAGAGGAAATTCGGATCCCTTTTCAGCAAAGAATAATTAATTACGCACACATTAAAATGATAGAAAATAGTGTTGATTCCGTTTCGATGCTGCCATTGAGCCAGGAAACGTTAGTAAATGATTTCGTTGAACATGAGAAGATCTTTGCTATATTCCATGTGATAAGTCGGTGGTTATGGACCCACCGATTGTTATATTTGAACCTTGCATAATTACTCTTGAAACGGGCAAAGTTCTCGAGGCGTAAGGAAATAATCGCTACGATAACTGTAAATTAGAGATATTGCAGCTTTCTTTATATTTCTACATCCAACAATATATCGCAAAGTTTGAGCCGAATCCGTGATCAGAAGTTCGCGGCCTCTCCTAGTTAGTCAATCGAATGACGCGTATATCAATATTCGACCGGAGGCACTGTCTAGATGCAAACAAGCACGGGGGTTATACATCTGTCAAAATACCGAGCCGGAGCAAAGAGTAACCGAGCAAGTAACATGTGAGATAGCAATCGCTACAGGGCTACGAATTCCTGATCTCGCAACCTGCGATGTAAGAGTCGTCAAACTCGAGACCACATTTTGGGTAGAGCCGAGTTTCACTAACTCCTGAATGTTCTCGACTAACAAAAAAGACAAATTAATGGTTATATGTCCAAGGGCAGCCGAAAAGGTACTCGTAATTCAGAGGGTAGGACTGCTCGAGCTGGCGGCCGGATGTTCGGGTCGCTCAGACACTATACGGCTCCTCACTAATCGCGAAATAATCACGAAATTTGAAACTGTATCATACGAGGGCAATACACTCAATATCACCAACATCATCTCCAACGTCACCACCGATGGAGGATCGGAGGATTATAATGTGTTACATAATGAGGAGGATCTCATTATGTAACCATAATGAGAGAATCTGATAGCATGCCACAAAGCAAGCTTGCGCAGCCCGCTTCCCTAGAATTGGGAAACGATCTGAAGAACATAATCAACCGCGCGCAGGAACTAGAACAACGCGACGCCGTGGACGGCGAGTTTATAGCCCTAAAACAAGCAGTCTCTTATTCAGGCGGGTCAATCGTCGCGATCATAATCGTCCTCGCGTTAGGCTGGAAATTCTGGCCTAGGGGAAGGGAGACCCCGCTACTAATCAATAAAGAACTTTTTCCAGGTACACCACCGAGGTTTAGAATTGTATTGTTAGGTACACTCACGCAGACACAACACTACACACGAATATTAAGACTGTAACATACACACATCATACCCTAGAAAGATGAATAATTTTGTTAACGCTCTCGGCCGCTCGACGTCAACCTTAGCAAAGCCTAGCAGTATATAAACTTTAGTATCGAATTAACTCCAACCAACCCCCTAGCAGTAATTCTACGAACCTACCTCATCTAACCCCCTCCCCTAACATCAAGTGAAAAAAAGCATTTTTTCCCCCACCCCATCACTTGTTTCATCGCCCCTGAGGTCGATGTCGCGGCCCTCAGACGTGTTACGAGTGGTAACTTCCAGAAAGAAAGCGCGTGCGACCATGAACTGGAAAACCACACGCTACCATTTCATGCAGACGCTCGAAGAACGAAGACACGTAGCCGCCCAACACAAACTCCGGGTCAGCAATATGCCGAGCGTTAATAGAGGACGTCGCATGTCGAAGGCGCATGACATCAACCAATGCGAGTCAGCAGGCACGAGATCTCGACATCAAATTAGGGGGAAGAAACGAACGGCCGATGAGCAATGATCCCCCACTTACGAACCCCGAGGCAGAGACATAAAACCCGAGGGAAACGCATCCGGGACGGATAGAGAGAGGACGCGGAAGCGAGGTACGAGGAACGAGAACGAGCGGCACAACCAATTCACGAGAGGACGTGGATCGGTTGCATCGCGAACGCGTGTTAGGTTATCTCTCTCACGCGTATAAGTATTTTAATAAATAACGCAAGTATACTTTAACTCTAGTTGTATTTCACTGCATCGTTTCGAGTCTCGGCTTGGAACGACACGAATACCTCAGAACCCTTCGTGTGTGAACTGAGATAGACTCACACGTAACGATAAACAGCCATTGTAAAAATTTTTTGCATCAGAAGCATCACCGTGATTGTTAAGTTTCACTACAAATTAAATTAGATTATTGTTTTTGTTGGCTAATTTATTAATTACTGAACACTTTTTTGGACATTAACTTTATGTTCAAAATAGTCAGTAACAAATAAACACATAAACTCCTTTATGTTGGTCAGCGATGTTTTTAATTGAAAAATAAGATTCAAAGTTACTAATTTCCATAGCGCACCTTTTTATATAATACTCTAGTTGTCTTCTGTACTCTGAAATCCTTGGCATTCGGGGACGCGACGATAAGTAAACATTTTTTTACGTATGTTACTGCATTGTATTTACATGTTGGTTTACAATATAAAAGATTGTTATAAACAAATTATACTTTTGATAATAATTTAAAAACAATGCTTCCGAATTGTAAAAGATTTTGTTACATTGTTTAGGTGATTTTAAATTGAAAGTGTCTTGCAAGTTTTTATGTAAAAACATTCTTTGAATAAAAAATCTACAAAGTTTTAATACTACAAAAATTTCAATAATTATTCAAGAAACAAGGACATTTTCTTCATAGTATGCGGAAAGAACGTTGATACGCATCGTTTTCGGTGCGACGAACGATACGACGACGTGCTTATTCTAACGTTGCGCCTTTACCTGTCCCAACGCAACGCTGCAACTAATTTATATTGCAGGACCTGAAGTCTGAAGCTCCAATTGCCGCGGAGTCGGTGGGAGGCCGACTCCTGTACTGGGGGAACGTAGAAAAAGGCGCCCGCAAATTATCACTCACAAATCACTATTGGCTCTACCTTTATTCGTTAAAGAACACACATGTGATCACCCGACAAATAAAACGGCAATTCGTGTTACGCCGTGCACGACGGTGCGCGGCCACGTTATCGAAGTCCACGGACTCCGCTCTCTAATACAGGGCGATCGCCGTGCGCGGCCGATTACTCAGCGCTCATCGGCGATATCAGCCATGTCTCTCTATACACGCACGCAAGGGCCACAATGGGGCCAGGTCTACTCTGTACTCGCCTTGCTAGGAGAGAGCTGCGCTGGTCGGCTGCCGCCTCTGATGCCTCTGCCTCTGCCTCGGCACCGCTCGTCTCGTCGCTCGCAGCTCGCCGCAGATGTCGGAGCGACCTCCTCGGTTGGGTCGTATGACCGGCGGCCTGGCTGACGACGATGTTAACGACGACGAAGATGGTAGCGTGGAGAGGTAAGCGGAACTCTCTAGGCGATGGCATGGCTGGCCGGCGGCTTCTCTCTCTGGGTCATCCTCTCTCTCTCTCTCTCTCTCTTGCTCTCCCGAGATACGTGGGCTTGTAGGTGCAAAAGCTTGCGTGCGTGCTGGCTACTCAGCCGAGACTCATTACTGTCGCGGCGATTAGATGCGCTCTCTGGCGCCCTCTAGCGTCGTTCCCCTCTCCGCTGGTATTCTTGCCTATCCGTGTGTGTCCTTGTGTATGCATACTTCGCACCTCTAGGACCGCGCTCTCCTCGCTGCGTGGTCGAATTCTCGAAAAGGGAAAAGCCATATTAATATGTAGCAGCAACGCTTCGTATATACACGGGCTTGGCCAACGCGGGCGCCGAGGAATGCGGCGCGACGTGGGCACTGCTGCTAAGCGTGCTCCTCGTCACATCATACGATAAAAATAAAATATTGTTCGACACACGGGCGAAATCTTTACGACCTCGTGATTGTGCAACACTCGGTACGTAAAGTTGAACTTTACACCCAGTGACGAAAAGTACTATTTAAGAAGAAACTTGCAAGAATATATTGGATTTAAAATGGTCCAATAATGTTTAAAGCACGTGTAAAGTATTGTTTCCTCCCTGACCTCAGGAAGTAAAACGCCACATATACTCCTTCCTAGAAACTGCCACGCACATTCACGTTTTGCTACTTTTTTCACAGCTAGCGCCGTACATGTTTCTGTCCTCGCTTCACTCGGGCCGCAAATGACTGTAGGCGACACTAATCGAGAAAAAAGTATACACGCGACCATAGTCCTTGCAGTTTCTAGGAATGACCTTATGTGACGTTTCCGATTCTGAAATCAGGGATTATACGCAAATACCTTCCCACCGAACATGCGAAAAAATTATATATGCATGTAGGGAGCAAGGAAGAGTATGAACGCTCACGAATTGCTGCACTCGTTTCGCCTGGGGACCAAGTTCCAACCTGACATCCATAGCCTACTTTACTTCCTATATGCATAATCTACTATTGTTCATTGTAATATGCTAATTTATTTATAACACAAAGTTCGGGGTGGAAAATAAGTAAACAAGATTCTACATATCAATATACATAAAAAAGCAGTTTGCTTATGATACCGATAAGTCTACCGATAAGATACTCGTAAGTCTACTTTTACCCTCCTCAGAGCCCAAAGTAACATGGACAACGGCCATGGAGACTTATTGTATGATATGCACTGTTGAAATTAGATTTTCATTTCTTGATTCTTGATTTTGGTTCTCGGAAATAAAAGACGTTAATAATTGTTTAAAATCTGTAAAAAGCTGTAAATAACTGTAAATAACTATTTGTGACAGTAATAACTATTATTTTACGGAAGCCCCATCACGATATCGGCAGACAAGCGCGCGGTGAGCAACTGAACGCATAACTAAGCGTGTAAGTTCATGAGTACCTATAGCGAACTTTATTTACGAGAGTATAAGCGACAAATTAAACTGATTTACAAAGTGCAGAAAATAAAAAAATGTAAGGAACCATATTATATTATTTATAAAATAAGCAAAATAAGTATGTTTAACAATGGCAGTGATTTCATTGTAACCTTTGATAAAAATTTCTGAATTAGTATTTCTCTGGACATGTTTCATAGCTGTTTAAAAATGATTCAAATTATTTTGACACATACTTATTTTGCTTATTTTATAAATAATATAAAATTTTAATTTGTTTCGAATATTGCAAAAATTTTTTAAAAAATTATTTATAATCGAATATATAATTTCCTAAAGGAATGTAACATTCTTTCGAAACACCAATTTGGATTTATAAAAAATATAGGAACTACGGATGTGGAACTGGGCAAAATAAACGACATATTTTATAAAAATCTAGATAAAAACAAGCCAATAATAACTACATTTATAGACCTTACAAAGGCCTTCGATACAGTAAACAATACTACCAAAAATGGAAAAAGCTATAAGTGATAAAAGTAGCTATAGAGACTGTAAAAACTTTTAACACTTTACCGAAGAAATTAAAGGGTTTAAGTATAAGTAAAATAACTATTAAGAAAAATATTTAGAAATTTATAAAGTATATGTAGATGCTTATTACAAATGTTGGGCAACTATTTTTTGTAATTCATCTTGTAAATTTTATAGATATGTTGTTGTAAATTGGGATACTAGTTTTAAGTTAGTTTTTAAGGATTTATCAAACGCAAACATCCTACAATGGGAGTTCGTGAGAATGTTATAACGTTTGATAAATTGTTATTCCAGCCTATGTACCAGGTAACTGCGTTTACCTCTATGTAATCAATTTGGTTAAATAAATATTCGAAATATTCATTACATTTTTTAGTTATTGCACTTTTTAAAAGCGAGTGTGTGAGCAAGTGAACGTACAAGTCAGCGTGTAAGTCGATGAGTTACCTATAGCAAACTTTATTTACGAGAGTATAAGCAAGAAAAGAAACCGATTTAAAAAATGCAGAAAATTAAAAAAATGTAAATTAACGTTTCATATTATTTATAAATGAGCAAAATAAGTATGTTTAACAATGGCAGTGATTTTATTGTAGGAGTAACCTTCGACAAAATATTTCTGAATCAGTATTTCTCTGGACATATTTCAGAGCTGTTTGAAAATAATACAAATTATTTTGACACATACTAATTTTACTTATTATATAAATAATATAAAATTTTAATGATAATTTTTGAATCCACTGGCCATCCATACCAAATTAGTGCTCTTATTTATTATGGATAAATAAAAACACATTTTTCTCGTTCGACGTTTCGGACACTTTATTCTGTCCCTCTTCAGGAAAAAGTAGTAGTGATAATCAAAGTATTTTCGCGGGGAGCAATTCCGCTAAACTCATGTATTACGCTACACTCATATATTACGCTACACTCGTAGCAATCGAAAATCACTCGTGACCGGCTGTGCTGGCCACTTGTGTATTCGATCGCTACCGGTGTGTAAAGTCGTACTTTATGCACACGTTGCGAAAACTATTATTAATTTTATGGAACTTACACTCGTCAGAGAATAAATTTAATTTATGCATTTTCTTTAATGTGCGGTTCTAGAATGAAACAAAATTGGACCCTTTGTAGTGAAGACTAGACAACAAAATATGAACCAATTTCTTTTAATTACAGTATAAATGCAGTTTTTATTTACACTATCATAAAAATCTTTTCCTAACGGAGTGGGACACGTGCGCAATAGGTCACTCGCACTCGCTGCGCTCGGGCGACAAACTCACCAACTGCGGGAATGACCTATTTTGCGAACTCGTTGCGCACTAGTTGCGTAATGTACTATTTTATCCGCATGAAAATTGTACGAAGTTTATTTCCGTATAATGTTGATTTGTGGGGTTAAGCACAGTTTAGGTTACAACTTACAACACGAGCGCTGTGGCAGGCGTTGCTATGCAACCACCTGGCAGGCCACAAAAATCGCTGTTTCCGGAGCGAAGTCAAGCAGGGAACTACGTACTTTCAGCTGGGGGATGAAGAAAAAGTAATAAAAGATTGACTACTTTACAATATTATTCAAACCGAATTGCTTATCGCCCAGGACAAATTTTTAATCCAATTTTATATAGTGGACGATTGACTCAACAATACATAATACATGCATATATAGTCATAGAAAGTACAAGACTAGATTATTTTAGACGTAATCAAGGCCAATTAAGAGTTGAATGTTATCAAGGGTTATTAAATCATGTTGGAAAAAAATGATTCAAATAACTCAAAAAATTTCGAGAACAAAGAACGTTTGGGACATCTTTTTATTTTACCCTCAACTTATATTCGTAGTCCTAGACATATGCATCAATTATATCAAGATGCAATGGCTATAAATAGAGCTGTTGGAAGACCTGATTTATTTGTTGCTGTAACATGTAATTCAAATTGGCGAGAACTTAAAAGAGTACTTTCAAACTTCCCTCTAGGAACCACATGTAATGATATTCCTAATATAACAGCAAGATTATTTAATACCAAATTGCGAACAATTTTAGCTGATATTTTGAGTGGTAATATTTTTGGGGAAATACTGGCATACATTTACACAACTGAATTTCAAAAAAGAGGATTACCTCATGTCCATTTATTATTTGTTTTAAATTATGAAAACAAATTATTGAATCCACAAGACATTGATAAATATGTGAGTGCTGAAATTCCAAATGATGATAAAGAATTACAAGCATTAGTTATGAAGTACATGTTGCATGGTCCCCATACTGAAAATTCTCTCTGTTATTATAACAAGGAGAAAGATGTTTGTTCAAAAAACTATCCAAAAGAATTTACTGATTTTACACATTTTAACAAAAATGGATTTCCCCAATATAAACGAAGAAATAATTTAAATAATTATACATATAATTCAAAAGTAAATGGTGAAATAGTGAAAATAGATAATTCAATGGTGATTCCTTATAATCCTACATTTTTTAAAAAATACCAATGTCGTATAAATTGCGAAATATCTTATTCGGCCATGTCTATCAAATATCTTTATAAATATTTCGTAAAGGTTTTGACAAAGTACATATAAGTGTAGCAAAAAATAATTCTGGTACAGATTATTGTGAAGTATTTGATGAAATAACTGATTATCTATAATGGGAGATATGTTAGTCCAATAGAAGCAGCATGGAGGATAGAAGAATTACCATTGTCAGGAGGGTCACACACGATTGTTCGTTTAGCTATTCACACGGAAAATGAACAGTATATGAGGCGTTTCACGTCAGCTCTCCAGGCGCGGCGCGCGAGCGCGAAATCATGCTGTTTTCAGCTTGTGTTTGAAGGGCTAAGATGTATCTAAAAAAAATAATCCCCAAGTGATTTCGATGTATTTTTTCCTCAGCTTTCCGATGGTGCTATTAGTTTCTCAAAATTTTTCAATTCTAAGTATTTCTTGAATAATATCTCGAAAAAATCAAAAAACCCCTATGTAGAAAAAGGCTATATCCATGTAAAATTTCCTCCTCTTTCGATCTAGCAGGTCAAAAAAAATATTAAAAATATAGTTTTTGAGATATAACACGTTTTATGTTTTTTTGAGGTTAGAATTGCCTAGATCGAAAGAGAAGGAAATTTTACATGGATATAGCCTTTTTCTACATAGGGGTTTTTTGATTTTTTCGAGATATTATTCAAGAAATACTTAGAATTGAAAAATTATTATTTTGAATAATTATATATTTTGAAGAAAATAAAGAAGTTGAAGCTTTAAAGAAAAACAACAATACAACTCTAACGGCGTGGTTTCAATTAAATTTACAAGATAAAGAAGCAAGAAAAATTAAATATTCTAATACACCAAAGTATTATTTATTTAATTCATTTAAAAAAGTATGACAAAAAAGAAAAATATTTTCGAAATCTATTGGTAGAATGAATAGTGTCAGTCCTAAGGATATAGAACGATTCCATTTAAAGTTGATATTAAATCGTGTAAAAGGAGCAATATGTTTTGCAGATTTAAAAAAGTTCGAAAATGTATCCAACAAAACTTTGCAATGGGATTAGTAAAAAATGATAATGAAATTTTCATTATTTTTGAAGAAACCAGTTCCATTGTAATGCCAAAAGCATTCAGAAAATTTTTTGCTCAGTTTCTTATTAATGATAATATTTCTTTTGCTTGTAAACTTTTGAATATTTTTAATTTCTTCCTTTTAAAAGGCTATGCTATAGAAATTCAATATGAAAAAGAATATTAGAAATCCATTGATATAAAACACATCTAAAATTAATATCTGTTACAGATACCAAAATTTCGAAACGCCCAAAATCAGATAGTATTGATGAAACACCAGGAAAGAAAAGATCACAAATTTAATTTACGTACACACCATCTGATTTTTTGAAAAATAAAATTCATATTGAAGACAAGAATGTGTAAATTATTTTATTCTATTCTTAAAAATTAATAAATTTAATAAACTTTAAAAAAATATTTATAAAATTTATATATTTTAAAGCATGGTTATTGGATATATTGAAGCAGTAGAGAAACCGCTTACAATAATTTCGAAGGCTACCGGAAAACCCTACGAAATATTTAAATTTATTTTGAACAATAACGATGGATGCAAAATTCAATGTAATATATGATAAGGAATAAGGATATCGAAATGTTTGAAGATAAAATCAAGTATAATGAGGTATTTTAATACTATTTCATAAAAATAATATCCTCTATTATATTAAGATAGTTCCTCACTTTTTTTCCTAACCCACCCTTTCAATTTTCACCAATTTTTGGACAATTTTTGGACAATTTTTGGACAATTTTTGGACAATTATTGAACAATTTTTGGACAATTTTTGGACAATTTTTGGACAATTATTGAACAATTTTTGGACAATTTTTGGACAATTTTTGAACAATTTTTGGATAATTTTTGGATAATTTTTGGATATTTTTTGGACAATTTTTGGAAAATTTTGGGACAAAAATTTCTGTTATAATATCACCGCTCAATTAAATTTCATTTGGAATATTAATAACTTCATTATTTATTTCGAACTCGGTTTTAAAAACGCCATCACCAACATTTAATAGCCATTGCTTAAACTCTATATTATTATCTTTAATGCGTTTATTATCTTTTTAACACATATTTTCAAACTTAACTCATAACTTACTGTTTTTAATACAATTATCTATAATTATTGTTCGATTACCATGACAAACAACAGGTAACGTTTGACGGAAATCTCCAGAAATTACTATTATTTTACCACCAAAAGCATCGTTGTTGCTGCATACATCTTTAAATAAACGATCAACTGCTTCAAAAGCATACTTCGATGTCATTGTAATTTCATCCCATATAATAACTTGTACATTTTTGAGAAATACTCCATTGTTAGTATTAGGATATACCTATATTACATGTAGTTTGTTTATGAATGATTAAACGTAATTTAAATGGTGTATGTACGGTTTTACCATCTTCTAATAAATTAGCTGCTATATCTGTCCGTGCCATAGGAAGAACGTTTATTTTATTATCTTTGAAATAAGCAATTAATGTATTGAGCATATAGCTTTTACCACTTCCACCAGGGCCATCTATGAAAAAACATTTATTTCCATTCCCATTAGGAGCATTTAGTATAGTGTTAAAAATGATACTTTGTGCATTTGTGAATATGTTTATTCTATCATTTATATTCTGAGATGCTTTATTAAAATGATCTACAACGTTATCATTGTAGTTGTCAATAGTAATATCTAAAGAAGGCAAATTGAAATCTGAGAATAATCGTTTACACTTAAAATATCATTAATGATTTTAAGTGAGGAATGTTCACCTATGACTTCATTTATTGTAGGCACGTAAAAATTCGTTTTATACTTATCAAATAGTTCTCTAGCATTCACACCCGTATGGAAAAAAAATAAATGTATGAAACCGTACAAAACTGTATAAAAACGTATAAAACCGGATCTAAACATTGGTTTTTGGACAAATTTATACGTTTTAATACGTCTTGATACGTTTTAATACGGTTTCATACGGTTTTTAACATTATAATACAGTTTTCTACGATTTGAGTAAAGTTGAGTAAGTTACATTTTCTACTGTTTTTAAGTGTTTAAAAGAGGTTGCACCACTAACATGTAATAGTAATAATCTTAAATAAAAACGCTCTCGTTGTTGAGGACTTACTAAATACATTCTACTTAAAACTTGTTATTTAAATTGTTCTCTTACATTCCACATTTTGCATTTTTCAGCAAAAACATAATAATTTGGAATATTACAATACAAATATTTATTTGCTGCAGCATCCTTTTTATTAAGTTGAAACCGCGCCGTAAGAGTTGTGTCTACATTTTTAGTATTAATTTCATTTTCAGAACCTTCGCTAAAGAACATGTTTTGTTCATTTTCGATATGAACAGCTAATCTATAAATTGTATGCGATAATTCACTCATTTATATTCATGCACGCGATGCATAGCTTCTGGAGGACATACATGTCTAGTTGTTAAGGGGGTCATAGACCTATAGGCCTTTGAGGCGAAAACCACTTGAAAAGATAAAATAAAATATAATTAGTTACATATATTAATAGTGTATTATAAGTAGACACACTTTCTGATAAAATAGCCTAAGATATAATCCGTAGACCAATTTTACTCAGAGATATTGCATTGCCAAGATTTTTCCTTTAGCGTAGTTTTTAAAAACAAGTACTCCACAAATTTTCATGGAACAAGGCCTAAAATACTTTAAATTCATCCAGTTTTCTACCTAAGAGTTGAAAATATCAAATTTCTTGAAACAAATATTTTTTAATGGAAAAAACTGCTTTTAATTCATGAATTTTATGAATTTTTATGTTTTTTTATGGATTTTAGCATTTCAAAAATATTAGTTTCCAAAAATGTTATTTCCAACTCTTACGTAGAAAACTGGATGAATTTAGAGTATTTTAGGCCTTCTCCCATGTAAATTTGTCGAGTACTGGTTTTTACTGTAAATACAAATAAGTTTCCGCCGTTTTTTTATAAAAATTATCAATTTATTGTAAAAAAAAATATACGTTACATTTTATTCAAAATATTGTCCGTCATTGGCTACTAGTTTTTGCCATCTTTCTGGCAGTATTCGGACGCCACGTCGAAAAAACTCTTCATCTTTTGAGGCTACCCATGAATCGACTCAATTTTTGGCTTCTTCGTAAGAAGTGAAGTGCTGCTTGACCAGGGCGTGAGCCATCGACCGGAACAAGTGGTAGTCCGAAGGAGCAATGTCGGGTGAATACGGTGGGTGGTGTAAGACATCCCATTGTAAAGCTTCCAAAGTATCCTTGACGACTTTTGCAACATGTGGCCGAGCGTTGTCGTGCTGAAAAATCACTTTGTCATGTCTTTTGGCATCTTGGGGGCATTTAAGCTTCAATTCTCTGCTCAATTGCAACAGTTGCTGTTGATAACGTTCTCCAGTGATAGTTTCGTTAGGCTGGAGTAGCTCGTAATAGATTACTCCGAGCTGATCCCACCAAATGCACGACATTAACTTTTTGCCATAAATATTCGGTTTGGCCGTTGAAGTTGGTACATGGCCGGGCTTACCCCATGACTTCCTACGCTTTGGGTTGTCGTAGTAGATCCACTTTTCATCCCCCGTCACTATTCGATGCAAAAAACCCTTTCGACTTTGTCTTTGGAGAAGTTGTTCGCACGTGAAAAGACGGCGCTCGACGTCTCTGGGTTTCAGTTCATGCGGAACCCAATTTCCTTGCTTTTGTAACATACCAATGGTCTTGAGACGGTGTGAAATCGTTTGTTGAGTCACTCCCAAGCTTTCTGCGAGCTGCTCTTCAGTTTGGCATGAGTCTTGGTCCAATAATGCCTCTAACTCAGCGTCTTCAAACTTGACTGACCTTCCTTCGCCTTCTTTATCTTCCACGTCAAACTCGCCGTTTTTAAACTTTTGAAACCACTCACGACAACTTCTCTCACTTAAAGCAGCATCACCGTAAACTTCTACAAGCGACCGATGCGCCTCAGCAGCAGATTTCTTTAAATGAAATAAATATATCAAAACTTCCCGCAAATGACGCTTATTCGGTACAAAACTCGACATTTTCGAACAAAAAAAAATGTATACTGCCAATACAAAGTCAATAGTATTTTAAGGTTATCTTGTTGCCGGGTGTCCAAACTTTCTATGTGACATTTTACATCTGACGATTTCAAAGTAATCTTGTCGGTGGAGCCATCTCTTGAAAACGGCGGAAACTTATTTGTATACCCAATAAAAGCTACGCCAAAGTCTTAAAAACAATATTTTATAAAAAAAACCCTGTGAAATGGAAATTCAGTAAAACTTAAAAAATATTGAGCCATTTAGTTCCCAATTTTTTTCTCCTTCTTTCAATCTATTGCTTTCTCGTTCTAAACACATACATAATAACCTGTAAGAATTAATAAAACTCTGCCAAATACGGTAGTGGCAGAATTAGCTTACTCACTATTTATAAGATATCTTTTGAAACCCAGTTAAAGTAAGATTTAATTTTTTTTTACAAGTAGAATATTAACTGATTCTCTGTAACTGAAATCTAGGAGAACAATTAAGCAAAAAGTGACTCCAGATTTTTAATTGATAATATTGCAATATAAATCATAAAAACATTTACCTTAGCTTGAGATCTGTTCCCCTATAAAAGGTGATTAACAATACTGGCACCTTGCCTTGCATGCCTGTAACCAAATATAGTCTTCAATTAGTGTAATAACTGGTTAAAATTTCAAGTCGATAAATAAAATATTTTTTGAGAAATTAATTTATGAAATATAAAAAAGTTTTCCTTAATAACAAATGACAGAGTGAAGATATTTTAAATTTTAAAAAAGGAAAATATAGGTAATTTAAATACCTTTCAAGAAAAGTTTATTATATTATGTAATAATGGCTGTAAGATATGAAAAAATCAAAAAAACTAAAAATCTAAAATCGTTTTTTGGTTTGTTACGAATGAGGAGTCTCCACAGACAAGTTCGAACGCGCATAATTCGCACACTTCGCGCGGCGCATCGCAACGTGCCCAAAAGCAATGTCAGCTCGTGGAAAATCACGGCGACCACGTGCGACTAATTCCCCTCCTAGTCAATAAATGAAGAAGGTGGGATGACACATAATGCGGATATAAAAACCAGGGAACGCAGCCCCGCAAAAACAGTAGAGAGGTACAGAACGAGAAAGAACGACCGCGTCGATAGACGACCTCACCAGGCAACCAGGAACTGACCAGCCACCCACGAGTCCACCAGACCACGTAACAAGACATCCGCGTCGCGAAACCAATTCCCTAGGCAGACTATCTACCTCTCTCTCACGCAAATACCAGTACATTCAATAAACAACATTTTACCGATAATCCACCATAATTCGTGTAATTATTCGTCTCTTGGTGTGTAACCTCGAGGCGACCGAGAACCAAACGAATACCCTCCACACGTTACATTTTCTGGTGCTAGGTGTGGGGTTCTCGTTTCGAAACTCTCGGTCAATTATCGCTTTCAGTCACGTAAATCAAGAACGATAAGGCCAACAGGAAGGAACGATGTACTTCAAAATCATTGCACTTCTGATTTTCGGACTGCAAGGGTAAGCACCTTACATATTCTGATAATTCTTGTCCTCCGTGGGGAAATCGCGCGGTTGGCACGGTTGCCTGTAATCCGTAATATTGTCGTCAAGTCAAGAGAATCTTAATATTATTGGACACAACATTTCTGAAGGGATCATACAATATATACGCGTACATAATAACCTAGGAAAAGAAAAACGAAACCCAGTGTTATCTATTTAAAATAACTCACTTCCAAAACTCCACCTTTCCTCTCCAGGTGCCTGCTTAACTAGCGGCGCTTCCCAAGATCTGCTTAACTAGCGGTCACTCTTACTCCTATCCTGGTGCCTGCTTAACTAGCGGCGTTTCCCGAGATCTGCTTAACTAGCGATCAACCTTTCTCTTTTCGACCTCGTCCAAAGAAAAACTATATCTCAAATACAACGCTTCGTCAAACTGCCTGAACGACAGACCTGTAAGCTAAACCCCAAATTATTAGCAATAATTATATCTCCTTAGAGGTAATATAAATTGTATATTATATCAAACCGCATGAATACGAGAAAATACGAGAGAAACTCTATCGCGAGGAAACGAGCAGGAAAAAGGCAGACGTTTCGCCAGTTACTGGTACAACGAGCACTTTTAAAAGAACGATTGGACGGCATTGATCGATTGTTAGATAATTACGTGATACCATTACCTCATTCTTACACCGTATTGAACCGTGAGGTTGACGATTACAAAAACCCCGCGGAAATCTCTTCATTCACAGACTTAAGCAAAAAATTTGACGAATCAATACAGTTCGCGGAAAATTATCTAGAATCCAACACCGGGGAACCCAAATCGTAGCCATGAACCGAAAACTATTTAATTTTGGAAAAAAGAAGGCAAGCTCCGTGAACAATTTAAGCGCGCCGGATCTTGGACCCCAGCCGCAAGACGAGGCAAGAGCTCTCAATCCCCTGTTGACAATGAATGACGAATATTTGGAAACTCTCAGAAGGCAGCGGTACGAGAATGTTAACCCTGTGGTAGAAGCGACTACCGATTATCAAAAGGCTCTTAGTTTCCTAGAAATGACAGAGTATTACCCCTATGAGAGTGTGGTACGGCGCGCTTTGAATGCTGTAGATAAAGTCATTGCTAGGGGGAATGAATTTTACGCCGCCGACGAATTAGAAATAGCTGAATCAAGCAAGGCTCGACTAGAAGAGCTTTTGCAAGCGTGCCTCAGTAGAGGGAATAGCTGTGTGAGCAGTGTCGTGGGAGACTAGGCTGAAAATCACTACCGAAGGCTTCAAGAAAACGCCGGGGCCCAGCCAGCAAACGGCATGCTCCCCGCCAACAAAGGAAACGAAGTCGACCAAAGAGGCCGTGAAAATACATATGAGGCACGTACTCCGGTAGAACCAGAAAAATCCGGATCAAGACTCGTCGACGACCACCTGACATCGAGGATACGGGACAACTCAAAACCCTTTGGAGAGGACAGAGAAATCAACAATGAGGCCCTAAATCTCTCTGCGCCCTGGAAGCGCGAGCAGCACGATACCGAACAGGTTCATTTTAACGACTACACGGGACCATGAACTCCGTCGAAGAAAGCAACGGATCCTCGCGGTATGAATAACACAGAATACGCGTATTATGTAGGGCCCAATTCAGCGCAGCTGAGAGTGGAACAGGACCACCGACACCCTACATGGACTAAGGGGACGCACCGAGCCCACTGGAACGACCAAAATGACGAATTGAGGTTGCACTATGCTCAACCGGTTAACATGACTCCCAGAGCACAACCCGAATACTTGCAAGAGCACGAAAAATCACCGGCGCATAAACAGTCGCGCCTGCTCCCGAGTAGCCTACCGCCATTACATCACGCCTTGAAGTCGCTTCCCAATTTCGAGGGGGATTCCCCGAAGGTGCAGGGCTTCTGCCAAGCGGTACGAGATCTCCGCCGCCTGTATGGAGCTGAATCAGAATACTGGATAAGAAACAACGTCGGAAAATTACTCAAAGGAAGAGCAGAGGTCGAATTTGGGAGTCAGGTACTGGAATATAACTCGCTGGAGGAACTCCTCAACGACCTCGCCGCACGATACAGGAGTAGGGGGAGCACAGATGATATTCTCTTCGAAATCAAGACCATTCGCCAGAAACCAGGGGAAGGTGCAGGAGACTACAGCCACAGAACTCAAGCCCTACTGAAACGTCTCCTAAGAGCACACGATGCCGATCGTCGAATGCCAGAGGATGCAAAAGCATATCTTAAGGAAAAAGGAGAGCGAGAAACCCTCGAGCAATACCTGATCGGACTCGAAGGGGACCTGCAACATCAAGTAAGGAGTGCCGGTCCCAAGGACTTACAGACAGCAATAGAAAAAGCCATTGACATGGAGCAAAGTACGAGTGCACGCCGCAAGGAAGTAAAGACTGAAAACCCTGCGGCCGAGGTCATAACTATCCGAAGAGCCCCAGCGGAAGTATGCGGCCACTGTGGGCGAGGTAATCATAGGGAGGAAGATTGCCGGAGAAAAAATACAGATGCTAGAGTATGTGACCTCTGCAACAAGAAAGGTCACCTATACGGGGACTGCAGTACCCTAAGACAAGCTTTAAGAAACCGCCAAATAACCTCGGAAACAATAAAAAGAGGCCCAGAAGCCACACAAGTTGCTAACCCTCCACAGGTAGTGTATGCAAGTTATCCAGCGCCGCCAATGACGCCAATGACAAATGAGGCAAACGATCCTCGCAGACAAACAGGTGGGGAAGGCGCGACTACAATGAACGACGACCTCCCAATCGCAGTTACAACGGAAATCGTGATAATTACGAGAGACGAAACTATAATCGAGGTGAAAGGGCCAGAGAATGGCGCCCCGATACTCGTCGTGATAATTACCCCCGCCCGATGAATCGGAGGAGCAATGAAAATTACCGCCGAGATAGGTGGTAGAGATACGACAATAATGATAGGACCAGATCTTACTAGATGGATAACAGCCGAAATCGAGACGACCGGGGACCCAGAGAAAGATCGAAATAACGGTGGCCGTCCGGAGAACAACACTAACTCACAGGACCATTTAAATTCGCAGGATGCTCGGCGACAAAATCCTGCGGGGCCGAGCAATTAACCAGTACCGCGATAGAAAATAAAGCCGACGTAGTGATAAGGTTTACACAGGCGGGTCGGAGGCCGCCTATTGTAAATCTAACGAGTCCGCACTTAATAAGAGGGAGCGGTCACTTTACGTCGATACGGGAGCAGACGTAACATTAATTAAAAGCAAATGCGTCAAAGAAGATATCCCTATTAATGGCGAACGTATCATCTCAATCAACGGCGTCACCCCAGGAAAATGCTTAACCCTAGGTCAAGTACAAATCGACTTATGCGGGTTATTTTGTGAAGCACATATAGTCTCCGACTAGTTCCCAATCGATACGGATGGACTCCTCGGGTGGGATATGCTGTCAAAACATGAAGGCCAAGTGAATGCAGGTAGAAAGTGCCTGGAACTTAATCAACAAATTATCCCATTTTCAAAGGAGGAACAATTTGTGATTCCCCCAAATACCAGACAAGTAATATATGCACGTGTACTAAATGAAGAAGAAGAAACGGGATTTGTCCCATTACAAAATTTGGGATGCGGAATCCTGTTTGGTAATTTTGTAGCAACGAATAAAGATGGTAAAGCTTATGCCCTTTGTTACAATACTAGCGATGAGACAGTGTCAATAAACACGCCATCGGTGACTTTAGAACCCTACGAGCATGTTAGGGAAAAAGATGAATTATTCGACGAATAATTCATCTTTAATTAATTAATCAGCAATGGCTACGAAGAAGTCGAACTGGAACGTGCGAATGTACTCAGAATGGTTTCGGAGGAAGAAAAAGATAGGCCGACAAGGTTATTGAATTAATCGACCCAGACACTTTGAAGGGCCTCGATGAACAAGAAATCGAGCACATAAAGGAGTTAATAAATGAACGCCCACACATATTTGGGTTACCGGGCGAAAAGCTAAAAGCTACGCATTTGGTTACGCACAAGATAGAGACAACAACAAATGTGCCGGTACGAGTGAAACGACATCGCCACCCTCCTGCGATACGAGAAGAGATGCAGCGCCAAGTATCCAAATATTTGAATGAAGGAATAATAAGATCCTCTAACAGCCCTTACTCTTCTATGATGTGGGTGGTCCCTAAAAAGAATGGTCACTGATTTTCGCCAATTAAATGAAGTCACCGTAGGTAATAGCTACCCACTCCCTCTTACTACAGATATAATAGACGCTGTAGCATTCGCCGCATACATCACGGCCATAGACTTAAAAAACGGATTTTATCAGATTCCTATGGGCTCCGAAGACGCCCACAAGACGGCGTTCGCAGGTCCGTATGGTCATTACGAATATACACGTATGGGCATGGGGTTACGAAATGCGCCCGCGACTTTCCAAGCACTCATGGACCTCACACTAAGTGGTCTACAGGGCGTAGAATTGTACGTATATTTAGATGACATAATAATATTTGCATCTAGTTTGGAGGAGCACGGTAAGAAATTCCGAAGATTAATGAAGAGACTCGATAACGCCAATTTAACTATAGAGCCATCCAAATGTCAATTCCTCCAAAGAGAAGCCTGCTTCTTAGGGCACGTCGCCGGCAATGGTCAGATTCGCCCTGACCCCAAGAAAATCGAAGCTGTAAAGAACTTTCCAGTACCAACCACTAAGAAAAAGGTAAAACAGTTCTACGGGTTGGCCAGCTACTATCGCAAATTCATAAAGAATTTCGCAAAGATCGCGCTTCCCTTATCTCAACTACTGGCAGGGAAAAGCAATCAAAAGAAGTCTGATATCGTATGGGGAGAAAAAGAAAACGAGGCTTTCGAAGAACTAAAAAGATGCCTGTGCAGTGAGCCAGTACTCATAGCACCGGATATGACGAAGGAATTCATCGTCACAACAGACGCTAGTGATTTTGCCTTAGGGGCAGTATTGGGCCAAGGGGAAGTAGGCAAGGACCAAGTCTGCAATTATGGCTCTAGATGTCTGCGGGGAGCGGAGTTACGTTATTCCACGTACGATCGCGAACTACTCACTATCGTATTTGCAAAAGACCTATTCCGTCCCTTTTTGTATGGCAGAAAATTCACCGTTGTCACGGACCACGAGCCCTTGAAACATTTCCATAAAACCAAAATGCCAGATTTACGCTTTAATCGCTTGAAAGCCGACTTATGCGGCTATGAATTCGACATTATCTATCGCCCGGGACCTCGGAATTGTAACGCAGATGCACTCTCACGGAACCCGATTATTCACGAAGGGGAAGTTAATCCAGAACTCCCGCGGGTCCAATTACATGAACACGCTGCAAAACAAAAGGAAGACGACAACTACAACGAACACGGCCCCCCGATTAAAGTACTGCATCCGGCAGGGGCAACGAAGAGAAACAAGTTCCCGGCAAGGGAAGGTCCGACCGTAACATCAGGACGGCCGACCTCGAGCTCTGAAGATTCTGGAAACCCACGAGAAAAGAAAATTCCGAATCTAGAGTCCTCAATAGACTCAGACAATCTGGAAGACACGGAAACCGTTGCACCTCGGAAAGGAAGACGCAAGTACACAAAAAGGAAAACAACCAGAACAGGTGCAACATATCCTGAATTCGAGAGGATAAGCAACTCTAACATGCCTCCCGAGGAACCGATATTAATCAAGGGGAGGCGGTACAAAAACCTCGCCTACTTGCACAAAAGCGCAAACATGCGTATGGAAATCGCAAAGGCAAGCACGCCGTTGGAAGGTATTATCATGCCCCCACACAGATTACCTCCAGTCAGACAACCAGTGCTTCGGCAAAAATTGCAATTTGATGAAAACCCGACAGACTCTGCTGCCGAGACTAATACCGATTTGGCAAATATAATGGAATTTCCGGAAATAATCCATCAAAAGAACAGATGCGAAGAGGTTGGAGAACAAAATGTAGACAAAAAATCGAAGGAATCACCAGACATGGACAAACCCATATATAAGAAAAGAGAATTCCTAGCGGTTAGAAACGTCGATGACGGCTTTTATCTTTGTCAAGCAGCACGGAACGTATACAAAACTAAACCACGCAATCGAATTCAGTGGCTTACGCGTTCCTTAACAAACATTGATACCTACAAGTTAGACTACCATGACGATATAGAATTCGGTTGTATTCTCACGAACGTAAACCTAGAGAAATTAAAAGCGAATAGATTTCGCCTACCCGTCAGCGAGAGGAAACTTATAGAAAGTACCCTACGCGAATCTCTCGCAGCAGAGGCGAATGCACGGTCAGCAGCTTCTGAGGGAATGTGCGAAACAAATAAATTGCCAAACAGGAGGAAACGCTGAGCCAGCGAACAAATAATCCTGATAGTGCCATCGGACTAGCCGAAATGGGAGAGCAACCGGAGCGAGAGAAACCTGATGCCCCCAACAGGAAGGAGGAAAGCATACCACTGCAAAATTCCTCCGCCGGATGGGAAAAACCAACGAACGTCTCACGAAACACGACCTCTTCAGCAAGACCCGTATCAGCGTCACCGAATCCGATGCATCAGATATTGCACGGTAGTAGCGGAAAAACTAAAGTAAAATTTACGGTAGAAATGGAAGAGCGTGAACGAGAAGGAAAAACTGGATATAGGATAGATATTTGGGAGGCCCAGGAAAATGGTAAGGCAACGGGCGGACGTCCAGAGGATACACAAGGTCAGTGCAGCCCTGCGCACTTTTCAACACCCAAAGAAAATAGATATCATCCTGATGAACCCTGCGACCTGTCTTATATCCATGAAATGTCCCTATTTCGACACTCACAAGAGCAAGGCGAGCCACCGCTAATTGACTGCGGGCCACGTGAGAAATTTTATTACCTGACACCGAATACCGATATCGATGAGATCATGCAGGCCTACCCTGGTGGATCAAGTCCGCAACGAACGCAAGATCCTACAGTTGAGCCGAACAGACAAGGAGTACTAATGCACAACAGCAGCGAAATTCAAATCCAGGACCCTGCAGCTTTGTCAGGAAGGGGAGAACTATTTTCACACGATAGTACCGAAGTAGGAGATATACACACAACCGAAATGCACATGGACGTCCAGCCAACGGAACTACTTGACAACGTCGATGGAAACACCATGGACATAAGCGAGGTAGAAGATATATTGACGAAACAATTTTACGTTTACACGGAACACTCGAGTTGTGCAGAGCCACATACCGCGTTAACTAGAGACTGTGACATCCCGAGCTCCCCTCCGGGGAACTGCCTTTTCTACTCTCTTATAAAAATCCAGAAATTACCCTTATCATCCATCGAATTGCAGCAGAAATTATTAAATAGTCCAGCATTAGCAGAGTGCGGGAACCCGCAGGAAACGGGTGAGATCTTATCTTCACAGGAAGAATATGGGGACGCGGACTGCATTTTCATTTTCTCTCAAACATACAAGAAAAACGTATGCGTCCATTATCATCTAAAGGACAGGACCAAGTACCTTCATTACAAATACGATGAGACAGGTGAATTCATGCACCTACATCTAGAAGGCATTCATTTCACGCCATACCAACGCATCGAAGAGCGTGGAAGAAGGAAAGTATCACCTGGTACGTTGCACGCTATACAAGCAGCTGATGAAGTGCGTGACTCAGCTGATCCAGTGTCAGAGGCTGAGAACTCACCAGCTGTTGCACCGATAAGACGTAGCGGAGCCTTGACCCGATATCTCACAGCTGACGCGAGACCTTCGTACGCGTCACCGCCTTGGGCACGAGAGAATGCGAGTCAAGATAGCTTCGTAGCAGTGGAACAGCTTGACGAGCTTCTCTTCGCCTACCGAGAAAACTTGGTTTATGTCCTATCAACGGACCTATTTCTGGGCACCGAAATTCTCGAAGCCCTAATTGAAAGACGTTGTATCGTCGAAGATGAATTGTTGAGTACACCCAGATCGATCAAGGAAATTTGGATAACAGAGAAGAATAATATAAAAATGTTCGGCATATTTCTAAAAGACCACGTAGATAATAGACCGATACGTCTGGACATCAAACAATCGATAAAAACCCTGAAACATCTGCTTGTGAAATTCGATATTAAATCAATAGGGATAATAAAAGACCTCGGAATGCTAACTGTGTCAGAATGGAACTTCGTCATTGAACAAATTAATAAGACATTCAAGGGCATGAAAATTTCAATACTTTTCTTCAGAAATAATTTACCAGTGCCGAAAGTCGAAGATAGGTATCAACTCGTAAAAGAATACCACGAATCCGCTATAGGAGGAGACAAAGGTATGACAAAAACGTATGATAAGTTAGCATACGAATATTACTGGCGTAACATGCAGGCAGACGTTCGCCAATACGTGCGCGGATGTCCGGATTGCCAGTCACAAGAGCTGGTACGAGTAAAAACAAGGCTCCCAATGCTTATAAGTGACACTCCGTCAAAACCCTTTAGTAAAATTTCTATCGATTTTGTAGGTCCCAAAGAACCCACCGAAACTGGAAATCGATATATATTGACAATTCAGGATAGCTTTAATAAATTCTGCGTATTCGTACCAACACGCCATGCAACGGCCGAGGAAGTTACAGGCGCATTATTAGAAAAATTTATTTGTTATTTTAGATCACCGGTAACTCTAATATCTGACCAAGGGACCCATTTCATCAATGCGATTCTCGAAGAATTTGCACGCATATTTAAAATAAACAAATTCTCGACTACAGCATACCACCCCCAATCTAATAGAAGCATCGAAAGAATGCACCATACGCTCAACGAATATCTAAAACTGTATTTACAAGGACGCTCCAATTGCGACCTCCTACTACCACTAGCACAGCATGCATACAACGCAACAATGCATGAAGGGCTAGGGTATACGCCACACGAGATAGTGTTCGGCTCAAGGGCACGCACACCATCTAGCTCCCCATCAAAAGAATACCTGCAAACATACAGCGAGTACATCGCAGACAGAACTCACGCACTAGCCCAGATGCGCACGTTGGCCGCTATGAATTTGAGCCAATCCAAATATAAGTCGAAATTTTACTACGACCAGCGACAGAATACATGACATTTTAGACAAGGAGAAATGGTGTATGTCCAAACGACACCCAAACCAGGAAAAACAGGCCCGCAGTATGCAGGTCCAAGCGAAATAATAGATATTAATCCCGAGACGCACAGCCTAGAAATAAGGAAGGGTGAACAATCACGCATCATACATATGGACATGGCAAAACGTAGCTACGAGTTGCCAAAAAGCCAATAAACACCAAGGCGAAAAGATAATCTTCCGCGGTCCTCGGACGCCGCGTCACCTTATAAGTGATTACTAATGTGCCTTTAAACTTTTCCGCGGCCCTCGGACACCGCTGTAGATGAGGATAAACACGTATACTCGAAATCCCTTCATGCGAGATGATTATCATGCGCCACCGCCGGTAAAGCAAGCCATAACTCTTGGCGGCACGTGGTAACGCACACGCGCAGAGAACCCTCGCGGTCCTCAGACATCGCGCAAGAATCTTACCTCACAGAAAAAAATAAAAAGAAAAACACACCTACCTATATATATCAAACCGCAGCTGCCTTGAGGAATTCTTTTACCACAAAATGTAGTCAATGAGTGCTCCCTTGGGCCCCGATATTTTAGCCACAATATTAATATCATCGTTGCAAAGTAACCTAGAGTGTAAATTGAGATAGTTCACCTAAAATTCAATTTTTTTTAGAAATTTCATAAGCATTGGTGTACACACTCCTACTTCTACGTTTTATCAATTTTTGAAACCTCGGTATAGGGAACGGTACTAATTATTAGGATAATTAATGCCAAAGTTACAACTCTAATATGGGAAGTATAGGTTAAGTATGTATTTAGGACTCGGTTTTATTTGAATACAATGCCAATTTTCTTATATTAATAATTTTAATATTTTATAGTATGGCAAGCGGTACTATTTTTCGGGAAATGATCATTCGAAGAAAATTCCCATGTTATTTGTATACATATATATAGTCGTATCATACAAGTCGTACTGTTTGAAATATTGTATAGGCACCTCATTTTTTTTTACGTCGTCCTTTATATTATTTTTACAATGGAATAGTATAATAATAATAAACGAGTTGCTAAAAAGTCAATAAACACCAAGGCGAACAGAAAATTTTCCGCGGCCCTCGGATGCCGCGCACACGACACATGCTCGATTACGATAAATTATTGTAATTAAGGTAGTATTCGAGTATACTTGGCTCTGAGGAATATTATTAAGGGGAGATATCGAGAACGTTATAAAAAAAAACAAGACAGATTAGCGAGTCAAAAAACATGAGCCGAAATACAACCTCAGCATAACAAAAACCCAAAGTAATACGTTACCCAATAATACTAACTACCAATGCATCCTTACTCAATACTTAAACCATAAAGTACACGCAGAAACATCGTTACAACGTATCCGAAAAGTTTGAACTTAATATGCAACTTGGTCTGATAAATAAGGGATAAAGACATTGTATTCGTATAAGTCATGAATGCTATTTGTAACAAAATTTTGGTTTTATATATCGAATAAGTATTCAAATTACTTTAATCACCAATGAAAAACTATGAATATTGTTCTGATTATAGTTAATATGTTAATGTGTTAATATGTGTAGTTAATAAGTTTACTCTGAAACAAAATATAATATCCAAATTTCAAAATTTCATAAAAGTGTTAATGTTACAAGGTGAAATGGAATTTCAGTTCATAATATTGCAATGTTAATAGTATAATATTGAAGGTAAGGAAGAACTTGAACTTGCGCTTGAACTTGCTAGTTAATAATAATATTGATGATAATCAATAGGGAGTCTTTGCTGACATCGAGGAATTTAAGGAAAGAACAACAATAACATGAAATAAATAATATCAATATAAAACATATGTATTAAAACAAAAAAAGAGTATGAGGATAAATCCTCGTACAGAAAATATATTGAGTTAAATTCGATTTATCATTGATAGCCACACATTGATACCCAAGGCAGAGTAGGCACTGAGGATTGGCGGAGGCCCTGTAACAATAAAAAGACAGAAACATTAATAACAATGTACAAATGCTAAGACGTAAAATACAAAAAATTCAATTTGGAAAAGGAAAAGCCCAAAGGAACACACCTTAACTTTGCGGGCCGTAAGCGAAGTCCTCGAGGCAGTCCCCGTCTTCACCGTTAGTCACACCGTGCACAGCCCGGACAAGGTGAACGAGCAGTAGTGTCGTCACTTACGGCCCTGGCCAAGGACGACGAATGCGGCAATCGTAGCGGACGATCGTCGCTCCTGGAAGGCGGCATCCCCCGGCCGGTCCCACGTCCCCGCAGAGCATTCATCATCCGCCCGCGCAAAGAGAGGCCTGTGGACGGTCGTGGGGGTGCGGGCGGCTGAAGAGGCCGCACCGTTGCCGTGGGGCGTAGCGAAGATTTTATCGGGGCATCCTCTGGCTCCGGCGACTGGGGGGAGTCCCGATCGGGCTGTTGGACCACGGGACTCCGTGTGCGAGGAAGCACATTATTCGCTCCCCGTTTGTGTGAGACCGGTCCTCTTTCCCATTGCCCCCGTAGATAATAAGCCCGGTAGAAGCGGGGAACCCGCGTTCGCCCCCGAAATGGAGCTCGAAAAGGCGCCGGTTGGGCTCCCAGGTTGGTGGACTCGCCTTCACTGGGCTGCTAAAAGAAAGGAGAATTTAAATATAAGAACAAAAAAAAACATATAGAAATATGTTAGAAAAATATATAGAAATAATAACGAAATTAATTAGGGTCCTTACCAAAACATTACGCAGGGGTATAACGATGTACGCTTCAGCAAGAGAAACCTCCAGGCCTCCTAAGTACAAGGACTGTTCGTGACTTTGCATGCTGGACTGCAGAAGCTTCTAATAACTACGGACGCCTCGCCGCCGACTTATATAGGGCTGGATAAACAGATGAAAAGATATTAAGTGGGGAAATGGTCATAGAAGAAAGATAATCTGTGGACTAAACAGCCACGCCCTACCTCAACTGACATAGTCCTACCACCGACACACCTGATAGTGTCTAATAGCATCCGCTTAGTCAGCAGTTGTCATCACGTTGCAGTGCCTCCGGTGGCCACCCAAACCACGAGGCTTAATCTTCCTGTGGCACACGAAAGCGGTCGCTCCTCGCGTTATGATCGGAGCCGCATCAGCGCAACTGCGAACCGCGGAGCGACAGTCGCGCGCCTTATCTCTACCAGCGATCCCTGTAAGCAGAAATAAGGCGTGAGAAAGGATGGAAACATGAGGAGACAGTATTCATAGCTACATACGATACCTTAGGCCACTGGACCCCCAGCCTGAGGACGGCATCTTCGACGGTGGCGTGCGAAGGCCGTCGCATTGAAAAGATGCTGGTAGTTCGGGCACCATTAGATGTTATTGCTCAAACTACCAGACGGGTGCCGATTTCGGATGTGCTGTGCCAGGAATGCCTCGCTGGTATATACATCCAGGCACAGACGGCAGGCAAACAAGGAACCGGGGGCTGTCCCTCTGCCATGTACCCGGCGGTGCTGACGGCCGTTTGCAGCCGTGCTCGCAACGTTGAGGCAGTGCGGATGGCTAAACTCATACGTCCGGCATGAATGCTGGCGGATGGTGGTGTAAGCCCCAGGATTGGAAGGGACGGCGACCACCGTGCAATTCTCGCATGCACACGGGATGAAGGTGTGTGCCAAATAATTCCACCCGACCCCGCCAACATTCACGGCCCCAGCCAGATTAAGGCCTGTGTTCAGGACCTGGTGGTAAACACCCTCCCTCACATAAACCAGCGTACCAGGCTGCTGGCAAACAACCTGATAGGGTATCCCATTATCCTTCAGGAACGACGGAGTGAGTGTAATGTTCTTATGGTGCCTGGGCGTTGGACACCCTTCACCGATAGGAACATTGTCCCCCTCAGCGTGTAACTTGTCCAACTTTGTCCGAAGGAGAGCACAGAGCGCTGCATTGAAGGATGGGCAGACAAACAGCCACAACTTCTCGGCGCCCTGCTCGCCCCAATGGACAAGGTTGCATGAGTCCAAGCATCCATCTTCAAGATGGAGCACGGTAAAAGATAGTCGCCCGGCCAGACAATACGTTGGCGCATTAATTTCGGACGAGCAACCGAGATAGGGGTGAACCGCGCTGTGAATATTGAGGGGGGCGGCCGATACATAACTGGAGAGCCGAGTGGAGACGGCGGAAAAATTCATCCAGTACACCGGGGAAACCAGATGGTCTGAAATATCCCTCAGCTTGGCATCCATGAAGGCGTCTGAGTCATTTAGACTCTGTAAAGGCGCAGACGTAGATCCAAAACCCTAAAAACAAAGATACACAGCGGAAGAATATATAAAGCGAAAGGAATAAAGGGATCACAGGAATAATAATCTCACCTGTAGCTTTTCAGCAACGAAAGTAAGGGGCTTCCCCGCGAGGCTCTGGTCATCCTTATCGTTGATGGATAAACCATCCACGCTGGTCTTACGGAGAGACTGGGCGCTAAATCTTTCGCTGCGCAACAGCCCCGTAAATTGGCGCATCACCTCCGAGGAATCGGGTGGAGTGAGCACCTGAGGAAACTGAAAATAACAGGAGGCGACAAAAATTACAAAAAGAAAGAAAAAAAGAGAAATTGCTAAATAAAATTTTTACACTATAAAATAAAGAAAGGAGAGGAACAGAAATCTATATTCTAGTATTACGCACGCAAGTCGCTAAGAGAGTCGGATGCATGGACGAAGTGCTATAGGATATGGAAAGAAAACCTCTCGACGAGCTAAGATAGAGGTAAGAAGAGTCCAGAAGAAAAGACTCTCAGTCTGCTCACAACTGTCGAGCCAGTAGAACGTTCGTTCTAATTCTCGTATACATCAGAACAGCACAGAAAATCTTCGTAAATACCTACAAGGTTTTATTAAGATCTGTAAGAAAAACCGCGGGAACATCTGCACGCTCGACCTCTTCAAGTCAGCTCTATATTGGCGAACCGTTCGCTAACACACAAGCAAGATGGTGCCTGAATACCACCCGGTCTTCGCGGGCTTGGTATATCGTACAATAGAATTAGAAACAGGGCTGGGAAACCTCCAAGGTCTACAAGAAGACCAGTGGGATACGATCGCCAACCTATGCAATAGAGTGAAAACTTTAGAGGACCAGAGCGGAGCAGAGGGAGGTGAAACAACAAAAAGGCAAAAGGGGATGGATAGCCACTTACGGCAACTACGGGACTTCGCAATAAGGCGCAGCAGGGCCATACAACGCCGATTTAAGAAACACAACATTATTTTCCAGGACCTCGCAGAACAATTCAAGAATTTAAAAATCTAAAATTTAACCGGTTAGCAATATAGTGCGATTATTTATATTATTATATCGTGACATATAGGGAAAATCGTGAAATCAAAATTTATATTACGAACCCATTACAAAAAAAAATATTTTCTGAAAATGCAATACAAAAAAGAACAACAATTGTACTACCGAACTCCGTATAAAAAAAAAACACCGCTGCCAATTCATTTAATCCTTGTAACAATTAGGAGCTGCAAGATCCTCTTTAATTTTAATATCTTCATTATATTCATTACACCGTTCATTTAATATAAACAGAAAATATAATATTATATACGAATTCAAATTCATATAACTGCATATAAAAAAAAGTTAAGATCACTCCTATTTCATCAGCGAGCTGTATAAATTTTACCTTGCTTATATTGGGAAATACAAAAAGGACCTTAAAACTCAGAATATACACGTAAGTATACTAAATCACCTATAGGACCCTAGCACGTCAAATTCGTATCCTACAACTAAATCACTTAACACTCTAATATCTATATCATTTTCTGCAGCAAAACCTGCCATTACAATTTTACCCTGAGTTGGAGTCTAAGAAGTTCGCGTACTGACTTCTTTATAAGTGCTATTTATTTAAAAACTAATAATTCATGTAATTTACAAGTTAAAGGAATAGTGAAATGTCATTTTTATTTAAATTTATGTTCAAATTTGAGATAAAATGAGAATTAAAAATTATAAGTTATTATGCAAAAAATAGGACCAGTTAATATTGAAAATGTTTTGTAAAGTATCCTGCAAGATAAATTGAAAGAAAATTTGTAACTATACTAACTTTAAACTATTGAGTAATAAACTTTATGTACAAAAAAAAAAGATCAGAACTAAATGTAAATAAGGTAACATATGAATATCTGTTAAAACTTATAAATACTCAATATTTACTGAATTTAGTGTACCTATAGAGGTAATAATTAATTTCGAAACTATTCTTACTGCAAAATTTGCATAACTTGGAGACAACATTTTTAATGTTATATGTGCCGCTCTTAGTTCTATACATTTTTCTCAGACTTCTTAATAACTTTTATCAAAGCATCTTCTCCTATGAACCTTTTCTGATACTCTTATCCCTTTGGAAAAGGAAGAATCTTTCTTGTGTTCCACGATTTCCTCCCATTTTGAAGCAATTACACGCTGCGAGTTCTCAGACTTTAAATACTTATATACAAAATTACTTTCATACAAAATTTTAAGGGTTAGAGATTTTTGCGTAAGGTAAATGTACCAGTAACTGAACGCTATAGCTATGCATGAAATAATCTGTTAGTCAAAGAATAAAAATTATAATTTCATGAGTACCTTTAGTTTTACGTAATATTAAATTTCGCTTAAGAAATTGAAATAGAAAAATTAATATGTAACCTCCCTTTCTTTAATGACTAAAACATACAAAAATGCCCATGTCCTAATACATAGACACAGAAAATGAGTATGTCCCCGTGCCCCAATTTCGATGTATCAGCATCTAGCCAATAGAGATTTCGTCAACCGAGTAGTTCAAAATTGTATGTCTTCTTTTTGCATTACAAAACGCGTCAACAAAAATTTTTATAATGCTAATATAACACTTTTAAATATATACAAAAATCTCAATTACAAATCACTAAATAAAGTTATTATTTATAATTACAAAATAATATAGAATTTGTAATGTAGAATTTGTAATTACAAATCACTAAATAAAGTTACATTATTTATAATTACAAAATAATATAGAATTTGCAAGTTAAGAACTTTCAATTGTACTGAATTTATAAATTTAATCACAAATCAAAATTTTTGATTAAAATATATATAAAGTTGTCATCAAACACATTATTTATAATTACAATTTAATACAATTTTTTCCAAAAAGCATATTATTGTTCTAAATCGACGAAATAAATATGACACCTCATCCTCAACTCTCATCAAAATGTAAATGTACGGATATCACCAATCCATAACTACATCCGTTTGTTAATACAGATTGCTAAAAAAAAAAAAAAATCTTCCAACTCAAAAACACAATACTATTCTAAATTGATTATATCCCCAAATCCAAATTCTCAACAAAAATGACTTTAAAATAACCCCAGAAGATATGAACAGAGAGTATGGAGCATAGTACAAGAATAAGTGCTTATATGCACTCGTAAGGTGTAAATATAGCTATCAACTGTAAAAGAGTGGGAAACCTTACCCCGCATGAGATACCAGTGTATACTGTATGGCATATACACACACATCCATACGGACGATTTCAAATAATATAATTCACAACTCGTTACTCTGGCTCAAATAGATTAGTAAGAAATAGTATTGTTTGAAATAAGGAACCCTTTCAAAAATAATATCTTACAGCAACTAGGTACACATTTAAGGGCTTTCCATCAAAACAATAATCGCTAGAAACGAAGTAATTGTTATTTGCTACAAGAAAGTATTGGAATTTTGTTACCAACCTCAGTCGAGGTGTGTGTGTGTGTGTGTGTGTGTGTGTGTGTGTGTGTGTCTGTGTGTGTGTGTGTGTGTGTGTGTGTGTGTGTGTGTGTGTGTGTGTGTGTGTGTGTGTGTGTGTGTGTGTGTGTGTGTGTATATATATATATATATTGTAATATACAACCTATATATTACAATAACATTAAACCAGAGAAAAATTAATTATCTAATATTTATGTCTATACCTTTAAACTGTCCCGTTTGGAAGAAAATTTCTTAATTCAATAAAATAACACTTCCTTGTAATAAAAACCTTATTGTAAAACTTATGGAAAATTATAAAGCTAGAACTTTAACATTATAAACATTCAATTTCAATCTAATCACGTTACTACAAAATCACATCTATAGAAAGATGACAGTAATACCTTTAAGCTCGCCATAAAATATCGATTGAATTATTTGTATTCTACGTAAGGTCTATTATTTGAATTCTATTACTTGAATTAATTGTATTCTATTAAAGTCCTTAGATAGTTTAACATATTTTGGCTAGTTTCTTACTAGGCAAACCAATAGAAAGATGAAACTGTAATTTCCAAAGGCATGAAGGTTTTACATTAATTACAAAAAAATACTAGTCAATTTTTGTGTTTAATTTTTATTTTTATACGTCATAGGTTCGAAGACTTCATAAAATTGCGATAAAGAGTGCCGACGGATGCTCCGTTACTTGCGCGTTAAAGTCAAAATTTGTAATGCTAAGAAAATCCGGTAGATTTCTTCTGTAATGATTTTTTTGTAATTAAATGATAAATGAAACGTTTATTATTGTTTTATATTATTATTTTATTCTTAGTTTAATTATTAAATATAAATTATTTGAATTTTTATTGGAAAAATAAAAAAAAAATGTTATAATTAAAATGTTAATGAAACGTTTTATCTCGCGAAATTCTAAGTACTTAAAATTTATGATGCAGTGAAATCGACTTGTAATATAAATAAAATTGCAAATAAGAGTATAAGTTTTTCCACATTTCATTATTGTTCTATTTAGAATTACTTTTACCAAAACAAAAATATCATTAGACCACAAGTCATTTATTACAATAAAGAAACTGTAATCGGATAGTTCATAATTTATTACGCGTTTTTGAAGAGTACAAAATACTTGACAACAAAAAAACTAACGTACAAGTTTGAAGTTTTATAAATATTCTGTTAGCAATTTAATGGCCTAACAAAATTCATAGGTTATTTTGAAAAGATGCTCACATATACGATTCCTTCTAACCGAATGTATATGTACATTACAATTTGATTAATTTTGGAAAACTCTAAAGTAACAACAAAATTGTAATAAAATAACTATGAAACTTGCTCATGTACATTATTTATACATTCAACATAATATCAGTTCTCGTTTCAAAATTTATAATCATAAAATAGGATAAAATGCAGATTTGGAACACTTCAAATACAGGTAGTAACTTAATAGAGGCGCGTAAAGGAAGCAAAGAAATACCGAATTTTACTGACAACACTTTCTCTCGCGGATTGATAATAGTTCTCAAATTAGATTTAAAATTATATTTCTTTTAACATTCTTATTTTGGCACTTATATCTCCTACAATTAGAATTATAATTCATCTATCTGAAGCCGAATAATGTAATTGAAATTCATGCCTAATTATGTAAGGGTCAAATAGTATGAATTGCATTTAAAACATTGTTTTGAAAATGCATGAGATTCATTAAAAACTTGTGTCTAAAATGTTTCAAGTTTTAAAAAAAAACAGTTTTAGCATAAAAAAAAAAAGAGAAAAATTCATAGAGAACACCTTAATTGACCAAAAAACTTCGGAGCTGTCATCAGCAAACGGGGGGACAACGCGCGTGTTAAACTCAGGGAAAGATTTGCGCGAAATAATCAGCAAGGCCCGAGCCTTAGGTCAATACAGGGCAATGACAAACGAGCTCGCAACCTTCAGAAATGTAGTCACGTATTCAGGAAGCTCCATCGTCATCCTTATAGCAATAGCCATAATAATTATCTGGAAAGTGCCAGCCAAAAGGGGGGCCCCGCTATTAACCAAAATGAGACTATTTTCAGACCTCGACACCCCAAAGGCGCCAACCGTCAGCCAAGGACACCAGGGTCAGGTGTACTACTCGTCCACCACGGGTCGAGTATTCAGCCTGCCTAATCTAGCCATCATCAACGCCCCAGATGGCCACGCTCCTCACCTACCAAGGGCACCGAGGCAGAAGAAGAGAAGCCTAGCCATTGGATCGATGACATAAATAAATAAATAAAGAGAAATATAATAATCAAAACATATTACATTCTTAATCATATTGTAAATAAAAAGAAAGAGAGGAAGAACGAGTAGGTAGGATTGTAAAATCTAATAGGGACACATTCGCAAACATATAACTACACACTACGCTATATTGTAACACTTAACACTTCTACCCTAGTAAAATTTTTATGTAATACTCTCAGCCGCTACATCGAGCCAACCTACGCAACCAACAACCTACGTAACCAACAATCTACGCAAAAATAAAAGAGAATTTTTTTCCGGGCTTGTTTTTGATCGCCCAGGTGTGCGATCCCGCGGCCTCGGACGTGTTATGAGTGAGGACTCTCCACAGACAAGTTCGAACGCGCATAAGTGCAATTCAGCACACTTCGCGCGGCGCATCGCAACCTGCCCAAAAGCAATGTCAGCTCGTGGAAAATCACGGCGACCACGTGCGACTAATTCCCCTCCTAGTCAATAAATGAAGAAGGTGGGAGTACACATAACGTGGATATAAAAACCAGGGAACGCAGCCCCACAAAAACAGTAGAGAGGTACAGAACGAGAAAGAACGACCGCGTCGATAGACGACCTCACCAGGCAACCAGGAACTGACCAGCCAGCCACGATTCCACCAGACCACGCAACGAGACATCCGCGTCGCGAAACCAATTCCCTAGGCAGACGATCTACCTCTCTCTCACGCGAATACCAGTACATTCAATAAACAACATTTTACCGATAATCCACCGTAGTTCGTGTAATTATTCGTCTCTTGGTGTGTAACCTCGAGGCGACCGAGAACCAAACGAATACCCTCCACACTTTACAGGTTATAAAACAAAAGAAAATCAATGAAACTCAAATCCATCAAGGTACCTTTCTTTTCCCGCGAGACGAAGAGAATAAGCTTTACCCGACGAAAATCGGTTGCTTCGTTTCGGAAATATGAAGAGTTTACACACACACACGCACACGCACGCGCACACACACACACACACACACGCACGCACACACCCGAAAACAAAAATTATCAAAATCAACTAATATACATATATATCGCCTTAAAACATCTTTTTGAACATTATTTTTCGAAAATTTTTTTCAGCGTTACAAAGCTTCCTCTATGAGGAAGCAAAAATAATAAATTATAATATTGAAATTATACCACAAATAAATATAACAATAGGCAATAAAAATTATAAAATTGTAAGTTCAATTCTTCATCATGTTAATACAATTAATGACGGATATTATACTAATATATTAATGAAGAATGATAAATATATTCAAATAAATGATACAATAATCAATGATTTTAAATGGTTAAATAATGTTACAGAATTTTATGTTATATTTTTATAAGAAATAGATAATAATTAATGCATAATAATCAAACTTTTTACTTCTAAAATTTGCCCAATATATAATTAAAATAAAATAATCCACACGTAAGAATAATTAAAATATTTAAATTATATATAAAAACAAACCGTTCTCAATAAGTTGCAATTTAAAAAACTGTTAAAAAATTTTGGAAAATTTCAATCTTAAATATCTTTGAAAATAATCAATCAATCATGATCAAATTTTTCACACATATTGCCTATCTCAAATGCAAATTTGTCCATAAATTTCAGGATAATCCATCGATCTGTTCTTGAGAAATTAAAATTTTAAAAAAAAGTTAAAAAAATTTTAACCTCAAATATCTCTGAAATGTATGGACCAATCCTTTTGCCCAAAGGAAGCACTCGTTTCGTATACAAAATCTATTCCTACACGGAATTTCAAAGCGATTAAGTAAATTTTACTCTAGTTATTCAACGACAAAAAAAATCACTTCTTTTTAAGTTATTTTTTTTTCTAAAAAAATAATCAATACAAAAACATGAAAATTTAGAAAGTTATAGTACTTAATATACTTTTTAACCAAAAATATTCATGTCAATATCTTTCTTCAATTTCGAAATATAACCTACTTACAAAAATTGACGTTTTTATCAATAACATATGACAGAATATAGCTATCGACTTTTTTTTAACGCAAAAAATTTTTTCCTGCATAAAGTGCATTCATAATATATTAAGAATATTAGTTCGAAATATTTAAAAATACGAAAATAAAAATTTTCTAAATTGAAAAATGGCTAAAAAAGGAATTGACAAAATAGACTAGTGACCCTACCTGTGAAAGCAAAATGCAAAAAAATGACACCTCTCTGGTTAAAAAATCGGTGGAGTAGATCATGAGATATCCGCGTATACGGAGATACACGCACACACACACACACACACACACACGATTCTTTTAAAACGTTATCAATGAAACGGTGATTACGCCAGTGTTTAAATTACGTCGCCCTGTTCTCGCGCGTTTTCGCCTATGTGTGTGGCACACTGATAAGGCATCGCTGGGCTCTTTGTCCGCGCTAATTTAGGCGGTTTACCAGTATTCGCGCGGCCGACTCGCGAGGCCTACCCGCGCCCCGAGTTCTAGCGACTTCCCGCGTTTTACCCCGGCAACAAGCAAAATCAGATTTATTTCATCAAGTATATTACATTTAGATTATTTAGAGTTTAGAAGTGTTTTAGAAATAAAGAAGTTTATTTAATCAGTATTAAATCGAGTGTTAACGTGCAAGTCATTTTCCCTTCTAATTTTTCCGAACTTTTGCTTCAATACCTTCAGCATAATTTTATAAAAGGCGATAACATTTTTTGGTCCTTCGAGCCGGATAACTGTGTCTAGGAAAAATCCACGTTTTCGGGAAATTAGTTTGGCGTTTTTTTTTTATCTTGACCTTTACTAGGTCAAAACCGTTAAATTTAACATCGGTCACTTGCTGGTGTTGGTAAACGGGAGTGTTCGCGGAGCAGTGTCGAAAGTCTTTCGACCTGCAGGCTTAACCTTCTGACAGCCGGCATTTTTCCTACTGAAAAAGTGTAATTTTCTCGAAATTTTCCATATAAATGTTTCTTAAGTAATAGTGTATGTGGGCCGATCATGGAATGACGCCATATGGCGACATGCCGACTGTCAGAAGGTTAAATTATTGCCGTCGGACGCCTCAGCTGAGAGGAACAGACACTTGGGGAACATCTCAAAGAGTCATCCCCACCACTAGGTAGGAGCAGTAAGACTACCGAGAGGAGACACGTGAGCGGCGGTGGAACGGCTGGAAGGGGAAGATTATCGACACCTCCTCTTCACATATCCATTCGCCGCCGGCCAGCGGCTTTCGTCGTTGAGGGCAGGCGAGTACGAGTTTACCAGTGAAGCGGCAGGAAGGGGAAGACTATCGGCACCTCCTCTTCACATATCTATTCGTAGGCCAGCCGGAGGAGCTCGCCGGCCGTTGCGAGCGACGCGAGTCTTCGACTGGAGGGAGCTTGGAGGGGGAAGCCCATCGATCTCTCTGCTTCACTTAACCATTCGCTGTCGGCACTGGACTTCGCTTAGCGCACATAAGTATCGGAGCATTACTTGCGCTTACTATTATATCTTCTCTCTCTTACTGACTTAGCGCGTTCTGAATTTAAGCGATTACTCTCACTTTGCCTCTTTTTTCGCGTAACTTTCGCCTTCAGAAAATTTAATTATTGTCGTCCTTGATTATTGTTGTTTACTTTGTCTGCAACATGACCGATAAAGTTGTTGAGGATGTACTTTCCAGACAAAAACGAAGTTTGGAATTATTTAACAATTTTCAAGCAAACCCGTCAAAGCAAAAGGCAGTTGCAACTATGACGGCACAAGATTATATGGCCAGGCGCGACGTATTAGAGGTATATTGGGCAGAGTTTCGCGAGTGCGACTACCAACTAAGTCCACTTTCGAACGTTTTGAAAGACTGTTCTTATTTTTCGGCAGGCTATTATGACGCTGCGCTAACGGCCTATTTGGCAAACAAAGCGTGGATAGGTGATAGGATTTCCGCTTTGTCCGCACAACTTGCTGCTGTTGCTGGAAACTGCTCCTGCATCGGCCTAGTCGTCACAGGCTTCACTCGAACGAGTGAGCAAATTTCAATCGCTCGTATTGCATGATAATGCCATGCCTGTTATCATCAAATTTGAACACTTGACAAATTCTCTTGAAGAGGAGGCAGCCTTTCAGCTGACCAGCTTTGACCTCATAGAGGAGAATTTTCTTTCGGCTTGAGAGTCACTATGCGCTCGTTATGACAATCCTCTTTTAAGATTCTCTACTCATTTTAACTCGCCTCTTCGTCTTCCCGCTGCGGACAAGGAATCTGGTGAGCATTTTAGTAAACTCTTGCATACTGCATTGGAGAGTAAAAATGTTTTCACGGCCCTTAAGCTTCCGGTAGAGCACTGGGATATGATTTTTATCCAGTTACTAGGTTAGAATGGACTGGGCAAGTAAAATCCGCGGGTCAAGATTTTCCGAAATTCGCGGACCTTAAGACGTTCTTAGAGAATAGAATTCAGAGTTTAGACGTAGTAGAGGTCGAGCATTCTTCAGTTCATTACGAGGAAACGCGTCAGGTTAAGAGTAGCATGGGAAATTCAAAGAAGGCAAAGAACTCTGCGCCTAAGAGTGTTTCGGCTCAAGTTACCACTCAAGATTCTGCGAAACGTAAAAATACTGATTCTTGTTCTTTCTGTCAAGGTACACACTATATAAGCATGTGCATGAAGTTTTCAGCGCTCACTCCACCAAAGCGGAAGGAGCGTGTGATTGCGGCAAAATTATTCTTTAACTGCCTAAGTTCTCGACATAGGGTTGAAGCCTGCACATCCAAAGGAAGCTGCTACGTTTGCGGAAGCATCACTCCAAGCTTCATTCTGATGAGCAGTCAGGCAACACAAATGGTAATCAGCAATCCGCACCTACTGCACAACCTTCGTCAGTACACTTCACAGCTTCGGACTCAACGCAGGCGGTGACGCAGCTTGGTGGTTCGCAGCAACTCTTAGCCACTGCGATCATGATACTTCAGTCTGAGGAAGGTGTACGAGTTTTAGCTAGAACGCTATTAGACTCTTGTGCAAAGTGATCGTTTGTATCTGAGCATATAGCTCAACTTTTATCTTTAAAACGTAAATCGGTTCATGTCGCTGTATCGGGTTTAAATGGGACGACTAGTGCAGTCACTCGTGGTGAAGTTAAGCTTACGCTTAAGTCTTCTACAAATATTGATTTTAATTATGAATTTTCAGCATTGGTGGTTAAGCGTGTCTCCAACTTGCTTCCAAGAGACAGAGTTGTCTCAGGAAATTCGGAACACATTCAAAGTTTGCAACTTGCTGATCCATATTTTGGACTCCCAGGCAAGGTGAATTGCATCCTCAGCTCAGCGGTGTATGGTGCTATTATGCTGCCAGAGACTCGTCGAGGTCATTCACCCCATGTTGGTCCAGTTGCTTTGTCGTCCGTTTTTGGCTGGATTTTAGTTAGCAATGCAGAGTCCGAACTGTCAGTAACTCAGACTGCAGTCCATCACATTTCTGTGGATGATAAGCTTTCTGAGGCTATTTTGGGATTTTGGACTCGATTTTGGGAATCAAAAGAGGTGCCTCAGGAGCCAAACATGTCTCCAGCAGAGCAGGAATTTTGGGATCATTTTAAATCAACATATCGTCGAAATGATGAGGGTCGTTGTATCTTACGATTGCCCTTTTGCAAAGAGCCTAAGTTCGTTGGTTCGGACAGAATTGCAAGGGCATGCATGAATCGACTTGAGCGGCGCTTTGTGAAGCAACCCGACTGTGCTGCTGCATACTATGCCTTCATGCGAGAATACTTGGACCTTGGGCACATGGAGCTTGTACCGCTAGAAGAGTTAGACGTTCATGATGGATTTTTCTTGCCGCATCACCCAGTCTTCAAGCAAGATGGAAGTAAGAAGGTTCGAGTCATCTTCAACGGTTCTCAGAAAGACGAAGCGGGAATTTCTCTTAACGAATGTCTTCATCCAGGTCCTAAGCTTCAGGAGGATATCGTCATTATTATAATCAGGTGGTCATTTTTTAATTTTTTTTTTGTCTGCGATATTGTTAAAAATTTTAGGCAAATGCTCGTTGATATTTCAGACACTCGTTGGCAGCGCATTTTCTGGTGATTTGACACCAATCAACCTCTTCAAGTCTGGCGTTTACTTACGGTCACTTACGGAACGGTGTCAGCTCCCTTTCTAGTAAATGCTTATTTAGTGGAATTAGCTCAATTGGTCGCTCAATCTCATCAACTCGCTTCACGGCTTCTTCGTAAGCACAGGTATGTGGACAACTTTTTAGCCGGGGGAGATACCATGGAGGAAGCTAAGCAAGCCCAGCAGGAGCCTATTGAGGTGCTTAAGTCGGTTGGTATGTCGATCGATAAGTGCGCAGAAAATCATGTCGATTTAACTGGTTCTAGCTCGCATGGTGTAGCTAAAGATCTTAATGAAAAGGATGTAGTTCGACGTTAGGCATGAGGTGGAGTCCATTGGATGACGTGTTTCATTTTCAGGTGAAATTACCTTCGTCTCCTCCAACCACGTCCAAACGATCAATCTTGTCGGAAGTGTCTAAATAGTTCGATCCCGTAGGTTTCTTGTCTCCAGTCATAGTTCGAGCAAAAATATTACTTCAACACTTATGGTTGCAAGGTGTGAACTTAGATTCACCAGCGTCAAGTAGTATTGAAAGTGATTAGTTGGATTGGGTTATAGACAGCAGCTTGTTGAGTTGGAGAGCATCCGAATTTTACGTTGGAATGGTACTCTGAAAGCTTCTCCTTGGATTTTACATGGGGTTTGTGACGCTTCTGAGCGTGCATTCGCTGCTACATTGTTTGTAGTTGTTTCAGGCTCTGATCGTGCTCCAAGATTGCTGGTTGCAAAATCTAAAGTAGCGCCCTTGAAGGTTAGAAGTGTACCGAAATTTGAACTTTGCGCTGCAGTATTGTTAGCCAATCTTGCTTCGAAAATCATATACCTCAGTTGGACAGTCCCCCTCAGGAGATTCACTGCTGGTCTGACTCAAAAGTCGTTTTAGCTTGGTTGAAGTTTCATTCGCCGCGATGGAAGTCGTATGTGGCCAATCGAGTCAGAGAAGTAGTTACGCTGCTTTCGTGAGCAACTTGGCGTCACATGCCGAAAGCAGACAATCCTGCAGATTTAGCGACCAGAGGTTGTACGCTCTCGCAACTCAAGGAGTCGACTTTATGGTGGTCAGGTCCGGCTTGGTTGCGTCATGAAAAATCCGGTTGGCCTGTTGATTCGTCTGATCGTGAGTATTTCACTGAGTTAGAGGTTAGATGAAAAACAGAGCTCTGGTTAAATCAGGACACTTTTGATTGGAGTTCCTGGATTGCTCGTTTCTCTTCTTTCGACAAGTTAGTTGGTACACTTTCCTATTGTTTTCGTTGGCGTAGATTGATGTCCATCGCGAAAGAACACAGGCGTACAGGCTGTCTCTCAGCAGAAGAGATTTCTATTGCTACTATGACTTTATTTAGATTAGTTCAATCTGCGGAATTTGCCAGTGAGTTGCAGATACTTCAACTAGTCAGAAACTTCCACTATCGCATAGCTTAAGGAAGATTATTCCTTTTATTGGCACTGATAAGCTACTTTGCATAGGTGGTCGGCTCCACAATTCTTTCTTGATAGAATCTGTAAAGCATCCAGTGATTCTGCCAAAGGCACATCATGTGAATACCCTTCTTATTAGAAAGGTTCACTTGTGCACGTTACATGGTGGTGCTACTGCAGTTCAGAGCTATCTGTCACGAGGTTACTGGATAATTCATGCTAGAAATGTCATTCGTCGAGTAGTACGTGAATGTGTCATTTGCACTCGTCACAACGCTCGTACACAGAATCAATTAATGGGTTCGCTTCCTTCTGTACGAACTAAACCAGCTCGTCCTTTTTTTCATACAGCAGTAGATTTTGCAGGTCTCTTCTGGATAAAGGCTTCCTTAGGTAGAGGTCAGAAAGCATTTAAAGGGTACGTAGCTGTGTTTGTCTGTTTAGTGGTGAACGCAGTTCATCTTGAGTTGGTCTCTGATCTCACTACTCAGGCTTTTCTTGCCGCCTTTCGCAGATTTGTTACTCGCCGTAGCCTTTGCAAGGTAGTTTACAGCGACAATTGCCGAACCTTCGTCGGTAGTGAGGCAGAGATTCATCGGCTTTTCTCAGAAGCATCTGCTTCAGGTCAGTTGATCTCATCTACTTTAGCCAAGAATGCCGTAGAGTGGAGATTTATACCTCTCAGAGCTCTCAATTTTGGTGGTATTTGGGAAGCTAATATCAAGTCTTTCAAGCGACATTTGTACCGAGTCATGGGTGAGTGCAAGTTGTGCTTTGAGCAGTTTTCTACACTCTTGGCATGCATTGAGGCGAGTCTTAATTCACGTCCCCTCAGTGCGCTCAGCTCTGACGCCTCTGATATGAGTGCAATCACTCCAGGTCATTTCTTAGTTGGTGGCCCACTTGTGTCGCTTTCTGAACCTTTTATTGAGGTCAATCAGCCTCAGTCTCTCTGTTCTAGGTAGAAATTGGTGCAGCTAATGAATAATCATTTTTGGCAAAGGTAGCGCAAAGAATATTTGTCGCAGCTGCAGCAGAGGACTAAATGGTTGAAGCCAAACCATCAGTTTCAAGTGGGTGATCTGGTTTTATTCAAGGACAGTTTGCTACCTCCATACAAGTCGCCGTTGGCACGCATTACGGCTTTGCATCCGGGGAACGATCAGGGGTCTGATTCTCTAAGCGTCTCGTACGTGACATGCACCGAACGGCGACATACTGCTATGTCGGCTGAAATTGTGTAATGCGCATGCGCAAATCCCGATGTTTTTGATGTTTTTAGTAGTTGTCTTTAGTGACACACGACTACACGAGTTGATTATGGGGTTTATCTCGACTTACGACTCTTATCACATCGACTTGAATTCAATTTTATGTTACGACTTAAAATTCGTCATAGACTTATATTTGAAACACGCCTAAGTCGATATGACAAATAACTAAGTGTTCAAGTCGTTATTAGATACGTGTATTGTATACTCCCCTTAAGGTTATATCTCAATCACTCCAAAATGTCAAATGTCAAAACATTAATGTTCAATATTTGACTAACATCATATTATTAACAATGTTTTTTGGTGAACTCTGCAATAAGTAAAAAATCAGTGTTAAAAATTTGTGTTCAAGTTGTATTAAAATTGTATTAAAAAGTTGTTAAGTTGTGTATGTTTCTATCTGCATTTTTTTAATAATGGCTGCTCAAGTAATCTTTGAATATCTACTCGATATTTTCAATGAGGAAGAAGAACAGCGTATGGAAGCAAATGAAAGATTTCGTATGATTCGAGTTGAAAGACAACAGTTAAGAGATGTCTCAAATCCTTTTACTTTGCCAAGTGGATTCTTCAAAAAGTATTATAGGTAATAGTTCTATAATATTTATTTATTTATTAACCAGAGTATTACATAATGTAGTACATGTTGGTGCTTATTTCAGGACATAGTTACATGTCTGAAGCCTAGCAAATACCCTATAGAGGTAGATATAGCTACCTGTACATAGGTCCGGTATACTTAAACTAGAAAAACTTAATTAACTTACAAACTAGGCGTGAAATCAAAATTTCCACCATTAATAATTTATTTGGTCCACAGTTGATTATCTCATCCATAATGGAAAGTTAGATTTTTATTTATTTATTAATTTATTTTTTTCTAATAATGATTTCAATAATAATTTTATTAACAAACTCCGCTTGTTTGTGTGTAACGACTTTTGTGTACATGTAAGTGAAGATGATGGTGTGCCCGCGTACATCTTTAATAGAATAAACTTTAGAACTGTACGATACTATCCATAACACATTTCTATAATGTTTACTTATTAATACATTCATTAACAAATAATAATTTTAACAAAATCATTTGTAGAATGACTCCTGAAGTAACATTGAGGCTTATTCATTTACTCGAAAATGAAATCATCCCAGAAAGAAATTCTATGATTTCAATTCATATTCAAGTACTTATCACTTTAAGATTTTTGGCTGAAGGATCTCTTCAGAAAGGTTTTAGCCAGGATTTTCAGCATCCTGTAAGCCAAGCTACTGCCAGTAGATGTATTGATCGAGTCACTAATGCCATTAACAGATTGGCAGATAAGTTTGTTCGATTTCCTACAACGGAAGACGAAAGGGAACTTATTCAAAATGGGTATTAAATTTATTATCAATAAAAAATCATATCAATTGTAACATTTTTTAATTCGACTGTATATTTTTGTAGTTTTCAAAGAACCATTCGAATACCTGGCATAATTGGTATTGTGGATGGCTTTATTGTTAAATTTAAAAGGCCAACAGAAAATGAAGAGGCTTTTTTCAACTATCGTCATGGGTCCTCAATGAATGTACAAATAGTGAGTATTTTTTATCAAAGTTATTGGTTCTCATAAATTGATATTATATGTCTATTATGTATTCATCAATCATTAAAATCATTTGATAAAACTATTGTATTCTAGATTACTGATTCTAACTACAACATATTGAATATCCGTATCTGCCCTGGAAGCAACAACGATCGTTTTCTCTGGCAATTTTCTGAGGCAAAGGAGTTCATGGAACACCTTAGAGAAAATGAAAATATTGTGCATTGGTATTATATATTAGGTGAGACGTCAGTGTTATATATACTATTTTAGAATCTTTAAAATACATCACAATTTTACTACTAATTATTCAATGTTCTTTTTGTGTAGGTGATAGTGGTTATACCCCTTCTCCAATATTGTTAACACCAATACTAGATGCGCCTGAAGGATCTCCAGCTTTCCATTACACAACAGAATTTTTAACAACTCGTTGCAAGGTAGAACAGACAATTGGAATGCTTACGACTGTCTGGAGAGTAATTAACAGATCCAGGGCATTGAGTTACTCTCCAGAAAAAGTAGCTCAATTTATCAATAGTGCTGCTATTTTACACAATTTCGGAAGAAAACATGGGTATGTTAAAAAATACAAAATAAGTTTTGTTTTGTTACAACTATTTACATTTTAATTTTATTTTCAGGATTTTTAATGACATTGATGATGAATTAAATGATCCATATGATGGCAATCAAATAAGAGGTGGAGATTATCTGGCAGGAATAACTGAGCGAAACCGCCTGATTCGTGAACATTATATTTAATTTAAGTTACTCAAGTACATGTACAGTCATGGGTGTATAGCAAATATAGAAAGATTCATGTTGCAAAGTGAGATATTAGATTTCTTATCTCAATCTTAAATAAATGTTTAGATGCTGCTGATTTTTTAATTTATTTTTACTAAAGATTTTTAATATTGCAATTCAATTTCAGATTGCAGTTAATACATTACAATGGAATCTCAGGAAAAATTATCATCCAGCAATGTATTTTAAGATTTATTTAATGTATTTGAAGACTTTTAAAAGTTTTGGAGTGCTTTTTCCGACGCTTGTGGCGCTAGCGACTTTCCCGCCTAAATGTGCTACCTCCCCACCTTCCAAATCGGAGCACTGTGCGCGGCGCGCTTCGTCTCTCCTTCACTTCCTCTTTCCTTTTGCTCCGTTCTGCACAACGTGGACGGTGAACGTTGCAGTTTCAGATATCTTTCAGATTTTTGTGTTAACTACTCAACACGGAAGACACGCTTTCTGGCTTACTAGCTACACTTTGGAACGACTGCACTCCGCAAGTGAGCATCTTTTCTTCATTTTGATCGGCTTCGTTCAGCACTTGGAACGCCTGCACTCCGAAATTCAGCATCTCCTCCATTTTGTTCGGCTTTGTTTTGTACTTGGACTAACTCTGCTTATTTGCGAAAACGCAAAATGAAAAGGTACTAAATGTTTACTTATTCATAATGAAAGCATTTTAAATATAATTATAGAAGTTCATACTTCGATATTACATTTTATTGCATTTTTTCCTGTCGCAAAAAGTTAGGTTAATTTTAATATTAAAATAACTTTTTCACCATATACCCTGGTCAAAATTATCACTTTTGCTCCAGGCTCAAAAACGGTATGGTGAAAAATAGTATATACACAACGGGTGGAAAATTTCCCAACACATGTCATGTTTACCACCCTCGCCTTTGGGACAGGTGGCTTTTTATCTATAACTTATATAGAAAATTGTAGAGAATTTTTTTCTAGATAAAGTGGCTGAAACATTAACAAAAATTTATTTTTGGGGTTTCTTTTTAAAATCTTAAACATCAAGCATTTGAAAGCATGGCCGTTAAATGTATTAGCCTATAATTGCAGCAGATTATAATCAATTAATAATTATGTTTAACTATTAATTTTGTTTTTGCAGAGTCATAAGAAAAATCCGTATTGGAAAGAATCAGATTGAAACACTAGTTGCTTTTATGGAGCATCATACGCTCTTTGCTCGAGGGCAAGTTACCCAATTAGGTGTTCAAGGACATCATAAATACAAAGCAATGTGGATAGAGTTAACAACCCAACTTAATACGATAGGTCCATGCAGAAAAAATGTGGAAGGCTGGAAAAAGGTAATTTAAAACACCAATGTTAATTCAGATACTAACCTCATAAGATTTTTTTTTTTTCTCTTTTTAATAATCAATTTTATCAATTTTCAGACTTGGACGAGAATGAGGCTGAAGGCAAAACTTAATAAAGCTAAGTTTTTGAAAGCATTCAATAGGACTGGCCATCAGGATCCTGGTTGTGATGTCACTGAAATAGAAGACCGTATATCTCAAATCTACGGCATGTATGGTACAGGAATGCACATGGGAAGAGAAATAGGTTTTCCCAAAGTACCAAATTGTCAACAGTTGACAAATCCTCATACAAATAATCATTGTGAGTTTTTGTTTTTTTTTTTCTAAAGTTCATATGGTGTGGTGGTTTATATAATTACAATTTTTTAATATTTTTCAGGTCCAAACATATGGATGAATAGATTAATATTGGCAGGCTTTAATGTTCAAGTTCTGTTTAATAACATGCCCAATTTGCTTAATACTGTAAGATCACAGTTGGAAAATCACAACAGTGATAATAGGTATGTTTGACATTTTTATTTGATATTGGTGCGTAATATTGGGATTAATGGTCAGTCGAAATTGAACAACAATGTGAAAAATTTTTAAAGGGAAATTGGTTCAGTTAATTAATTGGCCTTTTTAAATTATATTTTCACCGAAAATTTTTTTAATTAATTAACTGAACATATTTTCCTTTAAAAATTTTTCATATTGTTGCTTAATTTCAAATGATATTGAAAAAACGCATGAGCTCCCTATGCTGGCAATGTATTCGGCCCTACTCTCGGCGGCTGTTTTCGACCGACCACCAATCCCAATATTTGCAAAGTGTGTAATATACTATTTTATTTATACATATCTATTCTATTATTTTTTAACCAAAATATGAAATTTTATTTCTATTGTTTTTATTCTATTTGAATTGTGTCATAGTTCTAAATTCTTTAGATTCAAAATTTAAATATATCAAGTTCTCGCGTCTATTTCATTCTATTTTTAAGTGTATATTCTCTTTGAATTACTTAGTAGTTCTAAATACTTGACTTTCACAATTCAAATTTAACGGGTTCGCTCGCCCATTTCATATAAACCAATCAAATCATCGGTTAAATGCTTCGCAACATCCGGCCATCTTATTTTCAAGAGTGGACCAATCAAATCATTTGTTATATAAAGGGGCTAGTATTTTGCGAGGTCAAATCGTGTATCTTCCTGTTTTCGCGGTTTCGATTTCCTCATTCTTTGGCTTCACGTTGAAGGTAACACTTCGCGCATTTATATCTAGTGTCTACCTAGTGTCTATCTTTGTTGCTTCAGTGTCCAACAGTTTACACTTTATCCTTTCTTATTTATAATAAAAAAATCATGTCAGAATCGAGCAACAAGTGAGTAACTTCCTATAATTATATTGCATTTGTTCTTCTAACCACCAATTCTCTATTGTACGCGATGAGGGTTCCACGTGGTTAAAAAATATTTTGTGTCTTTTAAAAAATATTATGTTATCCCTCATTTATAAATGAAAGTTACTTGCACCTGCAATAATTAACTATTTTTCAAAATTTTTCACTAATTCTCTATTGTTCGCGATGAGGGTTCCACGTGGTTAAAAAATATTTTGTTTTTTAAAAAATATTACGTTATCCCTCATTTATAAATGCAAGTTACTTTCACCTGCAATAATTAACTATTTTTCAAAAGGAAAAGAAAAGAAGAATCTTTTCTTACTTTCTTCTTCTTTTGTCTTTTTTCCTTTGCCATTTCCTTCTCCATTTTTTCTATTTTTTCTTATCCCTTATCTTTCAGGCTTTTGCTCTCTCTTCTCAGCATTCTATAATATTTATTTTTTGTCTTTAGAAGGAAGACCATCAATAGGCCCAGTGCTCGCCAAATGGAAATTTTGATTGGTTTTATGGAAAACCACCCGGATCTGGCAAATGATTTAGCTTCCGATTCAACTGATTTGTGGCAAGTACTCGCAGTACTGTTAAATACAGCAGAAGGAGCCTGCAAGACTGAGAAAGGTTGGAAAAGGGTAAGTATTTTTTTTTAACATAATGATAATTCGACCTCTGGCCAGCATCCTGTACCTATATGTACCTCTTCTTCAGACATGGGTAGACTTAATTGCTACTGCTCGGCAAAGCTTAAACTTTATGTTGGATGGATTTAGAAATACACCAATGTCGAAGAACCATATGCGAGTCTTAGATATTGTTGCACTGAGAGAATTTCGGGGGCGCAGCGGTATTTACTATGATGCAGCAGACGCCCTGTTCGTTTCGCGCAGCAGCTCTACCGAATTTAGGAGAGCGGGCACCCTAAAAGCGATGTTCGGGCAGCAGCAATACCAAAAAAGAGAGCATCAGACGCACCAAAATAAAAGACAACGACTTTTGTCCGCGCAAGGGCACCAGCACTCCTAAAATTCTCTCAGTGTGGTAACGAGAATAAGAAACCTCCAGGCAGCTCTCAGTCTAAACAACCAGCACGGAAGAAAGTCTTTGTAGATTTAACAGATGAAGCTTCCACAAGCTGTGGTATTTATAGTCCTCATGTAGGAAAAAGTTCATCGAAAAAATCTTTAACTACAAGGCCTGCAATGTCTTCGCCAATGTCTGGAGGAACACCTGCAGTAGCAGCAATGCCAAAATCAGGACCGGCAGCAATTGGTAAGCAATAATTTTAATTTGTTACAAATATTAAGTAACGTACAAAAATTAAAACAATCTTTAATATAATTTTTCAACTTTTTTTTTTAATATTTCCAATGTCTATCTTTTTCAGGCCAAAAATCTAGTGATTTCATAAAAGCATTCGAGGAAAAGGGAGCCGAACTTGTAATAAGTTTAACAAACCAATTTGTGGCTTGTTTTCAAAATCAAAATGAAGTAATTGGAAATTGTTTTCAAATTCAAAATGAAGCTTTGCTGGAACATTTACCCCGGATTATTAGTGAAGAATTCATCAAAGTCTTCAAAGGATCCTTCGTAAACAATGAAGAGGTTAAGGATGAACCAGAACCAGAAAAGGAGGAGGATGAACCAGAACCAGAAAAGGAGGAGGAAGCTGAAGATGAAATGGCAAGTGGAACCGTAGAAGATATTTTCTTTGCTAACGACGATTTTTCAAATATCGAGTTTTTAGATGAAATGTCTTCATGCTATGATGAAGATGATTAACATCTTTAATGGTATTTTTACACAGATTCTTCCTTTTGTGAAAAATTGTAATTTTTTACAATTGATTTTTTTTAGATTGAAGCTGCGACAGAATGTATAATATGCCAAGATGGCATTGATACACCAGTGCAACTTCTACGTTGCATGCACGTATTTTGCGAAACCTGCATAACGGCTTGGTTAATAAAAAAGAAATCTTGACCATTGTGCCGTGTGAGTGTTGAAAGTGATCCCTTACTATGGGACGACATATCTTATAGTTTTAAAAGATTGTAATTTCATTGTATTACCCTTTTTATTTTTATAACGATTGTTTATATGCGTGCGTTAGAATATAAGTATCTTTATCTGTACGATCTGCAATTTTAAATACTTGCTTGGAGATTGAGCGAGGATGCCGTCCATTAATGCATTACGAAGTTGTGAGTTATGTAACTATGTAAGTGAGTTACGTGAGCTGATATATAGTTCAGTTACTTGAATGAATCTAACCCACTTTAGATTCAGGGTACTCGTACGTGACATGCACCGAACGACAACTTACTGCTACGTCGACTGAAATTGTGCCATAACGGCTTGGTTAATACAAAAGAAATCTTGCCCATTGTGCCGTGAGCGTGTAGAAGTTGATCCCTTACTATGGGATGACATATCTTATAGTTTTAAAAGATTGTAATTGCATTGTATTATCCTTTTTATTTTTTTAACGATTTTTTATATGCGTGCATTAGAATATAAGTATCTTTATCTGCAACATCTGCTATGTAAGCGAGTTACGTGAGCGATGATACGAATTACAAAGTTGTGTGAACTGATATATAGTTCAGTTACTTGAATGAATCTAACCCACGTTAGATTCAGGATGCACTATGGCATTCCGAAACATTGAACGGTACCATTTGAGCCCGTGAGTGCGAGAGAGAGGTTTATTCCTCACAGGCTTAAATGGTTCCGTCTAATTTTTCCGAACGCCATGGGAAGCATCCTCATGCGCGTTTGGATTTTGCGTAATTTAATTAATTTTCAATTTTTACTTTTAATTTTATGATATAAAAGTTCTTTGATTGTGAAAAAGTGAACTATAAAAAACTTCAGAATTTAATCATAACATAAAAAGGCTATGAAAATTTCAGAGAAATTTTGAAAATAAATTTCTTTGTCCGCCCTAGGAAAAGATTTATGTTCTTTTTTCAATAAAAATACAAAACATGAATAATTTAGTTTTTTACTAGTCTGTAGCACCCACAATTTTTATTCTAGTACATTTCTTACACCCACTGATTTTTGAGGCCACAATTTTCTTAGATAGTGCCTTCCGCTCGTTTAATTAAAAATTGAATTTTCGATTTAAACAATCATTATTTTTTTTTTTTTAATAGAAAAAAATTGGAGATTCTTACATAATTGCTTGTTTTATAAGACGCTTGAGTAAAAGTAAAAGAAGAATGTTCTACATGGGATAAACCAGATGTTATTTGCAATTTAATGGAATGTAATTGCATTTATTCAAGCCCTATGCAACTCCAAATAGGAACATATTTATTTGATTAAAACGGTTTCATAATCTTCTATTTTTTCATCATTTTTCATCATTTTTTTTATGCGGCACTTCTAAGTAAAAGGTTAAATGAAGGATTGAGTAACGGTTAAAAAAGGATTTTTGTTTAAAGTACCATTAATGTTTAAGTTCTTGATTCAAACAGTTATATTTTCATGTGCGTTGTTATATCAGTATACGTTGTTTTTTATCAGTATTATTTATTTGTCATTTATATTCGAAAGGACAATTTTCTAAAACTTCTCTTATTGAATTTTTTAATTGTTATTACTTCATCAGAAGTACTTCGACAATATTTTTTTGTAAATATTTGGTCATCAATTATAAAAGCTCTTATTAAAGAACCAACCTGTATCTTGGCTTGGAAATAAAAATACATCAAAGGGTGCGATTAAAAAAGTAGGTATATTATTTTAATTCGTGTTTACAATAACACTTAAAATAGAAAAATAAAGAAAAAAAAATACAAGATGTAAATATAACTAAATCAAAATAACATTATTTGTGCGATTGTGCCTGTGTTGTGTAGATGACACTAATTAAAAATTAAATTTTCGATTTCTTATTCAAACTATGAGGTTTTAATTAGAAATTCAAATTTTAATTATTAATTATAAAATGATTAATTACATATGTTTAGAACCCTCAATCGAACTATTACGCGCGAAATGGGTTTCAATTTTGCTGGGAACGTCGGAACTAAAAACATTGGTTCGCGCATTCGCATTGGTAGACCGACATAGCCTAGGGCCGACACATAGTGTATGTCGGAGTTGCTCCATCTCGTGCTGTCTCGCTCCCGAGACGCTTAGAGAATCAGACCCCAGCTTACCAGAGTTGTGACTATACGCACTGCCACATGAGAATACAAGAGACCAGTCAACAAACTCATTTTGCTTCCTGTGCATGAACATACCGTCGCTCATTTAGCTAATATTGGTTCCTCTACGGTGGGTGGCGTAGATCAAGACTAAGAAGATTTTTTGATTGTTGTATTATTTTTTTTGTAGTCATATTGTACGCACTAGACCAGTTACAGGGTTTGGTCCCGAGGATTTTATGTCGAACTTATTACATTCGTTCGAAGTGGGTAGTATGATTACGCCAGCGTTTAAATTACGCGCCGCACCTACTGTTTTCTGTGCCTTCGAGCGCCGTAAACGTCGCCTTGTTCTTGCGCATTTTCGCCTATGTGTGTGGCACATTGATAAGGCATCGCTGGGCTCTTGGCCCGCGCTAATTTAAGCGGTTTACCAGTATTCGTCCGGCGGCCGACTCGCGAGGCTTACCCGCGCCCCGCGTTCTAGCGACTTCCCGCGTTTTACCCCGACACCAAGCAAAATCAGATTTATTTCATCAAGTATATTACATTTAGATTATTTAGAGTTTAGAAGTGTTTTAGAAATAAAGAAGTTTATTTAATCAGTATTAAATCGAGTGTTAACGTGCAAGTCATTTTCCCTTCTAATTTTTCCGAAACTTGCTTCATTGCCTTCAGCATAATTTTATAAAGGCGATAACAAAACGTATAATCGACCTCCAGATGATTATAAAATGTTTCATTGGGAACGTTTTTTGTACGGTTCTCTAACGTTTCTTTTGAAAGGTAATCAATGAAACATATAATCGACCTCCAGATGATTGTTTAAGGTTTTATAAGTATTGTTTCTTGTGCGTTTCTCCTACGTTCTTTTTGAAACGTAATCAATGAAACATATAAAGAACTACTTTATATAGAAACGAAATACAAATGCAGACAAACTATATCGTTACGTTAGTTACTCAGAAGAAACGTTTCTTATGTAAATATAAATTTTTATACGTTTCCGTAACGTTTGTTGAAGAACGCTACTTAAGCACCCTAGAAGTAAGCGTTTATTCTTTTCTAAAACGTTAGAGACACTTTTATGGAAATTTATTATGGTATAATTTTCACAACAAAAAAGCTATTAAAGATGAGTACTATTTTTTATTCTAAATTTCAAGGTTATTTTTAAAATGTGCCATTTTTATGATATAACTTCTTTTGATCGTAGAAAAAATAAAAAATTTCCAAGCTAAGTATGGTCATAAAACACAAAACGATAAGACCATCAGTCTTTTATCGCAAAGAAAATTAACATTACTGTACACTTCTCTTAGTCTTTAGTATCCACTCTAACAATGAGAACTTGATTATCCTTCGTTCCACTATCCTATTTCAAATTTTTAATCAAATTAAATTCAAATGCCTATATATTAGAAATATATTTTTTTTCAAAACACAATATTACTTAAAATTCATTTAAATAATGAACGATAAATTATTTTCCAACTAATTACATGAGTAGTATATTAAAAAAGTAAATAGTTTATTAAGGAAGTGTGAAATACCGATCTCTATTATGCGACCTACCGTACCGGCCGAATACCAGTAATTCGTTATAACTTGATTATTACTACAATTAACAACTTATTTAAACTCGCTTGCCCTCCATAATGTAATTATCTACTATTTTTCAAAGTTTTGAGTCAAAATTTCGCAGAATGATAGATAATTACATTACGGAGGGCAAGCGAATTTGAATAAGTCGTTAATCGTAGTAATAATCGAGTTATAACGAATTACTGTTGTCCGGCCGGTACGGTAGGTCGCATAATAGAGATAGGTATTCCACACCACCTCAAGTATATATCAGAAATACGTAGTATTTTAGATCTTTCGCAAAAAGCAAGTCCAAGTATAACGCTAACATTTATCAAAAAAGATTACGCAATTCTCATGTCATACAACTTATAAATATTAATCAATTATTCTTGCTCTCAATATTCGCTATCAATTATTCTTCTCTTGTAGCTCTCGTAGCTCCTTCTCGTAGCTCGTTCTTCTCTGCAGATAAAATACTGTCTTTTGTAAACAATTTCTTTTTAATCTTGAGAAATTAAATATAACGATTATGTTAACGTACTTGTCTTTTATTCTTTTCCCAGATAGATTTAGCCATAATCCCGTTGTTTCGTAGGTATCCTTTTCTTTGTATTCCATACATGAACAAATGCTGCTTCTGCAAATTATAAGATAAAATTTTTAAAATTTATAAAATGTAACTTATACGATCAATGCCTTTATTGGAAAAAGTAGATTAGGAATGATGAAAATTTATTAAAATACAATCAATACCAAATGTTTGTCTTAACTTGATACAAAATTTTTATACAATTTTACTCCAATTAAAATTAAAAGAATTGGGATTAAGATTTGATCGACTGAATTTTAGTTAGTTTTGATTAATTGGTTTTAGTTGAAGGCAATTACATCTTCAATCTACCTGTTCAGTAGGGACGTGTAACGTCTGATGGTCTTCTCGACCACCTTACGTTGAATCCTCTTAACATCTGCTTTAAAAAAAAAAAAGGGAAAATATATCTTTCTTCCAAACAATCCAAAAGAATTCTCGTATTCAAACATTGGTCCGCACAAAGTAACGGTCAGATTTTATGTCATGCAGATGCAAGACACTGCATTCCGATCCTTTCCCACGAAATAAGATAAAAAAAAAAAAAAAAACAGAACACCATGCAAGTGGAAACTTTCACCAAGAGCGAAAGCATTTCCTCCTATGTGAAAAAAAAGGGAAAGATTTTACGACCTTACCCCGAAAGGCAGACCACCCCAGCTGTGCACATGCGCGCCTACGCGTCGCGGAAAAGCCATAAAATTTTGACCGTTACAACTTCCTTCGACTTTACATATAGCTAATTTTATTTTTACATTTTAACTTGTAGTTATTAACTTATGTTAATTTAAATTTTTCTGATTACGCTGATCTAAATTTTACGGAAATAGGCCTGGTAGAAGTAAAGATAATTAAATAAAACACCTCACAACAACTTCATTTTAGTAATAAATAATAAACAAACTCATAAATAAAATGAAAAATAAGAATATAATGTTATTTGTGTACTTTAATTAAAATCTTTGTAAAACCACGTTACACACTCTTTTACATATACTATTTATAAAAGTTTACTAAAGTATAGGCATATGTATATATATATATATATATATATATATATATATATATATATATATATATATATATATATATATATATATATATATATATATATATATATATATATATATATATATATATATATATATATATATATATATATATATATATATATATATATATATATATATATATATATATATATATATATATATATATATATATATATATATATATATATATATATATATATATATATATATATATATATATATATATATATATATATATGTATATGTATAAATATATGAAACGCTAGTTATGCAGACACTTTCCGAAATTTAAATAGACTTATGCAGACAGAGACCGACTTATGCAGACGTCAGCATAAGTAGAGAGATTATTTCTTTAGTCACGCTAGACTTGTGCAGACACTTGTATAAACGGTACTACACTTATGCAGACAGGTCACGTGGTCTTATACATTGGTGTCAGCATAAGTCCATGTTTATATGATTATATATATATATATATATATATATATATATATATATATATATATATATATATATATATATATATATGTAATGCAAGATGTATTCGCGAATTTATTCTGATACATATGTATTAACTGCATCTCTTACATATATATAAACACATAGAGTATTGCAAAAATGAAGCAGGTTCTTTACTTTCTTTTACTATACAACGAGGATAACTGACAACAATAATAAATAATAGGTTCTGTAACTCGTAAAGTGTAATCATTTACAATAATATATTGCAACAATAATATATTGCAACGGTACATAAAAATTTAGTTATAAATAACAATTCTAATACAAGCATCTCGCCAGAATAATTTAGTTTAACTTATAAAATCTGTTCCTATATAAAGGAATGAATAAAAATTGTCACTTCGTTATATTTTTGACACTATTATTAATTTTTAAGTTAGTTTTAAGCTTACAAATGTACAAATAATATGTATTTTCTACTCGATAGTTAATTAGATTTTAAACCGTGTATTTTTGAAGTATTAAAATATTAAGTGTGCGCAAATTTGTACAACAAAATTAGATTTTATTAGGAAATAAGTCACTTGTTAAGTTCATATACAATAATTAACACTATATAATAAATAGTTAACCTAATTTTTTATGTATTTAACATTAATGAAAAATAAGCGCAGAAACACTACATGTAACGTCATCTCTGTGAAACGGTCGAAACTACAGCCGCAAACTGGGGGATGCTCCTTTCCCCCACGCAGCCCTTATTTTTCCACCCATACTTGTGCGACCAATCAACTGCCCCCAAAAATCTTTGTAAACTCCCCCACGGAGAGTACCCCCAAACCGTACTTGGCGAGGGAGGGAAGAGGGAGAAAACCGAACTAAGCTTTTCCCTCGTCCCTCCGCCGGCAGACAGTTCCTCGCCACCATCGGACTCGACCAGCCACCAGCACACCACTTGTAACCCAGGGAGGGAAACTCTGAATAAACCTAAGTGTAAGTCAAAATATTGTTTTTGAATTTCATTTCTTCTCTCCAATCTTTTCTCAACTTAGTCCTTCACATATACCCACTTCCGAGGAGCGTTCAGATCGTTCTGTGCCGAATGGGCAGAGCTGGAATCGCTTCTCTCCTCAAACATATTAACCTTTTTTGTCCCTCCCTCCTTCAGTGATAAGTTCAAATAAAACGTTTGTATGATTTGGCCATCCCTAGCTCTTGGGTAATACCAGGCTATAAACGGCAAAAGTGGTATCAAGGTATAGACGACCGTCTGGACGTCACCACAACAAACGTTTTATAAAACTTTATCTCTCTTTCTCTATTTCTTTTTATAACATATCTATTCTAAAGAAAAAAAAAGAAAAGAAACGTGATATGAAACAGTGAGTGCGCGAATAATTGTATTTAAAAAAAAAAATTTAATTAATTTTTCAAAGTTTAAGTCTACGCCCCACAAAGCCTCTGTGTCACAAAAGGATGACCACGTGCAACGGCCTCTCGACTAATCTAAAACTAACAAAAGAAACTAAAAATTGTAGCTAAAATTTATGAATTCAAAATTTATGAATCCTCTACAAAGTTAGGGAAGAGAAGCATTATTATACTTCTATTTTTATTAAACCAAAATTTATGAATCCTCTACAATGTTAGGGAAGAGAAGTTTTTTTTACACTTCTATTTTTACTAAATCAAAACTTTTGATTTCTCTATAAAATTTGAGAAGAGACGTATATTAAACTTCTATACAGATATATTAAATCTAAAAGACAAAAAACAACGGGTGCTGAAGGCTTAGTAAAACCAAAAAAATAATAAATGAAATAAAACATTAATTTAAAACTAAATAAATCGATTTAAGAACTAAAATAAAATAAAGTGGTGGTAGTAAAAAAAAGGAACTCGAACTAAAAACAAAAGGAACAAAAACGGCGAATGTGGTCCAATACCGTGCCGTAGATTTTTTATTTTTAAATTCATCAGTGAAGCGGTCAAATACCGTAGATGAAAATATTAAACAGCTAATGCGGTCATATACCGTGCTGTAGATTTTTATTGAATAAAACGGCGAATGCAGTCAAATACCGTGCCGGTATTGAAATTTTTGTAGAGGTACCCCTTCTTATTGTTATTGTTATTTCCTTTCTTTTTTTTTTTTTTCTTTCAAAACCAACGTTGGATAAATCAAAAAATAAAAAAATAAAAAAAAATAATAATCGTGATCAATTGTCTTTCTTTCATGACGAAGAAAGGAAGAAGAAAAATTTAAATAAATAATTAAGTGGTATATTGAAGTTCTTAAATTAGAAAAATAATTTAATAAATAACGAATGAATGAATAATTGATTAACTGATAAATAGTTAAATGATAATTAAATAAATAATAATAAATAAATAATTAGACAAACGAATAATTATTATTAATAAATAAATAAATAAACAAATATTATTATTAATAAATAAATAATAAATAAATGAACAATTATTTCGAAGTGATACAAATTGATAAACAATGCCGTTAGTACCCGGATTTTAAACAATTACTTCCGATCTAGCTAACATCCTATAGTGGTGCCCCCGCTGGATAGTCGCGAGACACAGACTACAGACGAAGACAGGTGACATCACACCGGAGAACGTCGTGACACTGATGCTGTCAAGCAAACAAAACTGGGACGACATAGCACGCTACGTGACTCACGTACTACAAGGCAAAAAGACTGACGGTTGCCTTGAAAACTGATACAGAAGACGAAAAATAGACAGACCAGACAAGATATATAAGATTGCCGTAGGGCATAGAAACGCCGACCGGTCCGAAGTAATGTGTATAACAGTTCCGGACCGGATTCCGGTGAACGCCGCGGGAAAGGTTTTGGGTGTTTAGGGGGTAGAAATCCCTCACACCGCGGAGCCCGGCGCTTCGTGATGGTCTTAGTGGGCCCCCCTCCATGCTGTAAGCAAGGACGGGGGCCTCGGAAGATTCACCTAGTACCTCGGAAAAACAAAAAAAAAAAACATCCTATAGTGGTGCAAAATACCTTTACATATAGGTCTAGTTTATTGATAATAATTGCTAATAAATAATAATAATAATAATAATAAAATAACTATTAATAAATAATTATAAATAAATAATTAAGTAAATAATAAATAAATAAATTAATAATAATTAATTATAAATAAATAAATTAATTAATAATAAATAATTAATTATAAATAAATTAATTAATAAATTGATTAATCAATAAATCTGAAAGTAATTTGTTGATATTACAAATGAAGTAAGTAATTACCCTCGTGAATAATTAATAAAATTAAGCAAGTCATTTTTATTTTAATTAATAATTGGTCGTTAAAGTTTTATAGTAAGTTTCATTAAAAATAAAATCGAATAAGTTTTATGTAAGAAGTTATCTTAATATAACATTGTACGTTTACGAAATTATTGTGGCGTAATTAAGGACCAATGATTCCCCAGTACACAGAAGGATTAAATTCCTTCTATGCTGCCGCGAGGATTCAAAATCTAGAAGAGGGTTCATTTGGAAAATTTAGATCAAACATTAACTATAAATAAAATTATTTATTCGCGGTAATCACGAAATTGCACGAAATAACGAATGCAATTTTAGATGCCGGTCAGGATAATAAGGGAAGATTCTTGCAATTGGAAAAGAGAGTGAACAAGTATCACGGATTACAGATTAGTGTAACCAAATCAGTTTATAGAGGTTTTCAGCAAGATAAATAAACAACCCTTTGTTTAGGATGCTGAAATTCTTAAACTAGAAAGAGCCTTGAGCAATTTAACAAATAAAATAGTAAATAATAAACAATATTTAAATAAATAAATTAGAGATTATTAATAAATAATTAGTAATAATTAACAAATAAATAATTAATGTTAAATAAATAATTAATTAGGTAAATAGTAAATAAATAATAATAATAAATGATTAATACATTTAATTATAATAAATAAATAGTGATATATAATCGAAGTATTTCTAATAAATGCGTAATTTACTTATTATAAATGAATCCAGATTGGGAAGATTATAAAACAGTCCCGATAAAGAGGAAAAGACCCATGAGAGCGCGAAAGACGGCTCTGAAGAATTACAAACGGGGAAAGACTCTCGAAGGTGAAGCCTGGCTTTCACGAGAAGAATTTATTAAACAAAAGAATCAAAGAGAAGTAGGAAACTTCATTGATTTAACCTTAAACAACAAAATTAAAATTGCAAGGTCTATCATTCAGTCCTTCGAGAACCAAGAACCGACTTCATCATCTATGAATACTGTATCACAATTAACGGTAGATGCAGTAAGCCAATTAGGAAAATTAGGTCACGGCGATAAACTAAATAAATATTTTGAATCTTATACAAAAAGAGACAATGTTAATTAAGCAAATAAAATTTCCTAAACATTATTTTTATTAAAAAAGAAAAAGAAGGAAAATTTTTATATCAATTGCTGCGTTTATTTAAAAACAAAATCGCATTTTATTTAGAATTAAATAAATTAACGTGAAATCAAATTTACGGTTAGGTATAAGAGACCCTATGAGTGGGGATACTCCAAGAAGGATTACGCGATCAAAAACAAGTATAGATCAAGATTCGCGGAATGAATTAGATTTCTTTAATCGTTATGCAAATCGATCTAGAAACCCGCAGGACCCTAATTATATCCCAGAAGTGTCTTTAGAAACCTTAGATACAAGCGTCGCAGGTAATAACGGTGGCGAGTCCAATACTTCGTTTGAAAGCGCTCAATCTTCTGATAATACTGGGGATATCACAGTTAAGGCCGAAAGCGGCGATAATACTATTGATTTGCCTGGCAAGCAACGTTACTATCCAAACGGTTGAACCTCTTCAAGAAGAAATGGCTCCAGCAGCAGGGCAGCAAGGCATAAAAGTTAGAGATGCTGTGGAATTTGTGCCTAAGTTTGATGGGCACAATATACCCATCAACGAGTTCATCGAGGCATGTAATGAAGCAAACAGTATGATAGATGTTGCCTCAGAGGGTGCGTTAGTAAAATTGATCCGCACACGAATTACCGGCGAAGCGCGACGAACAATTTTAAATATACCCTTCAACAACGTTGCTAGCCTAACGCAGCATTTCAAAGACTTATACGATACTGGAGAAATCATCCAACAGTTATTGGGAAAACTGGGATATGAAATCCAGAGGGATAACGAAGGTGTAATACCCTTTGCTAATAGATTACGTGAAATCGGCAGCCGCATTTTCGAAGCAAAAAAGAAGGATGACGGCATTGTTTCCGAGGACGACAAAAAGGAAGTGGAAGAGGCAATAGTATCCTGCTTCAGGCGAGGACTGAAGCCTGAAGTCGAGACACATCTTCCTTCCGATCTCGCTGTCGATGCTGTTATGAAAAAGGCAGTAGAGATTGAAAAGCAATTAAATGCGAGAGACACATTACTCGCCTCAATGCTGAGAAGCGAAAATCGCCGTAGGTCCGTTTCGACATGCGATACTTGCCAAATGGAGGGCCATAATAGCGAGAACTGCCCACGTTCTCAGAAATTTTGCAGATATTGCAAAAAACCTGGCCACGTGGAAGGAAATTGTTTCCAAAAAGAAAGAGACAACAAGAGTGGAACGTGCCAAACCTGCCACAAGCCAGGCCATGATTCAAGAAGCTGTTTTAGAAATGCTACTTGCCAATTGTGCGGTAAGATTGGACACACAGCAACAAAATGTAGGGGTAAGCAATCGCAACAGGCAAATGTAGTTTGTCAAATCTGCAACAACCCAGGACATACAGCCATTAGCTGCAGGAAGGCGGAAAATAAAGCGAACCCTTCCGCCAAAGTGGTGTCCTGCAATTACTGTCAAAAAAGTGGACATGAAGAGGCGAAATGCCGCTATAAAATGTTTAACTCACGAAGGTCGTCGGAAAACGGGCGAAATCTCCGAACGTCGAGCGCAGGTCAGGAGATTTCACAAACCCCGGTGCGCTCATTAAACATGACAGAGTTGAACGAGCTGGTCTGCGAGTTGCTGCCATCGGAATAAAGCAACAAAGAAAATATGTCCCTTATATATCAATAAGGATGGGTAAAAGCAATAAGCCACTCGACTTGATGCTTGACAGTGGTTCGGAAGTGAATATAATTCGGTTGGGATACGTTCCTTCCGAATGTAAAATCAATGATAAGATCATATACAACTTACAAGGAGTAGGATCTGACTCTATCTATTCACTTGGCGTAATAAAAATGAAAATAGCGAATTATGTGAGCGAGTTTGTAGTAGTGCCGCATGACTTTTCCATAGTACATGCAGGAATATTAGGCATCGAATTTTTCCTATAAAGTGAAGCCGAAATAAACTTCCAAGGAAAATTCTTGAGAGTGCAAAATTACAAAATCAAAATGCACCAGGGTAATGCGGAAAAGGTTAAGGGAAATTTCATCTCTAATGTAAATCTAGATGATACCAGGGAGTTACCAACCCTACGGGTTATAAATCCACCCACTGGCACTGTAGAAACCTTCTTAGTCGACTCAGGCTCTGAGGTCAACCTCACTGCAAATTATTTATTACCTTCAAGCAGTGTAATAAATAAACGTGAAAGAGGTAGCCTAAGAGGAATCAGTAAAGAATTTTTTATTACTGAAGGTACAACTAAAATAACTATTCTGGGGGTACCGACGACTTTCCATGTGATCTCAGCAAAATATGCAATGCCGGAGGTAGGTATTTTGGGAGCTAATTATCTCACTGCAGCAAAAGCAATAATAGATTTTGGCAACAAAATTTTAACCGCCGGAGGGATGAACAAGCCATTGGAATTCGGAACCACTGCAGAAACAAATATGCTACAGTTAAGCGATGCCGACAAGTATGTCACTGAGATTCCAGAAAATTTTACTAGTAATACCGGAACGGGATTAAAATATTTGTATAAAATAACATTTACTGAAACTTTATCGGATTTAGGCCTCAATGAAAATGAAAATAACACCTCTTCCTTTTTGGATCTTGACAATCTTAAACCGGAAAACACCGAATCTCAGAATAAAACAATAATTGATCTATTAAGATTAGATCACCTAGATCGAGACGAAGCGGAATACGTAAAAACAATCGCCGAAGAGGCAAGAGATGTGTTCTTTCTACCTGGAGACACCCTCAAAGGCACAGAGCAAGTGAAACACAGAATACCGACCGTTGACGACAACCCTATTAATGCAAAACAATACAAATATTCACATTCACTAAAGGAAGAAGTCAATAAACAAGTTAAAGAATTATTAGACGCTGGAATAATTAAAGCATCAGAGTCACCGTATAATACACCAGTTTGGATAGTTCCTAAAAGGGCTGATTCGCATGGAAATCCAAGATGGCGTATGGTTTTAGATTTTAGGGAGTTGAATAACAAAACCATTAGCGATTCTTACCCTCTTCCGAATATTAGAGAAATATTCGACCAAGTCGGTAGTGCCAAGTATTATACAGTACTCGACCTAGCATCAGGATTCCATCAGATCAAAATGGACCCTCGTGATGCACATAAAACAGCGTTCAGCACACCTTATGGCCATTATGAATTCGCAAGAATGCCATTCGGTCTAAAAAACGCACCAGCAACCTTCCAAAGATTAATGGATAACTTACTACACGGATTACAAGGAAGCGAACTATTTGTGTACCTGGATGATATTGTGATTTATGCAAATAGTATTGAAGAACACTATCGTAAATTTAAGTTACTAGCAGACCGCCTGCGACGAGCAAACTTAAAATTACAAATTGACAAATGTGACTTCCTCAGACGCAAAGTATCTTATGTAGGCCATATACTAAGTAAAGGAGGTCTGAGTCCGGATCCTAAGAAAGTTGAAGCGATGAAACATTTTCCCGTCCTCAAAAACGTAAAAAACGTTCGACAATTTCTAGGATTAGCTGGCTACTATAGACGCTTCATCAAAGATTTTGCAAAAATCGCAAAGCTTTTAACTACCCTACTACAGAAGAATAAGGGATTTGACTGGAGCAGTGAGGCTCAGGAGTCGTTTGAGACACTAAAAGAACTGTTGTGTAACGCGCCGCTATTACAATTCCCTGATTTAAATAAGCCTTACAACATCACAACGGACGCATCAGGTTTTGCGATTGGGGGAGTATTATCACAAGGAGAAATTGGAAAAGACCGTCCAATTGCGTATATATCACGTGCCCTAAGAGATACAGAGCTGAATTACGAGGTCCATGAAAAGGAAGCTCTGGCAGTAATTTATTCAGTACAAATGTTTAGAAGTTATGTGTACGGAAGAAAGATTACAATAATTATAGATCACCAACCTCTGGTATGGTTTAAGACTGCCGATTTAAACACCCGCGTGCAAAAATGGAGATTTAAGTTATCAGAGTATGACTACACTATCATTTATAAACCGGGTAAACTAAACTCCAACGCAGATGCACTCTCCAGGAACCCTGTGGAGAATGTGGAAGTAAACGCAGTAACCAGAGCAAAGGCTAAACAACTAGACGAAAAGGTAAAAGGAAAACCTGACGAAACACCAAACAATTTAGAACTGACTGGAACTAAACCCCAAGGATCAAAACCAAAATCAAAAATAAAAATTGACCAGAACAAGGGTAAAGATAGCGAAAATAGTCAAAGACGCTATCCTAAAAGACAAATAAATAAACCAGAATATTATGAAAGTGATATTTCAGATAGTGAAACAGAAGCTGAACCTGTAAAACCACCAAGTCTTCCAAAAATTATAAGAAATAACGATGATGAGCAATTAATTTTATCCGAATCATCCAGTTGCGAAAGTACCGATGAACTTGATCACACGCCAAGTAATTACATAGAATCCAGAGAATTGATACAATGTAGGAATGGAAACATTGCTTATTTTGTTAATAGCTTTGGGGAGCCTTGCGATATCGGCTCCAGGAAATTAATAGAATTCAATAAAATTCCTACTGAACAGAAATTAGAAATTAATGAAGTCCACCAAATAAAAAGAAAATTAAAAAATAAACACTACTATTCACTTTGTATTCGAGGAGAAAACCCTGAATCGTTAACCACTGTAAAACAGAATGTCACGACAACACTCTTAGTTCTAAAACATTTATTAAAAAAGGGTAAACAGAAGGAAATTAGCATTGCTAAAAGTGAAGAAATAGAAAAATTAAATTGGATGAAAGTCGAGGAAATAATTAAAAGAACATTTCAAAACTCTGGGATCGACGTAATAATTTGCACTGGAACCTTGAAATACATACCCTATGGAAAAAGAGATGAGATTTTTTACGAAATGCATAAATCTCCCATAGGAGGACACAGAGGTGTATCTAAGACCTATAACAGAATTAGGCAGCAATTTCATTGGGAAAATCTCAAAGAAGATATACAGCGAAGAATTCAACAATGTTTAAACTGTCAATTAAAAAAGTTCACTAGATTAAAAACTAAACAACCCATGATAATAACTGACACACCTGGAACTGCGTTTGATAAAGTTGCAATGGACATCGTAGGCCCTCTGCCAATAACTCAAAATAAATTTGAATATATTTTGACAATCCAAGACCAACTATCAAAATTTTGATATCCCTCTAGTGAATACTTTATCATCCACCATAGCGGACGCTTTTATCAAAAGATTCATTTATATTTTTGGCGCTCCAAGGATAATATTAACGGATCAAGGAAAAAACTTCCTCAGTAATCTTATGGCTAGAGTAGCTAAACGAATTAAAATCAAGAAAATTAGAACCACTGCTTTCCACCCACAATCAAACGGATCTTTGGAAAGATCACATCACGCACTGGGAGAATATTTGAAGCAATATACAGATAAAGACAACGAATGGGACGGTTGGCTAGAATTAGCAATGTTAAACTACAACACTTGCGTCCAAGAAAGCACTAAACATACTCCTTGTGACGTCGTGTTTGGACGGCTAGCACGACTTCCCTCTAATGAGCCACTTAGAGAAGCAGATATGATACCAACCTATAAAGGATATATCCAAAATCTAGTAGTTAGATTAAACGAAATTAAAAAGTTAGCTTATGATAACCTAGTCGCATCTAAAATTAAATCAAAAAAATATTAGGATAAATCAATTAATCCCAAAAATGTTCAACTCGGAGACTATGTTTTTCTTTTGTCTGGGCCAAAACCAGGTAAATTTGGAGGTCACTATACTGGTCCACATAAAATATTAGAAATATTGAATAAAAATAATGTAAGAATTCAAATCAAAACAGGATCTAAAATTGTTCATACTAACAGATTAAGGATTTCGCATATAAATAAAGAAGTTAAAATAAACAAAAAAAAAATAAAACCTAATAAAAAAGATGGCGATGAAATTAATTAGATAAATTTAATGGTTCATAGAAAATTAATTTCTTTTTCTGATTACAGGAAAATTACATAATGCATCCAATAATCGCACTTTTATCACTATTCCCCGCAATGGTATGGGGTTTGGTAGGATTCGACTGTGGCGCGAGATCACTCAATATAACTACCATTTCAACTTTAGGAGTAGAAGAATGTCCAACCATCACAAATCAGCTGAACATTACGAAGCGTTATATCCAACTTCTACAAATTAACGAATTTATCAGCACAAAGGTTTTCCAATGCAAACTAGAGATACATCGAACCATTTATGAATGCTGCATGTTTTCACATAATTCTATCGTGGAAAATGGTGAAAGCGAATACATCTATGAAATAAGTAAGGAAAAATGTAAACAAGCCCACGAAACCGGGATCTTGCGATTCGATAATAAAGTCATAAATGACTTACGAATAAACCATACCTCAACGCATTCAATCACCTATGCAGGATCAATTAAGCCAAATGGCAAGTGCGGCGGAGGTAGTTTCTCTGATCCCTACGGTACGTGGGATAATGTAGTAGTACAGGGTACCCTAAAGGTTACTCTTAAAGAGCATTCAGGCTCAGTAGATATGGATTATAACAAAATTTTATTACGTTCCGGCGCACGTTGCACATTGACTGATGCATCCTGCATGGATAATGAAGGAGGATATATCTTTTGGGATGTAATCCCCGCGGATAGATGCGAACTCTACAAATACGGTATCTTATATGAAGGTCTAGCCAACAAAATTTTCGATTCAACCCCAAATTCCGAACAAACCGTATATTCGTTATCCACCGAGGATGTAACCTTTTCATTAATAGCAAAAGGGAAAATCAATGTTTGGGGTTATGAATTAACAAAAACAGAACACCCAAAATTATTAGTTTTCGAAACAGGGAAAAGGGTATCCTTCGTCAGAAAGAGTAAGGTATCAGTCGAAAACCTAGACATATTCGCGTATGTAAATTCGAAGTTCGTATTTGTAGAAAAACATATAAAAACTCAAATTAAACGTCTGTATGAAGACATTTTGACCCAAAGATGCAAAGAGGAACGCCGTATCCTAGAGAACGCTCTAGCAATTGCATCTCAGTCACCTGATCAATTTGCATACAATTTAATGAAAGGACCAGGCTATATGGCAATCACTGCTGGGGAAGTAGTGCATGTAATCAAGTGCCTCCCCGTGGAAGTGAAAGTAGCCCTCGGAGAAAAATGTTATGAAGAATTAGCAGTTACGTGGAATAATAAAACTATGTTTCTCACTCCGAAAACCCATATCCTAAAATCAAGAGGAACCCAGATAGAATGCAATGGGCTATTATCAACCTATTATCAAATAAATGAGAACTGGTATAAGGTTTTGCCCAAATTGACGGAAGCAAAGAACCCAACAGTTTTACGTCCCATCACTCAAGTTACCTGGAAGTACAATGACCCAGCATCTCTAGCAACTAGTGGGATTTATACAGAAAAAGATTTAGATCAACTTAGGGATCGAATAATGTTCCCTATGGATCAGCCAGCCTTGCTCAACGATGTGGCTCGAGAAATACATGGACATGTCATCACTGACAATGAAGGAGTTATCTCTAGATTAATTAACGAGAACACAATGGAGAAGATAATCTCAATCACGTGGAACAGTCTGTTCACGAAATTCACAACTTTCGGATCCATAAGCGCTGGAATCTTCACCGTCATAATAGCCATCCAAGGAATTAAAATGATTTTTGGAGTTTTCCTAAAGGGATATGCACTTCACCGCATTTATGGATGGTCAGCCCATTTGTTGTCTGCCCTCTGGGGATCCCTCGCTACATTGTTCATATCTCTCGGACAAGAGAGGTATCAACAGGCACAAGCAAACAACCACGACGAAGAGGTGCCTCCAACATATCAGGAAGAGAGATAAGTCCATGCTCCAACACCATCCTTTCCAGTTAGACCATCGCATACTCCCAGTGCACCACATCCTGAAGTAGTACCCAAAGCTACTTACGTGGTGGTTAATGAAAATTCACATGCTGTGGGGATACAAAGCAACAGAGAACCTGTCCGATTCGCATTTTAAATTTACTGCAGTATTGATCAGGAGTCGGAGAGCAATTCGAGAGTGTAGATTACTAGAGTTGCTTTTTACAACTCCTAGTAATCCTTTTAGGGTGGGTCGCATAATAGAGATAGGTATTCCACACCACCTCAAGTATATATCAGAAATACGTAGTATTTTAGATCTTTCGCAAAAAGCAAGTCCAAGTATAACCCTAACATTTATCAAAAAAGATTACGCAATTCTCATGGCGTACAACTTATAAATATTAATCAATTATTCTTGCTCTCAATATTCGCTATCAATTATTTTTCTCTTGTAGCTCTCGTAGCTCTTTCTCGTAGCTCGTTCTTCTCTGCAGATAAAATACTGTCTTTTGTAAACAATTTCTTTTTAATCTTGAGAAATTAAATATAACGATTATGTTAACGTACTTGTCTTTTATTCTTTTCCCAGATAGATTTAGCCATAATCCCGTTGTTTCGTAGGTATCCTTTTCTTTGTATTCCATACATGAACAAATGCTGCTTCTGCAAATTATAAGATAAAATTTTTAAAATTTATAAAATGTAACTTATACGATCAATGCCTTTATTGGAAAAACGATGAAAATTTATTAAAATACAATCAATACCAAATGTTTGTCTTAACTTGATACAAAATTTTTATACAATTTTACTCCAATTAAAATTAAAAGAATTGGGATTAAGATTTGATCGACTGAATTTTAGTTAGTTTTGATTAATTGGTTTTAGTTGAAGGCAATTACATCTTCAATCTACCTGTTCAGTAGGGGCGTGTAACGTCTGATGGTCTTCTCGACCACCTTACGTTGAATCCTCTTAACACCTGCTTTAAAAAAAAAGGGGAAAATATATCTTTCTTCCAAACAATCCAAAAGAATTCTCGTATTCGAAACATTGGTCCGCACAAAGTAACGGTCAGATTTTATGTCATGCAGATGCAAGACACTGCATTCCGATCCTTTCCCACGAAATAAGATAAAAAAAAAAAAAAAAAACAGAACACCATGCAAGTGGAAACTTTCACCAAGAGCGAAAGTATTTCCTCCTATGTGAAAAAAAAGGGAAAGATTTTACGACCTTACCCCGAAAGGCAGACCACCCCAGCTGTGCACATGCGCGCCTACGCGTCGCCGAAAAGTCATAAAATTTTGACCGTTACAACTCCTTCGACTTTACATATAGCTAATTTTATTTTTACATTTTAACTTGTAGTTATTAACTTATGTTAATTTAAATTTTTCTGATTACGCTGATCTAAATTTTACGGAAATAGGCCTGGTAGAAGTAAAGATAATTAAATAAAACACCTCACAACAACTTCATTTTAGTAATAAATAATAAACAAACTCATAAATAAAATGAAAAATAAGAATATAATGTTATTTGTGTACTTTAATTAAAATCTTTGTAAAACCACGTTACACACTCTTTTACATATACTATTTATAAAAGTTTACTAAAGTATAGGCATATGTATATATATATATATATTGTAATGCAAGATGTATTCGCGAATTTATTCTGATACATATGTATTAAATGCATCTCTTACATATACATATATATAAACACATAGAGTATTGCAAAAATGAAGCAGGTTCTTTACTTTCTTTTACTATACAACGAGGATAACTGACAACAATAATAAATAATAGGTTCTGTAACTCGTAAAGTGTAATCATTTACAATAATATATTGCAACAATAATATATTGCAACGGTACATAAAAATTTAGTTATAAATAACAATTCTAATACAAGCATCTCGCCAGAATAATTTAGTTTAACTTATAAAATCTGTTCCTATATAAAGGAATGAATAAAAATGGTCACTTCGTTATATTAGATTGTTAGTTGCATCTAATGGTAGTTTTCTTAGTATTACTATATAGTGATCCTAATGGCTTATCTACCAGGTAATGTTTTTATAAATAAAAAACAACATTTATCGTGTTTCGACGTTTCGGACACTTTTCTTTGTGTCCCTCATCAGGATTATTGACACTGTCTCATTAATCCTGATGAGGGACACAAAGAAAAGTGTCCGAAACATCGAAACACGACAAATGTTGTTTTTTATTTATAAAAACATTACCTGGTAGATAAGCTATTAGGATCACTATATAGTAATACTTCGTTATATTTTTGACACTATTATTAATTTTTAAGTTAGTTTTAAGCTTACAAATGTTCAAATAATATGTATTTTCTACTCGATAGTTAATTAGATTTTAAACCGTGTATTTTGGAAGTATTAAAATATTAAGTGTGCGTAAATTTGTACAACAAAATTAGATTTAATTAGGAAATAAGTCATTTGTTAAGTTCATATACAATAATTAACACTATATAATAAATAGTTAACCGAATTTTTATGTATTTAACATTAATGAAAAATAAGCGCAGAAACACTACGTGTAACGTCATCTCTGTGAAACGGTCGAAACTACAGCCGAAAACTGGGGGATGCTCCTTTCCCTCACGCAGCCAATTAGCCGCGTCAAAGGGCCTTAGGCCCACCCTTATTTTTCCACCCATACTTGTGCGACCAATCAACTGCCCCCAAAAATCTTTGTAAACTCCCCCACGGAGAGTACCCCCAAACCGTACTTGGCGAGGGAGGGAAGAGGGAGAAAACCGAACTAAGCTTTTCCCTCGTCCCTCCGCAGACAGTTCCTCGCCACCATCGGACTCGACTAGCCACCAGCACACCACTTGTAACCCAGGGAGGGAAACTCTGAATAAACCTAAGTGTAAGTCAAAAAATTATTTTCGAATTTCATTTCTTCTCTCCAATCTTTTCTCAACTTAGTCCTTCACATATACCCACTTCCGAGGAGCGTTCAGATCGTTCTGTGCCGAATGGGCAGAGCTGGAATCGCTTGTCTCCTCAAACATATTAACCTTTTTTGTCCCTCCCTCCTTCAGTGATAAGTTCAAATAAAACGTTTGTATGATTTGGCCATCCCTAGCTCTTGGGTAATACCAGGCTATAAACGGCAAAAGTGGTATCAAGATATAGACGACTGTCTGGACGTCACAGGCGTGTTGAGGAAAGTGAAAATACAATATTCAAAACTTGACTGTTATTTATTTAAAATATAATACATAGATTTTATGTGAAAGTGGCCATCTTTTTATGCAGTCTTTCTCTTGCTCTCGGCGCGAAACCAACTGAAACTTGACCCGACCAAAACCTCCTTTTTCTTCGAAAACAAAAGAAGTAAAACATTTTAAGAATAAACGTTCAAGTCATCATTACTCCGGTACGCTATACGGTTCTGACTTCACAGCGTCGCACCATGAATTGTTCGAAATCGTTCTATCCATTACTTTCTATTCTCATAATTCATCGGCCCCGGAATTTGAGTTCCGTGTACGAGGCATAAACAGCCACGGTATAGTTTCAGATATACCGCGCATGTGGCATAATAATGATTTGTATAAATAGCAAATAAAATGAAAGATTAAAACTGCATTCACAAATATTAGTAATTATAATTATTAACAATTCTCCCTCATGGTATTATAATTACGGGTACTCTTCATCTTTATTACCGGATAGTTTAATCAAATAACGCGTGCCTCTAGTGAAAGTGCCAGATGCGGTTCGTACATCAACGACTCTTACTTGATTATCAGTTCTCGAATGAATTTTTACAATAATACCCTTACGCCATGTATTTTGCGGTGACTGTTGATTTACTAATAAAACTAAATCCCCGATTTCTAAGAGTTTTTCTTTTTCGGTCCATTTAGAACGCGGAAGTAGTCGAGGTAAATATTCGCGCTGCCAACGTTTCCAAAATAGGTTTGCGAGATGCTGTGCGATACGCCACTGTTTCCTTAAACATACATTTTCAGAGTTTATATTTTGAACTCGTATTTCGCCTGACGAAAATCTGATGAGAAAATGGTTAGGAGTAAGGGCTTCCCCGTATTTAGGGTTGCTTGAGACGTTAGTTAAAGGGCGAGAGTTTATGGTGTGTTCTACATGCGCTAGGGCAGTTATAAGAGTTTCTTCTCACGGAATTTGTTCTTTCAAGATAGCGTGTAAAGTTACTTTAACAGATTGAATCAAACGTTCCCATACTCCACCCATGTGCGGAGCACCCGGATTAAACTTCCACACGATTCGATTTGTTACACCGTACTCACGCTGTCTTTCGGTATCCAGCGTAGCGACAGCATCTCGCAATTCTTTACAAGCTCCCTTAAAATTAGTACCGTTATCGCTGTATATCACACTCGGAGTTCCTCTCCTTGCACACATACGCTGTAGAGCCATGATTGCAGAATCTGCATTCAAACTGTTAGCTAGATCTAAGTATACAGCTCTTGTAGTCAAACATGTAAAGATTACACTCCATCTTTTCTCTCTTCGTCTACCTATTTTGATAAGCATCGGGCCAAGATAATCTATACCGCAGTGTATAAATGGACGTTCTTTAAATGCTAATCGACCACAAGGCAAATCGAACATTAAAGGATTTGCTGGTCGCGCACGCAATTTTTTGCAAATCACACAATTTTAACAATGGATTTTAAAGCATTACGGACGCCAACTATTCAAAATCTTTGACGTATCTCATTCAAGATAATGTTTAAATTATTATAACCGTATTTATCGTGATAGTGTCTAAGTAATAATTTTGTTACATAATGAGTTTTTCCTAAAATAATAGGATTATTTTCAAAATTTTATTTCGGAACATTGTGTAATCGACCATTTACTCTCAAATTACGTTTTTGCCTAAGAATGGTGTTAGTGTCGAAATTTTACTTTGTTTACGAAGTGTCTGATATTTTTGTAAATCTGTTATTTCGGAATTAAAATAATAAACTTGTATCTCACGGAATCACATGAATTCGGCTGATTCTAAATAGTCAATTGTAATTTCGCTCGATGATTTACCCCGCCAACGCGTAATTACAGCTAGTAGACGAGCTGTTGCTCTTATAAGCCTCTGCCACGATGAAAATCTCTCGTAGTCAGGTAAGCATAATTGAGACGATTTTGGTTCTGTAGAAGTTGTGCAGACTGAAGCGGTAATCGATTTATCTGCATCTATGTTTCGCGAAAGTATAGTAAAATTAGGAGTCGGCCATTGTGTTTCTGGTTGCTGTAAAAACTCTCGACGCTGAAACTACCTACTCGTCGATTCGAAAGTAGCGTCTGTTTTTCTAGTCGCGTCGTCTGCTGGATTCAAACGAGATGGGATCCACTTCCATTCATTTATGTTGGAAGAGTCGTGAATTTCGCTTAGTCTGTGAGTAACAAAGGTAGTCTGCGAGCGTGGTTCTGAGTGCAACCATTGTAAAACAGTACTAGAATCTGTCCACATGTATTTAGCTTTAATCTTGTACTCATGCTCTGATTCTATAGTTTTTGTTATTCCAGTAGCTAATAACGCGGCTTGTAGTTCTAGTCTCGGCGTACTTACCAGTTTTGCGGGCGCACCTCTACTTTTAGCCGCGATAAAAGAAACTCGAGCAGGGCTATACTTTGGCGGACTAAATCGCCAATATGCTACTGCTGGATAAGCCTTCTTACTCGCATCATAAAATACATGTAAAGTAATATTATTTTCGTCAATTAAATCATGAATATAAAAACGAGGAATACGACATTTGTAAATCTTTTTTAAATTTTTGAGCCAGTTTCTCCATGAAATAAATTCTTTATCTCTTATCTCTTCATCCCACTGAACTTGACTTATCCAGATTTTTTGCATGAGAATTCGAGACTGGATTGTGAATGGAGCGAGAAAACCTAAGGGATCGTACACGGACATAATAATTCCCAAAAACTCGCGTTTAGTAGGCTTTTTATCGAAATTTAATATCTGACTCGAAATTTTGTCGTAGTCAATTTTAAATCCTAATTCATCTGAATAGTTATTCCTTAATAAGCCTAAGACTTTTTCGTCTTTCATAAAATCTAAATTAACAGAATCTGAATCGTATTTTTCTCTTATAACTTCACATAGAACCTTTTCACTATTGCTCGCCCATCCATGCATTTTAAAACTAGCTATTTTATTTATCTCGATGGCATCGCTAACTAAGGAAATCGCGTCTTCTTCTGTATCGACACTGACGAGATAATCGTCCATATAACTATCGCGTGCTATGCTTTTGGCTGCGAGAGGTTTTGAAAGTGCAAAGTCGAGTGCATTTCGATTTTTTACATAAAGAGCTGAACAAGGAGATAATTTCGCACCGAAAAGCACGGTATTCCTCGCGTATTCTCGCGGTTTATCTTTAATGTCTCCTTTTAGTGCAATCTTTTTCTGTCTGAATCTCATAATTACTCCCAATAACGATTGAAGTAAATCAGGACCCGAGAGTAATTGATCGTTTAAACTCACGTTTGAGCTTTTCGCGGCGGCATCAAAAACTAACCTCACTTTACCCGATTTATTTGCGTGTTTCACCTCGAAGTGTGGTAAGTACCATTGGCGAGCTTCTGGAGTAAATTCATTTAATGCAACCGCATTACCGCATTCGAAAAAACGATTCATCTCTTTATAATACAACTCTACGTATTGTGGGTCTTTGTCTAATTTTTTCTCCAAAGAAAATAGGCGTTTTTCTGCATGACGTCTACTATCTGGTACTATTTCATCATCGCGTGCCCAAAGCAAGCCTGTTTCCCATTTATTGCCTACGCGTTTACTAGTGCTGTCTAAAATAGTTAATGCACGTTCTTCTGAATATATATTTAACTCACAGTGATTTACGCCCAATGATTCTAGTTTAAAGTAGTTTTTAATTGTTTCGTCTAAAAGGTGACATTCGTTATTTAATGTAGTAGAATTTTTAAAGGACTTTTGGCATGATAAATTGTTACCTTGGTATATTGGTAAAGTCTCAATTTCTAACACGGGGCCGTGAATAGACCATCCAAGTTTAGATAACGAGACAGCGAAAGGTTGATTATTTAATTTAAATAATTTTCTCGTTACTATGAGTTGCCAATCGTCTTCTCCTAATAGAATTTTAGGTATAGCTTTTCTATAAGCATTTAATTTCGCACCAAACTTCTGCTCGCATAATGCCACTAAATCACTCGAAAGAGACTGATACGGAAGTTTTAAATTCTCAATTACAATAACATTATCAATCTTATATTTACCTGTCAAACTCTCTATCTCTAAATCGATTTTCTCACTCAGAACCCTCACTGGTCCATGATCTCTAATTCCTTTCAAACCCATCATAAATCGTTCACCTTCCAAGTTTATTTCTCGAACTGTTTCAATATCAATTAATGTTACGTTTGAACCTTCGTCAAGTAAAGCAAATGTATGTACATAATTTCTCGCCGCATAAAGTCTGACTGGGATAATTTTTAATAAAACTTCCGTTTGTAATCAAATTATATATTTTCCGAGTCTTCAGAATTATTCGGACTAATCACATCTGATTCGCTTTCAGGTTTAGATACAGTTTATTTTTCTGTGTCGCGCGTGTTTCTTGCCCTATATCTAGACATTGCCCCGTGTAAAAGGAAATGATGACATCATTTACACACATTACATACCATTTCTGTACACGACTCTCGCACATGGCCTGACTTTAAACAAATGAAACAGAGTCGAGCTCTACTTGCTAATTGCCAACGTTTTGATGGGGTATCGCGAGCGTAATCTTTACAGTTTGCAAGTGCATGATTATTATTTTGACAACGGAGACATTTCTCTGAAAAGGCTACATTTACTGTGCCAAAAGAATACTGCTCATCAGTTTCACCCTCACATTCACTCATAATCACTGTGTGGACAGTCCCGGCGTTTATCGTTTGTGATATTTTAGTTTTATTAAGTTCTTTTCGAGATTCTAAAATAGAAGGCAAATTCACCATGCCTATAGAAGAATACCTCGTTGCTTCTTTAAATAAATAATTAGATAAATTTTCTAAATTCGCTTGAAGTTCATTTGAATTTGAAACAACTTTGACATAATTAGTAACCATATTTGAAGGTAATTTTAAAAGAATGTACTAAATCGGGATTGTATAAATATCCCACCCCGTTTAACTGTACTGATGCTACTGCATTATATAATTTTGACGCAAAGTTGACAATATCGATTGAACCACTGTAAACGCTGGGTAAATTTTTTAGATTAGTTATTATTTTCTCTAATATTACATTTTTATTTCCAAACCATAATTCTAGAGTCTGCATAATAGCGGTTGTATCGTCTCCACTCATAGCAAGTAGCGACTCTACCGTGGAGCGAGCTTCGCCTTTTAGTGCCTCAAATAAACGTAATACATTTTCACGGTCGTTATATTCTCCTATTTCGGAAGAGATATCGTACGCTTGCTTAAAACGCATCCACTCTAATGGATCGCCCGAGAAAACCGGTAAATTCTTATTCAGAGTCAATCGGTTTACTACTCGCCAAGTAGAGTTTATAGGCGATGAATCTTTAAATGAACGTAAGGCAAGTTCGAACGTATTAGCAAGACGTATTTCGGGATTATTGACGTTACTACTTATATCTATGCGTTCATTAAGTACTTCTCTTTGTTGAAAAGATAATGAGGCTATCGGAGCAGGTCGCGAAACCATGTGATGAGCGTTCCCCCTGACTGTTGATTCTTCGAAATAGCGAGATCGCTTTGACGGTAGGTAATAGTCATCCTCACTCTCCTCTTGGGAAGAAAATGGTTCGATATCGGAAAAATCTCGCTCGTTATTATCGATCCACTTCATCCTATCTCTGGCCTCTGTGCGTAATGTTGTATGATCCTGTGGACTTTCCGCCGATGAGCGTGAGGTTCGTGAACTTCTTTTCTGCGTAGCTGCTGAAAGAGATCGTGTGTGGTCTTTCGACCTTTCTTATGTATTACTGACATCGTGCGCCAGCCTCTCCTTCTACCTCGGCGTTGGGAAGCGCGCGGCCTCGTGCAGTAGCGCGGCCGCGTTGTGGTAATCGAAGTCGTGGAGGCGGCGATCGTACGCCAGCATTTTCAACACAGGTGAAGTCATGACGAATCGAAAACCGCTGCAATTTACTCGATTAAATTTCCTAACGATCACCTTAAGCTCTCAAATTATTGAAAAAACAATTAATATATTTTCTATTTTACAGCATTTGAGAAACCCATTTCTTCTCATGGAAAAAATCTGAAAAATAGTTTTATATTGGTCTAGTATGCTATATAAATATGCGTTTCACATATATATATATATATATATATATGTTTGTTACGGGGGGTTTATGGAGTCCAACACTGTATATTAGTGCCTGCAGCCCAGAGTTCCGCACTATAAGTGGGTAAGAGCGCGCGCTGCGCTATTGCTACAATAAAACATCCCTCTCAGTATTGACTAACACCACGACACCTGCGGCGCCCCCTTCACTTTCCGCAGAATTTTTCCGGAAATTTTGTTTGAACTCTCAGAGTCGGAACTCTAGGTCGGGCGGCATAAACCCCTATATTATAGAAGTTTATGTCACCCGGTGACCATAAACCCCGGTATATATAAAACGGTTACCATAAACCCCTCAAGAGAAATTTATATATATATATATATATATATATATATATATATATATATATATAGGTATATGTGTTGGTACTTTTTGGGTATATATAATTTATTTAAACCCCCCGTAACAAATATATATACATATATATATATATATATATATATATATATATATATATATATATATATATATATATATATATATTGTAACGGGGTGAATTTAAAAGAGGGTATTAATCCCTCTCTGGGATGCGCCAGGCGATATACGGGCGTCTACTACGCCCAGAGCAGCGCGCCGTTGTAGACGGACCCGTCGTCCGGCCGGAGCGCGTTGGCGCAGGCTCAGAACAAGCGCGCCCGGCTTTCGCTGTAGAAAGCTTAGGCCGCCTTCTACTAGACCCGGCGCCGCGCTCTGCCGCTGCCGCTGACTTCGGCGCACAATTCACCGGCGGCTAGATATGCACTAGCTTTACTTACTCTCGCCGGTGTTCTCGTGCAACGCCGCTCAGGTTAACCTGAGCGACTTTCACTTACAATTTCCCCGTTGACGTTGCTCCTCTAGGAGGTGATGCCTCCGGCTAGCTGCAGCTGCTGAAAAGGTAGAGGGCGGTATTCGGGGAGATAGGGAACGGTTACTCGCGAAATGACAGACTCGGCACGAACCATGAAAAGGTAAAATAAAGAAGGTTTATTGGTCAACAAGGAATCGCGCTAAGGGGCGCGAAGCCCGAACATCTCCTACAAAAACGAACGCGCAGGCCGAGACTTACGCGGAGCCGGCCGGTCGCACGGCCGTCGTCACCGCGCCGCGAGACGCCACAAAATGGCCGCCGCGCTCTTGAACACGAGGCCGCTTACCTCTACGCAGGCGCCGACGGATAGCCGCGCTACACTACTTACGCGTGGCCGCTCGCACGCAAAACCTACGCGGCAAAAATACAAAAGAAGCGCACACTTACTTTGGCGCTGGCCAGCGCGTCGCCCGAGGTCTGTCCCTCTCTCTCTCTCTCTCTCACGCTCTCGCCTCCTCGCTGCGAGGCATCGGGCCTCGTGGCTGCTCGAGCCTCGGCTGCCGCCTCTTTCTCTCTCTCCTCCTCTCACTCTTCCGCTGGCGGAGTGGCCCGGCCGGCGAAGGCAGCCGGTGTTGCGACGCTGCGGGGCTGGCGGCGGATCGGAGGCGCGGAGGGCTATTCCGCAGGGCGGGATGCGGCACTCGCGGGGCACTCCGAAGCACGGCACTGGAAAGGCGGGAGAGCACGTGCGCACCTGTTGCGCTACAGGACTAGACTGCCCATCAATGGCCGCGGCGTCCCTTCGGAGCGCCACGGCGGCGTCTTCTTCTTCTTCTTGCTTCGCCTCCCGCGCGTCCCGCTTGGCGCGCAGCGAGCCGCTGTACGTGCAAGCGCGCGCGATTCAAACCTCGCGGCGCGGTACACGCGGCCCTTTCGCCTTTATTGCTTGCACCCGTTACACCCCCCACCCAGATTTGGCGTACCCCGTACGCGACATCTGAAAAGAGGAAGGGCGCAGAAATAAGGCGAAAACAACAGGTTAGGTGGAGGCTCTTCCTTTTATTCCAGCCTCTCGGGCACATCACCTATACACTATATACAACAAAATATTTACAGAGAAAAAGAACTATGTACAAAAAAAAATTTCCACCAAAAAAAACTGTACTGGTTGGCGGCGCGGTCCATCTCCCGGACTGTCGACAGCCCGGCGCGCAACTCGTCCCAGGTGGGCTCCGCGGGCAAGAGGTGGGCCTCCGTCTGCGAGGCGGCATCGCGCTGGACCCTCCGCGGGTAGCCGGCGGGGATTGCGCCGCGGGGCGGCGTGGCAGGCTCCTCCTTGGGGGCGAAGCGGGGCACGCCGGGGCTGGTACCCGCCCGGCTCTCCTCGTGGGCGTCGGCCTCCTCTAGGAGGGGCTGCTCCTGCAGCCGCTCCCTAGCCTCGTCCTCGAGGCGCTGCCGACGTTGGCGCAGGAGGTGGAGTACCGCCTGGGCCACGCCCTCGACGGGTTTGCCCAAGTCGAGGGTTATGAGCGCGGCCATGGCCTCCTCCAACGTCTGCTCGGGGATCTCCAACATCTGGAAAAGAACATCTCAGGTTAGGCCAGTTTCACTATATCCGCGTATAGTTTATCGCACGTCTCGGGGGGGGGGGGGGATAAGCGCTAGGCGCGCAGCGCTACGGAGGCTGGCGGGGACGACCGCGTCCCCTGCGAGGAGCATTCGGGGCTCGCTGTCCTACCGAAGTTGGTTCGGCGGGACCCGTAGTTGCGCCGCGCGCCCTCCGCGGTCTCCCCCGCGTGCTCTCGGGGGCTCCCCTGTCCCCTGAGGGGCGGGTGGTTCGCTCACAGGCGTTCCCCTGGGGTCGCCTTCCGCGTCGACTCCATTCGACTCAGGCGACTCACCGCGATAGGGCTTAAGCTGGTCAGCGGCCACTACCTCCTCAATTTGGCCCCCCTCACCTACCAATCGGTAGGTGTTGGAGCCTAGCACGGCCGTAATCCAATCCGGCCCTTCAAACCTAGGCGCTAGTTTCGCCGCGACGCCCTTCGCGGCCGAGGAGAGTGGGTGGCTGCGCTTCCAGACCCTGTCTCCCGGCTTGAAATCTGGCTCTCGCCTGCCGGCATCATAATAGCTGGCTTGGCGATCTTGAGCCGCTCTCGCCTGCGAGGCGGCTCGTTGATGAAGGTTTGGAAGGGCGTCGAGCCGCTCCTTCCAACGGGCCAAACTTTCTTCTTGTGCCGGGGTCTCTGCTGCGACCTCTTGCAGCCTACGCTGCGTACCAGGGGGCTCTGGCTGCCTACCGTAAAGCAACATGGCGGGGCTGACTCCGGTAGAGCTATGCACCGCCGTATTCATGGCGAAGAGAAGTTCCGGAAGCTTCTCGTCCCATGTGGTGTGCCGCTCCTTAAGGTGAGAGGCGACCATCGTTTTTAAAGTACGATTGGCGCGCTCCACCGGATTAGCCTGTGGGTGGTAGGTGGGAGTGTTGGTGTGATGCACACCTCGCTCCCTCAAGAATTCCTCTACGACACGGTTCTTGAACTCTGTGCCGTTGTCGGAGAGGAACACTTCTGGGCAACCGAACCGGAGGAAAACCTTCCGGTCCAATTCTCCTACCACCGTCTTTGCGTTAGCCTTCCGTATCGGCAAAGCCTCCGCCCACCTGGAGAAAAGGTCTTGAAACACCACAATGTATTCAAAACCATTAGAGGTGCGAGGCAGCGGTCCTATTATGTCTCCAGCGACGACCTGCCAGGGTCTGTCGACGACTCGTCGACCCATGAGGCCGGCTGGAGCTCTTTGTTCCACCTTAAACCGCTGACACGTTTCGCAGTGGCGCACGTACTCTTGCGTTTCCGCGTAGTAACGTGGCCAGTAGTAGCGCAGGGCTACTCTGGCAAACGTCTTTTCTCGTCCGAGATGTCCAGCGGTGGCGTCGTCATGGCACTCTTGCAACACCTCGCGACGATGCTCCTCTGGTACTACCAGCTTCCAAGCATCCTCATCGTCGCCGAGGGCCGCGTCAACGTCCGGGTTCGGTCGGTACCGGTAAAGGTTGCCCGCGACGAGTTTGTAGGTTGGAAAATCGTTGGGTTGCTCTCGGACTTTGGCGCTCCACTCTCGATACCACGCGTCCTCGGTGTCCGTTGACCAGGACACCGCAGCCACCTCCGGGCCTTCCTCATCCTCGTACATCCGGGAGAGGGCGTCGGCCACGTGGTTCAAGGCGCCTCTTCGATGCTCGATCGAAAACTTGTGGCCTTGCAACTCCAACGCCCACCGAGCGAGCCTGCTCGTGGGATTTTTCATCTGACAGAGCCACCGCAGACTGCTGTGGTCTGTCACAACCCTAAGCTCGTAGCCTTCGCTGTAAGGGCGAAACTTCTGTATCGCCCAGACCACCGCGAGGCACTCCCTCTCCGTAACGCTATAGTTTCGCTCTGCCGGGGTTAACACCCAGCTCGCAAACTCGATCACCCGCTCTTGGGTCTCTACTTCCTGAAGCAGCACCGCGCCAAGGCCTACATCGCTCGCATCGGTCTGCACGATGAAGAGGCCGTCGGGATCAGGGCGATGTAGGACCGGAGCGGTCATAATCATCGCCTTCAACAACTCGAAGGCGCGTTGCTGCTCGTCGAGCCACTCGTACTTCTGGTTCTTCTTCGTCAGACTCGTGAGCGGCTCGGCGATCGTGGCATAGTTCGGGATGAACTTCCTATACCACGATGAAGTACCCAGGAATCGGCGCAGCTGCCTCAGATTCCGCGGCTGCGGAAAATTCTTGATTGGCTCGATCTTGGCCGGGTTCGGCCTCGTGCCGTCCCGGTTAACCAAGAAGCCCAAATATGCTATCTCTTGCTTGCAGAAAACACATTTTTCTGCGTTGAGGGTTAGTCCAGCGGCGACGAGCCTTTCCAACACCCTTTTGAAGCACTTCTTATGCTCCTCGAACGTTTCTGCGACTACGATGATGTCGTCGAGGTAAGCGTAGACGTAAGGCTCCAGCTCGGGTCCGAGCACTTGGTCAATGAGCCGCTGGAAGGTGGCCGGCGCGTTCGTCAGTCCGTACGGCATCCGCCGGAACTGGAACAGGCCCAGCCCCGGCACCGTGAAAGCGGTGATGGGCCGCGCCTCCTCCGCTAACGGTATCTGATGATACGCGCTCTTGAGGTCAAGCGTGGAGATGAACTTCGCCTTCCTCAATTTCCGCAGAATATCCTGCATATTCGGCAGAGGATAGGCGTCGGGTTCGGTGACTGCATTCACCTTCCGCAGATCGTTGCAGAACCGTCGTGTGCCGTCACTCTTCGGCGCCATCACGACGGGGCTCGACCACCCGCTCTTGGAGGGCTCGATGATGCCTTGGTTCAGCATTTCGCAAACCTGGCGATGCATCTCCTCCTGCACCTTATCCGACACTGGATAATGGCGCTGCTGATTGGTCGAGCGTTTCCTACATGAATCTCATGCTCCACGCCTCTGACGCAACCTAATCCTGGCGGGAGCTTGCCTAGGACCTCGTCCACCATGGCCTTCAGCTCCTCTCGCTGAAGGTCTGTAGCGTCCTCGAGCCCAATTGCCGCTACCGAGCTAGGATCGGGGGTCAAGCTGGCTACTTCCAGCTCGACGTAGGCTTCCGTCTCCTTACAGAATAGCCTATCCGTATCCGGGTCTAGTACGGCCCTGAACGCTCGTACAAAGTTGACTCCTAAGTAGCAGTCGGCATCTAAATTCGGCATTATGGCGACTCGGATATCGCGAGTGAGGCCAGCCACAGTGATGGGCAGCATCACGTGGCCTAGCAAGGGGCTGCGGCTTCCATCCGCTAGCCTTACCCCTTTCTTCTCGGACGCTACAAACTCCCGGTCCAGCGCTGTAGCTAGTTGGAGTCCGACGGAGCCCATCACCGTCGTGGATGCTCCCGGGTCCAACAAAGCGCGGAGATTAAACTCGCCGACCTCAATTCGCAGCCACCACCTTGTTTCTGCGTCGGTCGGTTGCTTCGCCGAGGCCTCTCCTCGGTTCGCAACTGGCGAGGGTACCGCAGACTCTTTCGCGGCAGGGCGGCTATCGCACGCGGCCAAAACATCTTCGGTTTTGGGGACCTCGTCGGGAAGGGGGGCGGTAGTGGTCCCCTCTACGCGCTCCCTTTCCCGTTTCCCGCACAATTAGAGCAGTAGCGCGCTATATATCCGACAAGGCCGCATGAGTAGCAACTCAGCGGCGGCCTTAGTCCTTTCGGAGGGTTACCCTCGGGGCTGGCGGAGGGCGCGGAGCCGTTCGGTGGGCTCGTCGCCTTCGCCCCCTGCCTCGGTTCTGGGGGCCTCCTTGCCCCGCCACGCCCAGATGGCTGGTTACCGCGCCCTCTGCGCGGCCCAGGGGGCGTATTTCGCCCGGAGCGCTCTCCTCCGGAGCCTCGCCGGTCGGAGAGACGCTCGCTTAGCACTCGCCGAAGCATTTCCTCCAAGCCCTCCAGCTTGGCGTCCTTCTCGACCACCGCAGCAGCCACTTTGCCTTCCTTGGCATCGCCTTTCGGCTTTCGTGGCGCGTCGGTGTTTGCCGGCGGTTTATACGCCATTTCCGGCAGTAGCGCCGCTGTTGGCGGTGGTGTAGGTCGGAACGTCTTGGAATTCTCCAACGTTTGCTCCGCGTCCACTGCCAACTCCAGTAGCTCCTCTACTGTGCTGAAGTCTGACCTACGGACCATCGCTTGCAGCTGGGGCCGTAGGTTTCGGTGCAGCTGATCCAGCTGTTGCTCCGAGCTGGGGGGCGGCGATATTTTCCTCACTATCGCAATGAGGCACGTGATATAATCTCTCACGGCCTCGTCCGCCCCTTGGGTGCGGTTGTTCGCCTCTGCTATCAACCGCTGCTGGTACCTCTTCGTCGTCCCGTACCAGCGTTTTGCTGCAGTCACGAAATCTTGCCACGTGGCCCATTTCTCTTTCTCATTACGGTACCACGTGGCCGCCGTGTCAGTGAACAGCTCTGACAACGACGACAACACCTCTTCTTCGGAGAGGTTTGCCAGGACTCGACAGTCCTCCAGCCTCGCTAGGAATACATCGATACTCTGGCTCTTCGCCCCAGAGAATCGAATTTGCCATTTCCTCACGATTTGGCCTATGTCTCGCGAGTAGAACATACTCGACCTCGAGAAGTTCCCTGTCGCGCCTGGCGCGCCATATGTCGGCCAGCTCGAGCCTCTCTCCGAACTTCGGCGGTCACCCCCCACCCAGGCTGCGTTTACTCCTTGTAAACCAGCCTGACCATCACGCCGAGCTGGCGGTGGTGTCGATGGCGGACCGATCCACGTATCGTTGCCGGTGACGGTGTACGTGTCTTCAAACTGCACGTTGTGACCTTGCCTAGGTTCCGCTATATGCGTGCTGGAAGCGGCGTGTCGCTGTTGGTTTAAAACCAACTCCTCCAGCGACCTTACTTTCGCTATTAATTCCGCTAATAGCGAGCCGACTTCCCGAGGGATATAAAACTCGGAGCCGTCCTTTGCCAGGAGGCGAAGCATCTCTCCTGGCTGCGCTTGCTGGTCGTCGCCGCGAGTTTCTTCTTCTTCGCTGTCCTGCTGCTGTAGAGGTAGTTGTGTGCGTTGCTCCTTTTGTTGTTGCGTAGTGTCCCGGTTACTGACTGTGGCGTTTGGGTGTGGTGAGTGCTGGGTATCGGACACGGCCTCCGCCGTCGTCCTACGCAGTATCTCCAATATCTGCTCGCTTTTGAGCACTACGTCCAGGGGGTGTAAATCCCAACTGGGCGCTTCGACGAAGGAGCTGTCGTCTTCTAAAAGGATCCTCCGTAAGAGGTTTTCCCTTAGTGCCATCCGCCGGGGGATTACATCCCCCGGCTCTTCCGGCTCCTCGAAGTCTTGAGGCGTATAGTTACCCAGCACCCACTGGCTTAGCCTGTGCATTCTCAAGAATGTGGAGTCGTGTCGCTTCAATTGTAACTCCGACAGGTGGCTATTGATCTCGCTTGGCGAGATCGACCACACCCAATCCTCCACAGCTTCCTGGATGTTGTATGACATCGTTCGCTGGTTGTGCGAGTGCAAGGGGATTCCTCTTCAATCCCGTAATTTACAATGCTTTTGCACGGCCAGTGGTATCCTTCACAAGGTACCTACCGGATTACCACTGGCTCAGGAAGTAACGATCTTCCCAACTGGTGGTTTGGTATTTACGCTATACCGAGGTTAACTCGCTTTTACTCACTTGCCTGGAGGTTATATCGCTTTTGGCGTATTGCGCAAGCGTAGTAGTCGCCCGCGCAACCGATTCCCGGTCAAAACTGAAATTCGCGATTTTCGGGCGCTGCGCATGCGCGGCACTAAAATCACTATGTGTATCAGTACCGCCGCCGCATGCGCAGACGATTCTGCGGGTAAAACAAAAATTTGATCTTTCGACCTTTTTGCGCATGCGCAAAACCGAAATTAGTGAATACGCCCACCTCCTCGTGGGATGGGCAACCGAATTCGCGATAGTGATTTTTCACTTTTTATTTTCGGATTCTGCGCATGCGCGGGCCCAAAATTATGCGCGCGCACCTTACGGTATCCCCCACGCAGGCGTCTTCGCGAATTAAGCCCTAAATCCGAAAATCCAAACGAAATCCCCGATATTTAAATATTGGGTGCGTAATTCGTTAGTTTACTCCCCGGTGTGCACGTGTGATGACGAACCAAGAGATAAAACGCTAGGACCTATATAAAACAATTTTAATAAATTTTATAATATAATACATAATTAATAGATAATTGCTACCTAATCTCTTTGTCGTCCTCGCTAAATACTTCAACAAATGCTCGGCCTTCACAAGCAATGTTCCTCACTAAATACGTGCAGACCGGGTAAATTTCTCCAAGCAAGGTTAGAAACCACCAGTTGGTTACCCTAGCACACACTGTACACTTTGTAATAATTAATTATCACCGCGATAATTAATTATTCGCAACGCGCGTCTCGACCTGTTTCGACGACCAACCAATTACTGTAAAATTCGCCGTTCCCTAATCTAATGTGCTGCAACACGTTAATGGGCGCCAGTTGTAACGGGGTGAATTTAAAAGAGGGTATTAATCCCTCTCTGGGATGCGCCAGGCGATATACGGGCGTCTACTACGCCCAGAGCAGCGCGCCGTTGTAGACGGACCCGTCGTCCGGCCGGAACGCGTTGGCGCAGGCTCAGAACAAGCGCGCCCGGCTGTCGCTGTAGAAAGCTTAGGCCGCCTTCTACTAGACCCGGCGCCGCGCTCTGCCGCTGCCGCTGACTTCGGCGCACAATTCACCGGCGGCTAGATATGCACTAGCTTTACTTACTCTCGCCGGTGTTCCCGTACAACGCCGCTCAGGTTAACCTGAGCGACTTTCACTTACAATTTCCCCGTTGACGTTGCTCCTCTAGGAGGTGATGCCTCCGGCTAGCTGCAGCTGCTGAAAAGGTAGAGGGCGGTATTTGGGGAGATAGGGAACGGTTACTCGCGAAATGACAGACTCGGCACGAACGATGAAAAGGTAAAATAAAGAAGGTTTATTGGTCAAAAAGGAATCGTGCTAAGGGGCGCGAAGCCCGAACATCTCCTACAAAAACGAACGCGCAGGCCGAGACTTACGCGGAGCCGGCCGGTCGCACGGCCGGCGTCACCGCGCCGCGAGACGCCACAAAATGGCCGCCGCGCTCTTGAACACGAGGCCGCTTGCCTCTACGCAGGCGGCGTCGGATAGCCGCGCTACACTACTTACACATAGCCGCTCGCACGCCAAACCTACGCGGCAAAAATACAAAAGAAGCGCACACTTACTTTGGCGCTGGCCAGCGCGTCGCCCGAGGTCTGTCCCTCTCTCTCTCTCTCTCACGCTCTCGCACTCTCGCCTCCTCGCTGCGAGGCGTCGGGCCTCGTGGCTGCTCGAGCCTCGGCTGCCGCCTCTTTCTCTCTCTCCTCCTCTCACTCTTCCGGTGGCGGAGTGGCCCGGCCGGCGAAGGCAGCCGGTGTTGCGTCGCTGCGGGGCTGGCGGCGGATCGGAGGCGCGGAGGGCTATTCCGCAGGGCGGGATGCGGCACTCGCGGGGCACTCCGAAGCACGGCACTGGAAAGGCGGGAGAGCACGTGCGCACCTGTTGCGCTACAGGACTAGACTGCCCATCAATGGCCGCGGCGTCCCTTCGGAGCGCCACGGCGGCGTCTTCTTCTTCTTCTTGCTTCGCCTCCCGCGCGTCCCGCTTGGCGCGCAGCGAGCCGCTGTACGTGCAAGCGCGCGCGATTCAAACCTCGCGGCGCGGTACACGCGGCTCTTCCGCCTTTATTGCCTGCACCCGTTACAATATATATATGTATATATATATACACACATATATATATATATTATATATATGTGTGTGTTGTATGTGTATCAAACAACGTTCAAAAATCCACTTGCTTTTATGTAAAAAAAAATAGTTTTAATCTGGTCTTATGGGAAACTATATATGGGAGCGTCCAGCGGAAACGGGCCACCGAGCGCGCGCGATGCCTTTTTTCGTGTAAAAGGTGCTCTGTTTAACTCGCTCATAATCGTATGCTGCGTCTTTGAAAAAAAACCAAGGACCTATATCGATAGATTTTTTTCTGCTCTTTCTAATTGCACCATTGTTTTTATTGCGAAACGCGTTCTTCCGGACGAAAACTCGAGTTGAATATTGAAAGCCATTTTTCTCTAAGTATATCATGTTTTTCTTCAAAATAAACTACATCATTGGAAAGTACAACTCTTAAGCTTCAAAATCCTATCTTGGAGAAGTTGGAGAAATAAAGGGTTTAAAAGTAACAACATGAAAAAGACAGCGCCGAGGGTCCGCGCGAGCCCCTCGCGCCCGTGCGTACGGCACGTTTAAGTGCACGCTCTATTCAATTCGCTAATAATCGTGTACCAAGTCTCTGAAAAAAGAACTGAGGACATATATCGATAGATTTTTTCCTGCTCTTTCCAATGGTGCTATTATTTTTATTCCGAAATGCTTCCTTCTAGTTGAAAATTCCATTTGAATGTTTAAACTCTATTTTTTCAATAAATATCAGTTTTTTCTTCAAAATGAATTATATTCTTCAAAAGTACAAGTCTTAAACTATAAAATATTATATTTTTAAGTTGAAACATGAAAAGTTCAAAAATAGTAAGATCAAAAAGACAGCTGCTAAAACACAATATTTAGGACGACATTCGGCAAATTTACTGAATCCTATTTTCGATCCAGGATACTGTTGCTTACATTTTAAATATAGTTTTCGAAGATTGTATAAAACAAGTCGTTTCTGGATGTAACTTTTTGTGCCATCATCATTTTTTATACATTTGTTATCTTTATAGCCTGGCATGATTCTACTATTCTCATCACTTTCATAGAAAAGCCTTGCTTGATCTAAAGTATCACTTGATATTTTTTTATTTCCTCTGTTGTCATTTAATTGGGCTGGGTTATCAAATAATTTACATTTCGATGGAAGTCGACGAGACAAGTTCGAAAATCTAGCTACTTTGCGAGTGCTCCAGTTTTTAGGAAGTAATTTCAAAAGTAATATCTTTTCCATTTTTGTCAAATTTTGGTCATTCAACAATTTTTTCAAATTAAAAATAATTTCTTTAGAATCTTCAATTGAAATCTCACTCTCTTCTTCAATCTGAGCATTAGATTTTATTCGACAAGAATCGCATATTTTGTCTCTATCAGTTAAATGCGGATAACAAGCTCTAAGTTTATCGGAAACAAACCTAAGTTTCGATGAATGCTTTATTTCATCAAATGGATTACAGCAACGATTTAAAATGTTAGACATTTTATTAAGCTTTTTTTTATTAAGAAAATAATAAATATTGAGAAAGAAAAATTATTAAAAATATAATATTTTATAGTTTAAGACTTATACTTTTGAAGAATATAATTTGTTTTGTAGTGTTGAATGGATGGATCGTGGACTGTAGAGGTTCAAAATATAGACGGCGTTTCGTGTGGAGAAAGACTGATTTATTCGGTGTACCGTCGTGCCTCGTGGCGTACAAGTGTGCTGCTGCTCTCTCTCTCCGCCGTCGCGTGATGAACTGTCGCCGGCCGGCGCCTGATGATGAGACGGCGGCGTGCTTTTAGATGGAGGGGCGGCGAGAGAGGACCGCGTGGAGGGCGCTCATTGGCTGCGCACCTGCACGAGCCGTATATCGCCTTATATGGCGTGATTACGTCAGTATCTCGATGCTAGAGGCGAAGGATCGCCAACATTACCGCCCACCTTCGTCAAATTGACGAAAGGACCTCATTCTTCCTTTGGTAGGAGGCGAACCACCTTGGTAATGGGGCGACGCAACGTAGTGGTGGCCGTGCGGACATCGACCACGCGTGTCAGACCATCACTCCCTGGATGGATGGCGATGACGCGGGCCAGGGGCCACTTGGCTGGCGGAGTGAGCTCGTTGCGCACGAGTACGAGCTCGCCCATGGTGACTGGTGGTTGCAACTGTCTCCACTTCATACGGGATTGAAGAGATGTCAGATACTCATTGGACCACCTAGCCCAGAAGTGTTGTGTCAACTGGCTGATCAATAGCCAGCGTTTTCCAGGTGGGATATTGACTTCCTTGACATCTTCTTCGGGAACTAAAAATGATGAGCGTTGTATAAGAAAATGTGAAGGTGATAAGAAATCAAGGTCAGTAGGATCGTCGGTGAGAGCAGTCAATGGTCTGGAGTTAAGGCAAGCTTCAATCCGGCACATTAGTGTAGCAAGTTCAGAAAAAGTAAGAACTTGCTCTCCAATGACTCGACGCAAATGGTGTTTCGCTGACTTAACTGCAGCTTCCCAAATACCCCCAAAATGAGGTGCACTGGGAGGATTGAAGATCCAAGACGTACCTTCTTGAGCGAGAGACTTAACAATTGTCGATGAAAAGGAAGAAGAAGCGACGATCATCTGCTTTAATTGAGCATCGGCACCTACAAAGTTGGTTCCTTGGTCCGAATATAATTTCTTACAATGACCTCTACGAGCAGTGAACCGATGAAAAGCAGCGATGAACGCTTCACTAGAATAATCCTCGACAACCTCGATATGAACAGCTCTAGTGGCCATACAAATGAAGATGCCTATATAACCTTTCATCGTGCCCTTTCCTCTAGTTTTAGTGAGGCGAAGATGAATAGGACCGGCATAATCGACACCTGAGCATTCAAAGGGTAAAGAGTGTCGGACGCGAGACTTGGGTAAATCGCCCATTAATTGGGAAGGTACTCGAGCAGCATGGCGTGAGCATGTGAGGCAAGCTCTGATGACTTTCTTAACCGCAGATCGACCTTTCATTATCCAATACTGTTGTCTTAGCGTGGCAAGTGTTAATTGAACACCACCATGAAGAGTGCGATGATGAGCATCTCTTATTAATAAAGTTGTAAAGTGACAATCAGCTGGAAGGATAAGGGGTGCTTAGCATCTTCTCCGAGAAGTGAGTGAGAAAGACGACCGCCCACCCTGAGTAAATGATTTTGAATCATGGGGTTTAGTGATAACAAAGGGCTTTTAGTCGAAAGTTTACCTGTTCTACATAATTGTTGAAATTCTGACTTAAAATATGCAGTTTGGACTAAATATATCAGACAAAGTCTGGTGTTCTCAATCTCACTAGCAATAACCTGAATGGAAGAAAAATGACTATCTCTAAACCACTCGAGAGTGAGAATAGAAGATAGGTACAAGTTTCTTCGGCTTAGACATGACGATGTCGTGCGCTCTATTTTCGAGCTGACTCGATTAATGAATCTGAAGCAGTACGACGCCATCCTTAACAACTTATCTAATGAAGAGTGCTTTTCAAAGAGACTCCAAATTTCTGGAGTATTCTCGACAGGAACTGGAGTGTTCTTACTAGCGACTAGAGTGTGACTAGATTGGAGATTGAGACTATTTACGTTGAAATTGAGCTCATCATGTGACCTAGGCCATGGTTCGACGCTCTCAGAAAGCCAAACGGGGCCTTGCCACCATAAGCGATGAGAAGCCAACTTTGATGGTTCTATGCCTCGTGATATAACATCAGCGGGGTTATCAGCTGACCGCACGTGATGCCAATATGCATCAGGTAGCAGGGTGTGAATCTCTGAACACCTATTAGCGACAAAGACTCCCCATCTAGAGGGATGGTCCTTTAACCAGAAAAGTACATCCGCTGAGTCTGACCATAGATGGAGGCTATCAATTTTTGATGGGAAAGACTCGATGAACGTATGACTCAACCTTGCGAGTAGCAACGCGGCGCAAAGTTCTAAGCGAGGGATACTTAGAGTTTTAAGTGGCGCTACTCGCGTTTTGGCCACTTGAAGTGTGACTAAAACCTTTTGGGTTTGAACTAGGCGCAGGTAGATGACTGCACCATATGCAAATTTGGATGCATCTGCGAACCCATGTACTTCAATAAGTTCACATTGGGGTGAGTATCCACTCCAGCGAGGGATTTTGATTTCAGAAATAGAATGAAGATCTTGCAACCAAGTCTGCCACCGATTGGAGACGTCGCGAGGAAGTTCTTCATCCCAACTAACCTTAAGAATCCAGAGAGATTGCATGATAATCTTAGCTGTTATAACAATCGGTGCCAACCATCCCATAGGATCGAAGATGCGGGCTATCCTGGATAGGATTGAGCGTTTAGTGAATGGTAACTCAATTTGAGAATTTTCGATGATGAGCTGAACTCAACTGGTCACGATTTTTCCAGGGTAGACTTACTATATATTGCCCTGTTTCATCTTGACGAGTTGTTTTCTGATAGAAATCCTCGCAGGCTTGTTCGTCTGGCGAGTAAGATTTTTTATCGACAGGTATTTCCTCCGCCCTCCAAAAATCTTGTACGAGCTCCAATAGTTTGGCTTCTTGCTCGCAGGTGTTCGAACAATGAAGAGATATTGATTCTAGCCCTATTTCCGAAGTTGAAGAAGGTAAATTACCTGTCAAGAGCCAGCCGAGCTTAGAACTAAGAGCTATTGGTTGAAGGTTTTGACCCTTAACTATCTGGCTTTCAATGATTTGCGCATAAGCGCTTACACCGAGAAGAATATCGATGCGTGAAGGTTCGAGATACCTGGGGTCTGCCAGTTGCAGCCCTCTTAAGTATTCGAAATTTGTATTACCTCTTACAACGGGAGGCTTATACGACGAGAGTTTTGGCAAAACAATGCCATCAACTTCCAATGAGAAAGTCGAATTGAAATGTGGTTGTATAGTAAGACGAGCTACTTTAGAGGAGACAGCAGCTGTCTTTTCACCTATACCTTGGATGTGCGTGTGACTGGTTCTACAATTTAGAGTTAGCAAGTTACACATAGCTTGTGTAACAAGCGAGATTTGAGATCCGGGGTCAATGAGCGCACGAACTAGAATTTTGGTTCCGTTAGGACCAAGGGCGTTAACCCTAGCGGTAGCTAAAAGTACTCCTGTACAATTAGTACTTTCTCCACTATTGAGGGAGACTGCTTGAGAAGCAGGTTTATCATCAACTTTTGTGATGACGAAATTGCCACAGTTGGGGCTAGAGGTGCTGGTCGCTGAGTCAATCTGATCAGTCTGCAACGAACTGATTGCTTGATTGTTATCAGAGTGCACCATGGTGTGATGCTTAGCTTTACAAAGAAAGCATCGAAAGTTGGAAGTGCAATTTTTAACGTTGTGCTTCCCTAAACAATTGTAACAAAGATTAGAAGATTTGATCAATTCCTTTCGCTCAGGAACCGTTTTATTGATAAATCGTTCACATCGATTTGTAAAATGTGATTGATTACAAATCGAACATTTCTTTTTTGGGGGATTCGTCGGTGAAGTCTGATGAGAATAAACCGACTGAGCATTATCTTGCTCTGATTTGCGAGGTTTTGGATTAGAGGTTTGAGCTTTGGGGTTAGTATTAGAAGACGATCTAGTACCTGCTTCGATGGCCTCTAGAGTGAGGGTTTGACTTCGAAGAAAGGCTTGAAGTTGTTCCATTGTCGGTGGATCAACGCTATCACCTAGGTGTCTTTCCCATTCTTTACGTGTATTTAAATCGAGTCGATTTATCGCAAAGTGAACGATTAAATCACTACCTAATGAGGCAGCTCGATCAAGGGATGTTAAACTGGCGATGGGATTGAAGATTTCCCTATAAATCCGCTTGATTTCCGACGAGGAATCTGCCTTCATAGATTTGACTGCGAAGATTTCCGAGATATGAGAACTAACAATACGACGTTGATTTTCGTAATACTCGGTTAGAGTTGTCCATGAGCGTTCATAATTATCACCAGCAATTGGAAGAGATTTAATTTTCTCCAGTGCCTCACCCGTAAGGTGAGTGCGAAGATAATGCAATTTTAAAACAGGCGTTAAATCTTCGCGACGATGTATGACTGAACGAAAGACGTCTCTGAAATTTTCCCAATCCGAGAATTTCCCCGAAAACTTAGGTAAATCTACCTTCGGTAAAGATTGAAACGAAACGTTAGTTACATGAGCAGGACTAGTAGCAACTGGGGCATCATTAGAATTGGAGGAGCCTTGATTGGTATCTCTAGTTTCAAAAGTTTCTAAGTAATCAAGAAAGTCTCCTCGGCGGAGGTAAAAGCTATCCTCAACCAGATCATAGAGATTTGTTGTAAAATAGGCATGCTCTTGATCAATATCCTCAATGAGCATAAGTTTCTCGTGATTTACCCGAAACGACGTAAAATTAGTTTCAAGCCCTGTTAGACACGATTTTGCATAACCTTTCGTCATATTATCTTTACCCTTAGATTTGAAATTTTTAAAGGAGTTATTAATTTTAGTTTGGAGCACCATCTGCTTATCATGAAACGCCTCCATTTTGAGATCAAATAATTAGAGTTGGCGGCAAAACTTGATTTTACAATGTGAACTTAGATTAAGAACTATCCTTAACCACTCGAGAGTGAGAGAAGAAATAGTGAGAGTTATTAAATCTAAATCTTAGCCTAGGTTATAATACTTATGCTAGTATGAACGTAGATGCGCTTGAAGATGCAACGCTGACTGCGTGTGTTAACTTCCCACGTGGAATCAGCTGATGATCCGTAACGTTGACTGCTTGAAGATAAGGAACTGCCGACGTTGAATTCAGCAACCATGCAGCGAAGTCAGCAACGGAATCAGAAATGAATCCAGGTGTAGATCAGCAGTCGAATTTGGAGACGAGACGATGCATCAGCAGGCAGTGATAAACTGCAAGGTCAATTAACATAAGTATTTGCTAGGCCAAATAATTGCATTCAATTTCCTCAAGACTAGTTAAATATTACAAATTAAATTTAAATAAACTCAAACTCAATCAAATTGTATTAATCTCAAATTAAATTTAAATTTTCATTAAATGAAAAAAAGCACTAATTTGACTAGACAACAGTTGAAAAGTATTTTTAAATAAACAAATTGGAACGATACGTGTGCCCAAGTATTAGGACGAAGTATCCAAGCGCAATCGGATCGACGATAGATGCGAATAAGATGGACTCGTCCGAGCACCGCTTCGCTCTGTGGAAACGCGCCCCCTGTGGCGAATGATGGACTCGTCCGCCTCCTAATCCTCTTGGTGAAGACGTATTCGATGTCCTGGACGTAGCGCTCCCTGTTCTTCGTCTTCTTGTATACGTCTCTCCTTCCCTCGTGGAAAGCTGGCTAAATGCACGGCGAGCGCCGCGCGGCTTGATGCAGTGGCAGCGAGCAGGCTCCACGTGGGTAATCCGTGATTTGACTGGTGTGAGCCCCGTAGCGTGTAGGCGCCACGCGGGTACTCCTTGACTTGAGTGGCGTGAGCCCCGTAGCGTGTAGGCGCCACGCGGGTACTCCGTGCCTTGAATGCTGTGGACCCCGTGCGTGTACAATGCACGCGGGTTGTCCCTGTGATGAAATGCTGTGGACCCCGAGCGTGTACAATGCACGCTGGTTGTCCGTGTCTTGATATCTGCCGGTCACCGTACGAACGCGGTGGCTCGAGAGCTGGCTTTACAGCGCACGCTCTTGGCTACAAGACAAGATGGCTGCCGGTCAACGTACGAACGCGATGACTCTAGAGCTGGCTTTACAGCGCACGCTCTTGGCAACGTCTTGGAGTCGATAGCGACGCACTCCAAGGCGTTTTTTAGAAATGGGAAAAATAGCAATTGAATGTGCTATTTCCCCTAGGAAGCCTTAGAAGGTGGCTTCCGAGTACACACGACGGCGAATTAGCGAAAGAGAGAGAGACAGCAACGTACGCGCGAAGTCGGCATGCTAGAGCACGCAACTGTTACGGCACTCACGACCACGAACACTTTGATGCGTACCTGAAAAGAAGATAGCTATCTCTACGCCACTCGAGAGTGAGAGTAGAAGATAGTAAAGATTTTCTTCTTTGTGGCCATGGCGATGATGAGGACTCCCACGATCCGGCTCGAAGGACCAAGTGTTTTGTAGTGTTGAATGGATGGATCGTGGACTGTAGAGGTTCAAAATATAGACGGCGTTTCGTGTGGAGAAAGACTGATTTATTCGGTGTACCGTCGTGCCTCGTGGCGTACAAGTGTGCTGCTGCTCTCTCTCTCCGCCGTCGCGTGATGAACTGTCGCCGGCCGGCGCCTGATGATGAGACGGCGGCGTGCTTTTAGATGGAGGGGCGGCGAGAGAGGACCGCGTGGAGGGCGCTCATTGGCTGCGCACCTGCACGAGCCGTATATCGCCTTATATGGCGTGATTACGTCAGTATCTCGATGCTAGAGGCGAAGGATCGCCAACATAATTCATTTTGAAGAAAAAACTGATATTTTATTGAAAAAATAGAGTTTAAACATTCAAATGGAATTTTCAACTAGAAGGAAGCATTTCGGAATAAAAATAATAGCACCATTGGAAAGAGCAGGAAAAAATCTATCGATATATGTCCTTAGTTCTTTTTTCAGAGACTTGGTACATGATTATTAGCGAATTGAATAGAGCGTGCACTTAAACGTGCCGTACGCACGGGCGCGAGGGGCTCGCGCGTACCCTCGGCGCTGTCTTTTTCATGTTGTTACTTTTAAACCCTTTATTTCTCCAACTTCTCCAAGATAGGGTTTTGAAGCTTAAGAGTTGTACTTTCCAATGATGTAGTTTATTTTGAAAAAAAAACATGATATACTTTCAGAAAAATGGCTTTCAATATTCAACTCGAGTTTTCGTCCGGAAGAAAGCGTTTCGCAATAAAAACAATGACACCATTGGAAAGAGCAGGAAAAAATCTATCGATATAGGTCCTTGCTTTTTTTTCAAAGACGCAGCATACGATTATGAACGAGTTAAACAGAGCGCCTTTTACGCGAAAAAAGGCACCGCGCGCGCTCGGTGACCCGTTTCTGCTGGACGCTCCCATATACGGGATGTTTCAGGTGAAGTGAGCATGTCAAAATTTTAAAATCGCTCAAAACTCGTTTACTTTTAGTTTTTTATGAAAAAACATGTTCCTCAAATTTTAGGTCGATATTTGATAAATAAAAAAGTTATAAAACATTGAAAATTCAAAGTTTTTGCAATTTTTGGTTAAAATCCAAGTTTATTCATTTTTTTACTCAAAATCTTGAAACTTTTTATATAGAAAATTGATTGGGAAAAAGTTTGCATTTTATATGTAGAATACACCAGTATTTTTTTTATGACCCTTTTTGAAAGTTTCTGATTGGTTGGTTTTTGGTATACCTTCATCGACCAAAAGTAAGGACTACGCTAATACCAAATTTCTCCACCAAAGTTTTTTTTCAATTCTTTGGACAAAGTACTCTAATTAAAAAAACAAAGTTTATGGCTGGAGCTAAGGAAAAAATTCTGCAGCACATTGAAAATTGATAAAAATGTTAAATCATGCAACCGTAAGCCATTTTGTGCTTGAGTATCATTTCAAGACTTCGTGTCTTTTACCTTGCTACAAAATTTTGTATTAGCAGTAAATGTACATTGAAAAACTAATTTGATTGGTCGAATAGTTCATACAATATATTTAGCAATGTGCTCAAACCTCACTTACTTTGAATTTTCTGAATAGATATTATAACTGATTGACATCAGAGTTACCGGTACCTGGATCAAGAATTCATTCTAAACTTGAATCACTACTTTCTTAATATTATATAAGTATTTCTAGTAATACTATATAAGTACTTTTTATAATGATTCAAATTATTTAATACTGAAAGTCAGACATGTTGCGGAGAAGCCTTTGCATAAATTCCATAAAAATAATTGTACTAAGACTATTGAAAAATAATTGTTAATTGCAACCGGTCAAAGTAATGTAACAAACCAGAACATTGAAAGCTTACATTAAAATAGCTGTGTAATTTATGTGATTGATATGAACTTTGGAAATTAAAAAAAAAAAATAATTGGTCAAAAAAACACTTCATATATTTCATGCAAAAGAACCATATGAAAAATTATCGATTTTAATATCTTATAACTGAATTAAATACCTGTACTATCGCATTCTAATCACCCGTTTCACAATTCCAGTACGAGTTAATTCATTATCAGTAAGATAGTAATTTTAAATTTTAAATTCATCTAAAGTAGTATAAAACATGATTTTTAGTGAATATCCGATAAAGATTAACTTACTATAAGTTTTATCCGCAACATGTCTGACTTTCAGTATTAAATAATTTGAATCATTATAAAAAGTACTTATATAGTATTACTGTAGTATATTATAGAAATACTTATATAATATTAAGAAAGTAGTGATTCAAGTTTAGAATGAATTCTTGATCCAGGTACCAGTAACTGGGATGTCAATCAGTTATAATATCTATTCAGAAAATTCAAAGTAAGTGAGGTTTGAGCACATTGCTAAATATATTGTATGAACTATTCGACCAATCAAATTAGTTTTTTAATGTACATTTACTGCTAATAAAAAATTTTGTAGCAAGATAAGTGACACGAAGTCTTCAAATGATACTCAAGCACAGAATGGCTTAAAGTTGCATGATTTAACATTTTTATGGTTTTTACCAATTTTCAATGTGCTGTAGAATTTTTTCCTTAGCTCCAGCCATAAACTTTTTTTTTTAAATTAAAGTGTTTTGCCCAAAGAATTGAAAAAAAACTTTGGTGGAGGAATTTTGTACTGGCGTAGTCCTTACTTTTGGTCGATGAAGGTATACCAAAAACCAACAAATCAGAGACTTTTAAAAAGGGTCATAAAAAAATACTGGTTTATTCTACATATAAAATGCAAACTTTTTCCCAATGAATGTTCTATATAAAAAGTTTCAAAATTTTGAGTAAAAAAATGAATAAACTTGGATTTTTACCAGAAATTGCAAAAACTTTGAATTTTCAATGTTGCATAACTTTTTTATTTATGCAAATATCGACCTAAAATTTGAGGAACATGTTTTTTTCATAAAAATGTGTGTGTTTGCGTGTGCGTGTGCGTGCGCGCGCGCGCGCGCGTGTGTGTGTGTGTGTGTGTGTGTGTGTGTGTGTGTGTGTGTGTGTGGGTGTGTGTGTGTGTGTGTGTGTGTGTGTGTGTGTGTGTGTGTGTGTGTGTGTGTCGGCGACGGGAAGTACACGGCCTCGCGCCGCAGCGCGGCCACGTTGCGGCAATCGTACGTCAACCTCTCGTTGACTAAAGACGAAAACTTTCCTCGTGAATGATTTATTATCCTGGTCACGGCACCAAAATGTTGAGTAAAGTGAAAATACAATATTCAAAACTTGACTGTTATTTATTTAAAATATAATACATAGATTTTATGTGAAAGTGACAATCTTTTTATGCAGTCTTTCTCTTGCTCTCGGCGCGAAACCAACTGAAACTTGATCCGACCAAAATCTCCTTTTTTCGACAACAAAAGAAGTAAAACATTTTAAGAATAAACGTTCAAGTCATCATTACTCCGGTATGCCATACGGTGCTGACTTCACAGCAGTCGCACCGTGAATTGTTCGAAATCGTTCTATCCATTACTGTCCATTCTCACAATTCATCGGCCCCGGAATTTGAGTTTCATGCACGAGGCATAAACGGCCACGGTCTAGTTTCGGATATACCGCGCACGTGGCGCAATAATGACTTGTATAAATAGCAAATAAAACGAAAGATAAAAAATGCATTCACAAATATTAGTAATTATAATTATTAACAGGGCGTATAAAGAAATAGTTAAAATTTTAAAATTCCTCATCTTACCAACAATAATTTAAAAAATTTTAAACTTATTGTTTCGACCCAGTTAATTGAATTGACTTGCTAAAGATCAGTCATTATGGTTTTCAAACAGGCCTGAATAAATGAGTCCCCATTATCACCTCTTAGAGTTTGTAAATATTTTTCTTGTAAAAAGAAATGAAATGGGTAAACAAAATCAGGATTTTTCACATTTTTAATGTGAAATTTCTATTTCAAATTTTTAATTAAATTAAATTAAAGTTAACAAATTAAACAGTAAATAAAATTAAATAATTGCATATGCAAATGCCTATATATTAGAAATGTTTTTTTTTTTCAAAACACAATATTACTTAAAATTTATTTAAATAATGAACGATAAGTTATTTTCCAACTAATTACATGAATACCTAGTATATCAAAAAAGTAAAAAGTTTTTAGACTGTATTTTTCAAAACATTAAGTTTTATAAAATATAGTTACAACCGATAAAACGTTTTCTTGATTTTATAACTTTTTAAACGTAAAAGTTAAGTTATTAGATACGACTTAAAAAAAGATAAAAATATAAAACAGAAAATAGCCGACATAAATGAAACCTTTAGAATAAAATTCTTCATCACTAAATCTGTATGTGATCTTGTGATTGGTCTGTTTCCTTGCTTAATCATCACTGACTTATTACCCAACATTAACTGATTTCCAAGCTTTTGTCACCAAATAGTTATCATTTTTTACTTTTACGTGATCCACACCAAACCATCAACTTCTTGAACTTTCTGAAAAACAAATTTTTGTATACCTTATTATAACGAAATATTGAGAATGGATGATCGAAAACGAAAAAGAACTGGTAAATATTCAGATAGGCACGTTCGTCGCCTGATTCAAAAGGAAACTGAGCGTTCCATATCAGAAGGCCAGTCTTTTTATTTGTCACCTAATGATTCAGTACAAATTGAAGAATGCACTGACCATAGCGAAACAAGTGGTATAAATGAACAACATTTTGTGATTGAAGATAAGGTAAACCATTGGAGCTTTATAAAATATAAAATATAATTCCTCATGTTAAAAAGATATTTTTCAGGAAAATACACAATAAGATACTCTTCAGCAAGAGATAGATCATCATTTCGTAGAGAATATTGCAAAGACAAAGTTTATTAACAATCTAAATTCTTCAAATCGCGCAGATTATTTTGAAATTGTTAACGACTCTCAAAATATTGATGAATTTGAGAATCTCGTTGATTTGAATGAGTGTGATATTTATAACAATGACATGGATTATCGCTATAGTGATGATGAAATGGATATTTCTGATGACGAGAATGATGACGAGAATTCTAAAAGTATACGTATAAAAAACAATACTCCCAGATCCAATACAAATGTTATTAATGATTTCTGAACACTCATTCTGATAAAATAATTAACAAACTTGAAATAAATGAATCTCAACAATTATGTGCATCAATTCCTCATGTATTGAAAAAAACTATTGCATCTTGGAGTATTAACTGTGGCATAACACACAGTGCTTTATCAAAACTTTTACATAAAATAAGATCTGAATTGCTTATTTTCGATTTGCCTTTAAGTTCCGTAACTTTACTTCGTACTCCAAAGCACGCCGATGTTATAAGTCTTGCTGGAGGAAAGTATTGTCATTTTGGTGTTAAGAAATGTGTTGAGAAAATGATTGAAAAACGTTTAAAGAAAAAAAAGTATGATAGAAATATTAACCTGATAATCAGTAATGATAGAGCACCTTTGGGTAAGAGCTTGTAACGGGGTGAATTTAAAAGAGGGTATTAATCCCTCTCTGGGATGCGCGAGGTAATATACGGGCGTCTACTACGCCCAGAGCAGCGCGCCGTTGTAGACGGACCCGTCGGCCGGCCGGAGCGCGTTGGCGCAGGCTCAGAACAAGCGCGCCCGGCTTTCGCTGTAGAAAGCTTAGGCCGCTTTCTGCTAAAACCGGCGCACAGTGGTCGAATGTAGCCGAATTATTGGACAAAATTATTATTGTTAAAATTTTTAATAAAAAGTCGTATGTAATGAAACTTTAATGACCTTTTTCAAATATTTTACATAAGAGAATATATATTACGTAAAAGTAATTTTTATATATTAATTTTATATATTAATTAATAATAATAAATAAATAATAAAGATAATGCTTATACTTCGTCGGTTGTTATACTTCGTTATAAGACATAAAATACTACTAGTAGAATCTTATCTGCACGTTGTCCTAAGTTAACCTATTATTAGTTGCAAATTTTACTGCTTATTATTAAGTAAATGAAAAATATGTACCTGTATTTTTGGCGTTATTTAAATTAAAAGTAATTTCACTATCTAACCATTCCGCATTATTTTTTTTAAATCGTTCGTCCGTTCTGGAACTTTTCTGCCATCAAAATACTCGTTGAAAAATTTAGAATCTAATATCAAGTTTATTATTTTTATACTTGATTCATTCCCTGAACAATTAAATTTTTTTGTTAAAAAGTTTCGTATGTATAATACTTTTTCTTGCTTTGCTCCGTTTTTGCACTTATCTCTAATAACACAATGTATTTCTGATCTTTTTATTTTATTCATTTCTGTACATATAGATATATTTAAAAGTTAAAGTTAAAATATGAAATGTAATAATGTTAAAACGATTTACTCACTCGTTCTTAAAAAAAATTTGTGACTGTACAAAGATTCAGTGCCACATAAAAAAATATAAGTCAAATCGAATTCAGTGGTAGGTAAATTTCTATCGGTAAAGTAACATAACGGCCAATACCCACAGTCACTGTGACAGTCAGTAACGTTAGTCCTGGGGCTTTATCGAGATAAACAAAATTTAAGTGCTGTTTTCATTTCTGGCCAATCAGCGAGCTGGAAATTTTTTAATAACCAATCAAATTTCTCAACACCTCGAAAATTTCACCTTGTACCGAACACTCGATAAGGCCCCTGGTTGATTTTATCGGACATTTTTTAATTGCGACTAACTTCTCGATGTCATTTTCATGCCCTGGCACAGGTGCCATCGGTACTTTATATAAATAATTTAATACATAATTTAATACAGTACTAGCATTTACAAGAGAAATACAAATATCGTAAAATAATTTATTTAATTTTTCTTAAAGGGGCAAATATGGGCAAGATTTCTGAATTAGATATTGTTTATTATATATTTCTTTAACTGCACAAATTTTCCTGACACCCAAGTATGCCTATAACATAGTTATTTTTAGTGATTTGTACAGAAATTTAATAAAAATGCTTGTTTCTCCATTAAATTTATTATTGAGAATTCTATTACGCCACAATATGGAGTATTTTTTACCTCGATATCTAATATTCATGTATTCATTGTGAACAACAAATTCAAAAATTTCTGGTGCAACTATTTACTTTTTTAATCGGTAACAAAATTTATTAATAAAAAAACAGAAAAAAAGCAATAAAAATTGTAAAAATTTATAACAGCACATCCTTTTATAATAATACAAAATTAGTACTGTACAATTTATTAGTGAAATTTTACGTATAAATGTATCAATAATAAGAACTCATTATCATTTTTAAGCTATAAGATATTTGAAAAAAACCTATTTTGTCCAATTATTTGGGAAATTTCGACCACTGTGCGGCGCTCCGCTCTGCCGCTGCTATCAACTTCGGCGCACGAATCACCGGCGGCTAGCTATGTACTAGCCTTGCCTACACTCGCCGGTGTTCCCGTACAACGCCGCTCAGGTTAACCTGAGGGACTTTAACTTACAATTTCCCCGTCGACGTTGCTCCTCTAGGAGGTGATGCCTCCGACTAGCTGCAGCTGCTGAAAAGGTAGAGGGCGGTATTCGGGGAGATACGGAACGGTTACTCGCAAAATCAAGGATTCGACACTAACGAAGTAAAAGTAAAATAAAGAAGGGTTTATTAAACCAAAAGGGTCGCGCTAAGGGGCGCGAAGCCCGAACATCACCTACAAAATCTAACGGGCAGGCCGAGACTTACGCGGAGCCGGCCGGTCGCACGGCCGGCGTCACCGCGCCGCGAGACGCCACAAAATGGCCGCCGCACGCTCGTACACGAGGCCGCTCGCCTCTACGCAAGCGGCGTCGAATAGCCGCGAAACACTCACTCGCGAAGCCGCTCGCACGCAACACCTACGCGGCAAGTATACAATGAAGCGCAACACTTACTTTTGAGCTGGCCAGCTCGCACACGGAGATCCTCTCTCTCTCTCTCTCTCTCGCTCTTGCCTTCTCGCTTCGAGGCGTCGGGCCTCGTGGTCGCTCGAGCCTCGGCTGCCGCTGTCTCTCCCTCTCGTTCTCTCTCTTTCACTCTCTTCTCCTGGCCGCGGCGGTCCTGCAGCCAGACGTTGCACCGGTGGCTGGCTGGTGGCGGAGAGAAGGCGCGGGGGCACGGGGCACTCTCGATTGGCGCGGCACTGGTGGGGCACGTGCGCACCTGTTGCGCGGCAGGATCAGACTGATGAAAATGGCCGCGGCGTCGCTTCAGCGGCGCGTCGGCGTCTTCTTCTTCTTCTCGCTCCGCCTCTCGCGCATCCTGCTTGGCGCGCGGCGAGTCGCTATACGTGCAAGCGCGCGAGATTCAAATCTCGCTGCGCTGTATACGCGACCACCTTTACTTTTATTCATGCGCCCGTTACAAGCTCCGAAAACAACTTATGGCCTATATTGTGTTTAGAAAAATCGACGAAAGATGTATATATTATAGGCATTTACAGTGGTCAATTCAAACGTACAGATGCAAATGAGTTCTTGAAAATGTTTACTGAAGAAAGTATTACAATAATAAATAGTGGAATAATTTTTAATAATATTGTATACTCTGTTCGTATTAATGCGCTGATATGTGATACACCTGCGAAAGCTTTCATATTGTGCATTAAATATCATTCTGGGTACAGTAGTTCTACTAAATGTACAATCGAAGGCAAAATGTTTAAATGTATTTGTTTTCCTGGAAAAATAGAAACTTTACGAACAGATGAAAAATTTCGAAACAATGAGTATTTAGATGAAAATTAGCAAAAAGAACACACGATCTTAAATTCGATTCCAAGTTAGGATTAGTAAGTGATGTACCCCTCGATCCAATGCATTTACTGTATTTAGGTATCGTAAGAAAATTATTTCTGATATGGTTGGTATCGCCAAGTATTTACAAATTACCAGAAAGAAATAAAAACGGAATTTCAAATTGCTTAGTGTCTTTAAAAAGTTACGTTACGTATGATTTTGCTCGCAAACCAAGATCATTGAATTTTATAAAATTATTCAAAGCCACTGAGTTTCGTCAGTTACTACTATATACAGGTGTAATTATTTTACAAAATTTTGTAGATAATAATGTATATGTAAATTTTTTAACATTACATGTCGCTGTAACCATTTTCAGTAATCCACTATTGTTTGAATAAAAAGACTACGTAGATTATGCAGAAAAGCTTTTAATTAAATTTGTTGAGGATTTTGAAATATTATATGGAGCAGAATATATAACGCACAATGTACATAATTTGTTACATTTAACCAATGATGCTAGAAAATATGGTATTTTAGAAGAATTTTTAGCATTTAGATTTGAAAGTTTCATAACATGTATCAAAATGATGATACGCAATGGAACTCAGCCATTACAACAATTATTAAGAAGATGTATGGAAATTGAAAATTTTCAAGATATTAATTTCATAGACAATAGTCAAGATCAACCTCAAACTGATCACCAGCACTTTGATGGCCATGTTGTCAAAGATGAAAAAAATCACATTTTCTATCGTACATACTTGCAGGTAAATATTAATTGAAAAAATTGAGGGATGCGAATAGCTTTAGTCGAAGGAGATATAAAGATCAAAACTTTTGATCTGTATCCCATTAAAATATACAGTTACCATAAAAATATGATCTATAACGAAGTTCCAAGATAAAATACGGAGAGAATAAGAATCTCGGTTCTCTGTATTCTATGGAACTCATTTGGCTCTCGTTCTCGCGAATTCGTGCATCTCGAGCGTTTGTTGACATCGCTCGAACGATCTATTTGCGAGCTGCGCGCGGAAACTGCGCGACTTTGGCAGTTGAAAAGTTGCGCTCGATTCATTTTTGAATCAGATTCTCTCGGGCCGTCGAACCGCGCAGACGCGAACGTAGATCGTCCGGAGAAAACGGTCACCGTGCGATACACCGGTACAGCGCAGCGCTCGTCCATGTACCGTCCATGGAGAGCAGCGCACGCGAACAATCCGAGCCACTCCTGGGCTCCGAAGCGTCTGTAGGTGCAGGCTGGATGTTAGGACTCGGCCTGAATACTCCGAAGTCGACCGGAGGATAAAGCCTGACGCTGGAGCGGATTCGTGAGCGAACGACGAGGGGAGTGCACTCTTCTCCCGGTAAGCCTCTCTGTACTTCCCGCGCAGCGATCTATTTGTGTATTTTCGACGCGCAGCGGCGAGCGGCCGGTGATGCGTTCACCGGCCCCGCGAAAATAATTACTTCGATCCGTCGCGTCAAGTGGCGGATCCCGCCTTCTTGTCTGCGCGCAACACGACGCGTTCATTAATGTAAAGTTGTTTGAGTAGACCTTGTTAGTATTTCTTTATACAACTGAGGCTATTGTTTATTTACTGACCTAACCTAACCTTCTCCCGGATACCACCGCCTCCGCGGGAAAACGACTCCACTGGTCATTTTCATATCTGAGTCTAGCGGCCGCGCGTTTTAGTCTTCGAGCGCGCGCTTTTCACCCAACGATCCAATAAGTTGAAAAGCGGAATTCGCGTGCGATCTTCGCATTGTTTTCGGGATTCCAGGAGCAGATCCCTGGGCAAGTCATTTTAGTCTGACACCCGCGGCACCGTGTTCTAGGGCATCGCTGGCCTGTGGTTTTATGGGATTTTCCCCCATTAGCCATCCCGTTACAGATCATCCAATATGTCGACCATCCCAAATGAGAGTTAATATGTCTTTAATTCTTGTTAAAGATTGTAATTTTTATATTAGTCCTGAAAAATATAAAAAAATATAAAAAATATAAATAATTATTTTTAAGATACGCTTAAACAACTTCCCTACAACTACTTCAGATTCATTACTGTCATTTCACTATAGCAATGTATTTTATTTACTTAGAAACAAGGCATCAAAATTAAAAAAAAATAAGATACTTATATCTGATTTTCATTAAGAATTTTTATAGCAGGGGAAAATTGGCAAGCAACCTTTGACGAGTTTGCACTGATGAATCTCAAGCATTACATTATTGTTTTTAATTGCTGGATCTCATCTGTAGCTAGAAAAATTAAATTTTTTTTTTGTTATAATAGTAGTGTGACAGAAAACAATTAGTAATTAAAATATAGAGTTTAACAGGGGAAAGGAAAGCGCGAGAACAGCTGCAGAATATGTCAACTCAGCCTCCGAACCATTGGTGCATCGTGCATCCACACCAGAAGTATTCAGATATTTGTGGTGTTGTGGTACATTGATGAGGGATATCCGCGACCACTTGCAGAATTTGAATCTACAATAAATGAGATATAAATAAATATAAAATAATATTATATAATATTAATATTAATGTTAATAATATTATAATATGTAACGGGCTAAAAGCTGTCCTCGGTGCGCAGAGACAGGCGGTATTCTTCACCGTGCCACCGAATAGGGAATTGAAAGTAGGATGCGTGAAATAATACGCGAACAAGTAAAAGCAAAGAATTATCTTTATTGCCCCTGGAGGCTGTTCACTATTTACACGCGTGGCGCGTACTCTAGGTACGCACCGATTCGGTTGGTGCGCCCGCGTACGCGAAGTACGTGGGTGCTCTGCCGCACACACGTACGCGCAAAAGCGGCTCGCGCCGACGTAGGCCAATCGCCGCGCACGATCGACGCTCACGCGCGCGTCGGCGGCCTTGCTCGCTCGCCCGTCTCCGCTTCCTGGACGCTCGTCGTCCGCGGGGAAAGCACGCGCTCGCCTGGCCAGGACTTACCTCCTCAGTTGCAGCGGGAAGGCGCGGTTGAACGCGCTCGGCGGTGCCTGCTGCAGCGCGTCGCTGTGTCTCTCTCTCTCTCTCTATCCTTTTTCGCTGCTGCGGGCCTCGCCTTTCTCTCTCTCTCTCTCTCTCGCTCCTGCGAGTATCGGCCGCGATTCTCTCTCTCACTCGCTCCCGTGAGTAAGCTCGGCCGCGCTGCTCTCTCTCGCTCGTTCGCTGCCTCGGTCGAGTGTGGCTCTCTCTCCCTCTCCCACAACCACAGGCGAACGAGGTTCTCGGAGCCGTGCTGCGTCTCTCTCTTACCCTCGTGCACTACACTGTACTTACTCCGCGATCCTCGTGCACTTCACTTCGACTCTCTCTCTCTCTCCCTCTCCCTCTCCCTCTCTCTCTCTGTCTCTCTCTCTCTCTCCAAGTCGTCGCGCACGGGAGACGAGCAGCTGCCTCAGCTACGGCAGAAGCGATACTGCCGGGCTCTGTCTCTCGCTCTCCTTCCCCCCTCGCGCAAGGTTGTCGCGAGTTTTCATTTCGGGGCTCATTGTGTGTCGTAGTTGCGGTCGGTACTTTTCGCATGGCTACACGTGCGAGCAACTACACACACACACGCAAGCCCCCGGAGAAATACGAGGACAAGCCCGATTCTATTTGCGAATCCTCGTGCCGCAATTGTCGGTCTTGCCTTCTCCAAGGCCGCGGTATGTTTATGTTTTCGGTCAACTACCTGTGTGTATACCGTGCGGCTCGATCCGAGCTCCGTATTCGCGCAGATACACACACACAGACGCGCCTGCCGTTACAAATATAATAATATAATATTTTATTATGTTATTTATGAATATTATATATATTATTATATGTAATATTAATATAAATATACAATGAATAAGACTTCATATACTTCTGATAAGTTTCTTTTGTTCTGATTCCTAAATTACACATATAAAACAATTAAGAAACTTCAAAGTTCTAAATTGATCTATGTACCTTTCAGTTACTGCGAATCAACCTTTATTATATAGCAGATTGTGATTATTTCTATCGATTACTTACCGAGATGTATAAATTGAACTACTGATCTTTTTTTGTACTGCAAAGCTGTAGATGCGAATTTTGCTAGCGACTGTGTATATATTTTCTATTAATCTTCGCTGGGGTTGAGTTTTGAGAAATTCTACGATGTTGCTATTAGTCCACGAATCGGAATTAGACACAAGAATGTCAAGAATCTTCAAGGGCAGTAACAGCATGATCGCTCTTGATTGCCGAGCAGAAAGTGTGGCTGTACTCTATGTGCCTTTATATGAAGCTATTCGTCTTCACGTTTTTAAAGTAAATTGGTATAGTCCTGCAACCGCACTTCAGTCACTCCGGTCTGGTGTGCCATCCGTATCCACCTGGCAACAATGTTAGATTCACGGACATTAGTATACTCGTTACGTACAGATACTTAAAGCGGATAACCAAAAGGTATAAGCGCTCTCCCGGTGAGCATCGCTTTTTGTTTGGCTCCACCCTGCAAGTAATAAACGGTATTTGGAGTAAAAATTATCAAAATAGATACAATTTTTTGTTATATTTTTATATATAACAATATAACAATATTGTATATTGTATATAATATAATTTATTTTATAAAAAAATGAGAGTGATCGGAAATATATATGATACTCCATGGGCATTATCTAAATTAGGGATAAATATTATTTGTGAAAGCAACGATGACATTAAGTCATGGCATATAAATGCAATTACAGTCAAGTTGCTCAGATTACCGTACAAACAGCACCATGTAACATTTCCTATCGTACATTCGACGGACATTAATTCGTTTCCTCATAGTTCCAGTTTTTTCAAGTGTAATCGGAGCGAAGGCGAGGTTAGGTTAGGTTATTGCATGAAAACTTCGACGTTCTCATGCAATAACCTAACCTAATCTCGCCTTCGCCCTGATTACGCTTGAAAAAATAGAACTACGGTGAAACGAATTAATGTCCCTCGAGTGTACATACTCGCAGGTAAATATTAATTGAAAAAATTAAGAGATGCGAATAGCTTCAGTCGAAGGATGTATAAATATCAAAACTTTTAGCCTGTATCCCATTAAAAATAGAGTTACCATAAAAATATGATCATCCAATATGTCGACCAAACTAAATGAGAGTTATTATGTCTTTAATCCTTGTTATTTGTAATTTTTATATTAGTCCTGAAAAATATAAAAAAATATAAAAAGTATAAATAATTATTTTTAAGATACGCTTAAACAACTTCCCTACAACTATTTCAGATTCATCTCTGTCATTTTACTATAGCAATGTATTTTATTTACTTAGAAACAAGGTATCAAAATAACAAAAAAATAAGATACTTACATCTAATTTTCATTACGAATTTTTATATCAGGGGAAGATTTGCAAGAAACTTTTGAGGAGTCTACACTGATGAATCTCAAACATTACATTATTTTTTTTATTTGCTGGATCTCATCTTTAGCTAGAAAAATAAAATTTTTTTTGTTATAAAAGTAGTGTGACACAAAACAATTAGTAATTAAAATATAGAGTTTAACCGGGGAAAGAAAAGCGCGAGAAGCAACAGCTGCAGAATATGCCAACTAACTCAGTATCCGAACCATTGGTGCATCGTGTATCCACACCAGAAGTATTCAGATATTTGTGGTGTTGTGGTACATTGATGAGGGATATCCGCTACCAGTTGAAGAATTTGAATCTACAATAAATGAGATATAAATAAATATAAAATAATATTATATAATCAAATTTCTTTCGTTGATCACTCATTTTCCAAATATTTAGATAAGGTAATATCGATGTTAATGAGTTCAAAATGATGTAGTTTTTATTTGTGCACAAATAAAAACTACATCATTCTGAACTCATTAACATCGATATTACCTTATCTAAATATTATATAACATTAATGTTAATAATATTATATAATATTATTAATATTATAATATAATAATATAATATCTTATTGTATTATTTATCAATATTATATATATATATATATATATATATATATATATATATATATATATATATATATATATATATATATATATATATATATATATATATGTAATATTAATAAATATACAATGATAAGACTTCATATCCTAATAAGTTTCTTTTGTTCTCATTACTAAATTATACATATAAAAACAATTCAGAAATTTCAAAGTCTTAAAATCGATCTATGTACCTTTCAGTTACTGCGAATCAATCTATATTATATAGCAGATTGTGATTATTTCTATATCGATTACTTACCGAGATGTATAAATTGAACCAGAGATCGGCATTATTCGTCCGTAAATTTTTCTCGAATACTTCAGTAAATATTTGATGAAATAATTTTGATTAATAAACACGTTTCTCATAAAAACTGGGCCTTTACAAGTGTTTCGAATAACCAATTATCCGAGAAATTATTCGTCGAATATATATAAAATATTTACTGAAATAATATGAGTATTCGAGAAAATTTTGCCGACGAATAATGCCGATTTCTAGTGCTAATACCACCAATACCAATACCATAGATCTCTCTCGAAGCGCGAGCTCTCGAAAATTATACCTCGGCGTAACTTTCGCGACGCATCCATGCAAAACGGCTCACGCAGAAAAGTCGCGCAATAACTGTGTGTGTATGTATGTGTGTACACTTGCTCTTGCGTTAACACATAAAAGCACCCGCTTGCACCACTTACACCCACGGACAAACACTACTACAATCAGGGGTGTAGAAGGCTGACGCATCGTCGTCTAGTACGTATAATATAAATACGGAAGAGACATTTCCATGTAGTAATTGACTGGGGATTGGTCGGTAGCCAGATAGATATTTTTCTCTCCGCCAGGTACATATTAGCGATGCGATTTTCTTAGTTGCCATGGTCGCGTTATCTTTGCGAGATACGTAAGATGCGATCCTACCGCGCAAGGAATTTGTTAGGGAAGCCAGAGTATGAGTGAGTTTATTAATTATTCGGGTAGTGGTAAATTTAATAAATGTTTGTTCATAAAGTTTTCTGATTATTATGGTCATTCTCATTGTTATATATGTAATTTCTGTTAAGTGTCCCACAGTAGACAAATCCTATTAAAGCTTGTTAAAAACGATTCGAAAAAATTATTCGTCGAATATTTTTTTAAGAATAACCGATTATGCGAGAAATTATTCGTCGAATATTTTTTCGAATAATATATATTTCGAATAATATAATAATAATAATAATAAATTCGAAAACATATTTGTGGAATATTTTTTGGAATATATCTATTATTCAAAAAAATATTCGGCGAATAATTTCTCGAAAAATTGGTTGTTCGAAAAAAATATTCGACGAATAATTTTTTCGAATATTTTTTCAAAACACTTCTAGAGGCCCAGTTTTTATGAGAATCATGTTTATTAATCAAAATAATATCATTGCATCAAATATTTACTAAAATAATATGAGAATTCGAGAAAATTTTGCGGACGAATAATGCCGATCTCTGAATTGAACTACTGATCTGTTTTTACACTGCAAAGCTGTAAATGCGAATTTTGCTAGCGCCTGTGTACATATGTTTTTCTACTAATATTCGCTGAGGTTGAGTTTTGAAAAATTCTACGATGTTGCTATTAGTCCACGCATCGGAATTAGACACAAGAATGTCAAGAATCTTCAACGGCAGTAACAGCATGATCGCTCTAGATTGCCGAGAAAAAAGTGTGGCTGTAATTTATGTGCCTTTATACAACCTGTTCTCGAAATGATTGCAGTACTCAACAGATTCTGGTAGAACACAAAATTTAAAGACGAAAGTCACGTTACGGTTTTTTGCAAATTTTGCGTATTAAAGAAGTTGTGGATACTTAAAAAATAAATAAATCAGACAATCAGCTCTGATGTGGCAGCAGCTTGCGGAGAAGTGGGCAGAGCTCGCGCGATACGGTAAGCAGAAGTGGGAAAGGCACGTCATTGGCACTTCATCCGCTAGAAGGGGATCACTGGCATCTTCCGATCAATATCCTACTCTCCTGGTCATATACGTTCGATATCCTTCTCAACTTCCCCCACTTTCTCAGCAAGGAATGCTAGCTGGTATCTTCCGATCGATCTACTTCTCTCCTGCTCCTACCAGCTCGATATCCATCTCTCCTGATCCTACTAGCTCCTTCATGCACGCTTTCTTGTCTCCTCTCTCTGTCCTCCCGGGTCCTCTATTTTTCTCGTTATTTATTAATGACCTCCCTAAATCGTTGGTTCATTGTAAATATCAACTTTACGCCGATGACTTTGTCATTTTTATTCGCGGGAAAGCTTCCCATGCAGCTGACATCATAAGCAAAGTGAACCAGGATCTAGCTAATATATCACAGTGGGCCTCGGACAATGGACTTCTCATTAATGCTAATAAAATGCATGCTTTGTGGGTTGGCTCTATTCCCTTCATCAAGCAATTAAGTGAATCGCAATTACCTCCGATTTCCATTAATGGTAGCGTTGTCGAACCTGGGGAATCTCTTAAATTATTAGCTGTTACGATGGACTCAACATTGTGCTGGAGAGAACATTGTAATATTACTGCAAACAAATGCATCTCTGCTTTAGCGCGACTACGCAAGTGTCAAGGCTATCTAACTAAGGATACAAAGTTAACACTAGTTAAGACCTTAGTGTTTCCCCACTTGGACTATTGTGCGGGAATTTTTCTTAACATGTCGGATGAACGAACGCTAAGATTGAGCAGATGTAAGCATGCTGCTCTTCGATTCGTTACTGGCGTAAAAATTTTTGAACACATTACACCAACGTACAAACAGCTTGAGATTTTAAAATATAATGAAAGGCAAGATCTCCACATAATTTGCCTGCTTGCCAAAGTTCTCAGCGATAAAAGGCCTTCCTATTTGTATAACGCGTTCAGCTTCATTCCTGAGTCCGTCAGCTCGTGTCTGTGACGTTCTCAATTCAACCTTGTTATTAGTAAATTTACTACTGAAATGGGCAGAAGCTCGTTTTGTATTGGTGCAGCGTATCGATGGAATAATTTACCGCATAACATACGTCTACTGTACCAGCGTCCGTGCTTTAAATCTGCAGTGTACAAATATTTGCTTGAAAAAAGACTTTCATCTTAAAGTCTATTTTTGTTTATTACATTTTAATACTGCGAGTACCATAATCAAGTTTTTTATATTGTATATAATTATTATACTTCAGCCGATGATTTTTTTTTAGCGTGAGATCTATAGCGTTTAGTATATATGTCTAATGTTTGTATAGTTTTAGATACAATTGTATTGCGTGTTTTCTTTCTGTCTTATTTTGTTTGTCTATTTTTTTTTAATTAATTTATTTTTTTTTATTGCGAGCCATAGCGCGCATGGCCACAGCAGCGTGCGTATAAATTTACGAGTATTTCTATTTGTAATATGTACATAACTTGTATGAAAGCTCTGGCTATCATGGACCTTTGAGTCCTTAGACAGTCAATAAAGCACATATCTATCTATCTATCTATCCCCCTCTCTCGTATACTTTCCCAGTCGCAATTATACTTTCTCGGTCGGTGTCGTTCTTTCACGCACTCTCTCGTACTTCCTCGATCGCTCTCGTCCTTTCTCACTCTCTATCGTACTTTCTCCCTACCATTCGATTACTTCGCTTTCTCTTTCCCTTCGGTCACTTTAACCTACTTCTCATTCGCCCTCATTCGTTGTCACACTTTGTCGTTCATTCACACACACACACACACACACACACACACACACACACACATACACACACACACACACAAACACACACACACACACACACACACACACAGACACACACACACACGTACGCGCGGATGAACACACCTACGCTATAACACACGCACACCCACACTCGCACGCATACGCACACACACACACGCATACGTACGCACGCACACCCACACTCGCGCAGGCACGCACACCTACGCTCGCACGCATATGCACATACGCACACACGCGCCCACACGCATACATACGCATACACACCCACGCTCGCACGCATACGCACACGCACACATACCCACTCCCGCACACACACATACGCATATGTACTCTCACACACCCACGCTCACACGCACACGCACACACACCTACGCTATAACACACACGCACACCCACGCTAGCATACAGATGCATATACATGTACATACACGCGCACACACGCATAAGTACGCACACACACCCATACGTACGTACACACACACATATACGTAAGCATTCACCCACGCTCGCACGCATACGCACATACACACACACGCGCTCGCACGTTTTTCCACGTTCTTTATCCTGCGTAAATAAAACAATAGGTTAAAGTGAACCACACGGTAAATGAGTATTCTATAAAAAGAAATAAAGCACCTTTAATTTGCATATGTATTTTTCGAATACAATTGTATTATTTAAGCGTTTTTTTAACAAATAAAAATTAGGTTATTATTTAAATCAGTAAATGAAAATAAATAATAATTTAATTATTTAATACATGAATTTTTATTGAACTATATTATTCAATCGATTAAAATGAAATTTAGTACGTGAAAATCAACTAGAAAGAACTGAGCACTTAGAAAGGCCGCCGAAACATAATAGACCGATAACAAATTTTCAACGAAAATCGGCAGGCGGTGTAAAAAACATAGAAGAAAACTACTAGAGGATGCGATAACACTATAAAAATATTATACTACCGGTGTGAAAGACCAAAAATTATTCAATTAATAAAATTCGGGTAATTAAATAGGTAAACGAAATGAGATACTCGTATAGGAGAGAATCTCCGAGTAATGACTTTAGTTATTTTATAGAAAACACTAAATATAACTCAAAAGAAGATAGGAAAGTAAATAACTTAAAACCGATTGCTTAAGTAAGTAACCAACTTATAACAACAATTTTCTTTGACCCGGGGGTCGCGAGTTTCCCGTAGCAGAGGTATTTTGGTGAGGGCAACTGAGAAAGCGACATAATAATGAAAAATCTGAACGCCATATACCCAGAGGATGCAAGTTCCCAGTAGAAGAGGTAGATGCGCGTCCAGTAGCGGTCGACGAGTTCCTTGACAAACAAATATTCTTGTAAAAACACCTTGGAGGACGCACATCTACTGAAGAAGAGCTGAACGCGCGGGCGCAGCCCCGTATCTGACTTGCCATTAAAGTAAAATTATTAAGCGAAGTATCTGGGGGATGCAAGATTACCGTAGTAGAGGTAAACGAGCTCGTAAGACAGAAAGCGGCTTGATAATAAAAAAAATCTAAAACACATAAACCCGGGGAACACCAGTTCCCAGAAGTAGAGGTAGATGCGCCCGTAAGACAGAAAGCAAATTGATAATAGAAAAAATCTAAAACTCAAATACCTGGGGGACGCGAGCTCCCAATAGATGAGGTAGACGCGCGCATACGTCAGAAAGCAAGTTAATAATAGAAAGGATCTAAAACTCAAATACCCGGGGGACGCGAGCTTCTCATAGATGAGGTAGCCACGTGCGTATGGCAGAAAGCAAGTTGATAGTACAGAGAATCTAAAACCTAAATACCCGGCAGACGCAAGTTTCCAGAAGAAGAGGAAGATGCGCGCGTAAGACAGAAAGCGGCTTGATAATACAAAAATTTCAAACCCAATTACCCGGGGAACGCGAGTCCTGCGTGGAAGGGGGAGAAACGTGAACTTACGAAAAAAAGCGACTTGACAATAAAATAATCTGAAACACATATACCCGGGGGACGCCAGTTCCCAGAAGAAGAGGTAGATGCACGCGTAAGGCAGAAAGTAAGTTGATAACAGAAAAAGTATAAAACTCAAATACTCGGGGGAAGCGTTCTTCCCGTAGATGAGGTAGATGTGCGTGTAGGACAGAAGAAGAGCAGAACGTGCAGGTGTACGATAGTATCCGATCTGCCAATAAAGTAAATTCTTGAGGCTAAGTACCCAGGGAACGCGAGTTCCACGTAGAATGAGGTGCTGCGTGAGCGTACGAAAGAAAGCGACTTGATAATATAATTATCTGAAACACATATACCGGGGGAGCCAGTTCCCAGAAGAAGAGATAGATGCACGCGTAAGACAGAAAGCAAGTTGAGAATCGAAAAGTCTCAAACCGACATACCCGGGGGACGTAAGTTTTCTGAAGATGGTCCAAGTGCGCGGAAGTACAACAGTATCCGATTTTCGAATGGAGTAAAATCACAGTAAGCGACTTTATAATGAAAATGCATAACCCCAAATACCCGGGGGATGCATGCTCCGCGTAGAAGGGGCTGTCGCGTGACCGTACGAAATAAAGCAAACTAAAAATAAAATAATCTCAAACCTTAATACCCGCGGGATGCTAGTTCCCAGTAGAAGAGATAGATGCTCACGTAAGACAGAAAGCAAGTTGATAATAGTAAGAATCTATAACTCAAATACCCAGGGGACCCGAGCTTCCCGTAGAAGAGGTATATTGGCGCGCGTAAGACAGAAAACGGCTCATCAATTGGCTATTGTCTTACGCGTGCGTTTACCTCTTCTACTTGAAAGTTGCGTCCCCTGGTATATGAGTTTTAGATTTTTTTATTATCAAGCCGCTTTCTGTCTTACCAGCTCGTTTACCTCTACTACGGGAAACTTGCGTCCCCCGGATACTTCGCTTAAAGGTGTTACTTTAATGGCAAGTCAGATACGGGGATAGGCCCACGCGTTCAGCTCTTCTTCAGTAAACTTACCTTCTCCGTGGTGTTTTCACGAGAATATTTATTTCTCAAGGAACTCGCAGACCGCTACTGGACGCGCATCTACCTCTTCTACTCGGAACTTGCATCCCCCGGGTATATGGCGTTCAGATTTTTCATTATTATGTCGCTTTCTCAGTTGCGCTCACCAAAATACCTCTTCTACGGGAAACTCGTGACCCCCGGGTACATGGCTATAAATTTTTACGCGGGTCGCAAGTTCCACGTTAGAAGGTGTTGACGCGCGAGTGTATGAAAGACAGCGACTTTATAATAAAATAATCTCAAACCTTAATACCCGGGGGATTCATGTTCCTAGTAGAAGGTATGTTAGGGATGAATTTGTAATAAATGACGTACATTATAGCTTAGGTAAGAGTTGAAGGAAATTGTAGTTATAACTTGATTACTTACTTCAGCAATCGGTTTTAAGTTATTTACTTTCCTATCTTCTTTTGAGTTATATTTAGTGTTTTCTATTAAATAACTAAAGTCATTACTCGGATATTCTCTCTTATAAGAGTATCTCATTTCTTTTACCTATTTAATTACCCGAATTTTATTAATTGAATAATTTTTGGTCTTTCACACCGGTAGTATAACATTTTTATAGTGTTCTTGCATCCTCTAGTAGTTTTCTTCTATGTTTTTTACAACGTCTGCCGATTTTCGTTGAAAATTTGTTATCGGTCTATTATATCTCGACGGCCTGTCTAAGTGCTCAATTCTTTCTAGTTGATTTTCACGTACTAAATTTCATTTTAATAGATTGAATAATATAGTTCAATAAAATTTCATGTATTAAATAATTAAATTATTACTTATTTTCATCTACTGAGTTAAAGAATACCTTAATTTTTATTTGATAAAGAAAAGCTTAAATAATACAATTTTATTCGGAAAATACCTATGCAAATTAAAGGTGTTTTATTTCTTTTTATCGAATGCTCATTTACCATGTGGTTCACTTTAACCTATTTTTTTGTTTATGCAGAATAAAGAACGTGGAGAAAAACTTGCGAGCGTGGGTTTATGTGTACGTATGTGTATGTGTGTGCGTATATGTATGTGTGCGCGTATGTGTGCGTGTATGTGCATGTGCGTCCGAGCGTAGGTGTGCGTGTGTGTTACAGCGTAGGTGTGTGTGTGCGTCTGCGTGCGCCAGCATGTGTCTACGAGTGAGCGTGGGTATGTGTGAGTACGTATGCGTGTGTGTGTGTGCGTGTGCGAGCGAGCGTGTGCGTCCGAGTGTGGGTGTGTGTGCGTGTGCGTACGCGTGCGAGCGTGGGTGTATGCGTACGTATGCGTGTGTGCGCATGTGTGTGCGAGTGTGTGTGCATGTGAGCGCGAATGTGCGTGTATGCAATAGCGTAGGTGTGTGTGTGCCTATGTACGCGGGCGTGCGTACGACCATGGGTGTTCGCGTGCGTGCGGGCGTATGTGTATGTGTGCGTACGTATGCGTATGTGTCTGTGTGTGTGTGTGTGTGTGCACGCGCGTACGTATGCTTGTGTTGCGTACCCTGGCGAAAAAATCACGTGATTAATCATATGATTAATCACTTAATTTCTCACGTGATTTCTCACGTGATTACTCAAGTGACAATTTGTCGCAATTTCTCATGTCATTAATCACGTGAAAAATCACATAACAATACAAACATAAAAAAATTATATATAACAATTATGCTTTAATAAAACTTGTTTCCTCAATGGATAGCAAATACATTATCGCAGAAAAAACGATACATTTAATTTCTGACCCAACCGAGAATCGAACTCACGAACTTTGGGTTCCTGCGCAGGCACCTCATCCATTACGCTATCACTCGCTTGAAAGATTGTAGTCATATTCGCCTACATAAGCTCCATTCTCCATATTTATTGCTATTTTAGTTAGATTAGTAATGTAAAATTTCAATGATTTGTAAAAATTATTTATTTATACACTATTTTAATAAAATGCGTAACTTACATTGAAACATTAAGTAATTAAATTCGAAAGAATGTAGTGCCGGTAAAGTAAAAATCAGGTAACTAGAAAATTAATTTTTTTTTCTTTTTAAATAAAATACCGAATTATTTATATAAAATGTTATGTATGTAAAATTGTAAATAATGATCATGACGTTTTAATTATTAGAAATCATTGATATTCTAGATAAATAATCGTCCTTGATATTTATTTAATTGCTGTTTAATTTCGATTATTTAATTTGTTACTTAATTTTGATCATTTTGAAAATAAGTGATTTATATTGAGATATTAAATAATTAAATTCGAATAACTTTTTCAAAAACAATAAAAATTTTTAAAAACGTAATGATCATTATTTACATTTTTATATACATAACATTTGATAAAAAGTAATTCGGTATATTGTTTAAAAAAAAATTATTAATTTTGTACTTACCTGATTTCTACTTTACCGACACTACATTCTTAAGTTATTCGAATTTAATGAATTAATGTTTTAATGTAAGTTACGCATTTTATTAAAATAGTGTATAAATAAATAATTTTTACAAATTATTGATATTTTACATAACTAATCTAACTAAAATAGCAATAAATATGGAGAATGCAGCTTATGTATGCGAATATAACGACAATCTTTCAAGCGAGTGATAGCGTAATGGAAAGGGTGCCTGCGCAGGAACATAAAGTTCGTGAGTTCGATTCCCGGTTGGGTTGGAAATTTTATGTATCGTTTTATTCTACCATAATGTATTTGCTATCCATTGCGGAAACAAGTTTCATTAACGAATAAGCGTTATATATTATTTTTTTATGTTTTTATTGTCACGTGATTTTTGACGTGATTAATCAAATGAGAAATCGCGCCAAATCGTCACATAAGAGATCACGTTAGAAATCACGTGAGAAGTCACGTGAGAAATCAAGTCATAAATCATATGATTAATCACGTGATTTTTTTCGCCAGGAGTACGTATGCGTGTGTCTCTGTGAGCGTGTGTGTGTGCATGTGCGTGCAAGCATAGGTGTGTGTGCATACGTATGCGTGTGTGTGTGTGAGTGTGTGTCTGCGTGTGTGTGTGAGTGTGCGTGTGCGTGCGAGCGTAGGTGTGTGTGCGTACGTATGCATGTATTTACGCGCGTACGTATGTGTGTGCGTGTGCGTGTGCGTGTGGTTACGTATGTGGTGTGTTGTGCGCGCATACGTATTCGTGTGTGCGTGCGCGCGTGTGTATGTGTGTATGCATGTGTGTGACCGTGAAAGAACGACAAAGAGTGACTACGAATGAGAGCGAGTGAGAAGTAGGATAAAGAGATCGAAGGGAGGGAGAAAGCGAAGAAATCGAATGGTAGCGAGAAAGTATGTTAGAGAGTGAGAAAGAACGAGAGCGATCGAGGAAGTACGGAAGAGAACGTGAAAGAACGAGTGCGACTGAGAAAGTATACGAGAGGGGGGGGGGGGCGAGAGAGAGAGACAAGAGAGCGTGCATGAAGGAGCTAGCAGGATCAGCAGAGAAGGATATCGAGCTGGTAGGAGCAGGAGAGAAGAAGGTCGATCGGGAGATATTAGCTAGCTTTTCTTGCTGAGAAAGTGGGGGAATTTGAGAAGGATATCGAACGTATATGATCAGGAGAGCAGGATATTGATCGAGAGGTGCCAGCGATCCCCCTCTAGCGGATGAAGCACCAATGACGTGCCTCTCCCACTTCTGCTTACGGTACCGCACGAGCTCCGTCTACTTCTCCGCAACTCGCTGCTGCCTCAGAGCTGATTGGCTGATTTATTTAAGTATCCACAACTTCTTTAATATGCAAAATTTGCAGAAAAAAGTAAGGTGACTTTCGTCTTAAAATTTTGTGTTGTACCAGGTTCTGTTGAGTTATGCATACATTTCGAGAACAGGTTGTATGTAGCTATTCGTCTTCACGTTTTTAGAGTAAATTGGTATAGTCCTGCAACCTCACTTCAGTCACTCCCGTCTGGTGTGCCATCCGTATCCACCTGGCAACAATGTTAGATTCACGGACATTAGTATACTCTTTACGTACAGATACTTAAAGCGGATAACCAAAAGTTATAAGCGCTCTGCCGGTGAGCATCGCTTTTTGTTTGGCTCCACCCCGCAAGCAATGAATGGTATTTCATGTAAGAATTATCAAAATATATACAATTTTTTGTTTAACAATTTTTAATAAATACAATTGACATGCAGTAAAACTTTTTTGTACGATTAGAACGTGCATGAAATTATTCTATATAGTTGTAGAATTTTTATAAGATATATAGGATCGTAATTTCTTACAAATGAATAAAACTCACCAGCTTCAACAAAAACTCGTCTACCCTTAAAGTTTCCCACTGAGGGTCATGTTTTCAACGAAGAACGATCGCTTTAATTATCTTTCCTTTGGCTTTCCAAGGTGGCCAAGAAGTAAAAATGCCATCATCGCTTTTTGATCTGCTCTCCCGCACGCTGAGAAACGTGCGCCTATACGTCGACCCGCAATGGGAGAAGGGAGCGCACCCAATATGTGTACACGATCGAACGCGACGACTCGCAAAAAGCTTATGCCTACCGGTAGAGGTGACCGACGCTTTGTGAAAATACGAAACGTTCTCAGTTTCTGGGAAGAACTGTTCTTCACGCTGATTTTGTCAACGGCAACGTAATATCTACGCTACGGCAAAGTCAAGTCTCTACATAGACAACAAATTACAAGTTCAATAATATTCTGACAGCGGAACATTTTATTGACAAAATGTATAAGATTATTGAATTTGATAATGAAGAGGGGTCGGCAGAAATTGTACGGGCTTCATGGTGCTATATAAAGGATGATGACATGTTCCCTTTTTGGCCACCTTGGAAAGACAGAAAAGATAATTTCAGCAATCGTACTTCGTGGCATGCTTCACCCTCAGTGGGGTTTTAGAAGCGATTTAGAAGATTTAGGATAGCACGAGATTTTGCTGAAGCTGGTGAGTTTAATTCATTTGTAAGAAACTACGACGCTATATCTTTTATTCTACTCTAACCTCAAAATCATAACTTCAATATGATTATTCGGCCCTCGTTGTATAAAATACGGTTAGAATGTACTATTATAAAAATCTACAACTTTAGACTATGTTCATGCATGTTCTAATATTTAACGGAAAGGTTATTCTTTCGACAGATTCTGTATTGAAGCTATATCTATACATTAGTAAATATACCTTTTTTAGTCAAGGTCAGAGCACAGCAATATACTTATATATTGTGAAATCTGTCGTGCAAATAGAATCAGCCATAGTTTAATGTGACTTTTTGGTTAGATACGTACGAAACGGCAAATGAGAAATTGAAAATCGGTTATTACACTTCTGGCGTCGAAGAAGAGTTCGAAAAAAGATCTAATAAACGTCTTCGTGCGTGCGTGCGCGCGCCCGCGTGTGTGTGTGTGTGTGTGTGTGTGTGTGTAAAACCTGCAGAGAATGTGAACCCTGAGTCCCTAGTATTAAGCTATACATTTTTAAAATTAATCCTATATGTATATATTGTGATGTTGATATTTCGAAATTATTTAAAAAATCTATGTTTTTCGATGAGGTTCAAAGTTTTCTCCAAAATAAAAAGTTCTACAAAAGATAATAAAATTTGTGCCAGGAATCCATTGATACAATCTTGTGATGCTCTTCAATCCGATAGTAAGTCTCTGAACAGTCAAACCGCACTCTTTCCGCTGAGCACTGAAAGACTCAGCGCCTGCACTTGTTAAGGTAAAGGATCCTATTATGAGCCAGTGTCCGATATTAGCGATGTTTGTTTCTCTACTCTGTTTTAATCAATTAGATCTGGAAAACGAATATAAACCTTAATTAAAAACCATAAGATATAACCTTATAAGACTGACATGATTGATTTTCATCTCTCTGCATAACAGATCCTAAATCCAGTTGTTCGATAACTATTTATGAACTGCATGATTTCACCGCAGGAAATATTTAGGCTCAATGGATCACATAACTTCATATTTGATATGATTCTTTGGATTTATAATAGTTACATAAATTAAATTTTTAAAAAAGGTTTTTAAAAACATTATTATTTTAAAATGAAAGTAAATGAATGTTTCTACTAAAATATAACATTGTAAATCCAAAGAATCGTGTCAAATATGAAGTTATGTGGTCCGTTGAGTGTTAATATGCGTTGAAGTCATCTAGCTCATACACCAATTATCGAACAACTGGATTTGTGAACGGAGGGACCAAAATCAATCATGTCAGTCCTTTGAGGTTATGTCTTATGATTTTTAATTGAGCGTTTAATTAACGTTTATATTCATTTTCTAGGCCTGATTGGTAAAAAGAAGAGCTGAGGAACAGAGATTGCACCATTATGAAGCATACCAAATTCGAAACAAGAGTTTTTTTCAATAAATAGTGTGGAAAAGAATGTTGCATAATTGGGATAAAAGCTATGGAACACCGGGACATTCGTTTCAACGCTGTACCATGAATACGGCAGTGTATATGATCCTTTTCATACTTAATTATTATTTTAGCCTAATTTTACCTTTAAAAAATTTTAATTGCTTTAGTAGAGATAATATAATAAGCTAAGACAAAAGAATTCAATCTATTAACTTTATTTCATTTAAAATTAAGTAGTAAACCTCATTGACCCTCAAGATGTGTTCCATAATAGGGCCCTTTACCTTACTGAATTTATAAAAACAATTCTTTTTTATTTTCTAGTATATTATTTAAAATACAATTTTGTTATTATAAACTCATGTATAATTAACACTTTTATTTCCTCTACTAATACAACTTTGCATTTTCAGAGAAAATTGATAAGTATACAACCTGTTCTCGAAATGTATGCATTACTCAATCGAACCTGGTAGAACACAAAATTATAAGACGAAAGTCACGTTACCGTTTTTTGCAAATTTTGCGTAGTAAGGGCGTTCTATAGCCAGATATAGTACTTAAATATAAAATATTCTACAATAAATTGTTCTCATACTGCAAAGTGAGAACGCATATAGTATCATAGACCGGTACTTTAAGTTACGGAAAAAAATTTTTTAACGAAATTGCAGTACTAACAAAGTATATATCGTCAATGTAAAAAAATGATACAACAAATCGCTTTACTCTTTTTCAGTTTTGCTTCAATTTCGATTTTTAAAGGCTCATTTTCATCTTTGTTGGATTTCATTACGAGGTATTGTGGATCAAATTAAAAAATTTTTAAAACCTTAAAAGTTACAGGCAATTGTTTATCAAGTTTTGTACGAATCTGGTATGAATTCGAGCCAAACGTGCCATAAACAATTGCCTGTAACATTTAAGGTTTTCAAAATTTATTTATTTGATCCATAATACCTCGTAATGAAATCCAACAAAGATGAAAATGAGCCTTTAAAAATTGAAATTGAAGCAAAACTGAAAAAGATTAAAGCGATTTGTTGCATCATTTCTTTACACTGACGATATCGACTTTGCAAGTACTGAAATTTCATTAAAATTATTTTCCGTAACTTAAAGTATCGGTCTATGATACTATATGGGTTCTCACTTTGCAGTATGAGAACAATTTATTGGAGAATATTTTATAATTAAGTACTATATCTGCTCACAGAACCACCTTAAAGAAGATGTGGATACTTAACAAATAAATAAATCAACCAATCAGCTCTGAGGCGGACGCGACTTGCGGAGAAGTAGGCGGAGCTCGCGCGATACGGTAAGCAGAAGTGGTAGAGGCGCGTCATTGGTGCTTCATCCGCTAGAGGGGGATCGCCGGCATCTTTCGATCAATATCCTGCTCTCCTGATCATACACGTTCGATATCCTTCTCAACTTACCCCACTTTCTCAGCAAGGAAGGCTAGCCGGTATCTCCCGATCGATCTTCTCTTCTGCTCCTACCAGTTCGATATCTTTCTCTTCTCATCCTACTAGCTCCTTCATGCACACTCTCTTGTCCTCCCCCCCCTCTCTCTCTCTCCCCTTCTCTAGTATACTTTCTCAGTTGCACTCGTACTTTCTCGGTTGGTCTCGTTTTTTCACGCACTCTTCCGTACTTCCTCGGTCGCTCTCGTCCTTTCTCACTCTCTAACATACTTTCTCGCTACCATTCGATTTCTTCGCTTTCTCCCTCCCTTCGGTCCTACTTCTCACTCGATCTCATTCGTTGTCACTCTGTCGTTCTTTCACGGCCACACATGCACATACACACACATACACACCCGAACAGGCTCGCACACGCACACGCACACGCGCACACGCACACGCACACACGCACACGCACACGCGCACACGCTCACGCACATACACACACACGCATACGTACGCACATACACATGAATACGTCGCGCGCACAATACACAAGCATACGTACGCACACACACACACATCTACGCTCGCACGCACACGCATACGTACGGGCACAGACACACACGCTCGCACGCACACGCACACACACGCTCACACACACACACCTACGTTATTACATACATGCACTCCCGCGCTCGCACGCATATGCACAATTGGACACACATGCGCACACACGCATACGTACGCACACACGCATACACGCATACGTATGCACACACAACCACGCTCGTACACACACGGATGCATACGTATGCAGACGCCCACGCCCGCACGCACACACACCTACGCTATTACATTCACGCACACCCACGCTCGCACGCATATCCACACTTGCGCACGCACACACACACCCATACGTACGCATACGCCCACGCTCGCATGCATACGTACACACACATGCTCGCACGTTTTTTCCACGTTCTTTATTCGGTGTAAACAAAACAATAGGTTAAAGAGAACCACATGGTAAATGAGTATTCGATAAAAAGAAATAAAGCACCTTTAATTTGCATAGGTATTTTTCGAATAAAATTGTATTATTTAAGCGTTTCTTTAACAAATAAAGATTCGGTTATTATTTAACTCACAAGATGAAAATAAATAATAATTAAATTATTTAATAAATGAATTTTTATTGAACTATATTACTCGATCTATCAGAATGAAATTTAGTACGTGAAAATCAGCTAGAAAGAACTGAGCACTTAGACAGGCCATCGAAATATAATAGACCGATAACAAATTTTCAACGAAAATCGGCAGGTGTTGTAAAAAACATAGTAGAAAACTACTAGAGGATGCGAAAACACTATAAAAATACCGGTGTGAAAGACCAAAAATTATTCAATTAATAAAATTCGGGTAATTAAATACGTAAAAGAAATGAGATACTCGTATAGGAGAGAATCTCCGAGTAGTGACTTTAGTTATTTAATAGAAAACACTAAATATAATTCAAAAGAAGATAGGAAAGTAAATAACTTAAAATCGATTGCTTAAGTAAGTAATCAACTTATAACTACAATTTTCTTTGATTCTTTCCTAAGCTATAATGTACATCATTTAATAGAAATCCATCCCTAACATACCTTTTTCTAGGAACATGAGTTTCCCGGGTCTTAAGGTTTGAGATTATTTTATTATGAAGTCGCTGTCTTAGGTAGATGCGCGTCCAGTAGCGGTCGGCGAGTTCCTTGACAAATAAATATTCTCGTAAAAACACCACGGAGGACGCAAGTTTACTGAAGAAGAGTTGAACGCGCGGGCGTACCCCCGTATCTGACTTGCCATTAAAGTAAAATCTTAAAGCGAAGTATCCGGGGGATGCAAGTTTCCGGTAGTAGAGGTAAACGAGCTCGTTAGACAGAAAGCAGCTTGATAATAAAAAAATTTAAAACGCATATGCCCGGGGTACGCAACTTTCCAGTAGAAGAGGTAAATGCGCGCGTAAGATGATAGCTAGTTGATGAGCTGTTTTATGTCTTACGTGCGCCAATATACCTCTTCTACGGGAAGCTCGGGTCTCCCGGGCATTTGAGTTATAGATTCTTACTATTATCAACTTGCGTTCTGTATTACCCGAGCATCTGTCTGTTCTACTGTGAACTAGCATCCCGCGGGTATTAAGGTTTGAGATTATTTTATTTTAAAGTTGCTTTATTTCGTACCGTCACGCGTCACCCCCTTCTACGCGGAACATGCGTCCCCCGGTTATTTGGGGTTATGCATTTTCATTATAAAGTTGTTTACTGTCTTGCGCTCGCCAAAACACATCTCCTACGGGACATTCCCGTTCCCCGGGTACTTGACTTTAAGATTTTAGTCTATCCGAAAATCTGATGCTGTCGTACTTCCGCGCGTTCAGGTCATCTTCAGAAAACTTGCGTCCACCAGGCATGTCGGTTTGAGATTTTTCCATTCTCAACTTGCTTTCTGTCTATCTATCTCTTCTTCTGGGAACTAGCTCCCCCGGTATATGTGTTTTAGATAATTATATTATCAAGTTGCTTTCTTTCGTACGCTCACGCAGCACCGCATTCTACGTGGAACTCGCGTCCCCTTGGTACTTGGCCTCAAGAATTTATTTTATTGGCGGATCGGATACTATCGTTCACCTGCGCGTTTTGCTCTGCCTCAGTAAATTTGCATTATTTGGGTTTGAGTTTTTGTATTATCAAGCTGCTTTCTGTTTGACGCGCGCATCTAGCTCATCTAGGGGAAACTGGCGTCCCTCGGGTATTTGGGTTTGAGATTTTTGTATTATCAAGCTGCTTTCTGTCATACGGGAATATCTACCTCTACTTCTGGGAACTGACGTCTCCCAGGTATATGTGTTTAAGATTTTCTTATTATCAGGCCGCTTTCTGTCTTACGCGCGCATCTATTTCTTCGACTGAGCACTCGCGTCCCCCGGGTAATTGGGTTTGAAATTTTTGTATTATCAAGCCGCTTTCTGTCATACATGCGCATCTACCTCTTCTTCTGGGAACGGGTGTCTTCCCCGTATTTAGGTTTTAGATTCTTTCTATTATCAACTTGCTTTCTTGATACGCACGCGTCTACCTCATCTATGGGAAGTTCGCGTCCCCCGGGTATGTGAGTTTTAGATTCTTTCTATTATTAACTTGATTTCTGCCATACGCGCGCATCTACCTGTGCTTCTGTGAACTGGCGTTACCCGGGTATATGTGTTTTAGAGTTGTCTTATGAGCTCGTTTACATCTACTACGGGAACATGCGCCCCCCGGATACTGCACTTTAAGATTTTACTTTAATGGCAAGTCAGATACGGGGGTACGCCCGCGCGTTCAGCTCTTCTTCAGTAAACTAGCGTCCTCCGTGGTGTTTTGACGAGAATATTTATTTGTCAAGGAACTCGCCGACCGCTACTGGACACGCGTCTACCTCTTCTACTGGGAACTTGCATTGCCCGGGTATTTGGCCTTCAGATTTTTCATTATTATGTCGCTTCCTTTCTTGCACTCACCAAAATACCTCTTCTACGGGAAACTCGCGACTCCCGGGTACATGGCTATAAATTTTTACCTTGGTCGCAAGTTCCACGTTAGAAGGTGTTGACGCGCGAGCGTATGAAAGACAGCGACTTTATAATAAAATATTCTCAAACCTTAATACCCGGGCGACTCATGTTCCTAGTGAAGATATAGTAGAGATGGGTTTGTAATAATTCACGTACATTTGAGCGTGGTTGTATGCGTACGTATGTGTGTTTGCGCGTGTATGTGCATGTGTGTGCATGTGCGTGCTAGCGTGGGTGTGTGTTATAGTGTAGGTGTGTGTGCGTGTGTGTTATAGCGTAGGTGTGTGTGTATGTGCGTGTGCGTGCGAGCGTGGGTGTGTGTGCGTAACTATCCGTGTTTGCTCATGTGTGCGTGTGTGCATGTGCGTGCGAGCGTGGGTGTGCGTGTGTGTTATAGCGTAGGCGTGTGTGCGTATGCGAGCGCGTGTGTGCGTGAGCGCGCGGGAGTGGGTGTGTGTGTGGAGGTATGCGTGTGTGTGCGTGCGAGCGTATGTGTGTGAGCGTGTGCGTATGCATGCGAGCGTTTGTGTGCGTGAGCGCGCGAGCGTGGGTGTGTGTGCGTACGTATGCGTGTGTGTGTGTGAGCGTGTGCGTATGCGTGCGAGCGTGGGTTTGCATGTGTTTTATAGCGTAGGTGTGTATGCTCGTGCACGTGTGCGTGCGTGTGTGTGTGTGCGCGTACGTATGCGTTTGTGTGAGCGTGAAAGAACGAGGCCGCCCGAGAAAGTACGATTACGACTGAGAAAGTATACGAGAGAGGGGGTGGGAGAGAGGGGAGAAGAGGGCGTGCATGATAGAGCTAGTAGGATCAGGAGAGATGGATATCGAGTTGGTAGGAGCAGGAGTTGAGAAGTATATGGAACGTGTATGATCAGGAGAGCAGGATATTGATCGGGAGATGCCAGCGATCCCCCTTTAGCGGATGAAGTGCCAATGTCGCGCCTCTCCCACTTCTACTTACCGTATCCCGCGAGCTCCGCCCACTTCTCCGTAAGCCACGGCCGCCTCAGAGCTGATTGGCTGATTTATTTATTTTTTAAGTAGCCATAACTTGTTTAATACGCAAAATTTGCAAAAAACGGGAACGTGACTTTCGTCTTTAAATTTTGTGTTCTACCAAGATCTGTTGAGTACTGCATACATTTCGAGAACAGATTGTAGAAAAACAAGTACAACACCATCATCTAGCCCCAAAAAAATTATCGAAGACAATAAAAACAATGATTTGACAGAAAACGCTGCATTACGTTAAAAAGTTTCAGTATAAGGGTAAGTGTCTTAAAATATGACCGATTTCTATATTATTTTTAATTTTAAATGTTACATTTCTTAAGAAATATGAAGTATAAAATTTACACACTTTTGTCATATTAATATTGCTGACTTATTAAAGGTAAAAAATAGAAATTAAGAAAATCTTTCTTGTATAATGCGTTTGCAAGTTATTATTACATAAAACTAATTCAACAATATAATTATAGAATGTATAACTAATATTGAATATTTGTCTTTCCGCTCAGTACTAAGCGAAGTATCAAAAGAAAATTTTATCTTGTTTGTTGGTCTATTTATAAAAATAATTCTTTTTTATTTCCTAGTAAATTATTTAAAATAAAATTTTCTTATTATTGTAATCTCATATAAAATTAACACTTTTATTTCCTATACTAATACAAATTTACATTTCCAGTGAAAATTGATTAGTATACAAACATCGATTCAACACCATCATCTAGCCCTCAAAGAATTATGGAAGACAATGCAAATTTCAATGAATTTACAGAAAACATTGCATTACCTAACAAGGTTCAGTATAAGTAAGAATCTTAAAAGATGAGTAATTTCTATATTATTTTTAAATTTTAAATGTTACATTTCTTTAGAAATGTATAGAATTAAATTTAGAAAGCTCATCCAATCCTGTTTGATAGATTAATATTGTATTACGGTTATTAAAGTCCTCTTGATACCTGCTAATTCTGAACTTTCACCTTAACAAATGCAATGCTTTAAAGAAATACCATTCACTACTTTGAAAATAATTTTCAATTGTTTATATTATTAGAAAGTATTTGTGTTGTAATAGTGAACTGCTTTATCCATCATATATATTTTAATTTAAGTAAATTATTATGTTAAAAGATATTAAGAAATTTACTTTATAACATTTATATTTACTGAAATGCGTGTATATTTAAATAAATTTAGTTTATTTAAAGTTATAATACTGATTGTAAAATTTGTTGTCATACATGATCTCACTATTAAATTATTGTGATTTTATTTATTTCAATGTAATATTATTTTAAACTTATTTATTTATTGGATTAAGCGGTTAATCAACCGCAAAATTCGTATTAATACTTGATAATAACAAATTTATCTCTAAATTTCAAATTCATCGGAAAAGTTCAAAAATTTTCATTGCATTTACTCTTCGACTAACTTTATGTGCAATTTAATAATTTAATTTTTGTTAGAAAAATAGTATATGGGATATTTCAGGTGAAGTCAGCAGTTCAAAATTTTAAAATCGCTCAAAATTTTTTTACTTATAGTTTTTTATGAAAAAAACATGTTCCTAAAATTTTAGATCGATATTTGCAAAAATAAAAACCGCTGCTAACTGCTTTAGCAGAATGCGTTCTCAAAGAAAATTGATAAATTACATCAAATAATTTTCTTAAATGTACGTTTTAATATAAAATTTCATTCTTTCTGCATATCTGATTTTCTATAAATGCAATTATTCAAAATGATCAAGAAAATTATATTTAAAATAATTATGCAGTAATTATTAAATTGCAAATTAAAAAGTTTAAGGTATTATCACATGCTATTTATTGAATTTATAAATTAATTCATTTCTTCGAAATTTCTTCGGTGTTTTCTTCGAAAACCTGCTAACTCAGTATTTGCTTCAAAACCCCGCTAACTCAGCAAAGACTTCGAAAATCTACCAACTCATAGAGTGGTTTCAAAAACTATATAACTCGGCGAAGGTTTCAAATATCCTCTAACTCAGGCATTTTTTTTTCTTTCATTTTCTAGTGGTAGCTCTAGGATGTTAAAGTACAATTTCTGTATAAGCGATGGAAAAAATTATTTATGATTTTTCCATATTTTTCTTTGTATTTTTTTACCGACTTAATATTATCCGTTTCGACTGACAAAAATATGGATTGATAGGTAATTTCAAGACTTTTAAGAAAATGTGACATCTTCCAACGGATATCCAAACCCAACGCCGTAAACAAATATTTTCGATTTTTCCATATTTTTCGTTATTTTTTTAACCGACTTAATATTTTCCGATGGAGCCGACAAAAATATGGGTAGATAGAAAATGTCAAGATCTTTCAGAAAATGGGTTCACTTCCGACCGATATCGAAACCCAGCGACAAAAAAAATTATTTCCGATTTTTCCATATTTTTCTTTATTTTTTTTAACCGACTTAATAATATCCGATTGGGCTGACAAAAATATGGATTGATAGGTAATTTCAAGACCTTTCAGAAAATGGGTCTAATTCCCACCGATATCCAAACCCAGAGCCGAAAAAAATTATTTTCGATTTTTCGATATTTTTCTTTATTTTTTTAAACTACTTAATATTATCCGATTAGGCCGACATAAATAGGGATTGATAGGTAATTTCAAGGCCTTTCAGAAAATGGGCCTACTTCCCACCAATATCCAAATTCGGCGAGGAAAAAAAAATTTGATTTTTCGATATATTGCTTTATTTTTTTTAACCGACTTAATATGATCCGATCAACTATATAATTAAACTTGCATAACTTCAAAATAAGCTTTAAATACCTGCCAAAGATAAACTTGATATCTTTGGCCAGTTTGGAGTTATGCTGCGAACAAATTTATAACACACACACACACACACGCGCGCACACACGTATCATGCACGCACGCACGCACGGACGCACACTCACCCACCCACCCACACATACACACAGACATTTTCTAGAAAATGCATATCTCGACTCAGGGATATCAGAAATATAGAAAATCATCGAAATCTCGAGGTCGAAAAATTTCACTGTTACCAAGCTTTCTCTTTGAGAAAGCAAAATATATGTAACATTGAAAATTCAAATTTTTTGCAAACTTTGGTTAACTTGTATCATTCTTTTTCTCAAAAATTTGAATGTTTTTGTACAGAACATTGATTGGAAAAAAGTTTGCATTTTATCTGTAGAATGTGCCAATATTTATTTTATGACCCTTTTTAAAAGTCTCTGATTGGTTGATTTTTTATATACCTTCATCGTAGAATATTGAGACTGCACCTTAAAATTTTTTGTTCAACAAAATTTTTTTTGAATTCTACTTTTAGATCTCTTCAAAATGCTTTTTTAACTAAATATAGTCAAGCTAATTGAAAAAAGTTATGATTCTTTGAAATATCAAGAAAAACCAATAATTAGCATTTTTGATAATATGGTTGATTTAGAAAATTAATATTATTCATACATCCTATGTAATGGATCAAATCACTGAATTTTGTTAGAGCATCAAATAGACCGTGAAACATCTATTTTCAATAATATTAGGCTTATAGAATAAGCCTTATGTAATTAACAGTTCGACGCCTCCTGTTCATAAAATGCCAACTCAAACGGGAGAGCAACCAAATTCTAACTGAGCGGATCGTGTAATATAATTCTTATTCGAAGATTTGTGCAACAACATTCCAATTGAATAGTTTACGCAACGAAATTCTAATTCAAAATGTTCTGCAATAAAAGTCTAACTCGCGCGAAGAAGCAATAAAATTCTTATTCATTGAAAAATCATTATAATGCTAACTGGAAAAAGAGAACAATATAATGCTAACTCAAATATCTCTGCATTACAATTCCAATTCAAACGATTCGTGCAATAAAATGCTAACTCAACTACAAAATGCACGTACAAAATTTAACGATTATCTGCAATACGTAAATAAATGTTTTTCTTGATAAATAATTATATTATACACTTTTTTATAATTAATTAAGCATATTATATAAGGTAATAAATAAACTTTTATAATAATTGCCTTGGCTTCTGAAATCTTGATGCTAAATAAACTTTTTTATAGATCATACATTTATTATTATTCTTATATTTTGATTTCGAGATAATTAATAAAAAAAAAGTATTCAAAATTCATTCAGTAGTTGTAAAGTTAATGGAAAAAAATAATAGCGAGATCCACGTAAAAATGCTTGCAAGTAAGCCAGCCATTATTTACTTCGCGTACGTTTCTCGTAGAAGAGGGCGACAAGTACGCCGGCGCACCCTGCTTTCAACATCGATATCTTGTCCTTGACTGGTGGATTGCCGCTCGAGCGAAGCGAGACTCGTCAAGTATCTACATAATCATTGTTCTCCAAGTTTCGCTCACTTCGTTAAAAAAAAATAAATTTCGATACATGTGGGTGGAGCGGGTGACCGTTGCACGGGTGCTTTTCCACACCCGTTTGCAAGTTGCTTTGGACACTGGCATCAAAATGTACTATTTTAAATCGGAGTAGCCGGAGGATGCGAGGTCCACGCATATAATGGAGTTACGTTTACGAGCTAAACTATTATTTAAATAACTTTTAAACCCAAACAGCAGGGGATACAAGATCTAGACATATAAAGGAGTTACGTAGGCGAGCGAAACTATTATTTAAATAACTTTTAAACCCAAACAGCAGGGGATACAAGATCTAGACATATAAAGGAGTTACGTAGGCGAGCGAAACTATTATTTAAATAATTTCTAAACCCTAATAGTAGGGAAATACAAGGTCCTATAAGGAAGATACTTTGACGTGCAGCACTATTATTAACATAATTTCGAAACCCAAGTAGCCGGGGGATGGGATGTCCACGTATATAAAAGAGAGTCAGTAGAGGTGTAACACGATTATTTAAATTCTTTTTAAATCCAAGTAGCCGGAGGATTGAGGTCCACGCATATAAGAGAATTACGTAGGCGTGCAACACTATTATTTAAATAATTTTTAAACCCAAGTAGGCGAAGGATACGAGGTCCACGCATATAAGATAATTACGACGACGTGCAGCAGTAAGCAATTATTTAAATAACAATCCCGTATAGCAGGGGGATACTAGGTTTACGCATATAAGAGAGTTACGGAGACGAGGGAAACTATATTATTTAAATAATGATTGAACCCAAGTAGCCGGGAGATGCGAGGTCCTTGTATCTAAGAGAGTTATGTATACGTGAAACTCGATAAGTTAACAGTGCTTTCATTATAACGGGTGCACGAGCGTAATGCTTGTCTACTCCATCGCGCGCTGGAGAAGCGAGACTACGAGAAAACTGATTCGCGTGCATTAGCTTCGCTAGCGGTGAGCTTTGACGTGAGAACACTCTTTCGTTCGCGAGTGAGTTCATGGGTACGCTTGAGCTTGGGATTTATCCGGTGATCGTGCCCTTGAGCTTGCGGACAGAGCCATGCGCGCCCGCGCTCGAGCGTATATCGTCGGGTGAGAGGTGAAAGGAGACAACTCGGCCGCTAGCTAAGAAACCAGACAACTCGGCCGAGCGCTAAGAAACCAGACAACTCGGCCGAGCGCTAAGAAACCAGACAACTCGGCCGAGAGCTAAGAAACCAGACAACTGGCGGGTTCTTTTTTTCATTTGATTTTTAGTTGATAACCTTTGTTCCTTATAAACGTTAAAATTTTTTTTGTGATCATTTTTGTGTATTTTCGACTATTGAGAACCACTGTAGGGAGTTAAAATCCTTGATTTTTTAACTCACTCCCATGGTTATCAACTAAAAATCAAATGAAAAAGGAGCCCGTGAGTTGTCTGGTTTCTTAGCTCTCGGCCGAGTTCTCTGGTTTCTTAGCGCTCGGCCGAGTTGTCTGTTTTCTTAGTTGTCTCCTTTCACCTCCCAACCGACGATATACACTGATAGAAAGAATCCTTTGACACAAACGAACGATGCATTTGAATGCCAATTCTTTCGCGACATTTGAGGGAAATGCCCAGTACTTAATAGTTAAGGAATATTCATTGACAGTCAATGCGGGAAAAAGGCTGAAGTTTTTATCACAATTAAGCTATCGTTTATTAACTGTTAATAAATAACTTTTAATTATTACTTTTAAATTTTAATATTACTTTTAAAACGTTATTCGCAGAACGTTTTTAATAAAAGTTTTATATACATTTATAAGTACAATACATTTAATGTGTAGCATTAGTTATTTTATTGATTTCATTATCTATAGAACTACTAATATGCCGTACGGCCTTACCTAGATACCGACGTAACCTAACATCAATTTTCGGTCATATGCGCATGCGCACTGGAAGAGGGGAGAGCGACAAGCGCGGGTTGTGCCGGGTCGGTCAGCACACGCAAACTAGAGCATTGTAGCAATGGATTCATTACTTAACTGTTAACGCACGTGACTTTGACTTTTTCAAATGCACATTCGTTAACAGTTAAGTCACCGATTTTATCTCAATGTATTCTTTCTATCAGTGTACCCTCAGTCTTCGTGCGCACTGGCCAAAATGCGTGCACATACGAAACCCCTTGTGCGTGCGGGGGAAGCCACGAGCCCTCATATGGATCCCCGCCAAGCTCACGTAAGACCCTGTGCTTGTGTGTGTTCCTGCGTGTTCATGAGTACCGCCGGGCCTACGCGCATACCTCGCGCATACCCTCACATATCGACGGCTGAAGAACGACGTATCTCGGCGCTTTTACGGCCAGTACAAGGCCATTACATCATCCATCGCGCCACTCATCATCCTCGCGCCGAGATACGTCGTTCTTCATGCGCGCCGAGATAGGTTCTTCTTCCTCTCAGCCGACGATATAACCCCGAACGCTTGCACATGTACAAATCACTGCAAGCTCTCGTAGGCTGCCGTGCGCTTGGTCTCTCGCGTTCGAAAATACTTTCTCGCAAGTTCGCGTAATATCTCGCGCCGTCGCGCGGCCTGCGAGAAAAAACTGAAGAGGCCCAGCGTCGCGTGTGGCTAAACTAACCACGATTCTCTTTACGCAACTTAACGCTTTCGTTTGCACGTCAGGAATGTTAGTTTAACTCATCCCTCTACATTAATTTCATTATATACTGCGGCACTTCTTTCGTACAAGGGCGTTCACATGAATTTATTTCTTATATACGGCTAGTAAAAATTATTGATAAGTTTATTATTGTTTGCAGAGCATAATTGGGATGTTGCATGAAAAATAAAATCAAATCCCATTATATATCCGTCAGATAAAATATTGAAAAATAATCGACACGTATTTTTTCTTTTTTGAATTTAACATTTATTAACAAAGATATAGCAATATGAAAAGTGCGATGACGTCACAATTGTACACTATATAGATATACTGCGCCATTGTGACGTCACAATTGTCGTAAATTGAAACTTGCTATAACTTTGTTAATAAATGTTAAATTCGAAAAACAAAAAATACGTGTCGATTATTTTTCGATATTCTATCTGACGGATCTAATGGATTTTTTCATGCAAAATCCCAATTGTTATCTTCCGCAATAGTAACAATTGCGGTTTGGTAAACATTTTGATAATATACAAAATAGTACATTTTGATACAAGTGTGCAAAACGGGTGATTTGCGTACGGGTATGGAAAAACACCCGTGCAACGATCACCCGTTCCACCCACATGTATCCAACAAAAATAATTTAAGATACACGTGTCATAAGTCGTTCTTTATGGCACGGCGTTAAGCGCACACTCTACGCTCGGGCGCTTATGCACGCCGTGCCGTAAAGTGCGACTTATGCCACTAGTATCGTAATGTACTATTTTAACGAAGTGAGCGAAAGTTGGAGAACAATGATTACGTAGATACTTGACGAGTCTCGCTTCGCTGGAGCGACAATCCACGAGTCAAGGATAAGACAAGGAGGTTGAAAGCAGGGCACGCTGGCGTTCTTGTCACCCTCTCCTACGAGAAACGTGCGCGAAGTAAATTGATCTGCGCATGCGCGCCCTTCGCGCACGCCGTGTGTAAAACAGCTATTTACTTCGCGCACGCAAAGCACAAAAAGGCGAGTTTTACAAACCCAGTTAAAAAATACTTATTTTCGATACATGTGCGAAAAAGTGATTTTTTTCTCGTGTGGACGTTTGCGCCCTTTTTCCGTAAAGTGCACAATTTTTTTTTTGTGTAGAATATAGCATATTATTGTTAATAACTATTAAATTTATGTGCATACAAATATTGGCACTCCATAAACGGGCTTCTATTTTTTATTTTGATTAAAAATTATGTGCAAAAGTAAAAACATTTTGTGAACAAAATTTTCTTTTTTTTCCCTTATGTCGATTTTTTCAAATTTTTATCTTTGCTCACGCATTTCTAATTTGAACGAACATTTATGAAAATAGATACAGCGCATCTGTATAATTAGACCAAGGTCTGGTATCTTTTCTTGACAGATCCGATAAAATTTCATTGAGATAATCTGGTTACTCGATCACATTCAGGCGTACAGACAAATATACATACCTTCCGGAAAACGCCTAAAATGTACTCATTTTGAGTAGAAATTAGTTTTAATGGATTAACTTTTCAGAATTACAAGTCTGTCGCTCTGATGATATATAAGGCTCTCCCGAAAAACGGTTGTGACTAAAAGTGAGTTTTCAGTAAATAGTAAAAAAATGATTTGCAATTATATAGGTTTAAATTTAAACCTTTAATTTAGCAAAAAATTTGTAACATCAACTGCGAGGCATCTTAACTTACTCAATTTAGTAAAGCAGGGGACTACCGCGCCTATTCTTTTTATGAACATTTTTTTCACGAATAAGTAATGGCTGGCTTACTTGCAAGCATTTTTACGTGGATCTCGCTATTATTTTTTTCCATTAACTTTACAACCACTCAATGGAATTTGAATACTAGTTTTTATTACGTTTATTTATTAATTATCTCGAAATCAAAATATAGGAATAATAATAAATGTATGATGTATAAAAAGTTTATTTAGCATCAAGATTTCAGAAGCCAAGGCAATTATTATAAAAGTTTATTTATTACCTTATATAATATGCTTAATTAATTATAAAAAAGTGTATAATATAATTATTTATCAAGAAAAACATTTATTTACGTATTGCAGATAATCGTTAAATTTTGTATGTGCATTTTGTAGTTGAGTTAGCATTTTATTGCACAAATCCTTTGAATTGGAATTGTAATGCAGAGATATTTGAGTTAGCATTATATTGTTCTCTTTTTCGAGTTAGCATTATAATGATTTTTCAATGAATAAGAATTTTATTGCTTCTTCGCGCGAGTTAGACTTTTATTGCAGAACATTTTGAATTAGAATTTCGTTGCGTAAACTTTTTAATTGGAATGTTGTTGCACAAATCTTCGAATAAGAATTATATTACACGATCCGTTCAGTTAGACTTTGGTTGCTCTCGCGTTTGAGTTGGCATTTTATGAACAGGAGGCGTCGAGTTATTAATTACATTCATTTTTAATTTTCGGAATATTGGATAAAAACCATACTCTTTACGAATACACATTTCATACCTGCTTAAAATTGCATTTCATAATTATCTGGTTGAAAAGGTCTGATAAAACCATACAAAAAGGGTGCAGAAACCTATGCGGTTTTGGCACCAGAATCTGCAAATTTGTATTAGTTTTTATCAGACCATTTCAACCGGGTAATCTATTATTATGTGTGCATACATTATGTGACAGACAGTTTTACAATGTATATTCCAATAGGGGAAGGTGGGGCACAGCGGACACTCTAACTTTATTATTTTATAAAAAAGTGAATTCAAATTTAACAACAAATCTAAAATATGCAATTTGTAGCTAAATCTAACAAGGAAAGTACCCGAACTGTCAAATTCAAAAAAATTCCAAACCCATATTAAAAAGTAGACCTCCATGCGAGATTCACGAAACCATTTTTTTTTATCGGCTGAGAAGCGCTTTATAAGGGTTAAAATCACCCCTAAAGTTTACCCCCAAGAAACGTTTTTTGATATATCTCGGCTTCTACTTAACTTTTTTTAACAAAACAAAATGGAAAGAGTTTCTTATTAAAAAGCCAAGAAATCCGTGGTAGTATGAACATTAAGGGTTGCATCCCTTATTTTTTAGAGGGTGAAATTGTGCTTTTTAAGAATAATTTTTATTGTGAGAATTCATAAAATAATTAAAAATAGGTCAAAACATTATTTTTACCAACTACAATAAATGACAGTTGGTGTTTTTGGGCATTCTTCGCGAAACAACCCCTTAAGAGGTGGTAAACCACCCCTAACACAAATGAATTAGGTATATTTCTTTGATCATTAAAAATATTACTTATGTCGACTGCAATTTACTATCAACTGATAAGAATTTTTCCATCGGTCTTACAGTCTTACAAATTAATTTAAAATAATTAATATTTATGGCAGTCAAATTGCCCTTGTTTATAATCACCCCCGCAGAATCTGAAATAAAAACTTAATTAAAACCTGGAAAAAACTTTGTTAGCAAAGGACGATCTGACTGCCCCCCACCACCACCACCTTGTCCAACGTTTCGAGCCCGCTCCAGCTCCTCCTCAGGGACTGAATATATATATATTTTTTGGCAATTATTTTTTTCCTTAAAATGGGTTCTTGATGTCGTTAATCGGAATCCACAGTTAGATCCACAATAAAAATTTGAAAATAGTGAATTCAATATGGCGAAAAATTTCTTAGAAATATTTTAAATTCCACGAAAAATAGTATGTAGACCCCCTAGCAGAAATTATATTATGTAAATAAATGTATAATAATGTAACAATGTTTTGTTATGTTATTCTATTATTTATTATTTTTTTATCATACACTTGTTTATCGTACGAATATTCAATTCACTATTTTCAAATTTTTATTGTGGATCTAACTGTGGATTCCGATTAACGACTTCAAGAACCCATTTTAAGGAAAAAAATAATTGCCAAAAAAATATACCTAATTCATTTGTGTTAGGGGTGGTTTACCACCTATTAAGGGGTTGTTTCGCGAAGAATGCCCAAACACACCAACTGTTATTTATTGTAGTTGGTAAAAATAATGTTTTGACCTATTTTTAATTATTTTATGAATTCTCACAACAAAAATTATTCTTAAAAAAACACAATTTCACCCTCTAAAACATAAGGGATGCAACCCTTAATGTTCATACTACCACGGATTTCTTGAGTTTTTAATAAAAAACTCTTTCCATTTTGTTTCGTTAAAAAAAGTTAAGTAGAAGCCGAGATATATCAAAAAAACGTTTCTTGGGGGTAAACTTTACGGGTGATTTTAACCCTTATAAAGCGCTTCTCAGCCGATAAAAAAAATGGTTTCGTGAATCTCGCATGGAGGTCTACTTTTTAATATGGGTTTGGAATTTTTTTGAATTTGACAGTTCGGGTACTTCCCTTGTAAGACGAATTAAAATAATTCAAGAAGAAAAATTATAAATTGATATATTTTTTATGAAAAATTGAAGAATGACAACATCAAAAAAAGTTCCAAGTGCCCCCTGGCGGGTGCATGCTTGCCATGGGAGGGGGGCACAAATGTCATAACAATTGCTAATAAAAATATATCAAAAACTTTTTATTGGTTATGAGAGTAGCATAGTAAGGTAAAGGAAAAGATACATACAAAACATCAAATTTTAAAGTTTTACAATGAAATTTTATTACAAATTAAATATAATTAATTTATTAACTAAACAGTCTTTTATTTATTTCATATATTATTATCACGAAGTTTCTATTATACTTATATTTATGATCACAATTCTTGAAGTACAACTATATAAATTATTATAAACTTAAAAACTTTCAGTTTTCTTTATATTTCAGTCTGAATATCAGTCTTATTTAGTAATTTCAATACTAAAAACTAATTTGATTTTCATTCAGTAAATAATAAATATTGTAAGGGATTTCAACATTCTGAAGTGCAAATTGTTATCCAAGAGCAGCACTTGATTTTCTAAAGGAAACGCATTCTCTTAAGATACATGTAGCAACTGAGAAGCTATAGCGTTCTGATTATTTACATCACTAACAAGGAAACTACCCCAGGTGTACCTCACCGATTTCCTTCATTTTTTGATATGTTGTAGTACATCGAAAAATATTTGACCCGTGTATTTTCTTCTGTGCTAATTCGGCGATTTAAGGGGTGAAAATCACCCCTAAACTTCACCCCCAAAAACGGATTTTCCTACATTTCTCGGAAACTATTTCGAATTTCTCAGTGAAACAAAGTAAATATTATTTTTTGTTCAGAAAACAAGTATTTCTGTATTATTTTCGACGATAAGGGTTGCATCCCCTTGTTTTTATAAGAGAAAAATTATATATTTTGACACCTTTTCCTACATAAAAATTCTAAAATTTTTCAAATCTGAAAAGAAATCATCGCATTATAAATAAAATTAAGAAATAAAATAAACATTATTAAACATTTTTCCAAAATATCCCTTAGACGGGGTGAACTATTAACTAACCTATTAACTATTAACCTAACTGAGCTATTTTAATAATTTAATATTCCAGGTGAATATCGTCGGGTAAATCAACGTATTATATTCGAGTTTATAACTAAAATTTATGTGGTCCGGAATTTTTCAGAAAAAAACCATACATAGGGGGTAAAATACCCCCAAAATTACAACCCTTATAATGTATTTTTTAATCTCTCACAATTTTCTTCATTTTTTGATATGTTGTAGTACATCGAAAAATATTTCACCCGTATTTTTTTTTTCGTGCTAATTCGGCGATTTAAGGGGTGAAAATCATCCCTAAAGTGCACCCCCAAAAACGGATTTTCCTACATTTCTCGGAAACTATTTCGAATTTGTCAGTGAAACAAAGTAAATATTATTTGCTGTTCAAAAACAAGTATTTGTGTATTATTTTCGACGATAAGGGTTGCATCCCCTTGTTTTTATAACATAAAAATTATATATTTTGATACCTTTTCCTACACAAAAATCTAAAATTTTTCGAATCTGAAAAGAAATCATCGCATTATAAATAAAATTAACAAATAAAATAAACATTATTGAACATTTTTCCGGGGTGAACTACCCCTAAATGGGCTATTTTAATAATTTAATATTCCAGGTGAATATCGTCGGGTAAATCAACGTATTATATTCAAGTTTATAACTAAAATTTATGTGGTCCAGAATTTTTCAGAAAAAAAACCCTGCATAGCGAGTAAAACACCTCCAAAATTTCAACCTTGATAATGTATTTTTTAATTTCTCAGAAAACGCTTCGAGTTTCTAAATGAAACAAAATGGATAATAATTGTAGTTTGACAGCAAGCATTTATGAAATATTGGTACGCGTAAGGTCCCCTTTCTTATGAAAAAAAAGTCAATAAATACATAAATCTTTCGTCAATTTTTTTCGCTATGAAAATTTTAAAATTCGTTATCCATTTATAAAATAACCATGGCGATTAATATCGACATGGAGGACTAAAGCATTGTTCGCATGTTTCCCCCGTAACTACTTTTTAATGGTTCAGTGGATCTTCTCCAAATTTTGCACACATGTTGGGTATATTCGTAGGAAGACCGCTTGAAATTTTCAAGAGTTTTTGTCGACTATTTTCGATTTTACAAATATTTTAGTATTTTTTATAAATTTCGAAATTAAAATTTTTTTACTTCTCATGGAAAATAATCGGTAGAAATCCTTAAAATTTTGAGGCACGTTCTTAATACACATTTACTCGGAAAATAATATAAAAAAATTAACGATTTAGTTCCAAAATTTACAATAATGAAAAACGTACGTTAATAAGGTATACTTTTTCATTAGACATACATAAATGTATTAAAAAATTGATTTTTGTAAAATATTACATCGAATACAATAAAAGAAACCGAAAATTTAACGAAAAATATTAATATTTTCCATGAAAATTAGAAATATGTAAATGGCAAAATTTTCAAAAAATGCAATAATAGCTCTAAAATAGAAAGTAATTGATAGAAACTCTTGAAATTTTTAAGCCATCTTCGTACGAACATATTCAACATGTGTGCAAAATGTGAAGAAGATCCGCCGAACCGTTAAAAAGTAGTTACGGGGGAACGACATACGTACATACGTACGTACGTACATACATTCATCCGGACATTTTTTAAAAACTACTTCTTTCGACTCTCTGACCTAAATAAGTGCTTTTAAATCAAAAATAGCAAAAATTTTTTTTTTCACCGTCACAAAGCTTTCTCTATGAGAAAGCATAAATGTATAAATGTATATAACTTTTTATAACTTTTCATAATAGTTTAAAACTTTTTTAATAGTCTTAAATCCGACCTTTATAATCTGTTTGTATCAGTTATAAACTTTTTTAAACTTTTATTATAGAAGATAATTTCTGCCTGGGTTGTTTATGAAATAAGAAACGTAAACAAAGTATTTTTGGTTAATCTTCCTCCCTCCCCAAACAATACAGATTATTTTTATCAATTGCCTTTTACTTTCGTTTCTTCCAAACAGTTGCTTTTGAATAGTTGCTTAACGCCAGTTCAGAATCAGTTACAGCCAATATCTTTTTTTTACAACATAGCACAGTGCTAGCTAGAACATTTGAAAAATGCTGGAGTAGTTGAATAATACAATGAATAATAATATTATTACAAGTTAAGGTATGTTTAATGTTTCCATAATTTTTTATTAAATAGAAAAATGTATGTAGTGTCACTTTTGTTTACTCAAAGAGGATGCTTTGTAATAGTAAAAAAAAAAAATTTTTTTTCAAATACAAGAAATATACGTTTTTTCGAAATTACATGCTAAAAAACCGAGGCCAATTCATTGGCAGAGCTTCAAATTTAACTAACTGTTCTATTGAATTAGTTTTAAATTTGTAAAATAATTCAGAGTTTTATTATTTATCTAAATACTGTAACGGCAGGCGCGTCTGTGTGTGTGTATGTGCGGAACACGGAGCTCGGATCGAGCCGATCTCCGACGCACGGTATACACACAGGTAGTTGACCGAAAACATAAACATACCGCGGCCTTGGAGAAGGCAAGGCCGACAATTGCGGCATGAGGATTCGCAACTAGACTCGGGCTTGTCCTCGTATTTCTCCGGGGGCTTGCGTGTGTGTGTGTAGTTGCTCGCACGTGTAGCTGTGCGAAAAGTACCGAGCGCAACTACGACACACAATGAGCCCCGAAATGAAAACTCGCGACAACCTTGCGCGAGGGGGAAGGAGAGCGAGAGACAGAGCCCGGCAGTATCGAGAGAGGGGGGGGGAGAGAGAGAGAGAGAGAGAGAGAGAGAGAGAGAGAGAGAGAGAGAGAGAGAGAGAGAGAGAGAGAGAGAGAGAGAGAGAGAGAGAGAGAGAGAGAGAGAGAGAGAGAGAGAGAGAGAGAGAGAGAGAGAGAGAGAGAGAGTCGAAGTGAAGTGCACGAGGTTAGCGGAGTGGGTGCAGTGTAGTGCACGAGAGTGAGAGAGAGACGCAGCACAGCTCCGAGAACCTCGTTCGCCGGTGGTTGAGGGAGAGGGAGAGAGAGCCACACTCGACCGAGGCAGCGAAAGAGCGAGAGATAGCAGCGCGGCTGAGCTCACTCACGGGAGCGAGTGAGAGAGAGCATCGCGGCCGATACTCGCAGGAGCGAGAGAGAGAGAGAGAAAGGCGAGGCCCGTAGCAGCGAAGAAGGAGAGAAAGAGAGACACAGCGACGCGCTGCAGCAGGCACCGCCGAGCGCGTTCAACCGCGCCTTCTAGCTGCAACTGAGGAGGTAAGTCCTGGCCAGGCGAGCGCGCGCTTCCCCCGCGGACGACGAGCGTCCAGGAAGCGGAGACGGGCGAGCGAGGCTGCCGACGCGCGCGTGAGCGCCGATCGTGCGCGGCGATCGGCCGACGTCGGCGCGAGCCGCTTTTGCGCGTACGTGTGTACGGCAGAGCACACACGTACTTCGCGTGCGCGGGCGCACCACCCGAATCGGTGCGTACCTAGAGTACGCGCCGCGCGTTTAAATAGTGAACAGCCTCCAGGGGCAATAAAGATAATTCTTTGCTTTTACTTGTTCGCGTATTATTTCACGCATCCTACTTTCAATTCCCTATTCGGTGGCACAGTGAAGAATACCGCCGGCCTCCGCGGTCGGGAGTACGTAGTACTCGCGTGATAACTGAGCAGCTGGGGCAGCACGCTCGAGAGAGAGCGCGACGACGAAGTCGCGCGTTGCAACGGGTCGAAAAGGCGCGGCTGCTACTGAAAGCAGCTGACGGCGAGCAACAGTGCGGAGCTGACGGGCCGCTAATCGTCGAGGGTTGGCACGAGTAAGTGCTCGCGCCTGTCAATTGCTGCGCCGTTCATCGGCAAGTCCACGTTGAGATATAGCGCACCGAGGACAGCTTTTAGCCCGTTACAATACATTTATTTGAATAAATTCCATATATTCTATAGTGTATTATTTATGATGAGAATATAACATTATATTTCATATTGTGTAGTAATTATTATTCTAACCATTAAGTAGTAGTATATATTTTACTAGGATGCTTTGTAATAGAAAAATTAATTTTTGAGAAAACATAATAGATAATATATTTTATCACATTTTAAGTTTTAATTCAACATCTAACAATATAAATTATATAAATTATACATATGCGTGTGCATATGTGTGTGTGTGTGTGTGTGTGTGTGTGTGTGTGTGTGTGTGTATGTGTGTGTGTGTGTTTATGAACTCAATTCGTTTAAAAAAAATTATGTTTTTGTAAATTAGCAAGGAATGGATTTATCTGTCATTATGACATATGGTCATAAAGAATTTTTTTTTCTTTTTAATTTTTTTTGCTGATTCTAATGTGCTATCGATATATTCATAATATTAAAGTTTCTGCAAATGGTATACATCAATGTTTATTTAGTAATTTTATTTTTTATTATTACAAAGCGAGTGCGGTTCAAAATAACGAATTTTCAAAACTCCGACTTTTTTTTAACGATTATTTTTGTAACAAAATTCAAAATAACGATTTTAATTATTCAGAAATTAATAAATCAGACGACGAATGTGACGAATGTACATATTTCGAAATAATAATTACCGAATTCAAATGTTCCGACTGTGCAAATTCAGACGGTTCAAAATTCCGACCCGCGAAATTCCGACGGGACAAAATAACGACGGTTAAAAATTCCCACTGCGCAAAATTCCGACGGTTCAAAATAACGACGGTTCAAAATTCCGACGGGTCAAAATTCCGAATTTTGAATCGTCGTTATTTTGACCCGTCGGAATTTTGAACCGTCGTTATTTTGACCCGTCGGAATTTTGCGCAGTCGGAATTTTGAACCGTCGTTATTTTGACCCGTCCGAATTTTGAACCGTCGTTATTTTGACCCGTCGGAATTTTGCGCAGTCGAAATTTTGAACCGTTGTTATTTTGTCCCGTCGGAATTTGGCGCAGTCGGAATTTTGAACCGTTGTTATTTTGTCCCGTCGGAATTTTGCGCAGTCGAAATTTTGAACCGTTGTTATTTTGTCCCGTCGGAATTTGGCGCAGGCGGAATTTTGAACAGTCTGAATTTGTATAATCGTTATTTTCACCCGTCGGAATTTAGCGCAATCAGAATTTTTAGCCGTCGTTATTTTGTCCCGTCGGAATTTGGCGGGTCGGAATTTTGAACCGTCTGAATTTGCACAGTCGGAATTTTGAACTGTCTGAATTTTGCACAGTCGGAATTTTAAACCGTCGGAATTTTTTTTCTGTCTTTGTGATAACTTGTCGAATAAAAAATATTATCGTAACATTTGAATTCGGTAATTATTATTTCGAAATATGTACATTCGTCACATTGGTCGTCTGATTTATTAATTTCTGAATAATTAAAATCGTTATTTTGAATTTCGTTACAAAAATAATCGTTAAAAAAAATGTCGGAATTTTGAAAATTCGTTATTTTTAACTGCACTCGTAGATAACTCATAAAAAAGATGTACGTCAACCCTATGAATGTAATAAATCTGTTATTGATAGCTTTCCAATCAATGAATTTAAAAAATACCCCTATAAATGAAGATGAAATTATTTTGAAGAATTCTATTGAAAAAATGTTATTAGATGCGATGAATGAGTTTAATAATATTGAAATAATCGACGATAACACCTTAGAGTTTGAAGAACCTTATAAAGATGTTAACATGGAAATTGTAGAAGATGAGGATAAAGATTGGGCTTACTATGACAACCTTGGACAGTGTACACAAGACGAAGAAGGATTGTCTCATGATTATAAAAGTAGAGCGGTTGAATTCTGGAGAAGCGGAAAAAATAAAAATCTTGCTCTAAACACAGTGCAAAATAGATTTCGTCAAGTTATATCCATAACCCAATTAAAACGTTGGGCTAAAACGCTAAATAAAGGAGGCACATACAGAGAGAAAATAGGAAGAATTTGTGATTTTGTTTTGCAGAATTTCAAAAATGCTATACAAGCTGGTCACATAATACACGACAATGATTTACAAAGATGGACACTACAAGCACAAAAACGGATTGGTTGTGAAGATATACGTTTTAGAGCATCAAACCATTGGTTGACTAATTTTAAAAAAGCTCATAGAATAGTGGGTAGAAAAATTAATAGATTTATTACAAAAAAAACTTTAGAAGAGGCTGATTATTTAAAAAGCCAAGCTAATGTATTTGTTCATGAAATTAAGAATATCATGAGGGAGAAAGGTGCAGCTAACGTTTTTAATACTGATCAAAGTGGATTTCAGTTGGAGATTTATTCTGGAAGAACCTTAGCTGTGGAAGGAGAAAAGCAAGTTCAATGCCTTGTTCAATCAGTTTCCTCAACGACTCATAGTTACACCATTCAACCGTTTATTTCTGGGGATGGTCAGCTTATATCGCCACTTTTTGTGTTATTAAAGGAAAAAAGTGGAGAATTTGGACCTGTTGTTCAGGAAGGTCTTTTTCGACCGAACAATGTTTATGTTATGGCATCAAAATCTGGAAAATTAACTTCAGGTAAGATTTATATTATGCATTCGTAGAGTTAAATTTCATAATGTACCATCATAAGAAATAATTTTAAGATTAATTTTATTGCAGATCATTTTAAAACATGGCTCAAAGAAGTATATTTTCCGAATGTCGGTTCGACTAGTGTTCTTTTACTTGACTCATGGAGTGGACATTGTCCTAAAGTAATTCAAGAAGTAAAACCTGCTGATAAGGAATTTATCGTAAAAGTAATTCCCAAAGGCACTACCGGTAAAATTCAGCCATTAGACGTTTATGGATTCAGAATTTGGAAAAATTACGTTCGACATTTCTCGGACAGTGTCATTCTCATGGATGAAGATTTGAATCTACATTTAAGAAATAACATAATAAAACTCCAATCTCTAGTACACAATCAATTATTTTCGCCAAGGTATAAAAATTTATTCAAGTATTCTTGGTACAAAAGTGGATATGTAGAAGAAAAACCAGAAACATTTATTAATCCGGTTGAATTTGGATTCGGAGACAAATCTAACGTGAAATGTGGAGTCGAAGGCTGTTCAAATGTAGAAATAATCAGATGTTCATGGTGCAAAAAAAATTTATGCCTAAAGCATTTTTTTGAAGACTATCATTATTGTACAAAATATGAAGAGTGAATATAAAAAGTATAACTAACATTTCAATAAAAATGAGATCAAAAACAAACTATTTATCCTGAAATATTTAATATAAAACTATAACATAATTTTAATAAGTGTTTGCTTTTTCTTTCAAATTAATAAATTTAGAATTTATTAAATTTATTAACTTTAAGTAATTAATAAAATTGATTTTTACCTACTTGAAATAATTAAAAAAATTACATAGCTTTATATTTTGTTTAATTTAATTTAGTTTATAATGCACTAATTTTTCTCTGATATAACGAATTCTACAATTTTCATAGCGAAAAAACTGACAAAATTCTTTTTTTTTTTTATAAAAAGGGGTCTGCTACTTTTACGCGTAAAAATATTGCATAAACGCTTGCCATCAAACAGCAATTACACAGCTCCAAAAAAAAAAAAAAAAAATCGAACTTTCGACTGCGGGAACCTGTTACTTTACTATATGTAATTGAGCATGCTGAATTCGAATTCGGTGTTCGTTTGACCTCATCAGGTCAGGATCAAGGTCAGCTGAAAGTCAAATCTATTGAAAAAACTCAAATCGATCCAAAATGTCACTCTTACAGGTTTTTGGGTATTTTGTTTTTTTGTTTTTTGTTTTTTTTTTGGTCTTTTTTGTTGTTTTTGTTTGTTTGTTTTTTTGTTTTTGTTTGTTTTTTTTTGTTTTTTTTCTTTCTGTTTTTTTGTTTGTGTTTTTTTTCTCTTATGGGTTTTTGGGGTCGCTAAATTCGAATAAGGTGCCCGCTTTCATCCGGCGTCATCTTATTCGAATTCAGCGACCCCAAAAACCCATAAGAGTGACATTTTGGATCGATTTGAGTTTTTTTAATAGATTTGACCTTCAACTGACCTTCACCCTGACCTGATGAGGTCAAACGGACACCGGATTCGAATTCAGCATGCTCGATTACATATAATAAAGTAGGTCAGGTTTCCGAAACCGAAAGTTCGATTTCTTTGTAGAGCTGCGTTATTATCCATTTTGTTTCATTTACAATTTTTTTTTTTTATGATTTAATTTTGTAAATGGACTCATTGGCCGTATATTTCTTAAATAAATAAATAAATAATACGTTGATTTACCCGACGATATACACCTGGAATATTAAATTATTAAAATAGCTCAGTTAGGGGTAGTTCACCCCATCTAAGGGGTGTTTTGGTAAAGTGTTCAATAATGTTTATTTTATTTCTTAATTTTATTTATAATGCGATGATTTCTTTTCAGATTCGAAAAATTTAGAATTTTTGTGTTGGAAAAGGTGTCAAAATACATAATTTTTCTCTTATAAATCAAGGGGATGCAACCCTTAACGTCGAAAATAATACACAAATACTTGTTTTTGAACAACAAATAATATTTACTTTGTTTCACTGACAAATTCGAAATAGTTTCCGAGAAATGTAGGAAAATCCGTTTTTCGGGGTGCACTTTAGGGGTTATTTTCACCCCTTAAATCGCCGAATTAGCACGAAAGAAAAAACACGGGTTAAATATTTTTCGATGTACTACAACATATCAAAAAATGAAGAAAATTGTGAGAGATTAAAAAATACATTATCGGGGTTGTAATTTTGGGGGTGTTTTACCCTCTATGTAGGGTTTTTTTCTGAAAAATTCCGGAGCACATAAATTTTAGTTATAATCTTGAATATAATACGTTGATTTACCCGACGATATTCACCTGGAATATTAAATTATTAAAATAGTGAAGTTAGGGGTAGTTCACCCCGTCTAAGGGGTATTTTGGAAACATGTTCAATAATGTTTATTTTATTTCTTAATTTTATTTATAATGCGATGATTTCTTTTCAGATTTGAAAAATTTTAGAATTTTTGTGTAGGAAAAGGTGTCAAAATATATAATTTTTCTCTTATAAAAACAAGGGGATGCAACCCTTATCGTGGAAAATAATACACAAATACTTGTTTTTGAACAACAAATAATATTTACTTTGTTTCACTGAGAAATTCGAAATAGTTTCCGAGAAATGTAGGAAAATCCGTTTTTGGGGATGAAGTTTAGGGGTGATTTTCACCCCTTAAATCGCCGAATTAGCACAAAAGAAAAAACACGAGTCAAATATTTTGCAATGTACTACAACATATCAAAAAATGAAGGAAATCGGTGAGGTACACCTGGGGTAGTTTCCTTGTAAGTGGCTTACGTTTCTTTGGTACGCTTAGAGATGAAGGTGCTTTGCGTTTAATTATTCGAGTAGTTTCAATAGGTATTGACACATCTACATTAGATATAATTATTGGCTTCGAATTTTTCTTAACATTTTCTTTTTTAATTTTTTTTTTTAGTCTTTAATTCTTCCATGTATTGATCACCTGTGATAATTGCTGATTTGCCTTTTCTTTGACCTTTCTTTTGGATTTTTTCTGTAACAGTTCCTTTTGTCATATTTTCTGTAGAAATAGCTCGCTTTACTGCAGGTTGAATTTCAATTTGTGATATTGATTCAACAGTTGAAATAGTATTTGAAGTAGTGGCATTGATAACTTTATCACTGACTACAACAAGGTTTTCGAATTGCTGAAGAGTTGTAGACGTAGAAGCGGTTGTAGAACTTTGTGCGGTTAGTGTACTTTTGAATACTTCAACATTATCTTGTAGTGATGCAAATGTAGGATTTAAAAGTGACTGATCTAAGCAGGAACTCTATTTAAAAACATAAATGTGTGTGTATGTGTATGTGTATATATACAAAAATGGAAATTTAAAAATAGTAAAATAACCTTACAAGTAAATTTATCAATGGTTTAGTCTATATAATGTACGATAGAGGTATTTTAACTTCAGGTTCTCTTCTGTCAGTATTATGATGACTTGTTTGTAATAAAGTTGATGTATCTTTGCAAGATACATCGTTTCCGACAGTTTGGTTCGACTCGCTTTGACTAGAGTTCATTATTTTTTCTAGTACTTAACTATATTCCTTTACTTTTCTTTCTGATTCTAAAATTAAACATTATTCTAAATTTTACAAAACATTCATTTTCAAGAGGAATTAAATTATTTCTAATAATAATAATATGTAATTAGTCTGTAAATAATATGTAAACAGTCTGTAAATATTATGTAAATAATATTATAAGAAAGCTAAATAAATGTTAATAAAATCATTAAAAAAATACTTCAATTTAGATATAATAAATAAACTTTGTATACCTGCATTACTTGCAGTAGATGAAATTGAAGTAGAGTTTTCCATTTCTGAGGAGTTTGCATAGTCTGATGCAGAAAATATGGATGCATTAAAAGGGGAATTCCATATTTCCTAAAGGCATTAACAGCTGTTTCCATCTTTGCTGCTCGGATAAAGTCCTTGCCAAAAAGAAAAAATAAATTCTTGAGTGTCACTTTATCACCATGTTGTTGAAACGCATTAACTTCTTCAGTATAATTATGACTTAATGGCTTCATAAATCATACGTCAAGTGGCTGCAGCTTATGAGTGCAATGAGGTGAAAAGCACATCATTACTACCCCATTCTCTCTTGCCAAGTCTATAGCCTCAAGATTTTTTACATGAGACGAATGCCCATCTAGAAGACAATTCAATAAATTTTCTTAACCACTTAACAAAAATATGTGTTTGGATACATCCACTTTTATGAAATTCCGCCCATGCTCCATCAGGTGCACCTTCGAGGAACTCACGGTTCTCCTTCACCCTTGGGAAGATCAACATGAGTGGCATGTAAGAGCCTGTAGCAGACATACAAATTTCTGCGGTGACAGTCTCACCTCTTTCGGCAGCAACTTTACCTCCAACCTGTCTTCTTCCTCTAAGTGCAAGAACTTTCGCACAAGATTTTGGCACTACTGATACCCCAGTTTCATCTGCATTGTAAATGTCCTTGGATGCGAACTTGTATTCATCTAACAAGCTTTCTAATAGTGAAAAAGCTCTTTTACAGCTTTTTCATTGAACCTATTCGCTCTTGCACTAGATGTGTGTTCTGCTTTTCTAAGAGAAAAAGTATTTGTTTTCATAAAACCAATCAGCCAATATTTGCCAGCAAGTTCTATACATAAATATATTATTAATAACTCAATATTATTCAAATAAATGTAAATCATAAGATATTAATTATTTATTTACCAGTTGCACGATTAAAATTATGTGGTATCTCCAATTTTGTGCAAAATCAAACGCAAGTTTTCTTACGTCAATTGAAGAAAGACCAATTAGCCTTGTCTCCATAATTTGAACATAATTTGCCAGAGCTTTCTCTTGTTCACCAGTGAATGTACGTTGAAAACTTAAATTTGCATAAATATAGTACATATATCTAAGTAAATATACATGAATAGTATATTACGATACGTGGGCCGTAAATTGGATTTCCGGGGCGTGCGTGGTATGACGCCCGAGGCGAAGCCGGGGATGCCCTGGGCGTGCGTCATGACGCACGCCCAGGGCATCCAATTTCCGGTCCAAGTATTGTATACTATTTTTCTTACTCCCCGGCCGAAAGTACGTTCTGTAATTGTTAAATAATTAATAAAATTGCGTTGTCGTCTGCTAGCTGTGTTTGAGTGTTAGTTTTTCTTTCGGCCCGCTCGATAGTAATGCCTCTCTCGGCCGCTTTGGGTAGCTCGGTCGATATTACCGACTGTTTTTTCTTTCGACCCGGCGTGGAGAGCTGGCTTTTTGGGCGTCTGCTACTTACGCTGTTGCAGAGATGGTTTGATGCCCGCCCGAAATTTGCAAGACCGAGGCGAAGCCGAGGTTTTGCTGGTCGGGGCGGGCATCAGAAACACATTCATTAAAAAAAGAAAGAAATAAGGTGATGAAATAAGTACATTAAAGTTTGATCAACTAACTCTTTTTTCTCGTCACCCGTGAACTTTCCTCTGTCTATTTCGTACACCCAATGGACATTGATTCGTGTCGAACGTGCCAGTTAGTGACCGTCACGCATAACCTTTTAAACGTTAACATACATAAGAAATGAGAAAACAATTGAAAAGGTTATGCATGACGGTTACTAACGACACGAATCAATGTCCATTGGGTGTACGTGTCTAACCTTCACACCGCACAAACATCTTTTCCTCGGACGCTCCCGTCCGCACGTTTACTTAATTGTTTCTACACGACTCGTAAGTACGTCTGGAAAACAAGAGAAAAAAACATTGACCACGATCAAACAACACCACTTTTTATTTCAACTAACTCTTATTTCTCGTCACCCGTGCGCATGAGACAGAGTGGCTCATGCGCGCGGGCGCTCAAGCGCAGCGGGTCGGGAAATTTCGGCAGCCAATCAGAGCGCACGGTTGGTCTAAAATAGGGTGTGAAAGTTAACTTTCGGCTCGGAGATGCGGGCCGAAAGTACGTACTTTCGGATGGGGGAGTAAGAAAAATATATTATATGTAGATACCTGGACTCCGGTTACTTTGTAAGTCCTCATGTTTTACTTTTTTGAGAGGAGTTGTTCTGGGAATATTATATTGCAGTGCACTAGCCTTGCAGAATTTTTCCTCCAAAACTGCATTAATAGCTAGGTGCATTTGCCCATCACTCCACGCAAATTTATTTGTCTTTTTCTGTAATTTCTTACCATTACTATTATAAATACACAGCCAACAATTCTACCCAAACAACCGACCGCACTATAGCTATTGCACAATAAAGAGGTTAAAGTTTATTTATTTTGCGCTAGTCACCGCAGTCGCGTGTGATCTGCATGCCCCGCCTAGAGTGTCATGCGTGCCTCATACATATTCTTTCTTTATTTCGGTTTCATTAGTTTCATATGAATTTAAAAAAGAAATGTATAAATATAGATTTGAAGTTAATTTATTAAGCTATCAAATGCATTTTAGTTCATTCTTAATTTTTGATATTTTCTTTTTCTACTTAAGCTTTGAAAAATCAAATTTAGTACAGATTTTTGCTTATTTTCAAATCCAACGTAACTATTTAAATTAAGTTTTTTTGTATTGCATTCGTTAAAGAGGGAAAAACAGAATATATTTACATGATATTTCCATTAGGATTTATAAGTTTTTTTATTTCTCCTAGATTTAAAACTTTGGGTGTTCAACTAACCCGCCAAGTTCATGATGCCCCACTTTCCCCTACCAAGATAAATACTGCTTAATTATTTATAAATAAAATGACTTTCTTGTTAGGGCTACGCTTCATACAATTTGTATTATGTACATACTTAACTATTTAATCTACAATTTAATGTATAAATTATTGAAATCTATAATATATTTATTCTTAATTTCAAGCGAAAAAGGTACCCAAAGGTTTACTTTATTAAAATATAGATAAATTATGCAAAATATACAATAATCAAGTTAACTGGTTCATTGAAAAAAAAATATATTACATGAATACCATACCTATACGTAACATTATTTTGTTCCTTTTTATATGGTAAAAATAAATGTTACATATATTATGATGCTTATTATCTTTTAAAACAATAGTACATTGTGTGCCAAGGGTGTAAAGTGGGTCTTTTTAGACCGATTGTGGGGTTGCAGTACGAGTCGAAGGTGAGCTAGCACGATCCGAAGGCGAGTGCGTTTGCGAACCGAAGACGAATACTGCAACCACACGAGCTCAAAAAACCCACTTAGCCCTTGGTGTACACCATATTGTTTGTACCGCAAGCATTGATTTTTGCGTTTTTTCAAAATATAGATGATTTTCTTAAACAATATTGAAAACCCCATTCAAAAACGACAGCGGGCGCTTTTCAAATTTTTACCGCCCGCTACTGCGAGCAGCGGGCGCTTTTCGATTTTTACCGCCCGCTACTGCGAGCAGCGGGCGCTCTTCGATTTTTCCTGCCCCCTACGGTGAGCAGCGAGCGCTTTTCAGTTTTTACCGCCCGCTGGTCGACAAGCGGTCGCTTTCAACTCTATTAATAGGTTCAAAAAACGCGAAAATCGTGCTTGCGGTACATAAAGTAATTTATTGAGGTTGAACTTTTTTATTTAGTTATTAAAATAAGATATTAAACCTTAAGAATATAGAGTTTTACCTCAATAAATTACTTTGTTTTAAAATATAATAAGCATCATAATACATGTAACATTTAGTTTTATCATTTAAAAAGGATGAGTATCAATAACAAAATAATGTTACATATAGGTATGGTATTCATGTAATATATTTTTTTTCAATGAACCAATTAACTTGATTATTGTATATTTTGCATAATTTATGTATATTTTAACAAAATAAACCTTTGGGTACCTTTTTCGCTTGAAATTAAGAATAAATATATTATATTTCCATAATTTATAGATTAAATTGTAGATTAAATAGTTAAGTATGTACGTAATACAAATTGTATGAAGCGTAGCCCTAACAAGAAAGTCATTTTATTTATAAATAATTAAGCAATATTTATCTTGATATTGGAATATACATTGCAAAACTGTCTGTTACCTAATTTATGCACACATAATAATAGATTACCCGGTTGAAGTGGTTTGATAAAAACTAATACAAATTTTCAGATTCTGGTGCAAAACCGCATAGATTAGGTTTCTGCAGCCTTCTCGTCTCAGCATATTCTACAGATAAAACGTAAACTTTTTTCCAATCAATGTTCTATATAAAAAGTTTCAAAAGTTTGATAAAAAAAATGATAAAAGTTAGATTTTTACCAAAAATTGAAAAAAATTTGAATTTTCAATGTTGCATATCTTTTTTATTTATGTAAATATCGATCTAAAATTTTAGGAACATGTTTTTTTTTCATAATAAACTATAAGTAAAAAATTTTTTTGAAAAGGTTCGATGTTAATGAGTACATTGAGTTACTATTTGTGCAACGTTTCAATAACTGTTTTGTTATCCTTATCAAGCACTAGAATTTATTAAAATATGGAGATAAATACAAGTCAATAATTAAAATACATACAAATAAACAATTTGCTCGTCATTCTCACCTAAAATTACATTCATTATAATGTTAAAACATCGTCAAACTTATAAAATTGTGTTTTTGTTTATCAAAAAATATAAAACAATAGTGAAAAATCAGATGGAAAACTTTGCACAAAGGTTGAGAAATCAAATTGATTACGACTGTTACCTTGCTTTCTTGGTAAAAACAATATAAACATCGTCAATTGTATTAAGAGCTTTGCACACTTTTTTACTCACATTAAGATAGGACAGTAACTGAATAAATTAACATATAATAAACAAAACAATAATACATTAACACAAAGGAAAGCAAAGGCAGTCAGACTACGTTAAGAAGATGTCAACAGACCACTGATAAATTTGAATACAGTCAAGTGATCAATACCAAGGTCAATTAACTACGTATATGACATAGTAATTGACATAGTATATCAATGACGATATTAAAATCTAATTAATTTATAATCATTATCTAAACAGGTAGATAAGGTCAGTTTAATAAAAACTTTATGGTTAGTGTCCTAAAAATCAGTTTGTCACAACCACAAAGTAAAAACTTAAATTGTACCAATAAAAATAACAGTTATATTCAATTTATTTGATTCTTTTCAATTTGTTCAATAATTGAGAATAATGATTACTTAATTTCTGAGTGTCTTCCTTTATATTTATAGGATTATCTTGTAATTTGATGTTAATCATTTCGGAAATTAATCTTTTTTTCCAACAACTTTCAGTATCAAGTATCTTAGCATTATCAAAGTTAAACTTATGTTTATAATTGTTGATGTGACTATTAATTACAAATTTTTTGTCATCATCTTTTTTAGTATTCGCAATGTGTTCTTTTAATCTAGTATTTAACATGCGTTTACTCTCTCCTACGTAACTAGCATTACAATCATTACATTCGATTTTGTAAACAATGTTCGTTTTCTCGTCTTTCTCCTGTGTATCTTTCCTTCTTTTTATGACTTTGCTGAGATTATTATTTATTGTTGGAACAGTTTTATACCAAATTTCCTTAAATTATTGGAGACTTCTTCAAAGGTGTCTGGTATGTAAGGTAAACTTAGAATAAATTTTGTGTGATCCCTACTATTGTTATTGCTATTAGAATTGCCATATTTAATTTTATTGACTCTATTTTTCACATGATATTCAATAACGTTAGCAGGGTATTTATTATTATTTAGATATTCTTTTACCAGACAGATGTTTTTTCCCAAAATTTTTTATGTGATAATAATAATGCTCTGTCAACTAAATTGTAGACCATTGCCCTCTTTTGAGACATAGGATGGTGTGATTTGAAGTTTAAAAATCTACCTGAGAAGGTAGGTTTTTTATACCAATCTGTAATAATTTTGTTGTTTTCTTTTATGAGATTTACTTCTAAGAAGCTGATTGTGTTGTTCTGTTCAATTTCGTGTGTAAATTTCAATTTTTCATGGTAACTATTGAAGATTTCCAATATATGTGAAATCTTATCTTTGGGTAGACAAACAATAATGTCATCTACATATCTATAATAAAAAATTGGAACAAAATCAAGTTTTTTTAAACATTCTTCTTCTAAATCAACCATCACTATGTCTGCAACGGTAGGGCTAATGGGACTACCCATTGGAGACCCGAATATTTGTCTATAATAATTTCCATTAAGTTGAAAAAAAGTATTGTTCATTAGGAATCTAGAAGTCTCAATTATTTCGTTCAATGGTATGTTAAGATGTGTCATGTATTTGTATCGTTTTTCTAGGCCTTTAATAACCAATTCCTGGGGTACATTAGTAAAAAGTGATGTCACATCTCAAGAAATAATAGTATGATGATTAGGAATGATAATATCTTACGTTTTTTCAATTAAATCAAAACTATTTTTCAAGTAAGAATTCGGTTTAGGTATACTATTACGTATTAAAGAGTCTAATGTTTTCGAGATTTTATAGGTGGGACTTCCAATATATGACACAATAGGCCTTAAGGGAGTCTCCTTTTTATGTATTTTTGGAAGTCCATAAAGCTTAGATAGAGTTGTATTAGTTTGTGTAAATTCATTCTTATGGTATTTTTTGTTAAAGTAATTATTATCATTCCAACGATTCATTAATTTTTGAACAATTTTTTGTAGTTTGCTTAAAGGATTACATTTAACTTGCGTATAAGTACTTTTATCTAATAATAACACATCCATTTTTCGTTTATATTGTTCATTGTCAATGGCAACCGTTACATTGCCCTTATCAGCCATTGTGAAAAAAAACATCATTAGTCTTTAAAAAAGTCTTGGTTTTCTTCAACCTTTGTGCGAAAATTCTATCTTCATAGGTAATATGCTTTTTCTTATTCATATGCCCCTCAATACTGTTACACTCACTATTAACACTATTAATAATGTTATTTCTGATGGTTTCACTATTCTCATTGTTAAAGTCATGGGAGTCAAACATATTTTCCACATTTTTAATCATATCAACAATTGATTTTTAGTTATTTATGTTAACAACATCATTGAATTTTTGACCTAATGATAGTAATAGTAATAGTAATAGAAATAGTAGTTTATTGTAAAAATATAAGTTTTACAAACATCTGATAAACTTGTATAAATATTCGTATTGATTAACATTATAAGACAATGATTATAGACTTTATAATGAGACTACTTCAACTATTTCTTTTGGTATATCAATGTCTGTTAAGTTACAAAACCATTTGTTTGTGTTCTTACTGTTTGTAGTGTTGTTTACAATATTATGATTATTTACTATTTCACTATTGTTTCTAACGATTCTATCGGTATTTTTGATTATGTGATTAAATTTCTTTATGTATTTATCATTGGACCTATTATATTCTAATGTTGATTTTTTAGTTTGAGTTTCTATGAATTTGCTTAAATTATGGTGTGGTAACTTTTCTTCAAGTTTGTTTTTTACCATTAGTAATCTATTTTGTAAGTACTTAACATGAATATTAATAGCCTCGATTTCTGTATTAAGTAATTTAGCTTTAAATATTTTTACATTTCTATTGAATTTTCTGTTAGCAGACGGACTATAGAATTGTAAATTTTTCAAATTACTGGAGATGTTATTAACGTGCTTGGGTTTAATATCACGTGTCCTACATTGAAGTAAGAAACGTCGTTTAGACTTAGCTTCTGTGAGTCTCTTGTTGATATGCATGTACTTCTTTAAAAGTCCCGTAGTCCATACTCCGTATTCTTCTGTGATAATGTTAAAAAAGGGCGAAGGCTTGTCCATCGTTGTTCTTGTCATAGAATTAATAGTCACATCAACAATTATAAACATAAGTTTAACTTTGATAATGCTAAGATACTTGATACTGAAAGTTGTTGGAAAAAAAGATTAATTTCCGAAATGATTAACATCAAATTACAAGATAATCCTATAAATATAAAGGAAGATACTCAGAAATTAAGTAATCATTATTCTCAATTATTGAACAAATTGAAAAGAATCAAATAAATTGAATATAACTGTTATTTTTATTGGTACAATTTAAGTTTTTACTTTGTGGTTGTGACAAACTGATTTTTAGGACACTAACAATAAAGTTTTTATTAAACTGACCTTATCTACCTGTTTAGATAATGATTATAAATTAATTATATTTTAATATCGTCATTGATATACTGTGCCAATTACTATGTCATATACGTAGTTAATTGACCTTGGTATTGATCACTTGACTATATTCAAATTTATCAGTGGTCTGTTTACATCTTCTTAACGTAGTCTGACTGCCTTTGCTTTCCTTTGTGTTAATTTATTATTGTTTTGTTTATTATATGTTAATTTATTCAGTTACTGTCCTATCTTAATGTGAGTAAAAAAATGTGCAAAGCTCTGAATACAATTGACGATGTTTATATTGTTTTTACCAAGAAAGCAAGGTAACAGTTGTAATCAATTTGATTTCTCAACCTTTGTGCAAAGTTTTCCATCTGATTTTTCACTATTGTTTTATATTTTTAGATAAACAAAAACAGAATTTTATAAGTTTGACGATGTTTTAACATTATAATGAATGTAATTTTAAGTAAGAATGACGAGCAAATTGTTTATTTGTATGTATTTTAATTATTGACTTGTATTTATCTCCATATTTTAATAAATTCTAGTGCTCGATAAGGATAACAAAACAGTTATTGAAACGTTGCACAAATAGTAACTCAATGTACTCATTAACATCGAACCTTTCTGTTAGAATTGCGGGTCCTCTTAAGCGGCTGCCGCACTCGCCATCTCATATCTACTCTAGCGCCCCCTTTAGATACTGAGCACGGCTCTGTGCGGAGGGCCAGTCAGTGCTCTACGAGAGCTGAAGCGAGTGACATCGCGCCCGAGTCAGATTATACTTTTACTTATACTTATATTTACATCTGTGTTTTATTGATTAGCAAGTGTCGAGTGATCTGTAGTTCTAATAAATTACTTATTATACTTTAATACTCCGTATGTGCGTGTATACTCATTTGTGTCCTGGATTCCTGCTTCCGCCATTCACATATACTTTATCAGGTTATGGGCCCAGGAGGAAAGAATGACGACATGAGCACGCACGAGGAGGAAACTGCGACGGAGGAGACCGCGACGGAATGGACAGCGACTGATATATAGAAGCGACGGACGAAACTTACAGAGGTAAGTGAGACTGTGAAAATTCTGATTAGAGACAGTGCGCGACCGTTGAAATCATTAGGTTTCTTTATGGCGACGAGAGAAAAATGCGTAATACCGGTAATAGGAGTTTATTTGCGTTGCGTATCGTGCGGCTGTGCAAATCGTGAGTGAGAAAAAGTGTGAACGAAATCGTCCAATTTTCTCGAAACGCAAGGGACGGACGCGTCCCTGTGTCGTGGCGCGCATACCCGCAGCAACAGGTTTGAACGCGCACGTGGGCTCCCAACGAGCAAAAATGGCGGCGCGCCGGGAGCTTCTCTATGCCCGCGCTGAGAGAGAGAGAGAGAGAGAGAGAGAGCGAGCGAACCTCGAACAGCGTGATGGCAGCGCGCGGCATACTCATGTGTGCCTGCGCGTGTGTGAGAGAGAGAGCGAGCGAACCTCGAACAAGCGTAATGGCGGTGCGCGGCATGTGCATGTGTGCCTGACCTACAGAGAGAGAGAGAGAGAGAGAAAGAGACAGACACATAGAGATAGAAAGAGAGAGAGAGAGAGAGAGAGAGAAGGAGACGAGGCGCGAGTTTGTCAGCGGTGCCTCGTGTACCGTGTGCGCGCGCTGGAAAGGAGAGCGGCATCGGTCCGTCTCCCGCATCAAGGCGCGTGAGAGGAGGTAGCGACCGAGCTCCCGCATGCAGCCGAGAGAGGGGAAGGAGAGTCGAAGGCGCGCTCACGGTGCTACGGAAAAGAAGCGGAGGCAGCAGCGAAACAGTCACTACGCGCAGTGAGCGCGCTATAGTGAGACAAGCGAGTGGGAGAGGTAGCGCGAGTTCTCTGTTTCGGGGAAGCACGCGCGGCGACTTTGCGTGTATAGAGGAGATTGAGTGTATGGCGCCATACGACGAAAGAGAGACAGAAAGCGGAACGTAAATTGTTTTTGGAAACAGATTGCACAGCGGCCGATTATGCTTCGCGAATTACGTCTTATTTTAAAAATTAACATATGCATATGAATGGTTAAAAACGATATTCTGTATACAGATAAAATAAATCTCGAGTAAGCCCCGCGAATGCAGGAGCAATAGAAATTTAGTACGTCTATAAAATTAAAAACTTGGTACGGCAGAAGGAAAATACCTGCAATAAAATTGATAATTTTAAGGAAAAATGTACACTTAGTTATCTTAAAATTCTTGTTGTCAAATCTTGTGTGAACTCGTAGTGCTTGCGTTCGGCACAGTTTATTCACTGAGATTTTTGTAACAACATGCTGATACCGTGTTGCCACAAAGGCAAGAATGCCTCTCAAAATAGCGAGTGAGAATCAGACGGAGAAAAGCGAGTCAGCGAGTGAGAATGATGCGAACAGGTCGAGTCCGGTACTAGAAAGCGAGTGAAGGCGAGAATAATCGATAGCAATATGCGATCGATAGTGACGGTAGCAAGTGACAGAGCGAAGACGACGGTGCCACAGCGACCTGAGAAAACGATGAAATTTTGAGAGGTAAACCGTAAACCACGTATATAAAACGTACGAAAAATAAATCCAATTGGTACATATAGAAAAATTATGTGTGAATAAAAACGATATCAAATTATAATTCTACAAAGGAAAATCTAGCTAGTAAAACTACTAATGATAATTTGTACTGCAGTAATGCATGAACAACTCTAAATCATTTCGATGCAAATGGCGGAGTTTAGTCGAAAAACGAGCTAACTGGCGAGTGACGATTGAAATTGATATCATATTTAAATATGACAAACAAGAATTATTGATTGTCTTGCGACACACGATAAGAACCTTGAACTTTGTCAGCTCCAATAGTAAATATGAGTAATAGGTTAAATGGAATTGCGTATGATTAACCTTGAAATATTGTTCTGTTTAAAATATTCAATGAACTCGTAGTGTTTGTGTTCGGCACGGTTTGTTTATTGAAAAATTTTAATTACAGGCATGGCATTAATGATGCTGGATGAAAAATATTTTTCTGTTTAAATTCTTAAATAAACTCGTAGTGTTTAGGCACAGTTTGTTTATTGAAAGATTTTAATTACAGGCACGGTATTAATGATGCTGGGTGAAAAGTGCATCTTAAAAGGTGCGTTTGAGCAGGCAGAAGTAGAAGGGCAACCGCTGCTAATGCTTAATTGCCGGAAGGGCATGGAAAGTACCTCTCGAAGTAACGGCGAAATAGAGACGGGCGAACGCGACAGAGACTATCCCGAAATAAGCGCGACAGTGGTGACAAATTCGGTACAGAAAGTGAGTGATAGCGGTAGCCGGCGAAAAAGTATAGTGAATAAGAGCGACAGATACAAAGAGCGACAGAAACGTATGTTAATACGATAGAAAATAAATTAACGGATGACCCACATATATTTGATAATTCGAGTTTCGCAATTTCACGTAAGTGAAAATTAATATAAATAAAATCAAATATAAATAAACATTTTATATGAGACAGAAAATCAAAATTGGATTTTGAATGAGAGTGAAGTTAGTGTGATAAAAATGTTTATAAAGTGATATCTTCGGAATCTTCTTAGATCTGAACTTACAAATGAGCGACTTATTGGATGACCGGTTTGATTGTAAAAGCGAGTGTTATTTAAATAAAACTTTTTCAATGTGCTGGATGAATGTAAGTCTGGAATTCGAGACCACTGTTAATATCGGGGCCACAGAGCGTAGACAGTTTTATGGCACGCGGTATAGGAACTGTTGAAAGAAAAAGCGAGAGTCTTCGTGGAAGGTGTTGAGGACTTAATAATGACTTATAATATTTTGGTTGAAGTTTTACTTCAGATCGAGAAAAGATATGGTTTTTATTTATACTGCTGAAAGCATGATTTGCAAACAATTGCTATATATAGTGGCGAATTTGGAGACTGTCTATGCGAGCTCGAGATAAGCAAAAAGAGTTCTATGTTTAGTGTAATAATAAGCGATCGAGCGACGGTGGCAGTAAAAGACCTGAATTTGATTAACAAGTTTATGGTAAATTGATGCGACTGAAGGAGTTTAAAGAAAAAGTGAGTGTCTTCATCGACAGATTCGAGGACGTGGTTAGATCATATAATAATAATCTTACTGAAGTCAATGATTTACTCCAAATTGAGAAAATGGACGTATTTTATAGTGCTGTCGTAAGCGCAGTAATGCAAATGATAAATATCGACTTCATGACAAAAAGCATGGTGACAGTTCAAGGTACTGGAATATACAACATAAACCGTATAATCACGAAGGTGGATGTGGCCGAGGCCGAAGACGTTATAGCGGGGGTAAGCGTAAGGTCGATAAAACGGCGAAACTAGAGAGATTGAGAAAAAGGCAGTGAGAAACCTGAAAAAGTTAGTAATAGAAATAAAGCGAGTGATCGCGGAGCAAATAAGCTTGTAAAACGATAGACATGGTTGAATATGAACGAACGAAAGATACAAGCACACAATACTAAACTTGTTTCCGCCTCGACTGTAAATAACAATATTCTTTAATCTAGATTTGTGACCTAGACTTGTGATAGATACTGAAGCGACAGAACAGTTCGATAAATTAGAGTTTGAGTTTTAAATGGTCTTAACATGTAACCAGATGAAAATTAGTATACAAATAAAAGCGACAGTGCAAACTTAAAATCGGAGAGAGTCGGTACAGTTGAAGTATTTGCGGGTGATAATAAATTACTGAAACTTGATAATGTGATTTACGCTGAAAATCTGTCAGAGAACCTATTGTCATTGCGAAACTTTACTTATTTCGGACTATGCTTTTATTTTGATAATATACAGATTGATATCTATGATCATATATCCAAAGAATGTTGTTTGTTGGATATTTATTAGAAACGGCATTGGATGGTAGAATTTGAAATAAATAAAGCGAATGTTGACTGTAACGTGAATAGAAACAGAGAAATAGCCCATTGTTTGGGAATTCAGCAATTTGAATTCCCGCGGTTCCACTCAGCTCGGCTCGACTCACGGCGCAGCCACGGCGTGGCTGCACCTCGCGGCGTCTCGGCGGAACAGCTGAGACGCTATACTGATTCGTGCAGTATAGTCGCGAGATTGTTATCTTTCTCACACTCTCATATGCAAATATGAGAGATATTAATTTGATTAGGGTGTAGTGAGACAAATTCAAGGAAGAAGATGGAAGTGGATCAATGACTCGCTCTCTCTGAAACCAGCCTCGCCACGAGAAACATCTCTCCGCTGTGCACCTGCTATCGTTCATCGAAAAACTCTCAACGCAAATTCACTGGATCACTCACTTGGGACTCTCATCGCTTCTACATTCTCGCTCAACTATCACACATCAAAAGGTATCTCCGATTAATATAATCGCTGCTCCTGCCAGGTAACATCTCTCACTCCACACGAGGTCAGGTAGCGACCACTTGTTGGCCATTTTAAACGCCATTACGTCGTTGGCAAAACTCAAAGCAACAAATCAATAACATTTGTTTGCTGGTTATACTAGTTCATCGCGCTGAGCCGAGAAAGAAGAACTTCATTGGACAGACTCACTCACAAGGATCGGATACACTCATCTCATTGAAATCATCGTAGAAAACTCAACAGGTTAGTAATCCCTCATATAGGATTCATACTATAATACAGTAATTGCTTTACTGAATTACACTCACTAAGTGGACATGATTTAGCATTCATGTCAAAGTGTAATGAAACCAGTGAACAAAACTCAACAAACAGTGCTACGATAAACTCGCCTTTTTATTCCTGAATAATCTCAACCAATCAGTTCATCGCTTAGACTTCATTTAAGAAAATATAGTGAATGTAGAAATCATTTATAGTTCAATTACCTTTATTCAATATTGTACTCTACTCTAGTCATCAAAATAGTTTATTTTATATTCTTGTTATATACCCAGTGTAATTTAATGTACTTATTAAGGCCAAATATGACTGTGAAAAATAGAACATGAAGTTTATATATAAATTGTGTTCGACTCAACTTATTTCATCACCCACAGCATGTTACTCATTTAAACTTATGGAATTCTCAAACATTTTGGTCCTTCGAGCCGGATATACATGCTGTGGTGTGAATCGAGCCAGTGAATAAATACTCATTTGTGAAAAACTCAACAGGACTTGACAATGCCAACCACCAAGGATGAAGTCAAGGACTTGGAGAAGCATAATGATTCTTCCGCCTCTGACAAAGAGGATGACATCCAGAAGGAGAAGGAGGATTCTGTGACTCCAAGCACCTCAGCTGAAATGAAGGTGTCAGCTAAGCGGACTGGCAGCCGCCAACTCAATGTGCCTGGACTCACTGTGGTTGACACCCATGTCAGGACTCGTTCAAAGTCTCCAGGGTCAATTCCGGCTTCTTTTCTCTGCAAGGTGAACTCTCAGTATCTGCGGCTTGATTCATTGGAACGGATTATTGCGTACATCAGGATTAGGAAGGAAACTGACACTCTTCCAGTGATACTGGCTTGGAAGCAGGATGCTGAGGAGCTATACTCCTTATATAAAAAGGATCGTGCAGTCATCGAAGCAAGTTGTCCAGCAGCCTTCGCAGACAACGATTACTTCAAGTCAGCATTTCACAAGTCAATCCATGAATCATACCATACTATTGTGTTCGAGGTTAGCAGTTTGGAGGCAAACTGGAAGTCCAAGCATCATATCACTTAGCCAATCATCGGAGAAACTCAACATACTCATTTAAGCAAGCTGCCAGAAATAAAGCTGCCCACATTCAATGGCACATACATGGAGTGGCCTTCATACAAGGAAATGTTCTCTGGTTTAATTCTTAATCGGCCTGGACTCAAGAATTATGAGAAGCTACACTACCTGTGCAGCTCTCTCAGCGGAATATCACTCACACTAATACAAGGATTTTCACTCAGTGATGAGTCTCTAACACCCGCATGGACTACACTAGTGACGAGGTTTGAAAATAAACGGGTATTATTAAATGATCAGCTTGATCATTTATCTGAATTGGCTGCTGTTCCCTCCAAAAATCCGGCCACACTCAACACATTGATCTCGGAGATATCAAAAATTAGAAAATCACTCCACATGTTGGTACCGCAAGAGCAGCTAGGAGATTGTATATTAGCTCATCGCCTGTCAAAGCTAATTGACAGGTCAACTCGAGAAGCATTGGAGACTTCTCGCGTTTCCAACACTGAGCTGCCAACGTTTGAGGAATTTGAGTCCTTCTTGATCACGCAGGTGCGTGCTTTGGAAATAGCAGCTGATTCACCAACATCCACTCAGAAGCCTACTATCAGTCAAACCTCAAAACCATCGAGTAGTCTTCACGTCACCAGTCCAACTCAACCACGGTAAGACTCACATAAGGTGACACACTCAACGAGGATTTCACAACATCCATGCACGTATTGTGGTGACTCGCATTTTATTGTGGCTTGTCCAAAGTTCAAACTGCTGAATGAACAACAGCGGAGAAAATTTGTAATGGAAAGGCCGCTGTGCTACAACTGCCTCGGCCTTCACTCAGCGAAGAATTGCAAGTCACAATGCAAGTGCAGGACTTGTAACGGAAATCACCACACCATGATTCATGTGCCACGACATCCAAATCGCAAAACTCAAACCATCTCTTCAAGCAGTTCAACTCAAGTTTAGGACAATGATGCAATCATCTTACATCACGGTCAAACTCAACATGATTACTCAACTCCTCAACTCACTTTACTTGCAACTGCATTGGCATGGTGCGACTCACCGGTGACATCTCATAAATTAAGAATACTCATTGACTCAGGCTCGGAACTCTCATTCATCTCCAAGGATTCTGTGGATTTACTCAACATTAAGCGGCAACACTCAACTATACCAATCCTTGGAGTTGGCGGCACGCACTCAACTCAAACTCTTGGAAAGGCTCAACTCACCTTACGCACCATCTACAAAAATCTCACGTTTCGGATCACAGCTCATATTATACGCCAAGTCTCAACACTATTACCATCAGAAGAATGTGAGCAACGTCAGTGGCAACATACAGAGAAACTCAACTTGGCTGATCCGACATTCTGGAAACCTCAACCAGTAGATGTACTTATCGGAGCGGACTATTACGGCCAAATCATCAAACCGAACCTAATAAAGAGGAGTGCGATTGAACCTGTCGCACAATTATCAATTTTCGGCTGGCTGCTAATAGGTCCATCAAACTCAGCTGTGCAATCCAAGGTAGTCCATCATACAACGGCCTCACTCAACACTGAAGATTTGCAGGAACTACTCACACGCTTTTGGGTTCAAGAAGAACCACCGTCAGCGTCTGCAGTCAAACTCAACAAGGATGAAGCCTTGTGTGAACAACACTTTGTTGCAACTCACACGAGAGATACTCATGGACGTTACCAAGTCAGATTACTTCTTACAAACTCTGCAGACGTACTTGGAAACTCACTTGGAAAAGCTCAAGCGTGCCTCAGGAGAATACTCACAAAATGCAATCAAGAAAGCATCTACAAGGAAAGGTACTATGCTTTCATGGATGAATACTGCAAATTGGGCCACATGGTGCGGATCCCTCAATAGGAAATCTTCGCCAAACCATCTTACTATCTTCCTCACCATGGAGTATTACGAGAAGATAGTTTAACGACAAAACTCAGAGCAGTATTCAACGGTTCAGCACTCACAACAAATGGACACTCACTCAATGACATCATGCATACTGGACCTAATCTCTCACCCAACATTGCGGATGTTCTCATCTGGATTCGAACTCACCCATTTGTCTTCTCAACTGACATTACAAAAATGTATCGTCAGATCAAGGTTCACCCTCAAGATTGGAACCTGCAACGCATTTTATGGGTAGATGAAATGGGTCAACTCACTCACTTCCATTTGACTACAGTCACCTACGGAACACGAGCAGCTCCTTACTTAGCAATTCGGACACTTCTTCAGCTGGTAACGGATGAAGGAGCCAATTATCCACTTGCCATTGATTCACTCCTCTTTGGAAGGTATTTGGATGACATCTTCGGTGGAGCTGCATCAAAGGAGAGTCTCATTGAAAAGGCCAAGCAGTTAACCGCATTATGCAAGGCGGGCGGCTTTCCATTAGTAAAATGGAACTCAAACTCGTCTGGCTTCCTCAAGGAATTTCTCAACGGGCCACCAGCTAAAGAAGCTGTGCCTCTAGATGATTGCGCTACCAACATACTCGGGATGAAATGGCTCCCACACTCGGACAAACTCACCTTCAGAACAACTCTACCACCTCACCAGGAGATGATAACAAAACGGATTATACTCTCTGAAGTATCCCAACTCTACGATCCCATAGGAATAATTTCACCGGTCATAATCACATCGAAAATCCTCCTACAAGAACTGTGGCTTTACAAACTTTCTTGGGACGACTCACTGCCAGACTCAACTGTGAAGCAATGGCTGCACATCCGGGAAGATCTCAACAACCTGGACACTATCACCATACCACGGTGGTTAGGAATTCAGGAGGACTCAGTTGTGGAACTTCATGGCTTCTCGGATGCTTCACAACAGGCAATGGCTGCAGTTCTATACATTAAATCCACAACACTTACATCTGGCTCAACTTCCACATTTCTCATCTCCAAAACAAAAGTGGCACCACTCAAACGACTGTCAATCCCACGATTGTAATTGGGAGCGGCAGTACTACTCACGAAGCTGGCAAAACATGTTTTGGACAATTCACGATTGCCAATCTCACACATACATTTATGGACAGACTCTAAGGTAGCACTCACATGGATACGCTCACACCCCTCAAAATGGAAGGACTTCGTTGGAAATAGAGTTGTCTTAATACAAGAACTCATTCCAACAGCACAATGGAGACATGTGCCTGGAGCAGACAATCCAGCGGATGGTGCCTCGCGCGGATTACTCACTTCGCAACTCAGAGAGCATCACTCATGGTGGCATGGACCAAGTTGGCTCTGCCAGGAGGAATGAGCTTGGCCTTCTCAAACAACCTCTATCCAAGAAACCAACCTTCCAGAAATGCGGGCTAAAGTCACACTCACCGCAGCCAAGTCAAACTCAAGCAAATTGTGGGAGATCATCGATCATTACTCATCACTCACTCAACTCATAAGAATAACTGGATGGGTAATGATCGCCTGTGATCGATTGAAGGCTAAAGAAAAAACTCACCATGAATCGAAACTCACTACTGATTTACTCATCAAGGCAAAACTCTTCTGGGTCAAGAACAGTCAGCAGGTTCATTTCCACTCAGAACTTATTATGCTGAAAAATTCTCAAGTCCCAAGAAATCATGTCCTCAACCGATTGACTGCCTACATAGACTCAACAGGAATTGTTCGAGTAGGAGGGCGGCTTCAAAAAACTCAACTCGATCATCACTCAAAACACCCAGCAATTATACCACAGCGCAGTCAACTCACCTCACTGATCATTCGGAACGCTCATCTCTCAACTCTGCACGGTGGCGCTCAACTCACCCTGGCACACACTCGGCAGGAATTTTGGATAATCGGAGGCAGAGCACCGGCCAAGTCACATATTTTAAAGTGTGTGACTTGTGCAAGGTATCGGGCTCAACGGGCTCAGCAACTCATGGGGCAATTACCCATGGCCAGGGTCACCCCATCACCACCTTTCACTCACACTGGGATCGACTACGCCGGGCCAATCACCATTAACTCATGGAAAGGTCGTGGATCCAAAACATACAAATGCTGTATTTGTATCTTTGTGTACTTCTCAACGTCAGCTGTTCATCTAGAACTGGTCAGTGACTACTCAACGGAGGGACTCTTAGCGGCATATAGACGATTCACCTCAAGGAGAGGGATACCCTCTAAACTATACTCAGACTGCGGAACAAACTTCATCGGAGCAGCAAAGGAACTGAAGATCCTATTCTCACAAAACCAACATGAAAACTCAATCGTGTACAACTCACTAGCCAACGAGGGAACCCAATGGATATTCAACCCACCTGCTGCACCTCACATGGGAGGCAAATGGGAAGCAGTCGTGAAATCAGTTAAATTTCACCTGCGACGGACCATTGGGGACACTCTACTCACCTTTGAAGCTTCAGCTACCTTGCTCACTCAAATAGAAGCATTACTCAACTCAAGGCCGCTAGAACCACTCAGTGAAGACACAGAAGATGTCAATGCACTCATACCCGGACATTTTCTCATCGGCAAGGCATTGAACTCAGTTCCTGAACCAAGCTTATTAAATCTCAACGAATCAAGGCTTTCCAAGTGGCAACTCATTCAACGGATCACTCAGCAATTTTGGAAGCATTGGTCAACTAAATACCTTCAACGGCTTCAATCTATTTCTAAATGGCATCATCCCTCTCATGAGATAAAAGTGGGTTGCATGGTTCTACTCACGGATGAACACTCACCACCAAGCAAATGGCCACTCGCAAGAGTCACTCAACTTCACCCTGGAACTGACAATCTCATCAGAGTTGTAAGAATCAAGACGGCCACCACTCAACTCACACGCCCAATTGTAAAACTCGCCATCTTGCCAGTGCCAACCGGAAATTAAATCAACCTGGCGGTTGATGGCGGGTGGAATGTTTGGGAATTCAGCAATTTGAATTCCCGCGGTTCCACTCAGCCACGGCGCGGCAGCACCTCGCGGCGTCTCGGCGGAACAGCTGAGACGCTATACTGATTCGTGCAGTATAGTCGCGAGATTGATATCTTTCTCACACTCTCATATGCAAATATGAGAGATATTAATTTGATTAGGGTGTAGTGAGACAAATTCAAGGAAGAAGATGGAAATGGATCAATGACTCGCTCTCTCTGAAACCAGCCTTGCCACGAGAAACATCTCTCCGCTGTGCACCTACTATCGTTCATCGGAAAACTCTCAACGCAAATTCACTGGATCACTCACTTGGGACTCTCATCGCTTCTACATTCTCGCTCAACCATCACACATCAAAAGGCATCTCCGATTAATATAATCGCTGCTCCTGCCAGGTAACATCTCTCACTCCACACGAGGTCAGGTAGCGACCACTTGTTGGCCATTTTGAACGCCATTACGTCGTTGGCAAAACTCAAAGCAACAAATCAATAACATTTGTTTGCTGGTTATACTAGTTCATCGTGCTGAGCCGAGAAAGAAGAACTTCATTGGACAGACTCACTCACAAGGATCGGACACACTCATCTCATTGAAATCATCGTAGAAAACTCAACAGGTTAGTAATCCCTCATATGGGATTCATACTATAATACAGTAATTGCTTTACTGAATTACACTCACTAAGTGGACATGATTTAGCATTCATGTCAAAGTGTAATGAAACCAGTGAATAAAACTCAACAAACAGTGGTACGATAAACTTGCCTTTTTATTCCTGAATAATCTCAACCAACCAGTTCGTCGCTTAGACTTCATTTAAGAAAATATAGTGAATGTAGAAATCATTTATAGTTCAATTACCTTTATTCAATATTGTACTCTACTCTAGTCATCAAAATAGTTTATTTTATATTCTTGTTATACCCAATGTAATTTAATGTACTTATTAAGGCCAAATATGACTGTGAAAAATATAACATGAAGTTTATATATAAATTGTGTTCGACTCAACTTATTTCATCACCCACAGCATGTTACTCATTTAAACTTATGGAATTCTCAAACACCCATGTAACTACGAAAGAAACATGACTGAAAAGCGACTGAAACAGTGGAAGCATGTGCAGTGAAAATAGAGACAGAGAAACAAACGATGAGATTTGTTCGGGCTTCGAAAACATAAGAGACAGAAAATTAAGCAATGTAAATGAAGTAACTGAAAATGAGAAACCACCGTGCGATAGAGAGCGACAGAATCCTTTACAGATCATACATGCTAATGTTTATGGGTATGATAAGCCCTATTACGTAACCAAAAAGATACAAATATATTTCTGTCTTCGTGGATGATTTTTCTCGTTTAGCCATGGTCTATACGATGAAAAGAAAAGATGAGACAGGGTACTGTTTTTAATCTTTGAAAGAAATGCCCGAATTTTTGCTAGGAAAAGATACGAAGGTTTGCTATTTGCGAAGCGATCAGAGAACAGAATTCACGAGTGAATATGCGACTGAGTGAATATGCGACTGAGTGAATATGCGACTGAGTGAATGTGTTCTGAGAAAGTTAAATATAAAACTACAGCTGGCGTGTCCTGATAAGCCGCGCCGTGATGGTGCCGATGAAATGTTTGGGGGGGGGTCCAAAGTTTAGACGATCCACTTTAAAATTGAAGTCAACTCTAGACGTTCTCCATTCCGACATAAGCTAGTGAAGATTGTGCAAAATTCCGAAATTCTAAATTACGAAAATCATATTTTCGAATGTAACAATTCACCTACTGTCCAAAACATCGAATTTCATCAATACTATTTCAAAAGGAATGAAACTCGTTTCTAACGATTGATTTCGATATATCATCCGAAATCAATCATTAGTTCACGATTTCGAGACTAAGATTTTAAACACACGTAATATTATCAACGCTCATTCATTAGAAAAATGGTAAGAATAATGACTAAATAATCGAAAAATTAGATAAAAGAAAATGAAAATGTAGATTAATTTATAAATCAATTTTGAAGAATGACGTTGTTAAAAGAATGTACTGTTAATTATCACGAAAATAAAACAAAAATTATGGTATTATGCTAGAATTATATTACTTTCGAGATATAGATAATAGAAAAATTATAATGACTATATCCATATATTCGACTGTAAGCTATTTAGATAAAGGACATAACGATTGCCCAAAGTTGCGACAACTATTTTTAGAATAATCAAACTTTCGACATATACATAACTCAGCTAACTCATTAAATCTGATTAGTACAAAGAGATGGCGTTAGTAGTCCTGATACACACACACACACACACACACACACACACACACACACACACACACACACACACACACACACACACACACACACAATGATATAACTCATCCATTAAATTTGATTGGCACAAAGAGATGGCGTTAGTAGTCCTCACATGGGACCGATTTTTCATCTGATTCATGTTGGATCTTTAGGGATTATTTATTCTTATAATCGTTTACTTACAATCCGATGGTCGTAAAAAAATATATGTTAATAATCTATGTTAATAATGATACCGTAAGTATAAAAAAATTCTTCATTTACTATTCAATTTTAACGTTTGCTAAAGGAAACTTGCAACTTGCTAAGGAAAAAATTAAAAAATATATGCTTTGTAATGTGCAATTGTTTCAAATTAATTATACAAGGTGAATTTGTATCAAAAAAGTATAAAGTACAGCGAACAGAGTATATATTTCTGAATTGTAACCATAAATGAAATTATGAAATTTCATTTTTTCTTTTATTTACCATTTTATAATAACACAGTATAATATGTAATGTAGACATACCTTCAAGTGTTCTATACTACGATAATTGTAGATGTTGTCTAGTGACTGTTACGCTGCTGCACAATTTAAAAATTTTTAAATTAATACTTTTTCTTATTTATGGATAAAAACGAACAGTGGTTTTATTTCATAATTATATATCAATCTGAAATAAATTTTGGTATTTACACTTTATACAATTGATATTTTAAGTAATCGTAAGACTTTTAGATGACTTGATTACAGTTATATATTTATTTTTTTTAATAACGGTTTCTTTTTCAAATAACACGTTAATAATAAAATATCGTTAATTTTATATCAAGGATAAGAAATAGTCTTTTAAATAACACCCCATTTGTAACATAAGGTCTAAATAAAATGCTTTCAAATAGTTGTTATGATGTAAAAAGTAGTATTTAATTGATACGATCAATAGTTGATTAATGGATAGCTTAATCTGTGCTTATTAACTCAAGCATAAACTAATATAATCATAAATGTCTATTTCTCATATATAAAAAATCGTCACAAATATATTTTATTTGAAACATTAGTAATTTTTAGCTGTAATATTTGTAGTAATACAATGTTCTAAGATAATATTAAAGGTAAGTTAATTTAATTATTTACTTTATTATTCACAATTATATAGCGTAGTAAAACAACATGTATGTACATTACCACCACAATAAGTGGAAATATTTTGTAAAAGTACCGATGTTATCTAAAAAAATCTACCCTATTCGATAATACAAAGATTGCAATATAAATGAGAAAGAAAATATTTTAATGTGATTTTATTCTTCTTTAGTGGTTAATTATTATTACAGAAAGTTGTCGGTCTCATCGAGGCGAAAAATAAACCGATACAATTGCTACCAATCTATAAATATTTATACTTCCATTACGATATTATCGTGGTTTGTAAAAAATTATAAATTTAAAACGTTTTCCTGAAAGCAAAATTCTCGTATTTGATAATATTTTAAATATCTAATTGTAGTTTATTGTGCTGCCGCTTATTGTTTTGGCAACTGACCCTTTCTCAGATTTCTGCGTCTCGTTTTTTTCGTTACATCCCGTTGGGCGATCAAGCACAGAAAAAAATCCTTAGTTGTCCATTCAACGCCTTCTTAAGAGGAAAAAATCACCTAAAACGAGCGCTCCGAAGTCAAGCACAGGCCACAATATAGAATATTGATATTACTTCCGCATCCATTATAAAATAGTATGACACGTGTATCGTACATTATTTTATAGCACTGACTGCATAAATCCGCCATGTCACGCCTATTCGTGCCATTAGCAGTCCATTTTTGCACCGTGTAGTATCGCCCGAGCGATAGCGAGGGTGATAAGCACGGTGCAATAATGGACTACTTATGTCATGGATAGGCGTGACATAAATGAGGATTTATGCCACGCAGTGCTATAAAAATTATAAAACAAACCTCTCGTTGTAACGAAGTATTGAAATCCAGAAGAAGTGCACATTTTGGAATCTTTAATATACTATATAAAAGTAATAAATTTTTTTTTGTAATTTATTTAATGGCACAAGCATAAAAATTACATAGAATGTTATATCCTTTTTTTTTATTAGAAAATCGAAAATTTCGCTGAGTCGTTGAACACCGTTACAATATCTTTCAATAAGTTACATGTCGTGCACACACGATCTTTCAATAAGTTACTTAAGTTACATCATACAATAAGTTTTGAACCTTGTTTTAACATTAATGGCTCAAGTCTTGCATTTAATACATCGTATTTTTAAATCAACACATCACACAAAGAACAGTTTTACTAATGAATCAATCGATCTTCGACAAAAAGGACACCTTGGGTCCACTGCAATCACTCTTGTTGCACATTCTTCGCAACAGCACGTGTGTCCACAGGGCACAAATGCGCAGTTACTTGGTACCGTTAAACAACAAACGCACACATTTCCTGTAAAAATTAAAGATATTTAGTATTTAGGGTTATTTTTGTTAAATTGATCTTTTAATAGAATACGCTTGAGTAATTTTTATTCTTTACACAGTTACGTTAGCTTATGAGAATCATACGTTCACTAATAAATTTAGAGAATAATAACTACATAATATGAACAATAAGAATAACCTCAAAGGCATAGTGATCATATAATTATTTCTGTTTTGAAAAATCAATGGATGAAATGTGTCATCCCAATATAAGAAGAAACCGCTGCCAATTCATTGGGTGCACATGGCTTTCTCAAATTTAATAAATTTAATCTAATCGATTCACTCCTCGAAGTTTATAGTACAAGCGCACTAATAATAAAAAATACTTTTATAATTCATTTGACAACTATATCATAGTGGATATCGGCTTATTTTTTTTTTCTTATTTAATCACTTTCTTGTTCGATGATGAATTGGATTATTAATTTTAAATATTATCATTAAAATTTTTTTTTTATACGTAAGTAAATCAATTAATTTTCATCACATTCTTAATTGAAATAGATACAACATGCATTTGCACAATTTCTGTGATTGGTTCAGTTAAATATACGCGATGCCGTTATGTCGCGGAACTTTGAAATTGAACATTTTCTTGGATACTTTTCAATAATAATTTTTAATAAAACAGAATAAATAATAAAAATTATAATTTAGAAACTGTGGGAGTCCGTTCAGCGTGCTCAACCAATAAAAGGAACAACGATGAGTACCCTCAACCACGAGTACTAAATTTGTTATCTGAATAACAAATAATAGGAGGCCGTGCATCTCGCTCAACTTACAGAAGGAGCTAGAATACGTTCCCTCAACCATTATGCGTTTGACTTACACGTTAATTATATAGGGAGGATAAATGCGGCGACTTGTACAACATCAAAAAATAAGCGTTGAATGTTCTGCAAATGAATACAAAGAAACGCGTTCCATATAAAACGTTACAAATATTTTCAAAATAGTATAGACGAAATAGTAATTAAGTTTAACATCATAATTATTAATCTACTGTATTTATATTAATAATTAATTAAGATATCACATTAAATAAATGAATAAATAATTATAATTTAGAAACTGTGGGAGTCCGTTTATCGTGATCAACCAATAAAAGGAACAACGATGAGTACCCTCAACCACGAGTACTAAAGGTGTTATCTGAATAACAAATAATAGGAGGCCGTGCATCGCGCTCAACTTACAGAAGGAGCTACAATACGTTCCCTCAACCATTATGCGTTTGACTTACACGTTAATTATACAGGGAGCATAAATGCGACTTGTATAACATCAAAAAATAAGCGTTGAATGTTCTGCAAAAGAATACAAAGAAACGCGTTCGATATAAAACGTTACAAATATTTTCAATAAAATATACGAAATAGTAATTAAGTTTAACATCATAATTATTAATCTACTGTATTTATATTAATAATTAATTAAGATATCACGTTAAATAAATGAATAAATAATAAAAATTATAATTTAGAAACTGTGGGAGTCCGTTCATCGTGCTCAACCAATAAAAGGAAGAACGATGAGTACCCTCAACCACGAGTACTAAAGGTGTTATCTGAATAACAAATAATAGGAGGCCGTGCATCGCGCTCAACTTACAGAAGGAGCTACAATACGTTCCCTCAACCATTATGCGTTTGACTTACACGTTAATTATATGGGGAGCATAAATGCGACTTGTATAACATCAAAAAATAAGCGTTGAATGTTCTGCAAAAGAATACAAAGAAACGGGTTCCATATTAAACGTTTTAATTTTAATAAATTATTTAAATTTTTTATTATCGAGAGATCACGATAAACAAATGAAATTAATAATAAAAATTATACTTTTTAAACGGTAGGAGTCCGTACATCGTGCGCAATTAATAAAGGGAAATACGATAAGTACCCTCAACCATATTGTGTGGTTATCTTCAAAAATAATGGGAAGCCGTGCATAGCGGTCTTAGTATTAAATGGAGATTTAATGCGCATGACTCTGCCTTATGTTGTCAGTTGCAGCAGAGAAATTGTTAAATAAATTTAATTTAAAAAATAAGAATCTCCCATTCGTATCCTCAAACTTTCATTCTTTAATAAACTTATTTAACATGAACATTAAAAAATTTTCTGCCAATGCATTACTTTCTACAACAGGTAAATAAACTTAAAAATGTTGAATCTAATTGCCAATTATTTTTTGATCACATAATACAATTTTAATTGTTTTCTTTCTCCATTTTCAATAATCGATGATTTTTTGAGAAATCAATATTTCGTTAACACAATAAATCATTGAATTAAACTTTTCCTGACTACATTAATAAATTTTTTCATTCACCTTCGTAACATAAATAATTCCAAAGCTATAATAAGAAAAAGTGATATGATGCTATCAACTCTTCTTGTTTGGAAATAAAATCGATTGGATATGAGATTATAAGGTCCATTGTCAAAAACGCTGAGATATGAGTGTGTTCATTTAGGATATAGTTCGATGACCCGGATGCATTGAACTATGCTTGCAGTTGCCAATGAATAACATGTTTCGTCGACATTATCTTTTTAACCATGTTTTTTGTGGCATAATATTAACGAGAAAATTACTCAAACGTAAAATAAAAATATCAATAACACAAATATTAGTAATAACATAATGTACAACAGGTAAGAAAATAAACGTTTATTAAGTATGTTTAATAGTATATTACGCACCTAGGGAGAAAAAAACCTGGACAATCCACAGCTTGTGTAAATTGCCACCCGAGCCGAAGGCGAGGGTGGCAAACACGAGATTTGGGCTGGCCAATTTTACTCCCGTGGAGCGTATACTATTTTTCCTCACACCGAGGCCGAAAATGCCACATTCTCGTTTTTGCGCCGGGCGGGAATGTTGTACTTTCGGCCCGATGTGAGGAAAACGTATTTTATTACATGTTGTACACAAGTTTAATTAACTTTTTCATTCACCATATTCGCAAACTGTATTTTTCAGAGGCATTTACACATTTTAGAATTTTCTTTTTTTTATCGGGATGAAAAAATTTAAAATATTTCAATAGCTAAGGTAAAAATGACAATAGAAAGAGTGCTATCGTATTATCAATTTACCGTTATTACCACATTAGTATATAAGGATTGTCAGTAATTTACGCAAGCATGAAAATACGATGTATAGATCACGCTTTTAGATATTCCTAAACATTCCAGCTTGAGTAAATTTTCTCGTATTTTTTCATATACAATTGAAGGCCCGGATGCAATAATAATAACCCGCTTAGCGCTGGAAAACACGTAAAAGTATTGTTCCAAAGGGACAAATTTTTGAAGTCGTCGAATTAATTTTTAAAAACATACTACCTTGTAGGCAACGAAGAGGCGAATCTTTCCTCTCAAGAAATTTTTGTTATTCGTTTTTATTTTCAAGATAAAAATTGAAAGCGAAAAATTTCACTCACTTTTCCTCGATAGGTTTTTGAAACATGAATCGCTCTAATTTGCTCAAAACTTATAGAAATTATTGGAAATTTCAAAGGGATACGCAAAATAGTCAAGCTATGCTTATAGATTGATAAAATATCAAAAAAGCAATTATTGTTGATATTTATTTAATTGTAAATACGTGGCAGTAGTTAATTACGTTTTGTTCTGTACTTCAACGGAAAAAAGTAGTTAAGAAGAACTTTCACCAGGGGTACATTTGTTCCTCTATATTTCAACAAGTTTTGGACAAAGTCTCAGGCCGATTCTATAAAAAAAATGGCTAAATTAGAGCAATATTAGTAAAAGGCGTGCTAGCGGCAACGGCAGGGAGACACGAGTTTTTTGTTTTGGTCGCGCCTCATGCTTTCTTATTGCAAGCGCTGAAAATGCGTACGCCGTCACCTCTAGCGCGCATTTTACTCATATTGTTCTAATTTAGCCGTTTTTTATCGAATCGATCTAAAACTCCGTACAAAAATTATTCAAATATGGTGGAACAAATGCCTCGCTGGAGGTTCTTCGTAGCTTCAACTTCCCTCGATACTTTTCTCCCTTCAAGTTAACGAAAGCTAACTATCGCCACGTATTTACAATAAAATACACATCAACAATTATTACTTTTCTGATATTTTATCAATCTACAGACATCGCTGAAATATTCTGCGTATACCTTTTTTAATATGGAAGCATTTCAATAACGTTTGAGCAAGATGGAGCAATTTATGTTTAAACAAACCTATCGAAAAACAATGAGTGAAATTTTTGGTTTTCAAATTTTGATCTTGAAAATAAAAACGATTAAAGAAAAGATTCCTTTGGGAGAAAGATTCGCCTCTTCATTCTCTACAAGTTAGTATTTTTTAAAAATCTATTTGACGACTTTGAAAATTCGGCCGTTTTGACAATATTTTCACGTGTTTTCGAGCACTAAGCGGGTTATTGCATCCGGGGCTTCAATTATTAAATACATGGGAGATTTCACACCAAGTTCGCAGCAGTAGCTCGAAATTCCAGAAAATAATTAATGTAATTCATCAAATTTCTCTATTTCATAAATAATTAATTTTTTGCATTTTTTATTGAAATGTAAACTTTTGTCATGATAACATTTTTAAATTTATTGCAAATTTTTTATGAATACGAAAAACTATTTACCAATAATATATGAAACAAAAACATTGATGTTTAAGTTAATCAAACAACAATTTCGATACGCTCTCTGAAAAATACGGTTGTAAATAAAGTTTTGAATAAAGTTAACATTGTTATTACCTTGTCGGACTGCACCACCATCAAAACGCGGATCTATATCCATGTCAGTCGGAATATCCCCTTCCACATTCATTGGGGGTTGGGCATTTTCTGCTTGCGGAACCACCTGTAGTTGTACTCCTGCAACGCGAATCACGTCATCAGTAAATATCCGTTAATACACCCGAGTTACGTAGTTATAATTGATGATTATTTGTAACATTAAAGTGCCTTATCACAAGAGAATAGTATATTACGCATTTAGGGAGGAAAATTAATGAATGTCTCAGAACACATGTAAATTGTCTCCCCAGCCGAAGGCGAGGGTGACAAACATGCGATCTGAGGGAATCTTTATTTTTCCTTCCTACGTGCCCATACTTTTTTTTCGCCATAGCCGTGCCGAAAATATCATATTCGCATTTTTGAGCCGGAAGCGAAAGTGGTACTTTCGGCTAGGGTATGGCGAAAAAATAATTTCATACGCGATGGTTAAGCGATAAAACTATGCACGACAAAAGTTTATTAAAAACGTAAACAATACATGTTGCACGGGCAAGCGCGCGTATTAAAACTATACTAAAACGAAAAATAAAGCATTGAAATAATTAAAATCATGTTATATTACCTAGTGCCATCGCATCATTTTCATCGTGCCCAATCAGTTCGATAGGAGCCGGAGCCTCTACTTCTACATCTATTGGGGGTTGTGCGATCATCTCTGGTTGTGGAAGCAACGGTAGTTGTATTGCTGCATTAAAAATCAAGTTTAGCAATAACGACAATTGTAGCAATAAATTAAAAGATTCTTTAAAAATAAATATCTCTTAATATTACAGCATTCGAATGGTTAAATGAAATGGTTCATAATATCAATACGCATTATAGCTAAATTTTAAGTTCTTTTCATAACAATTAATTTATTTTGAACACACCTTCTACCGCTCCGTTGTTCTCAAGCGGCGGAATCACTAAGCGTCGACGACTGCGCCATCGTGGAACCTCAACACCGCCATCATTTACAGCCGCCTCGTCTTGATCCAACACCGCTAGTACCGGTCGTGCTGCGACATTATTCGCCTGCCTTTCAGCCAAAACAGGCATGTCTTCTAGTAGTATTGGCCGAGGTTCAGGTCTCAGTACGGCCATCAATTCGACGTCGACTTCATTTTCTTCATGATTGCCATCCGATTGTTCGTCATCTACGGATTCAGAAATAATAATAAATAAGTGATCAGGTACATCTGTTAATAAAATCATACGCAAAAGTTTACCTGGACCTTCCACACGTACTTGAAGCAATCGGCGGACTTCATTAACTTCTCTTTCGGTCAAGTAACCTACATTGACAATAGTGAAGTCTAATTCAGGATCGATTACATTTGCTGAAAAATAAAATTATTAAAATGTTTATTTTACTTTCCTCTTTTTTTCTTTTTTTTTTTTTTTTTTTTTTAACAGACCAAAAATGAACGGTACTGAATATTTTTTGAATTATTTCTATGCATACCATTATCTATTCCAACGAAAGCTTCCTCATATCTTTAACGCAACTCATTATCTAGGTATGCCATCAGATCGATTTTTCGCATAATATTTCCTTTTACATTGCAAACTATTGTGAGCAGTTCCATTTTACTAAGCCTTTGATGGGCGTACAGCCTCCAAACTAGAATAAAATTAGAAAAATTCACAAAACGTTTAGAAAAACAAAATCTGACGTTCATAACTATTTTTTAATTACATATTTTGAAAATTATTGCGTCAACTTTAAATATTTTTTGTAACTTACTCTTACTAATCTGTATATCACGAAATTGTGATTCATATCGTGGAATGCGTCCAACTCGTAATCCTCGGGACAATCTTTCCACATCTACAACAGCTGTATCTAGGATACTGAGCAGTGTACCTAAAAACATTTTCCATTGAACTAGACTTCATTGACGATTCAAAGATTTATTTGAAAAAATGTCAAAATCCTTTCTTTTGTTATGACCAGTTGTAAAAATAAAATTTAATTACACGTAAAAGCCCATGGCGTTGGATGTTGGTCCATTTGATTAGTCAGTCGGGCGTGATAACGTTCAATGACGTTGTTCGTTCTCGTCGGCAATCCAAATACAGAAAATCCTTTCGGAGTGACTATATTGATCCACTGCCTTTGAAAATAATTCAAAAATCTTCTTAAAATATTTCTTATTCTCTGGCTTAAGCCTTCTATCATGTCATTGAAGATTACTTCTATATCCTCATGTGGCAGAAACGCCAGGGCAATGACCTTTTTTACGGTAATTTGAACGTTTGCATCATTGCGAATTATATTTTGTAATTGAAGTTCTCGGAGTTTATGGTAAATGGCCTGTTAACAAAAATATGAAAATCATTACTCGTTTATTAACAACAAGTGATGCAAATAGAGTATTTATAAATTGATAATAACCCTGTCAAAATGTACGTTACAGCCTGCTACCCGAGCTCCGGGAAATATTTCTGTACAGGCTGCACGTAGAGCATATTCGAAGTCCGCCATTACCACTGTTACACTGGCACCTCCAATAAAATACTTGAATTCTCGAATACATTTTGTGTACGCGATTTCCGTTTTTCGGGACATTAATGCCCAAAAGCACGGAATAGCCTGTAAAAATATTTTATCTTGAAATGATGAAATATTAATATTAGGAAAATATTTTGAAGCATTTATCATCGCATACAAAATTTGTACGAACATGATTATATTTAACACCAACAATTGTTAAAAATTGGTAGCATCGTTCTATGCGCGGCGTGGCGCGGAATGTCGCATCCACCATTATTTTATTAACAGTTGAGAACTCTGCTCTCAAGAAATCTTCATCATATAATATAATATGGCTGTCGCCATTCTCGTCAATCAAGCGCCGTGTTCTCAGTCTTCCGTGAGCATAGTCCAAAATTCCACCGTCGTGAATTTGTGAAAGTGAATCTCCGAAAGCCTCAATTGTAGAAGATGAAGGTGGGAAGGAGAGAGATCTCCATCTGAACATACATGATCTAATACTGTTAAAGCTTACTACGGCCGCTGCTTCTGGATAGCTGCAAAAATGATAAATAAACCGTTATATAGTTCATTAGGGATGAAAACAGCGAAAGAGAGGAAACCATTTCGAAAATTAATTTAAAACAATCAATTTTCTCTATTTAATAAGCAAAGAAAAATACATCAATACCCGTATAAAAATAAATAAAATTTGTCTTTTACTTACATCAGCGCAAGAATGTCGTACAATTCTCTCAGCTGATACCAATGGTGGTTCGAGGCTTCTCTAACAGCATTTCTAAACCTTACTACATTTTCAGCATTTTCAATTTCCTCGCATAGTTCGCCATGCGGGTGTAGTGGTATTATATTATCTATGTTATTCATGTGTAATATTGCTATTCCTGGACAAATGCCAATGTTTTCACATCTTAGATAACTAAAAAAAATTTTATCAGAATGGTAATGTTTTACTATAGGATACGATTTCCCAAAAATGCGAGAAAGGAAAATTTAACGCACATAAAATTGCGCGTACAAATTGTCTTTTCTCTCCGCCGACAAACTAGATGATATATACAGAAACGAATATACAATAATATATTTATATTTTACATGCATACTAGTACAGATAATACAACGGCATTCTTACATCAAGCCATAAATAGTGTGACAGCTCACCACATAAATGCGGTTTTGGTGTATTCTTAGATGCAGAGGCAAAATCACCCTCTGCCTGTTCCCATTCATACTGACAATTTACACCTTAATATTAAAAGAAAAGAAATAATGATAAAATGAAAATAATCTATGAAAATGTTTATGAGACAGACAAATTATCAGTACTGAAGCTATTGTGACGATATTTTGGTAACAAGAAAAATATTTTAAAAATATAAAATATAGTATTTAATTATTTTAAATCATTACATAAGAAAGGGAATTGGGTATTTACATGAAAACATTTAATGCCCCAAACATAATATTTATTAATAAGTTATATATTTAACTTTCAATCATGTTAATTTATAGTTCAATTACTAATTTTTTTTTATTTTATTTGAATTCATTTCTCGGTACACACTTATTTTCGTTTGACTTTTATATTTTTTTGCTTTTTACATTGGTGGACATAATTCGGAAGTTTCTGATGTTCAAAATCGTTTTAGTTCAAACTTTTTAGTATTTACTAATAATTTGATAGAGCGAAACGATTGAGTTCCAGGCACTGTTTTTATTGAATCCAGCATTTGTTTTAGTTTATCTGCAGTTTTTAACAATTTATTTTTTCATTAAAAAAAAATCGTTTAGAGACTTTTTTTTTTACCAACTTAGAGATTCACTAAAAAGCGAGCAAGTTTGGGGAAAGTAGCCGCTAGTTATGTATTGACGCCACAAGATCGTTACGAGTGGGCAACTACATATTTTGAAAATATTATTTGCTTTCTTTTATCAAAAGATAAATATTTACAAACTACAGATAAAGTAAATCAAAGATTGAATTCAGCAAAAACACAGTTGCTGAAATTAAATCGTTTCGCTGTGTAAAATTATTAGCAGCCACTAAAAAAAAAAAAATTATCACTAAAATAATTTTGAGCTTCAGAAATTTTTGAATTATATCCATCAATTTAAAAAGCACAAAAATCTAAGAATCAATTGGAAAAACCGCGAGTACCGCAAAATGACTTGTTCAAATAAGTTCAAATAAAAATAAAAAAATTCGTAATTAAAGTAGAAATTATTGTAATTCAAAGTTAAATATATTACCTTCGAGGCATTAGGTTTATGATACTTTTAAGTATGGAACAAGGAAATGGTGCACTACGTTTATTGGAGCATGCTCGGTCGCAGCGTGTACAGCGCGTACGGCCGCTCGCCGCTGTAATCCAAAAATTGTCCAATTCGACAATTTACGATTTTCTAACTTTAGACTTGTATTTTCCCGCCCAAAAATGATTTCCTGGCCCATATATTTGCAACAGTATGGGCAATGTATAGGCAACATATCGGCCACACTGTCCACATTAGCGCAGTATATGGGCAATATGTGGTTCCGGCCCCTAAGCCGAATATTGGCCATACTGTTTCCCATATCATGTCCACATTTTTTTTTATTAAAGTGTGGGCCACATATAAGTATTATGTGGGAAAACTATGGCCCATATTCGGCTGAGGCGCCGGAGCCACATATGGCCCATACATTGCCCACACAATTTTTTGTACGCGAGTTCGAAAGGTAAAATACATTTCGAGAAAAAAAGAATAATTTGAAAAAATAGCTCTTATCATTTCCGGACAACGATCACGACATTGTCTTTTCGCGTTACCTCGCCTAAAAGGTTCATGAGGTGGAACACTGAGCCCGGGTAAATTGGGCTTGAGAAACTATTACTTCGGTATTAAGAGGGTGGAACACTGAGCCCGGATTAACCGTGCTGATGAACTTATTACTTCTGTGTTAACAAGGTGGAACACTAAGCCCGAATAAATCGAGTTGGTCAACCTATTACCTACACATCATTTGTCGAGAATGACACAAGAAGACGACCTGATTGCAGAATATGCTTCACAGCACTACGTAGCATAAATCCGCATTAATATCACGCCTATCCATGACATAAATAAGTTCATTATTACACCTCGCCATCGCTCGGGTGATACTGAACGAGGCAAACATGGACTACTAATGGCACTGATAGGCATGACATGGTGGATTTATGCAGTCAGTGCTATAAAATAATGTACGATACACGTGTCATAGGTCGTTCTTTATGGCACTCGTTACGCTCGCGCGGTTATACACGCCGTACCCTAATGTACGACTTATGCCACTACTTATGCGTATCGTAATGTACTATTATGAACGGGCTTGTGTATGCGCGTGCGATGATGCTCGCAGATGCCCTCGTAGCGGCAGGATAAGTCTCTTTTTAGACACTTTTGTCTTAGATTGCGATCTTCCAGATTCCACAAGTGGATCTGCCGTGAGGATGTACATATTCATGAACATTGAAATTTCATGAATATTAGAAACACTTATAATTATTCTAAGCTATTTTAAAATTATAATCAATTATGTCATGTTGCTAAACCAATATAAAAAAATTATTTCCCATACAAATATTCCAAAGATGAGATTTTGAAAAATATCGTTCCCAATACAAGCAAAAATAATTCGATGAAAAAGATTGTCGAAAAATAAAACGGTTTTACGTGATGAATGTCTCAATATAAATGTCAAATAAATAATTTTTCAATAGAATTAAAAAAAAAAAAAAACAGTATAAAAATTAGTTGATAAAAATTACAAAAAGGAAATAATATTATATATCTTGGTAAATTCAATAAGGATTCGGCATAAGGTTCATCCCCCAACATCGCCGAGAAATGTTGGCAAAAGCGGGTGCGTGATTCCGCTCGAGAGACCGGTACTATAAAGCGTACACAGCGCCACCGAATCGAGCAGCCGCTACGGGTCCCGAAAAATGACGCGAGTTTAAGTTGACGCGAGGGCATTATAAATGGGATTCTGCTCCCTTGAATTTCATCAAAAGCAACGTTACAAATATTATCTATCGCAAATTGTCGAATAGTAACGTCCCCACTGTAAGCATGAATAATTCGAAATTAAAAACTACATGTGAAAAATCGAAATGTATTTAGTTAGTCTCTGTAAATTGAATTAGTTATGAGGAAACCGGTACGTATGCAGGAAAATCATCAATGGTCCTTAAACCGTGCACGCAGCAGCGCTAGTTGCGATATGACGCAACGTACACTCGACGGACATTAATTCGTTTCTTCATAGTTCCATTTTTTTCAAGTGTAATCAGGGCGAAGGCGAGGTTAGGATAGGTTATTGTATGAAAACTTCGACGTTCTCATGCAATAACCTAACCTAACGAATTAATATCCGTCGAGTGTACCTGCTGTATAGGTGAAATAATCGACGCGAAAAAATGGCGGCATCGTAGTTTCAGACACGTTAAAAAGAGAAGAAGATAAATTACGAAAAGTGTACCTAATGTAATAGATTCGGTGGTACCTTGATAAGGCCGGGCGCCCAAATTTTGAAAAATCGAATGTAATAGAAATTTTATAAATATGCCTGGTCCTCCTCTCGTCGTCGAGTGACTGTGCACAGAGAACATTAGCGAGCCTGCGATCGGTAGCGCTAAGGATGATAGGTGCGACTTGCTCTCCATCAAAAACTACTCCTCTCGATAGTCTACATGGGCTTCAACCCCCCACCACCTCATGGTACGAGTCAAGACGGGAGGGAGAGAGGCAGACCCGTGCATTGTGAAAAGAAAACATAGAGACGCTAGCGCGAGATCGCGACTCGGATTCAGGGATAAAAGACTGGGACTTAGTATGGTATGCTTTTTTGTTTTTCTCCTTATTTCCGAGAGTGATATTTCTTGTGATTTTACTTCTAAATAATGAAGTAGCATTTGTAGTTTTCGAAAACAGTTTTAAAATTATAAGAATCACAAAAAAGACTCTTGTTAAATTTTTTTAATACAAATCATTTGTTTGTTCGTAAGCATCGCGTAATATATAATAAAAAATCATTACAGAAAAATCAGATGTTTTAACGAAATAGATTTCTAGATATCGGTGCCAAATAAATTATTTCCCATAAGAGTTTATTAAGTTCAAACTTTTTTAAGACATGACCCACACAATAAACATAAATAAGGCGATAAAAGGGATTGCGATAAATTAAAGATCATACTATAAGAATTCCATAAATTAAATAAGGAAGAGTAGTTAAACTCGTGCGCGAGCATAGCCGAGAAATGTCGGTAAAAGCGAGCGCGCGGCTCCACTGGACTAAAGTCTCCCTGGTATTAAAGTCTCCCGACGCCTCTCGAAAAAATGACGGAGTTTTAGTTGATATGCGGGGAGGGTGTAAATTTTCACACTACATAAATGGGATCATAGGCACTCATATTTCACCGTAAAATCAAGTCAAAAAGACTATACATTAGCCAAGAAAAAGACCGAGGAGTATATTTTTAATTTTAATTTACAAAACTAAAGAATTAAAAATGTTTCGAATATTAATTCATTGCGGATAATACTTATTTGGAAGTGATACACTATATAATCTATTATAATATAAGAATTCATGAAAGTCACCCCAATAATACAATTATACAGTTTCTCAGTGTCATCATACTAGAAAATGTAGATCCCATATCTGTTATACACTAGTAGAAACAAAAAATTTCTCTATAAACCAGCCAACTAACTTATAAAAAGCGAAGAACACACTGATAATTTCAGGTTGATATAGTTTAATGATTAACTTTTTAATTACGTTAACTTTATCAAGAAATTGGTTTTATTAAACTGACCAATAATTTAAAATATTAAAAAATCTGTATTATTATTAACTACATTAAGAACTCGTGTGATGTTGACATTCGAAAAAAAATCAAAAATTAACAATAGCCTTATGTTGCCCATTATTTTTAGGTTTAATAAATCTAATTTTTTTTATAAGACTCAAAGTAATGAACAAGTTTATGATTACACTATACAGCATATTTTTAGTAAAAATTAGTTTCCCAACTGGACTACAAAAGGTTACATTTAATAATTATACAGGCAATTATCTAACTAAAACTATTAAATAAATCTAGGAGCCCACATTACATTGAATGAATAATATCCTATACTAATAATTTTATGTTAGCTGCTAACATCCAAGTTGGGTAATATATCTTTTCTTATTTTTTTTTTTCCAACATATATGTTTTACATTTATAAGATATTGAGAACTTCTATGCGAAATATAAAAGCCTTAATAATCATAGCGGCTTAAGTGAAAGTAGTATATGGTCAGGTATAGCGAGACATATCATATTACAAGTGGGGGAGGGGGGCTCGCGCCCCGGGAAGGGTCATTAAGTCAAGTGTTATGTAAACAGTAGCTGCACAGTAGCTGTCCCATGTCAATGGGCCTATTGTTCTCAACCGCAACTGTTGTATAAACAAAACACCCATTGACATGGTTAATTAGCTACTGTTTTTACATAGCACTTGACTTAATGACCCATACAGAGGCGCGACCCCCCACCCCACTTGTAATATAATATGCCTCGGTATACCCGACCATATACGAGAGAGAGAGAGAGAGAGAGAGAGAGAGAGAGAGAGAGAGAGAGAGAGAGAGAGAGGGTGGGGAGGGGATAGCGTGGGATTGTTTTTCGGTAGTGAGTAAAAATAACAATTTGTATTAATAATTAATATTTTTATTAATTATAACGCACACACACACACGTACAAGCGCATATTTGATACGTATATGCATATGCGTGTCACGTGTTCGCAGACACGTACGGACACGCAATGCACACACACACACGCACAGACACATACACACACACGCACAGACACATACACACACGCATGTACAAACACGTACAGTCGCACACGTATCCGGTGATACGTGTAGGCACATGCGTGTCAAGTGTTCGCAGACACGGCCGGGCACGCAGTGCACACACACACACACACACACACACACACACACACACACACACACACACACACACACACACACACACACACACACGCGCACACACACACACACACACACACACACACACACACACACACACTCGCACACACACGCACAGTTCTGCGGTCGCACGCACATATTGCACTATACGGCTGCACTGGTGTCGTCTGCTGCTGCTGTAGACGCAGGAATTTCTTCTGCTGCTGCTGCTGTTGATGATGACGATGATGCCGCTGCTGCTGCTGCTGCTGCAGCAGCTGGCTCCGGTGATGGTGATCGTGGAGTGTCCATTTGTTGTAGGCACTCACACGGCGTCTCGCGGTACGCACCACACCGAAAGCACGTGCAGTGCCAACACTGTTCCCAGGAGCGGCCCTTCGGATCGCTCCTCAAAATCCTAAAAAGAATGCCACATACAAGGCATTTGGCACCAGCGCAATTTTTCGGCGGCCTTGTAGCAGGCGCGTGCCGGCGCTCTTGTTGGTGCGCCTGATTAATTGCTGAGTTTAGGCGGTTAATCATGCGAATGGCATGATCCCGCTTTCTTTTATATCTCGCAAGGCGCTGATATAAATGCGCAATCTCCATTGCGCTGCTGCAGCTGCTGTCTGCAGGCCGTATGCTTTGACCTCTCTCTTGTCGATGGCGGTGGCGTTGATTTTCTTCTCTACCGCAGGAGTTTTTCTAGCGCGGCCACTCGTGCTGCCAAGTCTTCAGTGTGATGCGCTGTACGGTTCACTGTCTCTCTGTGGTGCTGGAGCTGCTGGGATGCCCGCGCAATTTGTGCCCGTAAGCCAGCCACTTCTGTGGTGTCCAAGCCTTGGTGGATGCGACGGCTGAGACGTATCAGCGAGTGCTTTAGATGCTCGATAAAACTGTGGCTGTTGCACGCTCTCCGTCGAGTCCTCTCGAGCTCCTCACGCAAAGTCGATATTTCACGACTGACCTGGTCCATCATCTGTAGCCAACTGGCGCGTATGATGCTGGTACCTCTAGTGGGTAGGCCCTTTCGTCCGCCGCTCCTTGTTTCAGCAGTGGTGGTGGTGGTGGGGAGCAGCATCCTTTGCGTAGTGGGGGAGGGCCTTTCCCCCACTACTGCTTGTTGGTGACCGTCTGCATGAACATGTTTTCATCACCGAATAAATGTAGGGCCCTGAACCGGTTCCTAATAAAATACAGCTGGTGTCGGCTGCTATAATAGCGAAGCCCTCGCTTGCAAACAGCACGCACTCGTGCATGCTGACCTTCACGCCAGGCGTCGAGGAGCACTTCTATATTCTGCCGCCGTCGTCGCCATCTGGTTTTTACGACTCTACCGTTTCGGGCAATATTAATAGCGAGCTCTCATCAATGGATTAAGCAGACGAAGAAAGTGACCTGTGTACGTCCCTGAGGAATATTTTCACTCGTGTGCTGTTTACTTAAGCCGAGAGAATTTTTTTCATATACCGTTTAGAGGCTGTTTGTCAGGTCATTTTTCGGAGGGATTTACAGCACAGCCTCTCCACTACTCTTTCCATTTTGAAAGTGAGGCATTCGCGTTAATGGTGTTTGACACGCGTCGTCGAAAGTAATAAACTATGTTTTTTGTAGAACATTCTTTCACGTCTGCTAGCTATGCATCGTAAATTTTTATCTCGCATGCATGCTTTTCCGTAGATGTGTCACGAATGTTTTGGTTTCGAGAGCTGTGAAACCTTATCCTTTTTTCAGCGACGAATATAGAAGGGCCATTGTTCAGCTCGGACCTCCGAGGACTTTGGAAAAATACACGTGCCACTTCGCGAGACATAACGATTTTTTTTATCAAGCAGCCGTTAGGACACTATTGAATCTCAGTATTGGTTCGAAGAAAATGCGCTTGTAAAACAATGGAGCGTAGATGCGGAACAAGTGGCGCTGGTGGGTGCAAACTCTGGCGAGATGACGAGATGACTAATTTTTTTAACATAGGTTTCACGGGGTACGTTTCAAGATAACGTATGTGTATAAGAATCCTGTGCGACTCGCTGTTGTGCACAGTTCATTCAGAAGTTTCGTGAGAGATGGATAATTACGCTAAGAGAACGCTTCGGTGTGCCGTGTTACGACTCGCGGCAAGAGCACGACACGGCAGGAACCCTGACTGGATGCGTCGTTTGCGACGTATGTCGCGTGAAAACTTGGAGGAGCAATTACGACTGATACTCAGATCGAGTGGGTATCGCGCGATAGTGCGCCTACACAATTCATTCGCGCATTCGCGTGAAGTACAGCGAGTCATCGAAGACGACGTCTTCGTCCGTCAACTAAGTGGATTGCATGTGTTTCGCGGCGTAGCGAACGCCCGTCAAGAGCGTTTAGGTAAGTCTAAAACTTTTTAAGAGACCTTGCGCGCAGGTATGAAAATCATAGACGATGTCGCAAACAATGGTGTCAATTTCAAGGAGGCCATAAAATCGAGAGTCGGAGAATCGAGGAGGCATCTCAAGAGAAAAGCTGCCGAGAAAATTACAGAAATCATGAAGGGTTCGGGCTATAAAACTACAAGCCGCATCAAACGGCCGCGTCAGTCGACAAAGGCACGCGCGACCGCTCGTACCTCGCGATCCAAACGTAAGAAAAAAAATTGCCCACCGCGTCGCGTGGAACTCGTAAAGTAAGCAAGAGAAAGCGCAAAACCCCGACTTTTCGCCCCATTAACGATATTTTTGGACCAAAGTAAATCTTAAAAATGGCTTTCTTGCACTCTCACTCGTCAGAGTGTATGTCGAGCGAACTCGACCTTTTCACCCTCCCCGCTACTCAAACCTCCATCGAAGGGAGCAGTTTTTTGAACTATAAGCCCGTCTCTTCGATCACCGATGAGAGTGATGCACCCATCGAATTCGTCGTACCCAGCGCCAGCGAGCATTACATCGACCTCGCGCACACTATGCTCTTCGTCAAGGCACAAATATTGCCCGCCGAGGAGCCCGACACAAATCTAAAAGTTGGCCCCGTAAACAACGTTTTACATTCAATGTTCAATCAAATTGATATTTTTCTCAATCAAAAGCTTGCGTCACCGCCCAACAACGCGTACCCGTACAGAGCTTACATAGAGTCATTGCTGAGCTATTCCCCCGCGGCCAAAGAATCTCATCTCACAGCGAGCCTCTGGTACGATGATACACACGGCTGTATGGAGGGTGCACCGGAAAATCACGGAGTCGGAGCGAACAAAGGCCTCAATCACAGGCAATATTTTACGAAAGACGGAAAAGCATTCGATATGATTGGTCATCTGCACTGCGACTTGTTTAATCAGGATAAAATGCTCATCAATGGTGTCGAAATGAGAGTGCGACTGGTGCGTAGCAAGGATGCATTTTGCCTGATGGATTCCACAAACGACGGGCGCTTCGGAATAAAAATAAAAGAAGCTACTCTCATAGTTCGCCGTGTCAAAATAAATCCGGGTATTTTGATCGCACACGCCAATACACTGGCCAAAGCCACAGCCAAATATCCCATTACACGCGTCGAAGTGAAAACATTTACGCTTCACACTGGTATACTAGGTGATAGCATCGATAATGCGATTCTGGGCCAACTGCCGAAACGTATAATAATCGGTTTCGTCGATAACAGAGCGTTCAATGGAAATCGTGCGCTCAATCCATTCAACTTTCAACACTTTGACATAAATTATCTCTCGATATATATCGATGGGGTTCAAATACCGAGCAAACCATTACAGCCTCATTTTACAGGCACCGCTCCAGCTTTTATCGAGACATTCCAAACACTCTACACAGGCACCGGAATACATTTTCTCAACGAGGGCCTAGGCATAAACCGTTACAACTATTCAATGGGCCATTTTCTTACGGCATTCGATCTCACGCCCGATTTATCAGCGCACTGCCACTCTCATTGGAATCTCGTACGCTCAGGCAGTGTACGCATTGAAGTGGGCTTCGAGACGGCGCCAACAGTTACAATAAACTGCATTGTTTACGCAGAGTACGATAACGTTCTTGAAATCGACTCCACTCGACAAATTTTAACGGATTTCAGCGCCTAAGTGATAGAGCAGCAGCAGCAGAAGGCTCCCGCTTATCGCCAGCGACAGGTCGCTACATGACGCTGCGTGTTGGTGGCACTACTGTATGCGTAAAAAGTGGGTGGGGGTACGTGCACTCTGACGCAGACTTGCACAGCTCTCACACATCAGTTCGCTTTTTCTCTTACACACGCACACACACGCACATGCGCTTCCTGCAATGGACTACGTAATAGATATTCAAGGCTTCCGCGATTCGGAAAAAAAGCTTCTACCCAAGGAAGTAGCTATCGTGTGCCTACAAAAAAAATTTGTGATCATTGGATAGTGCAAGCACCGCATAGTTTTGACGATTTGCCAGACGACATCAAAGAGACAAACACATTTCTCAGTGTCGAAGTTCACGGACTTCATTGGTTTGACGGCGAAGTAACTCTGCGCCAGCTACATCGGCATCTATACAACATTGCCAGAGTATCGCGTACAATTTACGTACGTGGCGAAGAGAAGGCCCGTTACATTGAGACGCTTTTCGGTCGTCGTGTCATCAATTTGGAAAAATTTAAATCGCCATCGTTTAAAAACTCTGCACAGCGTTCCCGGACAGCGCACTTTGCGCCACACATTCAGCTAAAATCTTTCCGTCAGAAAAAAACAGTTTTGTGCTCTTTACAAAGTTAATCAGTTAAAAAAGTGGCTGCGTTCGATACTTCCACCAGAATGGAAAGCTCTCCCTAAAGAAAGAGTGACAAGTGACATGTTCCTTACGTCTGTTTACGAGTACCCGCGGCGAGATACAAATAGCGACGACTCTGATAGTAATGACATATACTACTCAGTCGTCAACGGATTCACATCTTCAGACTGAAAAAATGAACACGTATGAAATAACACGAGCCATCAGAGAGCTCTCTGCTAATTCGATCGGCGTTTACGCGGCCGATCACATCCCAAGTCGCTTGAGCCAGCCAGCGGCAATCGTTGCAAATCTCGACACATCAGACAAGTCCGGCTCTCACTGGGTGGCTTTTTACATAGACGACCATGCAAGAGGTACCTTTTTCGATAGCTATGGAGTACCACCATCTTCGCGACATCACCTCGCCCGTCTCAGAAGAAATTGCAAGTGGTTCAAGTGGAACAAGAAGAAGTTGCAAAGTTTCGATTCTAAAGTGTGCGGCGAATATTGTGTTATGTTTTTGCATTATATGTGTAGTGGTTTTACTTTACGAAAATTTTGCAGCATCTTTACGTCTGATACTCGCTCCAACGATAAAATAGCTGGTAAATTTTATAACATTATAAAGGACAAAAAGTTTAAGAAAGTAGGGCGTGCGTACAATTTCCCGCGTGCTACTTCGCGAGGGCACGGCTCGTGCTCTCAGGCATGTAGGCCTATGACTAATTATTAAGCTCTAACTTTAAGATACATTTTGCATTGCTGTTTAAATTACTTTGGGCCTAGATTTGTAAGCTAATATATATTGCGTGTGTATGTGTGTATATTTTAACTTAATACTGAAAAAGAGCTGTTTGCTCTGTCATGAATCAGCTGCGATTCCTGTGCACTATTATGCATCCGTAATTAATTTTAAGCGTCGCTCGGCTAAACCATATGTATTCGAAGATTGTAAGTTTTTGTTTCTTTCCACATTTATGTATTCATAGTTTGTAAGTTTGATTGAATAAAAAATTTTACCCAAATCACTTTTTTCATTTACAGACCTTTTTCATTTTTCCCACTCCTGAAAAACAGTTAAATTCATTTTCCGCCCGCGAGAGAGTATTCAAAATGCTTATACGTGAAAAATTTATCATCATATACACATTTACGCGTAACTTAAACTGCACTCCTCTTAAAAACCGTTGAACAAAGAACGCATTCACGTGAAAAATTTATCAATGTATACACTTTGACTCGTAAAATCTCCACAGGCGTCATCGAGAGCACCCCCTCTTGAAACTGCCTGTTAAAACTCGCTGAACAATGGACGCGTTCATAGCGGTGGTGTGGAGTGTTTAGGTTACCGCTGTTATCGGTTACATGTCGCGGCACGCATTTCCTTCTCACGAAAGCCATAAAAATCTTTCACGAGAGTACATGATTGACGCATTCATAGTGTGACGACAAGTAATTAGAAACGATTTCCACTGTTATCGGATACAATCATAACCATAAATCTATATTTTTCTCGAAACGTTTTACGTCACATAGTCCCCCTGCCACACGACACGCTACGTCATACACGTAACAGTGCTCTCGTTGGTCGTGCTCGCGCGCCATCGCCGCCGCCGCCCCCCCACCACCCACATATCGGCATAGTGGGGGGTACAAAGCCAAACGAATAGCGCTAGCGGTGACGTTGCGTCAGTCTAGTAGAACACACCGCACCAGCAGCAGCAGCAGTCAGCATCACAGTATTTCTTTACACAAAGTGCACTCGCCCACATACAACACCACTGCTTCATTCTGTTAGAGCTCACTGCAGCATCAGCAGCTCCGAGAACACGACATCTGTACCAGTGCATTAGTATTTCTTTAAAAAAAAAAAAAAAAAAAGTTTGTGACGACTGCTTCAAAATGAACCAAGACGAGATACCGCAAAACTTGCTTTTTAACACAAGTTACGCACTCAATAAGTCCCACACGAAATTTGCATACATTGGTCTGCAATATTACGGTGACCATTTTCGTACAGTGATTCAATTGGGCGGCGATACTTCACCACATAGATACATAACAATGGATAGCGCCGAATGGGAGGAATTCACAACACATTTTCCAGCAATAATGTACCATCTATACGGCCACAAGCGGGACTTTAGAAAAATCGGCCTAGCTCAACACGAGATTGATTTGACCACTGCTTATAGCTCGAGAGCTGTGGCAATCACTCAGAAAAGCAAAACAAAGGAACCTGTGTCATTACGTGGTCAATGGCATCTGCACGAGGCGCAAGATTGGGACACCACTGATGGCTTACGTATGAATACAGAGTCAATCACCAGACCCATCGATACAGCTGACGACTGCGACAACAGCGACGATGGAGAACCACCGAAAAAGAAGAAAAAAGTCGTGAGTTTACCAAGTGTAGTGATGTTGCGTCGTACATTTGTAATATTAAAAAGCATGCGCGAGTGTATCGAGTTTCGGCTTCGTGAATTAGAAAATATGTCTACGTACATTAATATCATTTATGATGTAATAGTTGAAAGCTTGAAAACCCATGTGAACAGCGGCGACGAGAAAATTCGTGAAATTGACGGGAACACATTTGTTAAACTTTTTGACGAGCAAAAAGACGAATTAAAAACTGATGTAAAAAACCGTATGTAAAAATCATAATTCATTCAGACTTTGGTAGTACGAACATTGATAGACTATTTATAGAAATACGTAGTATTTATTTACCGATCCTAGAAAAAGATGTATACGAATACGAGACTGTTAATAATCAATAAATACAAATTTTAATTTAATTGCCTTCTTCATTACTTCGTATCTCTACTCCGCCACCACTCCTGCTCCCGCCCACCACCACCAGTCACTTGCGCTTAGATATAAGCTAATAGTAGAGGGATGTGATAAAACAGAAGGCCTGCAACCTTCACCGAGCACACATCATGGGTCCACCATTCAGCAAGCAGAAGTCTGACAAGGAGGAAAAACAACCTCTCATCGATAAAAAAACGAAAGACTATTCGGCGTCGACTGATAAAGATTCCTCACGGTATAAATCTTTTTCCACCAATACCAATTCCTTTCCCAGTAAACAAGGTTATTCACGATATAATTAAAACTTAACACAAAAAAGAAAACAGCCCTTTTCAGGGCCACTAACTCTATCACGTATACAAACGATTCACTATAATTTAGACGCTGGGGACCCCTGTGGAGAAGGTTGCCGCAGCACACAAAGGATCTCTCTCTCTCTCTCTCTCTCATAGTAGTGGGGCAGGTATAGCGACCGTGTGACACAGCGGTGTCATTAACTCAAGTGCTATGTATACAGTAACTGCACAGTAGCTAATGACCCTTGTAAGTATGTGTTAATGGACCCATTGTTTACAAATACAGTAGCAAAACAGTAGCTGTTTTCAAAACAATGGGGTCATTAACACATACTTACATGGGTCATTAGCTACTGTGCAGCTACTGTTTACATAACACTTGAGTTAATGACCTCTTGAGTTAAGTGCCACTTGACACTTGACACATACCGCCCGATGAGTCACACGTCTCGCAATACCTGTGACCTAAACACTCCACACCACCGCTATGAACGCGTCCATTGTTCAGCGAGTTTTAACAGGCAGTTTCAAGAGGGGGGTGCTCTCGATGACGCCTGTGGAGATTTTACGAGTCAAAGTGTATACATTGATAAATTTTTCACGTGAATGCGTTCTTTGTTCAACGGTTTTTAAGAGGAGTGCAGTTTAAGTTACGCGTAAATGTGTATATGATGATAAATTTTTCACGTATAAGCATTTTGAATACTCTCTCGCGGGCGGAAAATGAATTTAACTGTTTTTCAGGAGTGGGAAAAATGAAAAAGGTCTGTAAATGAAAAAAGTGATTTGGGTAAAATTTTTTTATTCAATCAAACTTACAAACTATGAATACATAAATGTGGAAAGAAACAAAAACTTACAATCTTCGAATACATATGGTTTAGCCGAGCGACGCTTAAAATTAATTACGGATGCATAATAGTGCACAGGAATCGCAGCTGATTCATGACAGAGCAAACAGCTCTTTTTCAGTATTAAGTTAAAATATACACACATACACACGCAATATATATTAGCTTACAAATCTAGGCCCAAAGTAATTTAAACAGCAATGCAAAATGTATCTTAAAGTTAGAGCTTAATAATTAGTCATAGGCCTACATGCCTGAGAGCACGAGCCGTGCCCTCGCGAAGTAGCACGCGGGAAATTGTACGCACGCCCTACTTTCTTAAACTTTTTGTCCTTTATAATGTTATAAAATTTACCAGCTATTTTATCGTCGGAGCGAGTATCAGACGTAAAGATGCTGCAAAATTTTCGTAAAGTAAAACCACTACACATATAATGCAAAAACATAACACAATATTCGCCGCACACTTTAGAATCGAAACTTTGCAACTTCTTCTTGTTCCACTTGAACCACTTGCAATTTCTTCTGAGACGGGCGAGGTGATGTCGCGAAGATGGTGGTACTCCATAGCTATCGAAAAAGGTACCTCTTGCATGGTCGTCTATGTAAAAAGCCACCCAGTGAGAGCCGGACTTGTCTGATGTGTCGAGATTTGCAACGATTGCCGCTGGCTGGCTCAAGCGACTTGGGATGTGATCGGCCGCGTAAACGCCGATCGAATTAGCAGAGAGCTCTCTGATGGCTCGTGTTATTTCATACGTGTTCATTTTTTTCAGTCTGAAGATGTGAATCCGTTGACGACTGAGTAGTATATGTCATTACTATCAGAGTCGTCGCTATTTGTATCTCGCCGCGGGTACTCGTAAACAGACGTAAGGAACATGTCATTTGTCACTCTTTCTTTAGGGAGAGCTTTCCATTCTGGTGGAAGTATCGAACGCAGCCACTTTTTTAACTGATTAACTTTGTAAAGAGCGCAAAACTGTTTTTTTCTGACGGAAAGATTTTAGCTGAATGTGTGGCGCAAAGTGCGCTGTCCGGGAACGCTGTGCAGAGTTTTTTAAACGATGGCGATTTAAATTTTTCCAAATTGATGACACGACGACCGAAAAGCGTCTCAATGTAACGGGCCTTCTCTTCGCCACGTACGTAAATTGTACGCGATACTCTGGCAATGTTGTATAGATGCCGATGTAGCTGGCGCAGAGTTACTTCGCCGTCAAACCAATGAAGTCCGTGAACTTCGACACTGAGAAATGTGTTTGTCTCTTTGATGTCGTCTGGCAAATCGTCAAAACTATGCGGTGCTTGCACTATCCAATGCTCACAAATTTTTTTTTTGTAGGCACACGATAGCTACTTCCTTGGGTAGAAGCTTTTTTTCCGAATCGCGGAAGCCTTGAATATCTATTACGTAGTCCATTGCAGGAAGCGCATGTGCGTGTGTGTGCGTGTGTAAGAGAAAAAGCGAACTGATGTGTGAGAGCTGTGCAAGTCTGCGTCAGAGTGCACGTACCCCCACCCACTTTTTTACGCATACAGTAGTGCCACCAACACGCAGCGTCATGTAGCGACCTGTCGCTGGCGATAAGCGGGAGCCTTCTGCTGCTGCTGCTCTATCACTTAGGCGCTGAAATCCGTTAAAATTTGTCGAGTGGAGTCGATTTCAAGAACGTTATCGTACTCTGCGTAAACAATGCAGTTTATTGTAACTGTTGGCGCCGTCTCGAAGCCCACTTCAATGCGTACACTGCCTGAGCGTACGAGATTCCAATGAGAGTGGCAGTGCGCTGATAAATCGGGCGTGAGATCGAATGCCGTAAGAAAATGGCCCATTGAATAGTTGTAACGGTTTATGCCTAGGCCCTCGTTGAGAAAATGTATTCCGGTGCCTGTGTAGAGTGTTTGGAATGTCTCGATAAAAGCTAAAGCGGTGCCTGTAAAATGAGGCTGTAATGGTTTGCTCGGTATTTGAACCCCATCGATATATATCGAGAGATAATTTATGTCAAAGTGTTGAAAGTTGAATGGATTGAGCGCACGATTTCCATTGAACGCTCTGTTACCGACGAAACCGATTATTATACGTTTCGGCAGTTGGCCCAGAATCGCATTATCGATGCTATCACCTAGTATACCAGTGTGAAGCGTAAATGTTTTCACTTCGACGCGTGTAATGGGATATTTGGCTGTGGCTTTGGCCAGTGTATTGGCGTGTGCGATCAAAATACCCGGATTTATTTTGACACGGCGAACTATGAGAGTAGCTTCTTTTATTTTTATTCCGAAGCGCCCGTCGTTTGTGGAATCCATCAGGCAAAATGCATCCTTGCTACGCACCAGTCGCACTCTCATTTCGACACCATTGATGAGCATTTTATCCTGATTAAACAAGTCGCAGCGCAGATGACCAATCATATCGAATGCTTTTCCGTCTTTCGTAAAATATTGCCTGTGATTGAGGCCTTTGTTCGCTCCGACTCCGTGATTTTCCGGTGCACCCTCCATACAGCCGTGTGTATCATCGTACCAGAGGCTCGCTGTGAGATGAGATTCTTTGGCCGTGTGGGAATAGCTCAGCAATGACTCTATGTAAGCTCTGTACGGGTACGCGTTGTTGGGCGGTGACGCAAGCTTTTGATTGAGAAAAATATCAATTTGATTGAACATTGAATGTAAAACGTTGTTTACGGGGCCAACTTTTAGATTTGTGTCGGGCTCCTCGGCGGGCAATATTTGTGCCTTGACGAAGAGCATAGTGTGCGCGAGGTCGATGTAATGCTCGCTGGCGCTGGGTACGACGAATTCGATGGGTGCATCACTCTCATCGGTGATCGAAGAGACGGGCTTATAGTTCAAAAAACTGCTCCCTTCGATGGAGGTTTGAGTAGCGGGGAGGGTGAAAAGGTCGAGTTCGCTCGACATACACTCTGACGAGTGAGAGTGCAAGAAAGCCATTTTTAAGATTTACTTTGGTCCAAAAATATCGTTAATGGGGCGAAAAGTCGGGGTTTTGCGCTTTCTCTTGCTTACTTTACGAGTTCCACGCGACGCGGTGGGCAATTTTTTTTTTCTTACGTTTGGATCGCGAGGTACGAGCGGTCGCGCGTGCCTTTGTCGACTGACGCGGCCGTTTGATGCGGCTTGTAGTTTTATAGCCCGAACCCTTCATGATTTCTGTAATTTTCTCGGCAGCTTTTCTCTTGAGATGCCTCCTCGATTCTCCGACTCTCGATTTTATGGCCTCCTTGAAATTGACACCATTGTTTGCGACATCGTCTATGATTTTCATACCTGCGCGCAAGGTCTCTTAAAAAGTTTTAGACTTACCTAAACGCTCTTGACGGGCGTTCGCTACGCCGCGAAACACATGCAATCCACTTAGTTGACGGACGAAGACGTCGTCTTCGATGAATCGCTGTACTTCACGCGAATGCGCGAATGAATTGTGTAGGCGCACTATCGCGCGATACCCACTCGATCTGAGTATCAGTCGTAATTGCTCCTCCAAGTTTTCACGCGACATACGTCGCAAACGACGCATCCAGTCAGGGTTCCTGCCGTGTCGTGCTCTTGCCGCGAGTCGTAACACGGCACACCGAAGCGTTCTCTTAGCGTAATTATCCATCCCTCATGAAACTTCTGAATGAACTGTGCACAACAGCGAGTCGCACAGGATTCTTATACACATACGTTATCTTGAAACGTACCCCGTGAAACCTATGTTAAAAAAATTAGTCATCTCGTCATCTCGCCAGAGTTTGCACCCACCAGCGCCACTTGTTCCGCATCTACGCTCCATTGTTTTACAAGCGCATTTTCTTCGAACCAATACTGAGATTCAATAGTGTCCTAACGGCTGCTTGATAAAAAAAATCGTTATGTCTCGCGAAGTGGCACGTGTATTTTTCCAAAGTCCTCGGAGGTCCGAGCTGAACAATGGCCCTTCTATATTCGTCGCTGAAAAAAGGATAAGGTTTCACAGCTCTCGAAACCAAAACATTCGTGACACATCTACGGAAAAGCATGCATGCGAGATAAAAATTTACGATGCATAGCTAGCAGACGTGAAAGAATGTTCTACAAAAAACATAGTTTATTACTTTCGACGACGCGTGTCAAACACCATTAACGCGAATGCCTCACTTTCAAAATGGAAAGAGTAGTGGAGAGGCTGTGCTGTAAATCCCTCCGAAAAATGACCTGACAAACAGCCTCTAAACGGTATATGAAAAAAATTCTCTCGGCTTAAGTAAACAGCACACGAGTGAAAATATTCCTCAGGGACGTACACAGGTCACTTTCTTCGTCTGCTTAATCCATTGATGAGAGCTCGCTATTAATATTGGACACCACAGAAGTGGCTGGCTTACGGGCACAAATTTCGCGGGCATCCCAGCAGCTCCAGCACCACAGAGAGACAGTGAACCGTACAGCGCATCACGCTGAAGACTTGGCAGCACGAGTGGCCGCGCTAGAAAAACTCCTGCGGTAGAGAAGAAAATCAACGCCACCGCCATCGACAAGAGAGAGGTCAAAGCATACGGCCTGCAGACAGCAGCTGCAGCAGCGCAATGGAGATTGCGCATTTATATCAGCGCCTTGCGAGATATAAAAGAAAGCGGGATCATGCCATTCGCATGATTAACCGCCTAAACTCAGCAATTAATCAGGCGCACCAACAAGAGCGCCGGCACGCGCCTGCTACAAGGCCGCCGAAAAATTGCGCTGGTGCCAAATGCCTTGTATGTGGCATTCTTTTTAGGATTTTGAGGAGCGATCCGAAGGGCCGCTCCTGGGAACAGTGTTGGCACTGCACGTGCTTTCGGTGTGGTGCGTGCCGCGAGACGCCGTGTGAGTGCCTACAACAAATGGACACTCCACGATCACCATCACCGGAGCCAGCTGCTGCAGCAGCAGCAGCAGCAGCGGCATCATCGTCATCATCAACAGCAGCAGCAGCAGAAGAAATTCCTGCGTCTACAGCAGCAGCAGACGACACCAGTGCAGCCGTATAGTGCAATATGTGCGTGCGACCGCAGAACTGTGCGTGTGTGTGCGAGTGTGTGTGTGTGTGTGTGTGTGTGTGTGTGTGTGTGCGCGCGCGCGCGCGTGTGTGTGTGTGTGTGTGTGTGTGTGTGTGTGTGTGTGTGTGTGTGTGTGTGTGTGTGTGTGTGTGTGTGTGTGTGTGTGTGTGTGTGTGTGTGTGTGTGTGTGTGTGTGCACTGCGTGCCCGGCCGTGTCTGCGAACACTTGACACGCATGTGCCTACACGTATCACCGGATACGTGTGCGACTGTACGTGTTTGTACATGCGTGTGTGTATGTGTCTGTGCGTGTGTGTGTATGTGTCTGTGCGTGTGTGTGTGTGCATTGCGTGTCCGTACGTGTCTGCGAACACGTGACACGCATATGCATATACGTATCAAATATGCGCTTGTACGTGTGTGTGTGTGCGTTATAATTAATAAAAATATTAATTATTAATACAAATTGTTATTTTTACTCACTACCGAAAAACAATCCCACGCTATCCCCTCCCCACCCTCTCTCTCTCTCTCTCTCTCTCTCTCTCTCTCGTATATGGTCGGGTATACCGAGGCATATTATATTACAAGTGGGGTGGGGGGTCGCGCCTCTGTATGGGTCATTAAGTCAAGTGCTATGTAAAAACAGTAGCTAATTAACCATGTCAATGGGTGTTTTGTTTACACAACAGTTGCGGTTGAGAACAATAGGCCCATTGACATGGGACAGCTACTGTGCAGCTACTGTTTACATAACACTTGACTTAATGACCCTTCCCGGGGCGCGAGCCCCCCTCCCCCACTTGTAATATGATATGTCTCGCTATACCTGACCATATACTACTGGTGAAAAACGACAACAAAGTTCTGAACTTAGATTCTTCTGTCGACCTCATGGTTAAGACATTTTACTAGACTATACGTTTTGTTGTTTTGCTCATAAGCTATCATAATGAGTCTTGAAATTTTCTAAATAGCTTTTAAATATTACAAACATGTGCAGAAAAAAATAATCAAAAAATTTATTTTCAGTTACTTAAATATTGAACTGGCTAGAATGTTAAATAATTTTACTCTTCAACTGCAATAACCTAACCTCTAAAATTTGATATTAAAGTTTTAGAAGAACAGAAATTTTTCAAATATGTACAGAAAGTATTAATACAGAGTTATTTAATAAATCATTTTAAAAATCATATAACATTCCAACCACTTCGATGCTTGTCTGAGTTGACTGAATGGAAACTTTTAATACTACACATATTTTGAACATTTACAAACCATTAATAACCGTTAAGTAACATTTTAAGACTTTAATACTCTCTTAAAAAAACGATGGCCGGATGTTGGGTAACACTTAAAGAGTGATTTTGATTGGTCTGTAAGGAATAGGAGCAAAGATTCGCTACTTCCGCTACATTTCAATTTTTGAAATTGAATTTTTATTCTTAACTATTTAAAACTAAATAATTAAATCAAATAAGAAGAAAAAGATTAATTTTGTCATGCTTTGAAAAATGATCTGAGAATCCTATAATTTAAACCAATTAAAATGAAATCATAATGAAAAATGATATATTCATAACCTAAAAAACAAAATAGTACGCGTGCAGCTCGTTTGGATTTTGCTATAGTTATACTAAAATAAAACGTTATAAATTAAATCTAGGAGCCCAAATCACATTTAATGGTAAATCAAATTACCATTAATTCCAATTCTATTTTACAAAAAAATAGAATACATCTCAGGATATGGTTCTCTTGAAACTAATGTACAAATGGAAATGGTTAAGATTTCTTTCAAAACTAGACTTTTCGGTGTCACTTCCACTGTGCACCTGCAAACGTGTATGTACCTGTGTGTGGCTGCGTGTGTGCATGTGCGTGTGCGTGTGTGTGTGTGAAATTAATCCAGGGAGAAAAAAAAATAATTCAAGAATGAAATGTAACCCTAATAGATTTTGTACTAAAAAATAGTTCAATATTGAAAACATCAATTTTATTTTTCTCCTAAAAACTATTAGGTTTGCAGGAAAAATGTAGGCTACCTTTTTTGGTTTTGTTTTAGCTCAGCTGAAATCATCAGTCAATATTATTTTTATTCCTGTGGCCCTTTTAAAAAGCTGAAATTTGAAAGAGGAGCAACAAAAGGAAGAGAATACAAAGCTTTCTATTCCTATTATCGTGCCATTCCAAAACTTCAACTTTCAAAGTAAAAGACATAGAGAAAAAAAAAATACTGCCTGATTCTACACAAAAAGAGAACAGGTAAAATTACGTATTATTTTTTTCTGTAAACCTAATAGTTTTTGAATTATAATATAGTTAAATACTGAAAAAGTCTATTTAATATTCGCTCCTAAAAATACTAGTCTTGCAGAAAAAATCATTCACATCTTTATTGGTTTTCTTTTTGTTCAGAATCAGACGGTATTCTTTTTAATTCTGTGGGCCTCTCTTATTTGAAATTTTGGGGAGGAACAGCGAAAGGAAAAGAATCAAAAAATTTCTTTTCCCTTTATCACCCCCCCCCCCCCCGCCACCCTAAATTTCAACTTTTAAATTAAAAAAATACTGCCTGATTCTATACAAAAAGGGAACAGAAAAGCTATCCAAGATTTTTTTCTGTAAGCCCAATATAGTTTTTGAATTAAAAAACAATAGTTTAAGATTGAAATAGTAAAAATTTCTTTTCTACAAATTCAACAAAATAAGGGAAAGGACTCTTATTAACACACTGCTAATATCATACAGGTATAGTATAACAATAAAGATCCTTATTGTTAGCTCGTAGTAAACGAAATAGCTTAATTAAAACTAAAAATAATTGAAAAAAAAATCCATCAAACATTGTTAAAAACTCTAATGATGTTGATCTTCGAATAATCTCGATAATCAAAAACGTTTCAGTAATAAAAACAGGAATTATGGTATATAATTTTAATAAGCGTTACCTAATGATTTATGCTCGAGTGTCTCGCATAAATCATTCATTACAAAGTTTGGTGTTTCCAAGATTACAAGGAGTCCCATACTTTCGGCCAACAAAAACCCTCTGACTTCTGGCGCTGCAAGTCCAGCAAATATGTATCCAATAAGCAATCAGAAAAAATATTCTGACATGGTATATAATTTTTCAAAAGCGTTACTTCATCATTTATGCTGGTGTGTCGCGTTGTAAGCTCTTGGTTACACTTACATCGTACCTCCAGCACAAAATGACTGCTCCAGCCGGCTGGTAAGTCCGTCATTAGAACTCGATATTAATTGCAAATAAAATAATATAATAACTCTTTCAGTAATCGAGAAAAGAAATAGGGTAAATAATTGAAAAATGCTTTACCTAATTAGTTTTGCTAGTTTTCATTTAGGAAGATTATCACCTTAAAATGAAGTTTAATTTTCTTCATAATGTAAAGACAATATAAAAATATATAAACGTACATAACTTGGCCCGGGTAGAGTTTACGGATGGACAAGATATACTGCGTGGGTCACAGCCTGGATCGTATAATCTTGCTTCTCTGTTAAACATCTACCAGCTTAAGTCCAAATTACATTTGTAATACTTCTAACGTGTATATTGTTACTGAGACAAACATCATATACTAAGACTAACGACATCACCCTATAGTGTAAGATTTTTTTATGTTGGCGGCAGCCAAAGACAGCATATCTTGCTAACCATAGGTGAGCTTGGTCACCAAGACCTAGTCCACTGTCGGAAATACCAAGTATCAAAGTACAAATAATTTCTGGATAGTGTTCTAAGAATAAAAGTCGAATAAAAAAAGTAAGCCTCCCAAAAAGCCAAGTCTTTTTACATTGTGATACGATTGACTGTACGATTTCGGGACAAAAATATTTCATGTTTCAACTTTTTCATGTTGTAATATTTATAATTGACTTGACGAAATAAACACCCAGAGTGGTAGAGCATAGTAATAAAAAATTCAATTTTGTTACATAAATGAAATAGTACATTGTGTAACGAGTGCAGTAAGTTGCCAATAGCGCACGGAAGCCTGTTGGCGCACGAGCGTAGCAAGTGCGACATTTAGCTCGCGTACGCTATTGGCAACATATCGCACTAGTTACACACAATGTTTTTTATCACAAGTGCGAGAAAAATGCTTGAGCGGAGAACCTCTCTACGGTCGGCACACCGTGAGGGCGCTGCGTACACGCAGTGTGTAATAGGCCATTTTGCGTACGGAAAACCCTTACGCAATGTGGCATTTTTCGAGCACGCGTGATAAAAATATTGTTGTGTTCGCGTGTGCCTGCTTTATTGAACAATTTTGTAGCCGGTAGGTTTAACAGTTAAATTGGTAAAAAGTACGATTAAATTTTTGTTTAATGATAATGAAAAATATTTCCGTAATAACAACGGGAATTATGGTATATAATTTTTCAAAAGCGTTACTTCATCATTTATGCTAGTGTGTCGCGTTGTAAGCTCTTGCTCACACTTACATCGTACCTCCAGCACAAAATGGCTGCTCCAGCCGGCTGGTAAGTCCGTCATTAGAACTCGATATTAATTGCAAATAAAATTATATAATAATTCTTTCAGTAATCGAGAAAAGAAATAGGGTAAATAATTGAAAGATGCGTTACGTTATTAGTTTTGCTACAGTTTTCATTTAGGAAGAATATCACTTTAAAATGAAGTTTAATTTTTTTCATATTGTAAAGACAATATAAAAATATATAAACTTACATAACTTGGCCTGGGTAGAGTTTACGGATGGACAAGATATACTGCGTGGGTCACAGCCCGGATCGTATAATCTTGCATCTCTGTTAAACATCTACCAGCTTGAGTCCAAATTACATTTCTATATTTCTAACGTGTATATTGTTACTGAGACAACCATCATATACTAAGACTAATTTAAAGAAAATGCCATCAAACATTATTAAAAAACCTATGATTTTGAACTTCGAAAAATATCGATAATCACAAACGATTCAGTAATAAAAAAAAAGGAATCATGGTGTATAATTTTAAAAAGTGTTACCTAATGATTTATGCTACAGTGTCTCGCATAAATCATTCGTTACACAGTTTCATGTTGCCAAGATTACAAGCAGTCCCATAGTTACGGCAAACGCCAACTCGCATTTTATGAGAAGCAACGTTACAAATATTATCAATCGCAAATTTTCGAATAGTTTCGTCCCCACTGTAAGTACGAAATATTCGAAATAAAAAACTGCATGTGAAAAATCGAAATGTTGTATTTAGATAAGTCCCTGTAAATTGAATCTGTTATGTGCAATCATCAACGCAGCAGCGCTAGTTGCGATCTGACGCAAACTACATGCTCTATAGGTGGAATAATCGACGCGAAAAAATATCGGCAACGAAGTTTCAAATACGTTAAAAAAAGAAGATCATTTACGAAAAGTGTACCTTATGTAGTAGATTCTGCGAGATCGGTGGTAGTTTGATAAGCCCATACGCAAAATTCAAAAAATGGAGTTCAATAGAAATTTTATGAACACTGCGATGATTACAGCACTAAAGTTCCGCTGCCAGTGCGGGGTCCTCACCTCGTCGTCGAGTGACTGTGGCGGGAGCGAAGAAAACATTAGCAAGCGTGAGATTGGTAGGGGTAAGGAGGATGGGTGCGACTTGCTCTCCATCCGAAACTATCGTTCTCGATGGTCCCGATGGGCTTCAACCCCCCACCACCTAATGGTACGAGTCAAGAAGGGAGGGAGAGAGGGAGGCGCACGCGAGCATTACGAAAAGGGGGGTAGAGACGCCAGCGGGAACTCGTGACTCGTATTCCGGGAAAAAACGTTGGGATTTAGTACGGTACGTTATTTGTTTTTCTCCGTATTTTCGAGAGTGATGTTTCTTTTGATTTTACTTCTAAACAATGTAGTAGCATTTGTAGTTTTCGAAAACAGTTTAAAAATTATAACTATCACAAGAAAATACTCCTGTTAAATTTTTTTAATATAAATCATTTGTTTGTTCGCAAGCATCGCGTAATATATAATAAAAAATCATTACAGAAAAATCAGATGTTTTAACGAAATAGATTTCTAGATATCGGTGCCAAATAAATTATTTCTCATAAGAGTTTATTAAGTTCAAACTTTTTTAAGACAAGACCCCCACAATAAACATAAATAAGGCGATAAAAGGGATTGCGATAAATTAAAGGTCATACTATAAAAATTCCAATAATTAAATAAGGAAGAAGAGTGAAACTCGTACGCGAGAATAGCCGAGAAATGTCGGTAAAAGCGAGCGCGCGGTCCCACTGGACTAAAGTCTCCCCGGCACTAAAATCTCCCGTCTCTCGAACAAAATGACGGATTTTTAGTTGACACGGGGGGAGGGTGTAAATATTCACACTGCATAAATGGGATTATGGTCACTCATATTGCACCGTAAAATCAAGTCAAAAAGACTATACATTAGCCGAGAAAAAGACCGAGGGGTATATCTTAAATTTTAATTTACAAAACTAAAGAATTTGAAATGATTCGAATATTAATTCATTGCGTTTAATACTTATTTGCAATTGACATACTATCTAATTTATTATAGTATAAGAATTAATAGAAGTCACTCCAATAATAGTTTCTCAGATTCATCATACTAGAAACTATAGATCCCATGTCAGTTATGCAATAATCGGAAAAAAAAAAAAAAAAAAAAAAAATCTCCGTAGCACAGTCAACTAAATTATGAAACGCAAAGAGCAAACTGACAATTTCAGGTTGATATAGTTTAATGACTTCCATCGAGAAATTGGTTATATTTAAATAAAAACTTACGGAAATTATTAAACAATCTGTAATATTAGGAACTCTAATGATGTTGACATTCGAAAAGAAGAGAAAAAAAATATTGCCTTATGTTACCCATTATTTTTAAGTTTAATAAATTTAATTTTTTTTATAAGAAGACTCAAAGTGATGAACAAGTTTATGATTATACTGTACAGCATATTTTTAGTAAAAATTATTCCACAACTGGACTACAAAAGGTTACATTTAATAATTATACAGGCAATTATCTAACTAAAAATTTTAAATAAATCTAGGAGCCCACATTACATTGAATGAATAATGTCCTATATTAATAATTTTATGTTAGCTGCTAACAGCCAAGTAGGGTAGTTTTTTATTTTCTTTTTATTTTTTACAAATATTTTTTACATTTATAAGATATTGAAACTTTCTATGCGAAATTTAAAAGCCTTGCTAATCGTAGCGGCTTGGGAGAAAAATGACATAACAGTTCTGAACTTAGATTCTTCTGTCGACCCCGTGGTTGAGATATTTTACTAGACTACGTTTTATTGGTTTGCTCCTAAGCTATCATAATGAAAGCTTTGAAATATTATAAATAGCTTTTAAATGTTAAAAACATGTTCAGAAATAAATAAAAAAATTTATTTTCAGTTAAATATTGAACTGGCTAGAATGTTAAATAATTTTACCCTTCAACTGCAATAACCTAACCTCTAAAATTTGATATTAAAGAATTAGAAGAGCAGAAATTTTTCAAATATGTACAGAAAGTATTAATGCAGAGTTATTTAATAAATCATTTTAAAAATCATATAACTTTCCAACAACTTCGATACTTGTCTGAGTTGACTGAATGGAAACTTTTAATATTTAATTTTGTTTACCTACACATATTTTGAACATTTACAAACCATTAATAACCATTAAGTGGACGCCGAAGTCTCGTCAGTTAGTTTTTCAAAGTTTTCTCTTCGAATAATTAACCGATTGGACTGAAATTTCGAGAGCATACTTAAAATCTCCATACGAAGCGCGCTCAAGTCTTGAAATTAAAAAAAAATTATCATCTTGCAATTTCGCCATTTATAGGTTATGTTGACCCGCGCAAGTTTTTCAAGGTTTTCTCGGCAATTAATTGATTGTTTGAGCTGCGATTTTGAGAAATAACTAAACATAAATATCCAAAGCGCGCTCAAGTCTCCAAAATCCAAAGAGATAAGAATTTTTTAATTTATATAATAAAAACGCGTTTTACTGATTACAGCGCCACCCTCCATTTAAAATACATTGACTCCGGCGTCCCCTTAAGTAACATTTTAAGACTTTAATCCTCTCTTAAAAAAACGATGGCCGGATGTTGTGTGACACTTAAAGAGTGATTTTGATTGGTCTGTAAGGAATAGGAGCGATGATTCGCTACTTCCGCTACATTTCAATTTTTGAAATTGAATTTTTATTCTTAACTATTTATAATTAAATCAAATTAGAATAAAAAGATTAATTTTTTCATGCTTTCAAAAATGATTTGATTATCCTATAATTTAAACCAATTAAAATGAAATCATAATGAAAAATGATATATACATAACCTAAAAAACCAAATAGTACGCGCGCAGCGCGTTTGGATTTTGCTAGTTATACTAAAATAAAACGTTATGTATTAAATCTAGGAGCCCAAATCACATTTAATGGTAAATCAAATTACCATTAATTCCAATTCTATTTTACAAAAAAATAGAATACATCTCAGGATATGGTTCTCTCGAAACTAATGTACAAATGGAAATGGTTAAGATTTCCTTCAAAACTAGACTTTTCGGTATCACTTCCACTGTGCACCTGCCCACGTGTATGTGCCTGTGTGTGGGTGCGTGTGTGCGTGTGCGTGTGTGTGTGAAATTAATCCAGGGAGAAAAAAAAATAATTCAAGAATGAAATGTAACCCTAATAGATTTTGTACTAAAAAATAGTTCAATATTGAAAACATCAATTTTATTTTTCTCCTAAAAACTATTAGGTTTTTCAGGAAAAATGTAGGCTACCTTTTTCGGTTTTGTTTTAGCTCAACTGAAATCATCAGTCAATATTATTTTTATTCCTGTGGCCCTTTTAAAAAGCTGTAATTTGAAGGAGGAGCAACAAAAGGAAGAGAATACAAAGCTTTCTATTCCTATTATCGTGCCCTTCCAAAACTTCAACTTTCAAAGTAAAAGACATAGAGAAAAAAAAATACTGCCTGATTCGACACAAAAAGAGAACAGGTAAAATTACGTATTATTTTTTTCTGTAAACCTAATAGTTTTTGAATTATAATATAGTTAAATACTGAAAAAGTCTATTTAATATTCGCTCCTAAAAATACTAGACTTGCAGAAAAAATCATTCACATCTTTATTGGTTTTCTTTTTGTTCAGAATCAGACGGTATTCTTTTTAATTCTGTGGGCCTCTCTTACTTGAAATTTTGGAAAGGAACAGCGAAAGGAAAAGAATCAAAAAATTTCTTTTCCCTTTATCACCCCCCCCCCCCGACGCTCCAAATTTCAACTTTTAAATTAAAAAATATACTGGCTGATTCTATACAAAAAGGAAACAGAAAAGCTAACCAAGATTTTTTTCTGTAAGCTCAGTATAGTTTTTGAATTAAAAAATAGTTCAAGATTGAAATAGTAAAAATTTCTTTTCTACAAATTCAACTAAATAAGGGAAAGGACTCTTATTAACATACTGCTAATATCATACTCGTATAGTATAACAATAAAGTTTCTTATTGTTAGCTCGTAGCAAACGAAATAGCTTAATTAAAACTAAAAATAATTTAAAACAAAATCCATCACACATTGTTAAAAACTCTAATGATGTTACCTTCGAAAAATTTCGATAATAAAATACGTCTCAGTAATAAACACAGGAATTATGATATTTAATTTTAAGAAGTGTTACCTAATGATTTATGCTAGTGTGTCTCGCATAAATCATTCATTCCACAGTTTGGTGTTTCCAAGATTACAAGGAGTCCCATACTTTCGGCCAACAAAAACCCTCTGACTTCTGGCTCTGCAAGTCCAGCAAATATGTATCCAATAAGCAATCAGAAAAAATATTCTGACATGGTATATGATTTGAAAAAGCGTTACTTAATCATTTAGGCTAGAGTGTGTCGCGTGGTAAGCTCTTGCTTACACTTACATTGTACATCCAGAACAAATTGGCTGCTCCAGCCAGCTGGTAAGTCTGTCATTAGAACTCGATATTAATAGCCAGCTGGTAAGTCTGTCATTAGAACTCGATATTAATTGCAAATAAAATAATATAATAACTCTTTCAGTAATCGAGAAAAGAAATAGGGTAAATAATTGAAAAATGCTTTACCTAATTAGTTTTTCTAGTTTTCATTTAGGGAGATTATCACTTTAAAATGAAGTTTAATTTTTTTCATAATGTAAAGACAATATAAAAATATATAAACGTACATAACTTGGCCCGGGTAGAGTTTACGGATGGACAAGATATACTGCGTGGGTCACAGCCCGGATCGTATAATCTTGCTTCTCTGTTAAACATCTACCAGCTTGAGTCTAAATTACATTTGTAATATTTCTAACGTGTATATTGTTACTGAGACAACCATCATATACTAAGACTAACGACATCACCCTATAGTGTAAGATTTTTTTATGTTGGTGGCAGCCAAAGACAGCATATCTTGCTAACCATAGGTGAGCTTGGTCACCAAGATCTAGTCCACTGTCGGAAAAACCAAGTATCGCAGTACAAATAATTTTTGGATAGTGTTCTAAGAATAAAAGTCGAATAACAAAAGTAAGCGTCCTAACAAGAAAAGTTTTTTTACATTGTGATACGATTGACTGTACGATTTCGAGACAAAAATATTTCATTTTTCAATTTTTTCATGTTGTAATATTCATAATTGACTTGACCTAATAAACACCCAGAGTGGTAAAGCGTAGAAATAAAAAATTCAATTTTGTTGCATAAATGAAAAATATGTTACCTAGTGATTCATTACACAGTTTGAAGTTTCCAAGATTACAAGGTATCCCATAAATTCGACGAGCAACATTACTTTGACCACGGGCGCGGCGACTCCAGGAATTATGTATCCCACAACAAATCCAAAAAAATATTCGAATGACGGTCGTCAGTGGCAGATTACTGTTGAAAAATGAAATACAAATAAATATATTGTTGTGTTCACGTGTGCCTGCGTTATTGAACAATTTTGTAGCCGGTAGGTTTAACAGTTACATTGGTAAGAAGTACGATTAAATTTTTGTTTAATGATAATGAAAAATATTTCCGTAATAACAACGGGAATTATGGTATATAATTTTTCAAAAGCGTTACTTCATCATTTGTGCTAGTGTGTCGCGTTGTAAGCTCTTGCTTACACTTTCATCGTACCTCCAACACAAAATGACTGGTCCAGCCGGCTGGTAAGTCCGTCATTAGAACTCGATATTAATTGCAAATAAAATAATATAATAACTCTTTCAGTAATCGAGAAAAGAAATAGGCTAAATAATTGAAAAATGCTTTACCTAATTAGTTTTGCTAGTTTTCATTTAGGAAGATTATCACTTTAAAATGAAGTTTCATTTTTTTCATAATGTAAAGACAATATAAAAATATATAAACGTACATAACTTGGCCCGGGTAGAGTTTACGGATGGACAAGATATACTGCGTGGGTCACAGCCCGGATCGTATAATCTTGCTTCTCTGTTGAACATCTACCAGCTTGAGTCCAAATTACATTTGTAATACTTCTAACGTGTATATTGTTACTGAGACAACCATCAAATACTAAGACTAACGACATCACCCTTTAGTGTAAGATTTTTTTATGTTGGCGGCAGCCAAAGACAGCATATCTTGCTAACCATAGGTGAGCTTGGTCACCAAGACCTAGTCCACTGTCGGAAATACTAAGTATCGCAGTACAAATAATTTTTGGATAGTGTTTTAAGATTAAAAGTCGAATAACAAAAGTAAGCGTCCCAAAAAGAAATTTTTTTTAAAATTGTGATACGATTGACTGTACGATTTCGGGACAAAAATATTTCATTTTTCAATTTTTTCATGTTTTAATATTCATAATTGACTTGACGAAATAAAAACCCAGAGTGGTAAAGCGTAGTAATAGAAAATTCAATTTCGTTGCATAAATGAAAAATACGTTACCTAGTGATTCATTACACAGTTTGAAGTTTCCAAGATTACAAGGAGTCCCATAGATTCGACGAGCAATATTACTCTGACCACGGGCGCGGCGACTCGAGCAATTATGTATCCAATAACAAATCCAAGAGAATATTCGAATGACGGTCGTCAGTGGCTGATTACTGTTGAAAAATGAAATACAAATAAATATATTGTTTTCTTCGCGTATGCCGGCGTTATTGAACAATTTTGTAGCCGGTAGGTTTAAGAGTTACATTGGTAAAAAGTACGATTAAATTTTTGTTAAATGATAATGAAAAATATTTCCGTAATAAGAACGGGAATAATGGTATATATTTTTTCAAAAGCGTTACTTCATCATTTATGCTAGTGTGTCGCGTTGTAAGCTCTTGCTTACAGTTATATCGTACCTCCAGCACAAAATGGCTGCTCCAGCCGGCTGGTAAGTCCGTCATTAGAACTCGATATTAATTGCAAATAAAATAATATAATAACTCTTTCAGTAATCGAGAAAAGAAATAGCGTAAATAATTGAAAATTGCGTTACCTAATTAGTTTTGCTAGTTTTCATTTAGGAAGATTATCACTTTAAAATGAAGTTTAATTTTTTTCATAATGTAGACAATATAAAAATATATAAACGTACATAACTTGGCTTGGGTAGAGTTTACGGATGGACAAGATATACTGCGTGGGTCAGAGCCCGGATCGTATAATCTTGCTTCTCTGTTAAACATCTACCAGCTTGAGTCCAAATTACATTTGTAATATTTCTAACGTGTATATTGTTACTAAGACAACCATCATATACTAAGACTAATTTAAAGAAAATCCAACATCAAACATTATTAAAAAACCTATGATGTTGAACTTCGAAAAATCTCGATAATCAATAACGATTCAGTAATAAAAAAAAGGAATTATGGTGTAGAATTTTAAAAAGTGTTACCGAATGATTTATGCTACAGTGTCTCGCATAAATCATTCGTTACACAGTTTCATGTTTCCAAGATTACAAGGAGTCCCATAGTTACGGCAAACGCCCACTCGCATTTTATGAAAAGCAACGTTACAAATATTATCAATCGCAAATTTTCGAATAGTTTCGTCCCCACTGTAAGTACGAAATATTCGAAATAAAAAACTGCATGTGAAAAATCGAAATGTTGTATTTAGATAAGTCCGTGTAAATTGAATTTGTTATGTGCAATCATCAACGCAGCAGCGCTAGTTGCGATCTGACGCAAACTATATGCTCTATAGGTGGAACAATCGACGCCAAAAAATGTCGGCAACGAAGTTTCAAACACGTTAAAAAAAGAAGGAGATCATTTACGAAAAGTGTACCTTATGTAGTAGATTCTGCGAGATCGGTGATAGCTTGATAAGACCAGACGCAAAATTCAAAAAATGGAGTTCAATAGAAATTTTATGAACACTACGATGATTACAGCACTGAAGTTCCTCTGCCGGTGCCGGGTCCTCACCTCGTCGTCGAGTGACTGTGGCCGGAACGAAGAGAACATTAGCGAGCGTGAGATGGGTAGGGGTAAGGAGGATGGGTGCGACTTGCTCTCCATCCCAAACTATCGGTCTCGATGGTCCTGATGGGCTTCAACCCCCCACCACCTAATGGTACGAGTCAAGAAGGGAGGGAGAGAGGGACGCGCACGCGAGCATTACGAAAAGGGGGGTAGAGACGCCAGCGCGAACTCGTGACTCGGATTCCGGGAAAAGAAGGTGGGATTTAGTACGGTACGTTTTTTGTTTTTCTCCGTATTTTCGAGAGTGATCTTTCTTTTGATTTTACTTCTAAATAATGAAGTAGCATTTGTAGTTTCGAAAACCGTTTTAAAATTATAACTATCGCAAAAAATACTCTTGTTAAATTTTTTAATATAAATCATTTGTTTGTTCGTAAGCATCGCGTGATATGTAATAAAAAATCATTACAGCAAAATTAGATATTTTGACGAAATAGATTTGTGGATATCGGTGCCAAATAAATTATTTCCCATAAGAGTTTATTAAGTTCATACTTTTTGAAAACAGGTCCCCCACAATAAACAAATAACAAGATGAAAGGAATTACGGTTAATTGAAGATCATACTATAAAAATTCCGTAAATTAAATATGGAAGAAGAGTGAAACTCGTGCGCGAGCATAGCCGATAAATGTCGGTAAAAGCGAGTACGCGGTTCCGCTCGACTAAAGTCTCCCCGGCCCTAAAATGTCCCAACGTCTCTCGAACAAAATGATGGAGTTTTAGTTGACACTGGGGGAGGGTGTAAATATTCACACTGCATAAATGGGATTATGGGCACTCATACTTCACCGTAAAATCAAGCCAAAAATACTATACATTAGCAAAGAAAAAGACAGAAGAGTTTATTTTGAATTTTAATTTACAAATGTAAAGAATTTGAAATGATTCGAATATTAATTAAATTGCGTTTAATACTTATTTGGAATTGACATACTATCTAATTTATTATATTATAAGAATTAATGAAAGTCACTCCAATAATACAGATCCCATGTCTGTTATACAATAATCGAAAAAAAAAAATTTGTCTGTAGCCCAACCAACTATATTATAAAAAGGAAAGAACAGACTGACAATTTCAGATTGATATCGTTTAATAACTTCCAATATTAAATGGTTTTTTTTAAATAAAAAGTAATGGAAAATATTAAACAATCTGTATTATTAGGAACTCTAATTATGTTGACATTCGAAAAGAAGAAAAAGAAATTGCTTTATGTTGATTATTATTATTTCGTTAAATAAATCTAATTTTTTTTTATAAGACTCACAGTGACGCAGACGTTCTTTTATTATTCTATATAGAATATTTTGAGTAAAAATTATTTTTCAAACTGGACTATAAAGGGTTACATTCAATTATTATATCGGCAATAAGCTAACTAAAATTATTCAATAAATTTAGGAGCCCACATTATATTGGATGAATAATGTCCTATACTAATAATTTTATGTAAGCTTCCAATAGCCGAGTTGGGTAATATATATTTTTTTTCTTCTTTTTTTTTTAAGAAATATTTTTTACATTTATAAGATATTGAGAACTTCTATGCGAAATTTAAAAGCCTTAATAATCGTAGCGGCTTGGGAGAAAAATGACAAAACAGTTCTGAACTTAAATTCTTCTGTAGACCCCGTGGTTGAGATATTTGACTAGATTATACGTTTTGTTATTTTGCTCCTAAGCTATCATAATGAAAGCCTTGAAATGTTTTAAATAGCTTTTAAATGTTAAAAACATATGCAGAAAATAATCAAAAAATTTATTTTCAGTTAAATATTGAACTGGCCAGAATGTTAAATGATTTTACCCTTCAACTGCAGTATCCTAACTTCTAAAATTTGATATTAAAGTTTTAGAAGAGCAGAAATTTTTCAAATATGTACAGAAAGTATTAATGCAGAGTTATTTAATAAATCATTTTAAAAATCATATAACATTCCAACAACTTCGATACTTGTCTGAGTTGACTGAATGGAAACTTTTAATATTCAATTTTGTTTTCCTACACATATTTTGAACATTTACAAACCATTAATAACCATTAAGTAACATTTTAAGACTTTAATCCTCTCTTAAACGATGGCCAGATGTTGTGTAACACTAGAAGAGTGATTTTGATTGGTCTGTAAGGAATAGGAGCGAAGATTCGCTACTTCCGCTACATTTGAATTTTTGAAATGGAATTTTTATTCTTAACTATTTATAATTAAATCAAATTAGAATAAAAAGATTAATTTTTTCATGCTTTCAAAAATGATTTGATTATCCTATAATTTAAACCAATTAAAATGAAATCATAATGAAAAATGATATATACATAACCTAAAAAACCAAATAGTACGCGCGCAGCGCGTTTGGATTTTGGTAGTTATACTAAAATAAAACGTTATGAATTAAATCTAGGAGCCCAAATCACATTTAATGGTAAATCAAATTACCATTAATTCCAATTCTATTTTATAAAAAAATAGAATACATCTCAGGATATGGTTCTCTCCAAACTAATGTACAAATGGAAATGGTTAAGATTTCCTTCAAAACTAGACTTTTCGGTGTTACTTCCACTGTGCCCCTGCAAACGTGTATGTGCCTGTGTGTGGGTGTGTGTGTGCGTGTGTGTGTGTGTGTGTGAGTGTGAAATTAATCCAGGGAGAAAAAAAAATAATTCAAGAAACCTAATAGATTTTGTACTAAAAAATAGTTGAATAATGAAAAAATCAATTTTATTTTTCTCCTAAAAACTATTAGGTTTGCAGGAAAAATGTATGCTACCTTTTTTGGTTTTGTTTTAGCTCAGCTGAAATCATCAGTCAATATTTTTTTTATTGCTGTGGCCCTTTTAAAAAGCTGAAATTTTAAGGAGGAACAACAAAAGGAAGAGAATACAAAGCTTTTTTGTCCTCAGGCCGCAAAATGACTTTTCGCGGCCCGTATAGAGGCCGCAAAATACTCAATGTAAGATAATCTAATACATTTAGAATTTCGCGACTTCCATACGGGACGCGTAAATTCATTTTGCCGCTTCGGACAAAAAAATAGTATATGCTACCACGGACGCATAATGTAACATTCCGAGAATGATACATTTTGCGTCCTTGGTGCATAATGTACTATTCTATTCCTATTATCGTGCCCCTGTAAAACTTCAACTTTCAAAGTAAAAGACATAGAGAAATAAAAAAATACTGCCAGATTCTACACAAAAAGAGAACAGGTAAAATTACCTATTATTTTTTTCTGTAAACCTAATAGTTTTTCAATTATAATATAGTTCAATATTGAAAAAGTCTATTTAATATTCGCTTCTAAAACTATTAGTCTTGCAGAAAAAATCATTCATATCTTTATTGGTTTTTTTTTTTTGTTCGGAATCAGCCGGTATTCTTTTTAATTCTGTGGGCCTCTCTTACTTGAAATTTTGGGAAGGAACAGCGAAAGGAAAAGAATCAAAAAATTTCTTTTTCCTTTATCGTTCGCCCCCCAAAATTTCAACTTTTAAAGTAAAAAAATATACTGGCTGATTCTATACAAAAAGGAAACAGAAAAGCTATCCAAGATTTTTTTCTGTAAGCTCAGTATGGTTTTTGAATTAAAAAATAGTTCAAGATTGAAATAGTAAAAATTTCTTTTCTACAAATTCAACTAAATAAGGGAGTAGATAAGCTATACCGATTCTGGACCATTTCAGGTCGTGACCTGTTGGTCTAGAATCGGTATAGCTTTTTTGGGCCCCCCCCCCCCTTCCCCCCTCCCCTCCCCCGCTATTGCACGGGCGTCAATAACCCAAACAGGTCGTGACCTGTTGGTCTAGAATCGGTATAGGGTTTTGGGTCACCTGCACGATGACCCAATAACCCAAACAAGACCTATTGGTCCAGAATTGGTAGGCCGGTTCCGGCTCACCCGCGCGCCAACGAGTTGAGCCAGAACCGGCCTACCGATTCTAGACCAGGTCTTGCCCGTTCTAGACCAGCCGCAAAGTCAGAGCTTGCCCTGGGGGAGCGAGCCGCCGGCAGCGAGCGGCCAGCGACAGCCTGCTGCGCACGGGCAACGGTAGCGGTCGGCGGCGGGCGGCCAGCGGTCGGCGGCCTGCTGCTTGTCAGCTGTTGCTCTCGGCCAGCGGTTCTTATCGACTATAACCATTAAAAACTATTATGCAACCATTTAAAACTTTTTATAACCCTTTTGCTCGGGCAAAGAATACGTGTTTGTGGAAATTTTTTCTGAATATTTTTTCCACTGCGACTGTTTTGAATCGTTTTGTATGAGTCGCTGTTGCTCGGGAGCAACGGTCGAGCTGTTGGTTTGACCCATTATGAGGGAATGAAAGTCTCTAACGACTGCAACATGCTTATATAAGACCTCGATTGCTTGCGAGCGCCATCTACTGAATAAAAAAATTTTTTAAGGGGATAGGAGCCCCACCTCGCTCCTATCCTGTGAGGTTCTACCTGTTTATCAACCCCTCCATTGCCCTTAAAAATTTTTTATTCTTCATCAATATCTTCCCATTCCATGATGTCTTCCCACTCCATGTTTGAATCGTTGAGGTAAAATTGCTTCATGCGCTTTACGTTGTACAGGGCACAAGTAGTTTTGCACGCTCCATTGTGGTTAGTACATATAGTCACTGATCTTGGATAGTCGAAAGATGGATAGTTCATTTCATTGATATCGATAACATTAAAATTAAAACGCTCTAACCACAACTTTTTTATCTCACCAATCACGAAAATTCGGTTAGCATCTTTGAATGCATCTTGAAGAATTTTTCCAATTTCAGTATAATCGTAATCACCGTCATTCCACGATAGTCCATGATAGCAAAGTTCTAACCACAAATTTTCACGTTTGTACTTGTCTGTTAGTCTTCGCCAAGGAAATGGTGGCTTGAAGAGGTGCACTACTGGCTCATCGTCATCGTTGAGAGACACGAAAGCCAACTCTTTCAGAATGAAATCATTGCAGGGCTTTTTAAAGCCCTGCATATCCACTGCGTAGTCCATGGCGTCGAATGACGAGGAGCCAGAGGCTCACTCAGCTTATATACTCCTTAAAGTTTCTGCACGTCGCCGCTTACGGGATTATATTGAACTATGCGATCGTGTAAGATTAAGCAGTAGGCTGAAGTTCCAGCCGGAAAATTTTCCTTTGCTTCAAATTCCAGACGAATGTCTACAGGGGCGCTCTTTAAGGATTCGTTTTGTGTTGAACAGTCTATCACTATTAGGGGTATGTAAGTGAGATATTGCGACTTTTTCAACATAGGTTCTGGATCTTTGCCATAGTATGAATTTTGAAAATTAGCGTACATATCGTAGAGCATGGCGAATTGATTACGATTCACATCGGGGTTAAGATTACCATACGGATATGACTGAGAATTGAGAAAGAGTTTTACATTTGTAAGATTGCAATGATCAAACTGGCTAGCATTTGCAGCTCTTCGATCTTTTCGATTAGTTTGAAAACCTAAGATGACGAAGCGTGGTTTTTCAAGTTGATTTGACGTTTTTACAGTCCATACCTGTCCGACGTAATCGGCAGTAGTGGATACTCGTACAGTTCCCACATGCGAAAACTCATGGCAATGGGGCGATCTTTTCCTACGAAATCGAGTAAGCGAATTTTGTTAGAGTTCGATGCAACTACGTATGGCATAAGCCATTCGATTCTAGTTATTTCAACATTAAAGTCCTCGTAACCCTCTGCATTGTCTACTCTCATAGGTCTTTGTTTAACGGCGTTTAAGTCGTTTCTCGATCTCATGAGAACCAGTTCATGCTTTGCGTTTACTACAATTTTGCGATAGTCCTCTGCGAAGACAAAAATTAGACTCAATGGAATCGATACATTGAAGTAACCAGCATCATCGATTATCTTTTGTGTTTCTTCTACATCGATCCAGCCCGCATTTTCAATGATGAAACTCTGAGTGGGATTGAGTGATACCCAACCTTTCATAAGAGTGGTTAAACCAACATTTTTGCACTTGTCTATCTCAATAGCATTCAACTCATATCTGATTTCTTCAAATAAATGACAAATGGCATTATTCACAAGTTCTGTATTTTCAACGGGAGTATTATTAGTTTTAACCAATCGCCCGCAGATATGTAATGTACTGCGGGAAGGTAAGAGACATAAATCTTGATGTTGAATAGATATACGTATTTCATCACTGTTGTTGAATGTTGTTGTATACGGTTGGTGAGCGTGAACCTCATAGTGCGCTACGGATTCATCGAAAGTTACAGGTGTTTGTATGCTTAGAATTTCTTCCATTTCGTTGAAAGCAGCAAAAGATGATGCAAGTTATTTTCCACCAAGTACTACTTTTAATCCTAGACTTTTTAGTTTTTTTATGCTCTGACGTGTTAGCGTCTTCACAGTTCGTTGATGACTGATGCGCGTTGGGCATGTTTCTCTGCTTATATAGTTTTTGTTGTAAACGATTCCCATTATGATTGTCGAATATGCAACCTTATAGTTATAAATTCTCCGCGGAAATTTACTAAATCTCCGTCTTGATCGATGATGCGTACTTGTAAATGATCTATACGCTTTACGGCAATCGGAAGGTAAATAACGTGTGAGGGAACTTCGATGATTTTATACCCTGGAGGTACTGCAGGAAAAAACTCGTGTATCGTGTGTACTTTTTTATCGTTTATATATGCTCCCGAAGTTATATTACACTCGACTCTCAAAGCGTTGATTTTGAGAATTGTAACAGGTAAGTCAGAATTATGAACAACGTTCGGTTCGAGAACACGTCTGGTGAAGCCCAGTAGACGACCGAGAGAATTTTCAGGTCGAAAATCTATAGGCTGACTGCACTTGATTGTACAGCGAAGAGTATTATTATTTGGTTTTAAATTGAAAGTAATGTCGTTGTGCGCTAATTTTTTACGAAGAAATTTGTCAATATCCTCAATTTCGTAACTTCCAACTGGAAGAAGGACAACGTTTTCACCTACGTAAAACTTATTATTGTTACTGTCTATATTGGGGATTGAGTTAAATGTTAAAAGTTCAACAAGTCCTAAAACGTAATTTTTATTTGGCGATAACTCGATTGGTGGAAAATACTGTGCTTCTAGTGTAGAAGATGTAGCTGAAAGTGTCAGAGTTAATGAACCTTCCATGACAGTTTAAATCAGAATGACTCAATGTTTCCCCCGCCTCTCCTTATATAGCCCCGCACAAGAATTTTAGACATAGATGTCCGCAATTGTATGTGTCAAAATCTTGATATCTTTCATGATTATATTTAACTTCGTCAACTCTGAGGTATAATATTAAACCTAAGGGTGGTCGGAGATCGCCAAAACTATCGAAATATATAACATTTTTGCCTCTTTTTCTATATGCAAACCAGTGTGTGCCGGGGCCGCTAGCATCATCTAGATTAACTATAGCGGATTCACTATAGTGCGGTCCAGAAGTTGGCATTGCATTTCTCATAAATACTCCTCGAAAATTAGTTATTTTTAAAAGTTTTGCATATTTTAATATGTCAGCATCGGTAAGCGCACGCTGCGGTAATTTCATGAACTTTTTTTTTTTTTAAATGGAGACCTAACCCTACTTTGTGTGGTTTAAGATATAAGCCATTGCCCAACGATACACTTTCCATAGTTTTGTTGTGTCTTTTATTTTCTTCCAACTGCTCCTTAGCAGCTTTTGCGTCATTTACGGCTTTTACTATTCCAGCAGCACCACCAGCTAGAGCGCCAGTGGCACTCAAACCTGCAAAAAGAGGTATGAGAAATGGCAATACCCCTCCTGTTTTCGTGGGGACTGGTAAAATACGTGGAATTTTAATATTCTTTTTGCCTCCAGCTTCTTTAACAGCGCTCCGTGCTTTTTTCAAAGCTGATCGTATGCCTATTAGAGCGCAGTTACTTGACGGTGATTTAAAGGCACCAGCTTTGATAATTTTTTTCAAGGGAACTTGGCTTCTCTTCTTTAAGCCCATTCCTAATTTTTTAGCGTTCTTTCGCTTTTTACTTTTCTTCTTCAAACCCATTCCAAATTTAGATTTTAATTTCATAGTATTAGTTATAGCGTATGCAGCCGCTTTTTCGCCAAAATTAGCGTCATTTGATTTAACGCGATTCCAAGCTTTTTCAGCTAAAATTTTATCTGCGACGTTTCTCGCTTGAACGTTTTCACGATTTTTAGAATAAGCTATATCGTGCTCTTTACAAGCAGCGTCAAGAGGATTAATTCCAAGATCTCCTCGAGCTAAATGTTTTGTCAACTTTGTTCCTGGACCGCAGTACTGATAACCAGGTATGTGAAGCTCAAATGGAAGTTTATTAATAATTTTATTAACTAATCCGCGTCCGCGTTTGTGAATGATCATCACTCTTCAAAGGTCAACGGGCAACTGATGGTGAAAGCTATATAAGACCGCTATTTATACTCATAGCAATCAGTTGTGATTTGATTTTCATAGAGTAAAGATCATGAACTTCAAAGAGCAGTCGGTCAAGCTACCAATAGAAAATTTTGATGTACTTGTAGAGCATGATAAACGAGAAAAACGGCACGGTGATCTACTTCCTGATAGTATACGAGCCGTCTTCTGCGGCCCGTCAAACTGCGGAAAAACAAATAGTTTACTTGCTCTCATAACACACCCTAATGGCGTTAGATTTGAAAACGTATACGTCTACTCAAAGTCTCTCAATCAACCAAAATATAAATTTTTAAATGAAATCTTAGAACCTATAGAAGGTGTACAATATTTTCCATTCAGCGAGCACGATGCAGTTGTCGATCCTGACCACGCGCTTCCGAATTCTATCATGATATTTGATGATATTGCTTGCGAAAAACAGGATAATGTTAGAGCCTTCTTTTGCATGGGCAGACATAAAAAGGTTGATTGTTTTTATCTATGTCAAACTTATGCTCATGTCCCCAAACATCTTGTCAGAGATAATGTGAACTTACTTGCTATTTTTCGACAAGATGAAGTAAATCTTAAGCATATCTATGACGATCACGTTAATACCGATATGACTTATATACATTTTAAAGAATTGTGCTCCAAGTGTTGGAGAGATGATAAGCACGGTTTTCTAGTCATCGATAAAGATCGAGGAATAAATGACGGCAGATTTCGTAAGGGCTTTGATAATTTTGCTATAAATATAGCATGCATATAGGTAACAATCAGCAGTTTCAGACTGAACGTTGAAACGACAACATGGCTGACTTTCAACGAGAAAAAAACGTGCTTCATCAACTTGTTAAGGCACGAGATGCGATTAAACGCAAATATAGAATATTAAAATTTGGAAAAGACAAGACAGAAAAGATTTTAAGTGAAACTTTTAAACCAATAGTAGATCCGCTTCAAAAACTTGTAGCTCAGAAAAATATTGAACAAAGTAGTGTTAAACATAATACAGTCGAACAAAGTTTGGAGAATGACAAAAAGAACGAAAGTTCTGACAGTGAGTTTAATGATACTCTACAGAACGTCCATGACACATCTTTCAAAACAGCAGGTAGCGATAATGATACTGATGACTCTGATTTGTACGTCAAGGCCCTCAAGCTTAATCAGCCTCAGTATCTTGACAAAATTTATGGAGTACGAAATGAAAACGGCAAATTTTTTATTGGTAATTTACCGATTAGTTTTCATAATAATAAAATTAAAATTAACGGAGTAGCATATCCGAAAACTACAGGATTACTCGAGTTACTCATAGCGAAACAACCAAATAAAAATAATATAAGTTCAGATGATTTAAAAAATTATCGCAAAATTTTAAAACTATCGTCTGCTCATAAAACGCGATATGACAAGAACGAAAAGATTCGTTTTCATAATAGTAATAAATTTAATAATTTTATTGCTCCAATGTTCAAAATTACCTCGAAAACCGGAGAATCGATTAAAGGTGGTTCATTATCTCGTTATAAAATTGCGAAAAAACGTACTGCTTTAGACTATGTGTACTGGGACGATCCAAACGAGCTCGTTGACCGGCTTCACTTGCTAGTGGCTGAAAGGTCTGCCGGAAATCCAAGTCATGTAAACGAGATACACTCTATAATCGAAGAACTTCGCGAAGCAGGCTATATATATTAAGTGCACACGAATAAACGAATCATTCTCAAAATGAGCGTCGACGTGTTTGGACGTAATCTTGGAAAAACCGAAGGCAGTCGAGGGCCGCCTGGCGTTGGCTTTAAAGTCACGTCTGACGGTCACTACGACATGGAAAATAAAAAATTATGCAATATTGCCGAACCTCAACAGCCGAGCGATGCTGTAAACTTAGAGTCTACGAAATATTATTCAAATAGAAATTCGAGGAATTATTGATATAACTACAAGACTTAGAACTAGGCTAGATGATTTGAATATAATAGTTGATAATCATAGAGATGAACTTGATGCCCAGAAATCTCAAATAAAAGCTGACGTTTTGACTATAAAAGAGAGTTTGGCACAGGTATTCAATCAGTAATTCCAAAAACATGGAACACGAAAGACTAGTTGAAGAACTACATAAACCTGCAAGGTGTAACTATACACGTCGACACTTTGACGTACGTGGTTTGGATGAAACTTGGCAAGCAGATCTTGTCGAAATGATTCCTTACGCTCGAGATAATAAGAGCTATAGATACTTGCTCACTATAATAGATATTTTCTCCAAATATGCATGGGCTGTTCCTGTAAAGAGAAAAACAGGTAAAGATGTCTCAGAAGCTATGAAATCCGTGCTTATTAAAGGCAGAGTCCCGAAAAATCTCCATACCGACAGAGGCAAAGAATTTTATAACACAGATTTTCAAAAGCTTATGAAAACACACAAAATAAAGTTATACTCAACCTATAGCAATCTAAAAGCAGCGATATGTGAACGCTTCAATCGCACGCTAAAAAGTGCTATGTGGAAAAAATTCAGTTTGAGAGGCAACTACAAGTGGCTAGATATTTTATCAGATTTACTTACCATATACAATAATCGTAAACATCGTACTATCGATGTAAAACCTAAAGATGTAACATCCAGTAACGAAGCAGACATACTGCGGAAATTTACTCGTAAAATAGCTAAGAAGATTAAGCCAAAATTTAAAATTGGTGACAAAGTTCGCGTGAGCAAGGCTAAAGCAGTATTTGATAAAGGATATACTCCCAATTGGTCTACAGAGATATTTACAATTGTACGTGTAGCAGCTACAAATCCTCCGACTTACCATCTGAAGGACTATCAAGATCAGCCCGTCTCAGGTGGCTTCTACGAGCAAGAACTACTCAAAGCCAAGTATCCAGATATTTATCTTGTTGAAAAAGTAATTAAGAAAAAAGGAAGTAAAATTTTTGTAAAATGGCTTGGCTTTGATAATTCACATAATAGTTGGATTGAGAAAAAAGATATGTAAACATATAGAATTGATAAATAAAAACAAATTTTTTTCAAGTTAAACAAAGAGTTGTTTATTAATAAATTAAAAAAATATGTACATTTGAACATTATATTTTCGTAATACTTAACTATATTTTTTCACGATACTTTAAAATTACAATACTTAATTATATATTTTCGCAATACTTAACTATTTTACAATATATATTTTTTCATAAATACTTAAACATTTCGCAATACTTAAAGGTTAACTATATATATTCACATTACTTAAAAATTATTTGCCGCTAAATTCTACACTCGAACCACCGTGATATTTTATAAATAGTTCGCACTTATTCGCGGCGTCCTGGAGTTTCAAGTAAAACTCTTCATCTTGTTGAAGAGCCTCCGATACTCTCTTTGGCATAAACACGTCGAACTCACTCTCCAGTTCAGCCACAACTTTTTTTCCATACTTGGTAGTCACGTCCTTCAGACTTGTCCCCATGTACAGCTGGCCCTTGGTCAGATCGACCAGTCTTTTTATGGGAAGGAATCCTCCACGCGCAATACCGTTTAATTTTGAAAAATCCATCTGTAACAGAAAGTTTTGTAAATGATTCGTTTTTTTTAATAGAAGAAAAAAAATTACTTTAAGAAAATACAAACCTTAGATTTCTCTCCTTTTCTTAATAATACTTTCAGTATTTTCCTCACAAGGTCTTTTTAAGACGAGGAGCGAAGCTGCAGGAAGCGGCTGCGAGACAGCAAGAAACGGCCGTGAGACAGCGAGAAGCGGCTGCGCAACTGAAGTAATCTGCTGCCAGACTGCAGGAGGCGAGGGTGAGATCTTCTGGTACTGCTGCTGCTGAAGAGAGTCGACTGTTCGAATGAGCTCCTGCTCCAGCACCGCCTCATTATATAGGAGCTCTTCTGCGGCGTTCGGCGGCTCGTGTTCCCCCTCTCCAGCAGCTTCGTTCTCATTGGCCCGCTCTTCCCCACCACTCCTGCCCTATAGTGGCCCCAGGGCAGTGTATCGGTGGTTCCGGGCTGCAGGCAGCGTTTGTCGTCATGTGCACTGAGAGCAATTTTCCTCTCTTTCTCAGTGTTGATGTTGTGACGACGAGACCTGATGTTTCTTTGCTCCCGAGTGACGATGACGTTCTCACGGAGACACTTCATGTAGTCGTCAGGGGTGATGGTCAGTTTGACTACAGAAGTTTTCACTCCTTTGGCCTTCTTGATGGGCTTTTGATTCTGTACTTTCACGCTGTACATTTTACTCCGCAGCCCGATGAATTCCAGCATGATCTCGCCGTTGCACTGGTCCTTCATCAAGCCGACGATTTTCTTATTGGCACGAGGCATGTTGAACGGATTGGTTACAGGATAGTCTGATGTGTCGAACTCGTGAATGTCTCGTCGCATCACGTCGTACACGTTAACACCTGTAACCTCATATATCAGACTATCCGTATCGGTGTATAGCAGCTTGCCTCTGTCTCCTACACGATCTCGCATATAGTCGTAGTGGAACCTGTACACGAGTGTTTTTGAAAGGTCCAAAACTGACAATCCAATGTAGATGGGCTTTCTTATGCAGATCTCCGTTCGCAACAGCTGCACAGCGACGAGGTTTTCGTCAAAAATGTCAGAGCTGTGAAAATTGGGCCGTGCGATGAGTGCCTCGGCTCCATAGCGGCCTTTCCATTTATTGACTAGCTTCACGTCAACGCGTTTCCTCTCGTTTTCCATCGTTTTGCCATACACAGCGTTGTTAAAAAGTTTGAACAGCATTTTTTCAAACTCGTTCTTGGCTTCCTTCCTTTTTGCGCTGTTCAAATCGATGTACTTTTTAAGCCAAGGACTTTGTTGGAATTGTATGGCACGATGGACATTGACGAGAACTAGGCCATGCTTCAAAGCCTGTTTAAGTGCTCGATAGTGTAGCACGTAACGAGTTTTGTCGTGAAGCGTCGTCATAAGTTTATGCTGTTTCGAGCCAGGAGGCGCCATGTGTTCGGCACAGAACGGCAGATCTTTATGCGAATCATGCAGTGACTCGGGATACTTCAGGTCCACTTCAACAAAGTATCCAAAGTCGCAATCATCGGGGATGTCGAAGAAGTTTGGTTCGTTGACATTCTGCACCCACTTGAAGCCACCATAGGGTAAGGGCTCAGTCATTGCCCAACCGTACAGATTATTGACGTCAAAATACATCAAATATTTTTCGTCCTCGTTAGCGTTGTAACCATCGTTCATGTACGGGTTGTTCGGTTTTGCATAGCGATTGCGACATTGACTGATTCCGCCCCGTATGCCGCGCTCGATGAACAGCAACATGTCCACATCGGTAAGAAGCTCAAGTTTGATCTGTAAAAAAGAAATATTTGAAATGCGAATTTTTAATTAAATTTAAGTGAATATATTACCTGTGTATTTTTGAGCATGGCATCCCAAGTCAATCCAGGTGTTGTGTAATAATGGGCAGGATCCAACTCATAAGCCTCAAGACAATTATTTCTGAAATTTTCAAAAACTTCGGCCAATAGTATAACATCTGTCTTGAGATATAAGTCAGAGTACTGCCCAAGATCTTGTATGCTGAAACTCTCCCAAACGTTCTGTGCATGCTCATAATCCTCATCGCTGATATGAGCGTTATATAAGCTGCTGAAGAAGTCATCTTTTGAAGGGAGATTTGGCTCGTTTAGCTTTTCAAACGATGAAACGTAGTCGTATGGGAAAACTCCTTTTCTTTTCAAAAGTGAAATTTGTTCATCGCATAGACCATCTTCTTTGAACATACGCTCCAAAGTATTCAGTTTCTCCAAATATGATGCCAACTTGTCGAGTGATGAAGCCATGAACTTGAACGAGTCGATGAATCGCAGGTTTATGTCTGTACCTTCCACAAACTTTGTAAAAGATATGTATTTCTCTTTTGTTTGTGGAAGTAGCGAAACTCGTCCTGGAAAGCACGTTGCAATTTCTCTAATAAAGAGATGAGAATCGTATCCGCTCAAGTTGTGAAAAACTATGGGGATCGTTCTCGAGTCTTGGAAGCCAAGGTTACATTTGTTATGTGCTGGCCCACGGTATCTGTAATAATTATAATTTTTAGTTGAGAGAGAGAGAGAGAGAGAGAAAGACTAAGAAAAAAAAATTACTCACTTTCCCGTAAAATGACAATGATCGTGTACTCGCTTGTCATCCTTAGTAAATGGCTTCTCGCAAATGTGGCATAGCCGTGCTCCGTCAAACATAATTTTTTCAAGCGATGTTAGATTATTCATCGGCTTTGGATGTTTGTATGAGTCATCCAACTTTGCAGCCAGTGAGTGGAGACTCTGTACAAACCATTTAGCTGGAGATTCGGCTTGTTCGTCCTCTTGTCTATAACTTTTATATTCCGAGAGAGAGTCATCGTAACTACACTTAATAAAGTAGCCCACACTGAATGGCACGTGATGCTGGTAAGCTCGTTCATCGTCAATCACAGGTTTGAATATACACTCAAAGTCAGCGTATATTACGAACGGCACACGATTTTTAAAACCAAAGTTTGTAAACTCTAAAGTATTGTTTTTCACAGATGGAAGAGTAATTTTACACTAATTCATTGTTTCACAGTCAATCACATGTTTCATCAAGTTTTCTTCCGTTCGAAAATAATGCAGACATCGATCACAGATGAAAGTTTTATGACCGTAAGATGATAGCTGTTTACTACATAATCGTGATAAATTTTTTATCCATACGTAGTGGAATTTAAATTCAATATCATCGAGAGACGAGCCATCTTCATCCTCGTCAACATAATTATTTTCAATTAGAAGTACATTGACGTGCTTTTCTTTTTTGTCTGATGTTAAGTGTCGCGGTAAGACGTCAAACACTTTTCCTTTTTTCTTCAAATAATACACATTCACTGAAACGTCATTTTGTTTCTCAAACTTACTAACTTTTCGAGGATCAACGGGAAAATCGATTCCCTTAAAGTTGAGATCGTTTTTATGTGATACATAATTCGTCACTCGATTGGCATGTGTCTTAGCAGGGTGTAGTGCCGATAGAATGGCCCATTTAAAACATTCATCATCTTGATTTTCTACATTTATACAGGCCTTCTTGTTCTTGATGAATGACGGCAAATCAATGTACGAGCTTCCTCTCATCGGATTAAATTTGTAAATATTAACAACTAAATTTAAGATTGATTTGAGCGTCCAGCCCGATTCGCGCTCTTGAAACTCCTCCATATCCGTGTCGATGGGATTGTGCACGTTCATCACAAACCACTCGTTCAAGTCCGTAGTCGAATATATCGGAGCTGTTTTAGTGTTGAAATATTTTATTTCGATTGTCTCTTCACCATTTTTAACTATCGCGTACTCGGCTGCTAACACTGTATTCACTTTCAAAGGTTCTTTAAGAATTTCACGCACTTTTTCAATAAATTCTTGCTTAGCGTCTTTCATAAACTTTAATAAATCAAGATGTCTCCGGTTTGTAATGACACCCGTCTTTATTCTGTTCTCGAAAGCTGAGTCGACATCATCCCAGCTTACCCAGGGGCCATTTTCACTCGCTTGTAGTCCAGCACCCACTCGATGTTCACTCAACAAGCGTAGAACACTTTTTAGAAGCGCGATCGCAGCTTGCAGTTTTTGCCTATCGGCCACTGTTAAGTCCGTCACCTCGGACCTGCGCTGAGCCAATTTTTCAGCTTCCACTAGAGCTCTGCGGCCAAGCGCAATCCAATTATTCACATCATCTTGGTCAGCCGCACCACTTAAAGCAAGCCGATACGATTTACATAGCACAAGAGCTGTATTTTTAAAATATTGAGGCATCTTGAGCCACTGACCGCGCGAGGCAGTCGAATGACTTTCTGCCGCACGCACACCCCCTTTATCTAAAAAATTCGCGAAAAGAGATCGATTCTGATTGGTTGTTGGTGTCGTGGTGGGGGTAAAAATAACGCGATTGGTTAAACAAAATAGGAATGATGAGTATAAAATACCAACAAGACGCTAAGAAACCTCATTCGCTCCTTGGCTCTCGATCGAGAACAGTCACCACAGCAAGATGAAGTATATTGTTGATGTGCAAGGTTTCAAAATTACCTTGAATGAATTCGTCTTCAAGGAAGTAGCCATTGTCCCTCTCGAGGAAGATCCTACGCCATCGGTTTTTCTATTTAAACCGCCATATGCATGGGACAAATTGTTGGAGAAAAATAAGTCAGAAAATCGCTGGCTTGAACAAAATTTCCACGGAATTATGTGGAGAGTTTATCCCATACGATGAACTAAAAAACACTCTAAATGGTGTACTCTTCGGAGCAGAGATTTACGTAAAGGGTCTGGAGAAAAGTAAATGGTTGAAGAGATTTTTCCCCGACAAGTAAGCTATTTTTGTTATAAAATTATTTTCATAAAAAAAGTTTTCTCATAATATTTTCTTAATTTTCAGATTAGTTAATAATATCGAGGAGATGGGATGTCCATCATTGAAAAGTCTACCTGCAGAATCAGTCTCATGTACCAACCATACTGCCTGTAACTTTCCAGTATGCGCACTTCGAAACGCGCTGGTTATAAAAAGATGGATGCTCGAGCAGCAGCATATCAAAAACATGAAAAAAATGACAGAATCCTTTCATTTCATGTACATTTGAATTTTATTATAAGTTAATAAATGTATATTTTTTAAAAATTTGAGTTCATCTTCTTTATATATATATATATATATATATATATATATATATATATATATATATATATATATATATATATATATATATAAAATAATAATAATAATAATAATATTCAATGAATGTTTGTTTATATGTTAGGAAATATTTGTGGCCCTGAGAAGGGCCGATTGATTTAGTCCTGAAAAGGACTGTTTAAATTGTAAAATTAAGTCGCCTACGAGCCCTTGGAGATGGTTTATCGCTGCTGTCATCGTCTCGAGGTCGTTTCACTGGCATCTTCAGCGGAGACAACGCCCCCGAGGAGTCGATTACTTCGTGCTTCTCCATGAACCCCGGAGAAAAACACGAAGGCACGGGCGAGAGCGATGACGGCGGCGACAGCGGTGGCAACACGAGCAGCGGGCATTGCGGCGATTGACGGGCAAACACTTCCGACGACTCTGGTATCCGTTGTGGTGTGAACCACGATGATGATGGTTGTGGAGATGTAATTGGTGAGGACGTAGCCAGCGGTGGCGATACCACCGCTGACAGCACACCGTCGCTATCCATCATCAAGTCGGAAGTCCAACTAAAATCGTCGTCAGCCCACTGCATCTCGTTGAGGTTGCTACTTAGCATTGATGAGTTTCCGCTCTCCATGTTTCGATGCGAATGAGACAAGAGAGTCAAACGCATCTGCTTTTATAATCAAAGCGCGGACCGAGACGCCACCGCTGCAATGGTGGGGGGTTAAAGAATGCGAAAAGCATTCTTTATTTATGAAACGTATAAATAAGAAATTCAACGCGTATATTCTTTATTCTCGTTTTGACTTTGGAGTTATGAACATGATTAAATTTTGAATACAATTTTATTTTTTTATATAATTTTTTATGTAATTTTTTATTTAGTTACTTTAGTATACATATACTAAAAAAATCAATTTTAAAAATTCAAACAATTGATTTTAACGCGTTCTGTATGTAGACTAATCAAATAGCTACAGTCAACTAACGAATTATTTATTTTTCTGTTTTAAAATTATCATATTAATATCAATTAATTTTTATTTTAAATTATACCAAATGCAATGGAATGTTTAAAAAAATTTGTTCAGTATAATATTACGTTCATTATGAAAGAGCATGAATGTTAAAAAAATATTTAGAAAATTATTAAAAAATAATGATAGAATCATTTTAAAAATTTCTCATTTTACTATTTAGACATATATATATATATATATATAGAGAGAGAGAAAAAGAGTTTCAAGATTATATTTTTTTTTAATAAATTGTTTGTTGCTATGTTATATATATTTTATAGCTCTGGAAAGAGCTGATTACAATACAAAAATAAATATATTTTTAGCTCTGAAAAGAACTGATTACAATATATAAATAAATAAATAATTTGCATTTTCGTTCCAAATATATAGGGCCCTGAAAAGGGCCGATTGTGTGTGTGTGTCTGAGTATATATGTATATATGCGTGTGTATGTGTGTGTGTGTGTGTGTGTGTGTGTGTGTGTGTGTGTGTGTGTTTGGCCTTGAAAAAGGCAGATTAGGTGGAGTTTTGTGTCTTCATCATCTTGGGAGGAGGAGGTGATGGTGATCGCTCTCGAGATCGTTTGAGAGGTCGATAGGTGACCTCGCAAACGATCTGGACGTCATCCTCTTCATCGTCGTCGGTAACGATTATGAGTTCTGGCGTCGACTCATCCTCCACTAAAACCTCCATCACCGATGCGTCCGCTGCTGCTGCTTCCATCGCCGATGCTCGGCCTTCCCACTGAACATAGTCAGTGGGCACCGCGTGGTACATGCCATTTCCCTCGTACATCATGAGTGGTGGCGGTGATGAAAGAGGTGACGGTGGTTGGATTGGCGATGATGCCGTCAATCCCATCAACCACTCGTTGAAGTCCTCGACTGGACCCAGCACCGGCAGCTCGTCCAAGTCAAAGGCTTCGCAGCCCTTCAAAGCTGCTAGGCCATCGATGATGACTTGTTGTAAACCGTCGTCGTCCAGAAGGTCTTGAACAAAATCTGCGGCTGTTGATTCGTCCATTGCGCGGACTAAATTTCCTTCTTCCTGACTGGAGTTCATTGCTCGAACTGATACCGAACGGGGAAAAGCACGCTACTTTTATTCCCTTCCCCGGAGCTGCTCCGCGCCAATCAGCGGCCGCGAGCGCTTCTAGTCGCGCGACGTAGAGCGCGCCGGCAATCCTCAACTTTACGGCGCTTAAGACGAAAAAGTCGTCTAATGCCCTGTACTAGTATCAGCGACCGCTCTCGAGTGCCGCGGAGAGGGGGGGCACGCGCGAAGGCGAAAAAGTCAGTTCGCGCTCGGCTGCCGCGCGAGCAGAAGCTCTCATACACGCGAGACGTATATGTGCTGCGTGGTGAGGGGGGGGGGGGGAGCAAGCGCGCATACGAGCGAAAATTCATTTCGCGCTCGGCCCCCGTGTAAGCAGGAGCTCCCATACGCGACGCTGTAGTAGCGCTGCGATAGTCGTGTGACCAGTGACAACTCTCTCTCTCGCCGGCTGCAGAGGACAAGGAGAAGGAGGAGGCGCAGCAACGACGACGACGACGAGGTGCAACCAGCGACCGCGAGGCGCAGCAACGACAACGAGGTGCGGAGTCGTGCCGAGAGCAAGAGCTCTCTCTCTCGACGGCTGGAGAGGACGACGAGGAGGAGGAGGCGCAGCAACGACGACGACGACGAAGTGCAACCGACGACCGCGAGGCGCAGCAACGACGACGAGGTACGGAGACGTGCCGAGATCAAGAGCTCTCTCTCGATGGCTGCAGAGGATGATGAAGAGGAGGAGGCGCAGCAACGGTGAGTAGTTTCATCTCTCTCTTTTTGCACATCTTTTCGCGTCTCTCTCTCTCTCTCTCTCTCTCTCTCTCTCTCCGCACATATTTTTCGCGGGTGAACGTTTCTTCGACGTCGGGGCTACGTTCTCTCTCTCTCTTTGCACATCTTTTTCGCGTGTGGCCGTTTCTTCAATGTCGGGTGACGCGTCCCTCTCTTTCTCTTTCTCCGCACATCTTTTTCGCGGGTGAACGTTTCTTCGACGTCGGGGCTACGTTCTCTCTCTCTCTCTCTCTCTCTCTCTCTCTCTCTCTCTCTCTCTCTCTCTCTCTCTCTCTCTCTCTCTCTCTCTCTCTCTCTCTCTCTCTCTCTCTCTCTCTCTCTCTCTCTCTCTCTCTCTCTCTCTCTCTCTCTCTCTCCGCACATCTTTTTTCGCGTGTGAACGTTTCTTCGACGTCGGAGCTACGTTCTCGCGCGGGTAAACGTTTCTTCGACGTCGGGGTTACGTTCTCGCGCTTGTGAACGTGTCTTCGACGTCGAGGTTAAAGTTTCGCTCACGCGCTTCCTCGTCGATAACGATGTCGTGGTTAGTTTCTCGCGCGTGTGCTTCCTCATTTCTTTCCCTCTCTCACGTGTAGACGTTATTTCATGCTTTTGTGTGTTTTTTCAGTTTCGCGCGTGTGAACGTTTCCTCGACGTCGAGGTTAAAGTTTCGCTCGCGCGCTTCCTCGTCGATGACGATGTCGCGGTTAGTTTCTCGCGCGCGTGTGCTTCCTCATTTCTTTCCCTCTCTCACGTGTAGACGTTATTTCATGCTTTTGTGTGTTTTTTCAGATGTAAGAAGGCCAGCCTTTCATTAACCTAGGGACGCCCGGCCAAGCTATCTTTCTTTAGTTAAGTATTACTTTATTTATATATTTGTAATAAACTGCTCTTTTCAGAGCAATTGGAACAAACGTTTATATTATATTTTTATATTTATATACATATGTTTGTAATAAACTGCTCTTTTCAGAGTAATTAGAACAAACGTTCATATTATGGCCGAATCCATCTCAAATCAGACAGCCCGCGTATGCCTATTTCACCTATCATGTTGAAATAAAAATATTTATGTTCTACTCGAAAAAATATTTTACACGTGTTTTTTTATTTTTTTGTTTCATCAAAATTTCATGCGTTCAGCGATGCCGAAAAATTCCGAGAAAATTCTTTCATTGAGAAAAAAAATTTTCAATGTGATTTTCAGACTGCTATTGTTTCAGCAGTTTTTCGAGCTTTTAAACGTGTAACACACAATTTCACTCAGTTTTGAGCCCTCTTTAACGGCCTTAATGTCATTTTCAAAAAAAATAAAAAATCCACGAGCTATGCACTTTTTACTGAAAAATTCATTTTTTAGGGAAGTGCCTTTTTCTCGAAAACCCCATGTTTTTTTTGCACAATTTTTGTTGTCGTGATAGAGGACGGTAATGCCTAGCTAGACGTATTTGTGAGATTCGGTACTTTTTCCCTGGGATAGCGATCACTAATGAGATAACAAACAAACAAATTTTTCACGCCTAATGCTTATATATAGTCAATGATATTAGAGTCAATGTAAAGGTATTTGTCTTTGTGTGTATGTAATATACAGGTACACATAACTATGTATTTATTTGTTATTTGCGTCTTTTTGATTTTTTATTTTTATACCTTTTTTTCATTTGTATACCTATTTTACTACCTTTGTTTTTCTGCTTCATTGTTCTTAATTCAGTAAGCGGACGATCAGCGGTCTTTGCTGTCAAACAATGTATTTTATCGTCACATGTTTTTTTAACCCATATATGAGTTTTTTGAATTCCAGGATACTTTGGAGTTGTAAGCCAATCAATATTTTTTTTCTTTTCTGAATTGTTCTATTTCAGCATCTTGTAAATGTATTATTTTAATAGCATCAGTATATTTTTGAACATGTATTGCAAAATCATTTGCGTTTTGAATAGCTTCTTCAAGGGGCTCTCGAAGATTATGCGAAGTAGCATAATGCTTTATAAGTCCACCCACACCATCTACAGCTCCTTTGCCGTGCCCAGTAGCAGAGAACAACCATTTTATATCACACGGTGCTCGTTTTAGTTCATCTAATTGAAAGCGATTTTTAAAGTGACTCGCAGCGCCGTCTGATACGATGGTAATTTTTTTAATTGAATCACAACAATTTTCTTTCAAGAATTTTATAATTTTTTGTACTGCTAGCAAAGCATACGCTGTATCATGTTTTCGGTCATCACTTATAACTGCGAAACTTTGTGTCGAATCCCCTTGATAAGAGACTGCTGTGAAAATAGAAATTTGATCATTAACCCAATGATTTCCTTGAACAGCTTTATTATGAATCACAGCCCAGTTTTCAGCGAAGTCTATTTGAAGAACTAAATGATGTGAGTCTTTTTTAGCACTTTCTCTTTCTGTTTTTATAGCTTTGCGTTGTATATTTTTTACATACATGTGAGTACTAACCCTCATGGTCCAAACCGAAAGTTCATCTTTAAAAGCAGAAATTGATAGTGTCTTTTTAATCAGGTTTCCATTATCCCACAAAGCATATGTAATTTCTTCTGTGCCTTCTACATCTTGCAGTTTTAAAACATGAAACGTAATTCCCTTAATCCCTGGACATAGTTTACATTCTTGTAAATAACATAAATCAGATGGCTCAGAACACATTGTTGCATTTATTATTTGTGATCGACTTTCATCCAACTCTGTGACGTTACTCCCTCTAAAATTAATTAAACTCGTAAGAAATAAATCATAATTTGCGCAATAGATACAGAGACAAACTTCTTTGATGGGGCTAAGTAAGACATACTTTGGTCGCAAACTATAAAATTTCGATTTTCCAATTCTCAATTCTGGATAATCATTTTTAAATACTTTATACGTCTCTTTTAAACTTCGAGTAAGAAAACGCTTAACTTTTTTCTCTTTTTTATTGTTAACTTTAATTGTAACAACGTCACATTTATTAGGACTTTGTCTTGAACAATTAAAATCATCATTTAAATAATATTCCATAACAATTTTTTCCATGTTTTCATCAATCGGATGGCCTGAATATGCATCTGGTTCTGAATAAATTCCTTTTTCTTCTTAACAAGATTTCTCGATTTGTTGATCATATACATTGTTATTTCTGGAAATAAAGATAAAATTTCATGTTTTGTAAAGGATGAAGGTAGCAAAGTCAGAATTTTTATTTTTTCTGATACCGTAGAACACTTTTGCAAGGCTAGACCAAGATTTTGTATCCATTCTGTACAATGGCATACAGTTGATTCATTTGCTGTTATAGAAACGTCATAAACATTGTTCAACTTCACATCAAGGGTATTAGACAATGTTGAAAGTATTTTTTTTTTCTTCTTTGTTACGTAATTTTCAATTGATTTTTCATGTATAAGATTGTTTCTTTTAAGAGGCGATACAGAACCTAAGAAAGATGTACTTATTTCATTATTAAATTCTTCAATGCGTTCTGGAATACTTGGTAAAAAATCTTCATCTCTATCAACTACGTTATCGGTAACTTCATTATCCGTTATAAATTCATTGTCAGTACTACTCACCAATTCTAAAGCACGATTGTAACAATGTTGACACAGATATGTAGAAGGTGTCAAAGGTAAATGAGGATAGAGGTGCTTCAATGGATGAGCAAGATTCTCAAGTTGTTTTAAACGTACGGAACTAGATTTGTAAATAATTTGTTTGTGTTTGTCTAAAAAGTCTGCACATTTGATTCTCTCTGTTGAGTAATATTGAGACATCGTAGTTGAGTTGATAAGGTGTAAATATGTAATAATTTTCCAAAAGATGATGGTTTTAAATAAGACGAGATGTGTGATATATAGCAGAAACCGAACTTTTCTTTGTAAATGTTAAGTCAAACCATATCCATCTAGCGGACAAATGTACTAGTACATATACTCCTATAAGTAGGCGCACGTACATGTATATTACATACGCACAAAGATAAATACCTTTACATTGACTCTAATATCATTGACTATATATAAGCGTTAAGCGTGAAAAATTTGTTTGTGTGTTATCTCATTAGTGATCGCTATCCCAGGGAAAAAGTACCGAATCTCACAAATACGTCTAGCTAGGCATTACCGTCCTCTATCACGACAACAAAAATTGTGCAAAAAAAACATGGGGTTTTCGAGAAAAAGGCACTTCTCTAAAAAATGAATTTTTCAGTAAAAAGTGCATAGCTCGTGGATTTTTTATTTTTTTTGAAAATGACATTAAGGCCGTTAAAGAGGGCTCAAAACTGAGTGAAATTATGTGTTACACGTTTAAAAGCTTGAAAAACTGCTGAAACAATAGCAGTCTGAAAATCACATTGAAAATTTTTTTTCTCAATGAAAGAATTTTCTCGGAATTTTTCGGTATCGCTGAACGCATGAAATTTTGATGAAACAAAAAAATAAAAAAACACGTGTAAAATATTTTTTCGAGTAGAACATAAATATTTTTATTTCAACATGATAGGTGAAATAGGCATGCGCGGGCTGTCTGATTTGAGATGGATTCGGCCTTATATTTATATTGATATATTTATATTTATATTTTATATATATATATATTTGTAATAAACTGCTCTTTTCAGTGCAATTGGAACAAACGTTCATATTATATTTTTATATTTATATATTTGTAATAAACTGCTCTTTTCAGAGCAATTGGAACATACGTCCATATATTTTTATATTTATATACATATATTTGTAATAAACTGCTCTTTTCAGAGCAATTGGAACAAACGTTCATATTATATTTGTATATTTGAATTAAAACTGCTCTTTTCAGAGCATTTAAACTACTTGTAGGGCACAGTTTCTTTCTCTCTCTCTCCATCTCGCTCTGTACTGATAAATTTTTAATTTTCAGACAACGTGGAAGCCATCGCCGCTGGACTACTGCGATGATGACGCACTGCGTGACGAGAATGCCAGGCACTGGACTTTGAAAGGTTAGTATTCTTTCGTGCGTTTTTTATATATAATAATATGGGTTGGGATTTTTGCGTGTCCACGTCACAGTGACGTGTGCGCACGCATAAATCATAATAAATATTAATTTTTTTATGTTTTCAGTTGGCAGTTCGACGCGCGCACGTAGATTAAAATAAATATTAATTTTTGAAATTTTTCAGAGAACAACGAGGAAGCCCTCGCCGATGGAGAGCACTTCGACCTCGTCATGTGCCCAGCAGCTCGTCGCATGCGTGTCCAATTTGGGTAAGTATGAAAATTTTAGCATGCAAGCTGACAAGCAGCAGGCCGCCCACCGTCGACCGCTAGCCGCCCGCCGCTGGCTGCTCCCGCTGCCCGTTGGCCGCAAGCTGCCGCGCCGCTCGCCGATGGCCGTTCGCTGCCATCGGTACCTTCCCCAACCCTACAGCGACGGCTGGCCTAGAACCGGGCAAGACCTGACATGATTTAGAATCGGTAGGCCGGTTCTGGCTCAACTCGTTGGCGTGCGGGTGAGCCGGAACCGGCCTACCGATTCTGGACCAATAGGTCTTGTTTGGGTTATTGGGTCATCGTGCAGGTGACCCAAAACCCTATACCGATTCTAGACCAACAGGTCACGACCTGTTTGGGTTATTGACGCACGTGCAATAGCGGGGGAGGGGAGGGGGGAAGGGGGGAGGGGAGGGGGACCCAAAAAAGCTATACCGATTCTAGACCAACAGGTCACGACCTGAAATGGTCCAGAATCGGTATAGCTTATCTACTTAAGGGAAAGGACTCTTATTAACATACTGCTAATATCATACTGGTATAGTATAACAATAAAGTTTCTTATTGTTAGCTCGTAGCAAACGAAATAGCTTAATTAAAACTAAAAATAATTTAAAACAAAATCCATCACACATTGTTAAAAACTCTAATGATGTTACCTTCGAAAAATTTCGATAATAAAATACGTCTCAGTAATAAACACAGGAATTATGATATTTAATTTTAAGAAGTGTTACCTAATGATTGATGCTAGTGTGTCTCGCATAAATCATTCATTCCACAGTTTGGTGTTTCCAAGATTACAAGGAGTCCCATACTTTCGGCCAACAAAAACCCTCTGACTTCTGGCTCTGCAAGTCCAGCAAATATGTATCCAATAAGCAATCAGAAAAAATATTCTGACATGGTATATGATTTGAAAAAGCGTTACTTAATCATTTAGGCTAGAGTGTGTCGCGTGGTAAGCTCTTGCTTGCACTTACATTGTATATCCAGAACAAATTGGCTGCTCTAACTGGCTGGTAAGCCCAACGTTAAAACTCGTTATTAATTGCAAATAAAATAATATGATAACTCTTTCAATAATTGAGAAAAGAAATAGGGTAAATAATTGAAACATTCGTTACATAATGAGTTTTGCTAGTTTTCATTTAGAAAGATTATCACTTTAAAATGAAGTTTTATTTTTGTCATAATGTGAAGACAATATTAAAATATATAAACATACATAACTTGGACTGGGTAGAGTTTACGGATGGGCAAGATATACTGCATGGGTCACAGCCCGGAGCGTATGATTTTGCTTCTCTGCAAAACATCTACCAGCTGGAGTCCAAATTACAGTTGAAATACTTGTAACATGTATTGTTACTGAGACAACCATCGTATCTCAAGTCTCACGACACCACTATTTTGTCGAACAATTTTTTGTATTCGCGGGAGCCAAATACAGCTTATCTTGCTAACCATAGGTGACTTTGGCAACCAAGACCTAGGCCACTGTCTGAAATACTAAGCATTGCCGTACGAATAATTTTTTTTATAGTATTATGAGAATAAAAGTCAAATAAAAAATGTAAGCGTCCCAAAAAGAAAAGTCTTTATACCTTGTTATACGATTGACTGTACGATTTCAGGACAAAAATATTTCAAGTTTCAATTTTTCCATGTTGTATCATTAATAATTGAGTTGACGAAATAAACACCCAGAGTGGTAAAATGTAGAAATAAAAAATTCAATTTTGTTAGATAAATGAAAAATACGTTACCTAATGATTCATTACACAGTTTGTAGGTTACAAGGAGTCCCATAGATTCGGCGAGCGATATTACTCTGACCACGGGTGCTGCGACTTCAACAATTATGTATTCAATAACCAATCCAAAAAATATTCGAATGACGGTCATCAGTGGCAGATTACTATTGAAAAATCAAATAAAAATTAATATATTATCGTGTTCGAGTGTACGTGTACGAGTGTGAGTGCGTGATTGAACAATTTCATACCCGATAGGTCAAACATTTACATTAATAAAAATTACGATTAATTATTTGTAAAATGATAATGAAAAACCTTACAGTAAGAAACCTTTGAGTAATAATAACGAGAATCATGGTATATTATTTAAACAAGCGTTATCTATTGATTTATGGTAAAGTATGCCGCGTTATAAGCTCTTTAAAATAGCTGCTTCAGTCGGCCAGTAAGTATATCGGTACTGCTCTCGTTTAATTACAAATCAAATAATATAAAAACTCTTTCAGTAATCGTGAAAATAAATAGGATAAATAATTGAATAATGCATTACGTAATGAGTATCGTTAAAGTTTTCATTTAGGAAGATTATCACTTTAAGGTTCAGATTTATTTTTTCATAATGTAAAGACAATATAAAAATATATAAACGCACCTTGGCCTGCATCGAGTTTACGGATTGACAAGATATACTGCGTGGGTCACAGCCCGGAGAGTATGACCTTTCTTCTCTGTAAAACAGCGATCAGGTTGCGTCCACATTACAGTTGCAATATTTTTAACATGTATTGTTACTGAAACAATCATCGCATCCCAAGTCTGACGACACCACCATTTTGCTAACCATAGCTGAGTTTGGTCACCCAGAGCTAGTCCAGTGTCTGAAATACCAAGCATCGCCGTACGAATTATTTTTCAATTCAGATATAAGAATAAAAGTCAAATAAAAAAGTGAGCATAGCAAAAATTAAATTCTTTTTACATTGTGATACAACTGATTGTGCGATTTCAGGACAAAAATATTTCAAACTTCCATTTTTTCATGTTGAATTATTAATAATTGACTTGACGAGATGAACGCCCAGAGTGGTAAAGCGTACTCATAAAAAATTCATATTTGTTACATAAACGAAAAATACGTTACCTAATGATTCATTACACAGTTTGGTATTTCCAAGATGACATGGAGTCCCATAGTTTCGGTAAGCGGAAAAATTCTGACGACGGGCACTGTGACTTCAGCAATTATGTATCCAATAAAAAATCCAAAAAAATATTCGAATGACGTACACCAGTGGCAGATTACTATTGGAAGATGAAATAGAAATTAATATATTATTATGATCGCGTGTGCGTGCATCAATGAAAAATTGCGAAGCCGGAAGGTCAAACATTTACATTCGTAAAAATCACGATTACATATATGTAAAATAATAATGATAAATATTTCAGTAATAAAAACAGGAATTACGGTAAATAATTTGAAAAGCGTTACTTAATCATTTATGCTAGAGTGTGTCGCGTAGTAACCTCTTGCTTTCACTTACATTGTACTTCCAGCACAAAATGGTTGCTCCAGTCTGCTGGTAAGTCCGTCGGTACAACTCACGATTAATGACAAATCAAATAATATAATAACTCTTTCATTAATCGAGTAAACAAATAGGGTAAATAATTGAATATTGCGTTACCTAATGAGTTTTGCTAGTTTTCATTTAGGAAGATTATCACTTTAAACACAAAATGAAGTTTTCTTTTTTTCATAATGTAAAGGTAATATAAAAATATGTAATCGTACATAACTTGGCCTGGGTAGAGTTTACGGATGGGCAAGATATACTGCGTGGGTCACAGCCCGGAGCGTATGCTTTTGCTTCTCTGCAAAACATCTATCAGCTGTAGTCCAAATTACAGTTGAAATACTTGTAACACGTATTGTTACTGAGACAACCATCGTATCTCAAGTCTCGCGACACCACGATTTTGTCGAACAATTTTTTCTATTCGCAGGAGTCAAATACAGCTTATCTTGCTAACCATAGCTGATCTTGGTCACCCAGAGCTAGTCCACTATCTGAAATACCATGCATTGCAATACGAATAATTTTTTAGTACAGATATAATAATAAAAGTCGAATGCAAAAAGTAAGCGTCGTTATAAGTAAAGTCTTTTTACGTTGTAATACGATAGACTGTACTATTTCAGGCCAGAAATAATTAAATTTTTTATTTTTCATGTTGTATTATTAATACTTGACTTGACGAAATAATCACCCAGAGTGGTAAAGCGTACTAATAAAAAATTCAATTTTGTTGCATAAATGAAAAATACGTTACCTAACGATTCATTACTCAATTTGTAGTTTCTAAGATTACAAGGTGTCCCATAGTATCGGCAAGCGATATTACTCTGACCACGGGCGCTGCGACGCCAACAATTATGTATTCTATTGAAAAATCAAGTAAAAATTAATATATTATCGTGTTCGAGTGTGTGTGCTCGCGTGTGAGTGCGTGATTGCGCAATTTCGTACCCGGTAGGTCAAAAATTTACATTAGTAAAAATTAGGATTAATTATTTGTAAAATAATAATGAAAAATATCTCAGTAATAAAAACAAGAATTACGGTAAATAATTTTAAAAAGCATTACTTAATCATTTATACTAGAGTGTGTCGCGTAGTAAGCTCTTGCTAACACTTACATTGTACCTCCAGCACAAAATGGCTGCACTAGTCAGCTGGTAAGTCAGTCGGTACAACTCGCGATTAATGACAAATCAAATAATGTAATAAACAGTAATCGAGAAAAAAAATATGGTAAATAATAAAAAAATCTTTCAGTAATCGAGAAAAAAAATATGGTAAATAATTGAAAAATGCGTTACCTAATGAGTTTTGCTAGTTTTCATTTAGGAAGATTATCACTTTAAAATGAAGTATAATTTTGTTCATAATGTAAAGACAATATAAAAATATATAAAGTACATAACTTGGCCTAGGTAGAGTTTACGGATGGACAAGATATACTGCGTGGGTCACAACCCGGATCGTATAATCTTGCTTCTCTGTAAACCATCTACCAGCTTGAGTCCAAAATACATTTGTAATACTTCTAAAGTGTACATTGTTACTGAGACAATCATCATATCCTAAGACTCACGACATCACCCGTCTAACAGTTTTTTATATTGGCGAAGCCAAAGACAGCGTATCTTGCTAACCATAGGTGAGCTTGGCCACCAAGACCTAGTCCACTGTTTGAAATACCAAGCATCGCCGTACGAATAATTTGTTGATAGTATTATAAGAATTAAAGTAGAATAAAAAAAGTAAGCGTTGCCAAAAGAAAAGTCTTCTTACAGTGTTATACGATTGACTGTACGATTTCAGTACGATTCAGTAACTTGAAAAATATTTCAAGTTACAATTTTTTCATGTTGTATTATTAATAATTGACTTGACGAAATAAACACCCAGAGTTGTAAAACGTAGTAATTAAAAATTCAATTTTGTTACATAAATGAAAAATACGTTACCTAACGATTCATTACGCAATTTGTAGTTGCCAAGATTACAAGGTGTCCCATAGTATCGGCAAGCGATATTACTCTGACCACGGGCGCTGCGACTCCAACCATTATGTATTCTATTGAAAAATCAAATAAAAATTAATATATTATCGTGTTCGAGTGTGTGTGCACGCGTGTGAGTGCGTGATTGACCAATTTCGTACCCGGTAGATCAAACATTTACATTAGTAAAAATTACGATTAATTATTTGTACAATAATAATGAAAAATATTTTAGTAATAAAAACAAGAATTACGGTAAATAATTTTAAAAAGCGTTACTTAATCATTTATGCTAGAGTGTGTCGCGTAGTAAGCTCTTGCTAACACTTACATTGTACCTCCAGTACAAAATGGCTGCACTAGTCAGCTGGTAAGTCCATCGGTACAACTCGCGATTAATGACAAATCAAATAATGTAATAAACAGTAATCGAGAAAAAAAATATGGTAAATAATTGAAAAATGCGTTACCTAATGAGTTTTGCTAGTTTTCATTTAGGAAGATTATCACTTTAAAATGAAGTTTAATTTTTTTCATAATGTAAAGACAATATAAAAATATATAAAGTACATAACTTGGCCTAGGTAGAGTTTACGGATGGGCAAGATATACTGCGTGGGTCACAGCCCGGATCGTATAATCTTGCTTCTCTGTAAACCATCTACCAGCTTGAGTCCAAAATACATTTGTAATACTTCTAAAGTGTACATTGTTACTGAGACAATCATCATATCCTAAGACTCACGACATTACCCGTCTAACAGTTTTTTATATTGGCGAAGCCAAAGACAGCGTATCTTGCTAACCATAGGTGAGCTTGGCCACCAAGACCTAGTCCATTGTTTGAAATACCAAGCATCGCCGTACGAATAATTTGTTGATAGTATTATAAGAATTAAAGTAGAATAAAAAAAGTAAGCGTTCCCAAAAGAAAAGTCTTTTTACAGTGTTATACGATTGACTGTACGATTTCAGGACAAAAATATTTCAAATTTTAATTATTTTCACGTTATATTATTAATAATTCACTTGCCGAAAGAGAATCGCAGCATCGTCCAACCTCTTGTGCTGCCTATGAAGATGTAGAACAGAATGGGCGCAAGAGCCTTTTTCGTGTTCAATCCGTTGGGCTGGCGCATGCGCCGTGCACTACTGCCTTGAAGCTACTTTCGACACTGCGCAGAGCTCGGTAGCGCCGCACATTACCACTTTACCAGTTTCTCCGTGCGTGTAAGCCTAGAGACCTGTGGCATGCAGGGACTGCGATCTTCCCTCTCACTCTAACTGCGAGAGTGGGGGAAGCGCGGCCATGTTGCGTACGGCGAGAAGCCGCCTGCGGGCTGCGAGTGGCAGTCATTGTACACATCCTAGTACTTCAATAAACCTCGTTACTGTTACTCTGACTGATTTCTCCCTCCTATTCCCTTTCTATTCCTGGAAGTAGAGGAGACGTGGATGTCATAGCCCCACAGGCTGTGGGGATATGATACCCAGGTCTTTCCTCGTTCCAGGAATGGAAGGGACAGGAGAGAGAAATAATGAGTTGGAAAGAAACGATAACAAGGTTTAATGTACTCGGAGGTGTACAATGGACACACATCCACATGCTCTTGACTCTGAGCAACGACTGCCGCTCGCAGCCCGCAGGCGGCTTCTCGCCGTACGCAACATTGCCGCGCTTCCCCCACTCTCGCAGTTAGAGTGAGAGGGAAGATCGCAGTCCCTATAATATCTGATGATAGTTCCTACACCTATGCGAGGAGCTCGCCCTCTTGCAGCAATCGCATGTACGAGCCGAGGTTATGTATGGTATGGACCCACCTCTATGTTTATAGCCCCAGGGCCGCTCTGCGTTTGAACCTACGTGAGGGAGTGAGAGATAGAGAGAAAAAAGAAGAGAGAGAGAGATGTGGGTCAAAAATCCGTTTTTGTTTCATATATTCGTTTCATGTATTCGTTTTTGTTGTTATGGTGAATTTTCTGATTATTGAAAAATTTATTTTTGATTTTGTATTTTAATAATATGATTGAAATATTTCAATCTGACCAATGTCCGTCGAAAGAGGATAAAAATACCTTCATTTAAGAAAGAAAATTTTTGGCTTTTCCAGTTCTTTTGTTCTGAACAAAAACGCTTTTTTTTTATAAAAACGCTTATAACTTTTAAAGTAATTTACGAAGTGTTTCGGAAATAACCATAACGATGTAGAATATTAATACCTATAACCTATATAAATTTCAGCCTATTATATTAACTGGTTTCCGAATAAAAAATTAGAAACTGAACAATGTGAATTTTCTATGTTCAAAATTTAGGGGAATAAAGTTGATTTAATCGCTTTGAAATTCTTTTTTACAGGTACATTTTGACTCCCTCTCGGCTGAATTCGTTAGGCTAAAGGATTGGTCTATAAAATTCCGAGATATGTGGGATTGAATTTTTTTTAACTTTTCTTTCAAATCGTAATTTCTCGAGAACGGTTTCATGTATAATCTTGAAATTCATAGACAGTTTTGTACGTGATATTGATAAAATGTGCGCAAAATTTTATTAAGATCTTTGATTATTTTTGGATATTTTAAACATTGAAAATTTTCTTATTTTAAAAAGTGATTCTCTTTGTCTCACGATAATTGTAGTAATAGTATATATTACGTTCCTAGGTCTGCGTCCGATCGAGGTGCGTATACTATTTTTCTTCATGCCCTGGCTCGAAAGAGGCTCCGAAATATGTGTATTTTGCAGCCGAGAATTTGCAGGTTATAGTCACGTCATATGCTAAAACATGTGACTGTAATGGGCAACTTCCCGGCCGCAAAGCGCGCATGTTTTGGAGCACTTTCGGCCGGGGTATGATGAAAAATTAGTTTTCTCATTTTCGCATTTTTATTTTTGGTATTTCAGAGTTTTATTACACACACACACACACACACACACACACACACACACACACACACACACACGCACGCACGCACGCACGCACGCACGCACGCACGCACGCACGCACGCACGCACGCACACACACAACATATGTACTGAAGTAAAATGAAAACTATTGGTGTATATGTTTCAGAGATATTTGAGGTTAATATTTTTGAAATTTTTTTTCAAATCGTAATTTGTCGAGAACGGTTTCATATATTTAATTTATTTATAAAAAATACTTTCTTTATCGACTTAAAATTTTCACCACTCATTCCATTTATCTAGTACAAAATTTACATAAAATTTAACAGAGGTAGCTTTGTTATATCTACGAATCAAGTTCGTTGTTGAAAAAAATGTGAATATTATGATTAAACTTATTTGAGGTGAAAATTTTTCTTCGAATTTTTTGTGTTTGCATTTTTTAAAAGAAAATTCGATTTGTCCTCTCACAATTTTTCTACTTATTACACTTATCTAGTACAACATCTACATGAAATTTAAAGAGATTATCTGCACTTGTCTTCAAGAAATTAATTATCCTTGAAATCAAGTGCGTTTTATTTCGTCTACATAAGCTGTAAAATTAATGAATTTTTTTTTTTTTTTTTTTTTTTTTTTTAAGTTGTTAATCTGAGCTAATGGTAGAGTATTGTAAATTATTTTATGAAGCTAATGGCCATATCTACCAGTGAAAGGTGATTTTTTAAAAAATTAAAAAATAAAAAACACCATAATCTTCGACGTTTCGGAGACTTTATTCATATCTCCCTCTTCAGGAATCTATAATTAATAATTTAAGAAATTTAACACACTGTTTTTTTAAAAATAACACAAACATACGACGACTTACAATCCTTAATTACATATCGTAATGTCAAGTAGTTTATGCGGGCAACAATCCGCTCGTCAGTGATTTTAGAAAACAATTTTCTCGCTTTATATATTCAAGTAACATTTAAATGTGTAAGTGCGTATCTAATTCACCACTACAACATAAACAATGAAAGAGTGGGAGAAAGGCAAACCGTAAGAGTCGAAGAGAGCGAAGAGAGGTACCAGGGCGACACGTATTGGCGAAAGTAACCCTAATAACCTTAGTCTCTATAATACAAGACTATGGATACTTCCATTATACATGCGTTCCTAGTAACCTTTTAGCTAACGTACATGGATGTTATATTTCTTTAGAGACCAAAAATTCACAATTATTTATCAGAGTATTATATACATACGGTAGTCTACTAATTTCAAATTGTTTATTAATAAAGTTATTTTGTGTATGAATAAATAGAGCTTCGGAGAATAATCTTTTTCTTTATTGCTTTCGATATCTAGTATCTTTACGTTTTGAAAATTAATTGTGTGACTATTATCTTGTGTGTGAATAAATAATGATGAATTTTGATCTCTATCACAGTACTTTTTTTGATGTTCTTTTATTCTAACATTCAGACGCCTACTAGTCTGCCCTACGTATGACGCGTTACAATTGTTACAATTTATCTTATAAACTACGTTTGCATTATTATATTTTACATTTTTGTCCTTACCTAATTTTATAATATTATTTAGTTTATTAATCGTACTAAAAATTACATTAGTGTTACATTTATTAAAAAAGTTTTTTATCGAACATTCCATTTCTTTGACAAATGGTAGAACAATAAATTTTTTCTTATTTACATTATTGAAAATTAGTGTGGTATTCTGTGAAGTGTTATTATTAAATTTTATCTTTTTTAACCTTTTTTTTTAATATGATAATCTATTATGTATAATAAATAATAAATTAATGAATTGTTTTAAAATTTGGGAGATTGGTAACTTTCGTATATATATCTATAAGATTTCATTGCCAAAAACTTGTTTATATGTAATAATCTGGTTCTTTGCCTAAAATTTTTTTATATCCAATAATTAAATTCCTTGCCTAATTTTTTTTTATATCTAATAATCGAGTTCCTTGTCCAAAAATGATCCGACTGTTATGATAAAAAAAAATTGAGTTTAAAAATATTTTTTCACATTTTAGAAAAGGATTTAAGTGCAGATAACATTTACTTCAAGAATGTTTTTTATTGTATTTTATAAAACACTTTATTTGTGGATGTTTATACATAAAAAAAAATTGTGTACACAAATAAAATGAACGTGATAAAATTAGCTAGAAAGTTTACGAACAATTGTAATGTTATCTTTAAACTCGAATTGGATTCCATCCAATTCCAATGTTCTTCGCGTTTGATTCAAGCATAGAAACCTACAATTAATGAAATTGATGCTTATTTTAGCACATCTTAGAAATAGTTCTCTCATATTAAGTAGATTGATCGCACGGGTTTTTTTCTTACCCCATGCGTTTTTTATGATAATGACGAGTTGACGGTTGTTGAGTAGGTTTCCGATCGTATGTTCGATGTAATGATTGTAGTTAAGTTTAAGTAACTGTAAGTTCGCTAATACATTTAATGAGAGTGAGCTTTGAATCTCTAATCCAAGGAGGTTTAAATCAACTAGATTTGGTGCCTTCTTCACGATTAAAGGAATCCAGTCCTTAAAATACTCGTTATTCTCTAAACTTAGAAATCTGAGTGAGTCCGACTGATTTAGACATATTTGTGATTGTATGCGAAATGTTTTTAAAGCGGAGTAATTAAAGTGAAAGACTTCTACGGAATTTGTGCCACTAAATACGGCTACGAGTAGGTCGATGGTGGATCTATTTTTACCTTGACTATCTTGAAATATTATTTCTCTTAATTTAGTATTATCTTTAACAAAGTCGATTAGTATATTTATTGGCACATCATTGCATCCAATAATATTTAATGATTTTAACGACTTAAAACTCTCTTTGGCTAAAAATTTTAATGTCATTTTTGAATTGTTTTTTAAAATTAATGTGTGTAGATTTGGAGATTCTAAATATTGATCACAACCACCTGGAGTGTCTCCTAGGGTTAATTTGTTAATTACGCATGACTCAGACAAAGTTTTGATTATCTCGGACGATATTGCAATGGCAGAAAAGTCAACTGTATGCAATATGAGGCGGTTGTTTGTGAGAAGGCGAGAGTTAAGAGAAATATTTAAAAATTTCTTAACAAACGGTGTTTCTAATGTTTTATCCTTGAATATTATGTTACAAAACGGTATCTTATCGGCATCATCAAGCATGATGTTCAAACCATTCACGTTATTGTACCTATTCATTGCGGAGTCGAAAGTCATAATAAAATGAAATCGTGGACTCTCATGGCAGGCGATATAAAAATTAAAAATGTCATTTGGTGACAAGTATTTAGAGATAAAATTTACTGGTTCTATGCAGGTAAATAAGCGTAAAAGCATCTCGGGCAAATCTGCTGATTTTTTGTTACTGGATTGTATAGACCGTAGTGGTAATTGATTGATAAGCTGATCCGGCCTTACATTTATGTAAGAAATTTTTTTATTAGGATTAGTAAAAGTAAGCTTTTTCATACAAGATTTGACTTGTATCCTGCATGATGATGCCAATGAGTTACAAACAATAGTAGCTACGGTGCCTGTTTTTGTGTGTTTAAGTGACGTTATTTCGAAGTCATTGCAACCTTGTTCTAATAAAACTTCTGCAAGTATTTTTTTATTTATTCGATAATTAATGTCACGTAGGAAGAGTTGCTTGATGGGCGAATCGTGACGGAACAATTGCGGAATTCGCGGCTCATATAGAGGCGGATATTCCGAGGATGTGAAGTGTCTTGCCATCAGTAAACGCAACCTGCGATGCTCAAGATGTCGACTGAGGAATTCTTGAAAATAATCCAGCTCAATGTCTGCAAGAAAGCAATCCGCTCTAACCTCATCATCTGTCGAACTCTTCTTGAAGTTAATGAGCTGATCTCTTAAATCATTCAATTTATCCATTCTGAAAAAAAATATTAAATTAATTATAACTTAATTTGGTGCGACAGATGTGATTTGATTTCGAAAAATGAATGAGGGATACATGTGCGGTTAGGGTGTTATGCCATTGGCATACATGGGAAACTCATTTTCTTTCGAACTTTCATTTTAATGGGTCTGAAGTTTGCATCGTTGGAGTGCAACGAAATAATTTTTTTACAATTAATTAAAGTTATTAAGCAATGAAAATTTTATCTAAATCTTTGTTATAAAGTTATTTGATACTATAAAACAATAAATCTACACACAAAACTAATATTAATTATTATAAACTTGAAGTAATATCAAATATTTTTTATTTCGTTGCACTACAACGTTGCAAACTTCAGACCCATTCATTTTAACCCGGAAGCTTATACTGCTAATTGTCCAAAGAAAAAATATACACGTCTCATTGAAAGTATTTTCACGTCTAATTCGTTAATATGCGGTACACAGTGTTACATGTGGATACACACGAGTATGAAAAAACGAAATAAATAGCAGAAAGACAAGCGGTGGCGGCTGTGGCTTGTTGGTAGCATTTCTGAGTCGCGAGTCGGCGGCTCTGATTCAATTCCAGGATCCGTCACTATTTATTTTTAAAAGTTGCGAGAGCTCACTCATAACAATGGCCTCCCAAGGAACGATTTATCGCGGCTAGTCTAACTTCGTTAGAGACGTGGTTATTGCGTAAGAGATTTTCTCACACTTCTAGTTATCTTCTTTAATAAGTAGCTATACACACAAATATTTTTCTAAAAGACTTGTGTGCAATGCTGTTCGAGTAAATCTGGAATGTAATGTAAAAAAATTTCCGCCCAATAAGCGAGGCAAAAATTATTACTCCCATATATAGTCACCGCGACATAAAGGCGTACAGAAAGTTTAAGGTTTTGGCTTTGCTTAGCTTCTACCGAAGTTAAGCTAGCATGAGTTATAAGAGACTATTATATATACCGAATGTTAATACTGTCATCGTCTATTCAAAACTATTTATTTCAAACATACCGTAAAAATCATTATACTCGAGAGTGCTATCCCATGCGTTTCCAAAAAATAAACTGAATGCATTTAAGACCGTGAGAACGAAAGAGAAATTCACGGAATAAACCTCTCTCGCACTCTCACGGGCTTAAAGCGTTCCGTTTAATTTTTTGGAATGCATGGGATAGCATCCGTAATCGGAGAACATTTCCCATCGCGGCAATGAAAATAGGGGCGGAAGGCAATGACAGCACATGTTATTTCTAAACAGGTGAGGTCAGTGGCACAGGGCTAATCTACGGTCTGAAATACCAAGCATCGTCGTACGAAAAAGTAAAGTCTCTTTATAACGTGACACAATTGACAGTTTCATTTAAAGTCAAAAATATTCTGTATTTGAATTTATTTTTCTTAATTTTGTGAATTATAAAACATTCCCTCGTTTAGTATTACAGAAAATATTTATTAAATATTCAGTGAATATTTAATGCCTTTAAGATACAAGTTTTCTTTTTGTTATAGCTTTTCTAACCTCGAAGTGTAGTTTATACACGTAATTTGGAAATATTATTTTATATTCTATTAATACGAGAGTGTTAGCTTAGTTATCGAAATAAGTACGTTGAGATATAGAGCAAAAGATGACAACATGGAGGTAACGTCGATTAATCGTAAATTAAATGATAATAAAAAATATTGCAATTATACAAAAAAAGAATTATGATATATACTTTAAAAATCCGTTAACTAATGATTTTTGCTAGAGTTTTCATTTAGGAAAATTCTCACTTTAAAATGCAGGTTTATTTATTTCATAATGCAAAGACAATATAAAAATATATTGTTGTTGTATGTGGGGATATTCATAAGTTGAGGTTTTATTGTTAATATATAAAGTATGTTTATTAGCTACTTAAGTGTTATAGATTATTTCGTAAGCACGCGTTCGACTCGCATGGCTATCTCGTGGCGACTGGTTTTACATGCGCTGCCGGCGCTTTCGGTACTCTCACACACACTCTCACATGCATGTCACTGTTTTCAGGAGCGTAGCATTTACACATACTCCAACATATATAAACGTACACAAATTGAGCAAGGTAGAGTTTACGGATGGGCAAGATATACTACGTGGGTCACAGCCCGGATCGTATGATCTTGCTTCTCTGTATAACATCTTCTTCAGTAAAAATTACAGATGACATACTTCAAACATGTATTGTTACTAAGACAACCATCACATATCCTAATTCTCAGGACACCACTATTTTCTCGAGCAGTTATTTTATAATAGCTACATTGGTACACAAGGACTTTCAAAAATACTATTCGGTGAATAATTCTTAAGTTAACGGTTCATAAAAAAATTACCGCCCTAAAACACAATGCAAACATTATTAAATCAAAAACATTTTAAGGGGATGTGAGTACCGACGTTATTTTCAAACGAATATATCTCACGAAAATACCAATAGAATCATCCAAAAAAAATCTGACTGTAGTATTTACATATACGGAGCGCTTGACAAACGTGTTTTTCCAAAAAAATGATGAGGATTTATTTAATTAAGTAAAAAACGTACTGTCGGTAAGTAGGAATCTGCAATTGACCTACTTTTCAAACGAGCATAACTAACGAAAATGCTAATAGAATCACTCAAAAAAATTTCTGCATATAGTGTTTACGTGTACGGAGCGCTTGACAACCGTCTTTTTCCAAATAAACTTTTCAATGTTTATTTAAAAAAATATTGAAATTAGGGCTTCACATCCCCTTAAGTAAAAATGTAAAAAATAAATGCACGAAAGTTGATAAGAGAAAACGAAAACCGACAGCAGCGTTACTCCAACATTTAACCAGCGCAACATTACGGCGCAAAAAATTTCTCAGGTTTTGGGTTTGCTCAGCTTCTACCGCACTTAAGCTTGCATGTGTTCAAAGAAATTATATAACGTGTTCAAAGAAATCCATACTCCGAGCGTCAATCTGAATTTTACATGCGCTTGAATGAAAAAGCACGCGCTAAATCAAACTATCCACACGTTGTTTCAAAAAATACTGTTCGATACATGAGCGAAAATAGTATATATTACGAATCTAGGGATAAAAAAAATTGAACAGTCCACACCTCGTGTAAATTGCCACCCGAGCCTAAGGCGAGCTCGACATGAGACGTGGACTGTCCAAGTTCTTTCCTCCCTACATGCGTAATATACTATTATCCTCGTGAGGCCTTTTCTCCCTCATCTCGCTCAGGGGAAACGTCTGAGATAAAATCAGGTCTTCGCACTGGTATAGAAATGTACTAATTTAAAACATATTATACAAATTGTTGTTAGAAATTTAAAAAATCCGATAAATAACACAATAAATATAAACTATCAATCAGAAAACATTTCTCATAGCGGGAACGTAAATAGGAGGCATTCAATGACAGAAAATATCATTAACTATAGCGAAAGTTGGTGGGTACAGAGCCGTAGAGTCTACGGTCGAAAATACTAAGCATCGTCGTGCAAATAATTTTTAAAACAATATAGAAGGATAAAAATCAAGTAAAAGGTTAATCACCTCAAAAAGTAAAGTCTATATGCATCTTTTTTTTAACAGATAATTTTTTGGTGGACGTTAATGATTATAGAGTGTCTGTACCTTAATAACTTGAATATGGATATTTCATTTTTATCTTTTATCAAAATATATTAAACACAATAGTGAACAAATTTTGGTAACCAGTTTTCAAAGGCATACCAAATTATAAGAAACTCAAGCTTCGAATTTGATATCTGAAAAACTTGTTTCTTTTTGTGTTTACAGGGTCTTTGCCGCAGATTTACTTTTTAACCACTCAATGAAACTACTTTGAAATTTTTGTTTTTATACTAGTTATTGATTTTGCTTATTACTTTTTCAAAAAGAGCTTTAGAAAAAAAAGAAATAAATAGAATTATAGAACTTTTGCTAAAATCCTCTCTTAAAAAAGTGATGGAAGAAATCTGTCATCACAATAAGAGTTTTTATTTGTTGATGTTGACTCATTTGAGATTGGTCTATACATAATAGGTGCAAAAATCTAAAATACTTGAATTTAGAAAATTAAATTCTTGCGTTTACCATTTCAAATTGAATAAATAAAAGAGCATAAAAATTTCATTATTTTATTTATTAAAATTACGTTATTATCGTAAATATAATTGAAGCTGATTGAAATAAACTTTGAAATTAAAACTATCTTCCTCATGTTCATAACCTCAAAACAAGTTACTAATGCAATACGCAGGAAGCGTATCATTTTTATTTTTTAGGTTACATTATACATTATTACATTATACGTAGATAATAAATAATAATAATTCACTACACTTAGGCTTTTATTATTGAAATTCCATTAAAAGTTATTTTAAATCTCATGATTCAAATAACTTTATTACAAAATTCCTTTAGAATACTTTCACAATACAAAGTTAATCAATTCCATGTTACACGGTATTTCTTATTCGCAAAATAAAAAATAACACTACATTTACGGTTTAAAATAAATAAAAGCCTGTAGAACTTGCGAATAAAAAATACCATGTGACATGGAATGGATTACTTTGGTGAAAGTATTCTAAAGTTATTTGAATCATGAAATTTAAAACAGCTTTTCATGAAATTTCAATGGTAAATGCCTAGATACAGTGAGTTATTATTTATTATCTGTGTATAATGTAGTAATGTAATCTAAAAAATAAAATTAAGAATTATAAAATAAAATGTTTATTTTTTACACTAAATTGACCTTTTAATATAGAAAAAATAATAATTAATCATGGAGAGACGTAAATAATAATAATTTAATATATGACTTGGTACATGATTTAGCATGTAATAAAGGTGATACGCCCTATTGAAAAAAATCATGTGACAAATCATATGATTAATCCAGTGATTAATCACATGATTAATCATATGATAAATCATGTGATCAATCATGTGATTAATCATGTGGTTAATCATGTGATCAATCATATGATTAATCACATGATATTATCGACGGAAAAATCATGAGATTAATCACATGATTAATCACATGATTGATCACATGAATTTTTCCAGAATCCAGGAATATGCTCTGCTGAATTTATAACTTAATTTATTTATTATCTAGCAGTAGACCACTGATATTATAAATGAAAAATAATAGTTAAATGAAACATTTAGAATATAATATAATTATTTGTATATTACAGTTATTTAGATAATTAATTTAATTGAAGATATAGACAACTTTATTGTTATTACAATTATAATGTTCCGACACAACTGAAGAATGGGACAAAATAAGAACTTCTAAATATATTCTGCCCTAATGAAAAGATGGGATATTTGGGTTATTGGGTATAGATGGGCAATTGATATACGATAAATGGTCCCTATGGGTTTTCCTTGCGGGTCCCATATGACTGATATAAAACTAGTTAACATTGTTTTCGGATTACAAACATTTTATTCGAATAATAATCAATATTACTTCTTATACTACTTTGATAAAAATATATTTTTATTATAAATTAAGGCTACAACTGTAAATAAACAATAAAGACACGTAACATAACTGTATATAGGAATAAGATTATTATAAATGATATTGTTATTAATGTAGAGAAATGATGTTTAACGAGCCTCGTGCTCGCGCTACTCGAAACCGACCCGTGGTAGCAAATTCACACGAAGCCGGAGCCGAGCGCGCCCACGTGTACTCGATTTTGGCAGCTACCATGAACAGTTGCGACGACGTCGGCGACAGCGCGAGGAGGCTACTACTTGGCGATGATGTTTCTATTCAAAAAACAGAGAAGATATTTTACATAAAGTCAGTACTCAAATTTTTAGAATCGTTTATGCTTTGTGAGTTAACTAATATTTTTTATTCAACAAAATTTTTTCTAATTCTTTATTAAAAACCATTTAAAATGAGCCCTGGAACGACATTAGCAAACATTTAAAATGATCCATTTGGAAAGTCTCAGATTCGCTACTTATTAGTATACCTTCATCTGAAAAAAAGAAAATAATAAGTACAGCAGAATATTTTTGAGTGGACAAAATTTTTACTGAATCTTTATTAAAGTCCCTTTCAAATAAGCCCTGATCGATGTTCGCAAACCCACTTGAAAAGAATTGTATATTTTTTTAATGTCAGTGCAAACCAATAATTGGTATTTTTGAGAACCTGCTGGATTTGAGATCTTAATATTATTCATATATCTTATGCCATGGATCTTGTCGCTGAATTTTCTCAAAGCATGGAAAATATATTAAACATCTATTTTCAACAATATTTTCAACAGGCATTTATACTTTCCTAAATTTTCAATGGGAGACGCTTACACTGTTAATACACTCTATTTGTAAACTTCATATCTGTTCGAAACTGAATTTTATAAGTAATCTATTATTATGTGTACCAAAGCTAAAATTAAAATACTATAAAAAAGTTGCAATCAAATTAGTTGAAAGACAATTAACAATTGTATATTTCAATGCGCATACAAATACTTCTCATTCAATAATTTTCAAATAAAATATGGTGTTCTTATTAAGGCTTCGTTTCATAAATTTCATAAACTATGTAATCTACAAACTTATAATAACTCATTAAGATCCATAATACAATTATTTAATTTTCAACTTAACACTGAATAGTTTATGAAATTTCATGAAGCGGAGGCTTAATAAGAAAACCATATTTTATTTGAAAATTATTGGTTATGGAGTATACGTCTGTGCATTTGAATTTGCAATTGCTAAATTGTCTTTCAACTACTTTATTGCAACTTTCTTATAGTCATTTACTTTTAGCTTTGGCACACGATAATATAGATTACTTATAAAATTGTTTCGAATGGATATGACGATTACAAATAAAGTTAAGCGTCTCCTATTGAAAATTTAGGACAGTAAATAAAAATATTATTACTTATAAGCCAGTCAAAAATATTGTTGAAAATAAATATTTAATATATTTTTCATGCTTTGAAAAAATCAGCTACAAGATCAATGACATGAGATATATGAATAATATTAAGATCTCAAATCCAGCAGGTTGTCGAAAAAGCCCTGATCGATGTTCGCAAACCCACTTGAAAAGAATTGTATATTTTTTTAATGTCAGTAGAAACCATTAATTGGTATTTTTGAGAACCTGCTGGATTTGAGATCTTAATATTATTCATATATCTTATGCCATGGATCTTGTCGCTGAATTTTCTCAAAGCATGAAAAATATATTAAACATCTATTTTCAACAATATTTTCAACAGGCATTTATACTTTCCTAAATTTTCAATGGGAGACGCTTACACTGTTAATACACTCTATTTGTAAACTTCATACCTATTCGAAACTGAATTTTATAAGTAATCTATTATTATGTGTACCAAAGCTAAAAGTAAAATACTATAAAAAAGTTGCAATCAAATTAGTAGAAAGACAATTAACAATTGTATATTTCAATGCGCATACAAATACTTCTCATTCAATAATTTTCAAATAAAATATGGTGTTCTTATTAAGGCTTCGTTTCATAAATTTCATAAACTATGTAATCTACAAACTTATAACTCATTAAGGTCCATAATACAATTATTTAATTTTCAACTTACGCTGAATAGTTTATGACATTTCATGAAGCAAAGGCTTAATAAGAAAACCATATTTTATTTGAAAATTATTGGTTATGGAGTATACGTCTGTGCATTTGAATTTGCAATTGCTAAATTGTCTTTCGACTAACTTGATTGCAACTTTTTTATAGTAATTTATTTTTAGCTTTGGTACACATAATAATAGATTACTTATAAAATTCAGTTTCAAATAGATATGAAGTTTACAAAAAGAGTGTATTAACAGTGTAAGCGTCTCCCATTGAAAACTTAGGAAGTATAAGCCTGTTGAAAATATTGTTGAAAATAGATGTTTAATATATTTTTAATGCTTTGAGAAAATTCAGTGACAAGATCCATGACATGAGATACATGAATAATATTAAAATCTCAAATCCATTGTGTTGTCGAAAATATAAATTATTGCTTTCTACTGACATTTAAAAAATATACAATTCTTCTCAAGTGGGTTAGCGAATATCGATCAGGGCTTATTTGAAAGGGTCTTTAATAAAGATTCAGTAAAAATTTTGTAGAATCAAAAAATATTCTGCTGTACATATTATTTTCTTTTTTCAGATTAGGTATACTAATAAAGAAAATATAACCACATATACAAATAAAAAGCAAATTTTTTCCCAATCAATATTTTATACAAAAAATTTCAGGATTCCACATTAGAGAGGTTAGAAGCGAGAAAGGGCTTACCGAATCTATACTTTGCAGATTACTTCGCTGTCTTGTTGTCTCAAATGGGTGATCACCTCCAAGTGATGGACGCGACGAAAGAATCAAAACCCACAGGACACCGTACTACAACCGCCGCTGTCATCGCTGGGAACGCCACGGACGAGACACGCGCACGGCAGCCTCGGTAGGCATTTCTTATACAAACAATTCAATCAGCTGTTGGTGCTGCCGTGCCTCGTGCGTACTTTCGAATTTGCGATAGAATCGTCTCGTCCGTGGCGTTCCCAGCGATGACAGCGTCGGTTGTAGTACGGTGTCCTGGTAGGTTTTGATTCTTTCGTCGCGTCCATCACTTGGAGGTGATCACCCATTTGAGACAACAAGACAGCGAAGTCATCTGCAAAGCATATATTCGGTAAGCCCTTTCTCGCTTCTAACCTCTCTAATGTGGAATCCTGAAATTTTTTGTATAAAATATTGATTGGGAAAAAATTTGCTTTTTATTTGTATATGTGGTTATATTTTCTTTATTAGTATATACCTTCATCTGAAAAAAAGAAAATAATATGTACAGCAGAATATTTTTGATTCTACAAAATTTTTACTGAATCTTTATTAAAGACCCTTTCAAATAAGCCCTGATCGATATTCGCTAACCCACTTGACAAGAATTGTATATTTTTTAAATGTCAGTAGAAAGCAATAATTTATATTTTCGACAACACAATGGATTTGAGATTTTAATATTATTCATGTATCTCATGTCATGGATCTTGTCACTGAATTTTCTCAAAGCATTAAAAATATATTAAACATCTATTTTCAACAATATTTTCAACAGGCTTATACTTCCTAAGTTTTCAATGGGAGACGCTTACACTGTTAATACACTCTTTTTGTAAACTTCATATCTATTTGAAACTGAATTTTATAAGTAATCTATTATTATGTGTACCAAAGCTAAAAATAAATTACTATAAAAAAGTTGCAATCAAGTTAGTCGAAAGACAATTTAGCAATTGCAAATTCAAATGCACACGTATACTCCATAACCAATAATTTTCAAATAAAATATGGTTTTCTTATTAAGCCTTTGCTTCATGAAATTTCATAAACTATTCAGCGTAAGTTGAAAATTAAATAATTGTATTATGGACCTTAATGAGTTATAAGTTTGTAGATTACATAGTTTATGAAATTTATGAAACGAAGCCTTAATAAGAACACCATATTTTATTTGAAAATTATTGAATGAGAAGTATTTGTATGCGCATTCGAATATACAATTGTTAATTGTCTTTCATCTAATTTGATTGCAACTTTTTTATAGTATTTTACTTTTAGCTTTGCTACACATAATAATAGATTACTTATAAAATTCAGTTTCGAATAGGTATGAAGTTTACAAATAGAGTGTATTAACAGTGTAAGCGTCTCCCATTGAAAATTTAGGAAAGTATAAATGCCTGTTGAAAATATTGTTGAAAATAGATGTTTAATATATTTTTCATGCTTTGAGAAAATTCAGCGACAAGATCCATGACATAAGATATATGAATAATATTAAGATCTCAAATCCAGCAGGTTGTCAAAAATACCAATTATTGGTTTCTACTGACATTAAAAAAATATACAATTCTTTTCAAGTGGGTTTGCGAACATCGATCAGGGTTTTTTCGACAACCTGCTGGATTTGATATCTTAATATTATTCATATATCTGATGTCATGGATCTTGTAGCTGATTTTTTCAAAGCATGAAAAATATATTAAATATTTATTTTCAACAATATTTTTGACTGGCTTATAAGTAATAATATTTTTATTTACTGTCCTAAATTTTCAATAGGAGACGCTTAACTTTATTTGTAATCTTCATATATATTCGAAACAATTTTATAAGTAATCTATATTATCGTGTGCCAAAGCTAAAAAAGTAAATGACTATAAAAAAGTTGCAATAAAGTAGTTGAAAGACAATTTAGCAATTGCAAATTCAAATGCACAGACGTATACTCCATAACCAATAATTTTCAAATAAAATATGGTTTTCTTATTAAGCCTCCGCTTCATGAAATTTCATAAACTATTCAGTGTTAAGTTGAAAATTAAATAATTGTATTATGGATCTTAATGAGTTATTATAAGTTTGTAGATTACATAGTTTATGAAATTTATGAAACGAAGCCTTAATAAGAACACCATATTTTATTTCAAAATTATTGAGTAAGAAGTGTTTGTATGCGCATTTGAATATACAATTGTTAATTGTCTTTCAACTAATTTGATTGCAACTTTTTTATAGTATTTTAATTTTAGCTTTGGTACACATAATAATAGATTACTTATAAAATTCAGTTTCGAACAGATATGAAGTTTACAAATAGAGTGTATTAACAGTGTAAGCATCTCCCATTGAAAATTTAGGAAAGTATAAATGCCTGTTGAAAATATTGTTGAAAATAGATGTTTAATATATTTTTCATGCTTTGAGAAAATTCAGCGACAAGATCCATGACATAAGATATATGAATAACATTAAGATCTCAAATCCAGCAGGTTCTCAAAAATACCAATTATTGGTTTCTACTGAGATTAAAAAAATATACAATTCTTTTCAAGTGGGTTTGCGAACATCGATCAGGGCTTATTTGAAAGGGACTTTAATAAAGATTCAGTAAAAATGTTGTCTAATAAAAAATATTCTGCTGTACTTATTATTTTCTTTTTTTCAGATGAAGGTATACTAACAAGTAGCAAATCTGAGACTTTCCAAATGGATCATTTTAAATATTTGCTAATATCGTTCCACGGCTCATTTTAAATGGTTTTTAATAAAGAATCAGAAAAAAATTTGTTGAATAAACAATATTAGTTAACTCACAAATTAAACATAAACAATTCTAAAATATCTTCTCTGTTTTTTAATAGAAACAGCATTGCCAAGTAGTGGTCTCCTCGCGCTGTCGCCGACGTCGTCGCAACTGTTCATGGTAGCTGCCAAAATCGAGTACACGTGGGCGCGCTCGGCTCCGGCTTCGTGTGAATTTGTTACCACGGGTCGGAGTCGAGTAGCGCGAGCACGAGGCTCCTTAAACATCATTTCTCTACATTGATAACAATATCATTTATAATAATCTTATTCCCTTATACAGGTATGTGACGTGTCTTTATTTTTTATTTACAGTTGTAGCCTTAATTTATAATAAAAATATACTTTTATCAAAGTAGTATAAGAAGTAATATTGATTATTATTCGAATAAAATGTTTGTAATCCGAAAAAAAATGTTAACTAGTTTTATATCAGTCATATGGGACCCGCAAGGAAAACCCATAGTGCCCATTTATCGTATATCAATTGCTCATCTATACCCAATAACCCAAATATCCCATCTTTTCATTAGGGCAGAATATATTTAGAAGTTCTTATTTTATTCCATTCTTCAGTTCTGTCAGAATATTATAATTATAATAACAATAAAGTTGTCTATATCTTCAATTGAATTAATTATCTAAATAACTGTAATATACAAATAATTATATTATATTGCAAATGTTTCATTTAACTATTTTTTTTCATTTATAATATAGCAGTGGTAAACTGCTAGATAATAAATAAATTAAGTTATAAATTCAGCAGAGCATATTCCTGGATTCTGGAAAAATTCATGTGATCAATCATGTGATTAATCACATGATTTTTCCGTCGATAATATCATGTGATTAATCATATGATTGATCACATGATTAACCACATGATTAATCACATGATTGATCACATGATTTATCATATGATTAATCATGTGATTAATCACTGGATTAATTATATGATTAGTCACATGATTTTTTTCAATAGGGCGCGATTAATCAAGTCCTTGGTACTTTTGAATATTTAAACTTTGAATTTAAGAAATAAGAAATTAATAAGAAGATATTCAGGCATTTTTAGCTTATAGAAAATATTTCAACAGTATCAAGTTTCTAATCTCAAAATTCAATATTCTTAAATATTATTGTTTAGGTTAATATTATGAGTGAATCAAGATATAAGAAGTTTATTCTTTTCAATTAATGTAGGTATGACTGTAATTATAAATTTAAATTTGAATCTTTCAGCATAAAGAAATAAAGCGCGCGAAGCACGCTTGATCTTGCTAGTAAAAGTAAAAAATAAAAAAAAGAAAAATGTTAAATATTTTAATAAGCTATGGGACATCTTACTGTGTTATATTATGATGACACTTGCAAACAGCCAAGCAAGGCTTGCACAAGCAACAGCACACTTGAGTGGCAGATGAAGCCTCCAGCAGCGAGGTAGGTGACGGCGAGCACCAGCTCACTTGTAGCGAATGGCAGGATGGGGCTGCTATAGCAGGTAGCAGATGAGAGTAATTGATGACAAATTTTAGCAAAAGTTTGACCTATAAAGTGTATTACAACATTAGATGATGAAATTATGTTAATAAGAAAATAAAAACAATATGAAAAATTGTCAATTTATCTTAAAGTAAAGTAATTTACAAGTAAAAAATAGAAAAAAGAGAAAAATTTTAAATATTTCAATAAGCTGTTAGAAATCTTACTGCGTTATATCGTGATGACACTTGCAAACATACAGGTAAGACTTGCCCGTTTACATGCGAAGAATGTATGGCTTAATACGATTGACGCAGATGAAGCCTGCAGCATCGCATCAATGATAGGTGAGAGTAAACACCAGCACCAACTCACTTGTAGCGAATGGCAGGCTGGGACTGGTACAGCAGGTAACCGATGAGAGTAATTAATGATATGCAAAGGAAACCTGCAGTCGTTACGAATAGGATTGTACAATAGCGCAGGCAGATGAAGGCAGGCAGGTTTTAGCAAAAATTTGACCTATAAAGTGTATTAAAACATTAGATAATGAAATTATGTTGATTACAAAATAAAAACAATATGAAAAATGGTCAATTTATCTTAAAGTAAAATAATTTACAAGTAGAAAATAGAAAAAAAGAGAAAAATTTTAAATATTTAAATAAGCTGCTAGAAATCTTAATGCTACCGTGATGACACTTGCAAACCAGCAGGCAAGGCTTGCACGTGCACATGCGAAAAATGTATGCCTGAGTACACTTGACTGGTAGACGAAGCCTGCAGCATCGAGAGGTTAGGTGAGAGTAAGCACCAGCCCCAGCTCACTTGTAGTGTTGTAGTGAATGACAGGCTGGGACTGGTACAGCAAATAGCAATCGAGGCAGGTGAGACCTGAAGTGAATAGCAGACACAACTGAAGAACTCAATGGTGCGGCTCATGAACGCGGAGTTCTGGTGTCCGCTGCAGTGAGAAGTACTGCCTAACCTCGATATTGCTAGTGCGATTACACTAGGAAAGTGAGTGCCGACGTTATTTTCGTTGGTGAAACGATGAGGCGGCTGTATCAGTGAATCAATAATTAGAATCAATTATCAGTGTATTGCTTGCGATGTAACCGGGAGTCGCGATGGTAAATTTGGCAGCAGGCGCCGTCTGTGCGCTACGGCGAGCGAAAGAGAAGCACACGGCGACGGAAGGAGCCTGTGTCTCCAAGTAGGACCAGAACCCGAACGCGCGCGCGCCTAGTTAAGTGGCGTCCCCCAGAGGTACGTCGCGCGCTCCGTTTGCTCCATCGTCTACTTGACCCCCCCCCCCAGGACTTGAGCCTTTGAGGGACTGTCCACATGGACACCCGTCCCCCACCCCGTACCCCGTACCCGACCCCGTGCGATTTTCGCATCGAGTACTTCATCTACACTACTTTGTGCTTCACGGTGAACTCGATACGAGACAGGCTTCTCGTGTCTCATCTCAAGTTCACTGTGAAGCACAAAGTAGTGTAGATGAAGTACTCGATGTGAAAATCGCACGGGGTCGGGTACGGGGTACGGGGTGGGGGACGGGTGTCCATGTGGACAGTCCCTGATGGAAGATGCACTGCAGGTATATGATGGCTTCGTACGACGCGATGTAGGATCTGCCCCTCGCGGGTCACACGTACCCCTACACACACACACACACACATTACATATATACAAGCACAAGCACACCTACACAAGCAACCGCCAGAGCATGCGACACACAGCCGAACCTGGGCCATTTCTACATATGTGTGTTCTGTGTGTTCTGTGTGTTCCCGACAAGGACAGATTGATCTGTTCCGTTTATGTAAGACAGAGACAGACATAGAGAGAAGTTGTCTAGAACAGACAGAACACATATGTAGAAAGGGCCCAGCCTTTGCTATGCCTACCTTGCGTTGCCGTCGACGTTCCTGCAAACACAGCGTCGTCGTCTCCTTCGCAGTCAGCATCCCCGGTCAAAAATATCCAGTTGGGAAATCCAACTGGATTTTCCAAGAGGGAAATCCAGCTGGGGAAGAGTGGATTCCATCTGGATTTTGGTGGATTTCCAGTCGGATTCCCAGTTGATGATATCAAATATTCCCACCCATTTTTAACTGGATTAAATGGAAATCCACTTATAATAAATGGGAATTCCTGGGCGAAGGCGGAAATCCATGTAAAAATCCAGTTAAATGTTTGTGGGAATCCACCTAACTTTCGCATTTCTATTAAATGGGAATCCACTCAAAATTCTACTTAATAATAAATGGGAATCCCAGCGTGACGGCGAAAATCCATGTAAAAATCCAGTTTAATATAGATGGGAATCCATCTAACTTTCGCTTTTCTATTCAATGGAAATCCAGTTAATAATGCATAGGAATCCTGTTATATCTAGGTGGGAATCTACTTAAATATCCAGTTAAAAATGGGTGGGAATATTTGGTATCATCAACTGGGAATCCGACGGGAAATCCACCAAAATCCAGCTGGAATCCACTCTTCCCCAGCTGGATTTCCCTCTTGGAAAATCCAGTTGGATTTCCCAACTGGATATTTTTGACCGGGTCCACGAAGACGACGATGCGGATGAGGATCGTCCGGTTGTACAGGGAAACAGTGTGCGAGAGCGCGCGCCTATCGCGACGAGGCCACGGACATCTTGGGGAGAGAGACTGCTACTCTCGCCGTCGTCGCATCGCGCTCCGAACAGCACACGTACTGACGAGACTGGCGAGCAAGAGAGACAGAGCGCCTCCCTCTTCTCCTCACCACCTCGCGCGTCTGTCTTGCTCTCTTGCGTGTATATACCTCTTTCTGTCTTGCTTGTGAAGGTATATATTTGTGCGATGTGGACGTCGTGTCGTCGTTCGTTGTCGTCGGTGGATATAAGTATATCCCGCCGCGGTGCCGCCACACCGCGATCGTACGGACGCTGCTGATGCGACGTTGCTGCTCTCGTTGCTGCGACTGCTGCTCTCGTTGCTGCGCTGTGGAGAGCAAAAGAGCCGAGTAGGCAGCAGTAGGCCGAGAGACCGACCTCGTCCCCACCACTTAATGCAGGGTTGAGGTTAACTGACGCGTCTCGTAACGTGCTCGCACGACGAAGCATTCGCCCTTACATTTTCACTATAAGGGGAAACAATTCGCCTTGTTAAGCGTACAGGTAGCGCCCTAGTGGTGTTCATTTTTGGAAGCTCCCTAATGGTGGATACTAACATTGCATTGTATACGGAAAAACTATAAAACAATAAAAAACGGGTTTTACACTGTAATATAATGTAAGGTATTATAGTAAAAAGTTATTTATATTAATTCTCCCAAATTTTAAAACGCATAAAAATGAAAATTTTTCAAAAATTTTGTATAATTATAAATTATTATAAATTATGTAAACTTAAAACATACAATAAATAAAAGTTTGATTTTGCAGAAAAATTATTATGGGGAAAGAGCTGAATGAATGGGTAAAAATATATGAAGACACAGTTCCAGATTATTCAGTAAATTCCATAGCATGAACACGTCATCATTTTGGACTGATTCCTGCATGCGGCAATTCTGATGGTTCCATTTCTATCTTGGTAAACATTGAAGACAGTTGGGAAATACAAAAAATTCCCAACGCGCACACTATTTCATGTGATTGTTTCATCTAGCTTTTTTTGTTCTCTTTTTGTGTAGAAACAGGCAGTATTTTTCTTATTTATCTATGCTTTTTACTTTAAAAGTTGAAATTTTGAAGGGGCCGATAAAGGGAAAACAAATCTTTTCATTCTTTTTCTTTTGTTGTATCTCCCCAAAATTTTACTTTTTTAAGTAAGTGAGGCCCAATGAAATAGAAAAAAATACTGGCTGTTCCTGAATAAGAAGAGAATAAAAAATGATATCCATGATTTTTGCTGCAAGCCTAGTTGGAGTGGAAAAACATTAAATAGACTTTTTCAATATTAATCTATTTTTTAATTCAAAAACTATTAGGTTTACAGAAAAAATCATAGATAGCTTTTTTGTTCTCTTTTTGTGTAGAAACAGGCAGTATTTTTCTTATTTATCTATGCTTTTTACTTTAAAAGTTGAAATTTTGAAGGGGGCCGATAAAGGGAAAACAAATCTTTTCATTCTTTTTCTTTTGTTGTTTCTCCCCAAAATTTTACTTTTTTAAGTAAGAGAGGCCCAATGAAATAGAAAAAAATACTGGCTGATCCTGAATAAGAAGAGAATCAAAAATGATATCCATGATTTTTCCTGCAAGCCTAGTTGGAGGGGAAAAAGATTAAATAGACTTTTTCAATATTAATCTATTTTTTAATTCAAAAACTATTAGGTTTAGAGAAAAAATCATAGATAGCTTTTTTTGTTCTCTTTTTGTGTAGAAACAGGCAGTAATTTTCTTATTTATCTATGCTTTTTACTTTAAAAGTTGAAATTTTGAAGGGGGCCGATAAAGGGAAAAGAAATCTTTTGATTCTTTTCCTTTTGTCGATTGTCCCCAAAACTTTAGTTTTTTAAGTAAGAGAGGCCCAAAGAAATAGAAAAAATACTGGCTGATCCTGGATAAGACGAGAATAAAAAATTATATCCATGATTTTTCCTGCAAGCCTAGTTGGAGGAGAAAAAGATTAAATAGACTTTTTCAATATTAATCTATTTTTTCATTCAAAAACTATTTGATTTACAGAAAAAATCATAGATAGCTTTTTTTGTTCTCTTTTTGTGTAGAAACAGGCAGTATTTTTCTTATTTATCTATGCTTTTTACTTTAAAAGTTGAAATTTTGAAGGGGGCCGATAAAGGGAAAAGAAATCTTTTGATTCTTTTCCTTTTGTCGATTGTCCCCAAAACTTTACTTTTTTAAGTAAGAGAGGCCCAAAGAAATAGAAAAAAATACTGGCTGATCCTGAATAAGAAGAGAATAAAAAATGATATCCATGATTTTTCCTGCAAGCCTAGTTGGAGGAGAAAAAGATTAAATAGACTTTTTCAATATTAATCTATTTTTTCATTCAAAAACTATTTGATTTACAGAAAAAATCATAAATAGCTTTTTTGTTCTCTTTTTGTGTAGAAACAGGCAGTATTTTTCTTATTTATCTATGCTTTTTACTTTAAAAGTTGAAATTTTGAAGGGGGCCGATAGGAAAACAAATCTTTCCATTCTTTTTCTTTTGTCGTTTCTCTCCAAAATTTTACTTTTTTAAGTAAGAGAGGCCCAATGAAATAGAAAAAAATACTGGCTGATCCTGAATAAGAAGAGAATCCAAAATGATATCCATGATTTTTCCTGCAAGTCTAGTTGGAGGGGAAAAAGATTAAATAGACTTTTTCAATATTAATCTATTTTTTAATTAAAAAACTATTTGATTTACAGAAAAAATTATAGTTTAGTGTAGAATCAAGCAGTATTTTTCTTATTTCTCTATGCTTTATTATTTTAAAAGTTGAAATTTTTGAGGGGACCGATAACGTCCTTTCCACATGGAAGTGCGTCGTGCGCCGCGTTCCGATCGCTTGAATACAGCAACTCTATGCTGATTGGTTGATTCTATTTTACCATCTAGTTTCGTCAAAGGAATTAACCAATCAGCATAGAGTTGCTGTATTCAAGCGATCGGAACGCGGCGCACGGCGCGACGCACGGCGCACGACGCACTTCCATACGGAAAGGACGTAAAGGGAAAATAATTCCGCTTTAGGGGAAAAAACATCAGCTTTTCAAGTAAGAGACGTCCAGAGAATTAAAAAAAAATACTGGCTGATTCTGAACTCAAAGAAAACCAAAAACGATATCAATGGTTTTTTCTACAAGGTTTATCCTACTGGTGAGAGTCGTGAGATAGGGAGAGTGTACATAAGCGCTACGCGACGCTCTGCGACACAACACATAAAATTGAGGTGGGTTTCGTCTATATTTTACATGAATTTCACGTAAAATTTAGGTATAGAAATTCAGGAGATAATTCAGGTGGAAATTCAGGTGAAAACCAGGTGAATATTTGCAACCGGGCAGGAGCACGCCAGACGTGTATAGAAGGCAATAGAATTATTTATAGAATTCCTAAACCCAACTAAGCGATGGATGCGAGTTCCACGCGTATACGGGAGCGCGCTAGACGTGTATACATGGCAAAATAATTATTTAAATAATTCTTAACTCCAAGGTGCGCATTCCACGCGAATACGGGAGCATCCCCAACCTACAAGAGGATAAGAATTATTTGAATTATTCCATGTATACACGTCTAACGCGCACCCGTATACGCGTGGACTTGCATCCTCCGCTTACTTGGGTTTAGGAATTCTATAAAGAATTATTTTGCCTTCTATACACGTCTGACGCGCTCCCGTATACGCGTGGAACTCGCATCCCCCGCCTTCTTGGGGTTAGGAATTATATAAATAATTATTTTGTCATGTATACACGTCTCACGCGCACCCGTATACGTGTGGAAGTCACATCCCCCGTCTACTTGGGGTTAGGAATTATATAAATAATTATTTTGCCTTGTATACACCTCTGACACGCTCCCTTATACGCGTGGAACCCGCATACCCCGCCTACTTGGGGTTAAGAATTATTTGAATAATTATTTTTCCATGTATACACGTCTAACGCGCATCCTTATACGCGTGGAACTCGCATCCCCCGCCTTCTTGGGGTTAGGAATTATATAAATAATTAGTTTGCCATGTATACATGTCTGTCGCGCTCCCGTATACGCGTGGAACTCGCATCCCCCGCCTTCTTGGGGTTAGGAATTATATAAATAATTATTTTGTCATGTATACACGTCTCACGCGCACCCGTATAGGCGTGGAAGTCACATCCCCCGTCTACTTGGGGTTAGGAATTATATAAATAATTATTTTTCCTTGTATACACCTCTGACACGCTCCCTTATACGCGTGGAACTCGCATCCCCCGCCTACTTGGGGTTAAGAATTATTTGAATAATTATTTTTCCATGTATACACGTCTAACGCGCATCCTTATACGCGTGGAACTCTTATCCCCCGCCTTCTTGGGGTTAGGAATTATATAAATAATTAGTTTGTCATGTATACACGTCTGTCGCGCTCCCGTATACGCGTGGAACTCGCATCGCCCGCCTTCTTGGGGTTAGGAATTATATAAATAATTATTTTGCCTTGTATACACGTCTGACGCGCTCCCATATACGCCTTCCCCCGCCTTCTTGGGGTTAGGAATTCTATAAATAGGTATTTTGCCTTGTATACACCTCTGACGCACTCCCGTATAAGCGCGAAACTTGCATCCCCGCCTGCTTGGGGTTAAGAATTATGTAAATAATTATTTTGCCATGTATGAACATCTGACGCGCTCCCGGATAGCCGTGAAACTGGCATCCCCCGCCTGCTTGGGGTTAAGAATTGTTTGAATAATTATTTTGCCATGTACACACGTCTTACACGCTCTTGTATACGCGTGGAACTCGCACATCTGCAGCAGAGGCTACGCATAATTCTGCTGCAATTCTTGTGGACGCGCACCTGATGGGACCGTCCATATTCTTGTTCGGGCGATTGCGCAAAACTGCTCGTTTTTGCTGTACAGTATCTGACGCATGTGAACTTGCTTATCTGCCATGCAATTCTGCTGAAAGCGCAAGTAGAAGCTATTGTCCATGTCAGAGTGCACTTCAACTATTGTAATTCTGATGCAATTTTCGCTGCACCACATCTGCAACAGATGCTACGCGTAATTATGTTGCAATTTTCGTGGACGCGCGCGTGATGAGACGGTCCATATGGTTGCCCGACTGATTGCATAAGACTGCTCGTTTCTGCTGTACAGTATCTGATGCACTTGAACTTACTAATCTCCCGTGCAATTCTGCTGAAAGCGCAAGTACAAAACATTGTTCATATCAAAGTGCACTTCAGCTATTGTAAGTTTGGCGCAATTTTCGCTGCATCTCATGTACAGCAGACGCTACGCGTAATTCTGTTGCAATTCTTGTGGACGCGCGCGTGATGGGACGGTCTATATGGTTGCCCGAACGATTGCACAAGACTGCTCGTTTCTGCTGTACAGTGTCTGTCGCACGTGAACTTGCTTATCTCCTACGCAATTCTGCTGAAAGCGCAAGTGCAAACAGATGTCTGTGTCAGAGTGCACTTCGGCTATTGTAATTCTGACGCAATTTTTGCTGCATCACATCTGCAGCAGACGCAACGCGTAATTCTGTTGCAATTCTTGTGGACGCGCGCGTGATGGGTCGGTCCATATGGTTGCCCGAACGATTGCACAAGACTGCTCATTTCTGTTGCGCAGTACCTGGCGCACATGAACTTCCTTATTGCCCATGCAATTCTGCTGAAAGCGCAAGTGCAGGTGATGGGTTCTCCAAGTGTGTAATTGTCGGTTTGCAAGTTTACTGCAATTCTGCTGCTCAAAGCCTCGTGCAAGTCGTTTTGTGCAGAAATATAGGTTAAGTATACAGCATGTTACGTATGGTCTGACGCAATTTCCATGCAGAGCAGTGAAATTGAATTAGAAGTGCACCAGAATTGCAAAATGTGTGTTACCAGGGTAGTTACGCTACTGTTACTTGTGGAATTTGTTGCTGATTGGCTAATAAGCTTTATGGTGTACGAGTTAACTATATGTAACCGTAGGGTTACTCGGTTTATTAGCCAATCAGCAACAAATTCCACAAGTAACAGCGTCTCGTGGAGCCTCGCGTAGCGCTTATGTACACTCTCCCATAGTCGCGTCTCGCCTAGCGCTCGCGAGACAGTTTCATGATCCCGCTCCTGGGGCTATAATACAGAGGTGGGGCTATGACGCATCATTGTGCGCTTCTCCGATCCTACAATGCGTCGCTTTCGTCGCTCATTTATATTGTCCGGTTGCGTTCACGTAAATATTATCGTTGCAAGAGCGCGCGCTCCTCGTATGCCACAGGTCAGGCTTACAAAGTACACGCATGGAGGAACTGGCAAAGTGGAAATGTGTGGCGCTGCCGAGCGCTGCGCAGTGGCGGAATCAGCTTGACGGAAGTAGTGCACGGCGCATGCGCGAGCCCAACTTAATGAACACGAAGACGGCTCTTGCGCCCATTCGGTCCTACATCTTCATCGGCAGCACAAGAGGTCGGATGATGCTGCGATTCACTTTCGGCAATAATTACATCAGTTCACCCACGTCAGCAGGCAGTGCAGGTACCATTATCGCTTATTTTTACAAGTATTTCAACTGTAATTTGGCCTCCGACTGGTAGATATTTTACAGAGAAGCAAGATCATACGCTCCGGGCTGTGACCCACGAAGTATCTCTTGCCTACTTTCACCTATTGAAGACAGGCTGTTACTACGCGACACACCCTAGCATAAATGATTAAGTAACGCTTTTTAAAATTATTTACCGTAATTCTTGTTTTTATTACTGAAATTTTTTCATTATTATTTTACAAATAATTAATCCTAATTTTTACTAATGTAAATGTTTGACCTGCCGGGTACGAAATTGCTCAATCACGCACTCACACGCGTGCACACACACTCGAACACGATAATCTATTAATTTTTATTTGATTTTTCAATAGAATACATAATTGTTGGAGTCGCAGCGCCCGTGGTCAGAGTAATATCGCTTGCCGATACTATGGGACACCTTGTAATCTTGGAAACTACAAATTGCGTAATGAATCGTTAGGTAACGTATTTTTCATTTATGTAACAAAATTGAATTTTTGATTAGTACGCTTTACCACTCTGGGTGATTATTTCGTCAAGTCAATTATTAATAATACAACATCAAAAAATACAAAATTCAAATATTTCTGGCCTGAAATAGTACAGTCTATCGTATTACAATGTAAACAGACTTTACTTATAGCGACACTTACTTTCTTTATTTGACTTTTATTCTTATTTCTGTATTCAAAAATAATTCGTACGGCGATGCTTGGTATTTCAGACAGTGGACTAGCTCTGGGTGACCAAGCTCAGCTATGGTTAGGAAAATTGTGGTGTCATCAGACTTTGGATAAGATGGTTGTCACAGTAACAATACGTGTTACAAGTATTTCAACTGTAATTTGGCCTCCGGCTGGTAGATATTTTACAGAGAAGCAAGATCATACGCTCCGGGCTGTGACCCACGAAGTATCTCTTGCCCATCCGTAAACTCTACCTAGGCCAAGTTATGTAAGTTTATATATTTTTATATTACCTTTACATTATGAAAAAAATAAAACTTCATTTTGAAGTGATAATCTTCGTAAATGATACCAGCAAAACTCATTAGGTAACGCATTTTTCAATTATTTACCCTATTTCTTTTCCCGATTACTAAAAGAGTTATTATATTATTTTATTTGCAATTAATAGCTAGTTCTACAGACGGACTTACCAGCCTGCTGGGCCAGCCATTTTGTGCTGGAGGTACGATGAAAGTGTAAGCAAGAGCTTACAACTCGACACACTAGCATAAATGATGAAGTAACGCTTTTGAAAAATTATATACCATTATTCCCGTTTTTATTACGGAAATATTTTTCATTATCATTTAACAAAAATTTAATCGTACTTTTTACCAATGTAACTGTCAAACCCACCGGCTACGAAATTATTCAATAACGCACGCACACGCGAACACGACAATATATTTATTTGTATTCCGTTTTTCAACAGTAATCTGTTACTGACGACCGTCATTCGAATATGTTTTTGGATTGGTTATTGGATACATAATTGCTGGAGTCGCCACGCCCATGGTCAGAGTAATATCGCTCGCCGAATCTATGGGACTCCTTGTAATCTTGGGAACTTCAAACTGTGTAATGAATCATTAGGTAACGCATTATTCATTTATGTTACATAATTAATTTCCATATTACTACGTTTTATCACTCTGCGTATTTATTTCGTCAAGTGAATTATTAATAATATAACATGAAAAAATGGAAATTTGAAATATTTTTGTCCTGAAATCGTACAGTCAATCGTATCACAATGTAATCAGACTTTACTTATAGCGACACTTACTTTTTTTATTTGACTTTTATTCTTATTTCTGTATTCAAAATTAATTCGTACGGCGATGCTTGGTATTTCAGACAATGGACTAGCTCTGGGTGACCAAGCTCAGCTATGGTTAGGAAAATCGTGGTGTCATCAGACTTTGGATAAGATGGTTGTCTCAGTAACAATACGTGTTACAAGTATTTCAACTGTAATTTGGCCTCCGGCTGGTAGATATTTTACAGAGAAGCAAGATCATACGCTCCGGGCTGTGACCCACGAAGTATCTCTTGCCCATCCGTCAACTCTACCCAGGCCAAATTATGTAAGTTTATATATTTTTATATTACCTTTACATTATGAAAAAACTAAAACTTCATTTTGAAGTGATAATCCTCCTAAATGAAAACTAGCAAAACTAATTAGGTAACGCATTTTTCAATTATTTACCATATTTTGTTCTCGATTACTGAAAGATTTTTTAATTATTTACCATATTTTGTTTCTCGATTACTGTTTATTACATTATTTGATTTGTCATTAATCGCGAGTTGTATCGGCGGACTTATCAGCTGACTAGTGCAGTCATTTTGTGCTGGAGGTACAATGTAAGTGTTAGCAAGAGCTTACGGCCTGTCTTCAATAGGCGAATGATGCGTTATGCATGATGCATTATGCATGATGAAAAAAATGTTGTTGTCCGATATCTACTGAATTTGTAGTCAGTGGTTGAAGAAGAACACACCTTCTCTCTAAGCGGGTGTCATACATAACCACTGACTACAAATTCAGTAGATATCAGAAAACAAAATTTTTTTCATCATGCATAATGCATCATGCATAACGCATCGTTCACCTATTGAAGACAGGACGTTACTACGCGATACACCCTAGCATAAATGATTAAGTAACGCTTTTTAAAATTATTTACCGTAATTCTTGTTTTTATTACTGAAATATTTTTCATTATTATTTTACAAATAATTAATCCTAATTTTTACTAATGTAAATGTTTGACCTGCCGGGTACGAAATTGCTCAATCACGCACTCATACGCGTGCACACACACTCGAACACGATAATCTATTAATTTTTATTTGATTTTTCAATAGAATACATAATTGTTGGAGTCGCAGCGCCCGTGGTCAGAGTAATATCGCTTGCCGATACTATGGGACACCTTGTAATCTTGGAAACTGCAAATTGCGTAATGAATCGTTAGGTAACGTATTTTTCATTTATGTAACAAAATTGAATTTTTGATTAGTACGCTTTACCACTCTGGGTGATTATTTCGTCAAGTCAATTATTAATAATACAACATCAAAAAATACAAAATTCAAATATTTCTGGCCTGAAATAGTACAGTCTATCGTATTACAATGTAAACAGACTTTACTTATAGCGACACTTTTTTATTTGACTTTTATTCTTATTTCTGTATTCAAAAATAATTTGTACGGCGATGCTTGGTATTTCAGACAGTGGACTAGCTCTGGGTGACCAAGCTCAGCTATGGTTAGGAAAATCGTGGTGTCATCAGACTTTGGATAAGATGGTTGTCTCAGTAACAATACGTGTTACAAGTATTTCAACTGTAATTTGGCCTCCGGCTGGTAGATATTTTACAGAGAAGCAAGATCATACGCTCCGGGCTGTGACCCACGAAGTATCGCTTGCCCATCCGTAAACTCTACCCAGACCAAGTTATGTAAGTTTATATATTTTTATATTGTCTTTACATTATGAAAAAAATGAAACTTCAATTTAAAGTGATAATCTATCTAAATGAAAACTAGCAAAACTAATTAGGTAACGCATTTTTCAATTATTTACCCTATTTCTTTTCTCGATTACTGAAAGAGTTATTATATTATTTTATTTGCAATTAATATCGAGTTCTAATGACGGACTTACCAGCTGGCTGGAGCAGCCATTTTGTGCTGGAAGTACGATGCAAGTGTAAGCAAGAGCTTAAAACGCGACACACTAGCATAAATGATAAAGCAACGCTTTTGAAAAATTATATACCATAATTCCCGTTGTTATTACGGAAATATTTGTCATTATCATTTAACAAAAAGTTAATCGTACTTTTTACCAATGTAAACCCACCGGCTACGAAATTATTCAATAACGCACGCACACGCGAAGACGACAATATATTTATTTGTATTTAATTTTTCAACAGTAATCTGCTACTGACGACCGTCATTCGAATATGTTTTTGAATTGGTTATTGGATACATAATTGCTGGAGTCGCCGCGCCCATGGTCAGAGTAATATCGCTCGCCGAATCTATGGGACTCCTTGTAATCTTGGAAACTTTAAACTGTGTAATGAATCTTTAGGTAACGTATTTTTCATTTATGTAACAAAATTGAATTTTTTATTACTACGCTTTACCACTCAGGGTGTTTATTTCGTCAAGTCAATTATGAATATTACAACATGAAAAAATTGAAACATCAAATATTTTTGTCCTGAAATCGTACAGTCAATCGTATCACAATGTAAAAAGACTTTTCTTTTTGGGACGCTTACTTTTTTTATTCGACTTTTATTCTTATAACACTATCCAAAAATTATTCGTACGGCGATACTTGGTATTTCAGACAGTGAACTAGGTATTGGTGGCCAAATTCACCTATCATTAGCAAGATATGCTGTCTCTGGCTGTCGCCAACATAAAAAACTGTTAGACTAAAGGTGATGTCGTTAGTCTTAGCTACTAGATGTTTTACAAAGAAGCAAGATTATACGGTCCGGGTCATTATGTGACACACGCAGTATATCTTGTCCATCCGTAAACTCTACCCAGGCCAAGTTATGTACGTTTATATATTTTTATATTGTCTTTACATTGTGAAAAAAATAAAACTTCGTTTTAAAGTGATTTTTTCAATATTGAACTATTTTTTAGTTCATAATCTATTAGGTTTATATTTCATTCTTGATGCAGGTGAACAGTGTAAATGACTGCGAAAGTCAAATTTTCAGAGAAATCTGAATCATTTCCAATTATGCATGGGTTTCGAGAGAACCATTTCCTGAGAAGTATTCTATTTTCTTCTAAAATAGGATTGGAATTAATGGTAATATGAATTACCATTAAATGTAATTTGGGCTCCTAAATTTAATTTATAACGTTTTATTTTAGTGTAATCAAAGTCTTTAAATGTTACTGAATAGTTATTATGGTTTGTAAATTTTAAAAATATATGTAGGAAAAAAATTTGAATATTAAAAGTTTCCATTCAGTCAACTGATACAAGTATCGAAGTGGTTGGAATGTTATATGATTTTTAAAATGATTTATTAAATAAGTCTGTATTAATACTTGGTGTACATATTTGAAAATTTCTGCTCTTGTAAAACTTAAATATTAATTTGAGAGGTTAGCCAGTTAAAGGGTAAAATCATGTAACATTCTAGCCAGTTCAGTATTAAACTAAAAATAAGTTTTTTTTTTATTTTTTTCTGCACATTTTTTTAACATTTAAAAGCTATTTACAAAATTTCAAGGCTTTCACATGATAGCTAAGTAGCGAAACCACAAAACGTATAGTCTAGTAAAATATCTCAACGATGGGATCGACAGAAGAATCTAAGTTCAGAACTGTTTTGTAAATTTTCTCCCCAGACGCTATGTTTACTAAGGCTTTTAAATTTTGCATAGAAGTTCTCAATATCTAATAAATATAAAAAATATTTGTATAAGAAAAAAGAAAATAAAAAAGATATACTACCCAACTTGGCTGTTGGAAGATTACATAAAATTATTAGTATAGGACATTATTCATTCAATGTAATGTGGGCTCCTAGATTTATTGAATAGTTTTAGTTAGCTTATTGCCTATATAATAATTGAATGTAACCCTTTATAGTCCAGTTGGAAAAATAATTTCGACTCGAAATATGCTGTTTAGTATAATAATAAACTTCTATGTCACTTTGACTCTCATGAAAAAAATCATGATATTTATTTAACGTAATAATAATAAGCAACATAAAGCAATTTTTTTTTCTTCTTTTTGAATGTCAACCTCATTAGAGTTCCTAATAATACAGATTGTTTAATATTTTCCATTAGTTTTTATTTAAATAACACCAATTTCTCGATGGAAGTTAACCTCATTAAAAAGTTTATCATTAATTTATATCAACGTGAAATTGTCAGTGTGTTCTTTGTTTTTTATAATTTAGTTGGCTGGGCTACAGACAAATTTTTTCGATTATTGTATAACAGACATGGGATTTATATTTTTTAGTAAATTAATAATTTATTAAATTTTGCAAATCTGAATAATTATATTATTGGAGTGACTTTCATTGATTCTTATACTATAATAGATTAGATAGTGTCTCACTTCGAAATAAGTATTAAACGCAATGAAATAATATTCGAAAAATTTCAAATTCTTTAGTTTTGTAAATTAAAATTTAAAATATACTGCTCGGTCTTTTTTTTTGGCTAAATTATAGCTTTTGTGACTTGATTTTACGGTGAAATATGAGTGCCCATAATCCTATTTATGCAGTATGAATATTTACACCCTCTCCCCGTGTCAACTAAAACACCGTCATTTTGTTCGGGCGACGTAGGGAGGTTTAAGTGCCAGGGCGACTTTAGTCCAGCAGGACCGCGCGCTCGCTTTTACCGACATTTCTCGACTATGCTCGCACACGAGTTTCATTCCTCTTCCTTATTTAATTTACGGAATTTTTATAGTATGATCTTCAATTTATCGTAAACCCTTTTATCACCTTATTTATGTTTATTGTGGCGGTCATGTCTTAAAAAAGTTTGAACTTAATAAACTCTTATGAGAAATAATTTATTTGGCACCGATATCTAGAAATCTATTTCGTTAAAACATCTGATTTTTCTGTAATGATTTTTTATTATTTATTACGCGATGCTTACGAACAAACAAATGATTTATATTAAATAAATTGAACAAGAGTATTCTGTTGTGATAGCTATAATTTTAAAACTGTTTTCGAAAACTACAAATGCTACTTCATTATTTAGAAGTAAAATCAAAAGAAACATCACTCTCGAAAATACAGAGAATAAAAAAAGATACCGTAGTAAATCCAAAAAATTTTTCCCGGAATCCGAGTCACGAGTTCACGCTGGCGTCTCTACCCCCCCCCCCCCTTTCGTAATACTCGCGTGCGCCTCCCTCTCTCCCTCCCTTCTTGACTCGTACCATTAGGTGGTGGGGGGGTTGAAGCCCATCGGGACCATCGAGAGTGATAGTTTGGGATGGAGAGCAAGTCGCACCCATTTTCCTTACCCCTACCCATCGCACGCTCGCTAATGTTCTCTTCGCTCCCGCCACAGTCACTCGACGACGAGGTGAGGACCCGGCACCGGCAGCAAATCTTCACTGCTGTAATCATCGTAGTGTTCATAAAATTTCTATTGAATTCCATTTTTCGAATTTGGCTTCTGGTGTTATCAAGCTACCACCGATCTCGCAGAATCTACTACATAAGGTACACTTTTCGTAAATGATCTCCTTCTTTTTTTAACGTGTTTGAAACTTCGTTGCCGACATTTTTTCGCGTCGATTATTCCACCTATAGAGCATGTAGTTTGCGTCAGATCGCAACTAGCGCTGCTGCGTTGATGATTGCACATAACAAATTCAATTTACAGGGACTTATCTAAATACAACATTTCGATTTTTCACATGCAGTTTTTTTATTTCGAATATTTCGTACTTACAGTGGGGACGAAACTATTCGAAAATTTGGATTGATAATATTTGTAACGTTGCCTTTCATAAAATGCGAGTGGGCGTTTGCCGTAACTATGGGACTCCCCGTAATCTTGGAAACATGAAACTGTGTAACGAATGATTTATGCGAGACACTGTAGCATAAATCATTAGGTAACACTTTTTAAAATTATACACCATAATTCCTTTTTTTATTACTGAATCGTTTTTGATTATCGGGATTTTTCGAAGTTCAACATCATTAGATTTTTAATAATTTTAGATGTCTTTTTCTTTAAATTAGTCTTAGTATATGATGGTTGTCTCAGTAACAATATACACGTTAGAAGTATTATAAATGTAATTTGGACTCAAGCTGGTAGATGTTTTACAGAGAAGCAAGATTATACATTCCGAGCTGTGACCCACGCAGTATATATTGTCCATCCGTAAACTCTACCCAGGCCAAGTTATGTACGTTTATATATTTTTATATTGTCTTTACATTATGAAAAAAATTAAACTTCATTTTAAAGTGATAATCTTCCTAAATGAAAACCAGCGAAACTAATTAGGTAACGCATCTTTCAATTATTTATTTACTCTCTTTCGTTTCACGAACAGTGAAAGGGTTTTTATATTATTTTATTTGCAATTAATATCGAGTTCTAATGACGGCCTTACCAGCTGGCTGGAGCAGCCCATTTGTTCTGGATGTACGATTTAAGTGTAAGCAAGAGCTTACCATACGACACACTAGCATAAATGATGAAGCAACGCTTTTGAAAAAGTATATACCATAATTCCCGTTTTTATTACGGAAATATATTTCATTATCATTTAACAAAAATTTAATCGTACTTTTTACCAATGTAACTATTAAACCTACCGGCTACAGAATTGTTCAATAACGCAGGCACACGCTAACACAACAATATATTTATTTGTATTTCATTTTTCAACAGTAATCTGCCACTGACGATCGCCATTCGAATATTTTTTTGGATGGGTTATTGGATACATAATTGCTGGAGTCTCCCCGCCCGTGGTCAGAGTAATATTGCTCGTTGAATCTATGGGTCTCCTTGTAATCTAGGAAACTTCAAACTGTGTAATGAATCATTAGGTAACGTATTTTTCATTTATGTAACAAAATTGAATTTTTTATTACTACGCTTTATCACTTTGGGTTTTTATTTCGTCAAGTCAATTATGAATATTACAACATGAAAAAATTGAAATATGAAATATTTTTGTCTGGAAATCGTACAGTCAATCGTATCACAATGTAAAAAGACTTTCCTTTTTGGGACGCTTACTTTTTTTATTCGACTTTTATTCTTATAACACTATCCAAAAATTATACGTACTGCGATACTTGGTATTTCAGACAGTGGACTAGGTCTTGGTGGCCAAGCTCACCTATGGTTAGCAAGATATACTGTCTTTGGCTGCCGCAAACATAAAAAACTGTTAGACTAAAGGGTAATGTCGTTAGTCTTAGTATATGATGGTTGTCTCAGTAACAATATACACGTTAGAAGTATTACAAATGTAATTTGGACTCAAGCTGGTAGATGTTTAACAGAGAAGCAAGATTATACGATCCAGGCTGTGACCCACGCAGTATATCTTGTCCATCCATAAACTCTACCCAGGCCAAGTTATGTACGTTTATATATTTTTATATTGTCTTTACATTATGAAAAAAATAAAACTTAATTTTAAAGTGATAATCTTCCTAAATGAAAACTCTAGCAAAACTAATAACGTAACGCATCTTTCAAATATTTATTTACTCTCATTCGTTTCACGAACAGTGAAAGGGTTTTTATATTATTTTATTTGCAATTAATAGCGAGTTCTACCGACAGATTTACCAGCCGACTGGAGCAGCCATTTTGTGCTGGACGTACGATGTAAGTGTAAGCGAGAGCTTACAACGCGACACACTAGCATAAATGATAAAGCAACGCTTTTGAAAAATTATATACCATAATTCCCGTTTTTATCACGGAAATATATTTCATTATCATTTAACACAAATTTAATCGTACTTTTTACAAATGTAACTGTTAAACCTACCGGCTACAAAATTGTTCAATAACGCAGGCACACGCTAACACAACAATATATTTATTTGTATTTCATTTTTCAACAGTAATCTCCCACTGACGACCATTATTCGAATATTTTTTTGGATTGGTATTTGGATACATAATTGCTGGAGTCTCTCCGCCAGTGGTCAGAGTAATATTGCTCGTTGAATCTATCCGACTCCTTGTAATCTTGGAAACTGCAAACTGTGTAATGAATCATTAGGTAACGTATTTTTCATTTATGTAACAAAATTGAATTTTTTATTACTACGCTTTATCATTCTGGGTTTTTATTTCGTCAAGTCAATCATGAATATTACAACATGAAAAAATTGATACATGAAATATTTTTGTCCCGAAATCGTACAGTCAATCGTATCACAATATAAAAAGACTTTTCTTTTTGGGACGCTTACTTATTTTATTCGACTTTTATTCTTATAACACTAACCAAAAATTATTCGTACTGCGATACTTGGTATTTCAGACAGTGGGCTAGGTCTTGGTAGCCAAGCTTATCTATGGTTAGCAAGATATGCTGTCTTTGGCTGCCGTCAACATAAAAAACTGTTAGACTAAAGGGTAATGTCGTTAGTCTTAGTATATGATGGTTGTCTCAGTAACAATATACACGTTAGAAGTATTACAAATGTAATTTGGACTCAAGCTGGTAGATGTTTAACAGAGAAGCAAGATTATACGGTCGGGGCTGTGACCCACGCAGTATATCTTGTCCATCCATAAACTCTACCCAGGCCAAGTTATGTACGTTTATATATTTTTATATTGTCTTTACATTATGAAAAAAATAAAACTTAATTTTAAAGTGATATTCTTCCACAATGAAAACTCTAGCAAAACTAATGATGTAACGCATCTTTCAATTATTTATTTACTCTCGTTCGTTTCACGAACAGTGAAAGGGTTTTTATATTATTTTATTTGCAATTAATAGCGAGTTCTACCGACGAACTTACCAACTGGCTGGAGCAGCCAATTTGTTCTGGATGTACAATGTAAGTGTAAGCAAGAGCTTACCACGCGACACACTCTAGCCTAAATGATTAAGTAACGCTTTTTCAAATCATATACCATGTCATTAGAATATTTTTCTGATTGCTTATTCGATACATATTTGCTGGAGTCGCAGCGCCACAAGTCAGAGGGTTTTTGTTGGCCGAAAGAATTGGACGCTTTGTAATCTTGGAAACTTCAAATTGTGTAACGAATGATTTATGCGAGACACTGTAGCATTAATCATTAGATATCACTTTTTAAAATTATACACCATAATTCCTGTTTTTATTACTGAAACGTTTTTGATTATCGAGATTATTCGAAGATCGACATCATTAGAGTTTTTAACAATGTGTGATGGATTTTGTTTTCAATTATTTTCTGTTTTTATTAAGCTATTTATTTTGCTACGAGCTAAAAATAAGGAACTTTATTGTTATACTACACTAGTATGATTAGCAGTGTGTTAATATAAGTCCTATCCCTTATGTTGAATTTGTAGAAAAGAAATTTTTACTATTTAAATCTTGAACTATTTTTGAATTCAAAACCTATACTGGGCTTACAGAAAAATTTTCCGATTGTGCTTTTTAGTTCACTTTTTGTGTATAATTAGTCAGTATTTTTCTTATTTCTCTATGCCTTATAATTTAAACGTTACAATTTCGCGCCAGCGGCGAAGGGGGGGGGGGGGTGGTGCGATACAGCGAAAGGAAATTTTTTGAGTCTATTCCTTTCATCGTTCCTCTCCAAAATTTCAAGTGAAAAAGGCCCGCATATTAGAAAAGTATACTGGCTTATTCTGAACAAAAAGAAAACCAAAAAAGTTATCAATGATTTTTTCTGCAAGACTAATAGTTTTAGGAGAGAAAATTAAATTGGCTTTTTCAATATTGGAACTATTTTTTAATTAAAAAACTATTAGGTTTACAGAAAGAATGTTACAAAACTTTTTCTGTTCTCTTTTTGTGTAGAATCGGGCAGTATTTTTTTATTTCTCTATGCCTTATACTTTCAAAGTTGAAATTTTGGAGGGGAACGATAAAAGGAAAAGAAATCTTTGTATTCTTTTCCTCTTGTTGTTCCTACCCAAAATTTCAGCTTTTTAAGTAAGAAGGCCAGAGAAATAGAAAAAATATTTACCGATTCTGAACAAAATGAAAATCCAAAAAGATATTTATTTTTTTTTCCTGCAAACCTAATATTTTTAGGAGAAAAATAAAATTGACTTTTTAAGGGGGTGTCGCACTATACTAACACTGTTTTATCGGCGGAACATGTAAAAGTAATGAATATAAATAAAAGGATAATGATTTACGCCTTAGACAAATTCAGTTGCCCTGCGCAATGCTGTAATACATCATTCTACAAAGTTTCGAGGCAAAAAAACAACGACACCTTTGTTTATTTTTGGAACGAAATTTGGTTAATTTTCGTTAATTTTCGTTCCAAAAATAAACAAAGTTGTTGTCGTTTTTTGGTCTCAAAACTTCGTAGAACGATGTATTAGAGGATTACGCAGGGCAAGTGAATTTGTTTAAGACGCAAGTCATTATCCTTTTATTTATATTAATTATTTTGACATGTTCTGCCGATAAAACAGGGTTAGTGATTAAGTAGGACTATTACACCACCTTAATCTTAAACTATTTTTTAATTCAAAATCTATTAGGTTTACATTTCATTCTTGATGCAGGTGTACAGCGTAAGTGACTGCGAAAGTCAGGTTTTGAGGAAAATCTGAATCATTTCCAATTATACATAGGTTTGGAGAGAACCATTTTCTGAGAAGTATTCTATTTTTTTCTAAAATAGTAATTTCAATTACCATTAAATGTGATTTGGGCTCCTAGATTTAATTTATAACGTTTTATTTTAGTATAATCAAAGTCTTTAAATGGTTTTCAATGGTTATTAATTGTTTGTAAATGTTAAAAATATGTGTAGGAAAATAAATTTGAATATTAAAAGTTTCCATTCAGTCAACTCAGACAAGTATCGAAGTGGTTGGAATGTTATATGATTTTTATAGTACATTTCGACACGGGTGGGGAAGTCGATTATTTATTATTACTCGCTTCGCTCGTGCAAAAAGTCACACCAGCTAAATAATCGACTTGCGCACTAGTTTCGAACGGTATTTTATACCACGAGTGCCGAAAAATCACATCAAAGTTGCGATTTTAAGGTTGGAGTGGTATAAAAATGATTTATTAAATAAGTCTGTATTAATAATTTCTATACATATTTGAAAATTTCTCCTCTTGTAAAACTTTAATATTAATTTGAGAGGATAGGATACTGCAGTTGAAGGGTAAAATCTTGTAACATTCTAGCCAGTTCAGTATTTAACTAACAATAAATGTTTAAAATTTTTTTCTGCACCTGTTTTTAACATTTAAAAGCTATTTACAAAATTCAATGCTTTCACTATGATAGCTTAGGAGCAAAACAACAAAACGTATAGTCTAGTAAAATATCTCAACTATGTGATCGACAGAAGAATCTAAGTTCAGAACTGTTTTGTAAATTTTCTCGTCAGCCGCTATGTTTACTACGGCTTTTAAATTTTGCTTAGAAGTTCTCAATATCTAATAAATGTAAAAAATATTTGTAAAAGAAAAAGAAAATAAAAAAATATATACTACCCAACTTGGCTGTGGGAAGATTACATACAATTATTAGTATAAGACATTATTCATTCAATGTATTGTGGGCTCCTAGATTTATTGAATAGTTTTAGTTAGTTTATTGCCTATATAATAATTGAATGTAACCCTTTATAGTCCAGTTGGAAAAATAATTTTGACTCGAAATATGCTGTATACTATAATAATAAACTTCTACGTCACTTTGAGTCTTACAAAAAAAAAAAATTAGATATATTTAATCTAATAATAATAAGCAACATAAGGGCAATTTTTTTTTCTTCTTTTCGAATGTCAACATCATAAGAGTTCTTAATGTAGTTAATAATAATACAGATTGTTTAATATTTTCAATTATTTGTCAGTTAAATAAAACCAATTAATTCCTTGAAGGAAGTTAACGTAATTAAAATGTTAATCATTAAAGTATATCAACCTGAAATTGTCAGTGTGTTCTTGCCTTTTTATAAGTTAGTTGGCTGGTTTACAGATAAATTTTTTCTTTCGATTATTGTATAACAGATATGGGATCTACTTTTTCTAGTATGATAAAATTGCAAATCTGTATAATTATATTATTGGAGTGACTTTCATTGATTCTTATACTATAATAGATTAGATAGTGTATAACTTCCAAATAAGTATTATCCGCAATGAATTAATATTCGAAACATTTCAAATTCTTTAGTTTTGTAAATTAAAATTGAAAGTATACTCTTCGGTCTTTTTCTTGGCTAATGTATAGTCTTTTTAACTTGATTTTACGGTGAAATTTGAGTGCCCATAATCCCAGTTATGCAGTGTGAATATTTACACTTTCCCCACATATCAACAAAAACTCCGTCGTTTCTTTGAGAGACGTTGGGAGACTTTAGCCAAGTTGGACCGGGCGGTCGCTTTTACCGAATTTTCTGGGCTATGCTCGCGCACGAGTTTCACTCCTCTTCCTTATTTAATTTACGGAATTTGTACAGTATGATCTTTGATTTTCCGTAATCCCTTTTACCGTTGTATTTATGTTTATTGTGGGGGACCTGTCTTCAAAAAGTATGAAATTTGTAAACTCTTATGGGAAATTATTTATTTGGCACCGATACCTAGAAATTTATTTCGTCAAAACATAAGATTTTTCTGTAATGATTTATATTATATATTACGCGTTGCTCACGAACAAACAAATGATTTATATTAAAAAAAATTAACGAGAGTCGTTTTTGTGATTGTTATAATTTTAAAACTGTTTTCGAGAAATACAAATCCAACTTTGTCATTTAGAAGTAAAATCATAAGAAACGTATTACTCAAGAAAATAAGGAGAAAAACAAAAAAAAAACATACTGTACTAAGTCCCAGTCTTTTTCCCTGATTGCGAGTCGCGAGTTCGTGCTGGCGTCTCTATCCCCTTTTCACAATGCTTGGTTGCACCTCCATCTCTCCCACCCTTCTTTACTCTTACCATTAGGTGGTGAGGGGTTTATGCCCATCTGGACTATCGAGAGCGCTAGTTTGAGATGGAGAGCAAGTCGCACCTATCATCCTTACCCCTACCCATCATCCGCTCGCTTAGGGACTGTCTCCATAAGTGTGCCTGTGCCTAGGCACACGAACTCTGAGTGAAGGGACTATAGCGTATCTGGCACGTTTTGGAGTCAAGATGAGCAAGATGCGCTATAGTCCCTTCACTCAGAGTTCGTGTGCCTAGGCACAGGCACACTTATGGAGACAGTCCCTTATGTTCTCTCCGCACAGATAGGAGGACCAGACCACCGGCAGCGGAACGTCAATGCTATGATCGTCGTAGTGTTTATAAAAGTTCTATTAATTTCCATTTTTCAAAATTGGGCGATCTGTCTTATCAAGCTACCACCGATCTCGCAGAATCTACTACATAAGGTGCATTTTCGTAAATGATCTCCTTATATTTTTAACGTCTGAACCTTCGTTGCCGACATTTTTTCGCGTCGCTTATTCCGCCTATACAGCCTGTACGTTGCGTCATATCTTAACTAGCTGTGTTGATGATTTTCCTGCATACGTCCAGCTTTGCACATAACTAATTCACTTTACAGGAACTAACTAAATACAACATTACGATTTTTCACATGTAGTTTTTTAATTTGAATTATTCATGCTTATAGTGGGGACGTTACTATTGGACAATTTACGATAGATACTATTTGTAACGTTGCTTTTGATGAAATGCGAATGGGCAGAATCTCATTTATACTGCCCCCGCGTCAACTACTTAAAACAAGCGTCATTTATAGGGAGACGTAACGGCTGCTGGGTTCGGTGACGCTGTGTATGCTTTATAGTACCGGTCTCTCGAGCGGGATCACGCGCCCGCTTTTGCCAACTTTTCTCCGTAATGCTCTGTGGTGAACTAATGCCGAATCCTTATTGAATTTACCAAGATATATAATATTATTTCCTTTTCGTATACTAATTTTTATATTGTTTTTTTTTTAAATTCTATTGAAAAATTATTTATTTGACATTTATATTGAGACATTCATCACGTAAAACCGTTTGATTTTTCGACAATCTTTTTCATCGAATTATTTTTGCTTGTATTGGGAACGTTATTTTTCAAAATCTCATCTTTGGAATATTCGTATGGAAAATAATTTTTTTATATTGGTTTAGCAACATGTCATAATTGATTATAATTTTAAAATAGCTTAGAATAATTATAAGTGTTTTTAATATTCATGAAATTTCAAGTTATTTATTTTCTGTAAATTTAAATTTAAAATATATTCTGCCTTTGTTCTAATAAGGGATGATATTTATAACGTTGTTTTTTTATGAGATATGAGAAGGTAGAATGTCATTTATATAATGTGAATATGTACATCCTCACGGCAGATCCACTTGTCGAATGTAGAAGATCGCAATCTAAGACAAAAGTGTCTAAAAAGAGACTTATCCTGCCGCTACGAGGGCATCTGCGAGCATCATCGCACGCCCATACACAACCCCATTCATAATAGTACATTACGATTCTAGTGGCGTAAGTTATACTTTACGGCACGGCGTGTATAAGCACGCGAGAGTAGCGAGTACCACAAAGAACGCCGTGCCATAAAGAACGACTTATGACAGGTGTATCGTACATTATACTGCATAAGTCCGGCAGGTCACGCCTATCCGTGCCATTAGCAATCCATTTTTGCCTCGTTCAGTATCGGCCGAGCGATGGCGAGGTCGATAAGTACGGTGTAATAATAGGCTACTTATGTCATGGATAGGTGTGACATTAATGCGGATTTATGCTACGCAGTGCTATAAATCATATTCTGCAATCAGCTTCTTCTTGCGTCATTCTCGACAAATGATATGTAGGTAATAGGTTTACTAACTCGATATATTCGGGCTCACTGTTCCACCTTGTCAATACAGAAGTAATAAGTTCATCAGCACGGTTAACCCGGGCTCAGCGTTCCACCCTATTAATACCGAAGTAATAGGTTCACAAGCCCATTTTACCCGGGCTCAGTGTGTTCCACCTCATGAACCTTTTGGGCGAGATAACGCGAGGAGACGATGTCATGATCGTTGACCGGAAATGATAAGAGCTATTTTTCTCGAAAGTATTTTTTTTTTTCTCGAAATGCATTTTACCTTTCAAAAGTACAAGTCTAAAGTTAGAAAATCGTTAATTGTCGAATTGGAGAAATGAAGGGTTGAAAAGTAATAAACTGAAAAAGACAGCGGCGAGCGGCCGTGCGCGATCTACACGCTGCGACCGAGCATGCTCCAATAAACGTAGTGCACCATTTCGTTGTTTCATACTTAAAAGTATCATAAACCTAACCTCGAAGGTCATATATAAATCTTCGAATCACAATAATTTCTACTTTAATTACGATTTTTTTTTATTTTTATTTGAATTTATTTGAACAAGTCATTTCGCAGTACTCGTTTTTTTCAATTTGATTCTTAGATTTTTGTGCTTTTTAAATTGATGGATATAATTGGAAAATATTTGATGCTCAAAATCGTGTTAGTGATAATTTCTCTTTAGTGTCTGCTAATAATTTTATACAGCGAAACGATCGAGTTCCAGCAACTGTTTTTGATGATTTGAGTTATTGATTTAGTTTATTTGTAGTTTGTAAATATTTATCTTTTGTTAAGAGAAAGCCAATATATTTTCAAAATATTTAGTTGCCCACTCGTAACGATCTTGTGACGTCAATACATAACTAGCGGCTACTTTCCCCAAACTTGCTCGCCTAGCATTGCTTTTTAGTGAATCTCTAAGTTCGTCAAAAAAAGAAGTCGTCTCTAAACAATTTGATTTTTGTAATGAAAAAATAAATTGTTAAAAACTGCAGATAAACTAAAACAAATGCTGGATTCAATAAAAACAGTGCCTGGAACTCAGTCGTTTCGCTCTATCAAATTATTAGCAAATACAAAAAAGTTTGAACTAAAACGATTTTAAATATCAGAAACTTAAGTTAAATATATGACTTATTAATAAATATTATGTTTGGAGCATTAATTGTTTTCATGTAAATACCCAATTCCCTTTCTTATGTAATGATTTAAAATAATTAAATTATATTTTGTATTTTTAAAATATTTTTCTTATTACCAAAATATTGTCACAATAACTTCAGTACTGTTAATTTTTCTGTCTCATAAACATTTTCATAGATTATGTTCATTTTGTCATTTTTTTTTCTTTTAATATTAAGGTGTGAAGTGTCAGTATGAATGGGAACAGGCAGAGGGTGATTTTGCCTCTGCATCTAAGAATACACCAAAACCGCATTTATGTGGTGAGCCGTCGCACTGTTCATGGCTTGATGTAAGAATGCCGTTGTATTATCTATACTAGTATGCACGTAAAATATAAATAAATTACTATATATTCGTTTGTTTATATATCATCTAGTTTGTCGGCGGAAAGAAAAGACAATTTGTACATGCAATTGTATATGTGTTCAATTTGCCATTCTCGCATTTTTGGAAAATCGATATCCTATCGTAAAACGTTAACCATTTTGATACAAATTTTTTTTTTAGTTATCTAGTTGTTTAGTTGTCCAGGAACGGCAAGATTACATATGAATAACCTAGATAATATAATTCCAATACACCCGCATGCCGAAGTATGCGAGGAGTTTGAAAATGCTGAAAATGTAGTAAGGTTTAGAAATGCTGTAAGAGAAGCCTTGAACCACCATTGGTATCAGCTGAGAGAATTGTACGACAGTCTTGCGCTGATGTAAGTTAAAGATTTATTTTTATACGGGTATTGACGTATTTTTCTTTACTTACTAAATAGAGAAAATTGATTGTTTTAAATTAATTTTGGGAATGCTTTCCTCTCTCGCTGTTTTCATCCCTAATCAACTATATAACGGTTAATTTATCATTTTTACAGCTATCCAGAAGCAGCGGCCGTAGTAAGCTTTAACAGTATTAGATCAAGTATGCTCAAATGGAGATCCCTATCCTTCCCACCTTCACCTTCTACAATTGAGGCTTTCGGAGATTCACTTTTACAAATTCACGACGGTGGAATTTTGGACTATGCTCACGGAAGACTGAGAACACGGCGCTTGATTGACGAGAATGGCGACAGCCATATTATATTATATGATGAAGACTTCTTGAGAGCAGAGTTCTCAACTGTTGATAAAATAATGGTGGATGCGACATTCCGCGCCACGCCGCGCATAGAACGATGCTACCAATTTTTAACAATTGTTGGTGTTAAATATAATCATGTTCGTATAAATTTTGTACGCGATGATAAATGATTCAAAATATTTTCCTAATATTAATATTTCATCATTTCAACATAAAATATTTTTACAGGCTATTCCGTGCTTTTGGGCATTAATGTCCCGAAAAACGAAAATCGCGTACACAAAATGTATTCGAGAATTCAAGTATTTTATTGGAGGTGCCAGTGTAACAGTGGTAATGGCGGACTTTGAATATGCTCTACGTGCAGCCTGTACAGAAATTTTTCCCGGAGCTCGGGTAGCAGGCTGTAACGTACATTTTGACAGGGTTATTATCAATTTATAAATACTCTATGTGCATCACTTGTTAATAAACGAGTAATGATTTTCATATTTTTGTTAACAGGCTATTTACCATAAACTCCGAGAACTTCAATTACAAAATATAATTCGCAATGATGCAGACGTTCAAATTACAGTAAAAAAGGTCATTGCCCTGGCGTTTCTGCCACATGAGGATATAGAAGTAACCTTCAATGACATGATAGAAGGCTTAAGCCCGAGGATAAGAAATATTTTAAGAAGATTTTTGAATTATTTTCGAAGGCAGTGGATCAATATAGTCACTCCGAAAGGATTTTCTGTATTTGGATTGCCGACGAGAACGAACAACGCCATCGAAAGTTATCACGCTCAACTGAATCATCGCATGGGGCAACATCCAACGCCATGGGCGTTTACGTGTAAGTAAATTTTATTTTTACAACTGGTCATAACAAAAAAAGGCTTTTAACATTTTTTCAAAAAAATCTTTGAATTGTCAATGAAGTCTAGTTCAATGGAAAAAATGTTTTTAGGTACATGGCTCAGTATCGTAGATGCAGCTGTTGTAGATGTGGAAAGATTGTCACGAGGATTACGAGTCCGACGCATTCCACGATATGTTTCACGATTTCGTGATATACAGATCAGTAGGAGTAAGTTGCAATAAATATTTAAAGTTGTCGCGATAAATTCCAAAATATGTAATTAAAAAATAGTTATGAATGTTAGATTGTGTTTTTCCAAACGTTTTGTGAATTTTTATAATTGTATTCTAGTTTGGAGGCTGTACGCCCATCAGAAGCTTAGTAAAATGGAACTGCTCACAATAGTTTGCAATGTAAAAGGAAATATTATGCGAAAAATCGATCTTATGGCACATCTCGATAATGAGCTGCGTGAAAGATATGAGGAAGCTTTTGTTGGAGTAGATAATGGTATATATACAAATAATTTATAAAATATTCAGTACCGTTCATTTTTTGTCTGTAAAAAAAGGAGAAAAAGAGGAAAGTGAAATAACCATTTTAATAATTTTATTTTTCAGCAAATGTAATTGATCCTGAATTTGACTTCACTATTGTCAATGTAGGTTACTTGACCGAAAGAGAAGTCAATGAAGTCCGCCGATTGCTTCAAGTACGTGTGGAAGGTCCAGGTAAACTTTTTGCGTGATATTTTATTAACAGATGCACCTGATCATTTATTTATTATTAATCCTCAATCCGTAGATGACGAACAATCTGATGGAAATGATGAAGAAAATGAAGTCGATGTCGAATTGATGGCCGTACTGAGGCCTGAACCTCGGCCAGTACTACGAGATGAAATACCTCTTTTGGCTGAAAGGCAGGCGAATAATGTTGCAGCACGACCGGTGCTAGCGGCGGTAGATGAAGAGCAGGCGGCGGTAAATGAAGTGCAGGCGGCGGTAAATAATGGCGGCGTTGCGGTTCAACGACGGCGTCGTCGTCGACGCTTACGTCGACGACATGATCGATTGGAAGTGATTCCGCCGCTTGAGAACAACGCAGCGGTAGAAGGTACGTTCATAATAAATTAATTGTTATGTAAAGGACTTCAAAGTTAGCTGTAATGCGTATTGATATTATGAACCATTTCATTTAACCTTTCAAATGCTGTAATATTAAGAGATATTTATTTCTAAAGAATCTTTTAATGTATTGATGCAGTTGTCGTTATTGCTAAACTTGATTTTTGATGCAGCAGTACAACTACCGTTGCTTCCACAACCAGTGATTATCGCGCAACCCCCAATAGATAGAGAAGTAGAGGCTCCCGCTCCCATCGAAATGATTGGGCCCGATGAAAATGATGCTATGGCACTAGGTAATATAACCTGATTTTAATTATTTCATTGCTTTCTTTTTCGTTTTAGTATAGTTTTAACACACGCGCTTGCACGTGCAACATGTATTGTTTACATTTTTAATAAACTTTTGTCGTGCATAGTTTTATCGCCTAACCATCGAGTATGAAATTATTTTTTCACCATACGCTGGCCGAAAGTACCACTTTCGCTCCCGGCTCAAAAACACAAATGTGGTATTTTCGGCCCGGGTATGGTGAAAAATCGTATACGCAACACGGTGATAAAGAGGACCACCCCCGAGCACCTGTTTGCCACCCTCCCCTTCGGCTCGGGTGGCAATTTACACGTCCTCTGGACTGGCTAACTCTTTACCTCCATAGTTGCGTAATATATATTACGTAGTATATACTATTTCGCCATACCCTGGCCGAAAGTACCACTTTCGCTCCCGGCTCAAAAATGCGAATATGATATTTTCGTCACGGGTATGGCGAAAAAAAAGTATGGGCACGTAGGGAGGAAAAATAAAGATTCCCTCAGATCGCATGTTTGTCACCCTCGGCTTCGGCTGGGAAGACAATTTACATGTGTTCTGAGACATTCATTAATTTTCCTCCCTGAATGCGTAATATACTATTCTCTTGTGATAAGGCACTTTAATGTTACAAATAATCATCAATTATAACTACGTAACTCGGGTGTATTAACGGATATTTACTGATGACGTGATTCGCGTTGCAGGAGTACAACTACAGGTGGTTCCGCAAGCAGAAAATGCCCAACCCCCAATGAATGTGGAAGGGGATATTCCGACTGACATGGATATAGATCCGCGTTTTGATGGTGGTGCAGTCCGACAAGGTAATAACAATGTTAACTTTATTCAAAACTTTATTTACAACCGCATTTTTCAGAGAGCGTATCGAAATTGTTGTTTGATTAACTTAAACATCAATGTTTTTGTTTCATATATTATTGGTAAATAGTTTTTCGTATTCATAAAAAATTTGCAATAAATTTAAAAATGTTATCATGACAAAAGTTTACATTTCAATAAAAAATGCAAAAAATTAATTATTTATGAAATAGAGAAATTTGATGAATTGCATTAATTATTTTCTGGAATTTCGAGCTACTGCTGCGAACTTGGTGTGAAATCTCCCATGTATTTAATAATTGAAGCCCCGGATGCAATAACCCGCTTAGTGCTCGAAAACACGTGAAAATATTGTCAAAATGGCCGAATTTTCAAAGTCGTCAAATAGATTTTTTTAAAATACTAACTTGTAGAGAATGAAGAGGCGAATCTTTCTCCAAAAGGAATCTTTTCTTTAATCGTTTTTATTTTCAAGATCAAAATTTGAAAACCAAAAATTTCACTCATTGTTTTTCGATAAAGGTTTGTTTAAACATAAATCGCTCCATCTTGCTCAAACGTTATTGAAATGCTTCCATATTAAAAAAGGTATACGCAGAATATTTCAGCGATGTCTGTAGATTGATAAAATATCAGAAAAGTAATAATTGTTGATATGTATTTTATTGTAAATACGTGGCGATAGTTAGCTTTCGTTAACTTGAAGGGAGAAAAGTATCGAGGGAAGTTGAAGCTACGAAGAACCTCCAGCGAGGCATTTGTTCCACCATATTTGAATAATTTTTGTACGGAGTTTTAGATCGATTCGATAAAAAACGGCTAAATTAGAACAATATGAGTAAAATGCGCGCTACAGGTGACGGCGTACGCATTTTCAGCGCTTGCAATAAGAAAGCATGAGGCGCGACCAAAACAAAAAACTCGTGTCTCCCTGCCGTTGCCGCTAGCACGCCTTTTACTAATATTGCTCTAATTTAGCCATTTTTTTTATAGAATCGGCCTGAGACTTTGTCCAAAACTTGTTGAAATATAGAGGAACAAATGTACCCCTGGTGAAAGTTCTTCTTAACTACTTTTTTCCGTTGAAGTACAGAACAAAACGTAATTAACTACTGCCACGTATTTACAATTAAATAAATATCAACAATAATTGCTTTTTTGATATTTTATCAATCTATAAGCATAGCTTGACTATTTTGCGTATCCCTTTGAAATTTCCAATAATTTCTATAAGTTTTGAGCAAATTAGAGCGATTCATGTTTCAAAAACCTATCGAGGAAAAGTGAGTGAAATTTTTCGCTTTCAATTTTTATCTTGAAAATAAAAACGAATAACAAAAATTTCTTGAGGGGAAAGATTCGCCTCTTCGTTGCCTACAAGGTAGTATGTTTTTAAAAATTAATTCGACGACTTCAAAAATTCGTCCCTTTGGAACAATACTTTTACGTGTTTTCCAGCGCTAAGCGGGTTATTATTATTGCATCCGGGCCTTCAATTGTATATGAAAAAATACGTGAAAATTTACTCAAGCTGGAATGTTTAGGAATATCTAAAAGCGTGATCTATACATCGTATTTTCATGCTTGCGTAAATTACTGACAATCCTTATATACTAATGTGGTAATAACGATAAATTGATAATACGATAGCACTCTTTCTATTGTCATTTTTACCTTAGCTATTGAAATATTTTAAATTTTTTCATCCCGATAAAAAAAAGAAAATTCTGAAATGTGTAAATGCCTCTGAAAAATACAGTTTGCGAATATGGTGAATGAAAAAGTTAATTAAACTTGTGTACAACATGTAATAAAATACGTTTTCCTCACACCGGGCCGAAAGTACAACATTCCCGCCCGGCGCAAAAACGAGAATGTGGCATTTTCGGCCTCGGTGTGAGGAAAAATAGTATACGCTCCACGGGAGTAAAATTGGCCAGACCAAATCTCGTGTTTGCCACCCTCGCCTTCGGCTCGGGTGGCAATTTACACAAGCTGTGGATTGTCCAAGGTTTTTTCTCCCTAGGTGCGTAATATACTATTAAACATACTTAATAAACGTTTATTTTCTTACCTGTTGTACATTATGTTATTACTAGTATTTGTGTTATTGATATTTTTATTTTACGTTTGAGTAATTTTCTCGTTAATATTATGCCACAAAAAATATGGTTAAAAAGATAATGTCGACGAAACATGTTATTCATTGGCAACTGCAAGCATAGTTCAATGCATCCGGGTCATCGAACTATATCCTAAATGAACACACTCATATCTCAGCGTTTTTGACAATGGACCTTATAATCTGATATCCAATCGATTTTATTTCCAAACAAGAAGAGTTGATAGCATCATATCACTTTTTCTTATTATAGCTTTGGAATTATTTATGTTACGAAGGTGAATGAAAAAATTTATTAATGTAGTCAGGAAAAGTTTAATTCAATGATTTATTGTGTTAACAAAATATTGATTTCTCAAAAAATCATCGATTATTGAAAATGGAGAAAGAAAACGATTAAAATTGTATTATGTGATCAAAAAATAATTCGCAATTAGATTCAACATTTTTAAGTTTATTTACCTGTTGTAGAAAGTAATGCATTGGCAGAAAATTTTTTAATGTTCATGTTAAATAAGTTTATTAAAGAATGAAAGTTTGAGGATACGAATGGGAGATTCTTATTTTTTAAATTAAATTTATTTAATAATTTCTCTGCTGCAACTGACAACATAAGGCAGAGTCATGCGCATTAAATCTCCTTTTAATACTAAGACCGCTATGCACGGCTTCCCATTATTTTTGAAGATAACCACACAATATGGTTGAAGGTACTTATCGTATTTGCCTTTATTCATTGCGCACGATGTACGGACTCCCACCGTTTAAAAAGTATAATTTTTATTATTAATTTCATTTGCTTATCGTGATCTCTCGATGATAAAAAATTTAAATAATTTATTAAAAAGTTTAATATGGAACACGTTTCTTTGTATTCGTTGCAGGACATTCAACGCTTATTTTTTGATGTTATACAAGTTGCATTTATGCTCCCTGTATAATTAACGTGTAAGTCAAACGCATAATGATTGAGGGAACGTATTGTAGCTCCTTCTGTAAGTTGAGCGCGATGCACGGCCTCCCATTATTTGTTATTCAGATAACACCTTTAGTACTCGTGGTTGAGGGTACTCATCGTTGTTCCTTTTATTGGTTGAGCACGATGAACGGACTCCCACAGTTTCTAAATTATAATTTTTATTATTTATTCATTTATTTAACGTGATATCTTAATTAATTATTAATATAAATACAGTAGATTAATAATTATGATGTTAAACTTAATTACTATTTCGTATATTTTATTGAAAATATTTGTAACGTTTTATATGGAACGCGTTTCTTTGTATTCTTTTGCAGAACATTCAACGCTTATTTTTTGATGTTATACAAGTCGCATTTATGCTCCCTGTATAATTAACGTGTAAGTCAAACGCATAATGGTTGAGGGAACGTATTGTAGCTCCTTCTGTAAGTTGAGCGCGATGCACGGCCTCCTATTATTTGTTATTCAGATAACACCTTTAGTACTCGTGGTTGAGGGTACTCATCGTTGTTCCTTTTATTGGTTGAGCACGATAAACGGACTCCCACAGTTTCTAAATTATAATTATTTATTCATTTATTTAACGTGATATCTTAATTATTAATATAAATACAGTAGATTAATAATTATGATGTTAAACTTAATTACTATTTCGTCTATTTTATTGAAAATATTTGTAACGTTTTATATGGAACGCGGTTTCTTTGTATTCTTTTGCAGAACATTCAACGCTTATTTTTTGATGTTATACAAGTCGCATTTATGCTCCCCATATAACTAACGTGTAAGTCAAACGCATAATGGTTGAGGGAACGTATTGTAGCTCCTTCTGTAAGTTGAGCGCGATGCACGGCCTCCTATTATTTGTTATTCAAATAACACCTTTAGTACTCGTGGTTGAGGGTACTCATCGTTGTTCCTTTTATTGGTTGAGCACGATAAACGGACTCCCACAGTTTCTAAATAATAATTTTTATTATTTATTCTGTTTTATTAAAAATTATTATTGAAAAGTATCCAAGAAAATGTTCAATTTCAAAGTTCCGCGACATAACGGCATCGCGTATATTTAACTGAACCAATCACAGAAATTGTGCAAATGCATGTTGTATCTATTTCAATTAAGAATGTGATGAAAATTAATTGATTTACTTACGTATAAAAAAAAAATTTTAATGATAATATTTAAAATTAATAATCCAATTCATCATCGAACAAGAAAGTGATTTAATAAGAAAAAAAAACAAGCCGATATCCACTATGATATAGTTGTCAAATGAATTATAAAAGTATTTTTTGTTATTAGTGCGCTTGTACTATAAACTTCTAGGAGTGAATCGATTAGATTAAATTTATTAAATTTGAGAAAGCCATGTGCACCCAATGAATTGGCAGCGGTTTCTTCTTATATTGGGATGACACATTTCATCCATTGATTTTTCAAAACAGAAATAATTATATGATCACTATGCCTTTGAGGTTATTCTTATTGTTCATATTATGTAGTTATTATTCTCTAAATTTATTAGTGAACGTATGATTCTCATAAGCTAACGTAACTGTGTAAAGAATAAAAATTACTCAAGCGTATTCTATTAAAAGATCAATTTAACAAAAATAACCCTAAATACTAAATATCTTTAATTTTTACAGGAAATGTGTGCGTTTGTTGTTTAACGGTACCAAGTAACTGCGCATTTGTGCCCTGTGGACACACGTGCTGTTGCGAAGAATGTGCAACAAGAGTGATTGCAGTGGACCCAAGGTGTCCTTTTTGTCGAAGATCGATTGATTCATTAGTAAAACTGTTCTTTGTGTGATGTGTTGATTTAAAAATACGATGTATTAAATGCAAGACGTGAGCCATTAATGGTAAAACAAGGTTCAAAACTTATTGTATGATGTAACTTATGTAACTTATTGAAAGATCGTGTGTGCACGACATGTAACTTATTGAAAGATATTGTAACGGTGTTCAACGACTCAGCGAAATTTTCGATTTTCTAATAAAAAAAAGGATATAACATTCTATGTAATTTTTATGCTTGTGCCATTAAATAAATTACAAAAAAAAATTTATTACTTTTATATAGTATATTAAAGATTCCAAAATGTGCACTTCTTCTGGATTTCAATACTTCATTACAACGAGAGGTTTGTTTTATAATTTTTATAGCACTGCGTGGCATAAATCCTCATTTATGTCACGCCTATCCGTGACATAAGTAGTCCATTATTGCACCGTGCTTATCACTACACGGTGCAAAAATGGACTGCTAATGGCACGAATAGGCGTGACATGGCGGATTTATGCAGTCAGTGCTATAAAATAATGTACGATACACGTGTCATACTATTTTATAATGGATGCGGAAGTAATATCAATATTCTATACTGTGGCCTGTGCTTGACTTCGGAGCGCTCGTTTTAGGTGATTTTTTCCTCTTAAGAAGGCGTTGAATGGACAACTAAGGATTTTTTTCTGTGCTTGATCGCCCAACGGGATGTAACGAAAAAAGCGAGACGCAGAAATCTGAGAAAGGGTCAGTTGCCAAAACAATAAGCGGCAGCACAATAAACTACAATTAGATATTTAAAATATTATCAAATACGAGAATTTTGCTTTCAGGAAAACGTTTTAAATTTATAATTTTTTACAAACCACGATAATATCGTAATGGAAGTATAAATATTTATAGATTGGTAGCAATTGTATCGATTTATTTTTCGCCTCGATGAGACCGACAACTTTCTGTAATAATAATTAACCACTAAAGAAGAATAAAATCACATTAAAATATTTTCTTTCTCATTTATATTGCAATCTTTGTATTATCGAATAGGGTAGATTTTTTTAGAAAACATCGGTACTTTTACAAAATATTTCCACTTATTGTGGTGGTAATGTACATACATGTTGTTTTACTACGCTATATAATTGTGAATAATAAAGTAAATAATTAAATTAACTTACCTTTAATATTATCTTAGAACATTGTATTACTACAAATATTACAGCTAAAAATTACTAATGTTTCAAATAAAATATATTTGTGACGATTTTGTATATATGAGAAATAGACATTTATGATTATATTAGTTTATGCTTGAGTTAATAAGCACAGATTAAGCTATCCATTAATCAACTATTGATCGTATCAATTAAATACTACTTTCTACATCATAACAACTATTTGAAAGCATTTTATTTAGACCTTATGTTACAAATGGGGTGTTATTTAAAAGACTTTTTCTTATCCTTGGTATAAAATTAACGATATTTTATTGTTAACGTGTTATTTGAAAAAGAAACCGTTATTAAAAAAAATAAATATATAACTGTAATCAAGTCATCTAAAAGTCTTACGATTACTTAAAATATCAATTTTATAAAGTGTAAATACCAAAATTTATTTCAGATTGATATATAATTATGAAATAAAACCAATGTTCGTTTTTATCCATAAAATTAGCTAAAAAATAGCTAATTTATGGTTAAGATTTCTAATAGGGATATTGTAAAAAAAAAAATTTCTGTCATAAATAAGAAAAAGTATTAATTTAAAAATTTTTAAATTGTGCAGCAGCGTAACAGTCACTAGACAACATCTACAATTATCGTAGTATAGAACACTTGAAGGTATGTCTACATTACATATTATACTGTGTTATTATAAAATGGTAAATAAAAGAAAAAATGAAATTTCATCATTTCATTTATGGTTACAATTCAGAAATATATACTCTGTTCACTGTACTTTATACTTTTTTTATACAAATTCACCTTGTATCATTAATTTGAAACAATTGCACATTACATAGCATATATTTTTTAATTTTTTCCTTAGCAAGTTGCAAGTTTCCTTTAGCAAACGTTAAAATTGAATAGTAAATGAAGAATTTTTTTATACTTACGGTATCATTATTAACATAGATTATTAACATATATTTTTTTACGACCATCGGATTGTAAGTAAACGATTATAAGAATAAATAATCCCTAAAGATCCAACATGAATCAGATGAAAAATCGGTCCCGTGTGAGGACTACTAACGCCATCTCTTTGTGCCAATCAAATTTAATGGATGAGTTATATCATTATGTGTGTGTGTGTGTGTGTGTGTGTGTGTGTGTGTCTGCGTGTGTGTGTATCAGGACTACTAACGCCATCTCTTTGTACTAATCAGATTTAATGAGTTAGCTGAGTTATGTATATGTCGAAAGTTTGATCATTCTAAAAATAGTTGTCGCAACTTTGGGCAATCGTTATGTCCTTTATCTAAATAGCTTACAGTCGAATATATGGATATAGTCATTATAATTTTTCTATTTTCTATATCTCGAAAGTAATATAATTCTAGCATAATACCATAATTTTTGTTTTATTTTCGTGATAATTACATTCTTTTAACAACGTCATTCTTCAAAATTGATTTATAAATTAATCTACATTTTCATTTTCTTTTATCTAATTTTTCGATTATTTAGTCATTATTCTTACCATTTTTCTAATGAATGAGCGTTGATAATATTACGTGTGTTTAAAATCTTAGTCTCGAAATCGTGAACTAATGATTGATTTCGGATGATATATCGAAATGAATCGTTAGAAACGAGTTTCATTCCTTTTGAAATAGTATTGATGAAATTCGATGTTTTGGACAGTAGGTGAATTGTTACATTCGAAAATATGATTTTCGTAATTTAGAATTTCGGAATTTTGCACAATCTTCACTAGCTTATGTCGGAATGGAGAACGTCTAGAGTTGACTTCAATTTTAAAGTGGATCGTCTAAACTTTGGACCCCCCCCCTGGTATACCTGCGACGACGGCAGAAGAAGCCCTCGAAGAAGAAAAGAGTGACCCGTTCCCGGGCTGACATGAGCAGTGAAGGCTCGCGGGTGGCGAGCGAAGAAGATAATGTGGAAAGGGGAAGGAAGCAGATAGTGGAGGTAATGGTGCACCAGTAGGAGGGGCCTACACCCTCAACGGTGAGTGTCACAAGCTCGCTAAGCGCCAACCGGAGCAACGCGGGTACTGTCCTGCGGACGCCAGGCGCTCACCCGGCAGTGACAACTTCTGTGTCAGTTCTGAGTGCGCCCAGAGTGACAGCAACCTACGATAATAGTCGATTTGTACTTCCCATGGCATCTACGTGGGAGTACTATTCGGCTAGTTTATATCGGGGGCTGCCGCTTACTGAACCATTGCCACCTTCAGCCCTTCAGACTCAGACATCATTTAGAGCACCGCCAGCTCTCGTTCAAAGGGAGACTCCAGCGAGGAAGAAGGGGCTGACACAAAGGGAATGGTACACCCCAGGCCAGAATTGTGACGAGATACAGCAGATGTATGACGTGGATGAGAGCAGTGAAGAGGAGAGTTACGTGGAGCCAGAGACAGTGTTGAAGAGGGAAAGGGATCAAAGCATTCGCTCGTCACACTTGGAGAGGGGAGGTAGCGGCACGACGTACAGACCAGTAGAGAATCCTCGGGGCGCCGGTACTTCGGACCATGAGAGGGTTAACCAGCTGCTGAAAAGGAAGTCATCGGGGCTCCCACGACGAAGACCTGTCAAGCCACCCCTCATGAAACGACTAAGTATTGAGGAAGAAACAGAGAACCGTCGGGAGACTGCCGAGGAGGGCTGGTACGCTGGAGAGTGGAATGCGATTCCGGGGACAGCCCGAGAAATCTACAGGGAAGAAGAGGCAGAGGGTTCGCAGCATAACGATCTCGAGCAGTAGTGAGAGTGGAGAGAAATCGGAGAGGAACAGTTTAGCTCGTCGTGGACGTCGAGTCGTCAGCAAGACGGAGGACGACGAAGAAGTGGAGCCGAGAAGAAGGTGGAGAGCGACGCCTGCAGCGACTGAATCAAGTTCAGTCAAGAGGAGAAGGAGGATCATGAGGAGTTCTTAGAGCAGTTAGAGGACTATCGCGAGGGGGCAGGGCTCGGTGATCGAGAGCTACTCGGTGCTTTGCCCTGCATCTTGGCTAAGAGAGCTGGCAGGTAGTTTAGAACCACCCGACTGGATACTCATTCTTGGCTGGGATTCCGTAAGGCCTTCAAGCATAAATTCGTCACTGAATACGACCGAGAAGATCTGTTGGATGATTTGAGGCGAAGGACTCAAGCTAAGGGCGAGAAGATCGACACTTATCTCTCCAATGTTAACTACATCGTCTCCCGCTTCTAACGACCACCGTCCGAGAGGCAATTGGTGGAGACGGCGTATCGTAATATCCTTCCAGAATATAGGAAAGCGATGCCCGACAAGCTAGTGGAGACCATGGAGGATTTGGAGAGGTATGGGCGTCGCTGGGAGAGGCAAAAGGAGTTGGATAGTCGTTATCTCCCGCCGTCCCCAGCCGATAAGATGAGAGTGCTGGGAGCGGCGTTTTCGGACACTTCGAGTCGCCAAAAGAGCGCAGCGGTCGTGGAGAAGGGAGGAGAAGTAGAGGACGTTTCCTCGAAGCCTTTGAAGACAGGAGAGAAGAATGAAGCCAAGAAGGCGGCAAAAACGATCCGACCTACGGGCGGGAAGAAAAGTGACGGAGAGTTAAAGCCGGGGACTGCGCAGCAGAAGATGCCAGATGAGCAGACGATGAAGTAAGAACAGGCGAGGACCTACGCTGCTGTGGTGCAAAGCTGACCTGGGATCCAAGGGGGCCCTGGAAACTCTTGGCCTCCCTATGGAGCGAGGATATTGGAGCGAACCGTGGAGAGGGGCTGCGGCTCAGAGTCGGGGCCCTGGAGATTGGTGATCTGATCCTCCGAGAGGCGGGTATGGGCGCCAAGCTGGACCTAGCCAAACCCCGCTTACCGGAGGGGAGGAGAGGCCGTTTATGGATTTGCAACCTCTGTCAAACGGTAGGTCACAAAGCCTCTGTGTGCCCTAAAGTGGTCTGTTACTGGGGTAAGCGGAAGGGGCATACGGTGCGAAACTGTTCAACACGTAATCAGCCTACCCAGCCTCCACGTGAGTGCTGTCAAAACTGTGACGCGCCGAATGTAACCTTCAAGACCTGTCCCAACTGCGCGCCATTACGAGCGAAGCTGGGAAACAGGCAGGCTGGGAGCGGGCATCTTAAATGTGCTTGTTCTCCAGCGACCCTTAGTGGAGTCAGAGAAGACTCGTGGAGACCGAGAAAGTGTAGAGAGAAAGGGGGAAGGAAAGAAGGTAGAGGGAGATGTACGCGCAGAAATAAGAGGTGAAGTGAGTTCCGTGGAGAAGGAGAGTGAAGCGAAAAAGGAGGGTGGAGAGAAAAAGCGGAGCTTAACAACAACGGAAACACAGAGGGAGAACGAGACGAGTAATTACAAAAAAAGACATATTTCCGAAATGATCTATATAAAAAACAATAAAAATAGTATTAATAAAAAGGAAGATATCCAAAGACTAAGCACAATGTATTTTCCTATTATTAACGAACTTAATACCATATAACTCTTTATGTAAACATCGTCCGGTGTATATAAATACAGCATATGTGTTATTGTTTTCAGTCAATAATAACATCGGATCGACGAATGATATATACGTTTATTATTTTTGGTAATTTTGATTTTTGTATTCATGCGTCGTTGTTTAATTGTCTTTATATAGTTGAAAATAATTTTATATGTTAATTTATTTCTGTGTTTGAATAAAGGCCTGATGAGGTTGGCGTACTAAGCTAACGAAACGTTGCTAAAAAACACCCAAGATCTTTTCACTTTTGCCTCCAAAGATCGTCTTCAAGTACTTAACATAAAAAATGGATGGCGTCATACCTTCAATATAGAGACGAGTAAAAGGGAGAAGAGCGGCACGCCCAAGGCCAGACAGCCAGAGTTGGTTAAGCCAGAAGAGCGATTGTTAGTAGGCTCGGGAAGTGAGGAGTCCAGTGACGACGGGTGGCTCGAAGAGATCGTGGTGGAGCTGGAGAGTGTGAAGACAGAGGAAAGGAAATCGCCCGTTGACGTGCTGCCATTCAAGGAGGACCAGGAGATTGACGTGGAGAGAAGGAGGAAAAAGGAAGTGGAGGAAAACAGAGAAGAAAAGAGACCAGATGGTAGTGGAGAGAAGGAGTTAGAGGAGGACCCCGATGCTGTCGCGGGATTGTGCGGGGAGAACCGAAACTTCATTATGGTGAAGCTCAGTGGACAGGTTTACAAAGCATTGTTCGACCCGGGGGCGATGTTGTTGCTGGTTGGACCCAGCGTAGCAGAGCGGTTCGAGGACCGATTAGGAGATAGTTCCACGACGGTACGCAACATCACCGGGGGAATCGCCAAGGTCATGGGTGTATTGAACGTGATGTTAGAAATCGATCATCACGCGGCTCCCCTACCGATGAAGGTTTTGCATAATGAGATCATCTTAGGGATGGATTTTTGCAAATTGTTTAACGTGGACGCGCACCTCGGTAGAGGGGTGTGGAGAGTGAAGGAAGGGCGTTGGAGGACTTTTGCCAAGACGGGCGAGGAGAAAAACGCTGTTATTCACGCGGAATGCGCAGGGATTTCTGAGTTGGAGGAAGACGGACGAGAAACCGTGGAGAAATTGGTGGACTGCTTACTGATTTACCCGGAGGGTGAGCGAAAAAGAGGAGTGACAACCTTGACCGAACATACGATAGATTTGCAAGGAACAAAGCCCTTTAAACACCATCCTCGTCGAACATCACCTAAGATGCAGCAAGTGGCGATTGAGGAAGTGGAGCGGATGTTTAATGAAGGGATTATCGAGAGGTCGGCTAGCGACTATAGTAGTGCCCCGGTGATGATCAAAAAGTCCGACGGTACGTATCTTTTCTGTGTAGATTATCGAGATTTGAATAAGCTGACACGTTGTGATGCGTAACCCATCCCGAACATGGATACGATTTTAGATAAGTCGAGACGGGCGAAGTTAATGACGAAGATTGACCTCAAGCATGCGTATCATCAAATTCCCTTGGAGAAAGCGAGCCGAAAGTATACCGCCTTCTCAGTGGCGGGATCGGGCCTGTGGCAGTTCACTCGGATGCCTTTCGGACTGATGAACGCGCCCAGTACGTTTCAGCGGCTGGTGGATTCGTTGTTCGGTCCTGAGATGCAACCGAATGTCTTCGGGTATCACGACGACATAATCATTGCCACAGAATCGTTTGAGGATCATCTGTATTGGATTGAAGTAGTGTTGAAGGAGTTAGTGGGAGCTGGATTGGAGGTGAATAGAGAAAAGTGTGAGTTTTGCTGCTCACAAATCACCTACTTGGGGTTCCGGTTGGACCACGAAGGCTTACGACCGGACCCGGAGAAGGTGGCGCCAGTGGATAATTACCCCACCCCAAAGAATGTGAGGCAATTGCCCCGGTTATGGGGATGCCGGGGTGGTACTCACGATTCATAAAGAATGAATCGGGATTAAAAATTCCACTGGTAAAATTGTTGAGAAAAGGGAGAGAGTGAAGTTGGAGAGAGGGGTAGGAAGAGACTTTTGAGCAGCTGAAGAGAGCGCTTGCATCGGTGCCGGTCCTGGCGAAGCCGGATTTCAGTAAGTCGTTTAAGGTGCAATGTGATGCCAGTGGATTCGTGTTGGGAGCAGTCCTAACGCAGGAGAGCGAAGACGGAGAGCACCCTATTGTGTATGTGATTCGAGTCTTGACCCCTGCCGAGAAGAATTACACGACGTCCGAGAAAGAGTGTCTGGCCATGGTGTGGGAAATCAAAAAGCTAAGACCGTACTTGGAGGGCTATAAGTTCACAGTAGTGACCGATTACAGCACTTTGAGATGGTTATGCAATCTCAAGGAACCGACCGGCAGATTGGTACGCTGGGCCCTACAGCTGCAACAGTGGGACTTCGACATCGTGCATCGCAAGGGAACGCTCCATCAGGTGACCGATGCTCTCTCCAGAGCGCAGGAACCAGACGAGGTGGAGGTAGCCGGATTCGATGAGATTAAAGATCCGTGGTATTTGAAGATGATAGAAGACGTAGAGAAATTCCCAGCCAAATATCAGCAGTGGAGAGTGGAAAATGTGTGTTTCTATAGGTATAGAGCGGCTCCATTATTGGATCCCGTGGAGTTTAGAGAAGAGAAGTGGAGATTGGTGGTGCCGGTGGAGCATCGAGCGAGAATGATGGAAGATGCTCATTGCACCCCATTCTTTGGCCACCTTGGCGTGGAGAAGACGTATGATAGAATAGCTCGGGATTACTACTGGAAGGGAGTCTACCATGACGTGCGAACCTTCATCCGGGAATGTGACTCCTGCCAGAAGTATAAAGGACTACAAACGGGTCCTCAGGGGGACACGAATAGTGGAGAGACCGTGGGCGGTAGTCGCGGTAGACACGATGGACTTCCCTCCGAGCAAGAGTCAGCATCGCTACTTGCTGGTTTTCCAAGACTTGTTCACTCGTTGGATTGAGGTGAAACCTCTTCGTAAAGCTGACGGAAAGTCTGTGGCGAGAGCAATGGAGGAGCTTATCTTGTTCCGTTGGGAGACCCCTGACTATTTGCTTAGCGATAATGGTAAGGGGTTCGATAACAAGTTCGTGAAGGGAATGCTGGAGGAATACGGGGTGCGGCATGTGACCACACTACCTTATCACCCTCAGGCGAACCTGGTAGAACGAAGTAACCGTACTCTGAAAGCGATGATCTCCGGGTTTGTAGGCTCTGATCATCGCAACTGGGATTTGCACGTCCACGAATTCAGACACGCGGTTAACACTGCGGTGCAGGCGACTACCAAGAATTCGCCCGCATTTCTGAACTTCGAACTGCATCCGCGGTCCGTCAAGAGCTTGCGACGCGAGGTGGAGAGTAAGAGATTAGTGGAGAAAATCGATCCGTCGGTGTGGGAAGATAGAATGAAGCGACTGGATGCGTTGAGGGGCCTGGTGAGTCGGCACGCCGTCGAGGCCCCGTGTCTCCAGGAGAAACACCATAACAAAGGGAGAAAGGATGTAAAGTTTGAAGTGGATGATAAAGTGATGAGAAAGACGTATTATTTATCAGAAGTGGTGAAGAATTTTAATGCGAAGTTGGCCCCTAAGTACGATGGGCCATACGAAATTGAGGAAATTCTATCATGAGAACCAGGAGAGGATGGCCTAAGAGGGGCGGTTTCGAAGAACCGCACTCTCCATACCCGGAATTCCACGAGCACCCGGACGTCGCTAGCGACGGCGACCGGGGAGATCGTGGACATGGAGACGGGTCGAGTGCGGTCTTTTGTACCGCCCCGGCTCTTACCCCGCGTGAGTTTGGCAGATGAGGTGGAGAGGGAGTTGGTGGAGAGAGAAAGAGTGGAGGACGAGCAGAGAGAGCGTGAAAGGAGAGAGAATGAGAGGAAGGAGAGAGAAAGAGTTGAGAGTGAGAAGTAAGAGAGTGAGAGGAGGGACAATGGGAGAAAGGAGAAAGAAAGAGTGGACAGAGAGGAGGGAGAATGAGAGAAAAGAGAGAGAAAGAGTGGATCAGAGTGAGAGAAAAGAGAATGAGAGAAGGGAGAAGGAAAGAGTGGAGAAGGGAGAGAGCAAGGATTGAAAGAGAAAGTGAAGAGCGGAAAAGGGTTGAAGATGAGAGAAAGGAAAGAGAGGGTAGAAAGGATCCGGATGGAAGAAGAGCGTGTGAAGCGAGTGAGGGTGGAGAGAGAGACGCGTGAAAGAGAGGATAGCTAGAGAAAGAGAAGAAGAGAGGGAGAGAATCGAGTGGGAAGAGCCGGAGAGAGTGAGAAGAAAAAAAACGAGGGAGGAAAGAAAATCGGTGGAGAAAGAGAGGGTAGAGAGATTTAGGAGGTCAAGAGTTGAGGTAGAAGGGGGAGAGCCGCGAGGAGGGTCCTCATCCTTGGGTGTGGCCGCCGCGGGGATTCGGCCCCTGGTAGTCTGCAACGCTGCCTTCGCGCTTCCTTTTGCTCCTTCGGAAGAGGGGCCGGAGGCGGAACAGGAGGCTTGCCAATCCCCAGACGGTTAGTAATGGAGCGCCGGGGGGAGCTGGGCGCCCGCGCGACGACACTGAGGGTAGGGGACAGACGGCGCACAGTGGGCGGAAACGTCAAAAAAATGGTCAAAATATCGGCTTCACGCGAATTTTGCATGAAAACTATTAATGACAGCAGATTTGGACTGCATATTTATAGCACTTATTCAGAGGCCGTTTCCACCAAATATCTGTATAATGATTATTAACATGAAATCGTTGCAGTTTTAGAGCATTATCACGAAAATTCGATTTACCTGTTCAGTTGACGTATATTAGAAAATCACCCATGAGGTTTTCATACATATACATATGGATTTACAAGTTTTGCTAACTACTCATCTAAAAAATGGTATTACTTTTGTAAATTTAATATATTTAAATAATTTTTTTAACAAATTATGGCAAAAACTAACTTTTGAAGATAATGATCTCTGATTTAATTTTTTTCGTGAAAAATTACCACTTATACGTTGTACGTCACTTAAATTATTATAAACAATCATTAAATGTTATAATTGTCTTTATAATCACAAATAGGTGGTATTAACTCCATCGCATAAAAAAGATATATACATTTACAGATTTTGGAGTTTTTAATACCGGGTCTGGTATCAGTTTTATTAAATTAATTTATTTAAATAATTTCTTTAAACAAAATAAGTCAATATTCAACTTTTTTAAGACAATGATTTGTTATTTAAGCTTTTTAGGAAAAGTATCGCGTTATTGAGAGCACCTTAGCGTTGACATATAATTGTCCTGTTTATGTACAAATTCTTCGACACCTTGCTGTATGTAAACACGCGCAACTCTCAGTACTGAGCCTAAAATTTTTATAAAGACAACTACAACATTTAATGATTGTTTATAACAATTTAAGTGACGTACAACGTATAACTTCGGTAATTTTTCACAAAAAAAATTAAATCGGAGATCATTATCTTCAAAAGTTAGATTTTGCCATAATTTGTTTAACCCATTAATGCCACAACCGCCCAAATTTCAAGTAAGTTTTCAACGTGATTATTTCTTATGTTATCTGCTTTGGAAAAATTCTGCTTTCATATATTCCGACGTGAAATTTCGCGCTCTTTCAGAATCCGTGGTCAGAATTACGATTTAACCTCAAGAAAAAAAATATGGCCGATTTAAACGTAAAAAACGTGAAAATTTTCGAAAAAAATTTTTTCTGGATTTTTTTTCGCAATGATACCGCAAAGGTATCCCCATATAATTATGATCAGAGGTGATCATGGCAGTTGAAGTTTGACAGGAAATTTTTATATTAATGTTAAACAACCGCATTTTTACAAAATGGCGGCTGAAACAAAATTTTTTTTGTTTAAACTTCATCAATTTTTTTTTCGATAACTATGGACTTTAGCAAAAAGTTCAGAAGAACAAAAGTGTCTTAGAATTAGTCAAGAAATACTCTAGAATTTTTTCAGAATTTTCGGAGACAATTTTTTATTTTCTGAAAAACTTTCCTTGACTAATTCTAAGACACTTTTGTTCCTGTGAACTTTTTGCTAAAGTCCATAGTTTTCGAAAAAAAAAATTGATGAAGTTTAAAACTTGAAGTTTAAAACTCCAGATCTACACACAGGCAATAATATTTGCCTCAGTAGGATTTACTTACTTATGTATATTTTGTATATAATAATGTAATGTAAATGTTTTTCTGGAAAAAAAAAAAAAAAAAAAAAAAAAAAAAAAAAAAAAAAATAGTTTCAGCCACCATTTTGTAAACGTGGGGTTGTTTAACATTAATATGAAAATTTCCTGTCAAACTTCAACTGCTATGATCACCTCTGATCATAATTATAAGGGGATACCTTTGCGGTATCATTGCGAGAAAAAATCCAGAAAAAATTTTTTTCGAAAATTTTCACGTTTAATGTTTAAATCGGCCATATTTTCTTTTCTTGAGATTAAATCGTAATTGTGACTACGGATTCTGAAAGAGCGTGAAATTTCACGTCGGAATATATGAAAACAGAATTTTTTCAAAGTAGATAACATAAGAAATAATCACGTTGAAAACTTTCTCGAAATTTGGGCGTTTGGGCGTTAATGGGTTAATCGGGAGCATTTAGCTACAGCAGTATGCGCTTGTTTGATTTAATCCGTGGGATATTACACTTAGATATCATCCCGATTGCGGAGCTGCACGGGAACCGTGTTGCCTGTACGGCGATTCAAGCGCCACTCCCAGAAGCCGCCCTACTGAAAAAGTGCAGCTGATTATCAGCTGATAATCATCTGTAATCAGGTGATAATCGTGCCAAAATGGCACCTGATTATCAGCTGATACTTGAATCTATACGATTAACTAATGTATTTAAAGTAATGTGGACTATCGCAAAGAAGTTTTGAATTATTTGTGATAATTTAGGAATGTAAAATTAAAATTAACAAAAATAATAATAATAATTAATAATAAATAAATAAATGGAAATATCAACAGGATTTTCAGGTCAAAATCCACCTTATAGTTACCAGATTCTCAGATGATTATTAGCTTATATGCACCTGAAAATCATGTTGATATTTTCATTTATTATTAATAATTATTATTATTATTTATTGTTAGTAATGTTACATTCCTAAATTGTAACAAATAATTTAAAACTTCTTTGTCAGCATCTACATTTTTCGACATTTTTTCGAACACATTAATTAATCGTAGATTCAAGTAAATGAACCATGATAATACTTTATAATAATAAATAACAATAATTAATAATCAATAAATTTTAAACGATAAATTTTCATGTGAAAATCAGTTGATAATCAGGTGCCGTTGTGGCACGATTATCACCTGATTATCAGCTGATAATCAGCTGCACTTTTTCAGTAGGGCGCGCTGTTACTGCTGCACCAACATGCTCTTACGCGTACGGTGTTTCAACTCGTCTATATGTGCTACAGTTTAAGGTTATATTAACTCGCCAACTACAGTTTTTAGCAGACTACAACGCAATTTTTACTATGTTGGCTTGTAAAAATTCTTGTACCTTCTGTCAATTATTAAAATGTCTGAATTTTACGATGTATTATAGTAAAAATTGTGATAACTTTTTGTAAAATTTAAGGGAGTTCTATGGTAAACAGAAATAACGCTAAGACAATTCTGAAATTTCGCACATTGGTTAACTTTTACATGAAAAGCTCTCATATAAATTTTTAGAAGGCTAGGCTACCTAGAAGTCAAGAAATAAATGTTTTAATTTTTCACTTTTTAACATGGGCTCTTATGGGAAATCACGATTTCGTTGTGTTCATTTGCGTATAAGAAAGAAATTAACGCTAAGATATTTTTGAAAATTTATGTAATAGAAAGACAAATATCTTATGAAGATTTATTTTCTTGCAAAAGTATCATTGGATGCCTCTAATTTACGGAAAAAAAGTTTAAAAGCGAAAAACATACATTTTAACCTCAAAATATGAGTCAAATCAACTTCTCAATGGAACTTTATATCGATATTTAAGACTATTAAAATAGATATAATTATCTAAAATGAAAATATTATTGGTATTTAGTGTAAGTTTATTAATAACAACATCTGTAATAAAGTAAATCAACAAGAGATAAAATGTGTACTTGTTTTGACTAGTGTAGTTACCATAGAACTCCCTTAACAAAATATGAACTAAAAATGATTTCATATTATATTAATTCTTGTATGTCTAAATTATTACCAGACTAACATAGTAAATTTTATAGCCATTTATATTAATTGCTTCCTCCTAGAGGAAGCTTTGTGATAGTAAATTTTTGAGTTGTTGTAAAAACATGTTATAATTGTGTTCCGAGGTCTTAGGAATCAAAATACATGGTTTTTGAAAAATGTCTGTATGGATGTGTGTGTGTGTGTGTGTGTGTGTGTGTGTGTGTGTGTGTGTGTACGTGTACGCCTGGATCTCAGCTTCTAGTCGGTCGATTTTGACCGGACAGGTCTCATTTTTTTTGTTTTTTTTTTTTGCGTGATGGCGGGTCATAAATCCGTTTTCTAGGCACGACCGCTGCTCGGGAGAGCCTTATAATTTCACCAGAGCGAAAATTGTCTGACTTCAAAAACTAATAATTTGATACAAGAAAAGTCTTTTCAGTCAAAATGAGTGCGTTTTAAGCGTTTTCTGTGATGTATGTATGTCTGTACGCCCGTATGTACGCAAGTTCCTCCATTATCTCAATGAATTTTCAACCGATTCCATCGGGATCGCGGGACAATACCCCTCTAATTATACCTAACTCCTGGTTCTCAATTGAGATAGAACGATGAAAAATTAAAAAAATGCGAGCCAAAGAAATATTTCAAAATATCGATTTTTAAGCTTAATGACTAGAAAAATTAATTTTAAGCTTGTATCTACAGGTGTATCTGCTAAAACTAATTAAAATACACCTTTTATCTGTTGGACACTTTTTTCTACGAGCAATATTTGCCAAGATAACTGCGAAAAACGGCAAAAAAGGTCAAAAATGGACGATTTTCGGCTCTCACTTGACAGAATTTGATTTTACATAAATATGTTAAATACAAAAGTTGGAGATAATATTTAAACAAAACTTTTTCCTATTTATCACTTTTGTATAAAATGAACTCCTGATAAGTTACATTTATAAAAACGATTTTAAACGTCAAAATATACATAAAATGGACGATTTTCGACTAAAACTTGACAGGATTTGATTTTACACAAACATGTTCAATACAAAAGTTCTAGAAATATTTAAATAAAACTTTTTCCCATTTAACATTTTTATATAAAATGGATTCCTGACCGCTTAGACCTATAAAAACGATTTTTAATGCCTAAATACACCTGAAATAGTCGATTTTCGCTTATCATACAAGAATTTGACTTTCAATAAAACTGTTAAATACAAAGCATATAGATATAGTTTAAACAAAACTTATTCCCAATTAACATTTTTATGTACAATAATTTCTGGATTATCAAACGTATAAACATGATTTTTAATACCCCAATACACGTATAGTGAATTTTCGCTTATTATTTAACAGAATTAGATTTGCACAGAAGTATTCGATACAATAGCTCTAAATAAGATGGAAAAAATCGACATAACATTCCAAAGATAATATAATTACAAAAACATAATAATAAGATACAAAATTACATTTGATTACAATATTCAATGGGATAAACACATATTACAAAAAGATTTTTAATAACAAATTTAAAAAATTTAATATAAGATTACCCAACTTAACCTACTAACTATGTTCCCAGGACCTAAGCGATTGAACTAAAAGAATCAAAATTGTATAATATTATATAAGTACATGTTAAAGGAATATCATATATACAAAAAAAACTTTTGTGTAATGTATGAGCTATAAATGTTGTACTATGGTAAATTTCAATGCATAAAGAATGCAATGTTCTAGCTGACTCAGTCTTACAGCATGTAGAAAACTATTAAATAGGCAAGTCTCACTGGGTAGAAGTCTGCGAAATACATAATGATGTATTTTAATACAACAGATACCCTGAAGCGAGTTCTTACACCCTGACTAAACTTAGAAATTAAATAGACGAGTCAATATTACCAGGGACAACTACCTACCCTTATCGCATTTAACAACACACACAGCACTTCTATAATATTTCCCAGTTCTTATTACCTATCCCCTCACACTTTAAAGCACTAACACTCGAAGATCACTTAGAGCTGCAGAAGTTGCAAAATAGGGCGGGACGGTCTAGGCTGGCACTACTCCATGGATGCCAGTCTGCTGAGAATCATCTAACAGCGATCCACTATGTCAGTAACCACACCACCGAGGAGGAAAGTACTGACAGAGACCGTCAATTGGGTTTCATGTCAGAGACTGCCTCAGCCTAGGGATCAGCAAAGCACATGAACAGCAGATCAGTCCCTATTCTTGGGGACAAGCGAGGAGAGTTGAGCACCTAAAAACCACATATGACTAATAAATAGATAAATTAAAAAAAACATACCATACAAAAAAAAAGTCTGCAGCAATGGCTGATGTTTACTCACTGTACCAGCTTCCTGTAACAACTAGAGGGGAAGGACTGGTGGAGACCTTTAACCGCTGTTTCACTGCTGGAAACAGCAACAGCCTGAGAGTAGAGACACAAGCAGCAGCTTAACTGTACAAATAATATAGTCACTAGTGTAAGAGCCAAACAAGGAAAGTTGAGCACCTAAAAACCACATATAATTAATAAATAGATGACTCAGACAATATTTCCACACTCAAGAAACAGTCTGCAACAGTGCCCGTCGTTTACACTACTCTCGCTGCCACAGATACCTGCAACAAGCGAAAGTACCATCAACTCACCCATCAGAGAGGTTAGGAACGAGAAAATGCTTACTAAATCTGCTCTTGCCGCTGACACACTGCCTTCCCACCTCCGACGAATCATCGACAATCGGCGAACACGATGCAAGGGCGAACACGATTCACCAGGGCGGCATACTACAGCAGCCACAGTTATCGCTGGGGACGCCGGGAGTCAGATGATTCGATTGTTGACAGCACACACCATGGAAACATGTGCGCCACGGTACGCGGCACTACTCAGCAGTAGCAGAAAACGCGCGCGATTATATATATATATATATATATATATATATATATATATATATCTCTTATACATACAGGAAGCGCTCGCGGTTGCGTGAATCGCATGTGTTTTTCGGCTGTACTTGGTGTGCGAACGCAGCCTAGCCGAGGCAGTGAGGCACGGACGCACGGTCACATAGGTCCGGCAAATGTGTACGACCGTGAGCCGAGGTACCTAGCTTAGCCGCTATGACTGCTGCAGTATAAGTATATTCATGCATGCAGGTCGCAGGGCTAAGCCAGATTGCCGTTGCCGAATGCATCAGTATTGAGCATTCTCCTTCTGTTTTTCTCCTTTTCGCGGTATTAGTGTATATATGCATATGTGCGCAAGTATTTTTTGTAATTGAGATTGTATAGGTATATGCAGTTAGGAACACCCGTAAATCCGTGAGCAGCTAGTCTCCACCTTATGGATAAGATTAAAACAAAATTTTGTTTTCATATTACATTTTCATAAATAAAAATAAAAAACCAATTCTTATAATTATAATAGAAATTATGAAAACTATGTTTTTAATTTTAAATATAACTGCAATCATGGTATTTATATTCAATATTCCCATGCGCGCTTTAATCATATCAATTAATACTTAATAAATTTATATACATCATAGGCTATTTAAAAAGTTATCTAAATATTTTTATACATGTAGAATTAAAACGCAAACCTTCTACAAAAAAGAAGATATAAATGTGTAAAAGTAAATGGATAACTATTATTTAAATTCTACTGCAGATGTATTTATGTTTATTTTAAATGATAAAAACGATAAATAAAGTATTACAATTTTTTCAATAATAAAAGTATAAGGTTCTTCTGAGCATTGCGGTCGTGACTATTATGTAAAAACGAAGTTTTTACATAGGGAGTGGGGGGCGACGAGCGAAGCGAGGAGCAGGTGTGTGTGGGGGCGGGGGGGATGGCGTGCCGAAGGCACGCTGGGGGGCGCAGCCCCCCTAGTTGATTGGGGCGATGTGTTTTTGTTTTTTTTTCAAATTTTCGATTTTCTCAAAACTGTTTTTTGATTTTTTTTAATAATAGGATCGAGTTATTCGAATCTGATGGGTAGCGTTCGAAAGAGAATTAAGACACCTTGTAACGGGCTAAAATCTGTCCTCGATGCGCTATATCTCAACGCGGACTTGCTGATGAACGGCGCAGCAATTGACAGGCGCGAGCACTTACTCGTGCCAACCCTCGATGATTAGCGGCTCGTCAGCTCCGTGCTGTTGCTCGCCGTCGGCTGCTTTCAGCAGTAGCCGCGCCTTTTCGCTCCGTTACAACGCGCGATTTCGTCGTCGCGCTCTCTCTCGAGCGTGCTGCCCCAGCTACTCAATATCATGCGGGTACTACGCACTCGCGGCCGCGGAGGCCGGCGGTATTCTTCACCGTGCCACCGAATAGGGAATTGAAAGTAGGATGCGGGAAATAATATGCGAACAAGTCAAAAGCAAGTTAACTTTAATATAAAAGAATTTCTTCTTACCGCCCCTGGAGGCTATCCGCAAATTACATTCGCTTATTACGGCGCGTGCTATTAGTACGCGCCGGTTTGGGTGGTGCGCCCGCGCACGCGAAGTACGTGTGTGCTCTGCCGCACAGCGAATGAGAGAGAGAGAGAGAGAGAGAGAGAGAGAGAGAGAGAGAGAGAGAGAGAGAGAGAGAGAGAGAGAGAGAGAGAGAGAGATACGATTTATTTGCCTTCGCGGCAAAATAATTAATACAGAATTTATACAGTGTATAACTTAAAATAAAATACAGTAAAATAAGATATAATAAAAATATATAAAAATAAAAGTAATACAACCTGATACAAATATATAAATTATACATAAAAATATGTTTGTCTACGAGGACCTTCAATTACGATAAAAAAATAATAAAAAAGAACCATATGATAAAATAAAAATAAAATACATAAAAATCATTAAAAATCACGAGGACCCTTCATTAAGACAAAATAAATAAATAAAACTAGAGAAAATATCACAGCTGGTACTATACGCTAAAAGGAAAATAATTACAGTTATACATTAACCATTTCATAAAATATCACAGTAAGGTATCACAGCCGCTTAGTCAAAAAATCACAGATCAAAGTTAATCCGCAGTCTAATACTAAACTAGATAAAGGTCCCCGCACTGGCAGCTCTAAGCATCCTTATAGAGAGGCTAGGCGTCGAGATCAAGCAGGTGTTGGCGCACAGCCCTCTTGAATGATGAAAGTGATGGAAGGTAGCGCAGGGAGGGGGGAGGGAGTTCCAAAAGCGGGCACCCTGAGCCAGAAACGCTCTATCACCCGTCTTATAGTTCAAGGCAGGAAAGCAAGCTCCGGCTGCACTCCCCTGCTTGTTGGCCTAGGCTTGTGCACCGTAAAAAGGCAGCCAAGTAACTGGGCTCACGCATCCGAATTATTTTATATAGTAGCAGGGCTGCGAAGTAGAATCTGCGTGAGTCCATACGGAGCCAGCCCAGACGTCTCAAGTAGGGGTGATATGCTCATCCCTCCTAGCCCCAGTAACGTACCTCACACATGAATTGCTCAATCTTTGCACTCTCGCTCGCTGTTCGTCAGACGCGTCCAAGTAGACCACCGTACAGTAGTCAAGGTGGGGTTGAACTAGGGACTCGACTAATCTTTTGCGGAGAATCTCGGTGGTACACGCCCTAATAAACCGCAAACTGTATAGGGCTTTATTGACTTTCTTTGTGAGTTGGTCAATGTGCGGTTTCCATGTTAATTTACTATCCAGTGTAACACCGAGACTCGCAACTTCGCTACTGAACGGGATGCGTTCTCCAGGCCGCACACCAATACCTGGCAGATCTAATGAGTTTATATGATTAACTCCTACCCTGGAGCCGAATACAATGGCTTTGGTCTTACCAGCATTGAGGTGCAGGCCCGAGTTCGCCGCCCATTCAGCCACCATTTGCGCCGCATGGGACAGCCGATCAATACCCTCCAGAAATTCGTCTTTTGTCGTGTGTAAGTAGATTTGAAGGTCATCTGCGTAAAATATATGTCTGATAGTATTACCGTCAAGTACGTCACGTAAGTCGTTAACGTAGAGACAAAAAGCAGTGGACCCAGGACAGATCCCTGTGGAACTCCCAGATTGGTTTCTAACCAGTCAGAGTTACCTTTGCTATTTGAGGTGACTATCTGGGTACGTCCTTTCAGATATGATTGAATCCACAGGAGAGCTGCCCTGGAGAACCCCAGCCGACAGAGCTTACGCAGAAGCGCTGTTGGTGAGATGGTGTCGAAGGCTTTGCTGAAGTCGAACAGTAGCAGTAACGTCAGTTGTCTATTGTCGATGCCTATACGTATATCGTCGGTTAGCTTGAGAAGTGCCGTCTGCGTGCTGTAGTGCTTGCGAAATCCGGCCTGGAGGGGTCAAGTAAGTTATTGCTATTAAGATACTCCGTGATTTGGTTGTGGGCAATTTTTTCAAGCACCTTAGAAAGAAAGCAGAGTAGTGCTATAGGACGAAAGTCCGAGACTGTAGACGGCGATGCAATTTTCTTGAGTGCAATTACCTGTGCCTGCTTCCAGGAGCCCGGAAAAATTCCCTGAGCGAAGGAGGAGTTGAAAATTCTGACCAAGTAGTCACCAATGACAGGGAGAGCCTTCACGACCACCTCCCGAGGAATTCCGTCCACCCCTTTTGCCTGTGAGGAGAAGTGAGAAATTGCAAGAATTACATCACTCAGTGTAACCTGTTTAAAAGAAAAGCCCTCCTCACTTGTTAGTAAAATAGTGTCCATAGCTTCTTCTATGTTTTCAAGGGGGGACACGGAGATTCCAGCGAAGTGAGCGTTTAACTCTCCCGGCGTGAAGCCGCAAAGGTTCTCCTCTTTTCGCTTTGGAATAAGGCCGAGTTTACGCATTTCCTTCCATATATCCTTGTTAGCATCAAGAGCGTCTGAGAGATGTTTGTGAAGGAAGGAGTTACGCTCTTGAGCAAAGCGTGAGTCGACCTCATTGCTGAGCCGAAGAAACTCATCGAACACCGCCGCTCGCCCAGTGCGTTTATAACGCCTATGGGCCGCATTACGTTTGTTGATTAGTTCCCTCAGCTCAGGACCAATCCAAGGAGCATTATTTCGACTGGGTTTCACAGTTTTTAAAGGCGCTAAATCGTTTATGACAGAGTTAAGGTTTGCGTTTAAGGAATCTAGTGCTCCCTCCAAATCGGATTCAATCGAATTCATGCCTACCCAATCGCAGCGCGCAAGCAATTCATTGAGAGATGAAGGGCATACGTTTTTATAATCTCTGTAGGAGAAAGACTTCCCTACTCGCGCTGGCACAAAATAGTTGATGGTAACATCAATGATAGCATGCTTACCGAAACTGGGCAGGTGTTCATTCGCATAGTCAAGTACCTCGTCGTTTTCGTCCGTGAGGATTAAGTCAATCCATTTGTGAGACGTGGGCGTGTGATGTGTTGGGCCATGCTGCACAATATGTAATGATAACTCTGTGGCAAGGTTTCTGATGGAATATGCATCAGCATCGGACGCCGATGACAAGTCACCATTCAGATCCCCCATGATAAACTTGTGACTATACTCACTACTCAGGTCGCGCCAAACATCGAAAAGGTCGGTGTCCTTTTGCATGGCAATGTGTGGAGGTCTATAAATGACACCGACCAAAATGGGAGGAAAGGAACCCTGCTGCACACGACAGAATAAGTACTCAGGGATTGAGGGTTTTCCCAGTCCCTGAGTCATAGATGACGCCAGTTTCGTGATGGTGAAGTCGTTTCATGCATACAGAGCAACTTCGCCCCCATTTATATTACGATCCTGCCTAAACACTGAGTAGCCATCAATCTGAATGAGACTGTCATCAACGTCAGGTCCAAGCCAAGATTCAGCTATGCCAAAGAGGTGGTAGGAGGGATCTTCAACCAGGTACAGACGGAGCTTATTTATACGAGGCCTGATTGAGTTAATATTAAGAAACCCAGCCTTGAGAGGACATCCACCCCCCGTCCCCTTGCAAGCAGTCGATCCCAGTCATGATGTAGGCGCCGACCCAACAACCTCTTCTGCTCCCTGCCTCGCAACAACTATGTCGTTGTTAGTGGCTGCAGCATTTGACGGATTGCTTTTGGGCAGATGTTTTTTTAGCAGACTGGCACGTCGTTTGAATGACTTGTAGGTCGGATGCTGTGGCGAAGATATGCGCACGCTCGCCCCCTTATGCCTAGCCAGGAATCTACCACCCGAGTGCCACACATATTTAAAGCCCAGCCCCTGGGCGATGGACCTCAGGCTCTTAAATTCCTGGAACTTATCATGGGGCAACATCTCATTTATGAATATTTTATGGTGTGGCACACAAGCAGCTAAAACCGGGCCAAGCATTTCGGGATCGATGTTACTTGTGGTAAAGTAAGAATTGGCGAGCGAGCGCTTAGCTCGCATCACATCCCTGACCAGGCTCGGGCTGCTGAGCCTTACTATGCAGGAGGGCAATGCGCCTGCTCGCGACCCCAAGCCTCCCGCCGCCTCACCTCCATTTCTCTCAGACGGGTTCCGGACCACCAAGACACGCGTCCCAAGAATATTATCGCTGTTTAATGGGGATAAATGGTTCCGAGTACCGCGAAGGCGATTTGGTTGGTTAATACCTCCGTGTATACAAAATCCTTCTTTAAAATACCATTAAGTACCACCTCGCAGGACTCAGATCCATCAATCCCAGAACACGCGGAAGAGGCCCCAGGGCCCGGCTGAGAGGACGGGCATAATAGCACTGAATTTGTGCTGGCAGCGGAAGTAGAGCTGCCAATGTCACCTACTTCACGTCTATTAAAAATTAAGCTATTTAAATTCGCTGGCTCCATGTGAGCACGCTGGAGCTTTTCGAAGCTGCTAGACGCTTTGTCTAATTTATCTTTTAGTGAAGAGTTGGCCTCGAGAAGCAGCTGGCACTTGGAATCAAGGGACTCAAGTAAGCAATTTTGGTTGCTCACCTGCTCCTCGACAACAGAGACCCGCGTGGGCAGCTCCGCATTATTGATTTGACCCTCATCGCAGTGAGTGGTGTCGGCGCTGCACGACGCGGGGCTCCGGCTGCCAAGGAGCTTGAGTTCGTCCAACTGCCTCTCGAGCATGTCGAAACGCTGAAAAAGAGCTCCAGCGTGCTTACAGGAATTAAAACATTTGTCACACCAACCAGGTTTACATCCCCCAGCGGCGGGGTAGTATCTGGTTGGTGGCGGAAGATTGCGCAATACTTGAGCTCGCCACTGCCGATGAAATATCTCCCGTAACTTCGCAGATTTGTGATGCGTCTTTTGGCGCCTGAGTGTCGGTGACCCGTCCGGTACTCTCACTCAGAGCAGACTGCGCCTGTGGGCAGTTGGCCCGCTCGGCACCTCTCTCTGGCGCTCCTGGCCCCTGCGCTCCAGCTACCTGCCCGGCAGACTTAGCCACACTGGTAGCGAGTAGCGCGCACGACCCATGCGCGCTACTATTACGCGCGGAGAGCTTGGCAGCCGGCGTCGATGAGCCGAGAGGCGTATGATGGTGGGAGGCGGCAATATTAGATGTATTGGGCGTGCGTCGTTGCGACAACGATGCACGCTTGCTCACCTGAGCACTCTTCGGCTTGATGAAGGATGACGCCTCTGCTGACGTTGGTCTCTGCTCCGCAATGCGGCATAGGTCACACGGGGCACTCTTTTTCTTGCCGGAGCATTTGGCATGACACGGCTGGCCACATATCGGGCATAATCCCAGCACTCTCATCGATGACTCACCGCATACAGCACACCTCTTCTCCATGTTCCACTACAATAACACACGATCGCCTCTGTGATTGTTGACAGCTTTCCGTCTGCTGTCGGTTGGCCCGCTGAATTCAAAATTCGCCGTTGGGATGATTAGAAAGCTGCCGCAGTAGGACCCGTGCGCCGACTTGCAGTGTGGTGCAGTGCAGTGGAGGAGTGGTGGCCAGCAAATGCTGATACGTGGTGTTGGTGCTGGTGATGGAGTTAACACTCACCGATGGTGAAAGCCGGGATTTGCTCGTTGATGGTAGCTATGATTGCCAGCCTTGGAGGTTAGGGCAAGTGTCTTCAATAGAAAAGTAACTCCTGGCTCATAGGACACCGTGTAAAACATGGGCCCTTAGGCGAGGAGCTTGAGAGCCGGTGGAGCCACTTTTCTGTCAACAAAGCACTCCAAGGAGTGAAAGAATATTTCAGAAATGCACGAAAAAGTCGGGAGCAAAATTCAAAGATGTTGACACTTACCCGTCGAGAGAGAGAGCGAGAGAGAGAGAGAGAGAGAGAGAGAGAGAGAGAGAGAGAGAGAGAGAGAGAGAGAGAGAGAGAGAGAGAGAGAGAGAGAGAGAGAGAGAGAGAGAGCGCGCGCGCGCGCAACTACTGTGCGAGCGAGAGAGAGTGCATCGGCTACTCCTTCTAAACGTAAGTTTTCTGCTCTCATCTCTCGCAGTTGACGTAAAGGCTTGCACGGAAATCGCCCCGTGCAAGTTTTCTGTTCCGTGTACGTGAGGGTGTGTGTCAGCCCGCCGTACTTAGTGCGCGCGTATTTTGTAGCAGCTTTACCGCGCACCGTATCGTTTGCGCGTTCGAACGTTAACCGTAGTGCACGAACTAACTTATTGATTTCACAGGACTTGCGTAGTGCTTGTATGTATTTGTGTTTTAATATTCTGTGATATCTCGTTACTCGTCGCGTTGTTATTTATACAACCCGTCCTTCTCCCGGATACCGCCGCCTCCGCGGGAAAACGACTCCGCTGGTCGTTTTCATATCTGAGCATAGCGGCCGCGCGCTTTACTCTTCGAGCGCACGCTTTTCACTCAGCGATCCAATTAGTTGGAAAGCGAAGTTCGCGTGCGATCTTCGTGTTGTTTTCGGGATTTCAGGAGCAGATCTCCGGGCAAGTCATTTTAGTCTGACACCCGCGGCACTCTGTTCTAGGGCATCGCTGGCCTGTGGCTTTTTGGAATTTTCCCCCACTAGCCATCCCGTTACATCGTCAATGTTATATTGATAATCACTGAAAGTAGACTAAAAAGGCTCAGAATATAAGTCTGTCCCTCCATTACTAGCGAACATAGTAATTAATAAATGAAACATTTCTTTAAGTGCACGTTAGTTTACTAAAAGCTTAAAAAACCCGTAAAATGGCAGCAGTTTGAAGACGATCTTGAGAAATCAAATTTCAAAGTTAGGATTCTGTATCAAATTTTGAACATTCAAAACTGAATGCAATTTTAGTGCAATGGGAAAGTGACAAAATAGGTGACGAATTATTTTTAAAAAAGAACAGCAGTACTTTAATTCGAAAATGATCGGTGACGTGGTGTATTTAATATAAGATAGAAAATGATTTATTATATTTCAAACGTTAAACCATTTCAATAAAAATTTCGAAATAAATTAACTTTTTGGGATATGATGTAAAAATATTTGATCTTAAGAAACATATAGAATCATTTGCTTAACATTACTGATTCGCAATAGGCACTTAAACTTTCAAAAAGTTAGAAAATAAGAGGAAAATGGTAAAAAAAATTCAACAAATATATATTAACTTTTAAATGAATCATATTTTTAACATTTTTTTGGAAAATTGCTTTTCGATATTTTTGGAAGTAAGTTTTGAATTTTTATACGAAAGTCTACAAACGATGTCGCCCCAGATAATTTCCAAATACTATAACATAAAACACTACAACCTGTAATGGAAAAGAATGATCCCCAACCTAAGGCTTTCAAGGCTAAGTCAGTTCCAGTATCATTGTAGTTTTTACTTTTTGTATTACATTTGTTGAATAGTTTAGAGTTATTTTTCTTCAAAGCTGTTAATGTGCTGGTAAATCCACTTATCAAAAAAATTCCAGTGATTCCAGCGAGAAAAACTGCACCTGAAAAGAAGATTAAGAGCTGCATTATTAATCAGGCTAAAATAAAGTAAAATTAGACAGAAATTTACAAAAATTATCAAAAATCAATTTGCACTAAAATTATAATTCGCTTAGCTAAATAGAAGAATATGTAACGCATATTGCGTGATTCTAAAACGTTTATTTCGAAAAGGATAAACCGATATTCTAAAAAGTTAAAACATAGTCGCAAAATAGCATAAATATCCATGTATTCAATTTAGTAATTCTTCTTCATTTTTTTATCCTATTATCGCACACTGAGTAAAAAATATCGTCTACTATAAAACATAGTGGTATTTGGCTACTTTTATATTTTATAGTGATACAAACAACAAAATTATGATAAAGATAGATAAAAATATGTTATTGGGTACTATTTTATATAGTAATTTTATATAGTAAAATTTGAAATTAAAGGGTTTCGAATGGAAATATTATATTATACTAAATAAATATAGTAAACTTTAGTGAAAATTTAGTTAAATGTATAATAATTGAGTTACTATAACTGTTCAGTCGTTTGAATTATATGAATATATTTATTATTATTATAGTTACATTTTACAAAAAAACATAGTCAAGGCAATAATATTCAGTTTATCTATGCAATATAGTTCACAGTACAAACGCTTTTATTCTCAGTGCAGTAGATTTTTATATTAAAGAAAAATATCATAGGGTTCTATAAAGAAGAAATTTGCCAATGGCTAAAAAATAACATATTATACCATGTCTTAATTAAAGATGGTTCTCTTATTGTATAGGCAGCTTCGATAATAATTATTATATTTTTTTTCTGTTAAAAAAAGTAAGACTTTCTTTTAGTACACCAAATTGAAATATTATTGTGAATTTACATAAGGAAATATATGTGAAAATCGGTACCAAATTGCAACGTGGATTTCCGTGCAGAAATACCCGTGGAAAGCTGGGTCCCGCTATACGTATATAAAAGAATCTACGTGAAATTCCATATAATAATTTACGTAGAAATCTATGTCCTGCGGATTCATACATAAAAATCTAGGTATTTTTTCATGTAGAAATTCGTGTAGAAATCTATGTTCCTTTAGAAATACACGTCCATACGTATGAAGATCTATGTGGATTTCTATGTAGAAAAACTCATAGATCCTCATACCTATACATACGTATGAAAATCCACGTCTCGATCAACACATAAAAATCTACGTAGATTTCCATGTGGAACTTCACGTGGAAATGTTCGTCCCCATACACGTATACGAAAATCTTCATGGATTCCTATGCAGAAATAAACGTGAAAATATTGACCCCGATATATGAAAACGTCCGCCAGAAACCAGCCAGCGGGCGCGCCCGGAGCCGTTTTCGCGCAAAATGCACTCTGTTTAACTCACTCATGATCATTCGCTGAGTCTCTCGGAAAATACAAAGTACATATATCGATAGATTTTTTCCTTTTCTTTCTAATGGTACGATTGTTTTTTTTTTCAAAATGCTTTCTTCTGATCGAAAATTCAAGTTGAATGTTCAGATCCATTTTTCTCAAAGTATACCATTTTTTTCAAAATGCATTACATCATTCGAAAATACAAGTCTTAAGCTACAAAAGCCTAAAGTTTCAAGTTGAAGAAATGAAAGGTTCAAAAGTAATGCAATTAAAAATACAGCGCCGTGTGGTCGAGCGCGCTTCCAGTGCTGCGCGGGAACGCGCTATTACTGATGTATTGCACTGATTCACTGTTTTACACTTGAAAGGTATTACATAATTAATATTGTAAACGTTAATTTATATGTAAGTCCACATATTTAAATTCTAATTATGTTAATTTTTTGTTTATTTCTTAATTTTTTTATTTTTAGTCGAATTTATTTTGATAGGTCTTTTCTCAATACTTGTTTTTTTTTCCTTTTGATCTTTACATTCTTTTTCTTTTTTGATTGGTGGGTATAATTGGAATTTTTCTGATACTGAGAATAGTTTTAGTTCTAATCGTTTAGTGTCTGATAAAAATTTAACGCAATGGAATGACAGAGTTCCAGGCACAGTTTTTGCTGATTCTAATCTTTGTTTTAATTTTTGTCTAGTTTCTAAATATTTATCTTTTGATGAAAAAAACAAACAATATTTTCAAAATATTTAGTTGCCCATTGCCCACTCGTAAAGATTTTATGGCGTCAATATATAATTGTCGGATACTTTCACAAACTTGCTCGCCTAGCATTACTTTTAAGTGCTACTGATCTTAACAGAAAAATCTTAATAGTGATGGACAAGATTCTGGAAGTTATGTTTATTTTTAATATGTTGTGCTGCTCCATCAATGAAATAAATGACTTCTTTAACGAAATCAAAAGATTTTTTAAGGTAATTATAATTATAATTTCTTGGATTAAGTAAACGGCTATGACATCATGAATTAAATTGTCTGAAAAAACTACCATGCTTTTGTGTTCAATTTTGGAATCTGATTGTCTGTAGTAAATGACTATTGTTGCCAAACTGCATTGATTATTGTTATAGTGGAAAGCTTGTGCTGTGTCTTGTGCAATAAAAGCACAGTTTTCTGCAAAATATAGTGAAATTAAAAATTCTCCTTTGCATAAGGATTCTTTCAAGATTCTAAAATAAGAAGATTGTTGTTTGGAGATGAAAGAATGAGTCTTGAGTTTATGCAAAAGAGGAAAGAAAATGTTTATAAATGATGAATTAGAAACAGTTTGAGTTTGTAATCTCGATCTATCAGTTGTTTCCATTTCTGAAATTTAATTTCATTAATGTCAGAGTTCTCAAGAAATAATTCTAAATCTTTTTTTAGTGATTCAACACCAGGACAATTAGAGCACTCATTTAAATAACACTTTGTTATTGAATTTTTACATACTATTTGAGCTATGCAATCCTTGTAAGTATTCATTTTATAAAAAACGACTCCTGAGTTTTTTAAGCCAGCTAACAAAAGTTTGACGTTTTGGTGGTAGACGCATACACAAACCGAATGAGTGCCACACTTTATTTCGAAGCCGGCGAATGCGCACAACAGGTGCGCGTACGAGCAGCGCCACTGTCTACCCTTTCTCTCGCACTTATACTTGTGTGCATCGCGCAGCGATCGCGACTACTCTCTCACTTCGCCGCTTTACTCGGCGAGCGCGCGTGTAGAATACCGTGCACGTGTGGCGTATTATACCTCACATGCGCGGCGTAAATTACCACAAGTGTGATGTCAGCCTCCGAGACAGCTGACGTCTATAGTACTGTGCTGGCGCACCGTTAGTTAGGGAATTTAACGCAACACTTCAACTGTCTAACTACCTATTATTTATTCAACCTATTTATCTTACTTCAACCTTTCATTCAATAAACAATAGTCTTTTGTTATTAACTTTAACCGCTCGAGTTATTATTTCGCGACCTTAGTTATTCTCCGTTCCCCACCGTTTCCGCGATCGTTACGTTAGAAAGAACGTATCGTTTTACATCTGAACAGATGGCATACGAACCAGGAACCTGGTAAGGAGTTGGAGTCTCTGGCAGAAATAAAGCGCGAGTCTCGGACATGCGCGTTGCACGGTAAGTAACCAGATTAGGTTTAGCATTACACGACGCTGTAGCATCTGCTTGCCTAATCTGGCCATTGGGTCTCCGAGAGTTAAACCGAAAGACCCGGAGTTGAACCGCTAAAACGTGCAGCTGAAACGCGTCTTAGCCATAATAACCACCCCGTGATAGCACATTATTCCTCAGCTGATTCTATTTGCACGACAGGTTTCTGTATATCGGTATAATGTTTTGCTTTTACCTTTGACTAAAGAAAGTACATTTAGTAATACAGAGAGTCCATTCAATATAACAGATTCTGAACATAACAATATTACATTTAAAAAAAAAAATTTTTTCTTGAATAGTGGCAGATTTCATCATAATTAATTAAAAGTTTATTGAAATTCTTCCTTTTATGATTGATCATTTAATTAAAATTGAAATTAAATGCAGTTGAAGAAGTTATAATAAAATAAATAGCTTGTGAATTTTTGATGTTAATAATGTGAAGGTTTTCTAATATATCTAAAGTCGCATTGTAGTCAACAATCCATGGACCCAAATATTGTGGAGATCTTGTCAATATTTCCCTTCATGAGAAGAATGGAGCAAGTTTTGAAAAACAGGTAATGATTCATTAAACAAAATTAAAAATAGAGAAAAAATATTAGAAATAATTTTAAAATTAACAGAATAAAAGAAATGTCTAGTGGCTATTACAGACTTCCAATTGGGAATCAGGAATTCTAGACTGCCTTAAATTGTAGTTTCATTATGAAAACATGTTTTTCTATACAGATACCTAAAAAAATGTGTGACCCGTTATACTTGAATTTATTACGCATCGACTTGGGAAGCATTAATATACCTAATTTAGGTTATTTACGTTTTTCATCGATAAAATGAATTTCTACAATGGAATAACTTCTCGCTCCATTCTGACCAGCTGTATTCTGGCATATTTTACACTACTTTTCGACGACTGGTATGATGATTATTCGGATCGCTTCTTTTCAAAACTCAATTTTAAGGTTTAAAATGATATAAATGGTTACTTAATTTGCTGCAATGATCTTGGGATAATTTTTTTCTGAGAATTGAGAAAATATCACTTTTTGTAAAAGTTTCATCGTTTTGAAGTTATCTAGCTTGAAAATGGGCAAAAAAGCTAAAAATGCTAGATCTGGCCATATGTATGATGCCACACTCTTTTTGCAGGTCTCCAAAAAATCTAAAAAAATTCAGGGGTACTCATGGGATGCCCAGGAAGACATTTAGTCGGTTAAAAAAGAAAAAAAAATTTGTACACGATCTCTCCGAGATCTATCCAAATGTATATAAAAAAATCTTTCTGAATGTCCATGTAGAAAAACACGTGGAAATTTACGGGCCGATACACACATGCAAATCTATTTGGATTTCCGTGCAGAAACACATCTGCAAGTCTTTCTGGAATTCCATGTAGAGAAATACGTGAGATTCTACGTCACGATATTCAAATGGAAATCTATGTGGGGGTCCTCCATAAACTACGTATCCAGTCTGAGGGCGGGGGGGGGGGGGGTCCGGTGAAAGGATGTAATAAAGCCACGTGGGGGGAGGAGGGTCTTAGTCTGTGGAACGTGGTTTTATGTTAATGTACTTTTATTCTGTTTTAAAAAGCCCGCGAAATATTTATAGACTCCCTAGCTGACATGTGCCAGAAAATATAGCTTGCCTCCCAAGACAAACATCGATCGGTCGTCTCCCTTCAGTCCGAAATTTTCGAGGGCATTTTTCCACAAATGTCTACCGGATTTTTCGATGGAGAAGAGTAAACTTGCATGCCGGAGTTTTTGATGTTTGAGCTCACGTATACGCCCGATTTTTCGTCAACTATTAGTATTTGCAATGATTACGCTGAGCGCTTGAGCATTGAAAATAGTCTGATCCAGTGATTCCAAAACCATGAAAATGAAAACAGTGGGTGCTTGATGAGGGAATACGATATAAGTATTTTAAACGTGTTGGAAAAGGTTCTGAATACTATTGTCCTTAAAACCAGATACCGCTTTTTCTCGTCAAAACTTGTCCCGATTTTTAGGGGAGCCATAAAGTTGGATAATTAGAATAATCGTTTTTCACGTAAATTCGGAAATTCGGAATGCAAACCAAAGCTTTTCTGCACTGCTTTGTACGATTTGTAGCATGTTTTTGTACACAAATACATACAAAAAGTAGTTCATCATAATTTTTTCAGGAATTATTCATTTGTAATTTTTATATTTTAGCATTTCTCACGTAAAAAATTATATACCTTTAGGGAATCACTTATTATTGTAGCTAATTCATTTTATACTTGTCAAAAGTATCCCTTCACAAGAATCGAATATTTTTTTATTTTTAAAAAGGTATATAGAAATCCTTTTCACCTATATTTTAGAAATTTTTAAAAGTTCGTAAAATTATCGAAATAAAAGTTTAATAAATCCACGAAAATAAAATATAGAAATTACAAATGAAAAATTCCGGAAAAAATTAATTAACAAATTGTGATGAACTACTTTTTATATGTATTTGTTTACAAAAACGCGTAAGAAAGTGTACCAAAAAGTGCAGAAAAGTATATATAACAGTGCAGAAAAGTATACAAAACTGTGCAGAAAAGCTTTGGTTTGCATTCTGAATTTCCCAATTTACGTGCAAAACGATTATTCCAACTTTATGGTACCCGTAAAAATCAGAATAAGTTTTGACGGGAAAAAGCGGTATCTGGCTTCAAGGAGAATAGTATTGAGAACTTTTTCAAACAGTTTTGAAGTACTTATATCATACTCCCTCGTCAAGCACGAATTGTTTTCATTTCCATCGTTTTGAAACCAGTGTGCTTCGGGTTTCGCTCGAGAGTAAGAAGTTGTTTTAATAATCAATTTTGTTGACGTTTTTTAAATAAAAACCACGTGACTTTCTGGGGGCAGGGGGGTAGAGAAAAAGTTAAGACTACACGGCAGGGGGAGGGGGGGGGGGGTAAAAGTGACCAAAATCGAGCTACGTAGTTTATGGACGACCCGTGTAGTGTTACATGCAGATCTCGACCTTTAGGTGCAAATCTTTGTCCTGATCTATACATAAAAATCTACGTCGAATTCCATATAGAAATTGATATAAAAATTTCTACGTCCCGCGGACACACAATTGTTTTATAACAAGAAAACAGACGGGTTTTCAGCTTTGTGGACAAGAAATTTCGATTCAGAGCACCGAAAAAGATAAAAACGCCCAAGTTATTGAGGGCAGCTAAAAATTTATACTCAGATGTCACCAGCACGCGGATCGCGCGCGCGCATAATCCGTATACGGTGATACAAGCGAAAAAAACCGCTGCCAATGCATTGACAATTGGCTTCCTCAAACTAACGTTATTTTTTTAGTACATTGATTATTTATGTATTAAATGGGTCAAATCAGCCTGATATAACCCTCCAATCCTAACCTAATTTTGCACCTCTTTATCCTACCCGCTTTAAATACCTTTAAAATTCCCGCGTTCTCTTAGTGTGGGCCGGCAAGATTCGGCGTGTCGATCGCGAGGCTGTGCTGGCACTCTGACGGCCTTCGTCCATCATTCGTCCTCGCCATGCTCTAAGGGTCTCGCCAGGGGCAAGCGTCAGCTGCCGTAAATCGGCAAGTAGAAAGTCATCGCAGACCTACCTGACACCTCCGTCATCATCATCGTCGTCCGCAGCACTGTGACGCACACTTGAGAGAAAGAGAGAGAGAGAAAGAGAGAGATAGGAGAGAGAGGAGAAGAGATAGGAGAGAGAGAGAGGGGAGAGAGAGAGAGAGAGAGAGAGAGAGAGAGAGAGAGAGAGAGAGAGAGAGAGAGGGAGAGAGAGAGAGAGGTAGCCTCGTTTGTAGTGCGGATTGCAATTTGTAAGAAAGTAAAAATGTGCTGCGTAAGCAGCTGGCGCTCAAGTAACGAAACCGTGTGTAAATTTAGCAAATAAACATTTATATAGTTATTTGTTAAATAAAAAGGTGTGTTCGCGTACAAATTTATTCTGCGCCTTTCTGAAATTGAAATTTCCCTTTTCGCTGAATCCATCTCAAGTGGTCTGAGTATGCCTCTGTCCTAATCATTTATGTTCTTCTCCAAAAATTATTTGACGCGTATATCTTTATTTTTTTCTGTTGCATCAAAATTTCATGCGTTTAGTGTGTCCAAAAATTCCAAGAAAATCCTTACTTAGAAATAACTTTTTTCGTTGCTGAATTTTTTTCGTGGTGATAGAGGACGTAAATACCTATCTAGACGTATCAGTACAATTCGGGGGTTTTCGCGGGGAAAACAAACACTAATGAGATAAAAAGCTAACAAATTTTTCACGCTTAATGCTTATATAGTCAATGATATAACAGTTAATATAAAGGTTTTTATCTTACTGCGTACGTGAATAATATACTTGTATGATTTTATGTACTTGAAAATGGGGCTGTGATTCATAACAAAGCTGTTCAAGGAAATCATTAGGTTAATGATCAAATTTCTATTTTCACAGCAGTGTCTTATCAAGGGGATTCAATACAAAGTTTCGCAGTCATAAGTGATGAACGAAAACATGATTCAGTTCATATTAGATAATTTTGTTATAAAATAAGCATTTTATTAAATAAGGAAGCATCATAATCTGTTATGTAGTGTAAATTATCTCACCTTATTGGGAACAGGAAAAAAGGAAGGTGTATAAAACCAAAACAATGTAATTTAATTAAGATATTATTATTGTAAATATTGAATCCTTTTTTTACAATTTTATTACAACCAAAATGATCATCTTCGAGGATCCTAAAATAGGGTGTAATAAATTCGAACACCATCAATGCTCCAAATGAAGAAATAGCTTTCAAGGGATGGTACGTCTAGCTCCCAAATATGAAGAATTGCGCCACTGGAAATCTTAACACAATTTTCCAGAATTCTGAAATGGTGCAAGAACTTAAAACCCATCGGGGTGCCGTTGTCAAATACCACATCCACTGCTTCGTAGCGGAGGAGAGGCTCCAGGTTTCGCACGTCATAGTCTGTGGGAGAAGACCATCCATTAAAGAAAATCTCGTTACTTCGACGACTCCGTGAACAGTCTCCGGGAACGGTTCACGGCCAAATCTGAAAAATAAAAAAAGAAAATGAAAACACAACATTTCATTTTTATTTTTAAGGTTTTTAATATAAGAATTATGACTAATATTAACCTTTTAGGATAATACATTCATATAACTTTACACAACGAGGGTCAAAAACTTCTTACGAAAAAGAACCAACTTTAATAGTAATAATAATTAAAAAAAAAAGAAAAAAAAATTTAGGAATGCTTACACTGATTACAGATTCCATTGTTTGTAGTATTCCGGAACTGAATATACTTGAGAGCATCATTACTGCACTTTATATACACAATTTTTGTTACGATTGCAATAAGATGAAGCGAGTCTTTGACCCCAAAGAAACACAGACGCAACAACTTTTGCTTCCTCTTAGTGGAAGCTTTGTGATAGTAATTTTTTGAGTTGTTGTAAAAACATGTTATAATTGTATTCCGAGGTGTTAGGAATCAAAATACATGGTTTTTGAAAAATGTCTGTATGGATGCGTGCGTGTGTGTGTGTGTGTGTATGTGTGTGTGTGTGTGTGTATGTGTGTACGCCTGGATCTCAGCTTCTACTCGGTTGATTTTAACCGGACAGTTCTCATTTTTTTTTTTTTTTTTTTTTGTATGATGCGTTTTTGTTTTACTTCGAATTTTCTATTTTCTCAAAATTGATTCTTGCTTTTTTTTTAATGATAGGATCGAGATATTTCCTTCGGATGGGCAGCATTCGAAAGAGAATTAAAATACCTATATTTTCTAAAAAAGAAAAATTTCTTGCTATCACGGTTCTTTTCTTATTATCAAAAACGTGTTTTTTTTTTTTTAAAGCTTATAACTCCCAAACTAAACTATCAATTTGTTTGAGAAAAATCATGATAATGCATTTTAATTCATTCTGTTGGTTAGTTTCAGAGGAAAAAATTGAAAAATGAAAAAAATGAGTTTTGTATGTCCAACGATTACGGAAGTAAAATGGACTTAAGAGCTTCAAAATTCTTTGTAGAGGTAGATTTTTGGATAGTTCTCGGTCGAGTTCTTTGGGTAAAATGATTGGTCCATAAAGGACACCGGACCATTAACATTGGAAAAGTGATTGAGGTGAAATAGCTTAAAAATTTGGTGACAGGTAGTTTAAGACTTTTTAAACAAAAAATGTCCGGTGAACTTACTTACAATAAATTTTCGGAGACAATCAAAAGTAACTTTTTTCATTACCAAACTATGGGGAAACCGCTTGATTCGATCAACACCAGGCCCCCTCTTTTCTTCAATTTCGATTGCTTTTTCCTGGTGACTTGTGGTGAATTTTAAAGTCCAGCCGTTTCCGTAAATTTTCTGGTCCTTTAAACTATTATCAAGTCCACGAAAATATTTATTAATGTCGTCGAAACTTGTTTTGAATTCTTCCCAGTCGTTGTATAAAAATGCAACACCTTCAAAGTCATTCGATAATAGTCGAAACATAGGTTTGTAGCACTCGTCGTCGAACTTGTCGACGAGCTCGTCATGTTCCAAACCAACAATTACCTTCTTGGTGAACGATTTATTTAAGGCGTACAACGTAGAAAAGACTTGATGTGGGTGTTGTGCAGTTCATCGTGGGGTCGCCATGGCGATCCTCGTATCTTTACGAGTAGAAAGCGACTGGTACTAAACACTCTGAAGTGATCCTTTAAATACAGCTTTTCAAACCATGCACACGGTTAAAAAAGTGCAGACGTTTGAGAAGTAAAGAATGAGACGAGCAAGGTTAAACAACGTTGCAGATGTAGTTGAAACGGTTAAATTTCCATGATACACGTTGTATCGTTTTACATCAAAACTTCTTTCGCGTGATAATAGAAATGCTGACAATTATAACAAAGACATTTTAGAGCGAGAGTTTTGCAAACATCTGACGAAGCATCCACCGTTGCCAATGAAATTTCCGCCAGCTTTTTTATAGCGCACATATCGTCTAACTACGTTATCATTTTTCTCCAAGTTGACAGAAAAATTATCCCGAAACTTCTTGGAACCTAAACCATTACTCATATAGCTTAAAAACATAATACAACATTGACCACATACATCGGATGCGTCATTTTGAAGTAGTACTGCGTTCCAACGAAATGTTTTACAATTTTTTCGCAAACGGCTTATGTGATCGGGTATTATAGGTGGTAATCCAAAACTATCAAAGTATAGACCGTTAGAAGATCTATCGACGTAGAACGCAACCCAATGCATGCCAGGCTTGGTATGGTCGTCAGTGTTAACGGTGAACGCCGTCGGCTTGGTCCACACCCGCGGGATTTGATCGGCTGCGTATACACCTACAGTATGCGACTGGATTGGTGAAAGGATCTTCAATATTTGAAGGCTGTCCATTATGGAGATCGATTAAATTTTTATTTAGATAACCAAGGCGTGAAGATAAGTAGCCTTTCAAACGATAAGCGTGATTTAACGCAAATCGATATTTATGACCCGAAAATTTTAAAGCGTGATGCATACAATATACATTAGATGATAACGTATCGAACGGAGGACAATCTACATCATACTCCAAATTGATGATTTCGTTTGCTATGATTATATGAAGCATCAACCACTTTTCACTGCCTCTAACGTAAATTTTTCGACACTTTTTGTTAAATCTTGCAGAGTTTTATGGAACACTTTCAAATCAACTTCACCTTCCAAGTAATTAATGCCGTGGCAATGCTGAGTTAACCAATTATTTTGTCTTCTAATTTCAGCGCTGAAACCATCTACACAAGCCGTCGGAGCCACTAACCAATGACCGTGAAAATCACAAGTAGAGCAACAACAGCGATTTCCTTTGGTGCATTGTTATTGTCAAAATCTTTGAGACACTGGATATCTATAATTAAATCCATCGTTTTTATGTAGCTTACAATGACGACCACGACTCGAAACGTACTGGCCATCAAGAAACAAATCTCACACGTATATGTAGTACAACAACGCCATCTGTACTTTGTTATTCTAACCACCAAAGTCTACAATAGCTTGACGCGCTGCATCTACTTCCAAGATATTATCGTACTCAGCATAGACAATACAATTTATAGTATTGGCTAATGCTTCAGCGAATCGTACATCTAATCTGACGCTACCGTGCTTAATCAAATTCCAATGGGTGCATTCGTTAGCCGATAGATCGGGAATTAAATCAAACGCGAAAAGACAATAGCCATTAGGATATGATTCACGCGAGATTTGGTTACCCTCGTTAAGAAAATGTACGCCTGTTTCAGAAAATAACGTATGATAAGCATCAATGTATAATTTGCTAGCTCCGAAATTAGGTTGTAGTGGTTTAGAAGGTATTTGTACACCGTCAACGTATAAGCATAGAAAATTTATATTAAAATGTTCGAAGTTAAAAGGATTTAGAGCTCGATCGCCATTGAAAACCTTATTGTCAACAAACCAGATTATAATTCGCATCCATTATATCCAAAGTTTCACCGTGAATACCTCTATGCATTGTTACAGCTTTAACCACAACCCTCGTGAGAGGATATTTCGCAGTTGTCTTCGAAAGTGATTGGGCGTGTGCTAGTAATATACCCGGACTAATTTTAACTCGCCTAACTAAAAGATTAGCTTCGTCGATATGTACAGAGTAACAGCCCGTAGGATCCATGAGACAAAAACTATCACGAGACCTTACTAATCGCACTCTTACCTCGACACTGTTTATTAATAATTTTTCTTGATTGAACACGTCGCAGTGAAGACGGCCAATCATGTCAAGTGATATTGTTGCCAACAGTAATTTGCAACGTTGCACAAGGCCTGCATTTGCATCTTGATCGTCGTCCATTTTTCCAGCAGTATCGTTGTACCACAGCACACTCGTCAAATGCGAATGTTTTGCGGCAGGTCCACAATTTAATAAAGTTTCAAGGTACGCTCTGTAAGCGTACGCGTTTGTAGGCGGTGATACACCGCCGGATTTTGATTAAAAAATACATCCACTTACATAAAGAATGCATAAAATTATTGACAGGACCGACTTTGGGTACCTGGTCTGTAACGGCTTGTGGTACGTCAACAGTAGTTTGTAGACTTACTCGCAGACTAAGCATCGTGTGAGCAACACAAATTCTATAGGTGAGTCAGTTAAAGACGATATTGGTTTATATTGTATCCAGTGTGAATTTTCTATCGTTGTTTGAGTAGGAGGAATTTCAAACAGAAACAACTCCGACTTGAGACACTCGCACGAATGGGTGTGTAAAAAGGCCATCTTATCTATCCAAAAAAATCTCTCGTGGTTCTCTTCTTCTTTTGTGTCGTTTGTTTTCTCTTAGCCTTGCCTCTTTTCGAACTATTAGACTTGCGTTTTCTTGTTTTCCTTTTTCTAGAGCTGCTCTTCTTTTTTTTACCTCTGTGATTTTTATCCGAACCAGCGCCCATTCGCAACTGAAGTGGTAAGCCGTAGCATGGTAATTTATATCCAGAACCCTCCATTAGCTTATCGAATTTCTCCTCTGCTTTTCGTTTGAGAACTTCGCCAGATTCTTTAAAGCGTTTGCGAATCGACTCTTTAAACGGAGCGTTTCGCTCGGTAACATCAGACATAATGTTCATACCTGTACGCAGAGCCTCCTTCCCAACAGCGTTGGCTCCACGAGTGAAAAGTGGGAGAACACGACGGAAAATTCCAGCCAAAAATGAACCAATACCGCCGTGCCCCCTTTGGTAGGGGGATCCAACGTAAATACGTTCGACCCCACCATTAATCCGTTGACCCCCACCAAACACCTCCCCTCCGCTATATCCACAACCAACTTGCATGTTGAAGTATTCTTGGTAACGCTCCATCACTGTATTAAAAATGAGTTCTAGTCAAGTTTCTTGAAATGAAGTGTCACCGTCAGAGTACCGTAATCGAATGGGATCGCACGGCCACTTTGATCCCTTATATCGATTTCGATTGTCTGAAATGAGTTGAATAATAAAGGTATGTACATGGGTGGGGAGAAACTCTTGATTCTCATACTACCAGACGTGCAATCATCGTCGACGTTTAACGATACTGCTCGCAACAATCGCGATTGAACGTCACCTATTACTTAAGGTTCGCAAATATCGCTATAAATCATAAGCATGGATGGAAGCCCATTGGAGAGATGAGCAGCTCTATCACTTACTACTGATTCTTCATCTCTTATAAAAATACTATTCATGCTTTCGAATCCCAAAATTTTTCGCAACTTCTTGGATAAACAAAGTTGGTGACAGAATGGAGAGCAAGTTATCTTTGTACAAACTCTGTAGACTGTCACGTAACCACCGGGATCGATACCGAATTCCAGATGGCCCTCTATACAGTTTAAATTATTTAGCTCGCTTATTATAATGTTTACATCTCTGTAAATTTCTGGACGAACCAGCGACACTGTAGTACTAACATTTTTTGCCGTTGTCTCTAGAGTCGAGTGTAGAATGAGATTAAGCGAAACTGTCCTATCCGGTTGCTCGGAAGGCACGTGTTGAAACGTGTGCGGAATTTGAACCTCCGTAAGCGCGACTGACCACGAACCTTGAAGACGTATCTGCTGAGGGAGTTGCGTGATGAAACGTGTCATGGTATTTTCCGCAAAATAATTCGTGCTGCTGTTGCTCGGCAACACAATATAAAACTGATTTTCATTTTAAAAATTTTTATATATTCGTCAATTTATTTGCTCTAACCCAGGAATTGAACTTATCGCTGTATCCTTTCCACTTTACAAAATATTCTTTAGACGAACCTTTGCCTCTAGTTTTCAAAATTTCATCAATTTCAAAAACGTCTGTAGTTAAATTTTTACGTACTCTGCACAATTCTTCGGCGTAGAAAAAACCGTCAGTTTCCTCACCTGCCAAGTCTTCTAAATAATAAACTGCAGGCGGACGCGTCGTTGAGATTCGTGTAATTTTAAAAATCTCTAGTGTCCAGCTACTCTCATATCCTTTAGCGAAAACGTTCTTTGCACGACTGACGCGCACCAAGTCACCGACTCAGTATTTAAGAGTTTTAAAAACACGATTACCATATCGACGTTGTAAATTTTCACGAGCTTTGGCTGCATTGTATAGTGTTACGACTGCTGGCACCATTTTTGTGGCCGAATGTTTGGTATGATTGTACGCCTTTACGATATTCTGCAAATCATCAACATACCTTCGAGTATTTTTGTGAGTAAAATACCGCCATGTTCTTTCTTTTATAGTTCTTATGAATCTTTCCACAATGGCAGCTTTTACATCTGGACTGCGTACCACTCTAAACGCTATATCGTGCTTTGAGAGATCTCTCTGCAGCGCCCCGCAGATAGATTCTTTACCTTTATCAGTTTGAAGACACATTGGTTTCCGTCCGTTACTTCTCGACAAAATACGCACAAAAGCATCAGCGACATTTCTCGAGGTTTTGTCCTTGACAGGTTCAGCCCATGCGTATTTGCTGAGAACATCGATAACGGTTAAAACGTAGCTGTAGCGATCATTGTAAGATTTTATAGATCTCGTGTCCATTAAATCAGCTTCCCACACGTCGTTGAAATTGCACACATTATAATTACGTCTAGGAAAACAATGTCGAACAGGTCTATGCAAGTTATAATCGTCTTGACTCTCAAGCCATTCAATAACACTTTGACGATCGTATTTTTTACGCGTAGCTCGCAAAAGTTTATCAGCACTAGTGTACGCCGAAGGCCGATGTGCTTCGTAATAAAGTTTCTCAAACGTTTCATTCATTGTCCGAGATTATAATTTTGTCTATTTTCTTCTTATCCTTTGGTTTCTGTTCCTTCGTCTTCTTATCCTTTTTTATTTGTCCACGCTTTGGTTTTTTATCTTTCTTGTCTCGTTTCCTGATAACATTCTTGATACGCGAAAAAATTTTTTCAAAAGTTATCTTGCTAACCATGCAGCAAGCTGTCATCATCGCGACTGTTCTTTCGTCAGACGGCATTTCCTCGGCGAGCATGCGAGAGAAGGCATATCACGCTAAAACTCCGTCGGCTTGACGACGGTCACTGTACGAGTCAGCATAAGCTAGATCATGCTGTCGGAAGGCCCCATCTAACGGATTGATTCCAACGTCGCCACGTTCGATACGCTCTGCTAGCTTAGTTCCGGGTTCGCAAAATTTGTAATGCGGTACATGCATTTCAAACGGTAATAAATCAACGAGTGCATCTAGAACGCTGTTTTTCTCTTGTTCTTCTTCTTGAGAATTTATTAGCGCAGCCCGAATGTCTTGCTCATTCCGCGCCATGACAGTATTTCAGATTGTAGTGGTGAGACCTTCTTTTTTTTTCAGCTGACTTCTTTTTTCTTCTTTTTTCGTGTTGCGTTGGATCTGATTCATCAGCGGCGCTGTCGCCGCTACTCTGAACTCTTAAAATAGGAACGGAAGGCGGTGTAGTAAAAGCACTGTTTTCTAAATGCTCACTGGTCTGCGAGGGTCTGGTAACGTCGTTCCAAACACGTTTGTTACCTATAAACTCTCGGGGTACAGTTGTTTGGCGAAGAGCGACAGCGAAATGAAGATGACCAGGCGGAGCGCTCCTTTTTGTATCTCTCATTGCGTCATTCACCAAGTCGACAATGTTGGCTCCGGGCACAATCGTGCCATCTATCGTTACAGCTCCGTTGGTATCACAAACTACTTTACCACTAGCTCGCAAGCATCGCACGAGCTGTTTGGCTTTCGTTTTGTACTTTTTCGGGACGGTATAGATAATGTTTGCGTCAATGAGCTCATCGGTTTTCTCCTTCTCCTCCTCCTCCTCCTCCTCCTCCACCTCCTCCTCCACCTCCTCCTTCTCCTCCTCCTCCTCCTCCTCCTCCTCCTCCTCCTCCTCCTCCTCCTCATCTTGCTGCTCATTATCGTCCACCGTATTAGATTCGCTGACACTGTCATTCTTTTGTTCTTTTTTATACTTATCTCCTCCCTCGGTTCCTTTAAAGTGAAGATATTGCTGTAAAACTTGACGGTAGAGTCCACTTTTCACGATCGCCTTTGTATGTTGGCGAGTTTAATATTTCGCTCATTTCAGCATCGAGTCTACTCGTCACCGATCCCGGTGTTTGCACAGACTTTATCTTATCTTTTCCAAGCGTGGTTTGCAAACGTTCAAGGCTCTCTTGTGGTAGGAGAATCATCTTTCTCGCGTGTTCCATCTTTATTTATTCACGAGATGGGCAAGAAACGTGCCAATCAGAGGTGCTAGCAGAGCAGGCAAAAAACCACCACGTTGCACTATAATGTTTCTTCTTCGTTGTAAAGTGATATCCGGTGATGCTAGCTTTCGCAGAACTTTTGCGTGCTTACGCAGCCGACCCTTGTGAGCTTTACTTAACGGAACGTTACCTATCAATACGTTTAAAGCGCACTCGCAAATACGACGAACCAATTTTGCATCAGCTTTCTGTAAAACTGCTTTCCGCTGTTCTTTGTTAAAATGGTACAATGCCGCCAAGACGGTAGCATCTTTTCGACCAAAAGGATAACGTGTTTTTGTAGTCATTACAACGCCACGATTGGAACTTGATTTTGACTGTTTGTCAGTAGTTTTCGCGATACGTAAACGTACTGGTACTCATCATCGGGGAAAATACACGTTCGAAATCGACAGTTATCCAAAAGCTTGCGATGTTGCGTTCCGGTAGGCTTCTTCTAAAAATCGAGGATTTTCAGGATATACTTGCCTGACATGATGACGTATCTGGTCACGATCTCGCAAATTCCTAAAGATTACAATGTACTGAGCGTTCAAAGATATGTCGCGCTGACCTTTGCCTTGATGGAAGATGTTTTGAGTGATAAATATCACGCTCAAGTTGTTGTGATGACTGCCTTTCGTATAGAGATTTACTATGGCTCCTCCAGAGGACGATTCGCGCGTGAGGTCGTCGATGATGATCAACTTAGGTTTCGGATCGATAAGCCAATCAGTGTTTTGCGGTAGACCTTCGCGAAATTCAACGTCTTTACCCAGATCTCCGTATCCCGATTGCCATTCACCGTAATAAAGAATAATACGCTCGAAGCGAGTGTCGCTCAAGCGGTCGATGTATTTCAGAAATTTTTTAACAAATACTGTTTTACCGCAACCGGTGGGCCCACTCAACGTACACGTCGACGGATGTTTCCAGCGCGTGTCCATAATTCACACTGACTGGACACTCTGAAACACTTCTCCCGAAGAGATCGTAACCGCGCCCGGTGCCCCCCGCGCGCGCGAGTCCGCGAGCCTTGTGGTGGGGCTAGCTCCGCGGCAAAGCAGCTCTTTCGCCGGCGCAGCGGTGGGCAATGAGCTCTTAGCCGCTGCGCCTCCCGCGGCCGCTAAATCAGCTTGTTGGGGCGCACCAGCAGCCACTGAGGTCTCTTCTGGTGCGCCGCCGCCGTTTGGGGGACGCACCAACAGCCAATGAGCTCTCTTCTGGTGGACCGCCGCCGCTTGGGGGGGGGGGGGTGCACCAGCAGCCAATGAGCTCTCTTCTGGTGCGCCGCCGTCGCTAATCACAACGATGGAGACACAGCGGTAGCCAATGAGATGTTTTTACACTGCGTCGTCATCGGTAACGAGTGCGTTCTTTGTATTGCTACACTAGGGCCACTAACTTTCCAGGGTGTGGTCCACTGATGCGTCAGTAGTAGATGGACCGCCGATGTAGCCGCATGGATAACATAAACAGTATTTGAAACAGCTACTTCCTGCAGTCGAAAGCCGATTTCCAGCAGCCAACGGCCGAAATCCAATAGTCGACAGTCGACTTTCCGCTGGTCATCCGCTCCTCGAGAAAGATTTGAAAAGACCTTGCGGTCCTTCCTCTATCAATGAGTCGAAAAACAGCAGTGGCTGGTGTATGTTTGTTGGAACGCCAAAATATTGACGTGCATGCGTCTGTGTATGTGAGAGTATGTGTATGGGTGTATTTGCTTCTATGTGTAATTCCTTTCCTTGAGCCTTTCCTCGAGAAAAAATGTTTCGCTATGTAATTAAATAGTCAAAATAATGGTCAACTGCAACTCGATATACGTGACATTTTCTCATTAATCAGCAAAATTCCACAGCGTCGTACGATGAAATAAAGGAGAAAAAATAATCGCAACTTCCTTTTTTTGAGACTTTCCTCGAGAAAAAATGTTTCCCTATGTAATTAAATAGTCAAAATAATGGGCAACTGCAACTCGATATACGTGACATTTTTTCATTAATCAGCAAAATTCCACAGTACCGTACGATTAAATAAATGAAGAAGAAAAAAGTCGACGCGTTTCTCGTTCGGAAAACATGGTGGGATACGTGGTAAGATACAATTTCGACGACTGTAGGTTATGACTAATTCGAGGTAAGGCGATATAATTCGACAGCAGAGGGCCCACGTGCGATGAGATCATCCGTGGCAAAGACGAACGGTCGACCGGATGTCAGTCGCGAATATTGTCTTGTCGCGTGAACATTTCCGTTGCAAAGCATGAGGGTATTGTGCGGATTCTGAAGTGTGTCATGTGTCTCTCTTGTGCTCCCCATACAAATGTTGCGCGCCAGTACGTTATGTAGATAGTGGTTCAATGCAGAAATTCGGATGTACAGTTCCACGAGAGTGTCGCGGATCTATCATGAAGTGGTTATGAGATGTCCATGAGGTTACGGTTATTCCATTTCTTTTTTTCAAGCCATGCGCGCGTGATTAGATACTGCGCGTGGGTGTTGGACACTCGCTGCAGAGTATAGAGAGTCTATACATAAAAGTTGTAAAAAACCATAAAAACCCGTGAATCTGAAAATTTTTTATGTAGGTACACTTGTCATGGTGCAGAGAGGCTATACACAAAAGTTATAAAATACACCATAAAAACACCATAGACACCCCATAAGACCATATATTCATGAATCATATACATTAGCTTCTAAAATCCGATAAAATATCGAAAACCCCATAAAAACCCCATAAAAACCACATGAATCTGAAATTTTTTTATGTAGGTACACTTGTCATCCTCCCCTAGGGGCTGAAGGACCTTGTCGAGTGCCAGGCGGGTGACCTACCTTGGTAGGGGACCCGGATGGCCCGGTGGGGAGGCTCAGTCGGCGCGAGAGGGCAAAGATGAGGCGTACCTGCATGCATGTAGCGCCCTATAAACGGGTAGTCCCGGTGTGTGGGGGGCCCCCTATAAACGGGAGGCCTAGTGTGAATGTGATGGCAACCCGGAACAGGGTTCGTCCAAGTGAGTGTAGGGCAGGTAAGTCCCGGCTACCGCCTAGCCGGGGCCGGATCGCGTCGATGGCCAACAAGCAGCCCCCCATCCAAGGTGGTGGACTGGATGGGTATATACACCCCCTGATCTGAAGGTGTCAGGCGACCCGTGCCGATAGGATTCGTGGCCCTCGGGGTATTGGAGGGTCTCTAACGGAGCCTCAAGAGGCACCTGGCGCAACCTCTGAGTATCTTAGTCGCCTTACCGCCGCCAGCGGGTCTCTGCGGCGGCGGATCTTTAGTTCCCTAGTTACTCGTGGGACTCAAATGGAGAATTACCTAAATAAGAAAAAATCAACAAGGAAGGCGACTGGGGAGGTGGAGGAAACGAGGAGTCAATCCTCAAAGCCCCACACCCTGGCAGCCCCACAACAGAGGAAATGTCGATGACTCCTGAAGTCATCGCCCCGTCTACTTCGGCAGACGGAGGAGAACGCCCCCAGGACGAACCGACACCCAAAGGGGAGGATTTGGTGGTCTAGGGACCACACCTACCCGCTAAGAAATTCGGTGCATACCGTAAAAAACTGGCCAAACTTAGGAGGGAGGCAGAGGGTAACCTCAGACTCACACTGCAGCAAGGTCAGACACCAGCGGTACAGTCCCAGGGGACTCCAAAGAGGAAAGAGGGGGAGAATTACACCCCAACCTCAGCCCACCGGGACGACGAGAGGCCACGGAGGGCGGGCTATGAGCCCCCTAGGGGTCGTGCCACCAAAGGCCCGACACGTAGGGAGGAACATAGATCGCCCAAGGGAGGCGGTCAAAAGGTGGCGGGGGCCACGGGTCCGTCGGGGGCGCCTCAAAAAGGTGCTAGCAGCGGGGTCGGGCTCACCGCCGCCCAGAGGACGAACCCCCTGACCCTGGTTGCTGCGGCGAAAGAGTACCCTGAGGCCCTACTAACCCAGGAGGACTTCAACCGCCTTAGGGCCAGTTTTAGGGAATTGGCTAAGAAGACTCCCCCGGAACAGATGCCCAGAATAGAGGCATCGTTCGGAAAAGGGGGGGTCTTCGTTTTCGTAGCCTCCGACCAAAGGTCAAAAGAGTGGCTACTAAATAAGGTGGCCACCCTTGAGCTCGGGGGTCCGAAACTCAGGGTGGGAGGGATAGAGCTCATCCAGAGGTTACAAAAGGCCACGGTGTGGCTCCCGGGACCCCCTGAGGAGCTGGCCGAGGTCATGAACCGACTGGGGGCCTACAACCCCACCCTGAACATGAGCGGATGGCGTGCGGTAAAGGCGGCACCACTTAAGAAGGACTCGGGAAGGCAGGACACCGGAGAGAAATACGTTCTGGTGTTCCAGCTGCCCGAATCTCAGGTCAGGGCCTTAGAGGCCCTTGACAACAGGCCCTGGATGGAGTTAGGTAGGGTCACCTTCAAGGTGTCTCGCCAGGTCTCAGAAGGGGTTGGGGTTGAGGCAATGACGGTGGAACAGGCATAATGGCCCCTCCGTCACTGCCAATAATCCAGATCAACTTGCACCACAGCAAGGGCGCCTCTGCGATCTTGCAGAAGGGCTTGGCTGCGGTGCACACAAGCCTACCACTGGTCCAAGAACCATGGATAGTGAACGGCACAATAAGGGGTTTGGGAGGGTCGTTGTGTTTCAGGGACGCGGCATCGACCAGGCCCAGAGCATGCATAGTGGCAAAAGGGATCAATGTCGTGCCCCAATGGGAATTTTGCACTGGAGACCTGATGGTGGTCACGACAGAGACGGACGGCGTGGGAAGAGTGGCCATAGCGTCGGCATATTTCCCCAACGTTGGGGGGCAAAATGAGAATGTGCCACCAATGGAAGTGATGTGACTAGAAGACCACTGCAAGGCGCTGAGTATTCCCCTACTGATAGGATGTGACGCGATCGCACACCATCAACTATGGGGCAGTACTGACACCAATCCGCGTGGACAACGCCTGGTGGAATATCTGGTGACTACAGAACTAGACATCCTGAATGTTGGCAATACGCCGACCTTCCGTAATGCTGTAAGGGAGGAGGTGTTGGATATAACTCTATGCACCAGCAACCTTACAGACAGGATTGCCAACTGGAGGATGTCGGACGAACCATCGCTATCAGACCACGAACAGATCAGGTTCGATCTGGTGGCGCGTACGCTCAAGAGACCCCAATGGAAAAGAAACCCCAGAGACACGGACCGGATAAACTACTCAGCAGATCTCGCGGAATCCCTTAGGGACTTTCCTAAAGCAATTGACGACGTACCCACGTTAGAGGCGGCCGCCAATATGCTAAAGGACAAGATACTGAATGCATATCACAACAACTGCCATCTCACAAAACTCAGGCCCAGAGGCCAAGTTAGATGGTGGAATAAAGGCCTGGCTGCCCTTAGGGAGAGGACTAGAGCCCTTCTTAGAAAAGCCAGGAAACGTAACGAAACTCTCGATTGGCAGGAATATAACCAGGAGAGGGATCGATACAGAAAAGAAATTAGGAAGGCCCAGCAGACGAAGTGGGCCTCCTTTTGTGAGGAAGTTGAAGGAGGGGCCGAGGCTGCCAGACTGAACAAAATGCTGTCAAGCAATCCAGAGGCTGTCCTTGGCTCCCTAAAACTCCCGAACGGCAGTTTCTCTACATCAGATGAAGAGACTCTGAAATGCCTGATAAAGGCACACTTCCCCAGTTTTACGGAGTGGAATAAGGAAGGGCCGATCCCGAAGGAGGACACAGAGGCGAGCGGTAGGCGACTGAGGGCGCCGATATGGCGCCAAAATCGCAAACTGGCAAACCAGATAGTGACCCCGGAGAGGATAAAATGGGCCATAAACTCCTTTAAACCAAACAAATCATCTGGACCGGACGGGATATACCCCGCGCACCTTAAGAAGGCGGAGCACGTCCTAGTTGGACCACTGATTAAAGTGACCAGGGCGAGCCTAATGCTAGGGCACGTACCCGCTGCTTGGCAGGGGGCGAGGGTTGTGTTCATACCGAAACCAGGAAAAAGCGGATACACCTCTTCGAAGGATTTTCGCCCCATAAGCTTGACTTCTTTCTGCTTAAAACCTCTGAAAGACTCGCTGATCGGTATATCAGAGATGTTACCTTAAGAGGAGAAACCCTGCATGCGGGGCAAGAGGCATACAGGGCAGGTATCTCCACGGAGACAGCACTGCAAAGGGTGATACAGCTAATTCAGCCCCAGCTGGACAACGGAGGCTTTGCTGTCGGAACCTTCATGGATATAGAAGGGGCGTTCAACCATACGTCAAGAGGCGTCATTAGTGATACTCTGAGGAGGTTTGGAGTGCCTGATATGCTAGTGAACTGGACGAGCCATATGCTCGGCAACAGGCAACTAGAAGTGACCAAAAGCAACACCACGGTAAGGGGTGGTGTCTCCTCGGGCTGTCCGCAAGGGAGGGTCATGTCGCCTCTGCTATGGTGTTTGGTAGTGGACAATCTGTTAACAAACCTAAATGAGGAAGGATGCCAGATTGTGGGTTACGCCGATGACATACTGATCATAAGGCGCGGAACCTTCCTACACACTCTCATGGAACTCACACAAGGGGACTTACAGATTGTAGAAGCCTGGTGTAGGAGCACGGGCCTCGGGGTCAACCCAGACAAAACAGAGGTCATGGCATTCACCAGGCAATATAAGTGGCATAGAACATGCCAACTAACGCTCAATGGGAAGGCACTCAAGCTATCCAAAGAGGTCAAATATCAAGGAATCACCATGGACAGCAAGCTGGCATGGGGGAGACACCTAGAGGAAAAATGCCGGAAACTCACCGCAGCCCTATGGCAACTGCGAAGGGCCATGGGCAGAAACTGGGGATTAAAACCAGTAGCGATGAAATGGCTGTATGATGCAATCCTAAAGCCCCGACTTACCTATGCAGCGGCGGTCTGGTGGGATAGAACGCATCTGAAAACAGCAGAAGGCCAGCTGGAAAGGTTGAGAGGCTTGGTATTACTGTGCGTCACCGGAGCGGGGAGGTCCACGCCAACGGCTGCCATAGGGGCTGCACTATGTATGGAGCCTCTCCACCTGACCATTGCTGCTGCTGCTGCAAGAGGGCTGCTCAGAGTCAGAAAGGACTCTGGAGAGAACTTCTAGGGCAAAATATCGGAGGTCTTGAAGTCCGGAGGCGTCTTTATGATGCCCCGCGACAAGATGACCAAGGCATTCATGTTCGATAGGAAATACCGGATTAGGCTGGCGGATAAAACTGACTGGGCAACAGGCCGGGAGAAGCTACCAGCCAACGGTGAAATCTGGTACACGGATGGATCCAAAGGGGTAGGGGGACAGGTGCCGGAGTCTACCGCCGCAGGAGGGGGGAAAGGGTTGCACATTTCCACTGGGGCGGTACACGACGGTACTGCAATCCGAACTGGTAGGGGTGCTGAACTGCGCTCTCTGGGCGGAAGCGGAGGGCGGTGAGGAGCACCTACATATCGGAACAGATAGTAGGAGCGCCATTGAGGCCCTTAAAGCATACACAACCACTTCGACGCTAGTGCACGACTGTCATCGAACCCTGAATCGGCTGGCAGAGTACCGTCCACTAACCATTTTCTGGCTGCCGGGCCATACGGGAATAAAAAGAAATGAGATAGCGGACAGGCTGGCCAGGCAGGCGAGGAAGGAAGTCTTAATTGGACCAGAACCGGCAACTGGAATATGCGACACTGTAATCAATGCAGAGATTAACAGATGGATCGCCAAAAAACATTCGGAGGCGTGGAAAAACGCCCGGGGATGTCGAATAGCAAAGACCTTCATCAAGGATTCAGAGATGGAGGGATTGGCAGAGCAAATACTCGCAATGAGTAGAAAAAGCGCAAAAACCGTGGTGGGTATCATTACCTTGCATGGCACTTTGTGGAACTTCGACTTTGGACACGATGGAACTTGTTAAGGACCCGTCTTGCAGATTCTGTGGAAAAAAGGATGAAACGTCATTGCATGTTATCCTCGAATGCCCTGCACTAGCGGAGAGGAGGCGCCTTTACCTGGCGGACCCCATTCCACTGGCAAATAACAGCGAGGTGAAGGACGCCAGAAGGATCCTTCAATTTTACGAGAAGGTGATGGGCTGAATCCACCCGAAACTGAGGGACGCCAAGGGATTACCCATGCGTCTGGAGGACACGTAATGTGCCCCAACTCTCTCTAATAATAAAAATAAATAATACACTTGTCATGGTGCAGAGAGGCTATACGCAAAAGTTATAAAATACACCATAAAAACATAGACACCCCATAAGACCATATATTCATGAATCATGTACCATTAGCTTCCACAATCCGATAAAATATCGAAAACCCCATGAATCTGGAAATTTTTTATGTAGGTGCATTTGCCATGATACACAGAGGCTACGCGAACTGGGCCTTGAAGGCATAGCTTAGTGTGTGTGTGTGTGTGTGTGTGCGGATGTGCGTACAGGTGTGCGTGCGCGTGTGTGCGGCCACTCGCAAATCTGCGGACCGTGTGGGGAGCTAACAGCTCTTTTGACGGCAAGCGGTGACCAATCAGCTCTTCCCATGCTGCGCCTACCGCGGTCATTAAAGCATCTTGTTGGGAGACACAACCAATGAGCTGATTTTACACTGTGCCGTCACAGATAACGAGTGCTTTCTTTTAGCTGCCACATCAGTGCCACTAGCTTTCCAGAGTGTGGCCCTTCGATGCGTCGGTAGCAGACGGATCGCGGATGTAACCGTATGGATAACTGAAACAGTATTTGAAGCAGCTACTTCCAGCAGCCGACTTCCAGCAGTTGACATCCGACTTCCACCAGCCAACGGGCGACTTCCAACAGCCGACTTCCCGCTGGTTATCCGTTCCCCGAAAAGTATGCCACGTGTTCATCAGTAGACATTTTTAGCTCACCGGGTCGCCGCATATTTTTTAATCTCGGTTTTAAATAATGTGCAGCTGCAACTCGATGTACGTGACATTTTCTCATTCATCAGCGAAATACCACAGCGTCGTACGATTAAATAAAGGAGAAAAAACAATTTTAACTTTCTTTCCTCGAGAAAAATTGTTTCCCTATGTAATTCAATAGTCAAAATAATATGCAGCTGCAACTCGATGTACGTGACGTTTCCTCATTAATCAGCAAAATTCCACAGTGTCGTACGATTAAAATAAAAGAGAAAAAAAGTCGACGCGTTTCTCGTTCGGAAAACACGATGGGATATGACTAATTCGAGGTAAGACAATATAATTCGCCAGCAGAGTCCAGGTGCGATGAGATCATCCGTGGCAAAGACAAACGGTCGACCGGCTGTCAGTCACGTATATTGTCTTGCCGCGTGAACATATCCGTCGCAAAGTGTCATGAGTGTATTGTGAGGATTCTGAAGTGCGTCGTGTGCCTCTCTTGTACCCCATGTAAATGTTGTGCGCGAGTACGTTATGTAGATAGTGATTCTACGCAAAAATTCGAATGTACCATTCCACGAGAGTGTCGCGAAAGTGTAATCTATGATGAAGTGGCCTTATGGGATGTGAAGTTACGGTTTTTCTATTTTTCCAAGCCGTGCGCGTGGGTGCTGGTCACTCGCTGTGCAATACATAGAGGCTATACACAACAGTTGTAAAAAACCATAAAAAAACCAATGGATCTGAAATTTTTTTATGTGGGTACACTTGCCATGGTACAGAGAGGCTATACACAAAAGTTGTAAAATACACCATAAAAATCCCATAGACACTCCACAAGACTGTATATTCCTGAATCATGTACCATTAGCTTCCAAAATCCGATAAAATATGGAAACCCCCATAAAAAACCCATGAATCTGAAAATTTTTTATGTAGGTACACTTGCCATGGTACAAAGAGGCTATATGCAAAAGTTATAAAATACACATATGAGGCGTTTCGCCTCAACTCTTCCAGCGCGGCGCGCGAGCGTCAAATCATGCTATTTCCAAGTCGTGTTTACGATATCAATATGAATTTCAAAAAATTATGTGATAAGCGTTTCCGACGTATTTTTTCCTCAGCTTTCCAATAGTGTAAGTGGTTTTTCCGAAATTTTCCATTTTCACCCTCAAAAAGTATAAAACATACTATATCTCGGAAAGTATATTTTTAATATTTTTTTTGATCATCTAGATCGAAAGCTGAGCATTTTTTACGTCGGAAAGGATTTTTTGCAAAATTTGCTCGAATCTTTTTCTTAGAGAAACAGAACGCGAAAGAGCAGACGCAGCGTCTCCTTCGTGCGCGGTATGCGGCGCGCTGTACAGCGCGTGGACTAGATGTATTTCGCTCTCTAGTAACCTTATTATTTTTATTTATCATTTTTAATTCTTTATGGAATATCTTTTTGCACTTCGAATTTCACTTATATGCACGATTGACATTTTCATAGGTTATTTCGCAAAAAAAAAAACCGCTGCCAATTCTTTGGCACTTAGCTTCCTCAAACTAATTCATCGTTTCCTAATTAAAAATTGAAATTCTGAAAATACATTTTTCATAAAAAGGAATGCTAAAGAATTTCAATAATACTTTGAACCGATGCGTCTTATACCAGTTTCTTGCAAAATAGTATATTACGTACCTATTTTAAAAAAAGCTTTGACAGACCACCAAGTTTAAAAAAAATTGAGATTAAAAAGAGATAAAAGAAGGGGCTAAAAATGGCACTATTAATACCTTTTGATATTTTAATTTACTACATTATATAAAAATATTAAAATGATAGTTCTCGAAAATAAATGTATAATATATATTCATATAGATAATCACTTAAAATTGCAACACAATATTGCCACCAACAAGTGTAATAAGTAACAGTTAAAATTTCAAGTCGATAAATAAATTATTTTTTGAGATATTAATTTTTTAAATATAAAAAAGTTTTCATTAATAACAAATGACAGAGTGAAGATATTTTTAATTTTAAATTTTAAAAAAAGAAAATGTAGGTAATTTGAATACCTTTTAAGAGAAGTATATTATTTTATGTAATAATTACTATAAGATACGAAAAAATCAAAAAAACTAAAAATTCAAAATCGTTTTTTGGTTATAAAACAAAAGAAAATCAATAAAGTCCCAAATCCATCAGGGTACTTTCCTTTTGCCGCAAGACGAAGCGAATAAGCTTTACCCGACGAAAATCGGTTGAATAGTTTCGGTGATATTAAGAGTTGAAATATATACACACACACATGCACACACACACCATCCACGAAATCAAAAATCATCAAAATCAAATAATATACACATATACCACCATAAAACATCTTTTTGAAGACTTTTTTTTCGAAAATTTTTTTCACCGTTACAAAGCTTCCTCTTTGAGGAAGCAAAAACATTACAATCAATTTGAAATAGCAGACGCAACGCTTCTCACTTACTTTTTACCCGATAGGTGGCTTGCGTATAGAAAATTTTTGCCCGAGAGTAATTTGTTGTATCCAATTATATAAGTCTGATGAATTTTCGATCTTTGTTATCCTTGAAATTGTTTAAGAATTTTAACGCTGTTTCCGTTATATTTGTGTTCTTCGTGTGTTTGCTGATTAAATCATAATTTATTTTTGGTTTATTTATTGCATTTATTTTCTCGCTACTGAAATGGATCCAGCTTTGAAGCTGAAATGCATAAATCCTTTTAATAAAATTAATCACTCTGTGCGTAAAAATTTGTCGAATTTTCCTTCAATATTTAGGAGTGCGTATCCCCTCGTACCAGAAAACGCGAAAATTTGTTCCAACTGTCAACGTCAACTTTATAAACATAAGTTAGATTTACCTTCATGCGATGCCAAAAAAGCTAAAATTGAATGTACTGATGAATATCATAAAGCAGGCGTGGCAGTTCTCAACCAATTAAAAAAAATTTTTAGAATCACCGGGTAAGGAAGATAAAATTCAGCTACTCACGCTTGCTCCTGATTTTTGGTCTCGCAGAGACTTAATCAGAGAGTTCGGTTGTACTGAGTGGGAAGCTCGAGAAGCGAAAAAGTTAGTAACTGAAAGTGGAATTTTTTCAAAACCTGAAAAGAAAAGGGGCAAAATATTTCCAGTTGAAAGTGTAGATTCAGTTAAACGTTTTTATGAGAGGGACGATATTAGTCGTGTAATGCCCGGATTAAAAGATTGTATATCTGTTAAGCAGGATAATGGTAAAAGAGAACATGTACAGAAAAGGTTACTACTTGGTAATTTACGTGAAATTTATTGTTTATTTAAAAAGAGCATGAATCTGTTAATATTGGCTTCACTAAATTTACTCAATTGAGGCCGCCGCATTGTGTTCTAGCGGGAAGCAGTGGTACGCATAATGTATGCGTATGTGTACACCACGAAAATATCAAGCTGATGTTAAATGCTATTAATTTACAGAGTTTAACTGAAGGTACTCGACTATTTCTTAAAAACTACCACGATTGCATCCAAGCAATCGTATGTAGTAATGCTAGTTCAAAATGTTACTTGGGAGACTGTTTAGATTGCCCCAATATGCCTGTATTACGGAAACATTTGCTTGAATGTTTTGAGAGAAATGATATTTTTCAAATACAGTATGAGTCATGGCTTCAGACAGATCGTTGCACAATAGTATCTACAACTGTAAATGTTTATGAATTCATGAACATACTGGGAGAAAAATTAATAAAATTTAAAACTCATGACTTCTTTGCGAGAGAACAATATCTTTTCTTAAGCGATTTGAAAAAAAACCTTCAAAAAGGAGAATTCCTTGTTTGTTGTGATTTTGCAGAAAACTATGCGTTTATAGTGCAAAATTCAACACAATCGTTCCACTGGAACAATAATCAAGCAACAGTTTTTACAACAGTGGTATATTATAACGAAAATCAAGATCTTAAACATATAAGCATTGCTATAATTTTTGATAATCTAAATCACGATACTGTTGCTGTTTATGAATATCAAAAAATTATAATATCGTATTTAAAAAGTAATTTCATAGTCAAGAAAATTTATTACTTAACTGATGGAGCAGGTCAGCATTTTAAGAACAAGTTTACCTTCCAAAATCTTCTGTTTCATCAAAAAGATTTTGGAGTTCCTGCTGAATGGCATTTTCATGCAACAGCGCACGGTAGAGGTGCGTGCGATGGTATAGGCGCAAATTTGAAAAGAGGGGCGAAAAGAGCAAGTCTTCAACTCTCTTCGAGTAATCATATTTTAACACCAGAAGACCTTTACAACTGGGCTTTACGTAATTGCAAAGAAACTAAAGTTTTTTATAGCACTAAAGAGACCTATGAAAAAGCCGTTTTGAAACTAAAATCAAGGTTAAGTAAAATTAAATCTATACCGGGAACTTTACAGTACCATGCCGTTATTCCAATGAATAAAACAACATTAATACTAAAAAAAACGTCAATGAGTTCAGAATATCAAATCTTCCCTAAAAAACCCGTAAAACAAAACAAAATAAAATTATCTACTTTAAAAAAAAAGAATTATTAATATAAATACTAGTTTATTGTTGCTATTATTAAGGAAATCAAAATTTTAAGTGGTTGTTAGAGAGCGAAATGCATCTAGTCCACGCGGTGTACAGCGCGCCGAAAACCGCGCGCGAAGGAGACGCTGCGTCTGCTCTTTCGCGTTCTGTTTCTCTAAGAAAACATTCGAGCAAATTCTGAAAAAAATCCTTTCCGACGTAAAAAATGCTCAGCTTTCGATCTAGGGGGTAAAAAAAAAATATTAAAAATATACTTTTCGAGATATAGTATGTTTTATACTTGTTGGGGGGGAAAATAGAAAATTTCGGAAAAACCACCTACGCCATTGGAAAGCTGAGGAAAAAATACGTCGGAAACGCTTATCACATAATTTTTTGAAATGCATATTGATATCGTAAACACGACTTGAGCATGATTTGACGCTAGCGCGCCGCGCTGGGAGAGTTGAGGCGAAACGCCTCATATATATGTGTGTGTGTCTGTGTGTGGGTGTCTGCGTGTGTGTGTGCGCGCGTGCGTGCGCGTGCGTACGTATGCTGGCGTCGGTGTGTGCGCGTGTGTGTGTCTGTGTGCGCGCGGCTGCGTGTTGGCGTCGGTGTGGGTGCACGTGTGTATGTTCGTGTGTCTGTGCGCGTGTGTGTGCGCGTGCGTGTGTGTGGGTGTTCTCTCCAGAATATGCTTGCGCATGCGTGCATACACACACACACACACATACGTGCACCGCATTTATCCCCGCCCCTCGCTATGCGTCGTCGGACTTCTTGACTTTGACCCCAGCTGGCGCCTGGGGTCAAGGTCAGGTTTGTTGTGACGGCCCATAGCGAGGGGTATACTACTAACCAATATAATAGAATTATAATAAATATTATATAATAATAATATATTAATATATATCTACCTTAATATATGTATACAATGTATGTGTGTGCGTGTGTGTTACAATGTGTATACATATTCATTTATGAGTCAAACATGGACCATTTTTCTCAAACTTCAGGTATCCGTAACTTTTTTTTTTCGGGCATCCAGACCCCTAGTTCATAGGATATTTTTTAATTAGAAGGCTTGAACTACCTGTCACCAAATTTTTAAGCGATTGCACCTCAGTCACTTTTCCAATGTTAATGGTGCGGGGTCCTTACAGAGATATTTGAGGTTAAAATTTTTTTAACCTTTTTTTCAAATCGTAATTTCATAAAAACGGTTCTATGTATCTGAATCGAATGGGTAGCATTTCAAAGAGAATTGTAATATCTATATATATCACGATTCTTTTGTTATTTACAAAAATATTCATATTTTAATTATTAATTATAATTATGTAATAAATTGTTGCAAAAATTATAAATTTAGTTATTGTTGAGGTGTGGTTAATTAAGGAAAGACTTATTTGATATAGTGATATAATAAAGAGTTTGTTGAGTCTTAGTTCACGGCGCTACCTTGCGCCACGCGCGAGGTGCTTCTCGTTCGGCGTACAAAAGTAGAGAGCGAGAGCAGCGTATCGTTCACTGCTCCTCGACTTAGATGCTTGCTCACACACACACTGTAACGAAGGGGAGAGGTACATGTTTACGTTCGGACTCATACGACATTGCGCGCTCTCGATACAGTCGCGCGCTCACACATACACTGTATATATATTCATGCGTACAATATAGATGTATACTATTTTCAACACGTCTCCTTACATATATATTGTACACTTTTAATTTATTACATGATATTCAATAATTCTCTGAACTTTTCAAATTTATCTTTACACAACGCTTTTCTAAAGATATCCGCAACATTATCATTAGAGTCAATTTTAATTATTACAATTTCTTTTTCTTTCACGCTTTCATGAACATAGTGATAATGTATTTCTATGTGCTTTGAATTCTTAGTAAGGTTTCCATAATTCGCTATATTTTTCGCGCCTGTGTTATCCTCAAATATCTTTACAGGATCAATCAATTCTACATTAAAGTTTTTCATTACCTCTATTATAAACTTTACTTCACTAACTGCCTCAGATAAGGCTACATATTCTGCATAAGTTGAAGCCTTTGTTACAGTTTTTTGTTTTTGCGATTTCCAATCGATTACATTCCCAAATACTTTAATAACATATCCAAATGTGGATTTTGTGTCAACATTATCACCAGCTCAATCTGCGTCTACACAACAATCTATAATTTCGCAATTTACATTCCTTTTATAATTCATCTTTAAATCTTTAGTTAAATACAAGTATTTCAAGATTCGTAACGCATATTTCCAATGAGTCTCATTATAACTATTTTGATATCTACTCAGATAATTTACACTATAACTTATATCGGGCCTTGTACTTGAACATATATATAATAATGCACCTATCAAATTTCTATATTTAATATCTGACTCGCGTATTTCAGCCTTTTCAATTTTTAGATTTGTTTCCATAGGAGTACTATACATATAATCTACTATCCTGCAATTGATATTTATTCACTAATGACTCTATATACTTAGTTTGACTTAATTTCATATCACAATTACGATAATCGTACTCTATATTAATACCAAGGTATTCTTTAACTTCTCCTAGGTCTTTCATCTTAAGGGGTTATATCTGGTTGGAATTTTTTTTTTTCCATTTTTTTTTTATTGGCTTAAAGTATGGTAAAACATCCCTAGATTTATGATCAATAATGTCCAAACATGAAAGAAACTCAGACAAATTTTCAAAATCGGCACGCAGTAAAACCAAGTTTTAAAACCAAGTTTTAAAACCAAGCAGTAAAACCAAGTTTTCAAAATCGGCACGCAGTAAAACTTGATGAGTTTTCATCCGATTGATTTGAAATTTTAACTGTAGCTTCTTCATTAGATTATCTGTTTAAGTACACACGATTTCAACGATCGATAAACAATTAAAAAAGTTATAAACAATTTAAGTCGATTTTTTTCGTCGAAAACGCAACTTTTTGTTTGAACAACCGCCATTTTGCAAAAAAAATTCCTAAAAATATAATCGTGTGTACTTCAACCGCAAAACTCATGTATATATGAAAAAAATTTTTTTATTGTTCCACATGGTGATCCAGAGGACTTCTACTGCGTGCCGCAGAGATACTTTTTCAAATACTGCTTTACATTTATTGACAAATAGCCGCCATTTTGTAAATTTTCACCAATAAAAAAATTTTTTTATATTCCCAAAAAAGAGTTGCTTAACCGATTCATATATTATTTATTTATGCTAATTTAAAAACGAGCTCAAAAAAAATATGAAAAAAGGCCTTTTTTTTTTGAGCTCCAACCAGATATAACCCCTTAAATTTTTCTGACAAGACTCTTTTTAAATTTTTAATTTTCTTTATACTCTTACTACAAATTAACAAATCATCGACATATATTAATAAGTAAATTTGATCTACACCTTCACCTTGAGTATATAAACAATAATCTACGTTACTCCATTTAAATTTTATCTTTGTCAAATATTCATCCAAACATTCATACCATGCCCTTGGACTTTCTCGTAGTCCGTACAATGCTTTACGTAATTTACAAACCCTGTTTGTTCCATCGCTATAATCTTTCGGTTGACCGACATATACCTCCGAGCTTACTTCACCATTTAAAAAAGCAGTAACTACATCCATTTGTTCTATAATTAGACCAAACTGACAACAAAAGGAAAACAAAATTTTTAAAGTTTGCATTTTAGCAACTGGAGCATATATGACGTCAATCACATTTGTCTGTTGAAATCCTCTTACAACTATTCTCGCTTTATATGTATCATAATATTTCCTACTATAAACCCATTTTACATCTATTACCTTTTCATTTGGTATCCTTTCAACTAATTCCCATGTTTTATTATCTTTTAAACTTTCTATTTCTTTATCCATAGCTCTTATCCAGCTCTCACTATCATTACTACTCATCGCCACCTAAAATGAATATGGAGTATCCACCCTGCAGTAATTTACATAAATATTATTCGAAATATTTTCTGGATATCTTATTGGACTTTTTCTATCACGTGTAGATCTACGTGGAACTTTTAGTAGTCCTACATTTTTCTTATTTGCTACTTTTGGTTCCTGTTCATTATTCTCATCCGCGCTTTGAAAAATATTATCATCGCTTAAATCATCATCACGATCATTGTGTTCTCCTCTAAATGACTCGAGAGTCGAAGTAGAAGGAGATGCATATTTTGACTCTACATCATCAAGTCCTATGCATTTTACATTTTCCTCTACTATATCTACATGTCTAGCAAGTACCATTTTATTATTTACTAGTACTCTATATCCTACATCACTATATCCTAATAGGATTCCCATATATGCCTTTTTATCCCATTTAGAATTTCTTTTTTGTTCCGGTTTTTTAACAAAAACTCTACTCCCGTACAGACGTAAATGTTTGACATCCGGCCGTTTCCAAAAAAAATTATTTCGTACGGAGTTTTTCTCTCTATCGTATTAGTCAAGGTTCGATTTTTCAAATACGTCGCTGCACATACTATTTCAGGCCAATATCGTTCATGTACTTGTGCCTCTGTTAGTAAACAACGCGCCATATCCATTATAGTTCTAGTGAATCGTTCCGCGGTTCCGTTTAACTCGTGTACATATACTGGGCAATTATTCAAAATAATACCTTTTTTTGTCTAGCGGGCCGAAAGTACCACTTTCGCTCCCGGCGCCCGACCGCGAAGGTTGTATTTTTGGCCTCGCTAGGCAAAAAATAGTATACGCTCCACGGGAGTAAAATTGGCCAGCCCCCAGCTCGTGTTTGCCACCCTCGCCTTCGGCTCGGGTGGCAATTTACACGAGCTGTGGACTGTCCAAGTTTTTTCCTCCCTTGGTGCGTAATATACTATTTCCCTTACGAATTTATAAAACCGATTATTTAAGTATTCTTTCCCATTATCGCATCTCAAAACTTTTACTTTCTTTTCAGTTAAATTTTCACATTCATTAATAAATCCAACTAGGCAATCAAAAACTTCGTCTTTAGTTTTAATACAATAAACCTTCGCGATTTTGCTATAATCATCAATGAAAGAGACAAAATAATTTTCTCCATTAAGGGGGCTAGACACCTTTTTTCTCTGAAATAAGAAGTCACATTTTAATACATAAATGTAAACTAATTATTTCATACTTTTTACATATAAAAGTGGGTATATTTACCTTACCTTAAAACTTTCTCCGATGGGCCTTTTATATGGTCCAGAACCATAGTCATCGATGAAACAAGTTTTTTCACTAACCGTAAGCTTTGAAATTTTCCTGTGGAAGGATTGACTTCAGATTTGAACTAAATTACTCCTGAATAGTATAATTCTCATATGAGTATAGGGATTTTTGATCTAATGAGAAAAAAATAATTATGCTGTTTTTCAAGAGTTTAGAAGATTTTATTCTCTATACACGTTTTACACTTCATAAATTCCGATTCAAGTTTATTCGGAATACCCGTTAATAACTCTTGCCTACATAATGTATTTAGATACCCGAAATTTACGTGTACTAACAGTCTATGCCATTTCTCCTTCAAACTCATACTGTTATTGTTGCCTTTACATTCGGCTGTATTTATTTTTTCGGCATAAAAAACATTCCGCATATTAACTTCATTCTTTTTACCAAACGCGTCAAAATAGCTAACTACATTTCCAATTTTCGTTGCTTTTATATATCTATTATCCCCTAAATATATATTTACTGGTTCTTTAAGATCAATACATTTATCAAAATAGTCGACGCTATTTATTATGTGATCGGTACATCCGCTGTCCAGCAACCACTGTATTTCATTACCTAGCCTACGTTGACTATAGTTACCCTGCGTCGCATACGCTGTAGCTATCCATGTGATCGCACCTTCGCCGCTCTGCTCGCTCGTGCTGGCTCCTTGCTGACAGAAGTTCTCGCGCCCTCTGCCGATGTTGCTTCTTCCTCCTCTGCCTCGACTGCGGCCACGTGTTGAGCCTCGCCATGATATGCCGCTTTGTCCTGCTTGTCCTCCATTTTGGGATTCTCGTGCGAAATGCCCGTTTTTCCCACATTTGAAACAGCTTCCTTTCTGGTCCTTCTTTGCAGCGAATACATTTGACTTTTGTTCGCTGTGATCGCTATTATTTTTCGTTTCAGCGATTTGGATTTTATTTTTCACATACGATGCTGTTTGATCCTCTTCTTTTAATGTGTCTATTAAATCGCCAATGTAACTGTATTGGCTCGGCAACGTGTTCAACATGTAATTTAGTTTTTCTTTTTCACTTATTTTTGCACCTGCGCTTTTTAATTCATTCACTGATTTCTCAAATTCACTGAAAAATGTTGCTGTATCCCTATACTTTTCTAGTCTCAATTTTTCCAATTTATTTCTACACACAATTGGTAGTGCTGTAGACTCTTTTAAATACATATCATCCAATTTCATTATTATATTATACGCCGTATCCTCTTCACACACAAATTCCAATTGTTTTTTGTAAATGGCACTGTAAATCAAATTTATGGCCTTTAAATCCTTTTCTTCCCAGTCTTCTTTGTCTGCAGCAACTCTTGCTCTGGTTATCACTACGTCACATTTTTTCAACTTTAGGTACGTCGTAATCCTTTTCTTCCACTTACTGTTGTCTTCTCCATCAATCACCGGTATCGTGATTTCCTTTTTCTCTATTTTGTCTTCTTCGTTCTCGAACGTTCCTTCGTGTTCGGAATTTTCTTCGTGCTTGACCTCCAAGGTCGTTTCTTCTTCAATAGATGTATCGAACGTTCCTTCGTGTTCGAACTTTTCTTCTTGCTCGATTTTCAATTTCGATTCTTCGTCAATATACGTTTATCACGGTGTTTACATACGCGGCACTTTAATTACCATGTTGAGGTGTGGTTAATTAAGGAGAGACATTTAATGTAGTGATATAATAAAGAGTTTATTGAGACTTAGTTCACGGCGCTACCTTGCGCCACGCGCGAGGTGCTTCTCGTTCGGCGCACAAAAGTAGAGAGCGAGAGCAGCATATCGTTTACTGCTCCTCGACTTAGATGCTTGCTCACGCACACACTATAAGGAAGGGGAGAGGTACATGTTTATGTTCGGACTCGTACGACATTGCGCGCTCTCGATACAGTCGCGCACTCACAATTACCGCGAGCGTGACGTCAGTCTCCGAGGCAGCAAACCCTCTAGTGGTGGAAATTTGAAGATTTTTGCAGAAAATCGAGAAAATTGCTGTTGGTAAGTTCTAAAAATTTTTACAAGCCTTTTTACTAGTTAGGAACGGTACGCCTAGGCGGAATAGAATTGCGAGCGAGACTCTTATTTGTTTAAACAATAATAATAGTTTGTTTAAATAATAATAAAAATTTGTGAAGAGAAGCATCAGGGGATTGAACACTCGACTAAATTTGTGACGAGCGTTCAATCGATACCAGTTGCTAGCCTAGTGGAGGCTAGTATAGACAATATCCTCAGGGGATTCGAACCAGAGACAAAGAATCGAACTGAGGGGTAGATTCGAACCCGCGGTGACCTGGCTGGCATTTATTTTTTTTTTACAGGGTAAAATTTTTAAAACAGCTGAAAAGCAGAGACAAACCAGTAATTCGTGCTTAATCGGGATCGAAGCACCAATTACTGGCAAATTAATAAGAAAACCAACCAGGGCGTTTTGAAACCGAGCGACTGGTATCTAACCCTCTGCAACTCGAAGTGAAATTCAGAGTGTGGAGGTTAGGTAGAACTATAATATATTATAAATTATTTATATATATTTATTTATTTATTTGTAAATTAAGAGGTGCGCCTTAGGGAACGATCCCTTAAATAGAAACCGCACACACTACCACTCTCTGAAATACACATTCAAGCTCGTGTAAAGAAGGCTACAAGCGAAACAAGAATTAAAAATGGCGCAGAATATAGAGGAAGCCATCGGGAATTGGTGCCAATGTTTAACGGCAAAAGATGTAGACGATCATCTACAGACATTGAACTTGAAAACCAGCGGCTCCAAATTTATAAAGATGAACAGGATGTCGCATTGGCTACTTGGAATATACCAGCCGAAGGATTTTCAGATGGAAGAAGGGCAGGATGAATATTCCCTGCTCATAAAGAGAGAAAACCTCCGGACCAGGTTCATTCAAGAACACAGCACAGAAGACCTTCCACCAGCATCGGAGAACATAACGGGTGAATCCACGGATGAACCACACCCGTTAACCATGCTGGAGGACGATGCGACAAAAGCCAACCTGGAGGCAACAAGGTTGGCAATAAAAGAAACCGCGCCGCTACAGAGGACAGAAAAAGAACTAACAGGCGGAAAATCCACAGAGAAACCGAGCCAACTGGACTCTGGCAACTTAATAAACCAGAGTTTTGAGGTAGACGACACGACGCTGGCACAGTTTTCCGAGCCGATGGCGGCGATGACATCCGCATCCGGCATGAAGTTCCTGGTGCCAGAAGCATTTTTAGAGTTCTGCGGTAACATGATGCAGGAAAACAAAACCTTGCGTGCAAACGGCGGAACGCAAGGAGCAGCTTCTAGCACCAGGATGGAAGACGACCGGACCAGACTACGGAAGGAACACATGCGCTTACAAGACACATACACGTGTCAGTACCCCGTCGATCCAAATCGGGACGAAGCATCGACCCCCCAGGCGCATTTAGGTGACAGGACCCAGCCACTGTTAGGCAACCGTGGCAGAACCTGGGGGGAGGGGGGAGGATTCTCGAGGAATGAAACCTCCGAGAACCTCGGCGTCAGTGGAGTCTGAAGATTCGTCGTTAAGAAGGCAAACCTTCCCCATTGTTGACGTCGGACTCACAGTGAGGAAGTGGAACGTGTCGTTCTCTGGCGATAGAGGCCAGAGCATAGAAGCTTTCCTGGAGAAAGTAGAAGCGTGCCGCGAATCGACTAGCCTGTCCGAAGCAGAGGTATTCCAGGCCTTGCCGGAACTACTAAAAGGCGTGGCAGCCATGTGGTTCCAGGTAGAAAAACACAAGTGGAACACATGGTCAGACTTCTGTTCAGCAGCTCGGCGTTGGTACGGAACCGGAAGAGGTTACCAACAACGCTTATTGATGGAAGCAACCGCCAGAACTTACAAGCGCAACTTGACATGCTCCATCGAAACTTGAGGCCGGGACTCCAAAGGTTGGTGAAGAGAGCCGACTTCAAAGATATCGAAGAGTTACAAGAGATGGCGAGGGAAGCCGAACTATAAGTCAGGGAGTGTGAAACCTGCGAAGCCAAATATCTCCGGAGTGAACTCTGGAGAGTACAATGGCCTCGCAGGCAAAGAAACCTTGACGGATCAGTCGATACTGACCGCTATATCGAGATTAGAGGCCGGACTGAACCAGTTACGCAGCAAACAAAACGCTCGTACATCCGGCCACAACCCAAGGAAGAAAGGTGAAAATCGCCACGAAAAACACAAACCGTCACCGGCGAACACCCCTAGAGGGAAAGAGAAAGAGAACCGAACATTAACCGGTGACGGTAAGAAGACGATACCAGCGGAGGACCCGAGCGTAAGAGCGACAAACCGGCCGGACCCATAACGTGTTGGGGCTGCGGCAAAATAGGTTACCATCGCTCGTTTTCCCCGACTGTTCGGGAAACGAGAACCGGCGAGATTGAATGGGTCCAAATCCGCCGAGACCACTCTAGAGGCCCAGAAAGAGTCGAGGAAGAAGGACGAGATACCAACCGACCTGGTGGCAGCTGCCAGTAAGGTCAAGGCTGAACAATATCCAGACGAAGAGAAAGTCGGACAACGGAACGACTCCGTGAAGGAGCTAGAACCTAGCTCCAATCAAATTCCTGTACAACCCGACGAGCTGCGTTGGTGGGTACAGGTGGGGATCGGAGGGTTCCGCATTCGGGCACTATACGATACTGGAGCCTCGAGAACGGTGATGGGATCGTTAGGACTGCAACTAGCTACCGAATGCGAACGTACGTTCCGGCCAGCTATGGGAGCAGGCGCCAGACCTGGCAACAACCTGCTCCGCGTAACGGGACATATGGAACTCCCGTTCGAGTTGGGCGGGGTCAAACGAGACATACTGGTTTCAATAATACCAGAACTGGAAGTTGACTGTTATGTCGGTTCCAATTTCGTCCGCGCATTTGAGACAATGCACGACCCCGTAGAGAACAGGCTGATAGTGGGAAAATCCGGTCAGAGTGTAGGACTGGAATTAGCCTGTGTCTCTTCGTCAGATCCAAATGATCCAACACAGATCAGGATCGCCTCCATCGACACGATGAAAGCTTCTTCAGCGGGTCTCGCCGATATTACGCTGGAAGAACACCAGCGCTTACAAGCTCTTTTAACAAGAGTACTACCAGCAGCAGACGGTCCACTCGGCTGCACTAATTATGCCGAGCACGAGATAGACGTTGGCAAAACTCGACCAATCCGGCAGAAACAATACCCGATTTCCAGAAAATTGGAAGAGGAAATGCATCGACAAGTTCGAGAGATGCTTGCAGCCGGATTGATCGAGCCTTCGTCGAGCCCCTGGGCCAGTCCTGCTTTCATGGTGCCGAAAGCTGGCAATAAACATCGTATGGTGATCGACATGAGAAAGGTGAATGCGCCGCAAAGGGAGATGCGTATCCGCTGCCAAATATGAATCAGATCCTACGGAAGCTCCAAGCCGCCTGTTATATATCAACCTTAGATCTGAGCAGCGCATACCATCAAATCCCTTTGAAAGAAGAATCGCGGGAGATTACAGCATTCTCAATACCCGGTCTGGGGTTATTACAATTTAAAAGAATGCCATACGGATTGTCGAATGCACGAGCCACCTTTCAGCGCATGATTGACAGAGTCATAGGGCCCGAACTAGAGCCATACGCGTTCTCTTATTTAGATGACATCATCATCGTAACAGAGACTTTTGAAGAGCATCTAGCGATGTTAGAACGCGTATTGGCAATAATCAATGAGGCAGGCCTCACGATCAACCGAGAGAAGAGCGTATTTGGTAGATCTGAGGTAAAATATCTTGGTGTTCTCATTAACCGAGATGGGTTTAGACCAGACCCAGATAAGATAGCTCCGGTTATGCAATACCCTGCGCCTAAGAACCTAAAACAGTTAAGGCGATTCCTCGGTATGGCATCGTGGTATCGGAAGTTTCTTCCCGATTTTGCCACGATCGCCGACCCTCTCACACGCCTAACGAAGAAAAACTTCAGGTACATGTGGGAAGAGGAACAACCACAAGCCTTCAATCACATCAAGGCACTCATAGCCTCAGCTCCGGTCCTACACCGTCCGGATTTCGCTTCGCGCTTTGTCATACAAACTGACGCAAGTGACTCTGGTTTGGGGGCCGTATTTCCAGGTGATAGACGGCCAGGAGCGAATCTTGGAGTTTGCGAGTCACTCACTCTCTAAAGCTGAGCGAAATTACTCAGTAACAGAAAGAGAGTGTCTTGCGGTGTTATGGGCTATCGAGAAGTTTCAGGCATACGTAGAGGGATATAATTTCCTCGTAGTGACCGACCATAGCAGTCTGCGTTGGATTCGGTCACTGCGTAGCCCGACAGGTAGACTAGCAAGATGGTCGCTTAGGCTGCAGATGCACAACTTTGAAGTTGAGCATCGCAAAGGGAGTCTCAACTGCGTGCCGGATGCATTATCGAGAATGTATGAAGACGAGGACGAAGAACAACCAGTCGTAGGCGCCGTCTCGTGGGCAGTAACCACGAAAGACGAGTGGTACCTCGGCTGGCAGAAAAAGGTATTAGAAGAACCTAATACTTATCCTAGGTGGAAAGTATTAGGCGGCCAGCTATACATGTATCGTCCAAATCAAGATATCGAGGAGGATTTAGGCGTAGATGACGATGCATGGAAACTGGTAGTTCCTGAGGAGGAAAGGAAGAAAGTTCTCTTGGAATGTCACGACGACACTACTGCTGCACATCTCGGAAGGGAGAAGACCTTCGCGAGAGTATCCCGATATTATTACTGGCCGAGATACTACAAGTCAGTAAAGGAACATGTTAGAACATGTTTGATATGCCAGCAGTGCAAGGTAGAACAAAGGCCACCCCTCGGTTTGATGGTGCGGCGAGTTATTCATAGGCCTTGGAAAGTCGTCGCGGCGGATATAATGGGTCCTTTAATCAGAAGCAAACCGGATTCGAGTATATATTGGTCTTCCAGGATTTATTTACTCGATGGGTAGAGTGTATCCCTATCCAGGAAGCCAACGGCAAGACTATTCGAAAAGAACTGAAGAATAGGATAGTCTTACGATATGGCACACCCGAAGTCTTCCTTTCCGACAACGGAACCGAACTTAAGAACCAGGTAATAGACCAATACCTGGCCGAAATAGGAGTTCACCACTCTCTTACTCCCCCTTACCATCCTCAAGCAAATCCGGTGGAGAGAGTGAATAGAACTCTCAAGACCAGTATTATGGCATTTGTGGAAGGGAACCATAATACTTGGGACGAGAAGCTACCTGAACTGGTGTTCGCGCAAAATAACACATCCCATAGTGCCACTGGTAAGTCACCGGCCATCTTAAATTATGGCAGGGAGCCAGTGCCTCCCGGGACTAAGAGGAGGGAATAAGATCAGGTAGTCGAAGAGACTGTTGTTCAAGGGGACGAAGACGCCTGGTTAGAAAGAATGAGAAATCTCAGCAATATGCTAGATGATGCTGGTCACCATTCAAGAGAAGAACAAGAGAGGCATGCTGAGATATATGATGCCAGGCGGAGAGAAACGAAGTTCGAGGTCGGAGATCGCGTGTGGAAGAAGAATCGCGTGTTATCCTCGGCAGCTCAAGGAGTGATGGCGAAGTTGGCACCGAAATACGTTGGCCCTTACGAGATTTTAGAGAAGAAAGGGCCCAACACGTACAAACTGGTGGATCAGGAAGGAGATGTTGAAGACCTGGTCCATGCAGAACACTTGAAGCCATACTTCGCTGGAGAAGAGCCCGAGAATAACGAGGAAACACACGAGCGCGATATAACTGAAGGAGAGGATGACGTCGCCCGCCACCGGGGGAAGAAGAAGAAACGGCGAAGAGCGACCCGCCACTTGCGAGAACCCAGCCGCCAGCGGGCGCTGGGCAAGATCAGGACGAGGTTGGCGTGACAACGCAAGCTCGCGGAAAAGGTAGGCTGAGAAAGACAGCGATAGTCAGATTCAAGAAAGACAAATTCTTTTCATTTTTTAGCTTGCATCAACTCGTTTTAAATTTCATTCTTATAACAATTTAGCAAAGCGTATTAATTATCTCTTTCAAACATTAGCGGCTAGAGTAGATATGTCGTTTTTCCACCAAATGGAGTATCATTTCTCGAATGAGAAATAACACACTATACTTTATAAGTAAGCTGCACGAATACCTTGCGGCAGGTGTCTGATGACGGCTACTGAATCATCACTGATGAATCCAATCCAGTAGCCAGGACGAAACACCTTATTTTGTATGCTCGGACCTTCACCAGATTCGGTGGACGAGTGCAAAAAAAAAGATAAATTCTTTTTATTTTTTAGCTTGCGTCAACTCGTTTTAAAATTTCATTCTTATAACTATTTAGCAAAGCGTATTAATTATCTCTTTCAAACATTAGCGGCTAGAGTAGATATGTCGTTTTACCACCAGATGGAGTATCATTTATCGAATGAGAAATAATACTCTATACTTTATAAGTAAGCTGCACGAATACCTTGCGGCAGGTGTCTGATGACGGCTACTGGATCATCACTGATGAGTCCAATCCAGTAGCCAGGAAGAAACACCTTATTTTGTATGCTCGGGACCTTCACCAGATTCGGTGGACGAGAGCAAAAGAAAGATGAATTCTTTTCATTTTTTAGCTTGCGTCAACTCGTTTGAAAATTTCATTCTTATAACTGTTTAGCAAAGCGTATTAATTATCTCTTTCAAACATTAGCGGCTAGAGTAGATATGTCATTTTACCACCAGATGGAGTATCATTTATCGAATGACAAATAACAGTCTATACTTTATAAGTAAGCTGCACGAATACCTTGCGGCAGGTGTCTGATGACGGCTACTGGATCATCACTGATGAGTCCAATCCAGTAGCCAGGACGAAACACCTTATTTTGTATGCTAGGGACTTTCACCAGATTCGGTGGACGAGAGCAAAAAGAAAGATAAACTCTTTTCATTTTTTAGCTTGCGTCAACTCGTTTTAAAATTTCATTCTTATAACTATTTAGCAAAGCGTATTAATTATCTCTTTCAAACATTAGCGGCTAGAGTAGATATGTCGTTTTACCACCAGATGGAGTATCATTTGTCGAATGAGAAATAACACTCTATACTTTATAAGTAAGCTGCACGAATACCTTGCGGCAGGTGTCTGATGACGGCTACTGGATCATCACTGATGAGTCCAATTCACTAGCAAGGACGAAACACCTTATTTTGTATGCTCCGGATCTTCACCAGATTCGGTGGACGAGAGCAAAAAGAAAGATAAATTCTTTTCATTTTTTAGCTTGCGTCAACTCGTTTTAAAATTTCGTTCTTATAACTATTTAGCAAAGCGTATTAATTATCTCTTTCAAACATTAGCGGCTAGAGTAGATATATCGTTTTACCACCAGATGGAGTATCATTTGTCGAATGAGAACTAACACTCTATACTTTATAAGTAAGCTGCACGAATACCTTGCGGCAGGTGTCTGATGACGGCTACTGGATCATCACTGATGAGTCCAATCCAGTAGCCAGGAAGAAACACCTTATTTTGTATGCTCGGGACCTTCACCAGATTCGGTGGACGAGAGCAAAAAGAAAGATAATTTCTTTTCATTTTTTAGCTTGCGTCAACTCATTTTAAAATTTCGTTCTTATAACTATTTAGCAAAGCGTATTAATTATCTCTTTCAAACATTAGCGGCTAGAGTAGAGATATCGTTTTACCACCAGATGGAGTATCATTTGTCGAATGAGAAATAACACTCTATACTTTATAAGTAAGCTGCACGAATACCTTGCGGCAGGTGTCTGATGACGGCTACTGGGTCATCACTGATGAGTCCAATCCAGTAGCCAGGACGAAACACCTTATTTTGTATGCTCGGGACCTTCACCAGATTCGGTGGACGAGAGCAAAAAGAAAGATAAATTCTTTTCATTTTTTAGCTTGCGTCAACTCGTTTTAAAATTTCATTCTTATAACTATTTAGCAAAGCGTATTAATTATCTCTTTCAAACATTAGCGGCTAGAGTAGATATGTCGTTTTACCACCAGATGGAGTATCATTTCTCGAATGAGAAATAACACTCTATACTTTATAAGTAAGCTGCAAGAATACCTTGCGGCAGGTATCTGATGACGGCTACTGGATCATCACTGATGAGTCCAATCCAGTAGCCAGGACGAAACACCTTATTTTGTATGCTCCGGATCTTCACCAGATTCGGTGGACGAGACAAAAAGAAAGATAAATTCTTTACATTTTTTAGCTTGCGTCAACTCGTTTTAAAATTTCATTCTTATTAATTTGATATTCATATTCCCATTAGTAATTTCTTGACCAAAAAATTATGTGATTGCGAATTTAAACGACGCAGCATTTCGACAACGCAACCGCGTGACGAAGCGAGCAACAAACTTCGCGAAAGCATGCGCGCGTCGTAATTTTGTTTATACTCAACACTTTTTAATTTGAAATCGAACGTCTTACGTCAAAATGTTTATTTAATTTGTTTAAAAAGATGATCTTGATTCATCGTTAAAATCATCTTTAACCTAATTTAATAGTGTTATAAAATAAGCGGAAATACCCGCACAGTTCAGTTATAACGCAACAGACCGCGAACTCCGTACCATTCCAACCGAAAAAAGGAGTAATCATCTCTGTAAGGGCCAATACGAGCCCATATCAAGTTATAATCCGAATCTCGTAACAACAAATAATTATTACATAATTGCTCAAATACTCTGTTCAAATTCATTTCGGAGAACCTGCATCATTAAAAGAGTAAGTATTCAAATACAACTAAGAAAGTATCGCATAAGAGTTTTTCCCTTAACTTTCGAGACTTAACAAATATATATATATGTGAGTCAAAACTGTAGCTTAAATGGCCCACAGTAGCTTCAGATAGAGTCTTTAAAAATAGTAAAATTAGTTATTTTCTGCTACTTATAGTTCTGTTTTACAAATTTGCTACATTTGAAATTGAGAGAGGCACAGAAATTGTGCCTATAGTTTATAATAGCTATGCAAGGTATACCAGGAACAATGTTAATGTTCCTTGCATATGTAGGTATATGTAGGTAACAATGTATTTTTCTTACTCCCTGTAACCTGTTTCTTTTGCGTGTGGAAACCCTTATTTTTGCGGTATCTTCCTTTGTGTGAGGGATAGCGGCAGTATTTCTTACCCTTCCTATTAAATTTCAAGGAGTGTCTACATTATGTGCCGTGTACCATGTACCGTATACAGTGTGCCGAGTAAAAAAAATGTTGCCGGAAAACATCCCAGAAACTTACATGTTGCGTTATACACATTTATATATCTTACTATAATGTATAGTTGTAAGCCAAATTAAGACGCCAACCCTCCGCGTCCCTCCGCGTCCCGCCACGTCCCTCCGCAAAGTCCCCTCCACAAAATAACGTAAAATTCGCTATATTTTTACGGTATTTGGGGTCTGCATTGTCCCACCGCGTCCCTCCGCATCCCTCCGCATCCCTCCGCATTGTCCCTCTGCATTGTCCCTCCGCATTTTTTACACGTTATTTTGAACATGGAAGAGCTCCCCCCGCCTCCCCCTCAACCCTTTAGCGAGTAAAGCGCAGGCACCATTGTGGCCTCTCTTGATCGGTTATCCGCTAAGAGAGGGAGGTTAGTCCCGCGCTTACGGATACAAAAAGTAAGGATTAACCCTCCTGGCTTCAAGGCGGGTCTCGATAGAGATTCCTCATCTGTTATATGAATTCGAACATTGTATGAAGTAACGCTCAAGACAAGCTTACAACTCAGAAAATTAACTTCAATTATAAATTCGAAAAAAGCTTAGATTTTGTTTAAAATTGGTATACAGGTGTTTTCAAGGTCGCTGATCAAGATTTTGTTATTGGGCTTTCGAAATTCGAAATGGCGGATCCAATATGGCGGATAAAAGTTCGAAAAAAAGCTTAGATTTTGCTTAAATACTTTTGTTTGTATACAGGTATTTTCGACATCAATGATCACGATTTTGTTATTGGACTTTCAAAATTCAAAATGGCGGATCCAATATGGCGGATAAAACTTCGAAAAAAGCTTAAATTTTGCTTAAAGTTTGTATACAGGTGTTTTTGACGTCGCTGATCACGATATGTTATTGGACTTTCGAAATTTAAAATGGATGATCCAAAATGCCGGTGAAAGTTCGAAAAAAGCTTAGATTTTGCTCAAAATTGTAACACATGGGTTTTCGAGGTCAATGTTCACATTCTTGCTATCAGACTTTCAAAATTCAAAATGGCGGATCCAATATGGCGAAAATATATACTTGAAAATTGAATTTACTGGTAATATTCAAGAAAATGAGAAGAAAAATTGATGTAAATGGCACATTTAGGTAATTTTAAATTCATTTAATTTTTTTACCTTGTTAAATGTAAACGCATACAATTCTAATGGTTTTCATAATTTTATAGTGACATAGACAGTAGATTAGGCCTACTTTTAAATAAAATGCATATTTCTATTTACCTCTAGAGTGAAAAAAATAAAACAGAATTTACAATTTAATCACTTTCTAAAAATGGGGGTTGACGAGCGGAGCGAGTAAGGGGGTACCCCCGAGTATACCAGTTATGTGAGTAGCGGTTTATGGAGCCCAACCCTGTATATTAGTACTTACGCCCCAGAGTTCCGTACTATAAAGAGGTAAGAGCGGCGCTACGCGCCGCCATTGTCTACACTGCCCCCTTAGTTTCCGCAGAATTTTTCCGGAAATTTTGTTTGAACTCTCGAAGTCGGAACTCTAGGTCGGGCCGCATAAACTCCTATATTTAGAAATTTTATGAAACCCCGGCTGCATAATCCAAGTCGGGCTCGATAAACCCCTATGTATAAAAAACGGGCTTTCTAAACCCAATTAGATATACATATAAATATATGAAACGCTAGTTATGCAGACACTTTTCGGAACTTAAATAGACTTACGCAGACAGAGACCGACTTATGCAGACGTCAGCATAAATAGAGGGATTATTTCTTTAGTCACGCACAACTTATGCTGACACGTGTATAAACGGTATTACACTTATGCAGACAGGTCACGTGGTCTTATACATTGCTGTCAGTATAAGTCTATGTTCATATGATTATATATATATTTAAAAATGGGATATTTCAGGTGAAGTCAGCAGCTCACAATTTCAAAATCGCTCATAACTCGTTTTCTTTTAGTTTTTTTATGAAAAAAAAAATGTTCCTCAAATTTTAGGTCGATATTTGCAAAAATAAAAAAGCTATGCAAGATTAAAAATTCAATTTTTTTGCAATTTTTGGTTAAAATCCAAGTTTATTCATTTTTTAACTCAAAATCTTGAAACTTTTTGTATAGAACATTGATTGGCAAAAAGTTTGCATTTTTTCTGTAGAATATGCCAGTATTTATTTGATGACCCTTTTTGAAAGTCTCTGATGGGCTGCTTCTTAGTATACCTTCATCGAAGGATATTGAGGCTGCGGTCAAATATTTTTTATTCGACAAAATTTTTTTGTATTCCTCTTCGAAAACCCTTCAAAATGCTTTTTTGATCAATATTGGCCGAACAAAGGGAAAAAAGTTACAATTTTTTGAAATATCAAGAAAAATCCATAATTTCAATTTTTGATAACATGATTAATGAAACTGAATATTATTCATACATCTTATGGCATGGATCGTACCACTGAATTTTGTTAGAACATCAAATAGAATATTGTATTATATATATATATATCGATTTTCAATAATATTAGGCTTACACAATAAGCGATACCTAATTATGAATTAATAATAAATTGAGCTATAGAGGTTAATTACTATGAAGCTGTCAAAATAAAATCAGGCAACAGATAGTGTATATTATGCAGTGTATATTCCAATAACAAGACAAAAATACTGCTCAATTATAAATTTTATTTATAAGTAGTAACGGAAAAATAATTCTCTCTCCGCGGCGTATAGTATTTCCAAACTTTTTATTGCTGGAATTATTTTCTGAGGATAGAAAATACCCGAAAAAAAATTAGGAACCAAATCGACTCCCCGGAACACCCCCAAAAAGCTGATTATATAGGGATAGTAACGAAAAAAAAATTCTCTCTCCGCGGCGTTTGGTATTTTCAAACTTTTTATTGTTGGAATTATTTTCTGAAGATACAAAATACCCGAAAAAAAATTAGGAACCAAATCGACTCCCCGGAACACACCCAAAAAGCTGATTATATAGGGGTAGTAACGGAAAAATAATTCTCTCTCGGCGGCGTTTGGTATTTCCAATCTTTTTATTGCTGGAATTATTTTCTGAGGATACAAAATACCCGAAAAAAATTAGGAAGGAAATCGACTACCTAGAACACCCCCAAAAAGCTGATTATATAGGGGTAGTAACGCAAAAAAAAATCTCTCTCCGCGGCGTTTGGTATTTCCAAACTTTTTATTGCTGGAATTATTTTCTGAGGATACAAAATACCCAAAAAAAAATTAGGAACCAAATCGACTCCCCGGAACACCCCCAAAAAGCTGATTATATATACATTGATCAAATGGATCAGTAAAACCTTCACACATATGAAAAGTTATAACATCTATACTAAAGAACATTTTGCGAAATAATGTTTTTACATTTAAACGATCTCAACAAAAATTTATCAAAAAGAATAGTCTAAGAGACAAGAAAAGAATGCCTAGACGAACTGAAATTGATGTTCGCATCATCAGAAGCACCGAATAGATGTTTATATTTTTGAAATAATTAATTTGATCATACATAACGCGTTTATTAAATAAATATAAAAGCACGCAAAAAAGTATTTCAGTATTTCACGCCAAAAACTTTTTCGGAACTTCACAATGATGTGAACAAAAATTTAATAAAAACAATTGTCAAAGAGACAATAGAGGCTGTCTAAGACACAAAAGAGGCTGTCTAAGAGACAAGAGGCTGTCTAAGAGACAACAGAGTCTGTCTAGGAGACAAGAGACTATATTAAGAGGCAGAGTAACATCAAAGAAAATTTTGCATTTTTTTAACAGAGGAATAGGCCTTTTCTACTAACTTTTTATTACGGAAACAAAAAATGACATATTTAATGGGAAATGAATTCAAAGATAGTAATAAAGGGGAAACCTCTATAAAAAACGCGCCTATCTATCTACCTCTTGGGTGGCGTGGAAAAGATAGACTTTTCAAATCTCTATATATTATATAGAGTCTCTGTCACTGTTCAGCCCATATATTACCTTTACCTATAGATATTAGTTATTTGTGCTTATCCATATAATTTGAGGATCGAGCGAAGCAAAGGCCCAACTCGCGTGCATTCATGGGTCCTCATTGATGCCGAAGGCAATATACAATTTTCCCACATACCGTACAGAAAGTTATTTGCACTTAATCTTTGATTTAAGTACATGTCGAAAACGTCACATAACCTCACTCCTAGAAACTGTGATGCCTATGCTCGTATGTTAAATTTCTTTTTAGATAAAGACTTATGACATTTACAATCTCTACCATCTCTTTTAATTTTAGAATAAAAACAGATAAATAAAAAGTCCACATACTAATGGGGGGTTGGCGACCGGACCGAGCATTACGGGTAAGTTTTTCTCTTATCACCCTTTTATAATCACACGTTTAAGGTGTTGTGCCATTTTTTATTTTACTGCAGAGAATTTTAATTTTACGCCAACGATAGGGAATGTTTTCCGTCACTCCTCCTACATAATCAGCTGTTTAGGTGTGCTCCGGAGAGTCGATTTGGTTCCTAATTTATTTTCGGGTATTTTGTATCCTCAGAAAATAATTCCAGCAATAAAAAGTTTGGAACTACCAAACGCCGCAGAGAGAGAATTTTTTTTCCGTTACGACCCCTATACAATTAGCTTTTTGGAGGTGTTCCGGGAAGTCGATTTGGTTCCTAATTTTTTTCGGGTATTTTGTATCTTCATAAAATAATTCCATGAATAAAAAGTTTGGAAATACCAAACGCCGCGGAGAGAATTTTTTTTCCGTTAATACCCCTATATAATCAGCTTTTTGGGGCTATTCCGGACAGTCAATTTGGTTCCTAATTTTTTTTCAGGTATTTCGTATCCTCAGAAAATAATCCCAGCAATAAAAAGTTTGGACATACCAAACGCCGCGGAGAGAGAATTTTTTTCCGTCACTACCCCTATATAATCGGCTATTTGGGGGTGTTCCGGGAAGTCGATTTGGTTCCTAATTTTTTTCGGGTATTTTGTATCTTCATAAAATAATTCCATGAATAAGAAGTTTGGAAATACCAAACGCCGCGGAGAGAGAATTTTTTTCCGTTACTACCCCTATATAATCGGCTATTTGGGGGTGTTCCGGGGAGTCGATTTGGTTCCTAATTTTTTTTCAGGTATTTCGTATCCTCAGAAAATAATCCCAGCAATAAAAAGTTTGGACATACCAAACGCCGCGGAGAGAGAATTTTTTTCCGTCACTACCCCTATATAATCGGCTATTTGGGGGTGTTCTGGGGAGTCGATTTGGTTCCTAATTTTTTTTCAGGTATTTTGTATCCTCAGAAAATAATTCCAGCAATAAAAAGTTTGGAAATACCGACGCCACGGAAGGAGAATTTTTTTTCCGTTACTACCCCTATACAATTAGCTTTTTGGGGGTGTTCCGGGGAGTCGATCTGGTTCCTAATTTTTTTTCGGGTTCTTTGTATCCTCATAAAATAATTCCATGGGTAAAATGATTGGAAATACCAAACGCCGCGGAGAGAGAATTTTTTTTCCTTTACTACCCCTATATAATCAGCGTTTTCGGGGTGTTCCGGGAAGTCGATTTGGTTCCTAATTTTTTTTCGGGTATTTTGTATCCTCAGAAAATAATTCCGGCAATAAAAAGTTTGGAAATACCAAACGCCGCGGGGAGAGAATTATTTTTCCGTTACTACCCCTATATAATCAGCTTTTTGGGGGTGTTCGGGGGAGTCGATTTGGTTCCTAATTTTTCTTCGGGTTCTTTGTATCCTCATAAAATAATTCCATGGGTAAAATGATTGGAAATACCAAACGCCGAGGAGAGAATTTTTTTTCCGTTAATACCCCTATATAATCAGCTTTTTGGAGCTATTCCGGACAGTCAATTTGGATCCTAATTTTTTTTTTGTGTATTTTGTATCCGCAGAAAATAATTCTAGGAATAAAAAGTTTGGAAATACCAAACGCCGCGGAGAGAGAATTTTTTTCCGTTACTACCCCTATATAATCAGGTTTTTGGTGGTGTTCCGGGGAGACGATTTGGTTCCTAATTTTTTTCGGGTATTTTGTATCCTCAGAAAATAATTCCACCAATAAAAAGTTTGGAAATACCAAACGCCGCGGAGAGAGAATTTTTTCCGTTACTACCCCTATATAATCGGCTATTTGGAGGTATTCCGGGGAGTCGGGTTGGTTCCTAAATTTTTTTGCGGTACTTTGGGTCCTCCGAAAATAATTCCAGCAGTAAAAAGTTTGGAAATACCAAACGCTGCGGAGAGAGAATTTTTTTTCCGTTACTACCCCTATATAATCAGCTTTTTGGGGGTGTTTCGGGGAGTCGGTTTGGTTCCTAATTTTTTTTCGGGTATTTCGTATCCTCAGAAAATATCTCCAGCAATAAAAAGTTTGGAAATACCAATCGCCGCGGAGGGAGAATTTTTTTTCCGTTACTACACCTATATAATCAGCTTTTTCGGGGTGTTCCGGGGAGTCGATTTGGTTCCTAATTTTTTTACGGGTATTTTGTAACCTCAGAAAATAATTCCGGCAATAAAAAGTTTGGAAATACCAAACGCCGCGGGGACAGACTTATTTTTCCGTTACTACCCCTATATAATCAGCTTTCTGGGGGTATTCCGGGGAGTCAATTACGTTCCTAATTTTTTTTCGGGTATTTTGTATCCTCAGAAAGTAATTCCGGCAATAAAAAGTTTGGAAATACCAAACGCCGCGGGGACAGAATTATTTTTCCGTTACTACCCCTATATAATCAGCTTTTTGGGGGTATTCCGGAGAGTCAATTTGGTTCCTAATTTTTTTCGGGTATTTTGTATCTTCATAAAATAAATCCATGAATAAAAAGTTTGGAAATACCAAACGCCGCGGAGAGAATTTTTTTTCCGTTAATACCCCTATATAATCAGCTTTTTGGAGCTATTCCGGACAGTCAATTTGGATCCTAATTTTTTTTTTGTGTATTTTGTATCCGCAGAAAATAATTCTAGGAATAAAAAGTTTGGAAATACCAAACGCCGCGGAGAGAGAATTTTTTTCCGTTACTACCCCTATATAATCAGGTTTTTGGTGGTGTTCCGGGGAGACGATTTGGTTCCTAATTTTTTTCGGGTATTTTGTATCCTCAGAAAATAATTCCACCAATAAAAAGTTTGGAAATACCAATCGCCGCGGAGAGAATTTTTTTCCGTTACTACCCCTATATAATCGGCTATTTGGAGGTGTTCCGGGGAGTCGGTTTGGTTCCTAAATTTTTTTCGGGTACTTTGTGTCCTCCGAAAATAATTCCAGCAGTAAAAAGTTTGGAAATACCAAACGCTGCGGAGAGAGAATTTATTTTCCGTTACTACCCCTATATAATCAGCTTTTTGGGGGTGTTCCGGGGAGTCGGTTTGGTTCCTAATTTTTTTTCGGGTATTTCGCATCCTCAGAAAATATCTCCAGCAATAAAAAGTTTGGAAATACCAATCGCCGCGGAGGGAGAATTTTTTTTCCGTTACTACACCTATATAATCAGCTTTTTCGGGGTGTTCCGGGGAGTCGATTTGGTTCCTAATTTTTTTTCGGGTATTTTGTAACCTCAGAAAATAATTCCGGCAATAAAAAGTTTAGAAATACCAAACGCCGCGGGGACAGAGTTATTTTTCCGTTACTACCCCTATATAATCAGCTTTCTGGGGGTATTCCGGGGAGTCAATTACGTTGCTAATTTTTTTTCGGGTATTTTTATCCTCAGAAAGTAATTCCAGCAATAAAAAGTTTGGAAATACCGACGCCACGGAAGGAGAATTTTTTTTCCGTTACTAACCATATATAATCAGCTTTTTGGGGGTGTTCGGGGGAGTCGATTTGGTTCCTAATTTTTCTTCGGGTTCTTTGTATCCTCATAAAATAATTCCATGGGTAAAATGATTGGAAATACCAAACGCCGAGGAGAGAATTTTTTTTCCGTTAATACCCCTATATAATCAGCTTTTTGGAGCTATTCCGGACAGTCAATTTGGATCCTAATTTTTTTTTTGTGTATTTTGTATCCGCAGAAAATAATTCTAGGAATAAAAAGTTTGGAAATACCAAACGCCGCGGAGAGAGAATTTTTTTCCGTTACTACCCCTATATAATCAGGTTTTTGGTGGTGTTCCGGGGAGACGATTTGGTTCCTAATTTTTTTCGGGTATTTTGTATCCTCAGAAAATAATTCCACCAATAAAAAGTTTGGAAATACCAAACGCCGCGGAGAGAGAATTTTTTCCGTTACTACCCCTATATAATCGGCTATTTGGAGGTATTCCGGGGAGTCGGTTTGGTTCCTAAATTTTTTTCGGGTACTTTGTGTCCTCCGAAAATAATTCCAGCAGTAAAAAGTTTGGAAATACCAAACGCTGCGGAGAGAGAATTTTTTTTCCGTTACTACCCCTATATAATCAGCTTTTTGGGGGTGTTTCGGGGAGTCGGTTTGGTTCCTAATTTTTTTTCGGGTATTTCGTATCCTCAGAAAATATCTCTAGCAATAAAAAGTTTGGAAATACCAATCGCCGCGGAGGGAGAATTTTTTTTCCGTTACTACACCTATATAATCAGCTTTTTCGGGGTGTTCCGGGGAGTCGATTTGGTTCCTAATTTTTTTTCGGGTATTTTGTAACCTCAGAAAATAATTCCGGCAATAAAAAGTTTGGAAATACCAAACGCCGCGGGGACAGACTTATTTTTCCGTTACTACCCCTATATAATCAGCTTTCTGGGGGTATTCCGGGGAGTCAATTACGTTCCTAATTTTTTTTCGGGTATTTTGTATCCTCAGAAAGTAATTCCGGCAATAAAAAGTTTGGAAATACCAAACGCCGCGGGGACAGAATTATTTTTCCGTTACTACCCCAATATAATCAGCTTTTTGGGGGTATTCCGGAGAGTCAATTTGGTTCCTAATTTTTTTCGGGTATTTTGTATCTTCATAAAATAAATCCATGAATAAAAAGTTTGGAAATACCAAACGCCGCGGAGAGAATTTTTTTTCCGTTAATACCCCTATATAATCAGCTTTCTGGAGCTATTCCGGACAGTCAATTTGGATCCTAATTTTTTTTTGTGTATTTTGTATCCGCAGAAAATAATTCTAGGAATAAAAAGTTTGGAAATACCAAACGCCGCGGAGAGAGAATTTTTTTCCGTTACTACCCCTATATAATCAGGTTTTTGGTGGTGTTCCGGGGAGACGATTTGGTTCCTAATTTTTTTCGGGTATTTTGTATCCTCAGAAAATAATTCCACCAATAAAAAGTTTGGAAATACCAATCGCCGCGGAGAGAGAATTTTTTTCCGTTACTACCCCTATATAATCGGCTATTTGGAGGTGTTCCGGGGAGTCGGTTTGGTTCCTAAATTTTTTTCGGGTACTTTGTGTCCTCCGAAAATAATTCCAGCAGTAAAAAGTTTGGAAATACCAAACGCTGCGGAGAGAGAATTTTTTTTCCGTTACTACCCCTATATAATCAGCTTTTTGGGGGTGTTCCGGGGAGTCGGTTTGGTTCCTAATTTTTTTTCGGGTATTTCGTATCCTCAGAAAATATCTCCAGCAATAAAAAGTTTGGAAATACCAATCGCCGCGGAGGGAGAATTTTTTTTCCGTTACTACACCTATATAATCAGCTTTTTCGGGGTGTTCCGGGGAGTCGGTTTGGTTCCTAAATTTTTTTCGGGTACTTTGTGTCCTCCGAAAATAATTCCAGCAGTAAAAAGTTTGAAAATACCAAACGCTGCGGAGAGAGAATTTTTTTTCCGTTACTACACCTATATAATCAGCTTTCTGGGGGTATTCCGGGGAGTCAATTACGTTCCTAATTTTTTTTCGGGTATTTTGTATCCTCAGAAAGTAATTCCGGCAATAAAAAGTTTGGAAATACCAAACGCCGCGGGGACAGAATTATTTTTCCGTTACTACCCCTATATAATCAGCTTTTTGGGGGTATTCCGGAGAGTCAATTTGGTTCCTAATTTTTTTCGGGTATTTTGTATCTTCATAAAATAAATCCATGAATAAAAAGTTTGGAAATACCAAACGCTGCGGAGAGAATTTTTTTTCCGTTAATACCCCTATATAATCAGCTTTTTGGAGCTATTCCGGACAGTCAATTTGGATCCTAATTTTTTTTTTGTGTATTTTGTATCCGCAGAAAATAATTCTAGGAATAAAAAGTTTGGAAATACCAAACGCCGCGGAGAGAGAATTTTTTTCCGTTACTACCCCTATATAATCAGGTTTTTGGTGGTGTTCCGGGGAGACGATTTAGTTCCTAATTTTTTTCGGGTATTTTGTATCCTCAGAAAATAATTCCACCAATAAAAAGTTTGGAAATACCAAACGCCGCGGAGAGAGAATTTTTTTCCGTTACTACCCCTATATAATCGGCTATTTGGAGGTGTTCCGGGGAGCCGATTTGGTCCCTAATTTTTTTTCAGGTATTTCGTATCCTCAGAAAATAATCCCAGCAATAAAAAGTTTGGAAATACCAAACGCCGCGGAGAGAGAATTTTTTTTCCGTTACTACCCCTATACAATTAGCTTTTTGGAGGTGTTCCGGGGAGCCGATTTGGTTCTTAATTTTTTTTCGGGTATTTTGTATCTTCATAAAATAATTCCATGATTAAAAAGTTTGGAAATACCAAACGCCGCGGAGAGAGAATTACTTTTCCGTTACTAACCTTATATAATCACCTTTTTGGGGGTGTTCCGGGGAGTCGATTTGGTTCCTAATTTTGTATCCTCAGAAAATAATTCCAGCAATAAAAAGTTTTGAAATACCAAACGCCGCGGAGAGAGATTTTTTTTCCTTTACTACCCCTATATAATCAGCGTTTTCGGGGTGTTCTGGGGAGTCGATTTGGTTCCTAATTTTTTTTCGGGTATTTTGTATCCTTAGAAAATAATTCCGGCAATAAAAAGTTTGGAAATACCAAACGCCGCGGGGAGAGAATTACTTTTCCGTTACTACCCTTATATAATCACCTTTTTGGGGGTGTTCCGGGGAGTCGATTTGGTTCCTAATTTTGTATTCTCAGAAAATAATTCCAGCAATAAAAAGTTTTGAAATACCAAACGCCGCGGAGAGAGAATTTTTTTCCGTCACTACCCCTATATAATCGGCTATTTGGGGGTGTTCTGGGGAGTCGATTTGGTTCCTAATTTTTTTTCAGGTATTTTGTATCCTCAGAAAATAATTCCAGCAATAAAAAGTTTGGAAATACCGACGCCACGGAAGGAGAATTTTTTTTCCGTTACTACCCCTATACAATTAGCTTTTTGGGGGTGTTCCGGGGAGTCGATTTGGTTCCTAATTTTTTTTCGGGTTCTTTGTATCCTCATAAAATAATTCCATGGGTAAAATGATTGGAAATACCAAACGCCGCGGAGAGAGAATTTTTTTTCCTTTACTACCCCTATATAATCAGCGTTTTCGGGGTGTTCCGGGAAGTCGATTTGGTTCCTAATTTTTTTTCGGGTATTTTGTATCCTCAGAAAATAATTCCGGCAATAAAAAGTTTGGAAATACCAAACGCCGCGGGGAGAGAATTATTTTTCCGTTACTACCCCTATATAATCAGCTTTTTGGGGGTATTCCGGGGAGTCAATTTGGTTCCTAATTTTTTTTCGGGTATTTTGTATCCTCAGAAAGTAATTCCAGCAATAAAAAGTTTGGAAATACCGACGCCACGGGAGGAGAATTTTTTTTCCGTTACTAACCATATATAATCAGCTTTTTGGGGGTGTTCGGGGGAGTCGATTTGGTTCCTAATTTTTCTTCGGGTTCTTTGTATCCTCATAAAATAATTCCATGGGTAAAATGATTGGAAATACCAAACGCCGCGGAGAGATTTTTTTTTCCTTTACTACCCCTATAAAATCAGCGTTTTCGGGGTGTTCCGGGGAGTCGATTTGGTTCCTAATTTTTTTTCGGGTATTTTGTATCCTCAGAAAATAATTCCGGCAATAAAAAGTTTGGAAATACCAAACGCCGCGGGGAAAGAATTATTTTTCCGTTACTACCCCTATATAATCAGCTTTTTGGGGTGTTCCGGGTAGTCGATTTGGTTCCTAAATTTTTTTCGGGTACTTTGTGTCCTCCGAAAATAATTCCAGCAGTAAAAAGTTTGGAAATACCAAACGCCGCGGAGAGAGAATTTTTTTTCCGTTACTAACCCTATATAATCAGCTTTTTGGAGGTGTTCCGGGGAGTCGGTTTGGTTCCTAAATTTTTTTCGGGTACTTTCTGTCCTCCGAAAATAATTCCAGCAGTAAAAAGTTTGGAAATACCAAACGCTGCGGAGAGAGAATTTTTTTTCCGTTACTACCCCTATATAATCAGCTTTTTGGGGGTGTTCCGGGGAGTCGGTTTGGTTCCTAATTTTTTTTCGGGTATTTCGTATCCTCAGAAAATATCTCCAGCAATAAAAAGTTTGGAAATACCAATCGCCGCGGAGGGAGAATTTTTTTTCCGTTACTATACCTATATAATCAGCTTTTTCGGGGTGTTCCGGGGAGTCGATTTGGTTCCTAATTTTTTTTCGGGTATTTTGTAACCTCAGAAAATAATTCCGGCAATAAAAAGTTTGGAAATACCAAACGCCGCGGGGACAGACTTATTTTTCCGTTACTACCCCTATATAATCAGCTTTTTGGGGGTATTCCGGGGAGTCAATTACGTTCCTAATTTTTTTTCGGGTATTTTGTATCCTCAGAAAGTAATTCCGGCAATAAAAAGTTTGGAAATACCAAACGCCGCGGGGACAGAATTATTTTTCCGTTACTACCCCTATATAATCAGCTTTTTGGGGGTATTCCGGGGAGTCAATTTGGTTCCTAATTTTTTTCGGGTATTTTGTATCTTCATAAAATAAATCCATGAATAAAAAGTTTGGAAATACCAAACGCCGCGGAGAGAATTATTTTTCCGTTAATACCCCTATATAATCAGCTTTTTGGAGCTATTCCGGACAGTCAATTTGGATCCTAATTTTTTTGTCGTGTATTTTGTATCCGCAGAAAATAATTCCACCAATAAAAAGTTTGGAAATACCAAACGCCGCGGAGAGAGAATTTTTTTCCGTTACTACCCCTATATAATCGGCTATATGGAGGTGTTCCGGGGAGTCGATTTGGTCCCTAATTTTTTTTCAGGTATTTCGTATCCTCAGAAAATAATCCCAGCAATAAAAAGTTTGGAAATACCAAACGCCGCGGAGAGAGAATTTTTTTTCCGTTACTACCCCTATACAATTAGCTTTTTGGAGGTGTTCCGGGGAGTCGATTTGGTTCTTAATTTTTTTCGGGTATTTTGTATCTTCATAAAATAATTCCATGAATAAAAAGTTTGGAAATACCAAACGCCGCGGAGAGAGAATTTTTTTTCCGTTACTACCCCTATATAATCAGCTTTTTGGGGGTGTTCCGGGGAGTCGGTTTGGTTCGTAATTTTTTTTCGGGTATTTCATATCCTCAGAAAATATCTCCAGCAATAAAAAGTTTGGAAATACCAAACGCCGCGGAGGGTGAATTTTTTTTCCGTTACTACCCCTTTATAATAGGCTTTTTCGGGGTGTTCCGGGGAGTCGATTGGGTTCCTAATTTTTTTTCGGGAATTTTGTATCCCCATAAAATAATTCCAGGAGTAAAAAGTATGGAAGTACCAATCGCCGCGGAGGGAGAATTTTTTTTCCGTTACTACCCTTATATAATCACCTTTTTGGGGGTGTTCCGGGGAGTCGATTTGGTTCCTAATTTTGTATCCTCAGAAAATAATTCCAGCAATAAAAAGTTTTGAAATACCAAACGCCGCGGAGAGATTTTTTTTCCTTTACTACCCCTATATAATCAGCGTTTTCGGGGTGTTCCGGGGAGTCGATTTGGTTCCTAATTTTTTTTCGGGTATTTTGTATCCTCAGAAAATAATTCCGGCAATAAAAAGTTTGGAAATACCAAATGCCGCGGGGAGAGAATTATTTTTCCGTTACTACCCCTATATAATCAGCTTTTTGGGGGTATTCCGGGGAGTCAATTTGGTTCCTAATTTTTTTTCGGGTATTTTGTATCCTCAGAAAGTAATTCCAGCAATAAAAAGTTTGGAAATACCGTCGCCACGGAAGGAGAATTTTTTTTCCGTTACTAACCATATATAATCAGCTTTTTGGGGGTGTTCGGGGGAGTCGATTTGGTTCCTAATTTTTCTTCGGGTTCTTTGTATCCAAATAAAATAATTCCATGGGTAAAATGATTGGAAATACCAAACGCCGCGGAGAGAGATATTTGTTTCCTTTACTACCCCTATATAATCAGCGTTTTCGGGGTGTTCCGGGGAGTCGGTTTGGTTCCTAAATTTTTTTCGGGTACTTTGTGTCCTCCGAAAATAATTCCAGCAGTAAAAAGTTTGGAAATACCAATCGCCGCGGAGGGAGAATTTTTTTTCCGTTACTACCCCTATATAATCACCTTTTTGGGGGTGTTCCGGGGAGTGGATTTGGTTCCTAATTTTGTATCCTCAGAAAATAATTCCAGCAATAAAAAGTTTGGAAATACCAAACGCCGCGGAGAGAGATTTTTTTTCCGTTACTACCCCTATATAATCAGCTTTTCAGGGTGTTCCGTGGAGCGATTTGGTTCCTAATTTTTTTTCGGGTATTTTGTATCCTCTGAAAAAATTCCAGCAATAAAAAGTTTGGAAATACCAAACGGCGCGGAGAGAGAATTTTTTTTCCGTTACTACCCCTATATAATCGGCTTTTTGGGGGTGTTCCAGGGAGTCGATTTGGTTCCTCATTTTTTTTTCGGGTATTTTATATCCCCATAAAATAATTCCATGAGTAAAAAGTTTGGAAATACCCAACAACGCTAAGAGAGAATTTTTTTCGGTTACTACCCCGATATAATCAGCTTTTTGGGGGTGTTCCGGGGAGTCGATTTGGTTCCTAATTTTTTTCGGGTTCTTTGTATCCTCATAAAATATTTCCATGGGTAAAATGATAGGAAATACCATACGCCGCGGAGAGAGTTTTTTTTTTCCTTTACTACCTCTATATAATCAGCGTTTTAGGGGTGTTCCGGGGAGTCGATTTGCTTCCTAATTTTTTTTCGGGTATTTTGTATCCTCAGAAAATAATTCCGGCAATAAAAAGTTTGGAAATACCAAACGCCGCGGGGACAGAATTATTTTTCCGTTACTACCCCTATATAATCAGCTTTTTGGGGGTATTCCGGGGAGTCAATTTGGTTCCTAATTTTTGTTCGGGTATTTTGTATCCTCAGAAAGTAATTCCAGCAATAAAAAGTTTGGAAATACCGACGCCACGGAAGGAGAATTTTTTTTCCGTTACTAACCATATATAATCAGCTTTTTGGGGGTGTTCGGGGGAGTCGATTTGGTTCCTAATTTTTCTTCGGGTTCTTTGTATCCTCATAAAATAATTCCATGGGTAAAATGATTGGAAATACCAAACGCCGCGGAGAGATTTTTTTTCCTTTACTACCCCTATATAATCAGCGTTTTCGGGGTGTTCCGGGGAGTCGATTTGGTTCCTAATTTTTTTTCGGGTATTTTGTATCCTCAGAAAATAATTCCGGCAATAAAAAGTTTGGAAATACCAAACGCCGCGGGGAAAGAATTATTTTTCCGTTACTACCCCTATATAATCAGCTTTTTGGGGTGTTCCGGGTAGTCGATTTGGTTCCTAAATTTTTTTCGGGTACTTTGTGTCCTCCGAAAATAATTCCAGCAGTAAAAAGTTTGGAAATACCAAACGCTGCGAAGAGAGAATTTTTTTTCCGTTACTACCCCTATATAATCAGCTTTTTGGGGGTGTTCCGGGGAGTCGGTTTGGTTCCTAATTTTTTTTCGGGTATTTCGTATCCTCAGAAAATATCTCCAGCAATAAAAAGTTTGGAAATACCAATCGCCGCAGAGGGAGAATTTTTTTTCCGTTACTACCCCTATATAATCAGCTTTTTCGGGGTGTTCCGGGGAGTCGATTTGGTTCCTAATTTTTTTTCGGGTATTTTGTATCCTCAGAAAATAATCCCGGCAATAAAAAGTTTGGAAATACCAAACGCCGCGGGGAAAGAATTATTTTTCCGTTACTACCCCTATATAATCAGCTTTTTGGGGTGTTCCGGGTAGTCGATTTGGTTCCTAAATTTTTTTCGGGTACTTTGTGTCCTCCGAAAATAATTCCAGCAGTAAAAAGTTTGGAAATACCAAACGCCGCGGAGAGAGAATTTTTTTTCCGTTACTACCCCTATATAATCAGCTTTTTGGAGGTGTTCCGGGGAGTCGGTTTGGTTCCTAAATTTTTTTCGGGTACTTTGTGTCCTCCGAAAATAATTCCAGCAGTAAAAAGTTTGGAAATACCAAACGCTGCGGAGAGAGAATTTTTGTTCCGTTACTACCCCTATATAATCAGCTTTTTCGGGGTGTGCCGGGGAGTCGATTTGGTTCCTAATTTTTTTTCGGGAATTTTGTATTCCCATAAAATAATTCCAGGAGTAAAAAGTATGGAAGTACCAATCGCCGCGGAGGGAGAATTTTTTTTCCGTTACTAACCTTATATAATCAGCTTTTTGGGGGTGTTCCGGGGAGTCGATTTGGTTCCTAATTTTGTATCCTCAGAAAATAATTCCAGCAATAAAAAGTTTGGAAATACCAAACGCCGCGGAGGGAGATTTTTTTCCGTTACTACCCCTATATAATCAGCTTTTTAGGGTGTTCCGGGGAGTCGATTTGGTTCCTAATTTTTTTTCGGGTATTTTGTATCCTCTGAAAAAATTCCAGCAATAAAAAGTTTGGAAATACCTAACGGCGCGGAGAGAGAATTTTTTTTCCGTTACTACGCCTATATAATCGGCTTTTTGGGGGTGTTCCAGGGAGTCGATTTGGTTCCTCATTTTTTTATCGGGTATTTTGTATCCCCATAAAATAATTCCATGAGTAAAAAGTTTGGAAATACCCAGCAACGCTAAGAGAGAATTTTTTTCGGTTACTACCCCGATATAATCAGCTTTTTGGGGGTGTTCCGGGGAGTCCATTTGGTTTCTAATTTTTTTTCGGGTTCTTTGTATCCTCATAAAATAATTCCATGGGTAAAATGATTGAAAATACCAAACGCCGCGGGGACAGAATTATTTTTCCGTTACTACCCCTATATAATTAGCTTTTTGGGGGTATTCCGGGGAGTCAATTTGGTTCCTAATTTTTTTTCGGGTATTTTGTATCCTCACAAAGTAATTCCAGCAATAAAAAGTTTGGAAATACCGACGCCACGGAAGGAGAATTTTTTTTCCGTTACTAACCATATATAATCAGCTTTTTGGGGGTGTTCGGTGGAGTCGATTTATTTCCTAATTTTTCCTAGGGTTCTTTGTATCCTCATAAAATAATTCCATGGGTAAAATGATTGGAAATACCAAACGCCGCGGAGAGATTTTTTTTTTCTTTACTACCCCTATATAATCAGCGTTTTCGGGGTGTTCCGGGGAGTCGATTTGGTTCCTAATTTTTTTTCGGGTATTTTGTATCCTCAGAAAATAATTCCGGCGATAAAAAGTTTGGAAATACCAAACGCCGTTGGGAAAGAATTTTTTTTCCTTTACTACCCCTATATAATATGCGTTTTCGGGGTGTTCCGGGGAGTCGATTTGGTTCCTAATTTTTTTTCGGGTATTTTGTATCCTCAGAAAATAATTCCGGCAATAAAAAGTTTGGAAATACCAAACGCCGCGGGGAGAGAATTATTTTCCGTTACTACCCCTATATAATCAGCTTTTTGGGGGTATTCCGGGGAGTCAATTTGGTTCCTAATTTTTTTTCGGGTATTTTGTATCCTCAGAAAGTAATTCCAGCAATAAAAAGTTTGGAAATACCGACACCACGGAAGGAGAATTTTTTTCCCGTTACTAACCTAATACATAATCTAATACATAATCAGCTTTTTGGGGGTATTCCGGGGAGTCGATTTGGTTCCTAATTTTTTTTCGGGTATTTTGTATCCTCATAAAATAATTCCATGAGTAAAATGTTTGGAAATACCAAACGCCGTGGAGAGAGAATTTTTTTTCCGTTAATACCCCTATATAATCAGCTTTTTGCGGGTGTTCCGGGAAGTCGATTTGGTTCCTAATTTTTTTTCGGGTATTTTGTATCCTCAGAAAATAATTTCAGCAATAAAAAGTTTGGAAATACCAAACGCCGCAATGAGAGAATTTTTTCTCTTAGGTCATCTTACGAATTCCGTGTTAGGGGTGGGGGGTAGTTTGGAATTGCTTTATTTTAATCAATTTTGATGTATTCTTCCATTATTTGTAGTAAATTATGTCATCCATGTGGATAAAAGTGGTTTTCGAAAATCGAATTTTCGTTCTATCGCAGCGTTGCAAACTTCAAAACCATGTTATTTCAAGGTCAAAGGGTTTCATATGGAAACACCTAGTTTTGACCCCGGATTCGGAAAGAGCGGGAAATTTTATGTTCAAAATCATATTGAGGAATTTTTTCCAAGGTCATTTCAGGGTCAAATCTAGGTCAAACTCAGAATAGTCCGTTTAAAATCGTTTTTTTCCATGAACCACACGCTAAGCTAGTTCAAATTGATCGTAGGCTTAATAGAGGAACCCACACACCCAAAACTTACACATCCTAGTAAACAAATCTCAAACTCGCACATCCTAACCCCATACACTTCATGCCGTCACATGCTGAACTGTAACACCCCGGTCCTACAACCATACCCCAAACGCTCCAGTCCCACACATCCATACCCCACGCATGCTAAGCCCATACACCCCAAACCAACACATCCTGAACCCTGAAAATTTTTTCTCAAGGGCAAAATGATTTTTTAACGGAATCTTTAAGATCGTTGAAGCTTCTGTTATAAATGTATTAACCTTACTTTTTGCGCTACCCAGAAACAACGACGTGGACGTAGTAAGGATTGTTTCCTTTGGGGTGCTTAATTAAAGTGAGTCCCCTTGCCTCTAACTGGTCGGGGTGCTTGATTATAGTGAGTCCCCTTGCTTCTCACTGTTCGGGGTGCTTGATTATAGTGAGTCCCCTCGCCTCTCACTAATGTAAATACATTTTTATTTATCCTCGAAGCAAGTGTTCGAAATGACGACAATTTGCTTCAAGGCACATAGTCAAACGCCTCTGAAAATGCCGAACGGTGTTCTGCAAAGTTTGTCTCGGAATGGCAGCGCATGCTCGACGAATCCTATCCTGCATATCTGCTCTTGTACTGGGTTGTTGCTAAAAACAGCATTTTTTAAATGCCCCCATAAATAGAAATCTGATGATGTAAGATCGGGTCAGCAAGGAGGCCAGTTAACCGGACCTCCTCGACCAATCCATCTGTTACCATAGTGCTCATTCAAAAAAGCCCTTACAATTCGAGCGAAATGTGGTGCTGCGCCGTCCTGCTGGAGCCACATTCTTCGTCGCGTTTCTAAATCATCATCTTCCATTAACCCAGGATAGTTCCTCTCTTATTAGGGTCAAATAGGTATGTTGATTTATATTTGCTTCCAAAAAATAAGGGCCTTGATGGTTTACAGTTCTGACCGAATGAGGATTCACATCAGACCAATAATGGAAATTATGCCTATTCAGTTACCCATCACTTTGAAATTGTGCCTCATCAGAAAAAAGAACAAAGTTAAAAAAGTCTGGATTACTTTCTATCATTTGTAAAGCCCATTGGCAAAACACAACACGCTGTTGGAAATGCTGAAACTGTAGCTCTTGAACCGAAGTAATATGATACGCGTGATGTTGAAGCACCTTCATAATTCTTAAAAAGGTATTTCTTGGAATACCAATTTCCCTTTCGACTCGACGAGCACTAATGTGTGGGTCAAGATGAATTATTGCAAGAATAGTTGACAACTCGATTATCATTTTCATCATACTCATGGCGCCAACGTTGGCGAACCATGTGTCCACCACGAGCTCTTTGAGTTAAACGTCTGATAGCTCTATCGTCAGGATGTCGTCTGTCAGGATAGCGTTCAGCATAAAGTCTTGCCGCACCACGATAATTATTTTGGCTTGCTCCTAAAACCAAAATCATATCAACGATCTCGTTAGACGGATAGCCAGCCATTTCAGAGCCAGCTATTAATTACTATTAAATTTAAATAGTAAAATGGTATCAAAAATATTAATAATTATAAGACTCGCCCGTATACGGTCGCGCCTAAATATAGTATATAATTAAAATAATTGCAAATAAAACTAAAACTTCCTTTTATTTTTTTGTTTTATGTAAATAATGTGAATTAGTAGCGTTCGAATTTCAGAAATACTAATTTTGATAATGCAATCATTGAAAACACATCTACGAAGAAAATAGGTTCCGTTAATGGTTCTTTTAAATTTATTTTTCAGGTTCTAGCAGGATAGTGGAGCACCATATTTCACGCTCATAATAACAGCATTTTTTAATAAACACTTTAGTATTAGATGGATTGGTTGAGGAGGTCCGGTGAAATGGCTTGCTTCTTCATCCCATACTTCACCATCAGACTTCTGTTTATGGGGGTATTTGAAAAATGCTATTTTTGAGCAACAACCTACTACAAGAGCAGATATGCAGGATAGGATTCGTCAAGCATGCGCTGCCATTCCGAGACAAACTTTACAGAACACAATTCGCCATTTTCAAAGGCGTTTGACTATGTGCCTTGAAGCAAATGGTCGTAATTTCTAACACTTGCTTCGAGGTTAAATAAAAATTTATTTACATTAGTGAAAGGCGAGGGGACTCACTATAATCAAACACCCCGAACAGTGAGAGGCAAGGGGACTCACTATAATCAAGTACCCCGAACAGTGAGAGGCAAGGGGATTGACTTTAATCAAGCATCCCGAACAGTGAGAGGCAAGGGGACTCACTTTAATTAAACACCCCAAAGGAAACAATCCTTACTACGTCCACGTCGTTGTTTCTGGGTAGCGCAAAAAGTAACGTTAATACATTTATAACAGAAGCTTCAACGATCTTAAAGATTCTGTTAAAAAATCATTTTGCCCTTGAGAAAAATTTTTCATTTTAGGATGTGTGGGTTTGGGGTGTATGGGATTAGCATGCGTGGGGTAGGGATGTGTGGGACTGGGGGGTGTGGGGTATGGTTGTGGGACCGGGGTGTAACAGTTCAGCATGTAAGGGCATGAAGTGTATGGGGTTAGGATGTGCCAGTTTGAGTTTTGTTTACTAGGATGTTTAAGTTTTGGGTGTGTGGGTTTGGGGTGTGTGGGTTTTGGGTGTGTGTGTTCCTCTATGAAGCCTACGATCAATTTGAACCAGCTTAGCCTGTGGTTCATGGAAAAAAACGATTTTAAACGGACTTTTCTGAGATTGACCTAGATTTGACCTTGAAATGACCTTGGAAAAATTTCTCAATATGATTTTGAACGTAAAATTTCCCGCTCTTTCCGAATCCGGGGTCAAAACTAGGTGTTTCCATATGAAAAAACCACTTTGACTTTGAAATAACCTGAAAGGTCAAGTTCAAGATCAAAGACGTTAGCGCCATTATGTGGTCCCCTTTGTCCCCTATAACTTTTGTCTGAACCATTTTTCTCTATCTGGCTTAGGTTCCGAGAAATCCGGGTGCGGCGATTAAAATGGGTCACCGTGTATATAAAATGTTCTATTTGGTGCTCTAACAAACTTCAGTGTTACGGTCCATGCCATAAGATGTATGAATAATATTCAGTTTCATTAATCATGTTATCAAAAATTGAAATTACGGATTTTGCTTGATATTTCAAGAAATTGTAACTTTTTTCCCTTTGCTCGGCCAGTATTGATCAAAAAATCATTTTGAAAGGTTTTCGAAGAAGAATACAAAAAAAATTTGTCGAATAAAAAATATTTGGCCGCAGCCTCAATATCCTTCAATGAAGGTATACTAAGAAGCAGCCAATCAGAGACTTTCAAAAAGGGTCATAAAATAAATACTGGCACATTCTACAGAACAAATGCAAACTTTTTGCCAATCAATGTTCCATACAAAGAGTTTCAAGATTTTGAGTTAAAAAATGAATAATCTTGGATTTTAACTAAAAATTGCAAAAAAATTGAATTTTCGATCTTGCATAGCTTTTTTATTTTTGCAAATATCGACCTAAAATTTGAGGAACATTTTTTTTTTCATAAAAAACTAAAAGAAAATGAGTTTTTAGCGATTTTGAAATTTTGAGCTGCTGACTTCACCTGAAATATCTCATATATATACATATGGTAACTTCATGTCAACTGTGACAGGTCGAAATTTTAAATTGGCTAAAAAATGGGTTTTCTATTTCTAAATTAGCCCCAAAATACAACCCTAGTGTTTAAGAGCGAAATACTCAATGGTTAAAAAGTTAGAATCAATTGAAAATTTTCAAAAAAACAGCAATTTTCATGATTCTTTTACTAAAAATCTTGAAACTTTTTGTATAGCACATTAAATGGGAAAAAGTTTACAAATTGTAAGTAGAATTGCTCAGAATTTTTGCAGATTGATGTCAATTATATTCTTAATTTATACGTAAGAAAATACCATACAAAATATGCTTAAGGCGGTTGTGACATGATTAATATCCCTCGACAGAGGCTAAAAATTTGATACAAAATTTTACTTTTAAAATGAGACCTTGATGAAAGTGGAATACAAACTCAGAAATAAGTAACAGTCAATTGAAACTGTATATACAAACACACACACACACACACACACACACACACACACACACACACACACACACACACACACACACACACACACACACACATTTGTTTTACCAGATTTATGGAGCCCTTTTATACACATGAGCATATTTATGGAGCCCGTTTTCTTTTATGGAGCCCGGGTCCCATAAAATATTCTTGTACGGCGTTTATGGAGCCCGATCTAGAGTTTCTATACCCAGAGAGGGATTATTTCTTTAGTCACTTGTATACGGGAACTCTGGGCGTAGGTACTAATATAGAGGGATGGGCTCCATAAAGGGGTTAAGTGATAATTATATATATACAGCGTGTCCAAAAAGTCTGGAAACACCCAAATAATTTCTCAGCTGAATTACTATTGGAAAATGTTAAGGTCGCCTTTGTAGTAATTTTTTACGAGGAATCCAATGGTGACCTTGGATTCGACCTTGGACCTCATTTTTGAGGTTATTTCAAGGTCAACCTCATTTTTTTAAATGGTAACCCCTATTTTTTATAGCGGAATCTGAAAGAGCGGAAAATTTTACGTCCGGATATGTATTAAGGTATGAGGTTGAGGTTGCCCCCAGAGGTCAAATTGAGGTCAAAGTATGATTTCTTAAAAATTTCGCGAGTTCAGTGGTAAAACAAAACAAACAAAGGTAAGGTTTGGTAAGTTCGAACGAAGACTTGAAGGTGACCTCTGATTTGACCTTGAACCTCATTTTGAGCCTCATTTTTGAGGTTATTTCGAGGTCAACCTCATTTTTTTAAATGGTAACCCCTATTTTTTTAGCGGAATCGGAGTGTGAAACTTTACGTCCAAACATGTACTCAGAACATAGTTCAAGAAGGACCTTGACATTCATTTGAAGGTCATTTAAACTTAATGACGGTCTGATCTTGTGTAAACTTTTTAATTTTTTTAAACAGTCTAACATCTTATTTCAAGTGCTCGAATTATTTTCCATCCACTTTTTGATAGTAACCTAATCGATGATCGAAAACACCAACAGTATTTTTGATCATTTCAGTAGGAATGAGAGCTGATTCAGTGTAAAATTTTTTGAAGCGTTTAAATATTGAACATTGTTACTTGTTATTTTTCGTATGGTTAGAGTGACAATAAACTATTATTCATTCCATAACCACCACAGAAAAGGGTTGGTCATCTTTCAAACATATTTTTTGAAAATTAAAAGTTCTTTTTATTTTCAACTCAAAAAGTATTTTTGGATAAGGTCTACTACGAAGAGTAATAAAAATGAACAAACTCACTGATAGAGAAAGAATAACGATTCTCATGATGAGAGGTTGGGGACACATGCAGCGATCTTATAGGGCCGTAAGAGATATTTTTAATGCTTCATTTAGGGTTGGTGGAACTCCACTATCATTTTCAACAGTTCAAAAAACTGTTAGAAGGTTTGAAAATACCGGCACTATCAGCGATTTACCTCGATCAGGCAGACCAATGTCAGCAGGTAACGAAGAGAAATCTTTAGATGTTGTGTTAACATTCACCGAAGATCCGCATACTTCCGTTCGTAGAGCTGCTCAAGTGCACGAAATAAGTAAATCATCTATTCATAACATACTAAAGAGAGAGAGTTCCATCCATTTAAAGTAACGCTAATACACAAGTTAAATGAAGATGATTTCGATCGTCGCGTTGAATTCTGTGATGATATGATGGCACGCATCGTACAAAATCCAAATTTTCCATCAAATATAGTCTTCTCAGATGAAGCTACATTTCAACTTGACTCAAGCGTAAATAGGCATAACTGTAGATATTGGGCAGTTGAAAACCCTCATTGGGCAAGAGAAGCCAAGTCACAATATCCACAAAAATTAAATGTCTGGGCTGGAATATTAAATAATAGGATTATAGGACCATTTTTTATTGATGGCAATTTAAATGCAGAAAAGTATGAAACTATGTTGCGGAATCAAATTGTTCCTGCTATAAGAGAAATAGCTGGAGAGGACTTTAATAACACATGGTATCAACAGGACGGTGCAGCAGCTCATTATGCACGAAACGTTCGCACATACTTAGATACAGTATTCATTAATCGATGGATAGGACGAAGAGGTGCAATTGAATGGCCAGCTAGGTCCCCCGATTTAACGCCTCTAGATTATTTCTATTGGGGTTATCTGAAGGATCGTGTATTCAAAACAAAACCCTTAAACTTAGATGAATTACGTGAAAGGATCATTGATGAATCAGCTCTCATTCCTACTGAAATGATTGAAAATGCTGTTGGTGCTTTCTATCATCGATTAGGTTACTGTCAAGAAATGAATGGAGAACAGTTCGAGCACTTGAAATAAGATGTTATACTGTTTAAAAAAATCAAATGTGAGAGGCAAGGGGACTCACGTAAATCAAGCGCCCCATCGTGAGAGGCAAGGGGACTCACGTAAATCAAGCATCCCATCGTGAGAGGCAAGGGGACTCACGTAAATCAAGCGCCCCATCGTGAGAGGCAAGGGGACTCACGTAAATCAAGCACCCCATCGTGAGAGGCAAGGAGACTCACGTAAATCAAGCACCCCAAAGGAACAGATTTTACTACGTCCACGTCGTTGTTCCTGGGTAACGCTAAATGTAAAAAAATTGAACTTGACATGACTTTTAAGGACAATGTCAAGGTCACCATTAGATTTCTCGTTGAAAACTACTAAAGAATTAACCTCGCTCAGTGTGATAAAAAGTTTACACAAGATCAGACCGTCATTAAGTTTAAATGACCTTCAAATGAACGTCAAGGTCCTTCTTGAACTATGTTCTGAGTACATGTTTGGACGTAAAGTTTCACACTCTTTCCGATTCCGCTAAAAAAATAGGGGTTACCATTTAAAAAAATGAGGTTGACCTCGAAATAACCTCAAAAATGAGGCTCAAAATGAGGTTCAAGGTCGAATCAGAGGTCACCTTCAAGTCTTCGTTCGAACTTACCAAACCTTACCTTTGTTTGTTTTGTTTTACCACTGAACTCGCGAAATTTTTAAGAAATCATACTTTGACCTCAATTTGACCTCTGGGGGTAACCTCAACCTCATACCTTAATACATATCCGGACGTAAAATTTTCCGCTCTTTCAGATTCCGCTATAAAAAATAGGGGTTACCATTTAAAAAAATGAGGTTGACCTTGAAATAACCTCAAAAATGAGGTCCAAGGTCGAATCCAAGGTCACCATTGGATTCCTCGTAAAAAATTACTACAAAGACGACCTTAACATTTTCCAATAGTAATTCAGCTGAGAAATTATTTGGGTGTTTCCAGACTTTTTGGACACGCTGTATATATAAATGTTTTTAAGCGTTATTTCTGGGATTATACAGTGTTATATAGTATAGTTATATATATATATATATATATATACACGATTTTAAAAATGTCCTGAAAGATAGCGGTAAACATATTCCTAATTCAGTACAGTCCTGAAAACATGAAAATGTCCTGAAACATAGCGGTGAATATATATATATATATATATATATATATATATAAGGGTCGTTCTTGTACTTTTCGGTCATAACCACTTTCATCAAGGTCTCGTTTTAAAAGCAACATTTTGTATCAAATTTTTAGCCTCTGTCGAGGGATATTAATCATGTCACAGCCGCCTTAAGCATATTTTGTATGGTATTTTCTTAGGTATAAATTAACAATATAATTGGCATCAATCTGGAAAAATTCTGAGCAATTCTACTTACATTTTGTAAACTTTTTCCCATTTAATGTGCTATACAAAAAGTTTCAAGATTTTTAGTAAAAAAATCATGAAAATTACTCAAGCGCCCTTAAAATTTTGACTAAATCGCAAAAACTGCTCAAAAACGTGAAAAATCGTGAAAATCACAATATTAAGCATGAAAAAAACTTAGAAAAAATTTGTTTGACCTAAAATAAACATGTTTCTTATGTATTTTGATGCGCTGAATCCAAATCTAAAGTTGGTTTAGCTCAAGCACCGTTAAAATTTTGAGTAAATCCCAAAAGCTGTTCAAAAACGTGAAAAATCGTGAAAATCACAATATTAAGCATGAAAAAGACTTAGAAAAAATTTGTTTGACCTAAAATGAACATTTCATGATTTTTCACGTTTTTGAGCAGTTTTTGCGATTTACTCAAAATTTTAAGGGTGCTTGAGCTAAACCAACTATAGATTTGGATTCAGCACATCAAAATACATAAGAAACATGTTTATTTTAGGTCAAACAAATTTTTTCTAAGTTTTTTTCATGCTTAATATTGTGATTTTCACGATTTTTCACGTTTTTGAGCAGTTTTTGCGATTTAGTCAAAATTTTAAGGGCGCTTGAGTTAAACCAACTTTAGATTCGGATTCAGCGCATCAAAATACATAAGAAATATACTTATTTCAGTTGAAAACATTTTTAAATTCCGGGAAAATTTTCAAATTCCGGGATAATTTCACGTACACTACAAGTTTGAGCCGCCATTTTGGAGCTGCAATATTGCAATTCTAAAGAAGCCACACGGCAAAAAAAATATATAGTACTAATAAACTTTTAAGCCTAATTACGATTTTTTAATTGCCATACAGTTTTGGACTCAGGGGGTGGCTCTTCTATCAAAGAATAGCACATATATATATATATATATATATATATATATAGACATGCTTATCGGGGTTTATGAGGCCCAACACTGTATATTAGTACCTACAGCCCAGAGTTCCCTATAGCAAGTGACTAAAGAAATAATGGACCCTGGGGTTATAGACTCTAGGTCGAGCCGCATAAACCCCTATATTTAGGAATATTATGAAGCCCGGGCCGCATAATCAAAATCGGGCTCGATAAACCCCTATATATAAAAAAAAGGGCTTTATAAACCCCTTTAGAGATATGTATATATATATATATATATATATATATATTGTGACGATGTATTTTCGCCCCAATGCCTCTTCTTCTCGCTGGACTCGCGGCGCACCGATTCAGACGGCCGAATGGTAATTAAATAATTCGAAAGCTAACGGGGGGGAATATTCCTTATTTGTTCCCGGGTTTTGACAACTTGCGAGACCATGAGAGATGACAACGATAGCGGAATGCTCCGTGGTGCAGAAGAAGGTAAGTGGAGAGAGACAGAGAGAGAAAGAGAGACAGAGAGACAGAGAGACAGAGAGAGAGACAGAGAGACAGAGAGAGAGACAGAGAGACAGAGAGAGAGACAGAGAGACAGAGAGAGAGACAGAGAGAGAGACAGAGAGAGAGACAGAGAGAGACAGAGAGAGAGAGAGAGAGTGAGACAGAGAGAAAGTGTAGAGAAGTAGATTGGAGCATGAGGCGAGTTTGAATCTCGCGCACGCGTGAGCGGTGCAGCAGCGAGGTGCGAGATAGCAGCACCTCGGGGGCGGCAGTGGCGTAGTCGCAACCAGACCCCTCGTGCCGGGCTGATGCAACCCGCCGTTCTGCTGCGCGTGCGCGGAGGGAGGCTGCACGGCGCGAGCGGGAAAATCGGCAGTGTCGAGACGGCAGCGTACGCGAGAAGGTTGGAACTAGCGGTGATTGCGAGTGTGTGCCAGGGGAAGAGGAAGAAGAGCGGTGAGGGAGGTCGAGAGCCGGACGACGACGAGCAGCGGTGGCGAGGATAGAGTTGGAGAGAGAGTATCTGGGGAGCGAGGAGAAGCAGCTGGGAGATCGGCGGTCCACCCTCGTAACCGGGGCAAAGCTTCGTGCGACGGAAGGTACGTGGGCAGCGGGCCCGAGAGCGGATAGTGAAGCGTGGCGAGAGTGTTAGTGGAGAGAGAGAGAGAGGTTCGCGGACGCGGCGGTTCTTGGAATCGCGCCGCGAGAATTTCACCATTTCGCGTGGAGAAAGAGAGTGCGCGCGTCTAACGTCGGTGGAGAGAGAGAGAGAGAGAGGGAGGTGGCGAAGCGAGAGCGATTCGAATGCGTGGCGATTCTCGGAATCGTAACGAGAAGCGTGACATCCGCGTGGTGAGTGAGATAGTGAAGAGCGAGATTGTTCCGTATGCACGGCGATTCTCGGAATCGTGCCGAGAGGCATCGCAGTTGCGTGGAAAGAGAGAGAGAGAGAGAGTGACTCGTGTACGCGGGCTGGTGAATTCACGGCATTCGATTTCGGCGACAGACGGGCTCGTGCGTTCGTTGTGCGCGCGACCGGGTGGAGAGAGATAGAGTGTGTTTGAGAGTGAGTTGGCGGACGACAGTTAGTGGAATCGCGCTGCGGCGAATGAGAGAAAGGGCTCATGAGCGCGTCCGGTTTGTGGAATCGGGCTCGCGAAGCTTTCTTCGCGTTTGTCGTGAACGCGCGACGGCGTTTGGGAAACGGCGCGTGCGGGGGGGGGGGGGCGAATTATTCGTTGCGCCACCTGGTGTGTGGTACGTGAACGTGCGATAGAGAGCTGCCTCATAGAATAGTGTGTATTCAGGCGTCAGCTACTTTAGAAAATTGTAGTCAGGGTTTTTAGTTTAATAAACTAAGATTTTAACTGGAGTTAGTTTGAGTATTTATTTGGCGAGATAACCCTTCCTAACCTTTTCAACACCGTAGCTTGCCCGAGCCGACGGGGTCACAGCGGAATCTCCTTTTGGAAGGTAAGTGAGAATAAAGCGAGCGAGAGGAAGAGAGGATTAAGAATTATTTTATTTGCGGGTGTTCGGGCTCGGCGATTCATCGCTTAAGTACACCATCGCAAATTGGCATCCCTTGTGGGGAGATCTGCTGTGATAAAGGTTGGGAAGTGCGTGTAGTGTAGAGAAATAGAGTGAGAGTAAGTGTGAGAGTTGCGTCAGAGTTGTGGCGAGTTAGCGGTAATTGCGGCGTAGCGATAGTAAAGCGTGCGAATAATAAATATATATATTGAATATTTAAATTATTTGTTGCCCCTTATATTATATATAGTACATGAGTTTGAATATTTATTGTGGAGAGTTGTTGGCGTGTTGGTTGGTCGCACAGGCAGAGGCCGTGCGTTCAGAAGTGCTTTGTGGAGTCAGAGGGAGAGTAGACGGAGGAAAGAGTGAGAGAGAGTTGGACTACTCGGCTTTCGTAAGCGAGTAATAGTCGTGGAGAAGCGGACGCGAGCCATGGGCGAGCACGCTGCGAGAATGAAGGAGCTGGCGCAATCTCGTGCGGCCAGGCGCTGGACCCGAACTGTGGCCCAGTTGCAGCCGGCAGAATTGGTTGCGGAACTCGAGGAACGGAGGGCGAATAGCCGCGGTAACTTGGAGAGTTTGCGAGATCGCTTATTGCGTGCGATCTTGCGCGAGGAAGTGCCGGGGGTTGAGGTCCCCTGGTACACCTGCGACGAGGCAGAGTCTGAAGCCATTGAAGAGATTATAGGGGTGAATGTGGAGAGAGGCGAGGAGAAAGGTGAGAAAATTCAATGGATGAAGACTGTGAAGAAGAAAGAAGCGGCCCGGCCTCGGGCTAGAACGAGTAGTGAAGGCTCGCTGCGGGCGAGCGACGAGGATGTGGAGAGAGGAAGAGAGCAGCTGGTGGAGGTGATGGTGCACCAGCAGGAGGGGCCTACGCCAGTGACGGTGACTGTCACTAGCTCGCTGAGAGCCACTAGGAGTAACGCGGGTTCGGTCCTGCGGACGACAGGGGCACAACCGGCCGTGACTACTTCGGTCTCAGTTCTGAGTGCGCCCAGGGTGACAGCCACGTTTGATAGTAGCCGATTCGTACCTCCCGTGGCATCGACGTGGGAATACTATTCAGCTCGATTATATCGGGGGCTACCGCCTACTGAACCGTTGCCGCCGCCTTCAGCCCTGCCGGCTCGGACACCGCTTAGAGCACCGTCAGCTCTCGTTCAAAGGGAGACTCCAGCGAGGAAAAGGGGGGTGCCCCAAAGGGAGTGGTACACTCCAGGCCAGAACTGGGACGAGATTCACCGGATGTATGACGTGGAGTCGAGTAGTGAAGAGGCGAGTGACGTGGAGGCAGAAATTGAGTTGAAAAGGGAGATGGATCAAAGCCTTCGCTCGTCATATTCGGAGAGAGGAGGCAGCGGCACGACGTACCGGCCTCTAAAGAATCCTCAACCGGCTTGTACTTCGGATCACGAGGAAAGCAAGCCACTACTGAGAAGGAAGACATCAGGGCGTCCTCGTCGGAGACCTATCGATCCTTCCCTCATGGAGCGGTTAAGCGATGAGGAAGAAATAGAAAATCGCCAGGAAAACATATCGAAGAGGCCTGGTACACTCGATAAGGGAGTGCGAGAACCGAAGCGGACTGGGAGATTCGCAAGAGAAAGGAAGTCAGCGGTACGCAGCATCACGATATCAAGCAGTAGTGAGAGTGGAGGAAACTCAGAGAGGAGCAGCCTGGCCCACCGCAGACGTCGAGACCTCAGCGAAACGGAGGATGATGGTGAAGTGGAGCCGAGAAGACGGTGGAGAGCGACACCTGCAGCGGAGCAAAAGGCTCGCGCAGTCAAGCTATTGAAGAGTTGGGGCATCAAATTTAGTGGAGACGAGAAGGAGGACCCCGAGGAGTTTTTAGAGCAGTTAGAAGACTGCCGCGAGGGAGCAGGGTTACGTGATCGAGAGCTGCTCGGTGCCTTGCCCTGTATTTTAACTAAGAGAGCTGGCAGATGGTTCAGAACTATCAAGCTGGCTACGCCTTCTTGGCTGGGATTCCGCAAGGCTTTTATACATCAGTTCGTCACAGAATACGACCGTGAAGATCTGTTGGATGATTTGAGACGAAGGACGCAGGCTAGGGGCGAGAAGATTGCCCCGTACCTCTCCAATTTCAAGTACATCGTCTCTCGGTTTAAACGGCCGCCGTCGGAGAGGCAGCTGGTGGAAACAGCCTACCGGAATATCCTCCCCGAGTACAGGAAGGCGATGTCTGAAAAAATTGTGGAGACGATGGAAGATTTGGAGAAGTACGGACGTCGTTGGGAGAGGCAGAAGGAATTAGATAGTCGCTATCTCCCGCCGCCTCCTGCTGACAAGATGAGGGTGCCCGGAGCAGCGTTTACGGGCACTACTGGTCGCCAGAAAGCCGTGGCAGCCGTGGAGAAGGGAGTGGAGAATGAGAACGTGTCGCCAAAGCCCACCAAGCTGAGCGAAACGAAAGCGGCGAAGAAGGCGGCCAAAATCAACGTTCAGCCCTCCGCCAAGGCGAGTGACGGAGAGCCGAAGCCGGAGACGGCGCCGCCGAAGATGTCGAATGCGCAGATAATGGAGAAGGAGGAGGCAAAGACGTACGCGGCAGTGGTGCAAGGTGGACCTGGTGTTCAAGGGGGTCAGGGAAATCCCAGGCCCCCCTACGGTGCAGGACGCGGCTATGGAGGTGACCCGTGGAGAGGAGCTACGCCTCAGAATCCGGGTTCAGGAGAGTCGCGAGCCGATCCTCCAAGAGGCAGTTATGGGCGTCCAGCTGGACCTGGTCAAGCCCCGCTTACCGGAGGAGAGGAGAGGCCGTCATGGGGGTCTGCAACCTCTGCCAGGCGGTGGGCCATAAGGCTTCCGTTTGTCCTGAAGTGGTCTGTTTCTGGTGTAGGCAAAAGGGGCATACGGTGCGAAACTGCACCATCCGTAATCAGCCTACTCAGCCTCCACGAGTGAGCTGCCAAAACTGTAACGCGTCGAATGTTACCTTCAAGACGTGTCCCAACTGTGCCTCCTTACGAGCGAAGTTGGGAAACGAGCAGGCTGGGGGACAGGTATCTTAAATGTGTTTGTTCCCCAGGGACCCTGGCGGAAGGCCGAGAAGGCTAGTGGAGACCGAGAAAGTGGAGAAGGGAAAGGGAGAGAGAAGAAGACAGAGGGAGATATAGAAGTAGAAGTAAGAGGCGAGGTGAGATCAGTGGAAAGGAAGAGTGAAGTGAAGAAGGGAGAAGAGAAGAAGAGTGAAGTGAAGAAGGGTGAAGAGAAAAAGAGTGAAGGGAACCAACGAGACTCAGAACCCCCAGTCCATCTGCCGGCAGAGGGGTGGGGTGAGGAGTCTAGTGACGATGAATGGCTAGAGGAGATAATGGACGATTTGATCGGTAAAAAGGTCGAAGGGGATGAAACACCCGTGGAGGTGATACCATCGAAGGAGCCCAGGAAGATTGATGTGGAGAGGGAAGAGGAAAGGAAAGTGGAGAAAGGAAAGGAAGAAGAGAGACCAGATATTAGTGAAGAGAAGGAGTCCGAGGAAGACCCCGATGCAGTCGCAGGATTGTGCGGGGAGAATCGTCATTTCGTCATGGTGAAGCTTGGTGGTCACTCCTACAAAGCCTTATTCGACCCGGGGGCGATGCTATCACTGGTAGGCCCCGGCGTGGCCGAACGAATCCAAGATAGGTTACAGGAAAGCGCCACGGCGGTGCGGAACGTCACCGGGGGAATTACCAAAGTCATGGGAGTGTTGAACGTGATGCTTGAAATCGATCATCACTCGGCGCCTCTTCCCCTGAAGGCGTTACATAACCTCGACCAGGAGATTATACTGGTCATGGATTTCTGCAAGTTATTTAATGTGGATGCGCAACTAGGTAAAGGAGTGTGGAGAGTGAGAGAGGGGCGTTGGAGACCTTTCGCCAAGACGGGCGAGGAGAAAAACGCCGTTATTCATGGAGAGTGTGCGGGGATCTCAGAGTTAGAGGAGGAGGAACGAGAAAGAGTGGAGAGATTGGTAGATCGCTTATTGATCTATCCCGAAGGGGGGAAGCGAAAGGGGGTGACGACGTTGACAGAGCATACAATAGATCTGCAAGGGACGAAACCCTTTAAGCACCATCCCCGCCGAACGTCGCCGAAAATGCAACAAGTGGCGATAGAGGAAGTGGAGCGGATGTTCAACGAAGGGATCATCGAAAGGTCAGCTAGCGATTACAGCAGCGCACCGGTGATGATTAAGAAGTCCGACGGTACTTATCGATTTTGTGTCGATTACCGGGACTTGAATAAGGTGACGCGTCGAGATGCGTATCCTATCCCCAATATGGATACAATCCTGGACAAGTTGAGACAGGCGAAGTACCTGACGAAGATCGACCTCAGACAAGCGTACTACCAGATCCCCTTGGAGAAGGCGAGTAGGAAATATACCGCTTTCTCGGTGCCGGGATCAGGCCTGTGGCAGTTCACCGGGATGCCTTTCGGGTTGATGAACGCGCCAAGTACGTTTCAGCGGCTTATTGATTCGTTGTTCGGTCCCGAGATGCAACCGAATGTCTTCGGCTATCTCGACGACATAATCATAGCCACTGAATCGTTTGAGGATCATCTATATTGGGTTGAAGTGGTGCTGAAAGAGTTAGTGGGAGCAGGGTTAGAGGTTAACCGGGAGAAGTGTGAGTTTTGTTGCTCGCAAGTCACCTACTTGGGGTTTCTGCTCGACCGAGAGGGTTTGAGACCGGATCCCGAAAAGGTGGCACCGGTGGCTGACTACCCCGCCCCCAAGAACGTCAGGCAATTGCGCCGGTTTTTGGGGATGCTGGGGTGGTATTCTCGCTTTATCAGGGATGAATCGGGGTTAAAAATACCGCTGGTGAAGTTGTTGAGAAAAGGGAGAGAGTGGAGTTGGGGAGATGAGCAAGAAGAGGCGTTTGAGCGACTGAAGAGAGCGCTTGCGTCTGCCCCGGTCTTGGCGCGACCAGATTTCAGTAAACCTTTCAAGGTGCAGTGTGATGCCAGTGGTTACGCATTAGGGGCTGTTCTAACCCAGGAAAGTGAAGACGGAGAGCATCCCATCGTCTACGTTAGTCGCGTACTGACCCCGGCCGAGAAAAATTATACCACGACCGAGAAGGAGTGCCTGGCCATGGTGTGGGCAATTAAGAAGCTGAGACCGTATCTGGAGGGCTACAAGTTTACCGTGGTGACGGATCATAGTGCATTGAAGTGGCTGTGTAACCTCAAAGAGCCGACAGGAAGGTTGGCACGCTGGGCATTGCAGCTGCAACAATGGGATTTTGACATAGTTCACCGCAAGGGTACGCTTCACCAGGTGCCAGATGCTCTATCGCGAGCGCAAGAGCCAGATGAGGCGGAGATAGCAGGGTTCGATGAGATTAAAGACCCCTGGTATCTCAAGATGATGGACGAAGTGGAGAAATTTCCGGCCAAATATCAGCAGTGGAGAGTGGAGAACGGGTGTTTGTTTAGATTTAGGACGGATCCATTACTGGATCCCGTGGAGTTCCGAGAAGAGAGATGGAGATTGGTTGTGCCGGTGGAGCACCGAGCAAGAGTGATGGAAGATGCTCATTGTGCCCCATCCTCGGGCCATCTTGGCGTTGAAAAGACGTATGATCGGGTGGCCCGGGAATATTACTGGAAAGGAGTCTATCATGACGTGCGGACCTTCGTCAGGGAATGCGAGTCCTGTCAGAAGTTCAAGGGTCTCCAAACGGGACCTCAGGGTCTAATGGGCACGCGAATCGTGGAGAAACCGTGGGCGGTGGTCGCGGTGGACACAATGGAGTTTCCGCCGAGCAAGGGCCAGCATCGTTATCTTTTGGTTTTCCAGGACTTGTTCACTCGCTGGATCGAGGTGAAACCTCTCCGCAAGGCGGACGGAAAATCTGTAGCAAGGGCCACCGAGGAGCTGATCCTGTTCCGCTGGGAAACTCCCGATTACTTGCTGAGTGACAATGGCAAGGAGTTCGACAATAAGTTCTTTAAGGGGATGCTGGAGGAGTATGGGGTAAAGCATGTGACCACGCCCCCGTACCACCCTCAGGGGAACCCTGTGGAGCGTAGCAACCGAACACTGAAAGCTATGATCTCGGCATTCGTGGGAGCGGACCACCGGAACTGGGACCAGCACGTCCATGAGTTCAGGCACGCGGTAAATACGGCGGTGCAGTCGAGCACCAAGGTGTCGCCCGCGTTCCTGAACTTCGGACGACACCCGCGCCCGGTTAAGAGTCTGCGACGGGAGGTGGAGAGTGAGAGATTAGTGGAGAGAATCGACCCGGGGGTATGGGAGGATAGAATGAAGCGCTTGGATGCGTTGCGAGATTTAGTAGGCCGCCACATCAATAGAGCTAGAGCAGTACAGGAGAAACATTATAATAAGGGGAGGAAAGAGGTGCAGTTCGTAGTGGGAGATAGGGTGTTGAGGAAGGCGCATCATTTATCTGATGCGGCGAAGAAATTCAACGCGAAGCTAGCGCCGAAATACGAAGGCCCGTTTGAAGTGGTCGAGATACTTTCTCCTACCGTTTATGTGTTAGGACAAGGGGAAGCAGCGAACCGCCGGATCGCGAAAGTGCATGTTTCCGAACTAAAGCGTTATGTTCCGAGACGAACTGCTGGGGTCCCGGCGCGACTGAAGGACTAATCCCTTGGTGTTGTTTCAGATGCGAGCCAGGAGGGGGTGGCCGAAGAGGGGTGGGTTGGAAGCGCTGCGCTCCCCGTACCCGGAATTCCACGAGCTCCCGGAGACGTCACGAGCGACGCCCACCGGGGAGATCGTGGACATGGGGACGGGTCGAGTGCAGTCTTTTGTACCGCCCCGGCTTTTGCCCCGGTTGAACTGGGCTGAGGAAGTGGAGAGAGAGGAAGTAGAGAGAGAGAAAGTGGAGAGGGAACTAGTGGAGAGAGAGAGAGCAAGAGTGGAGAGCGAGAGGAGAGAGCATGAAAGGAGAGAGAATGAGAGGAAGGAGAGAGAAAGAGTTGAGAGGGAGGAGCGGGAGAATGAGAGAAAGGAGAATGAAAGGAAGGAGAGAAAAAGAGTTGAGAGGGAGGAGCGGGAGGAGGAGAGAAGAGAGAATGAGAGGAAAGAGAGAGAAAGAGTTGAGAGGGAGGAGTGGGAGAAGGAGAGAAAGGAGAATGAGAGGAAGGAGAGAGAAAGGAGTGAGAATGAAAGACGAGAGAGTGAGCGAGTTGAAAGTGAGAGAAGGAAGAGGGAAGGAGAGGTAAGAATGCGGTTGGAGGCAGAGCGGGTGGAGAGAGTCAGGGTGGAGAAAGAGGAGAGGGAGAAAGAGAGGATAGTGAGAGAGAAAGAGCTAGAGTTAAAAGGAATGAAATGGGAAGAACAGGAAAAAGAGAGAATGGAAAGAATGAGAAGGGAGAGAACGTCCCTAGAGAGAGAGAGAGTGGAGAGAAGAGCGAGAGAGGCGGTGGAGAGGGAGAGAGAAGAGGAGGAGACGGCCGTCGGGGTGAGCGACGAGCTGGAGGCGTGTCGCCTCCGGGGGGCCATTCCCCGGCGGCTACTCGCCTCCCGTGGCGCCGAACGAGACTCCCCTCTGTCGCCGACTAGAGCCGACTCGGTAGAGCCGACGGCCGAGGGGAGCCCCGAGGAGCAACTCAGCCGCGCGGCTGAGCTGGAGCTCGCCGCTTACTTGGCGGCCGATCGGGGCGCTGCCCCCGGCGGTGACGGGCGAAGTGACGGGACCTCCACTCATCAGTCCCCTCCAGGGCGCCCGGGGCCGGATGGCCAGGAGCAGGAGTCGGAGTACAGGGAACCTGGGATTCCCGCTGAGTATCTGCTCCGATTCCTGCCAGTGCCGACCCTCACGGCCTCTCCGGAGCCCATGGAGTGGGATCGGGAGGAGGTTCCGTCTGTTCCCGTGGGGGCAAGCGTCGCCCGGGAGCCGTCGGGGGAAAGAGGCGAATGAGAGCTGGGAGAGAGAAGGAGAAGACGGAGGAAAAAGAAGACGAGGCCCTATAACCCGCGGCGGCACCTGGAGGTAGACGACTATGTCTCGGGGGTGCCGACGCCACCGAGGTCACTGTCGCCTCCTCCGGGTCCCCCGCTGCGGCCTCCCTCTTCGTCGCGGGTGGAGAGAGAGAGGCCGAGAAGTGGGTCAAGGGCGAGCGCTGGGTCGGGGGGAAGCCGGAGGCGAGCGTTACCCGTAAAAACCCGAGGGATCATGTTCGGGGAGCTCCTCCCTATCCCCACTGACCCGGCGCTCGACCCGCCTCCCAAGGCCTGCTATAATTGTTGGCGGGTGGGTCATTCCTGCATCCAGTGCCCGCGTCCCCCGAGTGTGTATTGCCACAATTGCGGTCGGCGGGGCGCGGACCTGACGGTATGTCCCCGCTGCTGGGTGGCCCACCGCACTTATATCCGAGAGCGGTACGGGCGGGAGGGCCCACGACTCTTGGCCTCCCACCGGCAGGGAGCCCGGGCCACAGCGGCCGCCGCCGTCCCATCCCCCGGGCCAGTGGAGAGGCTCCGGAGGAGGAGCGTTTCCCCGCCACGCCGGCAGCCCGCGGGGGTGGAGCCACGGGTCCCGTCAGTGGCGTCAGTGGTGGAGGTGCCAACCACCGAGTCCGAGGGGACGGGGCCGGGGGACCGACGCCCCCAGGAGCGGCGCCCTGAGAGTTCGGGGGAGCGAGCGGAGGCGATCTACCCAGTAGCACAGGCGCTGCAGCTGATGGATCGCCTGCGCGACCTACCCCTAGAGGTCCGGAGTGCCGTACTCCTCGGAGTTTTTGGCCGGGGCCCTGTTCCGAAACCCGAGGACAATAGGGGGTAAAGGAGTAGAGAGAGAGAGGGAGAGAGGAGAGTGGAGAGTAGAGTGGGAGAGGGAAGAGTGGAGAGTAGAGAGAGAGTGGAGAGAGAGTGGAGAGTGGAGAGAGAGCCGGGGCTGGTACTGAGGGAAGGGTAGGGGCGGCCATGCCACCAGAGGAGGAGAGGCATGAGAGAGCTACCCCAGGCCGACCCGGCAGAGCCCAAGATGGAGAGCAAGCGAGGGGTGCAGTCCCCCCCGGTAAGTCAAAAACTCCATACGCGAAGCTGTTTGGACCGGAGCGCTGCGAGAGGAGCGAGTCAGACGAGATTAAGGAAACGGAATCTCGGGGAGTATTCCGCCTTAGGGAGGGGGAGTTTGTGACGATGTATTTTCGCCCCAATGCCTCTTCTTCTCGCTGGACTCGCGGCGCACCGATTCAGACGGCCGAATGGTAATTAAATAATTCGAAAGCTAACGGGGGGAATATTCCTTATTTGTTCCCGGGTTTTGACAACTTGCGAGACCATAAGAGATGACAACGATAGCGGAATGCTCCGTGGTGCAGAAGAAGGTAAGTGGAGAGAGACAGAGAGAGAGAGAGAGAGAGAGAGAGGGAGAGAGAGAGAGAGAAAGTGTAGAGAAGTAGAGGGGAGCATGAGGCGAGTTTGAATCTCGCGCGCGCGTGAGCGGTGCAGCAGCGAGGTGCGAGATGGCAGCACCTCGCGGGCGGCAGTGGCGTAGTCGCAACCAGGCCCCTCGTGCCGGGCTGATGCAACCCGCCGTTCTGCTGCGCGTGCGCGGAGGGAGGCTGCACGGCGCGAGCGGGAAAATCGGCAGTGTCGAGACGGCAGCGTACGCGAGAAGGTTGGAACTAGCGGTGATTGCGAGTGTGTGCCAGGGGAAGAGGAAGAAGAGCGGTGAGGGAGGTCGAGAGCCGGACGACGACGAGCAGCGATGGCGAGGAGAGAGTTGGAGAGAGAGTATCTGGGGAGCGAGGAGAAGCAGCTGGGAGATCGGCGGTCCACTCTCGTAACCGGGGCAAAGCTTCGTGCGACGGAAGGTACGTGGGCAGCGGGCCCGAGAACGGATAGTGAAGCGTGGCGAGAGTGTTAGTGGAGAGAGAGAGAGAGAGGTTCGCGGACGCGGCGGTTCTTGGAATCGCGCCGCGAGAATTTTACCATTTCGCGTGGAGAAAGAGAGTGCGCGCGTCTAACGTCGGTGGAGAGAGAGAGAGAGAGGGAGGTGGCGAAGCGAGAGCGATTCGAATGCGTTGCGATTCTCGGAATCGTAACGAGAAGCGTGACATCCGCGTGGTGAGTGAGATAGTGAAGAGCGAGATTGTTCCGTATGCACGGCGATTCTCGGAATCGTGCCGAGAGGCATCGCAGTTGCGTGGAGAGAGAGAGAGAGTGACTCGTGTACGCGGGCTGGTGAATTCACGGCATTCGATTTCGGTGACAGACGGGCTCATGCGTTCGTTGTGCGCGCGACCGGGTGGAGAGAGATAGAGTGTGTTTGAGAGTGAGTTCGCGGACAACAGTTAGTGGAATCGCGCTGCGGCGAATGAGAGAAAGGGCTCATGAGCGCGTCCGGTTTGTGGAATCGGGCTCGCGAAGCTTTCTTCGCGTTTGTCGTGAACGCGCGACGGCGTTTGGGAAACGGCGCGTGCGGGGGGGGGGCGAATTATTCGTTGCGCCACCTGGTGTGTGGTACGTGAACGTGCGATAGAGAGCTGCCTCATAGAATAGTGTGTATTCAGGCGTCAGCTACTTTAGAAAATTGTAGTCAGGGTTTTTAGTTTAATAAACTAAGATTTTAACTGGAGTTAGTTTGAGTATTTATTTGGCGAGATAACCCTTCCTAACCTTTTCAACACCGTAGCTTGCCCGAGCCGACGGGGTCACAGCGGAATCTCCTTTTGGAAGGTAAGTGAGAATAAAGCGAGCGAGAGGAAGAGAGGATTAAGAATTATTTTATTTGCGGGTGTTCGGGCTCGGCGATTCATCGCTTAAGTACACCATCGCAATATATATATATATATATATATATATATATATATATATATATATATATATATATATATATATACATATATATATATATATATATATGGGTTGTTCTTGTACTTATCGGTCATAACCGGTCGCAGGGGGTCAACCGTTTTCCTCGCTGATTTTTCCTGTGAAAGTACATATAAAAACAGTGAGAGAGCCTCAATATTAGCTCCCCATAAAAGCACAAATAATTTTCTGTACGACATATGAGGAAATTGTATATCTCTAGGTAAAGGTAATATATGGGCTGAACAGTGACGGAGACTCTATATAATATATAAAAGATATAAAAAGTCTATCTTTTCCACGCCACCCAAGAGGTAAATAGGTAGGCGCCTCTTTTTACAGAGGTTTCCCCTTTTTTACTATCTTTGAATTCATTTTCCATTAAATAAGTCATTTTTTGTTTTTGTAATAAAAAGTTAGTAAAAAAAGGCCTATTCCTCTGTTAAAAAACTATATAATTTTCAAGTATTACTTTTATTCTATTAAATAAACGTATGTTATATTTTTAAACATTTTTATAGTTATTTAAATAACATAAATTTTAAACTTGAAAGTCATTCAAAGCTTTTGAACTTCATATTGATTTCAAAGGTCGCTCAAAGATGACGCTAAAAATATTAATTATGAAGGTCGCTGAAAGCAGACCGAAACTTAAATCGAAACCGTTGTTGAATTCTAAAAGTAGACCGATTTTGAAGGTTAAGCAAAAGATCAGTTTGTAAGTCATTGAAAATATATTAATTTTAAAGGTTGTTGAAAGCTAATCTATTTTGGAGGTCTGAATACTGACATATATATGTCATATCTATTTTGAAGGTCGCTGATAGCAGACTGATTTTGAAGGATGCTGGTAGCAGACCGATTTTTGAATGCTAATCAATTTTGGAGCTCTGATAGCAGACCGATTTTGAAGGTCATTGATAGCAGACCGATTTTGAAGGTCGCTGATAGCAGACCGATCTTAAAGGTCGCTGATAACAGACTGGTTTTGAAGATCGTTGATAGAAGACTAATTTTAAAGGTCGCTGATAGCAGACCGATTTTAAAAACATTTTTAATAAGGTTATTGATAGCAGACCAATTAAGACATTTTTTAATACATTTTTTTAATTTAAAGGTCAATAAAAGTAGACCAATTTTGAAGGTCGCCGAAAGCAGACCAATTATCTACTAAGATTTTCAATTAGATTTTTTATATAATTTAAATTATATTCTTTCAATGACTCCTCTAAATATTCATTATACTTATTTGTTTCTTTTATATTTTCTTCTATTTGTGTATTTAATTCGGACAGTCGATTTTGTTCTTCCAATGCATACACGTCTACATATTTTTTTTTTCTGGATCCCATAATACTGGAAATTCTGTTTTATTTTGGTTTAAATGATTATTGTATTCATCTATTAAATTGTTCATATAATTATTGTCCTCGTGGTCATGTTCTAACAACTGTTTATTTAAATCGTCTAAAATTTGAGCTTGTTCAATGGTGTGAACTTCTATAAATTTTTATTAATGTGTAATGGATCGATCTGACGGAGGCAGGTAAAAGAAAAAGAAAGTTTTTTCTTTATATTTTCTTTATATTTTTGCAACGTTTCGTTGGCATGATCCGCCAACCTCTAAAGACTTATTCATATCGATGCCATGTGCTCTATATGAATAAGCCTGAAGAGGTTGGCGGATCATGCCAACGAAATGTTGCAAAAATATAAAGAAAATATAAAGAAAAAATTTTGTTTTTCTTTTTCTTTTACCTGCCTCCGTCAAATCGATCCATTACACATTAATAAACAATTGGAGTGCAATATTTATACTACTCTCAACATTCTATCAATTTTTTTTTTTTGAATTCCAACGTAATGGTATCAGCCATAAAATTTGTCTTAAATTAATAAACTCACGAGAGATGATTTTTTCACGTTATTTTTCGTGTATTTTCGGCTATTTTAGCCCCTTTGCACCCCCCAAGCGAGACGTTCCGGATCGAATTTCTTATCGCCAATTCTTTTGCAAGGCTATGGCAATATCTGGAAGAAATATCAGCCATAAAATTTGTCTTAAATTAATAAACTCAGATGGTATCAATTTTTTTGTAATGTATTGTCTAGTCGGGGTGGTTTTAGGGATGATTTGGGGGGATGATCACTTTGGAAATAACTTATTTTGCAGTTTATACATGTTTTATGTATATCTCTAGGAGATAATATCAAAAAAACCGAATTTGGAAATTTTCGGTATTTTGTTCACGATGAACGTTCAGAACTTCAGACACATACATGTGCGCGAACATGGAGCTCGGATCGAGCCGACCTCCGACGCACGCAATACACACGGGTAGATGCCCGAAAACGTAAACATGCCGCGGCCTTAGAGAAGGCAAGGCCGACGATTTCGGCATGAGGCTTCGCGAATAGAGTCGGGCATCTCTTCGTGTTTCTCCGGGAGTTTACGTGTGTGTGTGTAGTGGCGCGCACGTGTAGCTGTGCAAAAAGTACCGAGCGCAACTACGACACATAATAAGGGGAGGGCGCTGACTGGTGGTAAGTGTAGTCGACTTTTTCTTCTACTCCGTCTTACTTTACACTTTATTGACCACCCTTTCACTCCTCCGAGTGGATTTTTTCAGGAAAATAGCCTCGACCGGCTCTCAAGCTTTCAGCCTAAGATTGCATGCACTGCGATGCAAATCTATGAGCCAGGGACTATTTTCCGCAATGGCTATGTACATAACCTCAAATTGTATTGGCCGCTCTCACCATCGCCGGAAGTCTGCTCCTGGGTCTTCGGCTACTTGGACCTACCATCGCTGTTTCTGCAAGTATCACCACAGCCCGTCCATGCACCCGGACCGAAGATTAGCTGCATCTTGTTCTGATGCCTAACCATCGCAGATAGTGAGTCAGAATTTTACGGGAGCCATCTTATGCAGTCACTCGCCTAGCGCGCCGCCTGCCTGCTGTACTCCTACCTTGCCGACACCTGCTATCGCCATTGACCGTCGCAGTTATTAGAGGAAGGTACGTCAAGGTCTTTTCCGCCTATCATCGGGTGAACATTGGACATGAGTCCGAAGTGCATTGTGTGCGGTGAACTTTTACTTCCACGTGCGCCGAACTCATGTTCGGTATGTAATCTCTCGTGTCACACGAAATGCGCGGGGAAGAAGAAAAACGCGCCATGTGACCGGTGTCTTGCAGCAGAACACCTGCCAAAGGTGAGAGCCCCCTCTCTGCACAATGGGAGCATAAGCGTACGCACCAACACCACCAAGCGCGCGAGCACACAGCGACTGCTCGGCTCCCCGCCTGTGTACGGCGACAGAGAGAAAGAGGGAAGCAGCAAGCCCCCACGAACGTCACAAAGAAACCGCGTGCGAGTGCGGGCTCTACACCGCTCACGACACTCCCAACAGCAGAGGCTCAAAAATTCAAGTCGCTCTACTTACACTTGCCGCTCGGTGCGACTCTCTCACCGAAGAGCCAGGCGCCTAGCGTTGAAGGGGCTTCCTCGGCGGGAAATTTGAATAGCGCGGAAGACTATTCGGAATTATCGGGACCCACTGCTATAACTGATACTAGTAGTGCAGTCCATAGTAACACTAGCATTACGCAAGAACTATCTGACAGCAGGAGTAGCAGCAGAACACCGCCATCACTCCCTTATGTAAATAACAATGTGATCATCCCGCAGACAACTTTGGATTTATTTTTCCAGCACTTTAATATGCTCCAGGGTCAGTTCGACGAGATCAAGTCCTACATGAGTCGGAATCATGTGGCCACTGGCGACTCTTCGTCACTCGAATCAGCTACGGAAGTGATCAACAGGGACCTAGTGTCACGTATTTCGGCTCTACAGGAACTTGTAATAAAGCAGAATTCCCAGCTGGAGGAACTACGTAAAGATCGTCAGCTGCTCTTGGAGGATAATAAGATAATGAAAGAGCAGATAAATAATCTTAGTATAAATCTAGGTGCTCTCCAGGATCGTGCATATGCCGCGAATGATTTCACTTCAGCTAGTGCCAATGACGAGCTCCTAGGCGTAAATCCGACAAAGTGCAGAAGTTGGGGCAGCGACAAAAAGAAAAGTACAATGAATTTAAAAAATTAAGAACGTATGCAAAGAAAATTGGTCTTAAATATGTATGGCATAGAGGTGGAACATTTTTCACCAAGAAGGGAGACGGCGAGAGAGCATACGTCTTTTCTACAAAAAAAGATTTGGATAGGATATCGTTACAATCAGAGAAAATGAATAAAATTAAAATTAACACCAATGTAAATGCTGAATCTAGACTACAAAATGACATCAAAAACAAAAATAACAAAAACAGTCAAAATGCTACTTCTAGCAAAATTAATGAAGACCGTGATGGAATAAATCACGAACAAAATAAAATAGAAGATAACACAAAAGCAAAGAATAAAAAAACTGAAAACCAGAAAGTTACAAATACACCAATAATACCAACTCAAAACGTATCTTCTCCCGCGTGACTACGTAAACTTTCCGCTGAAAGTCGGAAGAGAGATTGGGGAGTGCTGAGGGCATTCTTCATTAATGCGACTTCTTTTAAGAAGCACATTGATCAAGTTCGCATATTTCTATGTGAAAACCCGACCTATGACTTATTTGGTGTGGTAGAGACTAGGCTGGATACCTGTATCTCAGACGACGACATTGAGGTCCAAGGATTTAAAGTATTTAGGCAGGGCGGGGGAGGTGTTGCCCATTATGTACGCAAAACCTATATGTGTGAGTTCTTAACATCATCTGACACGCAAGTGAGCGGTAAACCAAGGAAATCTGAATATCTTTTCTGTTCCGTCAAACAGGGTGACACCGAGCCGTTGCTGGTGTCTGTCATTTACAGACCTCCAGGAATATTTTTTACCAAAGACTCTGATCTTATTGGTAAATTAAGAGATTACTGCACTTGTTTCTCACGGAAACTTATCCTCGGAGACCTGAATGCCGATCTCCTGAAAGATGGCTATGAAGCACAATTTGTCCGCAACTTGTCAGCTGAGCTATCGTTACAGGTCGTACAGCATGGTGCCACAAATCACCACACACGCAGCTCTCATACATGGATTGACCTTATTCTTGTCGATGAAAATGACACAGTACTGGACGCATGTGACATCCCGGCGAACTTCACAGCACTCACAACATAATTGACGTATTGCTCACATGGGAAAAACAGCCACTAGACAACACAGGACCTATTGAGTATAGAAGGTAGAAAGATATCAATCCATCTGAACTGGCTGAGGTTTTATGTGCTTGTGATTGGTCGTCATTTACTGACAGTACAAATATGGACACTGACGCTGCACTAAATTGCCTCTGTGACAACCTAATGAGGGCGATAGAAGAACTTGCTCCACTAAAAACCTTAAAACCTAAAAAGAACAAACTACCGTGGGCTGGAGCGGAGCTAAACCGACTGCAACAAAAACGTGACGCTGCTTACAGATGTTACAAGAGGACAAGAGACAAATTTTTCTTAGAACATTTTTTATCACTTCGACAAACTGTTGATGACCTTGCTACATAAGCTAGGACATCATACTACCACAATAGACTGACAGAGGCTCTTGCAAATGGTAATGTTTGGAAGGAGCTGAAAGACCTGGGGCTGCTATCCAAACCGGATGAGGATTTGAGTGGCCTGGCGCCGGATGAACTGAATCAGCACTTTGCTGGAGTGTCAGTCTCGCCGCAGGAAAGCGATTGGAGGTGTAAGGATGTCTTGAATACTGTAAGTATAGAAGGTTTCAAGTTCAAAGAGATTGGCTTGGCAGATGTCGTCCTTGCAGTCTTCCATTTCTCGTCTCAGTCTCGTGGAGAGGATGGCATTCCTCAAAGCGTTGTTGCTAAAGCCCTCCCTATAATTGGGGAACATCTTGAGGGGTTGTTCAATTCCTCCTTTGCGCGAGGTGTTTTCCCGGATCTCTGGAAGGAAGCTCGCGTAAGACCTATGAAAAAATGTGCTGCGCCAAAGAATCCATCTGACTTTAGGCCAATTTCGATTTTATGCTTTCTTTCAATGTCCTAGAAAAGATAGCACTAGACCAGATGCAAGAGTTTTTGAAAAAAGAGAAAATCCTTGTTCCTCTGCAGACGGGTTTTGAAAAACATCACTCAACTGAGACAGCGCTCCTTAAATTGACAGAGGATATACGTCGCGGTATTGACAAGAAATACGTCACGCTACTGCTACTGTTCGACTTTAGTAAGGCATTCGATACAATTTCTCCTTTTTGTCTTCTCGAAAGGCTGAGATTGATGGGTTTCTCTAGAACTGCTCTTCAGTGGATAAGCTCCTACATTTCTGGAAGGAAACAATGTGTTTGCACACAGTCTCAAGGTTCATCTTCGTGGTTAAACACGAATCTTGGAGTGCCACAAGGATCAGTTCTGGGACCCTTATTGTTTTGTCTATACATCGACGACATACGTGACGTACTCTACTCCAGATGCATCAAGCACATATTATATGCAGATGACCTGCAAATTTACGTTTAAGTTCCAAAAGACAGTATAGATGTGGGCATCCAAACACTGCAGCAGGTGGCAAGGGCGGTGTTCGGGTGGGCTATGGGTGCCTCTCTCAAACTCAACAAGCTAAAAACAAAGGCGATTATCTTCGGCGGAAATCGTTTTATTAATGATTTCTATTCAAGTGCTGCGTCGAGGACAATCGTCCTCGGGGATGGTGCCTGCATACCATTCTCTGACACCGTCACAAGTCTTGGTGTTGTGCTTGATGCGAAGTTTTCATAGCAAGCGTAGATTGACCATGTTACCAAGAAATTAAATCGTGTGATGTTTGGACTACGATTTTTTCGGCGGTACACCACTGAGACTTTGCGTAAAAATCTCGCAACCGCTCTGCTGTTCCCTTATCTGGACTATTGCTCGATAGTTTTTCTTGATGCATCTCAAGAGTTGAAAAACAGACTGCAGAGACTGCAAAATTCATGTGTGAGATATGTGTTAGGTTTGGGTCGGGGTGATTATATTTCGCCCCATGGAGCAACTCTGGGCTGGCTATGCATTGAATCGAGGAGACACTATTTCATGGGAATATTGATGTATAAGATCATGCGTATGCATAACCCAAACTACCTTGAGAGTCTCTTCTCTAGGTACGAACCCAGGTCTGCCACTAAGGGAAAAATTAAAGAATTAACAGCACCCCTGATGTGCACTGAAACTGGAATAAACTCTTTCAGTATACGAGGTGCACACCTATGGAACTCTCTGCCTGCTGAGGTTAGAAACCTTCCATCGGTCAGCAGGTTTAAAACTGCTCTGAGAAGGCACTTTCTTACACTAGACTAGCCACTTACGAAATCGGTGATTTCTGTATGTTAAATTATTATGTGTCGTCCCATTTACACCGTATTTATTTATTTATTTGAATGAATGTATTTATTAGCGTAAGTGGTGAGTCTGAATGTACAATTATTAGTTTTAAGTTTACTTTTGACTCCCTGACTATGTCAGTGGTATTTTTAATGTAACGATATCTAGTCATTTTCTCGTGTATTTCTAGTCAATTAAGCTTCTGTCTGTGATATTCATAATTTCTGGTTTTTGACTTACTTTGTAGTAGTATTAGTTTTTAAGATTATGACTGTAATATCCTAAGTTATTTTTACTAAAGAGAAAAAAGACTGAGAAACGCAATTGGCTGTCATGTTAGATTTGTATTTTAAGAAAAAAAAAAAATGTATTTATATTTAAATTTGTTTTTTATATAGGCTGTTTTTTGTATTATATACACGAGTATTATACACCATTTGTAAATCAATTTTTGCAATAAATGACTATTACTATTACTATAAGCCCCGAAATGAAAATCCGCAGCAACCTTGCGCGAGGGGCGAAGGAGAGCGAGAGACAGAACCCGGGAGTATCGCTTACGCCACAGCAGAGGAGAGCTGCCTGGAATTCGCGAGGAGATCACGAGGCCGACTCCCGCGATCGAGGAGTCGCGGGAGTACACGTGTGCGAGGCGAGCGAGAGGAGCGCGAGTGCAGTGAACGATGTGCGGAAGAGTGAGAGAGCGAGAGCTGCGGTGCAGCGCGAGAAGAGAGAAAGTGAGCGCGACGCGGCCGAGAGCAGCTACGGCCCAGCCGACTCGCGGGAGCGAGAGAGAAAGAGGCAAGGCACGCAGCTCGGGGACAGGTCGACGGCTAGCTGCGGCCAAGCCGACCCGTCGACGGCGAGGAGAGGGAGAGAGAGAGAAGACAGACACGCGGCAGGCAAGGAAGCCTAGCGGCGAGAGAGATAGATAAATAGATAAATAGATAAAAATGTTATTTACCTGCACGGCAAAATATGAATATACAGAGTGTACATAATTAGATATTTACAGAAAATAATAAAAAGAGAGGATCTAGTAATTTATTCTCTCTAAGGTACTCCATGATTTGATCATGGGCAATTTTCTTAAGAACCTTTGAAAGGAAGCAGAGCAGCGCTATAGGACGGAAGTCCGAAGCAGTAGCCGGAGCTACTTTCTTTTTAAGTGCTATTATTTGCGCTTGCTTCCAGGTTTTCGGAAAAGTCCCATGTGCGAAAGAGGAGTTAAAAATTTTAACAAGATAATTACCAATAACAAGAAGAGCTTTCGCGATCACCCTTTGTGGAACTCCGTCTACTCCCTTTGCCTGCGAGGAAAAATGCGAAATAGCAAGGACCACGGTGCTAAAATCAACAGGACTAAAATGAAAACCTTCCTCATTTGCAGGCAGAATAATGTTCGTTGCTTCTTCAATATTTTCAAAGGGCGAGATGGAAATTCCCGTGAAGTGAGCGTTCAACTCTCCTGGTGTAAAGCCATGAAGATCCTCCTCTTTGCGCTTTGGTAGGAGGCTGAGATTGCGCATTTTCTTCCAAATGTCCTTGTTAGCATCAAGAGCGTCTACGAGATGGTCATGTAGGAAGGAATTACGCTCTTGAGTAATGCGCAAGTCGACCTCATTACTGAGTTGAAGAAACTCATCGAGTAGCTCTGCGCGTCCAGTACGTGTGTAGCGTCTGTGCATGGCATTTCGCTTATCGATCAGATGCCTCAGCTCAGGACCAAGCCATGGAGCATTTTTTTTATTTGGTTTGACTATTTTTACTGGAGCTAGTTCATCTATCGCGTGATTCAAAATTTTCATTAAGGTTATTCAAAGCACCATCCAAGTCGGTTTCGATACAGTCCATGCTCACCCAATTACAGCATGCCAGCAACTCATTCAAAGCGGTTGGACAAATGTTGTTATAGTCTCTGTATGAGAAAGACTCCGTTACAGGGGCTGGTATAAAGAAATTTACTGTAACGTCAATAATAGCATGTTTGCCAAAATTGGGTGAGCACTCACTGTTGTAATCCAGTACTTCATCATTGTCGTCAATGAGGATCAAGTCAATCCATGTGTGAGAGTTCTCAAATTTGTGATGCGTTGGGCCATGGAGAACTATTTGTAATGACAATTCTTTCGCTAAATTTTTTACAGTAATCTCATCGGCTTCGGTGACGGCCGCTGACAGGTCCGCATTCAGATCCCCCATAATAAATTTATGACTATAATTACCACATAGCTCTTTCAAAACCGGGAACAGGTCAGTGTTCTTTTGCATGGCTATATGAGGGGGCCTGTATATTACACCAACTAATATTGGGGATGAGTTGCCCTGTCGTACGTCACAGAATAGATACTCGGGAACACCAGGTCTTCCCTGTTGTTCTGTACTGGAAGATATAAGGATGGTTATTTGAAAATCTTTACATACGTACAGAGCAACTCCACTCCCATGCACATTCTGATCTTGACGAAGAATCGAATAGCCTCCAATCTGAATTAGACTGTCGTCAACGACCGGGCCCAGCCACGATTCTGCGATAGCGAAAAAATGGTATGTAGGATTTTCGGATAGATACAGGCGAAGCCTCTCAATGCGACATCTAAGCGAATTCACATTGAGGAAAACCGCCTTCAGACAACCCCCACCCCTCGTCCCTTTATCAGCAGTACTCGGGCATAGTCACAGAGTCCGCGCCGGCTCCTTGACCAGATCTGTTCCCTGCGTCACGTCAGTGTTGTTTCTGTTTGTATCTGTAACGTCAGTTGAGTTCATAATAGGTAAATGTTGTTTAGGTACAGTCTGGCACGCTGTTAGAATGGCCTGCAGGTCTGCGGCAGTAGTGAAGACATGCGCTCGCTCGCCCCCTCTACGTCTAGCTAAGAATCTGCCACCGGTAAGCCATACATATTTGAAACCAAGCCCTTGTGCTATGGATCTTAAACCTTTGAACTCTTAAAATTTCCGCTGAGGTAGCATTTCTTTTATATAAATTTTATTGTTTGGCAAACAAGCAGCAGACTCCGGGCTAAGATATTCACGGTTTATGTTGTTTGTTGAGAGGTAGTTATTGGCGGTCGAGCGCTTGGCTCGCATTATCTCTGCGACCATGCGCGCACCACTGAGTTGCACTATACACGAGGGGAGTGCGCCAGGACGCGACCCCAAGCCCTCAGCTGCCTTTCCCCCAATCCTCCTGGGTGGGTCTCGGGCCGCCAGGGTGCGAGCCGAAAGGATATTTTCCCTCTCGAAGGAGGGAAGGACGGTTCTGAGTGTTGCGTAGGCTATTTCAGTCATCACAGCTGATGCCATCTCACAATCTTTTTTCAAAATTCCATTAAGTATAACCTCGCAAGACTCATGCCCATCAGTCACAAGCTCCGCACCTGTAGTACCGCGGCCCAACCGGGAAGATGGGTATGATTGTAAGTGAATGTCGCTGGCATACGGTTGGGAGCTATCAGCCCTATCACTATTTACTATATGCACTATTTCTACTATTTTTACAAGCACACTGAAAATTCTCATTGCAGCTAAATGTGCTGTCTAATTTTTGAGAGTATACGGTGATTTGCTCGAGAAACTGTTTGCATTTCGCGTCAAAAGTTACAACAAGATTAGAATGTTCATTGAGTTTTCCTTCGAGATCGGGGACCCGTGCAATTAGTGTTTTAATAGAGTCATCTTCTTTAGTCTCTTTCTCAACAAACAGAGAGGAAACGCTGCGAGAGGCGAGACTCTTATTCTCGAGTGAAGACAAGTCATCTAACTGCTTCTCGAGCATATCGAAACGTTTAAAAAATAATTCCAGTGTGCTTACTGGTATAATAACGCTCGCAATTCCCTGAAGATTTACATCTCCCAGCGGCGGAGGTACCGACGGGAAGGAAGCGCTTGCCAGCAGAGGTTTTTCCTTGACCACTTCATCTGGACTCAATTGCAGTAGTGCCGGCTCGGTGGTCTGCTTGGCTTCATTATCATTATTTGCTGCTAGTACGCGCTCCGGCTTGTTATTGCTCGCTGCCGAACTGGGCCCCTGCGCATTGACTGCCAGCACAACAGGCTTTGTGTTTACAGCAGGTGACAAGTTAGAAGCGCTACCAGCGGGCACATCACTCTTGGCCGCTAGCGTTGATAAGCCGAGTGGGCTGAGGTGGTGGGGAGCCTTACGAGAGTGTGCCGTCGTTGCGCGGTATTGTGGCAGGGAGAAAGAGACATGCGCGCTCACCTGTGCATTTTTTTTTATTTGCTTTCGACACGATAGCTGATGGCGGTGTTTTTACCGTTCGTTGACTTGCCAGAGGTGTCTTGGCCGAAGGCAATGTAGTTGATGGTGCTCTGGGCTTAGGTGTTCTAGCCCGTGATGTTTGTGTTGGTGATGTTGGCTGGTTTTTCGGGCGACACAAGTTGCACTCAGCTCCCCCTTTTTTCCGGCACACTTAGAGTGGCGTGGCTGGTTGCAGATAGGGCATAGTGCTAGAGGCCGCGCTTGCACTTCCTCGCAGACGACGCATTTATTCGTCATGATAGTGTGAGCGTTCGTGAGTGTGCGTATAGGCGCTCAAACAAAACAACAACACGCCGTGACAGCTCCTTGTCTGCTGTATCGATGTAAACAGCATTTTCTATTTTGCCGTTGAAATGTTTTGCGCTCAAAGATAAGCGAAGAGTATTGCTTCCCTCTATTGATCTCTCGACGACTTACAGGTCGGTAAGATATGCAACTGCCTTACCAGTTAAGGTGTTTGTTATAATATCTGTAAGTCGTGGTAGGTGGCAGGGATAAATAATACTTTTAAAATTACCGTTGACTCAGACTTTTTTGGGAAACCTCTTGAATGATGTGCAAAATGCAGGTTTAATACCTTGGTTCCTCCAGTGCTTCAGTTTAAAAAGCGCTCCAAATACATTGAGATGACAGTGTTGACTTGAAGACAAAAGTGTGTATAGAAGCGTTTTACAGTTCACACCGATCGTTGATTTGACTGATCACAGTAGTAGTGTTACTGGATCCAAAATGAGCAATGCCTAAACATCACACACTGTTCACTGAAACACTAGCACTTTATGTTCAAGATTTTGTTAACGTCACCAAAAAAGAAACACCAGATAGTCCAAATAGTTTGAAAAAATCGGGAGCGGTAATGACACACGTCCGATCAAAACGCGCCACCTACCCGAGAGAGAGAGAGAGAGAGAGAGAGAGAGAGAGAGAGAGAGAGAGAGAGACAGAGACAGAGAGAGAGAGAGAGAGAGAGAGAGAGAGAGAGAGAGAGAGAGAGAGAGAGAGAGAGAGAGAGAGAGAGAGAGAGAGAGAGAGAGAGAGAGAGAGAGAGAGAGAGAGAGAGAGAGAGAGAGAGAGAGAGAGAGAGAGAGAGAGAGAGAGAGAGAGAGAGAGAGAGAGAGAGAGAAGGGGCGCGCAAGCCAGCACCAGCGCCCGCCTCCACACCGAGACTGCTGAGGAGGTAAGTCCTGGCCAGGTGAACGCGCGCTTCCCCCGCGGACGACGAGCGTCCAGGAAGCGGAGACAGGCGAGCGAGCAAGGCCGCCGAGCGTCTATCGTGCGCGGCGATCGGCCGACGTCGGCGCGGGCCGCCTTTTGCGCGTACGTGTGTGCGACCGAGCACACACGAACTTCGCGTGCACGGGCGCACCACTCGGACCGGCGCGTACATATAGCACGCGCCACGTGTGTATTGTACTTATCCAGTAGCCCCTCAGGGCAACGATGAACGCACGTGAAGCGTTCGTGGATCACGTGACCTCTACCAGCGACAAGCCACATCCACTCGAGGTACTGAAGTCGGTCGTTACATAAGAACAGTTCTCGAGCGAAGCACTGTATGGACAGGGGATGCCCCAGGTGCACAGGTCGAGGGCGACTCGACCGAGGCTAAGGAGAGTACCAGTCGGCAATCGGAAAATGGCACAACGCAAACGATTACGATGGCGGACGGTACGACGGTTCAAGTCCCGAACGAGTGGGCAGCATAAGTCGAGAGAATGGAAGCCAGATTGCGGAGGATAGAAGAGACCCTCCGGGCATTGACTGGCAAGCCAACATCGCGTCCGACGAGCGAGACGACAGAGCTCGTCGGGACGGGTGGGAAGGCCAATCACGACGATCCGGCAGACTCGCCGCCTACTTGTCCGTCACAGGAAGAAGAAACCGCAGCGACAAACTTCGGACAACACGGAAGAACGAGAAGAGTCACGATACAGCATCCATCCCCCGGTGATAGAATATCACCGTCGCCACCCATCCCGCTCCCACGCCGAACAAGTCTCGGCAATGCCTGGAGAGGGGGTGGAGCTCAGAATCAAGTGCGAAACACTTCCGATTCTGAGCAACGGCGCGATTTGCGGGATGCGGCGTTGCTGACGGTGAGACACAACGTCAAAGATATGATCGGCGGAACACCAAAGGATGTCGGTCTAGTGGTTCGATGTTGGGGAATGAGGTTCGCTGGAGACCGCGAGGAAAACATCGACTTGTTCCTCGATAGAGTCGAAGAGAAATGGGCTCTGGCGAAGCTCCCGGAAGACGAGACATTAAGCGCTTTGCCCGAACGTTTCGTCGGAGTGGCAGGGTGTGGGACCGTTCTCATAGACGGAGTTGGTCCACGTGGGATGAATTCCGCCGGAAAATTCATCGATGGTTCGGCATGAGAGACCGGTCCAACCAGCGCTTAGCCCACGAGGTGGCGATGCGCACCCAAGGACCCGACGAATCGGTGCGTGACTTCATCACCTACCCGAGGTAATGATGAGTAAGATGGAGCAGTAGTATATCCCGCGCTATGGGCCGTCACAACAAACCTGATCTCAATCGCAGACGCCAGCTGGGGTCAAGGTCAAGAATGCATGACGACGCATAGCGCGGGGATAAGCGCGATGCAAACACGCGTGTGTGCGCGTGTTATAGCAACACTATGGCGAGACCCCAAACAATGACTCATCGGCGCCAGCCGAGGTCAATGCTTATCGGGGCCCCGTCATAGTGCTGCGTTAGCAAAAGTTTGTGCATATGCGCGGAGCACACACACACGCGTGTGTGTGTGTGTGTGCACGCTCCCGCGCGTGTGTTTGTGCATATGCGCGACGCACACGTGTATGTGAGACAGAGAAAGAGAGAGACAGACAGAGAGAGAGAGAGACAGAGAGAGAGACAGAGAGGGAGACAGAGAGAGATTTTATAACTTTTGTCTATCCTCATGGGCATCCCATAAGACCACTCTCGTGGGACAATACACCCGAATTTCAGCATTGAACCACAATCTACATAACGTACTCGCGCACAACATTTGTATGGGCGACACAAGAGAGACACATGACGCACTTCAGAATCCGCTCAATACACTCGTGATACTTTGCGACGGAGATGTTCACGCGACAAGACAATATTCGCGACTGACAGATGGTCGACCATTCGTCCTTGCCACGGATGATCTCATCCACATTATTTTGACTATTTAATTACATAGGGAAAAAATTTTTTCTGGAGGAAAGTCTCGAGAAAAGAAAGTTGAAATTATTTTTTCTCTCTTATTTAATCGTACGACACTGTGGAATTTTGCTGATTAATGAGAAAATGTCACGTAGATCGAGTTGCAGCTGCACATTATTTTAACTATTTAATTACATAGGTAAACATTTTTTCTCGAGGAAAGGCTCAAGGAAAGGAATTACACATAAAAGCAAATACACCCATACACATACTCACACATACACAGACGCACGCACGTCAATATTTTGACGTTCCAACAAACATACACCAGGCACTGCTGTTTTTCAGCTCGTTGAAAGAGAAAGGATCGCAAGGTCTTTTCAAACTATTCCCGAGGAGCGGATGACCGGCGGGAAGCTGGCTGTCGGCTGTTGAAAGTTGAACGTTGGCTGTTGGAAGTCGGCCGTTGGCTGCTGGAAGGCGGCTGTTGGCTGATGGACGACGGCTGTCGTCGACTGGAAGTACCCGCTTCAAATACTGTTTCAATTATCCATACGGCTACATCCGCGGTCCGTTTACTATTGGCGCATCAGGGGGCCACACCCTGGAAAGTTAGTGGCGCTGGTGTAGCAATACAAAGAACGCACTCGTGACCGATAACGATGCAGCGTAAAAACAGCTCATTGACTATCGCTGTGGTTTCATCGTTGTGATTAGCGGTGGCGGCGCCCCAGAAGAGAGCTCATTGGCTGCTGGTGCGCCCCAACAAGCTAAATTAGCGGCCGCGGGAGGCGCAGCGGCTAAGAGCCATTGGCCACCGCTGCGCCGGCGAAAGAGCTGCTTTGCCGCGGAGCTAGCCCCACCACAAAGCTCGCGGACTCGCGAGCGGCCGCGCGTGGGGGCATCGGATGCGGTTACGAGCTCTTCGGTAGTTTGTGCATATGTGCAACGTACACTGTGTGTGAGTGTGTGTGTGCCTGTGTGTGTGTGTGTGTGTGTGCATGCGTGTGTGTGTGCGGGCGTGGTGCGTGCGTGCGTGCGTGCGTGTGTGTCTGTGTGTATGGGCGCTTGTGTGTGTGTGTGCCACTTAATTTAATTAAAATATAATTAATAAAATTAATTTTAATTTTTAATGGAGAAGCATAAAACAGAATATAATTTTATACGTTTGATTATAATTTATAAATGTAAATTAAAACTCAATCTCTTTGAAAATATAATAATTTGTGTTCAAGAGGACCAAGGGAAGGTAAAGGTAAAATAAGAACATGGTAAGTATAATTAAATTTTTCTATTTATTGTCAGATAATTTAACATTTAATACATCAACAATTTTTGGCATATGTAACGATACAAACTGATACAATACGTCGGTAACATCGGACTTAGATAGAGACGCTAATTCTTCCTCTTTACACTGATTTTCTACTCTAGTGGTTATATTGTTTATTACATCATTGTCAACTAAATGCACAACATCTTTTACAGTACTAGGTGTATACAGTTGTGCTTTTGCTTCATGCATGAAACTACTTTTAGTTTTAATAAACTCCATAGCGTCGCAGGTAAGATATTGTACACTACTCGCAATAGAATTTAAATATTTAAGACGAGTATCGACATACTTTACAATAAATTCTTGGAGACAATCGAAAGTAACTTTTTTCATTACTAAACTATGGCGAAACCGCTTGATCCGACCAACATCAGGCCTCCTGTCTTCTTCAATTTCGATTGCTTTGACCTGGTGACTTGTGGTGAATTTTAAAGTCCAACCGTTTCCGTAAATTTTCTGGTCCTTTAAACTATTATCAAATCCACGACAATATTTATCAATGTCGTCGAAACTTGTTTTGAATTCTTTCCAGTCATTGTATAAAAATGCAACACATTCAAAGTCATTCGATAATAGTCGAATCATAGGTTTGTAGCACTCGTTGTCGAACTTGTCGACGAGCTCGTCGTATTACAAACCAACAATTACCTTATTGGTGAACAATTTATTTAAGGCGTACAATGTACAAAAGACTTGATGTGGGTGTTGTGCATCTCGTGGTAGGGTCATCATGGCGATCCACGTATCTTTACGAGTAGAAAGCGACTGATGCTAAAGACTCTGAACCGATAATTTAAATACAGCTCTTCAAACTATGCACACGGTTAAAAAAGTGCAGACGTTTAAGAAGTAAAGAATGAGACGAGCAAGGTTAAACAATGACGTACATGTAGTTGAAAGGGTTAAATTTCCATGACACACGTTGTATCGTCTTACATCAAAACTTCTTTCTCGTGATAATAGAAATGCTGACAATTATAACAAAGACATTTTAGAGCGAAAGTTTTGTAAACATCTGATGAAGCATCCACCGTTGCCAATGAAATTTCTGTCAGCTTTTTTATAGCGCACATAGCGTCTAACCACGTTATCATTTTTCTCCAAGTTGACAGAAAAATTATCTAGAAACTTCTTGAAACCTAAACCATTACTCATATAGCTTAAAAACATAATACAATATGGTCCACATACATCAGATACGTCATTTTGAAGTTGTATTGCGTTCCAACAAAGTGTTTTACAATTTGTTCGCAAACGGCTTATGTGATCGGGTATTATAGGTGGTAATCCAAAACTATCAAAGTATAGACCGTTAGAAGATCTATCGACGTAGAACGCAACCCAATGCATGCCAGGCTTGGTATGCTCGTCAGTGTTAACGAGGAACGCCGTCGGCTTGGTCCACACCCGCGGGATTTGATAGGCTGGGAATACACCTACAGTATGCGACTGGATTGGTAAAAGGATCTTCAATATTTGAAGGCTGTCCATTGTGAAGATCGATTAAATGTTTATTTAGATAATCAAGGTGTGAAGATAAGTAGCCTTTTAAACGATACGCGTGATTTAACGCACATCGATATTTATGACCCGAAAATTTTAAAGCGTGATGCATACAGTATACATTAGATGATAACTTATCGAAAGGAGGACAATCTACATCATACTCCAAATTGATGATTTCGTTTGCTATAATTTTATGAAGTATCAACCACTTTTCACTGCCTCTAACGTAAATTTTTCGAGCACTTTTTGATAAATCTTGCAGAGTTTTATGAAACACTTTCAAATCAACTTCACCTTCCAAGTAATTAATGCCGTGACAATGCTGAGTTAACCAATTATTTTGTCTTCTAATTTCAACGCTCAAATAATCTACACAAGCCGTCGGAGCCACTAACCAACGACCGTGAAAATCACCATTAAGAGCAACAACAGCGATTTCCTTTCGTGCATTGTTATTGTCAGTATCTTTAAGACACTGGATATCTATAACTAAAACAATCGTTTTTATGTAGCTTGCAATGACGATCACGACTCGGAACGTATTGGCTACCAAGAAACAAATCTTCCACGTATATGTAGTACAACAACGCCATTTGCACTTCGTTATTCTAAGCACTAAAGTCTACGATAGCTTGACGAGATGCATCTACTTCCAAAATATTATCGTACTCAGCATAGACAATACAATTTATAGAATTGGCTAATGCTTCAGCGAATCGTACATTTAATCTGACGCTACCGTGCTTAATCAAATTCTAATGAGTGCATTCGTTAGCTGATAGGTCGGGAGTTAAATCAAATGCGAAAAGCCAATAATCATTTGGATATGATTCACGCGAGATTTGGTTACCCTAGTTAAGAAAATGTACGTCTGTTCTAGAAAATAACGTATGATAAGCATCAATGTATAATTTGCTAGCTCCGAAATTAGGTTATAGTGGTTTAGAAGGTATTTGTACACCGTCAACGTATAAGCATAGAAAATTTATATTAAAATTTTCAAACTTAAACGGATTTAGAGCTCGATCACCATTGAAAGCCTTATTGTCAACAAACCCGATTATAATTCGTTTTGGCAGTTGACCTAATATTATATTATCCAAAGTTTCACCGTGAATACCTCTATGCATTGTTACAGCTTTAACCTCAACCCTCGTGAGAGGATATTTCGCAGTTGTCTTTGAAAGTGATTGGGCGTATGCTAGTAATATACCCGGACTACTTTTCACTCGCCTAACTAAAAGATTAGCTTCGTCGATATATACAGAGTAACAGCCCGTAGGATCCATGAGACAAAAACTATCGCGAGACCTTACTAATCGTACTCTTACCTCGACACCGTTTATTAATAATTTTTCTTGATTGAACACGTCGCAGTGAAGATAGCCAATCATGTCAACTGATTTTGTTGCCGACAGTAATTTGCGACGTTGCACAAGGCCTGCATTTCCATCTTGATCGTCGTCCATTTTTCCAGCAGTATCGTTGTACCACAGCACACTCGTCAAATGCGAATTTTTTGCAGCAGGTCCATAATTTAATAAAGTTTCAAGGTACGCTCTGTAATCGTACGCGTTTGTTGGTGGTGATACCGGTTTTTGATTAAAAAATACATCCACTTGATTAAATAAAGAATGCATAAAATTATTGACAGGACCGACTTTGAGCACCTGTGCTGTAGCGGCTTGTGGCACGTCTACCGTAGTTTGTAGACTTACACGTAGACTAAGCATCGTGTGAGCAAGATCAATATATTCTTCACCATTGCTCGGTAACACAAATTCTACAGGTGAGTCATCAGTTAAAGACGATATTGGTTTATATTGTATCCAGTGTGAATTTTCTATCGTTGTTTGAGTAGGAGAAATTTCAAACAGAAACAACTCCAACTTGAGACACTCGCACGAATGGGTGTGTAAAAATGCCATCTTATCTATCCAAAAATATCTCTCGCGATTCTCTTCTTCTTCTTTTGTTTCGTTTGTTTTCTCTTAGCCTTGTCTTTTTTCGAATTATTACATTTGCGTGTTCTTGTTTTCCTTTTTCTAGAGCTGCTCTTCTTCTTTTTACCTCGGTGATTTGTATCAGAGCCAGCACCCGTTCGCAACTGGAGTGGTAAGCCGTAGCGTGGTAATTTATATCCCGATCCCTCCATTAGTTTATCCAATTTCTCCTCTGCTATTCGTTTGAGAACATCCCCAGATTATTTAAAGCGTTTGCGAATTGACTCTTTAAACGGAGTGTTTCGCGTGGTAACATCAGACATAATATTCATACCAGTATGCACAGCCTCCTTCCCAACAGCCTTGACTCCACGAGTGAAAAGTGGGAGAACGCGACGGAAAATTCCAGCCAAAAATGAACCAATACCGCCATGACCCCTTTGGTAGGGGGATCCATCGTAAATACGTCCGACCCCACCATTAATCCGTTGACCCCCGCCAAACACCTCCCCTCCGCTATATCCACCGCCAACTGGTATGTTGAAGTATTCTTGGTAACGTTCTATCACTTTATTAAAAATCAGTTCTAGTCAAGTTTCTTGAAATGAAGTGTCACCGTCAAAGTACCGTAATCGAATGGGATCGCACGGCCACTTTGGTCCCTTAGATCGATTTCAATTGTCTGAAATTAGTTGAATAATAATGGTATGTACATGGGTGGGGAGAAACTCTTGATTCTCGTACTACCATACGTGTAATCGTCGTCGATGTTTGACGATACTGCTCGCAACAATCGCGATTAAACGTCACCTATTAAGTAAGATTCGCAAATATCACTATAAATCATAAGCATGGACGGAAGCCCATTGGAGAGATGAGCAGGTCTATCACTTACTACTGATTCTTCATCTCTTATAAAAATACTATTTGTGCTTTCGAATCCCAAAATCTTTCGCAACTTCTTGGATAAACAAAGTTGGTGACTGAATTCAGAGCAAGTTATCTTTGTACAATCTCTGTAGACTATCACGTAACCACCGGGATCGACACCGAATTCCAAACGGCCCTCTATACAGTATAGATTATTTAGCTAGCTTATTATAATGTTTACATCTCTGTAAATTCCTGGACGAACCAGCGACACTATAGTACTAACATTTTCTGCCGTTGTCTCTAGAGTCGAGTGTGGAATGAGATTAAGCGAAACTGTCCTATCCGGTTGCTCAGAAGACACGTGTTGAAATGTCAGCGGAATTTGAACATCCATAAGCGCGACTGACCATGAACCTTGAAGACGTATCTGCTGAGGGAGCTGCGTGATGAAATGTGTCGTGGTATTTTAGGCAAAATATTTTATGCTGCTGTTGCTCGGCAACACAATATTAATCTGATCTTTCATTTTTAAAATTTTTATATATTCGTCAATTTATTCGCTTTAATCCAGGAATTGAACTTATCGCCGTATCCTTTCCACTTAACAAAATATTCTTTAGACGAACCTTTGCCTCTAGTTTTCAAAATTTCATCAATTTCAAAAACTTCTGTAGTTAAATTTTTAAGTAATCTGCACAATTCGGCGTAGAAAAAACCGTCAATTTCCTCACCTGCCAAGTCTTCTAAATAATAAACTGCAGGCGGACGCGTCGTTGAGATTCGTGTAATTTTGAAAATCTCTAGTGTCCAGCCACTCTCATATCCTTTAGCGAAAACGTTCTTTGCACAACTGACGCGCACCAAGTCACCGACGCAGTATTTAAGAGTTTTAAAAACACGATTGCAATATCGACGTTGTAAATTTTCACGAGCTTTGGCTGCATTGTGCAGTATTATGACTGCTGGCACCATTTTTGTGGCCGGATGTTTGGTATGATTGTACGCCTCTACGATATTCTGCAAAACATCAACATACCTTCTAGTATTTTTATGATTAAAATACCGCCATGTTCTTCATTTTACAGTTCTTATAAATCTTTCCACAATGGCAGCTTTTATATCTGGAATGCGTACCATTCTCAACGCTATACCGTGCTTTGAGAGATCCCTCTGCAGCGCCCCGCCGATAAATTCTTTACCTTTATCAGTTTGAAGACATATTGGTTTCCGTTCGTTACTTCTCGACAAAATACGCACAAATGCATCGGCAGCATTTCTCGAAGTTTTGTTCTTGACAGGTTCAGCCCATGCGTATTTGCTGAGAACATCGATAACAGTTAAAACGTAGCTGTAGCCATCGTTCTAAGATTTTATAGATCTCATATCCATCAAATCAGTTTCCCATACGTCGTCGAAATTGCGTACATTATAATTACGTCTAGGAAAGCGATGTCGAACAGGTCTATGCAAATTATAATCGTCTTGACTCTCAAGCCATTCAATAAAACTTTGACGATCGTACTTTTTGCGCGTAGTTTCCAAAAGTTTATCAGCACTAGTGTACGCCAAAGGTCGATGTGCTTCGTAATAAAGTTTTTCAAACGTTTTATTCATTGTTCGAGATTATTATTTTGTCTATTCCCTTCTTATCCTTTGGTTTCTGTTCCTTCTTCTTCTTATCCTTTTTTTATTTGTCCACGCTTTGGTTTTTTATCTTTCTTGTCTCGTTTTCTGATAACATTCTTGATATGCGAAAAAAATTTTTCAAAACTTATCTTGCTAACCATGCAGCAAGCTGTCGACATCGCAACTGTTCTTTCGTCAGACGGCGTTTCCTCGGCGAGCATGCGAGAGAAGGCATATCGCGCTAAAACTCGGTCGGCTTGACGATGGCCACTATTCGAGTCAGCATAAGCTAGATCATGCTGTCGGCAGGCCTCATCCAACGGAGTGATTCCAACGTCGCCACGTTCGATATGCTCTGCTAGCTTAGTTCGAGGTTCGCAAAATTTGTAATGCGGTACATGCATTTCAAGCGGTAATAAATCAACGAGTGCATCTAGAACGCTGTTTTTCTCCTGCTCTTCTTCTTGAGAATTTATTAGCGCAGCCCGAATGTCTTGCTCATTCCGCGCCATGACAGTATTTCAGAGTGTGGTGGTGAGACCTTCTTTTTTTTCAGCTGACTTCTTTTTTCTTCTTTTTTCGGGTTGCGTTGAATCTGTTTCATCAGCGGCGCTATCGCCGCTACTCTGAACTCTCAAAATAGGAACGGAAGGCGGTGTAGTAAAACCACTGTTTTCTAAATGCTCACTGGTCGATGAGGATCTGGTAACGTCCGTCCAAACGCGCATATTACCTATAAACTGTCGGGGCACAGTTGTTTGGCGAAGAGAGACAGCGAACTGAAGATGACCAGGTGGAGCACTCCTTTTTCCATCTCTCATTGCGTCGTTCACCAAGTCGACAACGTTGGCTCCGGGCACAATCGTGCCATCTACCGTTACAGCCCCGTTGACATCCCAAACTACTTTACCACCAGCTCGCAAGCATCGCACGAGCTGTTTGGCTTTCGTTTTGTACTTTTTAGAGACGGTATAGATAATGTTTGCGTCAATGAGCTCATCGGTTTCCTCCTCCTCTTGCTCATTATCGTCCACCGTATTAGATTCGCAGACACTGTCATTCTTTTGTTCTTTTTTATACTTATCTCCTCCTTCGGTTTCTTTAAGGTGAAGATATCGCTGTAAAACTTGACGGTAGAGAGGCCACTTTTCACGCTCGTCTTTGTATGTTGGCGAGTTTAATATTTCGTTCATTTCAGCATCGAGTCTACTCGTCACCGATCCCGGTGTTTGCACAGACTTTATCTTATCTTTTCCAAGCGTGGTTTGCAAAAGTTCAATGCTCTCTTATGGTAACAGAATCATCTTTCTCGCGTTTTCCGACTTTATTCACGAGATTAGCAAGAAGCGTGCCAATCAGAGGTGCTAGCAGAGCAGGAAAAAAACCGCCACGTTGCACTATAATGTTTTTTCTTCGTTGTAAAGTGATATCCGGTGATGCTAGCTTTCGCAGAACTTTTGCGTGCTTACGCAGGCGACCCTTGTGACCTTTACTTAAGGGGGCTAGACACCTTTTTTCTCTGAAATAAGAAGTCACGTTTTAATACATAAATGTAAACTAATTATTTCATACTTTTTACATATAAAAGTGGTATATTTACCTTACCTTATAACTTTCTCCGATGGGCCTTTTATATGGTCCAGAACCATAATCATCGATGAAACAAGTTTTTTCACTAACCGTAAGCTTCGAAATTTTCCTGTGGATGGATTGACTCCAGATTTGAACTAAATTACTCCTGAATAGTATAATTCTCATATGAGTGTAGGGATTTTTGATCTAATGAGAAAAAAAAAATTGTGCTGTTTTTCAAGAGTTTTTTTTTAATTTTTTTAAATTTTTTATATTTTTTCATAATTTTTCTGATGTAAAAATTTTTTCCGATATTTAATCCTAAATCCCTACACTCATATGAGAATTATACTATTCAGGAGTAATTTAGTTCAAATCTGGAGTCAATCCATCCACAGGAAAATTTCAAAGCTTACGGTTAGTGAAAAAGCTTGTTTCATCGATGACTATGGTTCTGGACCATATAAAAGGCCCATCGGAGAAAGTTTGAAGGTAAGGTAAATATACCCACTTTTATATGTAAAAAGTATGAAATAATTAGTTTACATTTATGCATTAAGATGTGACTTCTTATTTCAGAGAAAAAAGGTGTCTAGCACCCTTAACGGAACGTTACCTATCAATACGTTTAAAGCGAACTCGCAAATACGGCGAACCAATTTTGCATCAGCTTTCTGAAAAACTGCTTTCCGCTGTTCTTTGTTAAAATAGTACAATGCCCCCAAGACGGTAGCATCTCTTCGACCAAAAGGATAACGCGTTTTTGTAGTCATTACAACGACACGATTTGAACTTGATTTTGACTGTGTGTGAGTTGCTTTCGCTGTACGTAAACGTAATGGTACTCATCATCGGGGAAAATACACGTTCGAAATTCGTCTCGCCAATTCCTAAAGATTACAATGTACTGAGCATTCAAAGATATGTCCCGCTGACCTTTGCCTTGATGGAAGATGTTTTGAGTGATAAAAATTACGCCCAAGTTGTTGTGATAAATGCCTTTCGTAAAGAGATTCACTATGGCTCCTCCAGAGGACGATTCGCGCATGAGGACGTTGATGATGATCAACTTAGGTTTCCGATAGTTAAGCCAATCGGTGTTTTGCGGTAAACCTTCGCGAAATTCAACGTTTTTACGCAGATCTCTGTATCACGATTGCCATTCACCGTAGTAAAGAATAATACGCTCGAAGCGAGTGTCGCTCAAGCGGTCAATGTATTTCAGAAATTTTATAACAAATACTGTTTTACGGCAACCGGTGGGCCCACTCTATAATTCACACTGACTGGGCACTCTGAAACACTTCTCCCGAAGAGCTCATAGCCGCGTCCGGTGCCCCCCGCGCGCGGCCGCTCGCAAGTCCGTGAGCTTTGTGGTGGGGATAGCTCCACGGCAAAGCAGCTCTTTCGCCGGCGCAGTGGTGGCCAATGAGCTCTTAGCCACTGCGCCTCCCGCGGCTGCTAAATCAGCTTCTTGGGGCGCACCAGCAGCCAATGAGCTCTCTTCTGGTGCGCCGCCACCGCTAATCACAATGATGAAACCAGAGCCGTAGCCAATGAGCTGTTTTTAAACTGCATCGTCATCGGACACGAGTGTGTTCTTTGTATTGCTACACCAGCGCCACTAACTTTCCAGGGTGTGGCCCCCTGATGCGCCAGTAGTAGACGGACCGCGGATGTAGCAGTATGGAAAATTAAAACAGTATTTGAAGCGAGTACTTCCAGCAGACGACAGCCAACTTCCATCAGCCAACAGCCGACTTCCAGCAGCCAACGGCCGACTTCCAACAGCCAATGGCCGACTTCCAACAGCCAGCTTCCCGCCGGTCATCCGCTCCTCGGGAATAGTTTGAAAAGACCTTGCGATCCTTTCTCTATCGACGAGCCGAAAAACAGCAGTACCTGTGTATGTTTATTGGAAAGTCAAAATATTGAAGTGCGTGCATCTGTGTATGTGTGAATATGTGTATGGGTGTATTTGCTTCTACGTATAATTCCTTTCCTTGACCCTTTTCTCGAGAAAAAATGTTTCCCTATGTAATTAAATAGTCAAAATAATGTACAGCTGCAACTCGATGTACGTGACATTTTCTCATTAGTCAGCAAAATTCCACAGCGTCTTAAGATTAAATAAAGGAGAAAAAACAATTTCAAGTTCTTTTCCTCGAGACTTTCCTCGAGAAAAAAATGTTTTCCCTATGTAATTCAATAGTCAAAATAATGTTCAGCTGCAACTCGATGTACGTGACATTTTCTCATTAATCAGCAAAATTCCATAGTGCCGTACGATTAAATAAAGGAGAAAGAAAAAGTCTCGGTTCTCGTTCGGAAAACAAGATGGGACACGTGGCCAGATACAATTTCGACGACTGTAAGTTATGACTAATTCGAGGTAAGACGATATAATTCGACAGCAGAGAGCCCACGTGCGATGAGATCATTCGTGGCAAAGACGAACGGTCGACCGTCTGTCAGTCGCGAATATTGTCTTGTCGTGTGAACATCTCCGTCGCAAAGTATCACGAGTGTTGCGTAAGCAGTACGGCTTGGTATGAGAAAGACAGAGCGTGCGAGAGTGTCCCGTGTAAAGTATTATTGTGACGTCACAGTCAGGTGGCTCTAGACGCTTAGTCGCTCTCGCCCTCTTAAGTATGTGTGAAGGTATGTGTGTACTGGTGTAGGAGTGTGTGAGGTGTGAAACCGCGCTAATTGTTCTGAGCGCTTTCTCAGCTTCCGACCACCCACCGTACAACATCTCTCAGTCACGCAACGACAAAGTTTTTGTAAACAGCACCACGAGTGTTCTGCAATAAATTACAACGCTAAAAATTGAAGTTGTGACTCATTTCGCGCCTCGGCCTTTGGACGATCCACCCCAACCCAATCTACAAATCCAAAACATGGTCCTTCGAGCCGGATCGTCGTGTCTTCTACGCAGCGAGAGGACTCCAGAACATTGGACAAGGTAAAGAAAGGGGACAGAGCGAAGCAAGGCGGAGAGCAGGTGCAGCATAGCACACGCTTTTGTCGCGTCAGCCACGCGGTCGGACGCATATCCGCATATACGCATATACGCATATGCGCATACAAGCATATACGCACACACGTTTCTGCAACGTGCGTGCATGCGTGCGCTGTGGCGCGGCAAGACTCGCGATGTTAACCGTAGTCCGCGGCCCTCCGCGAGCTACGCGGCGGCCATCTTGGCGACAACGAGAAGCGGCTGCTGCCGCCGAGAACGACGCCGATAGAGGTTAGGACCCCAGGCCGAGCTGCGGGGCGGATTTTGGCCAGCTGGAACATCCTTCCCCACCACAGTCGACAGCACAAAGGAGGTTATGTGTCTCCCCAGCCTCGAATTGCTAACACATCACATCGTCGAGTTTCAACTCAAGACTCATGTTGATATGTATGAATGTATCGTTTCTGATTATCTACTACAATTTTGCTTGAAAATATTGTGTGAAATTTTGCTTTTTCTTTTACTCAACAAATCATTTATGATTATAAGGGTTTAACCAGTAGATTTTGCATACTTTTGCTTTAGTTTTAAATGCTTAAACCGCTTTCAAATAACGGTAGTGCCTTAAATAACTTGCATAAGAATACTATAATTTGCTTAGCTTATTTTGATTAAAAGCGTTGTACCATTCAGCGTTACATAGTTGCTTTGAATATTAGTACTCAATTCACCATGCTAATTTGTAACGAGCAAGTTTACTTATTACTCTTGCAAATTTTCAGTCGCACTTGCTTACTTCACTGCTTTGAACCGATTGCACACCACATGCTGCCAAATTCACCTGCTCGTCTCCACCTGCTTTGAAGTGCTTGATTGTGCCTTGGCCATCGCTACCTGTTCTGCACAACTCTGTGGTACTGCTCGATTCAACCCCGGTCAGCAGGCTGAACCACCATTTGCAGCGCCAGATAACTACTCTGCAGCGCACCAGTCAACAATCAAGATTTGTTGTTCGTCGCTTACACAAGAACTCATAAACTGATAATTGTGACTACCAATAGTTAATGCAGACTAGTGAGACGATACGTGTCTGGCGGCAGGCAGTAGGTTGAGGTGGCAATAAGTTGTGCGTCGACTTATTTTAGCTAGTTAGCAGTGTGCATAGTATATGTATGGGTGATCGAGTATGAACAGGCTAAAGATTTGTCAGTGTACTTTAGACCTGATGTATGCATCGAATGACTGGTTGGTATCGTATAGGATTAGGTGGGTAGATAGACACAGCTAGCTATTGTATATAATCACCTAGGTTATAAGATTCGGGTGGGAAATTCCAATTCTTAGGCTATTTGATTATTTCCTGCTCATCGTACTTGATTGTTCTAACCAACCTTGTATCTCGTCATTTCTTCGAGCAACGAAGCTCAAACAAAATTTTTGAATTTTCATTTTTCAAACACTACCCCTCATTTGAGAGCGACTTGATTTCTCTAACCTTCATTTGAGAGCGACTTGATTGCTCTACCCCTCATTTTGAGAGCGACTTGATTGCTCTACCCCTCGCTTTGAGAGCGACTTAATGTCTCTACCCCTCACTTTGAGAGCGATTTGATTACTCTACCCCTCTAATTTCGCAAGCGACTTGATTGCTTTACTACTCTGAGAGTGCCTCGATCACTCATTCTCATTGAAAGAAGATTGTTTCATAACAACTCCAATAGGCTTCTCAGAATTTACTCGTTATTTTCTCTCATTTAAGGTCGTTTAATCTTCAAAATGGACGCCTTATATGAAATGCAAAAGGATCTGCACAAGCAGATAAAGAACGCCTACTCTAATTTCAAAAAAAGGGCGCTGTTAAGATGAGTAGGGTAACTGCCCAAACTCGTTCCAACAGACTTGAGCATTGGTATGCGTAGTTCGAAGCGAATCATAATAAGATTCTCTGTGTGGCAGGTCCCCAGAGTGAACACGAATATTTCAAATCGCATCTCAGCGATCAGGTTACTGATGATTATTTTGATCGAAAGGGATAATTCGACCAGTTTATTGAGGATGCTACACAGCTCGAAGCTGAGCGAAATCCGCCACCCCAAAGCTCCACAGCTCCGCAGATAATCAAAGTGCCTTCGATTGATCAGCACTCTTTGCCAAAAATAAATTTGCCGAAATTTACAGGTCATCAGTCTCAGTGGAAGAACTTTCGTGATCTTTTTCGCTCAATCGTGCATAGGCGTACTGATTTAGATTAATCGGTTAAATATGTTCATTTGAGATCAAGTATTTCTGGTGAGGCCTTAGAGCGTATAAAATCGATTCCCATTTCAGCTGAGCATTATGAAAGGGCTTGGAATACTCTCCTCAAGCACTATGACAATAAACGTCGTACTGTAAATAATTTCATTTTGAAATTATTCAGTGTGCAACCTATGAAATCCGAGACAGCTTCGGAGCTTCAAAGGATATTCATGGATCTTACCGGTCCATTGGAGAGTCTGAAATCATTAGGTAGAACGGGCGAGCAGCTAGGCAACGACCTCCTCGTTCATTTATTCGTGAAACAATTCGATGTTAATACAAAAAAGGATTGGAAAAGATCTATCGATAAGGAAGATGATGCTCCTTGTACCGTGGAACAGGTGTTGGAATTCATCGAATCTCAGCTCGAGAATTTGGAGTCTCCGGAGGAGCCGCGTGATTCAATTCAAAGTGCAGTTGTACTTCAAACTCCCAACTCCAAAGGGAAGTTAAAATATAAATCTTCAAAAGGGAAAAACGAATCTAGTACAGCACACACTCTTCAAGCTGTCAATAAAGATTTACGCCCTAAAACTCTTAAATGTAACTTTTGTGGTGCTGATCATCCAATTGACAGAGCATTTTTTGAAAAAGTCGGTTCCCGAGAGGCAACAGGCTGCTAGAGCCAAAGGCCTATGCTTCAATTGCTTAGGAACTAAGCATTCTGCTAAACAGTGCAAATCGCGCTATTCCTGGTTCCATTGCAAGGGAAGGCACCATACCTTGTTACATCAGGAAAGATCAGAATCGGCTACGTGCTCTGAACTCGGTAAAAGTACCGTTCAAAACTTAAATTCTAACCATGACGCGAGTTCTAACGTAGTAGCTTCTGATTGTTCAACGCACACTACGCAATCTGCATGCCGTTCCGGTGTTTTACTTGCAACAGCCCAGGTTTGCATAGTTGGATCAAAAAATAAATCCGTTGTAGTCAGAGCTCTCTTGGATTCCTGCAGTCAAGTCTCTCTTGTAACTCAAAGTTTATGCACTCGACTAGGGCTTGCATGGAGTGACACTCACGTCAGTATTCAGGGCGTGGGCGACAAAGGCGCTCTGATTTCTAAAAAGCTTGCGAATGTTACTGTCAAAACTCATTTCGAATCTAGTTTTCGGTTAGATGTACAAGCGTTGGTCTTGCCCAAGCTGTCTCCGTACAAACCCCTTACTGTTAGATGCAAAAACGAGTTTAATCATCTCAAAGGGCTAAAACTAGCTGATCCCGCCTACACAAAGGACGCTTGCGTGGCGTCAATCAGCCAATCGCGCTAAACTCTAAGTTAGGATGGTTGATTATCCGTAGCATTTCTTCTACAAAATCTGAAGCTGCGAATCAATTAACAGAGGTTAAACCCACGGTACTCTATTGAGGTTGCGAAACAGAAGAGAACGCTAATCTCTCACATCTGTTAGAAGAATTTTGGCGGACAGAGGAAGTAGGTATAAAAAATTCTTCTTCTCTTTAGGATCAAAGCTGCGAGGAACTTTATTCCCGCATGACTTACAGAGACTCATCAGGTCGTTATGTGGTAAGATTGCCGTGAAAGAACTCTGACAAAATGGCGGAAGTGACAATAGGCTCATCTTATTTTCATGCCTTTCGTGCTCTAAAGCGGCTGGAAGCCAATTTAGCAAAAGACATGGAATTGAAGGATGAATATACAAAATTTATAAGAGAATTCATCGACTTAGGGCACATGGTAGAAATAGTTGGTGAAAAACCCTCAGCGTACTCTGATCTTTTCTTCCTACCACATTATGGGGTATGGAAGGAATCAAGTTCTTCAACTAAACTAAGAACTGTCTTCAATGGTTACGCCAAGCTTCCTACAGGCGAGTCATTAAATGATTTGTTATGCGTCGGTCCAAATCTTCTAAAGAACCCTGTAGATCTAATTTGTCGTAATAGAAACTTTAAAATAGCCCTGTCAGCAGACATTGAGAAAATGTACCGTCAAATTTGGGTGCATCAAAATGACAGAAAGTATCAAGCGATATTCTGGCGTTTTAGTCCTCAGCAAGAGATATCAGTTTTTCTTCTCAAAACTGTCACATATGGTTTAGGCCCTTCTGCATTTCTTGCTATTCGTTCATTATTGCAATTGGCAAAGGATCACAAAGAGGAAAATCCGCTTGCCTCTGATATAATTTGCAATGAAATATACTCTGATAACGTGTTGACTGGAGCTCATACGGAGCATGAAGCGGCGGAAAAGGTAAAGGATCTGCTCACACTATTCCGAAAGGGACAGATGAACTTGCGCAAATGGTCATCCAACGACCAAAGTTCACTCTCTACCTTAACCCCGGAAATATTAGTGACTGATGAGGTTAAATTATTCGCCCAAGACACGGCTGTACCCATCTTAGGCATAGCTTGGCATACAACTGATGATTGCTTCATGTTTCACCTCGAAGACGTAGTTCTCGGAAGTCCAGTCACCAAGCGTACAGTACTCTCTCGTATAGCACGGCTATTTGATCCTCTTGGTTGGTTAGGTCCTGTTATCATACAGGCAAAGATCCTGATGCGGTTGCTATGGTTGCTGAAGTTGAACTGGGATGAGGCGCTCCCTGAAGACGTCGTTTGTAAATGGTCAGCTTGGATAAAGGAACTGCCTTGTGCTAGTAAAATCCGTATCCTGTGTTGGACAGGCTTCACGCCTCAGACGCAAGTAATCGAACTCTATGGCTTTGCTGACGCTTCGAAGTTAGCCTATGGCGCAGTGATTTATCTCAGACTCGCCAATGAAACCGACATCTCAACCTCATTGCAAATCGCCAAGCCAAAGGTGTCACCAATCAAAACCCTAAGCATACCTCGTCTCGAGTTATGTGCTGCCGTGTTACTCACTCGTATTACCAAGCAATTTCTTGATTCCAAGTGGTTAATGATGTGCACTTATGGACTGATTCTGCAGACGTGCTCTTCTGGTTGAAGGATCATCCTTCACGTTGGAACGTGTTCGTTGCTAATCGGTGCCCGGAGATCCACACATCAGTGCCTCATGCTTTTTGGCACCTTGTGCGATCGAAAAGTAACCCCGCGGATGTTCTCTCCCGAGGAATCGCACCCTCAGAGTTGCAGAATCAGGTGCTTTGGTGGAGAGGCCCAGCCTTTCTGACAGAAACACCGGGTAGTTGGTTTTATAGGCAAGACGAGCTCAGCTTTAATGTGAGCAACATCGTCGCTGCTAAGACTTATCAAATCGCGCTCGATAGTGAGGAAGTAGATTCCCCTCAAGTTTGGGACTTAGTTACTAGATATTCCGCAGTTGATCGATTATTGCGAATCACAGCTTATTGTTTACGATTTATTTCGAAGATCATTCGAAACCTTGTCACTCAAAAGGGTCGTAAATTTCAGGTCATTTCAACTAGTTACTTTAGATTAGATTTAGTTTCAAACCCCTTGCTCATCTCGGCTTGTGAGATAGCAAATGCGCAGTTTTTCTGGATGTACCTCACTTAAATGGCTCATTTTAAGTCTGAGTACACTTTGCTGACAGCTAACAAAAGGCTGAGCGGCAACAACGCTATAGCGAATTTGAACCCCATTGTTTTCGAGCATTTGATCAGGGTGCGCGGTCGACTCACCAATCAATTATCAAACGAAAATGCTAAGCACCCGGTAATTTTGCCGCATTCATCTGCTTTTGCTACTCTTTTGATTATGCAAGTGCATCTTCGCACTTTGCATGGGGGTACTCAATTAACCTTGGCCACTTTCAGGAAACAGGTTTGGATTCTGCGCGCGCGCACTGAGGTGAGAAAGGTGGTTAGATCTTGCGTGCAATGCGCTCGCTACCCTGCAAGAACAACTACTCAACTCATGGGTGATCTTCCGCCTGCGAGAGTTCGTCCTTCTCCACCGTTTTAGAGAACGGGCGTTGACTATGCCGGTCCAATCAGTGTTCGATTGACCAAAACCCGAGATAAGGGTACTCTCAAGGGTTACATCTCCGTTTTCATTTGCATGGTTACTAGCGCAGTACACCTAAAGTTGGTAGAGGACTACTCAAGCAAAGCATTTATTGCCGCATTGCATCGGTTCACCGCTCGACGCGGTCATTGTAAATATTTATATTCAGATAAGGGTACGACTTTTGTAGGCGCAGATACGCAATTGACTCAGATGCTGTCTGAGTCTTCTTCATTTTATGTTAAGGTGTCACAGCAGCTAGCTGATGAGGGCACCACATGGTCATTTAACCCTCCAAGTGCACCGCATTTCGGCGGGTTGTGGGAGGCGGCCGTAAAGTCCATGAAGCATCATGCACGTAGGGTAATAGGCGATCAGGTGCTCACCTTTTCGGAGCTGTCTACGCTACTTTGCAAGGTAGAAGCCTGTCTTAACTCTCGTCCCCTAGTGGCATTAGCTGATGACTCAATAGATCTTGCTTTCCTAACTCCAGCCCATTTTTTGATCCTAAGAGATTCCTTTATTGTTCCTGAACCCGATCTCACCAACAGTCAGATTCCATTCGGTAGACGTTGGAAACTCATAACTCAGCTTTCTCAACATTTTTGGGCTCGTTGCAGCAAAGAGTATCTCAGCTCGCTCCAAAAAAGAAATAAATGGTTGTTTCCTTAGCAATCTCCCTCAATAGGTGACCTACTACTTCTGAAGCAGAAAAGTACCCCACCCGGGAAGTGGCCTATGGGCAAAATCACTGCTCTTCACCCTGGCGATGATGGTTTGACACGCGTCGTCACTGTTCGTACGAGCACAGGCACGTTAGTTCTACCTTTAGTTAAATTAATTAAGCTACCCATTGTACATTAGTATAAGTATGTTGTAGCAATCATATTTCGTTGGCCGATTATTGACGAAGGTGGGCGGTATGTTGCGTAATCAGTACGGCTTGGTATGAGAAAGACAGAGCGCGCGAGAGTGTCCCGTGTAAAGTATTGTTGTGACGTCACAGTCAGATGGCGCCAGGCACCTAGTCGCTCTCGCCCTCTTAAGTATGTATAAAGGTATGTGTGTACTGGTGTAGGAGTGTGTGAGGTGTGAAACCGCGCTAATTGTTCTGAGCGCTCTCTCTGCGTCCGACAATCCACCGTGCAACATCTCTCCGTCACGTAACGACAAAGTTTTTGTAAACGAGGGCTGCGCAACAATGCCCTCATCACCACGAGTGTTCTGCAATAAATTACAACGCTAAAAATTGAAGTTGTGACTCATTTCGCGCCTCGGCCTTTGGACGACCACCCCAACCCAATCTACAAATCCAAAACAACGAGTGTATTGTGCGGATTTTGAAGTGCGTCATGTGTCTCTCTTGTGCCTCCCATACAAATGTTGTGCGCGAGTACGTTATGTAGATAGTGGTTCAATGCAGAAATTCGGGTGCATAGTTCTACGAGAGTGTCGCGGAAGTGTGATCTATGATAAAGTGGTCTTATGGGATGCCCATGAGGATACACAAAAGTTATAAAATCTCTCTCTCTCTCTCTCTCTCTCTCTCTCTCTCTCTCTCTCTCTCTCTCTCTCTCTCTCTCTCTCTCTCTCTCTCTCTCTCTCTCTCTACGTTTGCACGAATAACAATGGTAACTCTGAATGGATAGAAACCAACCTGGGAGTTCCACAGGGGTCCGTTCTGGGCCCCCTGCTCTTTTGCCTTTATGTCAATGACCTGCGTAACATACTGGACGGACGGACGATTCGACATATTTTTTACGCAGATGACCTCCAAATTTATATTCACACCACCAAGGATAAGATATTGGAGGGCATCTCTCGACTGTCTGATGCGGCACAAATGGTGTCTGCCTGGGCATCGGACTCTGCTCTACATCTCAATGCGAGCAAGACCGGGGCGATAGCTTTCGGTTCTAGAACGAACGTCAATTCTATTTATTCTATGGGCTTGCCAGGCATTGAGGTGAAGACTGGGGTGCTCGTCCCATTCAGTAGCGAGGTTGTGAGTCTCGGTGTTACACTTGACAGTAAATTCACGTGGAAACTGCATTTTATCAAAGTTACCAAGAAAGTCAATAAAGCCCTATATAGTCTGCGGTTTATTAGGGCATGTACCACTGAGACATTACGCAAAAGACTAGTCGAGAGCTTAGTTCAACCTCATCTAGATTACTACACGGTGGTACTACTTGACGCGACTGACGAACAGAAACGTAGACATGAGAGACTGAGTAATGCATGTGTGCGATACATCCTTGGGGTTAGAAGGGATGCTCATATCACCCTCTACAGAAGACGTCTGGGCTGGCTCCATCCAGACTCTCGCAGGCTATACTTCGCAGCCCTTCTTTTGTATAAAATTACACGGTTGCGGGAGCCCAGTTATCTAGCTGCGTTTTTCATTGAGCACAAGCCCAGGCCTACTAGCAGGGGAGTGCAACCAGAATTAGTGCCTAGGTTTATTAGTTATAAAACTGGTGCCAGGTCGTTTCAAATCCTGGGGACCCACTTTTGGAATTCCCCCCCCCCCCTCGCTGCGCCACTTACCATCATATTGCTCCTTCAAGAGGGCGGTGAGCCAATATTTATTCGATCGAGATACCTAGTCTCTCATGGTGGGCACCAGGAGCTGTTAAAATGGGGACCTTCTTGGATTTTTTTTTATGGGGCTGAACTCTATTTTATTATTTTAGTTTTTAGTTAAACTTGCGCTCAACATTTGTTTTGAATTTTAACATTACATTACTCCTTTGACGAAGCGGCTGTGATACGATTATACCTACTGTGATTACAAATGTGATATTTTATTCTTTTATTGTATATATCTTGTATTCTTTTTCTAGTCATGATAAAATTGTATTTGTAATTGTATTTGAAATTATTTGTATTCTCTAGTCGTACTTTCAGGTGTCATATTTAGATTTCTTTTTTTCTTTATATCTACATTAACATTTATTGTTATATTTTCTTTTTGGATAAGAATGAAGGTCCTCATAAACGGCGTTAATAATGTTATGAAATCTAGACTATTTATATAATTATTTTCTTTTATTTTATTTTATTTTATTATCTTATTGTAAATTTACTTGTATTTCCGCTCTACTTCAGTATTAAGATATGTATTTCGACTACTACTATGTCACAGTATTATACCAATTTGACTGTATTCAAGTTTTGCCGCGAAGGCAAATAAATAATTATCTATCTATCTATCTATCTATCTATCTATCTATCTATCTATCTATCTATCTATCTATCTCTCTCTCTCTCTCTCTCTCTCTCTCATGCTCTGTCTCACATACACGTTCAGAAATCGTGTGGTATGTTCGGAGATTGGCGCAGGTTCAGCTTGGTAAGGAGAGACAGAGTTAGAGACGGTTTCCATCACGGTCGCCATGCCAGTTGTTAAGTTACCGAAATTTTGATCGATGGAATTCGTCTAAAAGGTTTCCTTCAAGACTTTTAAGTTTGTTTACTATTTTTTCGGTGATCTTATTTTCTAAATTTGTAAAATTATCATGAATCATTCTATTGATATTGCTTTCAAAATTATTTAATTTATTTTTCAATATGCTATTTTCCTCCATCAAGTCACACTGTTTGCTCTGCAACTCCACCAGCTTGGAGTTTTGAGCGCGAGCTATAGAATCGAGTTCGCAAAAACTATCACATACCGTCGTTATTTGTGTCTGTAATGCTGGAAAATAATTAACAGACTCACCCAGGTCATCAAGTTTGCGCGAAAGCGGCTCTATAGTAGTGGTGAAACTTGAGGAAAGGAAAGAGATGGAAGTGTTAATCGTAGCAATCTGGTCTGCGATCGCGCCGGCACCTAATTTTTGCGCGAACTTGGAATTGACTTTAATGTTACTTGCGCTATCGTTTTGCTGATTAGCCGGAGTTAGTGTCGTATCGAGGAGGATTTTACGCGAGGTGTTATTCATAGTAGCCGGTAATATCTGCCTACGTTTCCCCGGGCCCATTGGTGATGGCGTAAATATACTGAGCCGCGAGTGCGGCAGTTGTGTTGGTATTGTGGTGACAGTATTATTATTACTCGACGGCTTGAATCCTCCTGCGGACGATGCCTCTGCAGCCGATGAGACCCCTTCTCCTTTAGTTACAGGAGAGGTGTTATTAACCGATGCAAATAGTGTAGGCTCAACACTTAGACGCTTATGTTGGATGGCGTCATATCTCTTTTGACGCCGCTGTTCCATTGCACGGCCATTTTCCTTCCTGCGCATTTGGTGTGGCACGGCTTTTTGCAATCCGAGCAAAAATTAACGCACGCATTAATGAGTGGTTTGATGGTATCACCACATACTATGCCCTTTATGCCAGCGCTTAGAGCCATGAAGTACGAGTTAAAAGGACAGATTTGTAAAGTTGCAGTTTAAACGTGCCGCCGCTCCCGATGATAACTGGGTATGCTCACGCGGTAAGACAGCAACAGCCGGTAAGGCATGTCTTAGATGAGAGGCTGAGCAAAGGCGCAAGCGAGCCCTAGCGATAGGAGCGCCTGGCTCGCGCACGAACTGCGCGAAATGTGCTGCACGTGGCAAAGACAAGGAAAACGCTGACTCACTCAAAAACTTCTATGATGAGAAAAAAACAGCTGGCGAGGGTCGTGGGCTTACCAGCAGACGACGACACACAGCTGGTAGTCTGGTCCTTGCAGCTGACACTGGACAGGCAGCGGGCCGCTGCAGCGAAGCAGAAGATAGGCTAGGTAGCAGACGTGGCAGCGCACGAAGACAGAGTGAGATTAGGGCGTCAGCATATCCAGGAAAAGGTCCCCGGCACATAAAGCTGGAGAGCAATGTCTCCAGTCTTTAGGCTGGGAGCTTGAGTGCCGTCTGAGGCCCCTTTTCCTAAAAGAATTTACTCCGAGGAGTAAAAAGAGCTATTAAATAATGCTACAAAGCGGGAGCAGAGGCAGACCGCGTCTACACTTACTGGCCGGCGAGAGAGAGAGACCGAAACAGAAGAAAAAGAAGAGACAATTTCGGCGATATCGGAAGGAGAGATCGAATACCAGCAGTCCGTTTAGCCCGGGTAGCGTGACAAACACCGACGAGAGAGCAGGAACAAGCTCCGATGGAACAGTCGGCACGAGTACGGCAGCATACGGGCCGCTGAAGTGCTGGGACTGCCGGTTGCCTGGACACATTCGCCGAGATTTCCCGAATCGGCCGAGAGGCCCCCGGCGAACGAGTTCGTCCGCTGACGACGCGCAGTGAACTCGCGAACACTGACGGGTTCGCTACGGAGCGAGGGAGACGAATCCTTCCTCTGTACGAAGCAGCGGAAGGGGGGCCTTCCTCCTCGAACACGAGACATCACCTCCAAGAGACGAAGAAGCCGTTCGAGGATAAGAGATCGCGACCGCCGAGAGATCGATCGGTGAAGAGCGACCGAAAGCCGGCAGAGTGCCGTCGAGCCGCGAGCGTCATACAATCGGGTGAAAGCGTCCCCGGGGATGCCCGCATAGATCGGTTCGCATCGCGATACGGACGGCAGGAGGAGGAATCCGAGAAACCCCTGAAAGCCGTATAAAACGCGGAAGTTCCCAGGGCAACGACGAAAAGGAGAGCGAGATAAAGCGGTTGGAGGCAGGAACGGACGGAAGTTCGAGTCCTACGATGTCTCGCCGGGGAGGTAGCCGACGTGCCCCCGTATAAGGGGGATTCAAGGATGCAGAGCTGATTATTCAGGGTATAGTCCGCGTCTGGACGGGAGATGTAACGGCTGGTGCGTCAGTGTGTGTATATGTACACGAACACGGAGCTTGGATCGAGTCGACCTCCGGCGCACGGGATGCACACGGGTAGATGCCCGAAAACGTAAACATACCGCGGCCTTGGAAAAGGCAAGGATGACGAGTTCGGCATGAGGCTTCGCGAATAGAGTCGAACTTGTCCTCGTGTTTCTCCGGGGGTTTCTTACGTGTGTGTGTGTATGTGTGCGTGCGTGCTTGCGTGCGTGCGTGCGTGCGTGCGTGCGTGCGTGCGTGCGTGCGTGCGTGTGTGTGTGTGTGTGTGTTTGTGTGTGTGTGTGTGTGTGTGTAGTTGCGCGCACGTGTAGCTGTGCGAAAAATACCGAGCGCAAGTACGACACATAAGCCTCGAAATGAAAATCCGCGGCAACCTTGCGCGAGGGGGGAAGGAGAACGAGAGACAGAGCCCGGGAGTATCGCTTACGCCGCAGCAGAGGGGAGCTGCCTGGAATCCGCGAGAAGATCACGAGGCCCACACCCGCGATAGAGGAGTCGCGGGGGTGCACGTGTGCGAGACGAGCGAGAGAGAATCGCTCGCGAGTGCAGTGAACGGTGTGCGGAAGAGTGCGAGAGCGAGAGCCGCGGTGCAGCACGAGAAGAGAGAGAAGGGCGCGACGCGGCCGAGAGCAGTTACGGCCGAGCCGACTAGCGGTACCGAGAGAGACAGAGGCAAGACACGCAGCTCGGGGACACGGCCGATGGCTAGCTGCGGCCGAGCCGACCCGTCGACGGCGAGAAGAGAGATAGAAAGAGAAGACAGACACGCGGCAGGCAAGGGAGCCTAGCGACGAGAGAGGGAGAGAGAGAGAGAGAGACGCAAGGGGCGCGCAAACCAACACCGGCGCCCGCCTCCACGCCGGGACTACTGAGGAAGTAAGTCCTGGCCAGGCGCGCACTTTCCCCGCGGACGAAGAGCGTCCTGGAAACGGAGACGGGCGAGCGAGCGAGGCCGCCGACGCGCGCGCGAGCGTCAATTGTACGCGGCGATCGGCGGCGCGGGCCGACTTTTGCGCGTACATGTGTGCGACCGAGCACACACGTACTTCGCGTGCGCGAGCGCACCACCCGGACCGGCGCGTACATATAGCACGCGCCGCGCGTTTACTGTACTTATCCAGTAGCCCCTGAGAGCAATAAACTCCAGTATTCTTTTATACTTGTTCGCATGTTATTTCGCGCGCCCATCCCCATCCAATTCCCTACTCAGTGGCACGGTGTGAAAAATACCGCCGGCCTCCGCGGGCGCGAGTACTCAGTACTCGCGCGATTCTGAGCAGCCGGGACAGCACGCTCGGAGAGAGAGGGCGACGACGAAGTCGCGTGTTGTAACGAACTGAAAAGGCGCGGCTGCTGTTGAGAGTAGCCGACGGCGAGCAACAGCGCGGAGCTGACGGGCCGCTAATCGCCGAGGGTTTGCACGAGCCCGTGCGCGCGCCTGTCTATTGCTGCGCCGTTCATCGGCAAGTCCGTTTCGAGATATAGCGCACCGTGGACAAAAACAAAATTGTCTATAAATTTGGAGCTGATACATGGAGCCGTTCTCAAGAAATTACAATTGAAAAAAAAAGTTAAAAAAATTTTAACCTCAAATATTTCTGAAATTTCTGGACTAATTTTGCCCAAAGAACTCGACCGAGAGCTATTAAAAATCTACCTCTACAAAAAATTTCACAGCAATTAAGTCAATTTTACTTCCGTAATCGTTGGACATACAAAACTCATTTTTTTCACATTTCAATTTTTTTCTCAAAAACTAGTAGACAAAATGAATTCAAATTTTTACAGATTACATCTATTTATATTCTGCATTGTCATGATTTTTCTCAAGAAAATTGACCGTTTAGTTTAGGAGTTATAAGCTTTAAAAAAAAACACATTTTTGTTAATAACAAAAAAACCGTGATAGCTAGAGAATTTTTTTTTTTTTTAGAAAATATAGGTATTTGATGCTCTTTGCAATGATATCCATTCAATTTAAATATCTCGATCTTATTAAAAAAAAGCAAAACTCAATTTTGAGAAAATCGAAAATTCGAAATAAAACAAAAACGCATTGGTCAATCAAAAAACGAATTTACTCGCCATCACAAAAAAAAAAAATAAAATAAAAAAATAAGACCTATCCGGTCAAAATTGATCGAGTAGAAGCTGAGATCCAGGTGTATACACGCACACACGCACGCACGCACGCACGTACGCACGCACGCACGTACGCATGTACGCACGCACGCACGTACGCACGCACGCACGCATGCACACACACACATCCATACAGACATTTTTCAAAAATTATCTATTTTGATTCCTAACACCTCGAAAAACAATTATAACATGTTTTTACAATAACTCAAAAAATTACTATCACAAAGCTTCCTCTAGGAGGAAGCAAAATATGCTCAACAGGCTACCGACAATCACCAAAAAGAAAACCATCCGATTTTTGCTACAGCTGCATCAACGCTTTTAGAAAAAAAGATGCAACACTTCCGATATTTATAATAAACATAAAAAAAATTAAATATATAATAATAATAAAAAACTAGCTGCTCACGGACTCACGGGTGTTCGTTCCTAACTACATATACCTATACAATCTCAATTACAAAAAAATACTTGCGCACATATGCATATATATACACTAATCCGCGAAAAGGAGAAAAACAGTAGGAGAATGCTCAATACTGATGCATTCGGCAACGGCAATCTGGCTTAGCCCTGCGACCTGCGTACCATGAATACTTATACTGCAGCAGTTGTAACGGCTACGCTAGGTACCTCGGCTCACGGTCGTACACATTTTCCGGACCTATGTATACTACCGTGCCTCGGCTAGGCTGCGTTCGCACACCAAGAACAGCGGAAAAACACATGCGACTCGTGCGACCGCGAGGTATAAGATATATTTATATATATGATCGCGCGCGCTTTCTGCTACTGCTGAGTAGTGCGGCGTGCCGTCAGCCGTGGCGCACATGTGTCCATGGTGTGTGTTGTCAATAATCGAATCGTCTGGCTTCCGGCGTCCCCAGCGATGACTGGCTGCTGTAGTATGCTGCCCTGGTGAATCGTGTTCGCCCTTTCATCGTGTTCGTCGATTGTCGATGATTCGTCGGAGATGGGAAGGCAGTGTGTCAGCGGCGAGAGCAGATTTAGAAAGCATTTTCTCGTTACTAACCTCTCTGATGTGTGAGCTGATGGTACTTTCGCTTGTTGCAGGTATCTGTGGCAGCGAGAGTAGTGTAAACGACGGGCACTGCTGCAGACTGTTTCTTGGGTGTGGAAATGTTGTCTGAGTCATCTATTTATTAATTATATGTGGTTTTTAGGTGCTTAACTTTCCTTGTTTGGCTCTTACACTAGCGACTATTTGTACAGTTAAGTTGCTGCTTGTGTCTTCAGCGTCTTCAGTGAAACAACGGTTTAAGGTCTCCACCGGTTCTTCCCCTCTAGTTGTTACAGGAAGCTGGTACAGTGAGTGAACAACAGCCATTGCTGCAGACTTTTCCTTTGTATGGTATGTTTTCTTTTGTATGTTTTTTTGAGTCATCTATTTATTAGTCATATGTGGTTTTTAGGTGCTCAACTCTCCTCGCTTGTCCCCCAGAATAGGGACTGATCTGCTGTTCATGCGCTTTGCTGATCCCTAGGCTGAGGCAGTCCCTGACATTGAAACACAATTGACGGTCTCTGTCAGTTAATATTATCTATAACTTTTACATTCAACATTTTTGTGTAAAATCAAATCCTGTCAAGTTATAGCCGAAAATCGTCCATTTTATGTATATTTAGGCCTTAAAAATCGTTTTTATGAGTTCAACTCGTCAGGAATTGATTGTACAAAAAAATGTTTAACAGGAAAAAGTTTTATTTTAATATTATCTATAACTTTTACATTTAACATTATTGTGTAAAATGAAATCCTGTAAAGAAATAGCAAAAAAATGACTATTTTTGATGATTTTAGCGGTTTTTTCGCTATTACATTGTTAAATATTGTTCATAGAAAAAAATTTTCCATGTAACAAAGACGTGTTTTAATTAGTTTTAGCAGATGCATTTGTTGTTTTTTGACGTAAAATTAATTTGTTCACATTATGTTCAAAAACCGATTTTTTCAAATTTTTATTTGCTCTGGCGTTTTTTTATTTGTTGATCGATTCGGCTCGGTATAAGACTGAGCTTACTTATAATTAGATGAGTATCTGGGTCAATATTCGTTAAGATCTATTGGAAATTCGCAGAGATATTCCATAAACTTGACTACATACGAACGGACATACACACATACACCATAAAAAACGCCTAAAATGAACCAATTCTGGGTGGAAAATAGTTTTTATGCAACAAATTGTTCGTTTTTGAAATGTTACAATTTTCGCTCTAGTGAAAATATAAGGGTCTCCCGAGAAGCGGTCGTGCCTAAAAAAAAAGGAAAAATTGATCCTCATGCAATTACTTCCAAAGAATTAGAGCTCTCGTAAAATTGCTGATTTTCAAATTCTTCTCGTCGGCTGGCTACTAAATCTAAATTACTGGATAATGATGAGTCTCTTTTAGTTGACAAAAGAGGAAATAAAAAATTATCAAGCGATACTGTAGATCAAGTAAGACTGTTTTATGAAAGTGATGATAACAGTAGAATTATGCCATGCTACAAAGATATGGGTCTGAAGTTTGCATCGTTGGAGTGCAACGAAATCATTTTTTACGATTAATTAAAGTTGTTATGCAATGGAAATATACTATAAAACAATAAATCTATACACAAAACTAATATTAATTATTATAAACTTGAAGTAATATCAAATATTTTTTTATTTCGTTGCACTACAACGTTGCAAACTTCAGACCCATACAAAGATAGTAAGTGCATAAAAAATGAAGATAGATCAAAAAACTACATGCAGAAAAGACTTGTTTTGTATAATCTGAGAGAACTATACATAAAATATAAAGAAATGTATCCCAATTTGAAAATCGGTTTCACTAAATTTGTGGAATATCGTCCTTAACATTGCGTTTTAGCCGGTGCTAGTGGCACTCATTCGGTTTGTGCATGCGTTTACCACCAAAATATCAAACTTTTGTTAGCTGGCTTGAGGGGGTTTCACCCAAAACGCCTTTTCTTAGAAATTTCTCTAAATTTTGACCAGGTGTTGATAATACTATTGTCTATAAGATATTTCTATCTAAGAACTCCCAGCGGTTTAGTTCTCGAGATATTAAATATCAAAGTCGCGCATTTTAACACAGCGCCTTATGGAACGGCCCACGCGAAATGAACGTTTTCGTTTGTAACTCGAAAAGTTTTCTTAACAATTTTTCTAAAAACCGAAATGTTATTAATGACATCTATTAGAACAAGACCTTCAAATCTGAGAAAGCCCAGCGGTCTCGTTCGTGAGATACGTTAATTGATAGTGCGGAATATCAGGTTAGATTTCAAGCGCGCGTGAGACGCATGCATGGCGAGGGGAAAGAGAGCGGGAGCGCCGCTGGCGTGCACGCTTGCTGTGCACACACAGACAGGCGTTTTTGATAAAATGAATACTTACAAGGATTGCATAGCTCAAATAGTATGTAAAAATTCAACAACAAAGTGTTATTTAAATGAGTGCTCTAATTGTCCTGGTGTTGAATCACTAAAAAAAGATTTAGAATTATTTCTTGAGAACTCTGACGTTAATGAAATTAAATTTCAGATATGGCAAACAACTGATGGATCGGCATTAGAAACTCAAACTGTTTCTAATTCATCATGTATAGACATCTTTTTTCCTCTTTTGCATAAACTCAAGACTCATTCTTTCATCTCGAAACAACAGGCATCTTATTTTAAAATCTTAAAAGAATCCTTATGTAAAGGAGAATTTTTAATTTCCCTAGATTTTTCAGAAAACTATGCTTTTATTGCACAATTCGCAGCTTTCCACTATAATAATAATCAATGCAGTTTGGCGACAATAGTCATTCGCTATAGGGAATCAGATTCCAAAATTGAACACAAAAGCATGGTAGTTTTTTCAGCCAATTTAATTCATGATGCCATAGCCGTTTACTTAATCCAAGAAATTATAATTAATTACCTTAAAAAATCTTTTGATTTTGTTAAAAGTCATTTATTTTACTGATGGAGCAGCGCAACATTTTAAAAATAAACATCACTTCGAGAATCTTGTTCATCACTATGAAGATTTTTCTGTTGAAGCTGAGTGGCACTTTCATGCAACTGCTCATGGGAAAAATGCATGTGATGGAATTGGTGCTTCCGTGAATAGCAATGCTAGGCGAGCAAGTTTGCGGAAAGTATCCGACAATTATATATTGATGCCACAAAATCTTTACGAGTGGCAACTAAATATTTTGAAAATATTGTTTGTTTTTTTTCATCAAAAGATAAATATTTAGAAACTAGACAAAAATTAAAACGACGATTAAAATCAGCAAAAACTGTGCCTGGAACTCTGTCATTCCATTGCGTTAAATTTTTATCAGACACTAAACGATTAGAACTAAAACTATTCTCAGTATCAGAAAAATTCCAATTATACCCACCAATCAAAAAAGAAAAAGAATGTAAAGATCAAAAGGAAAAAAAACAAGTATTGAGAAAAGACCTATCAAAATAAATTCGACTAAAAATAAAAAAATTAAGAAATAAACAAAAAATTAACATGATTTAGAATTTTAATATGTGGACTTTCATACAAATTAACGTTTACATTCCTCCCCTAGGGGCTGCAGGACCTTGTCGCGTGTCATGAGGGTGACCCACCTTGGTGGGGAACTCGGGTGGACCGGTGGGGAGGCTTAGTCAGCGCGGGAGGGCAAGGGTGAGGTGGAGCTGTATGCATGTGGCGCCCTATAAACGGGTAGTCCGGGCGAGTGAGGGGCTCCCTATAAATGGGAGGCCTGGTGTGAAAGTGGTGGCAACCCGTAACAGGGTTCGTCCAAGCGTGTGTGTAGGGTAGGTAAGTCCCGGCTACAGCCTGGCCTAGGCTGGATCGCGCTGATGCCCAACAGGCAGCCCCCATCCAAGGTGGTGGACTGGATGGGTATACTCACCCCCTGATCTGAAGGTGTCATGCGACCCATGCCGATGTAGATTCGTGGCCCTCGGGGTATTGGAGTGGTCTCTAACGGAGCCTCAGAGGCACCTGGTGCAACCTCTGAGTAATTTAGTTGCCTTACCGGCGCATGCGGGGCTCTGCGGCGGCGGACCGTTATTTCCCTAGCTGCTCGTGGGACCAACATGGCAGATGTAATTAAAATAAATAAAGAGGACGGCAAGGGCACAGAACCTGCCACGGAAACCACCGAAAGGGACGAGGCTTCCTCTCCCATGGAGGTGGCGGAGAAGACGTCCGGCGCACACAATAGGCGTCTGCGCTGGCTGAAATATATCGAGGAAAAGAAAAGGCGGAGGCGGAGGGGATACCACCCCAGCCTCTCCCTCCTTTGAGGAAAGCTGGGGCCAAGCACAAGGCGAAGCTCTTGGTAGGGGCTAGTACCCACCAGGCTGAACCTAGTAGCACAGGCCCAGGCGGAGCTGAGGGGCGAGTGGCAGAGGAGAGGAAGAGGAAGCAACGAAGCATTTCTGACCCCTCTGTTAAGCCTGCCAGCAAGAGAAACAGGCAGGGGCCTAGCCACGCCGAAAGCGGAGGACCGTCATACTCCAATATCTCCGCTAACCTACCCAGGGTCCTGGTGACCTTCGGGGAAAGTATTAGCGAGGGATGGAAATGACGGCCTTCGATCACCTTAAAGGGGCGGCGATGGACAAGATCGTGGACATACCGGAGGACGGGTTTGTTCCGCGGTTCAGGGACACCTTTGTAAGGGAGGGGGTAGCGACCTTCATTTGTAATGATGGGGAGTCGGAGAGGTGGCTGCGAGAGGCAGTGCCGTCCATCAAACTCGATGATGGGACTCTGGCGAGGATTGTCCTCCCGGAGGAACTCATCAAGAGGGTCAATGTGACGGCACTGGTACCGCCGCCAAGAAGAGAAGCCTCCCAGTTGGTCAAGCTCCTGGGGCGCCAGAACCCGGAGTTGGATGTATCAAAGTGGAGGATTTTCCAGTGCTTGGAGAGGGGCTTGCCTCCTTCGCCTGGGGGTTGACGAGGCCACTCTGGGAGTGCTAGAGGCCAGGGGTGGGAAGGCCTTCCTGGGGACAAGCGAGATCACCTTTAGGTGGTCTTCGAGGTACCGGGAAGGCGAGGACGCGAAAGGGAAGCAGGATGATGTAGGTGCGGGACAGCATTGGAATGGCTGATACGCAAGTGGACATCCTGCAAATTAACTTGCATCACAGTAAAAGCGCCTCAGTGGTATTAACCAGGTGCATAACTGTCAGGCACACAAGCCCAGCTATTGCGCTGGTGCAAGAACCCTGGCTGGTCAGGAACGAGATACAGGGACTGTCGGTCACGGGGCGCATCTACGCGAGTGGGGAGCATGTGGGGCAAAGAGCATGCGTGGTTGTGAAAGGGCTGGAGGCGACGCTCATGCAGGAATTCTCAACGAGAGACCTAGCGGTGGTAAGAATTCGTGGGAAGGATGGGGTCAACAGGGGCAAAGAGTTCATCGTAGCCTCTGCTTACTGTGCGCATGAGAGAAAATCTCCCCCAGACGAGGTTAAAAGGTTAACCAGGTACTGCAGGAAGGAAGGACTCGGGCTCATTGTTTGATGTGATGCCAACGCCCACAATGAGGCGTGGGGTAGCACGGACACAAATGAGCGTGGGGAGGAACTCCTGGAGTACCTGATTGAGGAAAACCTCGTGGTCTTAAACACAGGTGCGGAACCGACCTTTGTCACGTCTAACAGAAGCGAGGTACTCGATATCACCTTCTGTAGCGGACTGATGAAGGGATGGGTTTACGACTGGAGAGTCTCTGAGGAGCCCTCCATGTCGGACCATAGGATTATCAGAGCCACCTTGAGGGGCATTGTCTCCAACGTGGTCTGGTATAGGGATCCCAAGAAAACAGACTGGGATGGCTTTAGGGCCTCATTACGGCGACGCATAGTCGGATTCAAGGGGAGATATGGTACGCCGAACGAGCTGGAACGCACCGAGGCCTTTATCAGGACGGTGATCACAATGGCGTTCCAGGAAAATTGTCCCATCACGCAAAAAATCACTGGACGCAGCAAGCTCAAGTGGAGTAAAGCGTTGGAGGTAAGGCGGAAGGAAACAGGTAGGCTCTTTAATAGAGCGAGGAAAAAGAACACGATAGAGACTTGGGAAGCCTACAAGGCTAGTCAAAGACTCTATAACAGCCTCATTAGAGAGGAAAAACGGGACTCTTGGAGGAAATGGTACTTAGAGTGTAGTACCATAAGCGACACGGCTAGACTTTTCAAAGTCCTAGCAGGGGCTCCAAGTGGGGAACTAAGGCTAATAAGGAAGGCTGACGGGAGTTATACTAGGACACTGGAGGAGACCCTGCAGATACTTTTGGAGACCAATTTCCCTGACTTCGGGTGGACGGGCGGGGCGGGTGAGCCCCCCCCCCCCCCCCCGAGGGCTGGTAGAAAGGCTGATTGGAGTATAGCAGGGCAGGTAGTCACGGCTCCAAGGGTCAAAAAGGCTGTCATGTCCTTTGAGCCCTACAAAGCACCAGGCATGGATAACATCACCCCAGTGCTGCTGCAACAGGGCCTGGAGGAGATGACGGGACTGCTGACGGGGGTAATGAGGGGCTGCATAGCCCTTGGGTACACACCCAGGCAGTGGCTTAAAACAAAGGTCATTTTCATCCCCAAGCCAGGGAAGAAGAGTTACACGGAAGTGAAAGATTACCGGCCCATTAGCCTCACGTCATTTCTTTTGAAGACGCTGGAAAAGCTGGTGGACGGTTATCTTAAAGAAGGACCTCTGAAGATCTGTCCGCTTCACGAGGAACAACACGCGTATCGCACGGGCAGGTCAGTGGAAACAGCGCTTCTTTCAGTGGTCAACTACGTTGAAGAACAGCTTGAGCTGAAAGGAGTATGCATAGGAGCCTTTCTGGACATTGAAGGAGCGCTCAATCGGACCTCTAGGGAGGCGATCCAGAAGGGTGCGGCAGAACATGGTATCCCTAAGAGCATCATTGACTGGATCATGAGCTCCTTGGTAAGTAGGGAACTGACGACCTCCTGGATGGGACACTCGATAGGTGGGCGAGTATCCGAAGGCTATCCCCAGGGTGGGATTTTGTTCCCCCTGCTGTGGAGCCTGGTGCTAGACAGTCTACTACGAGTACTAAACGGGATGGGAGTCAAGGCGGTAGGATATGCGGACGATATAGCTATCCTAGCGAGGGGGGCTTATGAAGAAGTTCTTAGGGACTTGGTTCTGGAGCCCTTAAGGCAACGGAGGAGTGGTGCAGTAGGAAAGCATTGCGACTTCAAGGGGATAAATCGGTAGCCCTTATCTTCACAAAGCGCTATAAAATCAGAAAGCTGAGAAAGATGAAGGCGGGAAACGTAGAGATTCCTTTCGCGGAGGAAACCAAATATCTGGGGGTTATCCTCGATAGGAAGTTACTCTGGCGCAGGCACCTAGAGGAGAAATGTAGGAAAGCAATATCCACTTTCTGGCAATGCAGAAGAGCATTGGGTGCAAGGTGGGGAGTGGGTCCGCGGCAAATGCACTGGATCTACTCTGCCATTATTGTGCCGAGGTTAACGTTTGCCTCAGTAGTCTGGTGGAGTAGGACACTGCGGAGCACGGATTGCGCGAAGCTGGACCGGGTACAGGCGCTGTTCTTAAGGGGCATAGCTGTCACTAGGAGGAGTACGCCCTGTGCCGCTATGAGGACCATGCTGAACCTACCGTCTCTGACACTACACATCAAGTTTGAGGCAATGAATACGGCATACCGGCTTGGTTGCGTCGGTCTGTGGAAAACGGACAGCAAGAGGCATAAACGGCTGTTCGGAGGTGCACTGAGGGAGCTCTGGAAAGAACCCCAGGATAAAATACCACCTCGACCGGTAAGAAAAGGGAGATATAAAATCCACATTTCGGAGAAGGAGAGGTAGGAGGAATGTAGACCCAAACACGGCGAAATTTGGTTCACGGACGGGTCTAGGGCAAAGGAGGGGGTGGGAGCTGGCTTCTGTGGACCTAGGCAGCAGGACAGCTTCTGGTTTAGGATGGAAAGCTACAACACGGTTTTCCAGGCCGAGGTACTCGCGATCAAGTCATGCGCGGAGGAACTAACAAGGGCTGGCAAGTCGGGCAAGACTATTTGGATCTGCTCGGACAGCCAGGCGGCATTGAGAGCCAGCGAGAAGACCGTTACTTGCTCTAAGTTAGTAATGGAAACAAAGACCTCGTTGGATGAACTAGGTACGGTTAACCTTCTCAACTTAACCTGGATCCCGGGTCACTCCGGTTGGAAAGGTAACGGAAGGGCGGATACTCTTGCTAAACAAGGGGGTCGTACTCACGGTCCCATTACACAGCAAGGTGGCATGCCGGCAAGAAGGCCGGAGCAGGATAGCTGCTCACATCAGGAGCATATGTAAGGCGAAGTGGCTCGCGACTGATGGTTGCAGCAAATCCAAGGCCATGTGGGGAGTAACGGGTGACCGATGGGGCGGAGAACTTCTCTCCCTTGGCAGGTGGCAACTCAGAAGGGCAGTGGAACTGATAACAGGGCACTGCGACCTGCGGGGTTTCCAACACACAATAGGTAAGGCAAGCTCCCCGTACTGTACCGGTACGGGGAAGACTGTGAGGAAACGCCAATCCACGTGATCTGTAAGTGCCCTGCACTGGCGGCCTGCAGAAGGAAGTGGTTTGGCAGGGCTGTGGCAACACCAGAAGAGATCAGGGAGCACAGCATTAGGGAGGTCCTAGATTACTGCTCTGCAATTGGCCTCCCCTAAGGTCGGACCCGAGGTAGGTGGGGAATAGCGTACAATGTCAAGCAAGCTAAGGGCGCTACACCGTTTTGGTCCCCACGAGTTCACAATCTAATCTAATCTAAGAAATGAATATTTCGTCGTGTTTGGAAATTAAGCTAATTTGAACTTCCCGCAGTCGTGCGCGAATTTGCTATATGCACTGCACAGCCGCGGCGCGGCAGCACAGCACAGCGCTACAGATGAGTCGCGGTATTGATTTTTGCAGTGCGCTCGTATACTTTTATCTCTCTCTCATAAGTAAATGGGAGAGCCAAGAGCCTCGCATTTCGAAGGGTTGTGGGAAGCTGCAGTACGGAGTTTCAAACATCATCTTGTTCGAGTTATAGGAGACGCTACCCTCTCCTTCGAAGAGTTCAGCACATTAACCACCAAAATTGAGGCCTGTCTTAATTTAAGACCGCTCTCTCAAATAAAAAGCAAAAACGCGTCTATCATGACCGTGCTTGCGAATATAGAAACGTGGGTGACCCAATGCAGCAATCTTGGTTCGGGTGGTGATCGCGCCGCGTCGCTCGCCAGTTATATTTGAGAATGTGTATCGGACTTGCATTTCGCGCTGCATCTAGCACATCATTTCTCCACACAAAACAGAGTAGTGCACACAGATAAGTGTGAGTCTCGAGATCGATGGAGTTAATCCCGATCTGGCCACCCGAGACAGGAGAAAATTAAAAAACGCCTCCTATAGGTATCTTGCGCTCCTAAGGATGGGTCGCGTTTGAGGTGGGGGGTATAACGGAGATCACAGATTCGGTGCATAGTAGAACCCATAGTAGTGTAACGGGATTACAGATTTTCGGAGAAACAGAAAGAAATAGGCGATAGCATTGGGATTTGAACCCGATTCGTCCGGACGAGAGTCGAGCGCTCTAACCACGGCGCTACCGATAGCACACTCACCCAGCCAAATATATGCGTGATTTCTCGGAATGCTGGTATCACAGGGCTCTACTATGCGCCGACTAGCGCCGAATCTGTGATCTCCGTTATACCCCCCACCTCAAACGCGACTTATCCTTAGGATCGGGATTAACTCCATCGATCTCGAGACTCACACTTATCTGTGTGCACTACTCTGCTTTGTGTGGAGAAATGATGTCCTCGATGCAGCGCGAAGTGCAAGTCCGATACACATTCGCTAATGCAACTGGCGCTACAATGTTTTGGGGGTGGAGAAGGACCCGCGGCGCGTACGTGATTCGCGGCGAAGCTTGGCGCGAAGAAGCTCAGCAAATAGCTGACCGTAAGCTGCAAAAAAAGCAAGGCTCTTCGTGCCGCGGCGAAGCTTGGCGCGAAGGAGCTCAGCAGCGTAGCTGAGCGTAAGCTGCAAAAAAGCAAGGCTCTTCGTGCCGCAGCTCGTAGGCGCGTGTGTGCGTGTGCGTGAGACAGTCGTGCTGTTGTGAGAATGCGATCGAGAGGTTAGGCGAGCGATAGCCAAAAATTCTCGATCTAAAGTGCCGACGAGAAGAGATCTCGATCGCGGAAATTTTTGTTCGTTAATTGTTTTTAACAATTAAAATTTTTTCTTAAAGACAATTATTTTTCTTAGCGATAATTTTTTTTTTTAATTAATTTTTACCCGACATGATAATTTTTTTTCTTTGTTTCTCTCTCGTCTTACCTATACGAATTATTTTCTTTTGGTCGGAAAATAAAATTTCTTTTTCTTACTCGCGCAGTTCATGGGAAATCGAGAGAAAGTCGGCAAGCGCTCTCGGAGCAAAAAGTTGACTGTGCGCCCGAGTGAAAACTCGAGCGCAAAAATCCCCTCGAACTTCAAAACTTTTTATTTTTTTTTAGGTGAAAATTATTTTGATATTTTTGTGATATTGTCTGTTTTGACACGCACGCACGCACACACACACCCACCCACCCACACACACACATATATAACATTTTTTTATTTTTTTTTCACATATATTTATTTTAAAAGTGCAAGTGCGAGTAGTTGAGCGTAATTGATTACAAATAGTAATTAATTACAGAAATAGCTTTTATTTTTTTTTTAGAGCCGTAAACGAGAAATCCTCGTGCGTTATCGAGGTTAAGAGCAACCGCCGGAGCTCTTAAAAAATAACCCGCGTTCGCGTTGAAAAAGCTAGCTCACGGATTGAAAAGGCAAACTCTCTGCAATCAACCTGGATACTACTCACGCTAGTAAAACAAGTTGGTGGGGAAGCGCACAGCCAATTGACACCATTGCCCGCTCATCGCAGTTTGCGGAATCTGCGATACTCAATTGGGCGTATACACAACCCGAAGAGGAGATTAACGAGGCCATGCAAGCTCTTGGTCTACAGCAATCAGATCTGCAGTCAGTGAATATGCTGACAACGATCAAGTGACTTATGGGCAATTATAGTGCCGCCGATTTCGTGCTAGAGCCGGAGCTGTCGGAGCAGCAAGCGTTTGCCAAACGAGAGCAGTCCTGAAGGGTGTTCATCGACTTACCGTTGATGAACAATTCTGGGTCGACTATTGTGGATCCAAATACCGACCCAGACCTCACGCACCCGTTCACCACGCTCCTTGATCACCCGATAGTGAGGCAGATACTCTCGGAGTCAAGCGGCCAGAAGGTTTCCCGGACAGAGCTATTGAGCTCCGCAGCATCCACCGGGACATCGCCAGCCGAAGCCGAGGGACAGCTCCAACAGCAACAGCTCCAACAGTAACAATAGCAACAGCAACAACTGCAGCAGCAGCAAATGCAGCAACAGCAGCTGGAGCGACAACAGCAACAAAGGCTGGAGCAGCATCGACGGCAGCAATAGCAACAACAGCAGGATCAGCAGCGACGGCAGCAGGAGCAGCAGCAGGAGCAGCAGCAGCGGCAGCAAGCGCTCCTGGAAGAGCAGCGCAGGCAACGATAATATCAAAGCAACCAGGAAGAAGAGTCGTTGTTGGCACGAAATGGGCAGGGCGGGTTCTGGCAGCAATCACGAAACCAGCCGCAGCTACAAAACCTGGAGTGGCCGCGACAGCGACCCGATGGGTTATGGCCAAATGTTTATCGGCCTTGACGAAGAAAGGCACCGACGAGAATAGTGGGCAAAAACCTAACCCGCAGCGGCCCAGAAAATCCAAGAAGTAGGGTAACTGGGATAACAGGCAGCGGGAGGGCGGGCCAGCTACCAACCAGCCTAGTGGAGGTAACAGCTCAACCTACCAGGCTAGGCCGCAAAGCCCGAGAAATAACAGACCTCCACAAAGGTCAGAGTACTGAAGGGAACCCGGATATGAGCAAAAGGGAGGCAATCCCAAGCCCAATGCCGCCGGATACCAACAGGGAAACGGCCAAGGGCCCAGGTAAACATAAACACATGCCCGCCCCCAGCTCTGTCATCAGAAACCGACGGTAACTCGGTCCAATCGTCTGAAGGGGAGACCGGAGAAGTGCCCGTCACTCAACCGAATGAAGTCAACCAAGAATCTTGCTCGCGATGGTGGCTTCAAGTAGCTGTAGCTGGCTACAGGCTACGAGCACTCTTCGACACAGGAGCTTCCTGGACTGGGATGAATTCTATCGGCCGACAGCTCGCTACGGCCTGTGGAAAAGAATCAATCCCAGCCAGCAGCCTAACAGCACGGGTGGCAAACGGGCAGAGCATAGCAGTGGTTGACTACGGATTGCTACTTGGGGGTAAACTTCATTAAGAAGTTTAGCGCCGTCTTAGACCCCTTAGACAACACGCTGAATCTCAAGGATGACGATGCAAGCGTATAGTTAGAAGTAGCCGCCACAACCGCAAAAACACCGTGTCCGTATCACCTATAGAGTTGGCGGACCCAACAGAGGAACAGCGCAAAGAGGCAGAAGCTTTAGTAGCTCAGCTGGTCGGAAACAGCCTAGCACCACTAGGGTGTACTTCGTGGGTCGAGCATGCAATAGACGTCGGATCTACAGGATCCATTAAATAGAAGTACTACCCTGTATCTCAGAAACTCGAGGAAGAGATGCACAAACAGGTGGAGGAAATGCTAGTCGCGGGGATAATAAGCCTCGACAAGCGGCTGATCAAGCCACGTGGTAATGGTACGCAAGTCCAACGGGAAGTTCCGTTTCTGTGTGGACTTCAGAAAAGTAAACGCAGCGTCAAGGCCAGACGTGTACCCGTTGCCATACATGGAAAGTATCTTGCGCAAACTGCAGAAAGCACCATACATCTCCACATTGGATTTAAGCAGTGCGTACCACTAGATACCACTTAGCCCGGAGTCCAAAGAGACTATGGCCTTCACCGTGCCAGGCAAAGGGCTATTCCAATTTACGAGAATGCCCTACGGTTTTTCGTATTCCGGAGCGTCCTTCCAGAGGATGATTGACAAAGTGATCGGTCCCGAACTCGAATCTTTTGCTTACTCGTATCTTGAAGATATAATAATAGTCACACAGACATTCGAGGAGCATAAAGAGGTTATAAAAAGAGTTCTGGACAGGATACGGGACGTGTGCCTTACAATAAATCGCGAGAAGAGTGTCTTCTGCCGCGATGAGGTCCAATATCTCGGGGTCATAGTAAATAGAGATGGTTTTAAGCTAGACCCCGCGAAAGTGATACAAACGACCACTGGTACCTCAAGATCGTGAAAGAGGTTCAACAGCGGCCGCGAGACTTCCCCACGTTCAAGCTGGCGGGGGGGAGACTCTACTAGTACGAAGCAAATGAAGTCATAGACGAATCTCTTAGACGCGACGATGCATGGAAGTTAGCGGTCCCTCACGAAAAGCGACGCGAAGTACTGAGAGAATGCCGTGACCCTGGGCACTTGGGCAGCGAGAAAACTCTAGAGAGAGTAAGGCGAGAGTATTATTGGCCACACATATCTCGAGATGTGGCCAGATATGTGAACCAGTGCCAAATCTGCCAGCAGTGCAAAGTCGAATAGCGCGCTCCAGCAGGATTCATGGGACGTCGCATTACAGAGCGTCCATGGCAAATCGTGGCCAGCGACATTATGGGGCCCCTCCCTAAAATCACACACGGCCACGAATACATTCTCATCTTCCAGTGCCTGTTCACACGCTGGATTGAAGTAATTCCGATAAAAAGGGCAGATGGTAAATCGGTAATAAAAGGACTCAACGATCGAGTATGTCTGCGATCCGGAGTTCCGGAGTTGTTTCTCTCCGATAACGGGACTGAATTTAAGAATGCACCCTTCAAGGCATTCTTAAAAGAGAGAGACATGCATCACACGTTTACACCCCCATACCACCCTCAGGCCAATCCTGTCGAGCGTGTGAACCGAACGGTGAAGACAATGATCATGTCTTACGCAGAGGAAAATCACCGGTCCTGGGATGAGAAACTGAATGAGCTGGCATTCGCATACAATACGGTCGAACAGAACTCATTTTACGGCCGACAGCCTGACCCGCCGAAGACACTGAGACGGGAGGAAGACAGGCTAGCTGAAGAACAAGGGCAGCAAGAGGAGCTAAATAATTGGGAGGCGCGCATGGACAAGCTCCGCGAATTGCACGTTCGGGCGGCGGCCAACGCGCAAGCGAAGCAGGCGCGATAGGCCAATTACTATGACGCTCATCGTCGACCTACAGAATTCTGTCTAGGCGATCGTGTATGGAGAGAGAATAGGGCACTATACTCTGCAGCTGAGGGGATTTCTGCCAAATTAGCCCCGAAGTACGCGGGGCCATACATGATTGTGAATATTCTAGGCGTAAACACCTACGAAATCCAAGGTGAGGATGGTCGAATGATACGTCCCGTCCATGCACAGCAACTCAAGCGTTACGTCTCTGCAGAACAGCCCAAGGACTACTTGCACAAAAGTAGTCAAGAAGTAGCCCGGTCGCTGCCAGAGGGACTCTTCAGCTGAGAGTAGTACGCCAGCAGGCCACAGAAGTAGCCAGGGAATGTACAACCTCGGGTGATGGCTAAGCGGCGCGGTCCACCTCGTAAGACCGCACTATTAGTTAGGCCAGGAAAGCGTGCGAGCGATGGCCGGCCTACGCATGGAGCCGGTTCAACAGAACCCTAGCGAGGCCCAGGGAGGCCAAAGGGTTCAAAGAAGAAGCTCGCACCTGCTGACACCGGACCAATTAGTCCTCGTCGAACCCGAGCGTATAAAAAGCGCTAACTGTGCCGTCTAAAAATTGTGTCGTTCGTACCCATGTTCGTCCTTGTTTTCCGATCCTCAGTCTTACCCGTCCCCGGGATCAATTTGCCTATTGCAGGACATGCCAGGCCTGTCTACAGAGGTAGCGGAGACGGCGAAGCAGGTGATCGCTGAACTAATCCAATGTCAACCTGACCCCGCCGTCATCGACTTCTTGGAGTAGGTGGTCGAGGGCATTGATGTGGTGACTGGCGCCTCAGCCAATAGAAGAGCCCCCCACCGTGGTGATCGAGAAGGTAGAGGCGCCGGAGCCAAGAAGGGGATCATCAGTGCCGGACGGTGGAGGCACTGGTCCGGCCCCGCTTCGGCGTCCCCGCCCTCCGAAAGAGCAGCGGGAAAATATTGGGGCTCGGTCACAAGAAGAGGCACCAGCCATGCCGACTGGTGCAGGCCGAGTCTCCGAAGAGGATGCGATCCGAGCCCAGCGTTGTGCGCCGGAAAATGATGCCGGTGCAGCTCGGGCCGCAAAAGCAAAGAAAGGAGATGCTCTAACCTAGGCCCTAAGAAGTGTAGCGACCGATGGAGTCGGTGCGACCTGGGTCCCAGTGGAGCAGGCATTAACGGAAGCGCGGCGCCTAAGCCAGTCCTCGCGCGTAGCGGAGGACGCAGCCCTGGCCGCACTGGAGGCTTTTCTCCAGTGCCACGGTTAGGCCGGCAAGCGGCAAGCCGGCCGATGGGTCGGAATGGTCCAAGGCCGGCGCGAAGAGCTTGTGGCTGCCGCAGAGGCCAGGGCCGCTACGAAGCGCCGCGCCGCCCTCCAGAAGGCAGAAGAATCTCGCCTGGCTCGTGCGCGGTAACGCATGGAAGAGGTAAGGCGAGCCAGGGAGAAGGCGGGGAAGATGGCGCGCCGGGCCAAGAAAGAGGCCCAGCGCCGTCTTCAGCGAGAAGAGGAGCGCCTAGGAAGGGCGCTTGAAGAAGAGCGAGCGGCCCGGGAAGAGCTCGACGCTAACGCGCTCCCCCGGTGCTTCATGTGTGGCGAGCTTGGGGTGAAGAAATCTGCCCCAACCAAGCTCATCACAAGGGGTGCCAGACTTACTCCCGGGCCAGCTGAAGAGGGTGAGGCCAAAAATTAAAAAAAAAACCGGTGGCTCCGATTCTTCCTGATTCTTTTTTCGAACCTCCTTCTCCTAAACCTTACCACCATAGGTATAGGTACGACAACGGCAATGGATAGCAGAGCTGCTCACAGGTCTCCTAAGCAGCGTCTGGGGGGGGGGGGGGTGTAACGCGTACACCGGTCGTGATTTAAATCTGCCGCGCGAAGGCAGTGAGCGCGCGCGCGCAACTCCGGCGCAGCCGAAATGAGGCCCGCGCGCCAGCGCGCTTGCGCTCCGCGAGTATCAAATCCGTCTCGGGACGCGTATTATGCCCGTCATCCGTCGCAAAGCTGCTTACTACCGTGCAAGCCACATCGTACGACCGCTCTCTCCCGCATTTTATCGTTCGCGCCTTATCTCGTTTTGAGAGGGACACCAGGTGTGAGTGGAGGCGCCGACGAGAGTGTGAAAGAGTAGGAGAGAGAGACCATGTCCGCACCGCGTGTGCCACGAGAGCAAGCGAGAGCTGTGCGAGCGACAGAGAGCGAGAGAGCCGAGTGCACTGCTCCTTCACAACGTAAGTTTTGTACTCTCTCTTCTCGCCTAATTACTGTAAAATGCCTGCACGGAAATCGCCCCGTATAAACTTTCTATGCCGTGTACGTGCGGGTGCGTATCAGCCCGCCATACTTAACAAGTGCGCGCGTATTTAGTAGCAGCTTCGCCGCGCGCCGTAACATTCGTGCGTTCGAATTGTAACCTTCGCGCGCGAACTAACTAGTTGTTCTAATAGCACGTGCGTCGTGCATGTAAAGCCTAGGTGTTTTTAATATTCTGTGATATCTCGTTACTCATCGCGTTGTTATTTACACAACCCGTCCTTGTCCCGGATACCGCCGCCTCCGCGGGAAAACGACTTCATCGGTCGTTTTCATATCTGAGCGTAGCGGCCGCGCGCTTTACTCTTCGAGCGCGCGCTTTTCACTCAGCGATCCAATTAGTTGGAAAGCGAAGTTCGCGTGCGATCTTCGCGTTGTTTTCGGGATTTCAGGAGCAGATCCCCGGGCAAGTCATTTTAGTCTGACACTCGTGGCACCGTGTTCTAGGGCATCGCTGGCCTGTGGCTTTTTGGGATTTTCCCCCAATAGCCATCCCGTTACAAAGGTTAGAGTGGTATAAAATATTTCTTTAAAACCATAAACACGTTTATTAAAAGCTAATTTTTTTAAGTACGTTCTAATAACACAATTTGTCTAGTCCTTTTATTTCTTCGAATCTCATCTATTCAATAAGCACTCTATAAATGGTAATAATTTTTTTCATGTCTGTACAAATAATAATATTGTTAATATAAAACTTTCTGCGAAAGTATAAAACAAGGCAAGTATAGATGTATTTTCTGTATAATCTATAAAATAATAATATTTATGATTTTTAAAAATAATAAAAAAATACTAGTGAAAAAGTCTTTCACTTTCTTGAGTAATTGTATGCTGAACAGTAAGTACATTCAAATTGTTCACTGCAAATCAAACAAACGAAAGTTGTGAAATCAATTATCGATAGTCAAGTAATGCAAACAACTCTCGGAAACAACTGTATGATTGTTCTCAAAAATGTATTCAAATTTGTTCATTTTTCTATACAAATTAAACACAAGAAAGTACTGAAATCAATTTGTTGTAGTCAAGTACCCATAAGTTAACTTGACTGACATAATAGAATGATTCGTACCTTGCATGTAAAATTAAATTTTACGCCCACGTTGTAACATGAAAAATATTCAGTCAGCGGGCATAAAGTACTACTTAACGCCTAAGAGGCACAATAGCTCACATACTCCTACAAAACCTTATAGAATCTATGCACTTTAAGCCCGTATGGACGAAAGTTATTTTAATTATATAACTATTATGCCTTCTTTTTTATTACTAAAATTCATACGAATTTTTTCAGATATTTACGAAAAGTCAAAGCCCATATAAAAAAATTACATAGCTTTCATGTTTGAGAATGCCATAATTTATAAGTGAGTTACGTGCTGTGGGTGTTAGAAATAAATTTAAACAACACTTGAGTAAAATTAAACTATAATATATTATAAACTGTCTATAAATCAATTAACTATTACATAAATGTCGATATAAAGGTTATTATAAAGATTGATATGAATTGGATGTATGTAAATGTTACAATAAAATAGTTGAGTGTATGACTGTTACAATAAATTGTTTGGGTGTTGTTACGTATTGTTACGTTCGAAGTTGTGTGGATGGGTTCAGGTTCTCGGATCGCTCCGAGTTTACACTTGAAACGATGCAATGAAATACGAATAGCGGTTATAATTATACTTGCACTTTATTTATGGGTTAATCAGAGAGATGGTGTCTAACGTTTTTACTATCGCGACGGGGTTGACTTGTAATCGTCCTCTCGTGGGTCGCTGGCGCAGAGCTTCCTCGCTCGTCCTTCTTTACTCGTTCCTGGCTGATCTTCTTTCTTTCATACGTGCTCTGTTCTGTATTTATACAGGCATCAAAGTGTCCGTGGGTGGGAGTCGATTGCTAAACTCCCGATTGCCAATCGATCCATCGTGTCAGCTTTTCGATGCTGTGCTTGATGCGCCCGGGTTTTCTCATCTCGTTCTTGAGTTCAACGCGCTGCTGAATTGCAGCTGTTGTTCGAGGTTCATTGTCCTGCGATCTGCTGACAAGCAGCTCGCGCCCGTCCACGCGCCTGAGTTCTGGCAGTTTCTACATCATGTGCTGACTCGCAGCTATAATTTGAAGTTCGATGTCCTGCAAGCTGCCGACGTGCAGCTCGCCTCTGGCCGCGTGCCTGAGCCCTAGGAGCTTCTACTCGTAACACGTCTGAGGGCCGCAACATCGGCCTCCTAGTCGATGCTCAAGCCCAAGTCTCAAAAAAAATTTTGCTGTGTTCTAGGTTGGGCCTGGCCTTTTCGAGCGATTGGTGGGCTGAAATTGTTTAAAGATTGGCCCAAGTTGTTGAATTTATCCTCATCGAGCGGTTGCTGAGGTTGCTAAGGTTGGCTGAAGTCGTTGAATTTGTCCTCATCGAGCGGTTGCTGAGGTTGCTAAAGTTGGTTGAAGTCGTTGAATTTGTCCTCATCGAGCGGTTGCTGAGGTTGCTAGGGTTGTTTTCGAGCGGTGTGGAGCGTTTACACGTGTTTTTTAGCTAGTGTTCCATGTGTATTTGTTACAGACATGTGTATATGAAAAAAGATTTTCTGCGTAGAGTATTGTTTCATGTTGTGTACATAACAATTACAAAACTAATAACCTATACCCATCTCTCTTTCTTACTTATAAATACAACTAATGATGCCTTACAAAATATATTTTTATAATTGCATTAATTTCTTTCTCTTCTTTCTCGGGTCATAGTTCCTAGCTCTAGGAACATATGGAGTGGGTGCTATCGAATATCCGCCATCCCCGGGCTGGATATGGGTGGTCCTGTAGGCCCAGCTCGTGTAGGTACGGGAGGCTAAAGATCCGCCGTCCGAATGTTGAATAGCATACTACTGGACCTCGTAGTTGTTGAAATTTTGTCTGTGTATCTGTAACAATGTCTCTATTGATTAGCAGCGGGCGCCCCCCCCCCCCCTTGGCTTCCAAATTATTCCCAATATTATCGTGATTGAAATTATTGATCCGCCGGAGTATGATACCAATTGCTAAGAATTCATCGTTTATTTCTTTATTTTGTTCTAATTCGCGTGCCTGATTGATGATTTCTTTCAGTCCTTCGCCTGTTTTTAGAAATTGGGCCTGGACGTTTTTATCTGTAAGCGAGCTTACAGGTCCTTCCATGATATGTCGCATTAATGCAGCGGGGCCAAGTATTGTAGTGTTAAGAATTTCCGATATATTCAGCACGCTCCCGAAGTATGTTACCGGTTTGAACTCAGTGGTTACCGCGCGAGTCAAGCTTAATCGTATAAATTTCGGATCGGGCCGTGCCCTCCCGGCAACTCGAGTAACCCGACTCCTTGTATTAGGATTACTTGATCTGCTGTTCTCATACAGCTTACTAGTAATTTGTCCTTGGTTCCTGCCGAGAACATCCAGGTGTTCGGAGAGCTCGTTCTAGCCCAAAACGTAGTACTTAGTTTCATTATTCTGATATTACAAGCTGCGAGTTTCGGCAGTTCTTGCCTGGCGGCTACTTTCACTTCGCATATGGCTCGATCGTCGAGTATTTGTTCGGAATCGGTTGCTCTGCAAATGCTATTAATGTGTTTGCACTTATTTAATATCTCCAGTTGGATGCTGATATATGCGTCTTTAGATCGACTGAACGCAAAGAATGATATATTCGGCCAAATGTATACGTGTATCGTTGATCCATTTACAGTGGCCTGTGATATCGGCTATAGAAATGATTTATACATATCATATACGCGATAATCGGCCAGTGGTATCGCGATGTAATATATGAGCTGTGAATCGCATAACATGATCGAAACATCCGCGATTTTTACTAGATCTTCTACGCTTCCATTTTCGGTTGGAATCGGGAATGCGGCGCCCAACACCGTTGTGGAAACTAATCGCGCTGTCTCTTGTACCTGAGCTGGGTCGACGAATCGCAGGTGAATTGAATTCTGAGCTGCGAACAGAATTGCGTCCGTTAGGGTCTGAACGTCAATTTCATATTGTAAAATTTGCTCTTTCGAGTATCTGTACTGCCCTGTTGAAGACTGATTCCATTTTTTCTTGTTCTTGTTCCTGTTTTAGTATTTGTAAATGTTTTTCAATTCCCATGGTTTCTTTTTGCAATATACCAAATTCCTTGTATATGATCTCTGTTTAATTTATTAGAAGTAATGATAAATTAGATGTTTTTGTTTTGGTTCCTGCGATCAAGCCCTTTACTTCTTTTTCAGTGGCTTCGTCAAGTGTTACAAATAGAAGTTTGCTCACCTTGCCCACTGCGGAAAACCACGCTCGGCGTTCCCGGTTGTGCTTTAGGTGTTCGTGCCCCTGCATTAATTCAAACACTCTTTCCATATCTTGGTTAGGTAATTATTTGTTTGTAAATACCTTTTAGTTGTAGGTATTGGTTTTCGTTCTTCTTCGCCTTCCGAAACTGTGTTAATGCTCTCCAACTGTCCATCAATTTATCTCCTTGTTGCGTTAGTGGTTCCAAGTCTATTTGCTGTATTATTCTCCATGTAGTACTGAATATTACTAGTGTGCTGAGTTGTTCTACTAGTATTCCCGGGTTTCCTTCCATTGACCGTGTAGTTGCCATCGTATTTTCCTAGCTGCATATTGCCCTGTAATCACACATTCCCATTTCTCATTTTTTTTCCTGTCGTGCAGGAAAATTTATTTATTATTTAATTTCTTTCGTATCCGAAAGAGGGTTTTTTCTTCTTTTGCCGTGTGCTACTGACCATATATTTCCTATAAATTGTACATTTTCTTATCAATTAAATGGTTAATATCAAATCATATTTATATGAACACCATTCGTTCTTTTTATCGGTTCTTGGGATACGAGAAGGTATGTAAGTTTTAAAACAAGCATTTGAAATTAAAAAAACATGTCCTGATCCTGGCACTAAGTGTTGTGGCCACGTATTTTATGTTATTCTTGTTGTAATTGGACCCTTCTTAGTGAACGGTTTCGGACGTACATTTTTTGTTTAATACTAAATACGCTGTAAGTGTTACTATTGTTTTGCAATAATGTACTTATTTTTATTGTGTTCCTAGTCCTATAATCTATATATTTTGATGCAATATTTAATCTTTAGTCCAATTCTTCTGATTAAATGGTTATTTTACGGTAAGCGTGCGGTTATATTATTTATTCTTAAAAAATATCGTATCCCTACTAGGCATAGTGTAGGAGGAGACTTCTTTGACACTCTGGCCAGATTTTTCTTAATTAATTAATACTTTCATAAAGACATTATTGTTAAAGTTACTTTAGATCCAATACTATTGCTGATGTCACTTCAATGCCAGACTTATGTTTAACAAATGACACGTAAACCAGTACTATCAAAATTTTCTTACGTGGCCAAGTATCTTATTGAGGAAAATTTCAACTTAACATATTTTAATGAGGAATGATTGATGGAAAAATGTTTAGTTATAATAAGAAAATTTAATAAAAGTTTATAACATTTTTCATAATTTGCACGGTGTGATTTGAATGGTTCATCGAAGTATGATTAAGGAAATTGTAAAATTGGACATTAGACGAACTATATTGCCTGGTGTTAGGCTATACAGTTCGTTGGATGTCCAATTTGTTCAATTTCCTAACTCATTATTTGTAAGCGTGTACTAATCAATTTTTACTAGAACTGTCAGACGTTAAACATCGTCTCGTCTTTCTCTTTTCTGTCGTTTTTTGTCTTCGAAAAAATTGTAAGTACCGTACCTATATGTAAATACAATACCAGTATAAATAATGTTTACTCTACAAATGTTTCATTAAACTATTATTTTTATAAACAGTGTTGCATTGCTAAATAATTTATTCTAATTAATAATTAACTTATATAAATTTGTAATTAATAACTTTAAATGTGAGAAAAACTCAAATTTTCATAGCAAAATGTAAAAACCATATTTTTAAGAAATAATATCAACATGATTTTTAGGTGCTAATCACGTGATAATTGGGGACGTTCTGGCATGATGTTCAGCTGAAATCAGCTGGACTTTTTCAGTATAAACTATAATTTTTGCAAGTAATTCGTTCTTATCAATTATTTATTTTTAATGATCAAAATACCCTATGAAGCATTTTATTAATAAGTATAGTCGCCTTCGGCACTTTTCTCAGATTTTAACTTTAACATTATTTTATTGTTAGAAGATGCAACTGATTTAATCATCATCTATTGTAATAAAGACGCGATGTTAGCTATTGTAATGAAAGGTCTAGTCATTTGACTCCCGACGATGTTTCCGAGTGATTTCCTCGATTCCCCGGCATCGGTGTCTGCCAGTGGTAGGGGTTTCCTGGAATCGGTCGTCGCGCGATGCTGAGACAGCGCTCACGCCGTGCCGTGGCTCGGCGTGGGAAGCGCCTGTTGTCCAGTGATTTTTTTTTTTTTATAAATTAGAAGTGTTCCTGGGTAACGAATCAGTAGTTTTTTCATCGCGTACGTAAACTTTACTATCCTCGGAAGCTATGGAAGTAACTGGAGTTTTTACTGGGTTTCCGGTGAGGTTGGTCGTCAGATCTCTTCGCACGCCGTTTCCGCTGGTGAGTTATTTATTCTTGTCATTATCTCCTTTATATATTCTTTCTTTTGTGTTGTGTTATTAGTTATCTCGATTATATTTTTTTTTGTGCTTATATTTCTTTATAGGTCTCACAAGCGCCTCGTCCGATGCCTAAACGCGACAGCGGCAGAGGACGTGGTCGCGGCGGGCGTAATCCTTGTCGTAGATCGTCCGCCGGCGACCAGCCGGCCGACCAAGTGACCAACCGAACCCCCAAGGTTTCTCCGACGTCAGGGGCCCGAGATCGTCATTTATGAGTTTTGCTCCGGCTCCTCTTCCGTTGATGGAACAGATGCGTCGCTCCCTGTCAAGGAGGGAGACCGAAGCCCTGTGACATGCGCTCGAAAGGCAGTTAATCGTCAGGCGGCGGAAACCTATGCTGACGAGGAGGTGGTGATCCATTCGATGAGAACCCCGCCCCTGAGTCCTGGTCCGAAACTGCTAGAGTCAATGGCAGCTGTCTCAGATCGTGACTCGCCTCGTTCCCCTAGCCCCTCTGTGGACCGGATTTCATTAGCATCCCGTGACCACTCGGCGAGGGCCGTTTCTCCTACTGCTTGGTCTGTTCAAGCTGGAGTCAGCCTCCATGTCCGGTGCATACGTCGGAGCCGTGTAAGCAATGTAGAGATATATTAGAGTGCGGCAAGGATTCCGAACCCGAATGTTGGGATTAAGTCTTTGTAAGTAACTAATGTCGCCTATTACTTTGTTTTCCCTGTTTACGCCTCTTAATATTGGTGTTTATGTTTTTTTTTCTATTTTCTGTTATAGATCTGTCGCTGGAACCTGTGCAGAGTCCTGATCTGTCCTTGACTAATTATATTATTTTATATAGTCGAATTATTTGTAATAACTATATAATCATATTGTTTGTAATAATTATATATTATATTTAGTTAATAAAATTGTATTTAACTTTATTTGTTTTGTATGTCTATTTCTGGTTACCTTTCCTGTACCTCATTGAGTTCCTGATTAAACAGCTCGCTTGAGTCAAATTTATGTTATTACCCTTTTTTTTCAATTGAGATTTTGTTTGAATTTTATTTAAATATTCTCCTGTATTTTACATACATTATTTGAATGTATGTTTCGTAAAAAGATTACCTTATTCCATTTTTTTTTGTTTTTTTTTTTTTTTTTTTATTTTTAGAAAAGCAAAAAAAATGGTTATAATTCATAATCTTCTCTAAGTTCAATTTTTTATTCGAAATTTTGTTTCACTTGAATTTTTATTTAAAAATTTTCATGTATTTACATACATTATTTGAATTTTTGTGTCGTAAAAAGATTACCTAATTCTAAAAATTTTGTTTTTATTTATGATCCGTTTTCCTTATTATTTTTTTCTTTTGAGAAAAGCAAAAAAAAATGGTTATATTTTATAATCTTCTCTAAATTCAATTTTTCATTCGAAATTTTGTTTGAGGATAAAATTTCACTATTCTTGATTCCTCAAAAAAGAGAAAAAAAATAGTATACTTCAAAATTTTAAATGGATAATGACACGGAAAAATAATGGCATAATTTTCTTTTATCATAATTCACAACTTTGATATTTATTCAAATTTATTGTTGGTAAAATAATTGCCTTGATAATAATATTATTTGTATGTATATACGAATCCTTTATTTAATTTTCTTCTCACTGTAAATGTTCGTGATCATTAATAATGATAATTGAAGATGCGAATTGAAAGATAGCAATTTTCGTTCAGTTGATTGTTATATAATAGGAAGCACCTGCATGGCGTTGGTCGTTCGCAGCGCCGTGGCCGCATGGTAATTGCTATGCGGTGGCGTTTTTATGTACTAACCTTGAAGTTTACTACGTATGCGTATGCACAACGGTGTGCGTGCGTGCGAGCTTACTCGCGAGGGCTCGCCGATGCGATCGGCGCATGTGGGTCTCGGCGTCCCCATGTATGGGCGGGCCACGGGAACACACCTCTTTTTACTCTTGGACAAGATTTCTTAAGAAGACGTTTGCATGTATACGGCACTATATGTCGATCGCGGCTGCGATGAACGCCGTAACCATGGAGATTGGAGACTGTTGTTGTTGACTGTACACTTGGTCTTGGCCTTAGTGTATTATTGGTATCAATAACCTCGCAGGACTAGCGAGTACACGGAGAGAATTTTAGGAAAGAAGAACTTCTAGGTAGTCCATCCGTGCTGCGAAACGCACCATTTGATTTGTACTATAGGTTAGGATCACAGCTGCAGTAGTGTAGTATTCGCGCGAAGCTAAAGTGGCGCTACCGCAGTCCAAAAGAAATAGTGAAACGGCTTTCCTGCTTTTCGTGCAACGCTAAACCGAGTTTAGTATAACATAACCCGATTCTAGTATAACATTCGCACTACACGCGTAGAGCAGCTGCTCCCCCAAAACTTCGTGCGGCAGCGGTCCTAATTTGGTATAGCTGCAACTCGAACATTGTAGGGTATCTACTACACTACCACTAAGATGTCTCCTCTCCTAAAATTCTCTCCGTGTAGGACAAAAAAAAATTTTATTCGATGTCGGCTAAAACACCCTCAGCTGTTCCTGTCAGATAAATAGTATTTTTGATCTCTATAATCCACTTTCCTCGATTGTTTAATCTGGAAATCAAGGTTACTTTTTCGCCTTCAACTATGGTACTTAATTTTTTTTTTTTTTTTTATTTATTTTCAGGTGCGGTCCACTATGTCTTTACCATTTCCTCAACCGATCTGCTACATTTGCTTTCTGCATGTTGTCAAATATGGGTAATTTGTAAGGTAAGTTGTTCGTTTGCGGCTCTTGTCTCCTTTTATCAATATAGTATAGTGGGATCTTACGACTTTGATATGTTTTCTGGCATTTCCTGCTTAGTATGTTAAATCATTGTTCCTATTATGTTTCCGATATGTCTGCAGCCTTCCTTGAGTGGACGTCAGGTTTTGACATCGGCAATTTTTATTTGTAGTCCCACAACGTGCCCCAAAACTTATTTCCATTGCAAAATTTTTCCTCATTTGATACGCTTCATCGTCAGATTTTTTTTCGTTCTCGCATCCTCTTCATCCCCTATTTGGCAAGGTTCCGGACGGGTTTTGACATCGTCAATTTTTTTGTAGATCCACAACATGCCGCTGAACTTACTTCCACTGCAAAATTTTTCCTCATTTGATACGCGCGATCGACAGATTTTTTTTTTCGTTCTCGCACGCACTTCATCCCCTATTTGGGGAAGTTGGGAACGGGTTCTGACATCGGCAATTTTTTTGTAGTCCCATAACGTGCCCCCGAAGTTATTTCCACTGCAAAATTTTTCCTCATTTTATACGCGCGATCGTCAGTTTTTTTTTCCTTCTCGAACCCCCTTCATGCCCTATTTGCGAAGGTTCCGGACGGGTTTTGACATCGGCAATTGTTTTGAAGACCCACAACGTGCCCCCGAACTTATTTCTACTGCAAAATATTTCCTCATTTGATATGCACGATCGTCAGATTATATTTTTCGATCTCGCACCCCCTTCAACCCCTATTGGGGAAGGTTCCGAACGGATTTTTTGCAGTCCCACAACGTGCCCCCGAACTTATTTCTACTGCAAAATTTTTCCTCATTTGACATGCGCGTTCATCAGATGGTTTTTTTCGATCTCGGCGCACCCCCTTCATCCCCTATTTGGCAACGTTCCGGACGGATTTCGACATCGGCAATTGTTTTGTAGACCCACAACGTGCCCCCGAAGTTATTTCCACTGCAAAATTTTTCTTCATTTGATACGCGCGATACTCAGATTTTTTTTTTTCGTTCTCGCACCCTGTTCATCCCCTATTTGGGTATCGGACAGGTTTTGACATCGTCAAGTTTTTTGTATATCCACAACGTGCCCCTGAACTTATTTCCAATAAAAGACGGAGCCGTACTATCACACGTCAACACACTTTGCGCTACGTGGTGGAACTCAATGTTTCTGTAGATCCACAACGTGCCCCCGGACTTATTTCCACTACAAAATTTTTCCTCATTTAATATACGCGATCGTCAGATGGTTTTTTTCGATCTCGAACCCCCTTCATCCCCTTTTTGGCAAGTTTTCGGACGGGTTTGACATCGGCAATTTTTTGTAGACCCACAACGTGCCTCCGAGTTTATTTTCACTGCAAAATTTTTCCTCATTTGATACTGATTTGAGAAATAATTTTTTTCTGTGTGATATGCTTGTTAGGGGTAGATTTAGGGGTGGTTTTGGGGGTAGTTACTTTTGGGATACCTTTTAGGTTATATTTATCACTTTTATAACATTATTTAACAGTTAATTCAGTTTTGAGCAGAAATGGCGAATTTGGAATTTTCGTTCACGATGAACGATCGAAAGTTCAGTCACATTCAAATAATCAAAAAATAAGATTATTTTCTAATAGTAATTACTTATTAGAAAGATAAAAACATGATCATGTAGATAAATACATAATAATATAAAAGGATGAGAATATATATGGGTAAACCATGATAATGTGGATAAATTCACGATAATTCCTTTATCCAACACTGAAAATGTGTATGGTCTGATTGTTCCACTTTTCATGCTCTTATAATCAAAATAACATTTGCAAAAAATAGATATCATAAATGGAAATTAATTATTCTCAACTTTTATCTTTTAACTGTTTCACTCTAAGTTTAAAATCATAAGTCAAGTAGAAACTAAAGCAAATGTAACCTATACAATACGAAGGTTACTTGCATACACAATTTGCTGTTTGAGTGACAGGTCATCTATATTTTATGACATGATTTAGAATCCAAATGATTTAACCAAAATAATTTTTAAAAAAGTTATATAGAATTAATGATTTTATAACAATATTATAAATAATAAAATTTTAAAGGAAATTGAACGAAAATTATGAGTTATTCTTCAAACTTGCTTTGTTGCAACTAAAACAAAAGCTAATCATTTTTTAAAACTATTTTTTTGTTGTATAGGATTTCAACAGCGCAAGAGTTGACCATGAAACAAAAAGAATCAATTTTAAATATTTTTTACCTGGTTCAGTATTTGTAAGGTAAATATACATTAACCCATTAAGTCCTGAATGGACAAATTTTCACTAAAGTTTTCAACGCTTATATTTTATGTGAAAATGAATTGTAAAAAGTATATGGATAAGCGCATTCGATGTAAAATTTGATGAACTTTCAGAATCTTTTGTTAGATTTTTCAAAAAATTAAACTGTCGAACACTGTACATGATTTTTTCCAAAAAAACATGGTTTAAAAAAAAAAGAAATTATTCATTTCGATTTTTCAAATGGAATGCATTTAAGATTTAATGATCAAAATGCAGAAAACGTGGCCTCGAGACCTAAACTTGAAAATCTAACGATTTAGGTTTTGAAAAAAAATTTTAAAACATAAAATGGCGGCTGAGACGCAGAAAAATCATAAAAATCTTCTGGAATTATTTATTCGAAAAAGATGGACTTTAGAGAAAAACTTTACTGAAGAAAAAGTTCTTAGAATTAATCAGAGAACATGCTGGAATTTTTCCAGAACCTTTTGGCAAATTTCAGAATTTTTCAAAATTTTCAAATTTTGAAAAATTTAAAAACGCTTCTTATGTTTCTGAAAAAATTCCAGCGTGTTCAAGAATTCTAAGAACTTTTTCTTCAGTAAAGTTTTTCTCTAAAGTCCATCTTTTTCGAGTAAATAATTTCAGAAGATTTTTATGATTTTTCTGCGTTTCAGCCGCCATTTTGTGTTTTAAAATTTTTTTTCAAAACCTAAATAGTTAGATTTTCAAGTTTAGGTCTCGAGGCCACGTTTTCTGCATTTTGATCATTAAATCTTAAATGCATTCCATTTGAAAAATCGAAATGAAAAATTTTTTTTTTGTTTGAAAACCATCTTTTTTTGGAAAAAATCATGTAGAGTGTTCGACAGTTTAATTTTTTGAAAAATCTAACGAAAGATTCTAAAAGTTCATCAAATTTTACATCGAATACGCTTATTCATATACTTTTTACAATTCATTTTCACATAAAATATAAGCGTTGAAAACTTTAGTGAAAATTCGTCCATTCAGGACTTAATGGGTTAATAAATTGCACAGGAATATGTAATTTAGTTTCAAATAAATTATTATTGTCACTATTTTATATGCATATAGAGATATAAAGGTTCCTATAGTATAAACAAAGTAAGTTTGAATAGAAAAACTATTCATAATATGGCCCATAATGAGTTATAAAACATTTAAAAGAAAATTTTTCAATATAACATTAAGTAACTACTTGCTATTTCTGCCAATGCAAATGTTATATCCAGTTTGTATATACAATATTTCTGCAATGGATTCTTTCCCGTTGAATATAAAAATAAAATAAAATTAAAATATAGTGCTGTATGACCCATAGGAGGATGGGATTTTCCATAGAATTATATAACTTTAATACAAAAGAATAAATTATTTCAAATTCAAATAATTTAATTTTGATATTTTAAATGGCTCTTGCTAAACATACGTCAGGAGTGCAATATATATATATATATATATATATATATATATATATATATATATATATATATATATATATATATATATATATATATATATATATATATATATATATATATATATATATATATATATATATATATATATATATATATATATATATATATATATATATATATATATATATATATATATATATATAGGTATACAATCTGCCATACAAATAAAGAACACCAAACTTTTAATTTTCTTAAGAAGAAAAAGTAGTCAAGGATTGATGTTTGTCTAAAGAAATAATAGTCCCTTCTATGTCAGACTTTCAAAACAGAGGTTTTTATGTTTCTCTAAGCGGTTTATTTTGTTATTTGTACTTCAGATCTGATGTACATTTAACAGAGGCAATTTTAAAAACCTAAAGAAATTGGCACGTAAGTAAGAAAATGCTTATACATATTAATTAAGATAAATTTATGTAAATGTCATCTGAATTTCATCTGAATTTCATACTCTGCAGGTGAAATTTCATATGAAAATTCAGGTGAAAATTCAGGTGAAAATTCAGATGAAATCCATAAGAATATTTGTTACCAGGTACTAAAGAAAATAACTCACTATAATTTATCAATATGAGACATGTCAACAATTTTAATCAGTGTTATATGTCAGTTTTTGGCAGGGTCTCTAATACCTCCTTTCTATGTTTCATCTGCAAAAGGTGATCATTGTGAAACTGATCTATTTGATGCTATAATGACTTTGCATGCGGTATTAAAAGCTTTTGCAAACCTTTTAAAATTCAATTTAACTTATGTGGAATTATGTATAGATTAACTTTGAGTCAGAGTAGTTATTTTATCGCCTCTGCTAAACGACCGTCAGATCTGACGGACAAATAACCTATAACACATTTAAAAACACGTAAGAACCGTTGTTTTGAAAGTCTGACCTGGAAGGGACTATTATTTCTTTAGTCAAACCTTGATCCTTGTCTATTTTTTTCTTTATTCAAGCGTCAATTCTTCAACTACAGAAAATTGAAGGTTAGGTTTTACCAATATATAGGTATATACGCTCTCATGAAATCTTACGGTCGTTTAAGAACCATTGTAAAAATCTTGTATAGTTAGAACAAAAAGGTGTATATAAATATTACAAAATAAAAAAAATACTTAGTCAAAACAAACTTCGTATTCAAATAGATTTTTAAGTACCACTGAAGCTTTTGCAAGTCTGATTAAGATATACTTTTTTATGATTAATATTACACAAAAGATTCATGTTAATTTGACAATCGTAACAATTTCAGTAAGAAAACCTATATAAGAAAATATGAATATAATTGATAAGTGTTTAAGGCCAATCAATTGTTTAAAGCAAAATTTTAAAATCTAACCTAGTAATTTCTCATTCTTGTCCTGTTGTTTGTGTAATACATTATTTTTACAATCAAATGTATTACTATCATTATCATTCTGAATAGTACTCATTTTTTGGTAACCACAAACGATCAAATAATCAAATAAAAAATTTTAGAAGCATGTATATTGTGTTACGACCCGAGTCGGGGTCTTCGAGCAGAAGGGCGCTTCTGCAATGGTCGCCAAGTTGACCAACAGGAACGTGGAATTCGTTGTCCGATTAAGCGCTGAAGCGCAAGGAATTGCGGGAACTTGAAATGAAAACTCGAATTTGAAGAGATAAACCTTAACTTCGAAGTTTTATTCAATTAATAAATACTTTTGAACTTTAACAAAAATATAAAGACTTAAGCGTGACTCTATATAATTCAAAATGATCTTGAATATTATGCTCTGAGGCACTTGCACAGAGACCTCGGAGTGACTACTGAGGCTGGTGAGGAGGCCCTATTTATATTCTAAATTGCAGGTGGAACTCCAGGTTGGTGGTGAGAGTGGAACCAATGAAAACTATTTCCCTTCCTCGAGTGGGAGTGGCTTCGCTGGAGAATTCTAGTTTAATCCGGTTTTGTCCTTGAAAGTGGGAGTGGCCTCGCTAGATAATTCTAGTTTATTCTGGATCATCCTCGAGAGTGGGAGGTGGCCCTGCTGGAGAAATCTAGTTCCTTCGAGAGTGGGTGTAATTGCCGTTAGAATCCATTGGCCTTGGTGCCTCTAAAAATAGAAGGTAAACAGGAAGAGGGAGAGGGAATTTCCGTTGGGATCTTGCCGGTTCGATCTGGTTTCCGCTGACCTCGAGAGCTTCTAAAAATAGAAGGTAAACAGAAAGAGGGAGAGGGAATTTCCGTTGGGATCTTGCCGGTTCGATCTGGTTTCCGCTGACCTCGAGAGCTTCTAAAAATAGAAGGTAAACAGGAAGAGGGGAGGAGGAAGAGACAAACAACTCCTGGAAAATATCGAGTAAATATTTCCGGGAATAATGCGGAGTAAACAACTCCAGGAATTATACGGAGCAAACAACTCCAGGAAATATATGGGAAAAACAACTCTAGGAATTATATATTTAGAAAAGGAATGAGCGTTTCCCTAAGCGAGTTTTATCCTGTTATATATTATTATTAAACTATTAACTATTATTCTTATTTATTATTAAATAACGTATTTCTACTAGAATCGCAAGCCGTTAGTTATTTGCTTATTCGGGATGTTATTATTATTATTATTATTAACAAAATTAATCGTTGCGGTATCAAGTTGTTTATTGGTTAATTATTATTATTATTTATTTACGGAGCGGTTAAACATAATTTATCTGATTAAAGATAAGGGTTTTATAGTTAAAATCTTCATCGGTTTTTTATTTTATGAGAATACGTTTGATTACGTTTATCATTCAATTAACCGTTACGTTTTGATGGTTTCATATGTTTAAATCACGTTTGCTATCCAATTAATTATATTTATTATTTAATCTATCTCTTATTGAATACCTATGTCCACGTTTATTATTTAATTGATCAAATACGTATAATTACGTTTGCTATCTAATATTATTCCTCAAGTTCCAAATGACTATTGTAGAATCGCCCCTAAATATTCCGCCACTCGTCCGTGCGAACGCAGTTCATAACAATTGTATGGTCCGAATTCATAATTGGAGGTATAGGGCGCAGACACGCCAAATGGAGTAAGGAATAAGGAATAAGAATAAGCCTTCTTACTTATTCTTACTCCTTATTCGTATGGTCGGGCGAAACTTGTGCCCTAATCACATAACCGCGTACGATCGCGTACGTCTACGTAGAACCGCGTCCGACGTTAAGGAAAAATCTAGTGATTTTCGCTGTTGCCAACAGCGGCAATGTCAGTGCAATAACTAGTACTTTCGAGGAACAGACCTACTCACACGTAGTGCAGTAGATCGGAGTAACGCTTGCTTGTTTATGTCTGTTGTCGTTGGTGTAGTAGCCGACTTTCGTATAGTAGGTCTGTTCCTCGAAAGTACTAGTTATTGCACTGACATTGCCGCTGTTGGCAGCGAAAATCACTAGATTCTTCCTTAACGTCGGACGCGGTTGTACGCAGACGTACGCGATCGTACGCGGTTATGTGATTAGGGCATTGACCCTTTTAAAGTTGTTTATAAACTCTGTGTGTGTGTGTGTGTGTGTGTGTGTGTGTGTGTGTGTGTGTGTGTGTGTGTGTGTGTGTGTGTGTGTGTGTGTGTGTGTGTGTGTGTGTGTGTGTGTGTGTGTGTGTGTGTGTGTGTGTGTGTGCGTGCGTGTGTGTGTGTGTGTGTGTGTGTGTGTGTGTGTGTGTGTGTAAAATATAATAAAATATATAATATATAATAATATACTAACAAGACAAGATTATATCTATTTTATAATTAATATAGATAAATTAAAAAGTTATATTTTATTTTCAAATGCTGTTAATAGAAAACTGAAAAAATAAATTAAAGTAATAAACCTGTAATTTATTTGTGAACAGTGTAACTGACTGTAATATATTATTTATTGATAATAAATGCATGATTTATTTCTGTACATTATGCTTATTTAAATAAATAATTTTATTATTAAATAAAACCTAATTTTCACTTTATTTATGACATTTCACTTATGTATTTATATATAAGTTTTCGCTTTTTAGAACTAGTTTCTTCATCCAGATTATCTAATTCTACAACAACTAACAATCCAAATATTTCATTATTGTTGTTAGTTGAAAGATGAAAATGATCTGCTTCGTTCGGGAGCAATCTACTTAGTAATTTATCAGTATTCTCACTAAATGAATTTATAACACTATTTATGAAATTAGACTGACTTTTTCCTTTTTTACTTTTACTTGAAGGTGTTTTGAAAGTTTTGTTTATTCCAGAAACTGGAATATTGCTTGGAATAGTCCTGAAAAATTATTTAATGTTAATATAAATTTGTAAGAATATAGCAATTTATATTTAATATCATGTACATACTTTCGAACTTTATCTTCTGATTCAAACAGATGTTTCATTCTGTCATACAAAGACCAATTTTTTCGCTTTGATTGACCTGATCCACTTCATGTCTTTTTCTCGCAACATATTTATTTATTTATTTATTTATTTATTTCCAGAAAATATTTACATTACATTATTATATACGAAATATACATAAGTAAGTAAATCCTACTGAGGCAAATATTATTGCCTGTGTGTAGATCTGGTACATAGAAAACTTACAAACTAAAAAAATATTACAAACTACAAAATTCTTAAAAACTATATAATGGTATGTGCGTAGTGTTTGTTAACATCGATAAAATCCATTGTAGTACATAAATAACAGTTAAATAATTTGTTAGATATATTGGTTAAGATTTAATTAATTATTTTGAAATTATATTGCATCTTTTACTATAAACATTTTTAATTTTTTCTTCATTAATTGTCTACTTAAATTCATAACTTTGAGATCCTTAGATAGCCCATTAAAGACCCTTATAGCTTCATTGTAGCTATTTTTATCACTAATTCTTTTATCACATTTAGGTAATTGAATTGTTTTGTTTCTGGTCTTGCTCGCACTGTTTATATATTTATTTCTTAATGTAGAATAATGTAAGGATATTGACTCTAACTGGAATAATTTTTTTATTTCAAGAGGTGGATTAGTTTGAGAGAATTTATTTTTATTTATGATTTTCAATATTTTGTTTTGTGTTGATTGTATTAGTTTCATATTATTATCGTACGCACCACCCCAGGCAATTACCCCATAATTGATTAGACTATGAAAGAAAGCATAATATATTATCATTAATGTTTTTGTATCCATCATATTTTTTATCTTGGCAAAGACAAAAATTAGGTATTTGGTTTTTTTAATGATATATCTTATATGCTTATCCCATTTCATATTGTAGTCGAAATACAGCCCTAAGTATTTATGACTTTCAACTCTTTTTATTAATTGCGTTCCTATTTTGATGTTTAGTGTGCCAGGTACACTATCACAGTAGTTTCCGAGAGTCATATAGACCGTTTTATCTATATTTAGCGACAGTTTATTTTGTGCAAGCCACTTGGCCACATGATTAAGGTAAGCACACATTTTTTCCTGAGCTGAGGACCACATGTTATCACTTGATATGATAACCGTGTCATCAGCATAGGACATGATTGTGTCATTTTGCATACTTCCTAGTAAGTCATTGACATAAAGTATAAAAAGTAATGGTCCTAATATAGTTCCTTGGGGAACACCCGTAGTAAATTCTTTATATTCACTTTTACAGTCTTGAATTTTTACTCTTTGCCGCCTATCTGTGAGATAGGTAGTCATCAGTTTTAAGGCACTACCCCTTACTCCATATCGTTCAAGCTTATCTAAAAGAACTCTATGATTAACAGTGTCAAATGCTTTGGCTAAGTCTAGAAAAGCAACAATTATTGGTTTACTTTTATCTAAGTTTTCGTATATGATATTTGATATATAATTTAATGCGTCAGTAGTTCCCCTATTTTTAACGAAGCCGTATTGTTTTTCTGATATTATGTTATGTTTTTCAAAAAAGTGGTATAATCTATTATAAATTATTTTTTCAAAAATTTTTGCAATGTTCGATATTAAAGAGATTGGTCTGTAATTATTGATATTAGATTTTTCACCAGCCTTGTAAATAGGGACTACCTCAGCATTTTTGAGCGCGTCAGGCCAGATAGATTTCACAATACATAAATTGAAGATATATTCTAAGGGCACACATATATATTCAGAGAGAATTTTCAATGATTTAGCGTTAATATTGTCTACACCTCCAGATTTATTTTTCAATGTATTGATTATTTTGTATATCTCAGCAAAATCTGTCGGACGAAAGAAAATAGATTCAGGATTCCTATCTGGAAGTTTCAGGTTATTATTATTTATATTAGCAAATTGAGCACTCAAATTTGGTCCTATTTTACAAAAATAGGTGTTCATAGCATTTGCTATATCAGTTTTATTTTCGATTTTTTGATTGTTTTCGTATATATATTTTATTGGATTATCATGCACACTATTTCTCCCTAATTTAGTTTTAATTATGTTCCATAATTCCCTAGAGTTTCCGCTATTTCGTTTTACCATTTCCTTTTCATATTTAAATTTTGCTTCTTTAATAACTTTGTTCAATATCTTAGTGTAATTTGTATACTCTTTTTTTAGGGCTTCAGAAGTGGGATTGTTTTTCCATAAGATATACAGTGTCTCTTTAGTAGTACACGAGACTATAATAGCACTAGTAATCCAATTTTTTCTCGGAAGTTTATTTTTAAATTGTTTTTTGGTAGTGGACGCATCAATACAATTATTTATCATGTCAATTAATGCGTTAACTGCAAGATTAGGATCCTGCATAGACAATATTGAGTACCAGTTTGAATTATTTGCAACATGTTTTAACTTGTTGTAATTAATTGATTTCATATTGAATTTGATTTCATATTGATTTTCTTTATGATAATTACTTTTCATCTGATTCCACCGTTCGATGCATTTTCCCACTAAAAGATATTGGAGTTAAGTAAATGACCTAAAATATTATTTAAAAATATTAATGATAATTTACCGGGCTCATTGGTTATTCTACTTATATCTCTCCAAGCATTTTCTGTCATAATCTTATCACCATATCCATTGCATGCTTTTTCATAAAGCCAAGGACGTGATTTTACAAGATCTAGGAATAAATCATCGCCTTCTTGCTCATTTATGTCAATTTCTTTACGATAGCTTGAAACAAATGCCATCTATGTACAAGAATCATAAAATCAATATTTAAATAAGTATGAAACCATTTTTAGTATTAAAACAGTGTATAAGTAATAAAGATGAATACTTATTTTAAAGATTTAGATACGTGAAAAATTCTAAAATAAATTTAATAAAATGTTTAAATAAAGAATTATATCGAATTAGTTGAAAAAGTAAAAATTCTTTGTAATTAAGATTATATATAATGTAACCTTGAAACACTATATTAATTTTTTAAAGGTATATATACCGCGAATATATTCATTCAACAAAAATTAAAAATTTCTAATGATAATTTTAATGAAATAAATAATTATTACCTTTGTAATTTTTACTGAAAAAATGTGCTTTTATAATAATATGTTTACCATCTATGGCTCCACAGCAATTTGGGAAATTCCAATCTTTCCAAAAACCTTCACTGATACGTAACCACTCATCTCGAGAAGGTACTTTCAAATGAAAGGGAAATAATTTGTCAAATATTACACTACATGTTTCTTTAATAAGTGCATAACATGTTGATGGGGCTATGCGATATACGACAGCTATTGATAATATATTATCGCCAGTTGCAAGATATCTAAAAAAATATTAAAATCAATTTTTTCAATTATACTCTATTAAATGTGTAATTAGTAAAATATTTTTTAATTCAGCATAAAGATAAAATTACCTGAGTGTAATAATTAGCCTTTGTTCTGCAGTTATAGTGCTTCTTTTCTTGGTTAAATATACAGATAGAATTTGACTTAAATAATTAAATGTATTCAAATCCATTCTAGTATAATTAAAAAACAAGTCTGAATCTTCTTTCAGTTCTTGAAAAAGAGTTTCAAAATCTCCAAAAGCAAGTCTTTGTTTAAAAATTGGTCGAATATGCCAACGTCTGTTTATCCATCTTTTGCTAAATTCTAACTGCCATGCCAAGCATAAAGACACTAAATTTATTTGTAAATTAAAAAACAATTTTAATATTTGAAGAGTTTCTTCATGCATTTTGACTATTTTTTATATCTGAAAAGCACATTTGTTACTGTAAACTTTAAAAATTTTATATAAAACAGATATTTAAGTAGTAAATAATTTTTGTAAATACGATTTATTTACCTAATACAAATTTTGACGGCCACACTAACAAAATTATTTATTTATTTATTTAATCAATAAACGGGCTATGAGCTCTAAAAACAAAATAGTAATACAATCACAATGGTGAAAAACTGTTGCATATGCTAACGCGATAATAATAATAAAATTTTGAATTTTTTTTTTAAATTAAAATTTCTCCAAATTCTCCAAATCTCCAAATAAATATTATATTAACAATCAACCAACAATTTTGAAAGGTTAAGTTTCGTCCGATCATACCAATAAGGAGTAAGAATAAGGAATAAGGGCTTATTCTTACTCCTTATATTTATTTTTTCTTCCTTACCCTGCTGAAAATGATCTATTGTGCCCTAATCACATAACCACGTACGATCGCGTACGTCTGCGTACAACCGCGTCCGACGTTAAGGAAGAATCTAGTGATTTTCCCTGTTGCCAACAGCGGCAATGTCAGTGCAATAACTAGTACTTTCGAGGAACAGACCTACGTATACGAAAGTCGGCTACTACACCAACGACGCCAGACATAAACAAGCAAGCGTTACTCCGATCTACTGCACTGCGTGTGAGTAGATCTGTTCCTCGAAAGTACTAGTTATTGCACTGACATTGCCGCTGTTGGCAACAGCGAAAATCACTAGATTCTTCCTTAACGTCGGACGCGGTTGTACGTAGACGTACGCGATCGTACGCGGTTATGTGATTAGGGCATTGAAACCAATTTATTCCTCATTCAATTTTGGTAACACTAAATGGTTATCAATGCTGGTTCAATCGGGTTAATTGGAAGCCCGATTAAGAATTAATCGGTTTTAATGTCAAATTAATTGGGATAGGGTTAAATATGAATTTTCCGTATTAATTTCAATCGGGTATTATTGGTTTTAATTGTAAATGTGCTTAATCGGTTTTAATAGGAATATTTTTTATACGGATCGAATCGGATTGAATTGGATAGTTAAGTGTATATTTTTATATTGGTTTTAATATGACATTTTCATATTAATTTCAATCAGATGTTATTGGTTTCAATTGTAAATTGGTTCAATTGTGCTTAATCGGTTTTAATAGAAACATTTTTAATTGTATTGAATCGGATTGAATTGTATAGTTAAGTGTATTTTTTTATATTGGTTTAACATGACATTTTCATATTAATTTCAATCGGAATTAATTGGTTTCAATTATAACGGTAACGGTACTGAATATACAAGTTCCAGAATTTGATGATGCATATGTCTCTGTGGGTATATTGTTAGCGTGCCCGACTGCTGTGCTGAGGACCCAGGTTCAAATCTCGATGCCACCGAATATTTTTTTATTTCTTTATTTCATTTCTTCTTGTCTTAAATTATTATTTCCTTAATAAAATTCAATTTTAAATAATTAATAAATGTTTAAAATATAAATAAATATTGAATTTTATTTTTTTGTTGTTAATACAATAAAATCCGATTAAAACCGATTAAAACTACAATTTTCTGGTCATAATCGGTTTTTATTGTGATCAATCGGTGCAATTGTTAGCAATCGGGAAATTGCGGATCAAGATTCCCGATTCATGCCGATTAATTTTTTATGAATTGGTTTGAATAGGTCGTTTTCAGCAGGGTAGGGACTCGCCACAAAAGGACCGTGTCATGCCGTGCCGTCGCCGCCCGGGCCGCCCCGTGCCATAGCGTGCCGAGCGCTTTTCGGATCGGAGTGCGCCGTCTATCAAGAGTATTGCTTCCGTGCTCCAAGCCCTTTTGGACATATGAGTTTGCCATCTGCAATCTTTGTTTATGACGAAAAAAATCAAGCATAGCCTGGATTGCTCCGAAATGTTCTACAGGTAAAATCATTGTTAAATCATTGTAAATTTTGCTAATGTCAACATTATGTTAATTTTACGGTGTTATAACACTTTTTTTCTTGTTTAATAGCATGGAATAGCATAGATTAAAATAAAAAAGCAACTCTTAACCTACTGTATGTCACATGGAACTGTTGTGTCCTCGTTTGTAAAAAAATAAATAATAATTTAATAAATTAATTATTAATAATTATTATTAATTATTTAATTTAATTTAATAATAATAATTTGTAATAAAATATATTATTGTTCATGTTTTAGTAGATACTGTTACGAGTGAGCTTTTTTAAACCATCATCTCCTGAGTTTTTTTTCTTTTTTTTTTTAATATTCTAGCTATTATCAATAACGATACTGCTGTCACATGTAGTTTACAACACGTTAACATTTTTTCCATTTTACTTTGGTCCATTCTGTAAATTAATTATTAAACAGTATTAAACAAATAAAAGTGTTATAACACCGTAAAATTAACATAATGTTGACATTAGCAAAATTTACAATTATTTAACAATGATTTTACCTGCAGAATATTTCGGAGCAATCCAGGCTATGCTTGATTTTTTTCGTCATAAACAAAGATTGCAGATGGCAAACTCATATGTCCAAAAGGGCTTGGAGCACGGAAGCAATACTCTTGATAGACGGCGCACTCCGATTCGAAAAGCGCTCGGCACGCTATGGCACGGGGCGGCCCGGGCGGCGACGGCACGGCAAGGCACGGTCCATTTGTGGCGAGTCCCTAAGGGCTCTTGTACGAATGAAAAAACACGGCGGAATAAAGCGTACAGACCTTCGCACGCTAAAAGAATAGCGATATGGAAATAAGAGTCGTATTCCGAATGTGGAAACTCGGGTACGGGGGGGTTGCTCTACAGTGATATACGTAGATGCGTATTTATCGCGTATCGGCAAACGAGCATTGCGAGCTGACTACAATGTTTTTAGGAAGTTTAGTACAAATGTCAAAATTCAATGCTGTAATAAATTCGGGAACTTTTAAGTATATTAGTGAAAAATATGTAAATAAGAGTGATTTCTTTTTCTCTACAACAATAAACGGTAATAACGAAAAAGAATTAATATTAAAAGATGCGAAAATGTCACAAATTTGTAAATTCAGCAATATAATAAATACAAAAACTTTGAAATCCCAATAAAAAACTATGAGTGAATTTTTATTACTCTATAACGAACAATAATAAACATTAAAATATTTTTCATTTTTTCACACAGTAAATTGAATTTTGAGAAAAGAATCAACAAAGTAAAGAAAAAAATTAAATCATAAATTCTAATAATCAATATCTAAATCATTTCTTCAAAATATATTTTTAAAATAAATATTTATTTTCTTTATTTAAATATACTTAAATTTTCTTAAATCAAGTAAAATTTTCTTCTTTTAAATAAATAATTACTTGTTTCAAAAAACAAATTTTTAGAAAATGATTTAAATAAACAAACTAGAAGTTTTTTCTCGGTGTTAGTTAATTCATTTTATTAGTTTTTGACTAATAGAATGCATTACCTTTCAATATATTTACAACGTATGAAAAAAACGTAAAAATATTTTAATGTTTATCTTTTTTTGTTGTAGAGTAAAACAAATTATCTCATAGTTTTTTATTGCGACACAAAAGTTTATGTATTCATTATATGGCTGTATTTTCACATTGTCTATACCTATGTTATCAAAACTTTTAATGTTCATACTTTTTCGTTATTATTGTTTATCGTTATAGAGTAAAAAAAAAATCACTCATAGTGATATGTTTTATTCCCTGCGATATAAAGGTTTTAGGATTCATTATATCGCTGAATTTTTACATATGTACGATATATGATATAAAGGTTTTCGAATTCATTATATCGCTGGATTTTCACATTTGTACGATACATCCTAAAAACATTGTAGTCAATTCGCCATACTCGTTTGCCGATACGCGATACACACGCATCTCCGTATACCACTGCAGAGCAATCCCCCGGAGTTTCAGAACGGTATGTTAAATGATAAAGCGCTCCGAAATGTGTAACCAACCACGTTCATGCAAATACCAGTTCTTATGTCTGAACCTCTGTCGACGATCGTCAACGGTCGGTCATACCCATGGTCATTCCCAGCAAATTAAGGATTATTTACAACGTCCAGTTTGTCTTAATTACGGAACATTCCGTAACCTCATAGCACCGGAAAGATAATTTTGAAGCGATCCAAAAAGTCGAACCGCAGTTTCCGCATTTCGGAATACGCGCAAGAAATAGCATTGAAAAAAAAAATATATATATATGTGTGTGTGTGTGTGTGTGTGTGTGTGTGTGTGTGTGTGTATATACACTAGGGGATACCCCCCTGCTCGCTCCGCTCGCCAACCAACATTAGTAAGTGGACTTTTTATTTATCAGTTTCTATTCTAAAATTAAAAAAAATAGTAGAGATTATTATATAGATATTATTAAAAATAAGTAAGGATCATAAGTCTTTATCTAAAAAAAAATTTAACACACGAGCATAGGCATCACAGTTTCTAGGAGTGAGGTTATGTGATATTTTCGACCCTGAAATCAAAGATTAAGTACAAATAACTTTCTGTACGGTATGTGGAAAAATTGTATATTGCCTTCGGTAGCAATGAGGACCACGAACGCACGCGAGTTGGGCCTTCGCTTCGCTTGATCCTGAAATTATGGATAAACACAAATAACTTTCTGTACGACATATGAGGAAATTATATATCTCTAGGTAAAGGTAATATATGGACTGAACAGTGACAGAGACTCTATATAATATATAGAGATATAAAAAGTCTATCTTTTCCACGCCACCCGAGAGGTAGATAGATAGGCACGTTTTTTTTATAGTGGTTTCCCCATTTTTTACTATCTTTGAATTAATTTTCCATTAAATATGTCATTTTTTGTTTTCATAATAAAAAGTTAGTAAAAAAAGACCTGTTCCTCTGTTAAAACTGTATAATTTTCAAGTATTACTTTTATTCTATTAAATAAACATATGTTATATTTTTAAACATTTTTATAGTTATTTAAATAACATAAATTTTAAGCTTGAAAGTCATTCAAAGCTTTTGAACTTCATATTGATTTCAAAGGTCGCTCAAAGTATGACGCTAAAAATATTAATTATGAAGGTTGCTGAAAGCAGACCGAAACTTAAATCGAAACCGTTGTTGAGTTCTAAACGTAGATCGATTTTGAAGGTTAAACAAAAGAAAGTTAAGTCATTGAAAATATATTAATTTTAAAAGTTGTTGAAAGCTAATCAATTTTGGAGGTCTGAATACTGACATGTATATGTCAGACCTATTTTGAAGGTCGCTGATAGCAGACCGATTTTGAAGGTCGCTGATGGCAGACCGATTTTTGAAAGCCAATCAATTTTGGAGGTCTGATAGCAGACCGATTTTGAAGGTCGCTGATAACAGACTGGTTTTAAAGATCGTTGATAGGAGACTAATTTTAAAGGTCTCTGATAGCAGTCCGATTGTAAAAACATTTTTTAATAATGTCGTCGATAGCAGACCAATTAAGACATTTTTTAATACATTTTTTTTAATTTAAAAGTCAATAATAGTAGACCAATTTTGAAGGTCGCTGAAAGCAGACCAATTATCTACTAAGATTTTCAATTAGATTTTTTATATAATTTAAATTATATTCTTTCAATGTCTCCTCTAAATATTCATTATACTTATTTGCTTCCTTTATATTTTCTTCTATTTTTGTATTTAATTCGGACAGTCGATTTTCTTCTTCCAATGTATACACTTCTACATATTTTTTTTTTCTGGATCCCATAATACTGGAAATTCTGTTTTATTTTGGTTTAAATGATTATTGTATTCATCGATTAAATTGTTCATATAATTATTGTCCTCGTGGTCATGTTCTAACAACTGTTTATTTAAATCGTCTAAAATTTGAGCTTGTTCAATGGTGTGAACTTCTATAAATTTTTTTTCTTTTGGATCCCAACGGATTGGTATTGGTTTTACATCACCTTGATATTGCCATGTTTTTTAATTTAATATACCTTGAATTAATATAAATATTATAAAAAATAATTTGTAATTTTATTACATAATAAATATAAGAATAATTATAATTGTTCATCAAAAATTTCTTTCCACGCAATATTAATAATTTCCTCTGTATTTTCCGAATCATTTTGAATAAATATATTATTAGGATTCCTACATCTATAGTCTAGTTATTTTTAATCGCGTTCCATTGCATAGACCTTTATTTATACTTAAGTTTCTTATTAACATTACTATCGCATTAATTTTCAATTTAATTTATGTGGAGGTAAACCTTCACGAATATTATGCAAATATTCAATAGGAAAATTTATGTAAATATTATCATCTGATAGATCAACACCTTTATATGTAGCAGTATCTATACTATAATAAGTCATTTCATCACTATCGATCAATTTTAATATTTTATTATTCAGAATAGTTGAATCTTCATTATGAGACGTTAAAATGACACTATTCATAGATAACTTATAATTTATATCTTTATATATATCCAAACAAACATCGTCAGTTTTCCAACTGTTTGGTACTTTGAATGGATTAATTATTCCCTCTCCAATATCTAATAAAAATAAAGCGAATTCTTCATTGTTAGAACGAATATTTTTTTTTAACTTCATTATATTCAAAAGTGGCCAAATATCTGAATATTTTATTGTTTCTTGTACAATCGAGTTTCTACAACCGTTTTTAATAACTGGAAGAATTTGCCGAAAATCTCCTCCTAATCCAATTCATTTCCCCCCCAATGGTAAATTATTATTACAAACATCTCTTAATGTTTTATCTACAATGTCTAAAGCTTTTTTTGGTATCATTGATGCTTCATCCCAAATTATTGCATCTACTTCCCGTAATTTTTTCTTATCAGAGTCTAATTTTAAAAATGCACTTTCTATACTTTGTAACGGGATGGCTAGTGGGGGAAAATCCCAACAAGCCACAGGCCAGCGATGCCCTAGAACACGGTGCCGCGGGTGTCAGACTAAAATGACTTGCCCGGGGATCTGCTCCTGGAATCCCGAAAACAACGCGAAGATCGCACACGAACTTCGCTTTCCAACTAATTGGATCGCTGAGTGAAAAGCGCGCGCTCGAAGAGTAAAGCGCGCGGCCGCTATGCTCAGATATGAAAACGACCGGCGGAGTCGTTTTCCCGCGGAGGCGGCGGTATCCGGGAGAAGGACAGGTTGTAATGAACAACGCGACGAGTAACTAGATATCACAATATATTTACAATCACTAATCTCTACAAGCACAACGCACGTGCTGATTAGAACAAAGAGTTAGTTCGCGCGCGACCGTTAATATTCAAACGCGCGAACTACACGGCGCGCGGCGAAGCTGCTAATTTCGCGCGCGATGTTAAAGTACGGCGGGCTGGCACACACCCCCACGTACACGGCACAGAAGGCTTGCACGGGGCGATTTCCGTGCGAGCCTTTACAATGAACCCGCGAGAAGAGAGTAGAAAACTTACGTTAGGAAGGAGCAGCCGGTGCACTCGACTCTCTCTCTCGCTCCCTGTCGTTCGCACAGCAGTTGCGCTCTCTCTCTCTCGCGCGCTGTATTGGGTCGGCAGGCGGGCTGGCTGCCCGCTCCTCGCTCGCAGTCTCGTTCTGCTCGTAGCACACGCTACGCGGTATCTCTCTCTCTGTCTCTCTTGTGTGCGCCTCCACTATTTGCGGCGCCTCCACTACGCTCGCGGGGTCTCACAAAACGATAGGACGGCGCGGACAAGTAAACTCACGAAGACACGGAGGAGATCCTACTTGCGCGACGGCAGACACGAAGATGGCTCCCTTTTCTCGCGGGAACAGGTTAGCAGCTTCGCGACGGATGACGGGCATTTTACGCGTCGCGAGACCGATTCGCTACGCGCGACGCGCCTCGATTCGGCTGCGCAGGAGTTGCGCGCGCGCGCTCACTACCTTCGCGCGGTAGATTAGAATCGCGGCTAGACACGCGTTACACCCCCCCGCCAGACGCTGCTTAGGGGACCGTGAGCAGCTCTGCTAATCATGGCCGTCGTCGTACCTACTAATATGGTAGTAATGATTAGGAGAAGGAGGTTCGGAAAGGAATATTGCAGAATCGGAGTCACCGGTTTTTCTTTTTAATTTTTATTAAAAAAAAAATATATAAAAAAAAACTTCAGGGCCTCTCCCCTCTTCAACTGGCCCGGAAATACGATCGGCGCCCCTTGTGACGGCTTGGTTGGGGCAATGTTTAGACTTTTTCACCCCAAGCTCGCCACACATGAAGCACCGGGGGATCGCGTTACTGTCGAGCGCATCCCGGGCCGCTCGCTCTTCTTCGAGCGCCCTCCTAAGGCGCTCTTCTTCTTTTTGGAGACGGCGCTGGGCCTCTTCCTTGACCCGGCGCGCCGTCTCCTCCGCCTTTTCCCTGGCTCGCCTGGCCTCTTCCATGCGCTCCTGCGCACGAGCCAGGCGAGCCTCCTCCGCCTTTTGGAAGGCTGGGCGGCGCAGCCTGGTGGCCCTGGCCTCTGCGGCGGCCGCGAGCTCTTCGCGCCGGCCTTGGGCCATTCCGACCCATTTGCCGGCTTGCCGCTCGCCGGCCTTACCGTGGCACTGGAGAAAGACCTCCAGTGCGGCCAGGGCAGCGTCCTCCGCAGCGCGCGAGGACTTGCTGAGGCGCCGCACTTCCTCGAGGGCCTTCTCCACTGGGACCCAGGCCGCACCGACTTCATCACTCGGTGCCCACTTGGGGGCCTGGGTCGGAGAACTCTCTTTACTTTCTTCGTCGGCCCGAGCCGCGCCGGCGTTTCCTTCCGGCGCCATCTCTGAGGCTCGGACCGACGCCTCTTGCGAAAGCCGTTCTTCCCGGCTTTCCTGCTGCTCCTTCGGAGGACGCGGTCGCCGAAGCGGACTGGGACCAGCCTCTGCCCAGGCCGGCTCCGAAGGTCCCTTTCTTGGCTTCGGCGCCTCTATCTCCTCGATCATGACGGTGGAGGGCTCTTCCACTGGCTGGGGTGCCAGTATCACAGCGTCGATGCCCTCCACGACCTGCTCCAAAAAATCGATGACGGCGGGGTCAGGATTGCACTGGATTAATCCAGCGATCACCTTCTTCGCCGTCTCCGCTATTTCGGGAGTCAGGCCTTGCATGTCCTGAAACAGGTAAATCGATCCCGGGGAGGAGTGAGATTGAGGACTGGAAAATTAAGACGAACACAGGTTAGTACGTACGACACAAGTTGGACGGCACAATTATTGCTTTTTATACGCTCGGGTTCTACGAGGACTAATTAGTCCGGCATCAGCAGGTACGGGCTTCTTCTTCGAACCCTTTGGCCTCCCTGGGCCTCGCTTGGATTCTGTTGGACCGGCCACACTCATAGGCCGGCCATCGCTCGCACGCTTTCCTGGCCTAACTAATAGCGCGGTCTTACGAGGTGGACCGCGCCTCTTAGCCGTCGCCCGAGGCTGTACATTCCCCTGGCTAACTCTGTGTCCCTCTGACGTGTTCTGTTCGGCTTAAGAGTCCCTCGCTGGTAGCGACTGGGCTACTTCTTGACTACTTTTGTCCAAGTAGTTCTTGGGCTCTCCTGCGGAGACGTATCTCTTGAGTTGCTGCGCATGGACGGGACGTATCGTTCGACCATCCTCACCTTGGATCTCAGAGGTGTTTTCGCCTAGAATATTCACAATCGTGTAGAGCCCCGCGTACTTCGGGGCTAATTTGGCAGAAATCCCCTCAGCTGCTGAGGATAGTACCTTATTCTCTCTCCATACACGATCGCCTAGACAGAATTCTGGAAGTCGACGATGAGCGTCATAATATTTGGCTTGTCTCGCCTGCTCCGCTTGCGCGTCGGCCGCCGCCCGAACGTGCAATTCGCGGAGCTTGTCCATACGCACCACCCAATTATTTATCGCCTCTTGCTGCCCTTGCTCTTCGGCTAACCTGTCTTCCTCCCGCCTTAGTGTCTTCGGTGGGTCAGGTTGTCGGCCGTAAATGAGCATGGCAGGACTTATCTTTGTGGAGCTGTGTTCGGCAGTATTGTACGCGAACGCCAGCTCATTCAATTTCTCATCCCAGGACCGGTGATTTTCCTCTGCGTAAGACATAATCATTGTCTTCACCGTTCGATTCACACGCTCGACAGGATTGGCCTGAGGGTGATACGGAGGTGTAAACGTGTGATGCACGTTTCTCTCCTTTAAGAATGCCTCTAATGGTGCATTTTTAAATTCAGTCCCATTGTCTGAGAGAAACACCTCCGGGACTCCGAATCGCAGACATACTCGCTCGTTGAGTCCCTTAATTACCGATTTACCATCTGCCCTTTTTATCGGAATTACTTCAATCCAGCCTGTGAACAAGTCCTGGAATATGAGAATGTATTCGTGGCCGTGCGTGGTTTTTGGAAGGGGCCCCATAATGTCGCTAGCCACGATTTGCCATGGACGCTCTGTAATTCGGCGTCCCATGAATCCTGTTGGAGCGCGCTGTTCGACTTTGCACTGCTGGCAAATTTGGCACTGGCTCACGTATCTGGCTACATCACGAGACATGTGTGGCCAATAATACTTCCGCTTTACTCTTTCTTGCGTTTTCTCGCGGTCCAAGTGCCCAGCAGTTGGAAAGTCATGGCATTCTCTCAGTACTTCGCGTCGCTTTTCGTGAGGGACTGCTAACTTCCATGCATCATCGTCGCCGAGAGACTCGTCTATGACTTCATCTGGTTCGTACTTGTACAGTCTCCCCCCCGCCAGCTTGAACGTGGGGAAGTCTCGCGGCCGCTGTTGAACCTCTTTCACAATTTCGAGGTACCATTGGTCGTTTGTATCGCGTTCGAGCTCTAACGCGGCGACTGCTGGCTCCTCTTCCTCGAACATCCGCGAAAGGGCATCTGGGACATTGCTCAAAGAGCCCTTTCGGTGTTCGACTGTGAAACTGTGGTTTTGTAGTTCCAAAGCCCATCTTACTAACCTACCTGATGGGTTTCGGAGATCACGGAGCCACTTCAAGCTGCTATGATCCGTGATGACCTTGAAGTCATAGGCCTCTATATACGGACGGAACTTTTTGATTGCCCAGAGAATTGCTAGACACTCTCGTTCCGTCACGCTATAATTCTTCTCGGCCGCGCTCAGAGTTCGACTAGCGAACTCTAGGACTCTTTCGTCGCCGTCTATTATCTGGTATAGCACCGCTCCAAGTCCTGTATCGCTCGCATCAGTTTGCACCACGAACTGTGCGTTAGATACCGGTCTGTGGAGAATCGGTGCATAAGCAACTAGCGCTTTTAGCTTTTGGAAGGCCTCTTCTTGTGCCGTTGACCACTCGTATTTCCGATCCTTTTTCGTTAGTTCGGTCAGTGGTTCAGCAATTGCGGCGAAGTTTGATAAAAACTTTCTATACCACGAGGCCATTCCTAGGAAGCGTCTCAGCTGACGGAGGTTTTTCGGCACCGGATATTCCATAATGGGCTTTATTTTCTCGGGGTCTGGTTTAAAACCATCCCTATTTACTATGACCCCGAGATATTGGACCTCATCGCGACAGAAGACACTCTTCTCGCGATTTATTGTGAGGCCCGCGTCCTTTATCCTATCTAGAACTCTTTTTAGAACCTCTTTATGCTCCTCGAATGCTTCTGTGACTACTATTATGTCATCGAGATACGAGTAAGCAAAAGGTTCGAGTTCGGGGCCGATGACTTTGTCAATCAGCCTCTGGAAGGACGCTCCGGCATACGAAAGACCTTTGCTGGCACGGTGAAGGCCGTAGTCTCTTTGGACTCCGGATTTAGTGGTATTTGGTGGTACGCACTACTTAAATCCAACGTGGATATGTATCGCGCTTTCTGCAGTTTGCGTAAGATACTCTCCATGTATGGTAACGGATATGCGTCTGGCCTTGACGCTGCATTCACTTTTCTGAAGTCCACACAGAAACGGAACTTCCCGTTGGACTTGCGTACCATTATCACGGGGCTTGACCAGCCGCTTGTCGAAGGTTCTATTATACCCGCGAGTAGCATTTCCTCCACCTGCTTGTGCATCTCTTCCTCGAGTTTTCGAGATACTGGGTAGTACTTCTGTTTTATGGGTCTTGTGGAGCCGACGTCTACTGCATGCTCAATCCACGAAGTACACCCTAATGGTGCTAGGCCGTTTCCCATCAGCTCAGCTACTAAAGCTTCCGCTTCTTTGCGCTGCTCTTCTGTTGGGTCCGCCAACCCTATAGCTGATACGGACACGGTATCATTGGCGGTTATGGAGGCTACTTCTAACTTTACGCTTGCATCATCATCTTTGAGATGCAGCGAATTGTCAGTGGGGTCTAAGACGGCGCTAAACTTCTTAATGAAGTTCACCCCCAAGTAGCACTCCGTGTCTAGGTCTGGCATGATTGCGACGCGCACCTCCTTGCACACGCCTGCCACGACCATGGGTAGATACACGTAGCCAACCACTGCTATGCTCTGCCCATTAGCTACCCGTGCCGTTAGGCCGCTGGCCGGGATTAATTCTTTTCCACAGGCTGTAGCGAGCTGTAAGCCGATGGAATTCATCCCAGTCCAGGAAGCTCCAGTATCGAAGAGTGCCCGTAGCCTGTAGCCGGCTACACCTACTTGAAGCCACCATCGCGAGCATGTTTCCTGGTTATCTTTGTTCTGCTGAGTCGCGGGCACTTCTTCGCTCTCTCCTTCAGGCAATTGGACCGAGTTACCCTCGGTTGCTCATGTGAGAGCTGGGGGCGGGCGTGTGGCCGTGTTTACCTGCCCCCTTGGCCGTTTCCCTGCTGGTTTCCGGCAGCATTGGGGTTGCGGTCGCTTCCCCTTTGCTCGTTGCCGTAACCCCTTCGGTACTCTGGCCTTTGTGGAGGTCCATTACTCCTTGGACTTGGCGGCCTAGCCTGGTGGGTCGAGCTACTACCCCCACTAGGCTGATTATTACTTTGCCCGCCTTCCCGCTGCCTGTTCTCCCAATTATTCTTTTTCTTGGGCTTCTTGAACGACTGTGGGTTTGGCGTTTGCCCACTATTTCCGTCGGTGCCTTTCTTTGTCAAGCTTGACAAACACTCGGCCATCACCCGACGGAACATAGCCTCGAGGCTTTCTCGAGGCTCCTGCTGTTGGTGCCCCATCGCCGCCACTCCTGGATTCTGCTTTTTCCGCTGATCCGTATTTGGCTCTGTAGGTACGTAGGCAAACTCTGGCAAGTAAGTGCGCTCTGGCGGTGGTGGCGAGTGATACACCTTATCTGCCGCGAGCGCTAATTCGGCCTCCCGGGCTAAATCCAGGAGCCCTCGGTAATCCGTAATTTGATTACGCATCACCATTTTTTGCAGTTCTGGCCGCATGTTCCGGTGCAACATGTCCAATTGTTGGGGCATGCTAGGCACCGGAACTAACTTGAGAATCAAGGCTTGCAGATTCACTACGTAATCTCTCGTGAGTTCGTTTCTGCCTTGAGTCCTCGCGTTTATCTCCGCTAGGATTCGCTGTTGATGGCCTCTGTCACCGCCATACATGTGTATTATGGCCTCTTGGAAGTCTTGCCAAGATCGCCACGTATGACGGTTACTCCTATACCAGGTGGCCGCTACTCCACTCAGGAGCTCTGACAATGACGAGAGTACTTCGTCGTATGTCAGATTTGCTAGAGCTTGACATTCCTCTACTCTCGTGAGGAATAACTCGACGCTCTGCTCCTTCAAGGACCCAGAGAACTTGATGTGCCATTTCCTTACGATTTGGCCAACATCACGGTTCGTCTGTTGAGGCACGTACGTCTGCCTCGTAGACTGGTCCAGTGTAGCGCTCACCCCCGCCTGACGCTGTGTAGGATTTCTTCCGCTATTCCTCCTAGCGTCCCTTGGCGATTCAGTATTGGGACTGCTGCTGTCAAAATTCACATATGTGAACGTGTCCTGAAAGTTCACATGTGGTGATCCTCGTCCCCTGCCCGTACTCGGTAGTTGGACTCCCTCCAAGCGCGTGCTTGAGGGGGGGTGTCGAGCTTCTTGGAGTATTCGCACACTCTCTTTGAGCTCTTCCACCTCTTTGACGAGTCTATGGATCACCGACAGCAGCTGTTCTGAGACTACGTTGTCTCCCACAGCAATCCCTGCGGTACGCTGTTCCCCCGCACTTGGCCACTCAAAACTCTGTGGCTGCGGTGGACTTCGCGTTTGCTGCCAGAACGCGTGCTGCCCATTTTGTGCCGACAACGACTCTTGTTCTTAACTCCGCCGAAATTGTCGTTGCCTGCGCTGCTCTTCTAGCAACGCCTGCTGTCGCTGCTGCTCTTGATGCTTTTGCTGTTGCTGCCGCTGCTGCTCCTGCTGTTGTTGCTGTTGCTGCCGTCGCTGTTGCTCCATCTGCTGCTGTTGCTGCATTTGTTGCTGCTGCATTTGCTGCTGCTGCATTTGCTGCTGTTGCAGTTGCTGCTGCTGCATTTGCTGCTGCTGCATTTGCTGCTGCTGCAGTTGTTGCTGTTGAAGCTGTTGCTGTTGGAACTGTCCCTCGGCTTCGGCTGGAGATGTCCCGGTGGGTGCTGCAGAGCTCAATATCTCTGTCCCGGAACCCTCCTGGCCGTTTGCCTCAACCGCTGGCTCCACCACTGCATTATGTGCTTGTTGTGGAGCGTTCATCCTCCGAGACTCCGAGAGTTTTTGCATCACTATCGGGTCATCAGGGAGCGTAATGAACGGGTGCGGTTGGTCTGGATCAGTATTGGGATCCACAATAGTCGACCCAGACTTGTTCATCAACGTTAAGTCGATGAACGCCCTTCGGCACTGCTCGCGTTTAGCAAACGCTTGCTTCTCCGACAGCTCCGGCTCTGGCACGAAATCGGCGGCACTGTAATCGCCCATAAGCCACTTGATCGCTGTCATCATATTCACTGATTGCAGATCTGACTGCTGCAGACCAAGGGCTTGCATGGCCTCGATAATTTCCTCTTCGGGCTGTGTATACGCCCAATTGAGTATCGCAGATTCCGCAAACTGCGATGATCGGACCATGGTGTCAATTGGCTGTGCGCTTCCCCACGAACTTATTTTACTAGCGCGAGTAGTATCCGGATTGATGGTAGAGAGAGTTTGCCTTTTCAACCCGAGAGCTAGCTTTTTCAATGCGAACCCGGGTTACTTTCTAAGAGCTACGGCGGTTGCTCTTAACCTCGATAATGCACGAGGATTTCCCGTATGCGGCTCTAAAAAAAAAAAAAAAAAAAAAAAAAATACAAGCTATTTCTGTAAGTAATTACGATTTGTAATTAATTACGCTCCACTACTCGCACTTGTAATTTTAAAATAAATATATGTGAAAAAAAAAATATATATATATATGTGTCAAAACGGACAATATCACCAAAAACACAAAAAAAATAAATACAATTTTCATCTAAAAAAAAATAAAAACAATTTTTAAGTTCGAGGGGATTTTTGCGCTCGAGTTTTTACTCGGGCGCACAGTCAACTTTTTGTTCCGAGAGTGCTTGCCGACTTTCTCTCGATCTTCTTCTAACTGCACGATAAAAGAAAAAAAAATTTTATTTTTCGTCCAAAAAAAAATAATTCGTATCGGAAATACGAGAGGACGAGAAGAAAAAAAAATTTTCGAGACGAGAAAAAAAATTAATTAAAAAAAATTAATTATCGCTTAAAAAAAAAAATTTTGTCGTTAAAAAATTAATTGTTATTAAAAAACTTTAATTGTTAACAATAATTCCTCAACGCGCCAAAAATTCCGTGATCAATATTTCTCCTCGTCGGCACACTAGGTCGAGGGTTATTGGCTATCGCACGCCTAACCTCTCGACCGCACTCTCGCAACAGCACGGCTGTGTCACGCACACGCACACACGCGCCTACGAGCTGCGGCACGAAGAGCCTTTGTGTGCAGCTTATGCACAGCTACGCTGCTGAGCTTCTTCGCGCCAAGCTTCGCCGCGAATCACGTACGCGCCGCAGGTCCTTCCCCACCCCCAAAACGTTGTGGCGCCAGTTGTAACGGGATGGCTAGTGGGGGAAAATCCCAACAAGCCACAGGCCAGCGATGCCCTAGAACACGGTGCCGCGGGTGTCAGACTAAAATGACTTGCCCGGGGATCTGCTCCTGGAATCCCGAAAACAACGCGAAGATCGCACACGAACTTCGCTTTCCAACTAATTGGATCGCTGAGTGAAAAGCGCGCGCTCGAAGAGTAAAGCGCGCGGCCGCTATGCTCAGATATGAAAACGACCGGCGGAGTCGTTTTCCCGCGGAGGCGGCGGTATCCGGGAGAAGGACAGGTTGTAATGAACAACGCGACGAGTAACTAGATATCACAATATATTTACAATCACTAATCTCTACAAGCACAACGCACGTGCTGATTAGAACAAAGAGTTAGTTCGCGCGCGACCGTTAATATTCAAACGCGCGAACTACACGACGCGGCGAAGCTGCTAATTTCGCGCGCGGTGTTAAAGTACGGCGGGCTGGCACACACCCCCACGTACACGGCACAGAAGGCTTGCACGGGGCGATTTCCGTGCGAGCCTTTACAATGAACCCGCGAGAGGAGAGTAGAAAACTTACGTTAGGAAGGAGCAGCCGGTGCACTCGACTCTCTCTCTCGCTCCCTGTCGTTCGCACAGCAGTTGCGCTCTCTCTCTCTCTCTCTCTCTCTCGCTCGCTGTATTGGGTCGGCAGGCGGGCTGGCTGCCGGCTCCTCGCTCGCAGTCTCGTTCTGCTCGTGGCACACGCTACGCGGTATCGCTCTCTCTCTCTGTCTCTCTTGTGTGCGCCTCCACTATTTGCGGCGCCTCCACTACACTCGCGGGGTCTCACAAAACGATAGGACGGCGCGGACAAGTAAACTCACGAAGACACGGAGGAGATCCTACTTGCGCGACGGCAGACACGAAGATGGCTCCCTTTTCTCGCAGGAACAGGTTAGTAGCTTCGCGACGGATGACGGGCATTTTACGCGTCGCCAGACCGATTCGCTACGCGCGACGCGCCTCGATTCGGCTGCGCAGGAGTTGCGCGCGCGCGCTCACTACCTTCGCGCGGTAGATTAGAATCGCGGCTAGACACGCGTTACAACTTTCTAAATCTAAAGGTAATTTAAATGTTTCATGACTTGTCATTCCTTTTGGTATAGTATTGACCAGTCCAAGCCATTGATAACATTTTTTTTTCTTTAGACAAAAAGTAAAAAATTAATGTTTTGTATAAAAATGTTTTACCTGAACCACCAGGACCGTCTATAAAATGAATCTTATGTTCATTATTTAATAATTTCTCAAAAATATACTTTTGTTCTAAATTTAGTTGAGTATACATGTTACTAAACATTTCTTCACAGAATAAAATTTCAGTCTTATTAACTTCATTACATTCAATTTTTAAGATTTTATTTGGTTCAGGCGATCCAAAATCTATACATGATTTTTTGTTTAATGATAACATTTCATTTATTTGTATGAGGGCATTGTTTAATTTATCATCTTTAAAATCTTCTATGAAAAAGTTATTAAATTCCTTCCAAATATTATTACCATTAATATTTTCAGATAGTAAATACCAAGCAAAAAATTGACGTAGGTGATATCCTAACATAACGTCACAAGCTTCTTTAAAAATATTTTTTATTTGTAAGTCATCATCAACTAAACCCATTTTTATTGCAGTTTCTCTGTATGTGTTATATGTACAATTTTCATACGTTCGTAAATCTTGAAAGGAAGTTGCACCTTTAACACGATTCAAAATTAACTTTAAGTGAAATCGTTCAATATCCTTCGGAGAAACAATATTTAAACGACCTATGGTATAATGTTCTAGATTTCGTTTTCGTTTTATCCAACATTTATTCTCGAAGTTGTAATATTTAGGTATATTAACATATTTTATATTTTTTGCATAATCATCTTTTGTATTTAATTTAAACCATGCTGTTAATGTTGTTTTATAATTTTCTAAAGCTTCAGTCTCGTTATTTTCTTCAAAAATAATTCTTTGTTGATTTTCTGTATGATTTTCTGTGTGAAAAATTTATGTTAATTAAATAACTATAAAAATGTTTAAAAATATAACATATGTTTATTTAATACAACAAAAGTAATACTTGAAAATTTTACATTTTTTTTAACAAAGGAATAGGCCATTTTTTACTAACTTTTTATTATGAAAAAACAATGAAATATTTAATGGAAAATGAATTCAAAGGTAGTAAAAAAGGAAAACCTCTATGAAAAAGCCCGCCTATCTATCTACCTCTTGGGTGGCGTGGAAAAGATAGACTTATTTGTGTTAAAAGAAATATCAATGGTCCTCATTGTTTGGAGACAATATACAATTTTCCCATATACCTTACAGAAAGTTATTTGTGCTTAATCTTTAATTTCAGGGTCGAAAACGTCACATAACCTCTTTCCTAGAAACTGCGAAGCCTATGCTCGTACGTCTATTATTTTTCCGATGATTAGTGCCGTTTATAATTGTTTACAGCCCGAGCGAAGCGAGACTCCCTGACGTCAATGTGAAACCACAATACTTTACGCGTAGTGTGAGAAAAAAAGATCTCTGTCGCATGTATACCGAGATGATAAAAACGATTAAAGAAAAAAGTGAATATGAGGGGGGGTAAGAGGGGGGAACGAGCGGCGGGCGGAGGAGAGGGCAGATGGGCACCTGAGGGGCGGGTGAGGGGCGGGTGAGAGGGGGCTCAGAGGCTATTTTAATATAAAAAAACTCATTAAAATACGCAGATTTTTACGTTATTTTGAGGGGGGCTGGGGGGGGGGGGGGGGGGGGTAGAGGGGGCGAATTAGGGGGGACTGATGTTCAAAAACAACACTAACATCTATATAATATAGGTAGATACACACACACACACACAAACACACACACACACCCACACACACACACACGCCCACGCTCACACCTACGCCCACACCCACACCCCCACACACACACACACATATGCACGCGCACACACACACACACACAAACACACATATACACACACACACACACATATATATATATATGATAACTATGGGAATTGTGCGTTATTATTGGGTGTTGGAATTAATTCGTAACATTTCATTTAATGAAAAAATATTATTTATTTCATATGAAAATCAAAAAAAACATTAATTAAAGTATTACCCATCGCTTTCTAGTACTTTTGACCACCTTTCGGGCAGTGAACGAATACCGCGCCGGAAGGACTCTTCGTCTTTAGATGAAATCCACGAAACGATCCATTTTTCTACAATCTTCATAAGATGTGAACTTCTGCTCATACAAGCTATGAGCCATTGATCGAAACAAGTGGTAGTCGCTAGGAGCAATATCTGGAGAATACGGCAGGTGCGGTAGCACTTCCCATTTAAGTGTTTCCAGATATGTTTTTACCGGTTTTGCAACGTGTGGGCGAGCAGAAAAATTACTTTTTTGTGTCTTTCGAAGTATTCCGACCGTTTTTCTTTCAATGCACGGCTCAAGCGCATCAGTTGCAGTCTCTAGAGATCCCCAGTTACGGTTTCATGCGGTTTTAGGAGTTCACAATAAATGACACCCCTTTGATCCCACCAAATACAGAGCAGGCGTTTTGACCCATAAATATTGGGCTTTGCCACTGATGTTGCTGGTTCGCCGGGTTTGGTTTCAATTCACGTGGGACCACGTGTCCTTCCTCTGGATCATTCCCAAACTTTTAAGACTTTTTCCCACTGTTGATAAGTCAACTCCCAGTGACGTATACAATTCTTTAAGTGTTTGACACGAGTCTTCATTGAGAAATGCCTCCAAATCATTATCTTCAAATTTTTTTTGCTGACCAGGTCGCTCCTTGTCATCCCAGTCGAAATCAACAGCTTTAAAACGTGTAAACCACTTCCGACACGTTTGCACAGTTAGAGCATATTAAAGTAATGAAGTAAACCTCCCCGCAAAAACACTTTATTCGGTACAAATTTTGACATGTTCAATAAATTATAAAGTGTTGTTATTTATGATTTAAAAAAGGTTATGTACGGCAAATGGCGTCCTATGATAGCTGTTTACGATCTATACATTACTTTAGGTAACAACGAAATAGTGTATTACTTGTGCCATCTCTTGTAAAACGCTACGAATTAATTCCAACGCCCAATATATTCAGCGTTATATATCGCCTAGATAAAATAGCGCTAAAGCAAGACTCGCGCGATTGATTTCGCAATGCAACACGCTGCCAAAATATTCTTGTGCTAGTAAGACGTGTGCTAGTAAGACATGGATATACGTCTCTATTTCACATGTTCTCCAATATATCAAACAAAAAATGTATTCAAAGAAAATGAATGTTGTGCAAAAGAAATAAAAGTTCTTTCTTTCTAGTTTCAATTTTTTTTCAAACTGAGTAGAACGTTTCTGAGCTACATGGCTGAGGTTTAAAGAAAAGGGCTTTTCTGCCATTTTCTTCAAAAATTTCTACCTTTAAAAAAAAAGGGTGAAAAGACGTATTTTAAATTGTACACAAGTTTTCCCGTATATTTCGTGACATCAAAAGGAAGAAAAAATACCTCCGGAATATGTGCATTAACCAAATTTTTGATCAGTTTTAAGGCTGCCTAAAGTTGAAATTTTTTGAAAATTTCCTCATATATTTAATATAACGATGTACTTACGATTTAACCATGGTACAGCGTCATGTACAATAGATTTTTCCAACGATTATGATTACTATATCATGCCAATATATATATATATATATATATATATATATATATATATATATATATATATATATATATATATATATATATATATAATCATATAAACATGGACTTATGCTGACACCAATGTATAAGACCACGTGACCTGTCTGCATAAGTGTAGTACCGTTTATACAAGTGTCTGCACAAGTCTAGCGTGACTAAAGAAATAATCTCTCTACTTATGCTGACGTCTGCATAAGTCGGTCTCTGTCTGCATAAGTCTATTTAAATTTCGGAAAGTGTCTGCATAACTAGCGTTTCATATATTTATATATATATATATATATATATATATATATATATATATATATATATATATATATATATAATCATATGAACATCGACTTATGCTGACACCAATGTATAAGACCACGTGACCTGTCTGCATAAGTGTAGTACCGTTTATACGAGTGTCTGCACAAGTCTAGCGTGACTAAAGAAATAATCCCTCTACTTATGCTGACGTCTGCATAAGTCGGTCTCTGTCTGCATAAGTCTATTTAAATTTCGGAAAGTGTCTGCATAACTAGCGTTTCATATATTTATATATATATATATATATTACTATATCATGCCAATATATATATATATATGTGTGTGTGTGTGTGTGTGTGTGTGTGTGTGTGTGTGTGTGTGTGTGTGTATGTGTGTGTGTGTGTGTGTGTGTGTGTGTGTGTGTGTGTGTGTGTGTGTGTGTGTGTGTGTGTGTGTGTGTGTGTGTGCGCGTGCGTGTGTGTGTGTGTGTGTGTGTGTGTGTGTGTGTGTGTGTGTGTGTGTGTGTGTGTGTGTGTGTGTGTATGTGTGTGTGTACGCGTACACGTACAGTAGATTAAATTGCATATAGAAATAAGAAATCAGCAAGTAAGATCTTGTTCACTTCCTTATGAGAATATAACGTGAAATATAACGTGAAAATATAACGTGAAATTTTTCAATTGCAAAATTTAAATGTATATCAATATTATTAATCTCGTTTATTCTGTCTGTGTGCATATGTATGCATGCGTATGTGTGTGCGTGTGTGCGTGTATATATGCATGTACGTATGCGTGTTATATATTTGTCTCCACCATAACTTGAAGACTAATTGAAGTATCGGACTGAAATTTTGATATTGAAAATCTGATTTGAAAATCTTACATATTACAACATATTCTATCTATAGATATTTTTTTAAAGTCGATCACATAATATTGAGCTTTTCATATTACAAACAAAATCATGAATAATCGAATAAAATAGTACATTATGACACTGGTGTGGATGGTAATTATTTACCGCATGAGATGTTTTTATGCGTCGAATGCGATAAAAACCACCTTACGCGCGAGTTTCATACAGTATTTTATACCATGAAAGTTTAAAAATCATGTCAAAGTTGCAATTTTTAGGTTACACTGGTATAAATTATTTCACTCTGGTGCAGATATAGGCTTGAAATTTATATCCGCACACTGCGAGAATGATTTTATTGTGAATATTTTTATAAATTTATTTTTAAAAAATACACCAATTGAATTACAGATAGAAAGGACCTCAGTCTACAAATAATAAAGACCTTGAATAGACGTCCAAAAGAAACAATTGCAAAACAAACAATCTTACTTTTTGGTTTTCCATTGATGAGCTACACGGAAAAATGTATGGACTAGAGTTTCACCTTATTGGTGCAGACTACTATTAATCTAATCTAAATAGGATGCAGGTTATCCTTTTTGTATATCAGGTCGCTTAATTTCCAGGCAAATAATGTTTAAATCTACGGGGCGTTGTTATTTTAGTAATGGTGTAGACGTTTCATTACGTCTTTTTTCCGAGTAGCTATTAGACTGTACGCACATACGTACATGCATACATTGAAAAAATTTGGCAGTTAAAGTATTCCTACCCGATCTTTAAAAAATGGTGGATTTTTTTTTAATCCAATTTATTCGTGAATTGGATGGTGGGAGCAATGGGTTATTAGGTTACGAAAACAAAAATGGTTCAAAATTGTGCGAAAAGTTACGGCGCGCGAAGCGCGCTTAGAGAAGGCTAGTGTGATAAGATTTTAAATGTGTCAAATGTTTTCAGTATTAGTTATATTAATAAACATGTGAAATACACACGCGATCATGATGGAAGTTACATCCAACGCATCGGGCATTTATAAATATTTCCATGCACACTTTCCTCAAACCAGCTTCAAAATCTGTCATGACAATTTTAACGCTGGGTGAATTAATAATTTGTTGACATATTTTTAGAACTGCTCTATATGCCACGGCACTTTTTGTTGTCATGACAGCCCAAAAGAAAGGTACAACCTTTGTAAGAAAAACGTATTTATTTAAAAAAAATAAAAAATAAATAAACATTATTATTGAATCAAAATTATTTAAATGTAAATAGTGACTGATGGACATTTACACGATCTTTAATATTACCAATAGGCCGTTAAACATAATTATAGACGAAAAAAGGTAAATGTATAAAAATTGATTTAATTCCTCTGTAAAAAATATGTGCCGAAATCTGATTTATTTGAATCATCGGATTTCAGTATTTTGTAAGCATATTAAAATAACATGAGAAAATGAGGAAGAATAGCAGCAAAACAGAGTAATGCATGCTAAATGTATTAAAATTTCTACAGAGAGAAAAGAGTAATCATATTAAAGACTATCCATTAACATTTATCGACATACGATAATTTAATAAAATATTTCTAATTTGCATATTGTAGCATATGTTAACATATTAGAATTAAAAAAATATAAACACAAATGAAATTTGACTTCTGTCAAAGTGTATTATAGAGATGACTCTTAAGGTGAGCACTTGTACGTGTAGTATACATGTAATCATTCTGTTAGTATGTGGTAAAATGCGAGTACACACCCGTGTAAAAAAAGTCTGGGCAAAGTCTTGCAGAAGTCTGGCTTGAAAAGTCTGACCAAAGTCTCGCAGGTCGGACGATTCCAGACTTTTTCCCAGGCTTTTTATATTTTCTATTAAAAGTCTTGGAAAAAATCCCCAGACTTTATCCAAGACTTTTCACCAGACTTAGTAAAAAGTCTGGGAAAAAATTCCCAGGCTTCATCCAAGACTTTTCACCAGGCTTGGCATACAGCGCAAAAAGTCTTGGAAAAGTGCCCAGACTTTATCCCAGACTTTTCGCCAGACTTTATGGTCCACATATGGAGGTTATACACGCCCGGTACCTCCCGCATGAAACCGATGCTCATAGTCTTTTGCTGCAATCTAATGGTCACTGCTATCATGATCATCGTTGTCGTTGTCATCTGCAGATCTATTAATTTTTGGAGACAGAAAGAGTCGGGCTTTGTGAAACTCCAACCTGCAAATAGAAGTCCTCACAAAGTACCTCTTCTACAGTGCAAGTAAATATTTTATAGAGAATTGGAACTGATCTGATTATTATCTAGGTGTTGTCCATTACAGTTCCTCGTGGAAAATATTCGCACCTTCGCTATACACATACATAGAGAAAAACTTAATTGCAAAAATACGTAGCGAGCTGAAAATATTTTGAGGTCCATAAATAACTTGAAACTAGTTGCAGAATACTCTATGTTCATATTGTTCACACAATTGTCGTTCAATTCATGTTGTTTGGACTTCAAAATATTTTTATCTTGCTATACACGTTTAGATTACAAAATTTGTCCGGAATTCCGAGTAATGGCAACTATTTTTTACGAGGAACTGTAATGGACAGCACCGAGATAACATTAGATAAGTTCAAATTCTCTATAAAATATTTACTTGCGCTGTAGTAGAGATGCTTTGTGAGAATTTCGATTTGTAGGTTGGAGTTTTACAAAGCCCGACTCTTTGTGTCTCCAAACATTATTAGATCTGCAGATGACAGCGACAACGGCGATGATGACAGCAGTGACCATGGGATTGCAGCAGAAGACTATGCAGTATCGGTTTCATGCGGGAGGTGCCAGGCGTGTATAACCTCCATACGCGGACCATAAAGTCTGGCGAAAAGTTTAGGATAAAGTCTGGGCACTTTTCCAAGACTTTAAAACTAAGTCTGGTGAAAAGTCTGGAATCGTCTGACCTGCGAGACTTTGGCCAGACTTTTCAAACCAGACTTCTGCAAGACTTTGCCCAGATTTTTTTTTACACGGGCATGTCTGTAGACTAGATAATATAGGTATATTCTGGATAATAGTGGCTGGTGTCTCGCTGTCTCGGTTCTCTTCCAGTAGTGAATAAAATGATTAGAATATGCTGAAATTAGATTGAAGGAAAAGATTGTTTATTTGCAAAGAACAAAAAAAGTTTGGAATCAAAATATGATGGTAAAATTTAATGTATAACGTCCTACGTAGTCTTGTGATGGCCACTTTTACATGTCGTTCTACTATAGTCTCCGAAGCGCTCTCGAGTATCTTTTATTATAAAGAAAAGAAATTGTAAGCTGTTGTTTTCACTAAATTTCTTGATATATATGGTAACCGTTACCGAGCAAAATTGACCAATGTATTTCAGGGTATGACAAGTGGTGGTAAGTGATGAAAAAGAAAACAAGAGAACATTTGTAGGTATGATAATAATACATTATGTAAGAAGGGGCGAAAGTAGCAGATTTTTCCTGCGGGTGAGTCCCGTACCCGAGCGACAAAACGGGTCACGAGGGTGCGTAAGGGAGCGAGGGAAACATCTTTTCGTAGGGCAGTAACGTCCCAAGAGAAAAATCTATTTTCATCACGTGTTACATATTAGTATATTGTATGACAAGGGCGTAAAGTGGGTCTTTTTAGACCGAGTGTGAGGTTGCAATGCGAGTCGAGCAGCGGGCGGTAAAATCGAAAAGCGCCCGCTGTCGTTTTTGAATGGAGTTTTCAACGTTGTTTAAGAAAATCATCGATATTTTGAAAAACGCAAAAATCTATACTTGCGGTACAAAAAATATGGTGTGCACCAACGGATAAGTGAGTTTTTTGATCTCGTGTGGTTGCAGTACTCGTCTTCGCTTCGCAAACGTACTCGCCTTCGGCTCATGCTAGCTCACCTTCGACTCGCGCTGCAACCCCACACTCGGTCTAAAAAGACCCACTTTACGCCCTTGTCACACAATATACTAATATGTAACACGGGATGAAAATAGATTTTTCTCTTGGGAGGTTACTGCTACTTACGCCCCTTTTTACATAATGTATTATTATCATATCTACAAATGTTCTCTTGTTTTCTTTTTTATAACTTACCACCACTTGTTATACCCCGAAATACATTGGTCAATTTTGCTCGGTAGCGGTTACCATATATCGTCGCACGGTACGAAGAAAAGCCAACTTCGAAGTTACAGGCGAAGAAAAGCCAAAAACGCGTCTAAGACGAAGAAAAGCCAGTTTGGGTCCTCTCAGACAAAGAAAAGCCAGTTTGCGCCCTCCCAGACGAAGAAAAGCCAGTTTGACTTCACAAACGAAAGTAACATTTAGATGGCATCTTATAGATAACTTTCAGATAATAAAATAAGATAGAGATAAAAAGATAATCAAAAAGATTAAAGATAAAAGATAAAAAGATTAGATAAAAAGATGATCAGTCAAGATAATAAGATAACTAGTAATTGATTAGATGCAGTCAGTTGGGGGATTTTTCTTCCACAGGAACGGCGCAAACTGTTTTTTTTTTCGTCTGAGACAAGTCAAACTGGCTTTTCTTCGTCTGGGAGGGCGCAAACTGGCTTTTCTTCGTCTAGGAGGACCCAAACTGGCTTTTCTTCGTCTTAGATGCGTTTTTGGCTTTTCTTCGCCAGTAACTTCCAAGTTGGCTTTTCTTCGTACCGCGCGACGATATATCAAGAAATTCAGTGAAAACCACAGCTTACAATTACTTTTCTTTATAATAAAAGATACTCGAGAGCGCTTCGGAGACTATAGTAGAACGACATGTAAAAGTGGCCATCACAAGACTACGTAGGACGTTATACACTCGCCTTCGGCTCGTGCTAGCTCACTTTCGACTTGTACTGCAACCCCACACTGGTCTAAAAAAACCACTTACGCCCTTGGCACACAATATATTATTATTTCCACACTCGACCGTGGACACCTTTTGACTCTGCAAAGCGGCCCCGACACGTATTCTTTTTTTTTGTATTATACTAGATTTTCATGGATGTATTACAAAATAAATAATATTATTATAAAAATAGTTAAAAAAATTTCAATTTTTACTTTTGCCCAGCAAATTTATGTGTCTGAAATTCCGAACGTTAACGGGGTTCCATAGTCCTACCATTACCTACCGAGCAATTCACACAGTTTCAAGCTGATTTAAAATAACATACGTCAAATCACAAAAAATCAAGAGAACACTTCGCTGCGGTTTTGAACGTTCTATCATCCAGTAAAAGTTTGGAGTCGAAATATCAAGTTGTTTTTGCAAAAACTTTGAACGAAACCGAATTTTGTTTTGTTCAAAGTTTTTGCAAAAACCACTTAATATTTCAACTTCAAACTTTTATTAGGTGATAGAACGTTCAAAACCGCAGCGAAGTGTTCTCTTGTTTTTTTGTGATTTTACGTATTTTATTTTTAATCAGCTTGAAACTGTGTGAATTTCTCGGTCAGTAACGGTACGACTATGGCACCCCCTTAATAGTGAACGAAAAAACTAAAATTTGCGATTTGCATTAAAAATAGGTTTAAAACCATAAAACAGGGTAAGAATGAACCAAAAACAGCGCAAAAATAAATTTGGCACTTCACAACCCCCAAAAACTACCCCCAAACAACACTAAAAGACAAATCATTTTTTGCATGCCACACACATGAGAACAAAAAATCCCAAAGTTGCAAAAATTTCGTTAGGAAAAATTTTGCAACTGGTACTTGTAGAAAAGGTCCCCCAAAGCTTAAAAAACAATAATGAACGAAATCGCTTTTCCGGAAAAACACCTTCAGGCCGATATATCATACCGCAAACTCGAAAAAAATTCCCAGAGTCGCAAGAACTTTGTTAGGAAAAATGTTTCGACTGGTAATTGTAGAGAAGATCTTCCAAAGCTTAAAAAAAATTATGAACGAAATCGCTTTTCCGGAAAAACCCCTTTTGGGCGGATATACCATACCATGCCGTAAATTCGAAAAAAAATTCCTAGAGTCGCAATAAGTTCGTTAGGGAAAATGTTTCGACTGGTACTTGTAGAAAAGCTCCCCCAAAGCTTAAAAAAATAATTATGAACGAAATCGCTTTTCCGGAAAATCCCCTTTGGCCAACATACCATACCGTAAACTCGAAAAAAAAATCCCAGAGGCGCAATAACTTCGTTAGGAAAAATGTACAAAGGGTCCCCGAAAAATTAAAAAAAAATTATGAACGAAATCGCTTTTCCGGAACTACCCCTTCAGGCCAAGGGTGCGCGTCAAAAACACGAAAAAGATTCTCACGGTTGCCAAAATTACGTTAGGAAAAAGTTTGCAGTTAGAATGTTTATTAAATATCGTCTATAGCCTACAAAAAATTCACGAACGAAATTGATCTTCCGGAAGGAACGAACGAAATCGATCCTAACGAAGTTATTGCGCCTCTGGTAATTTTTTGTCGAGTTTACGGTATGGTATGTCGACCCAAAGGGGATATTCCGGAAAAGCGATTTCGTTCATAATTTTTTTAAAGTTTTAGGGGACTTTTTCTACAAGTACCAGTCGAAACAGTTTTCCTAACGAAGTTATTGCGACACTGGGAATTTTATTTCGAGTTTATGGCACGGTATATCGGCTTGAAGGGGCTTTTCCGGAAAAGCGATTTCGTTCATAATTTTTTTAAGCTTTGGGAGTCGTTTTCTAGAAATACCAGTCGAAACATTTTCGTAACGAAGTTATTGTACGTCTGGGAATTTTTTTTCGAGTTTACGGCATGGTATATCGGCCCAAACGGGATTTTCCGGAAAATCGTTTTCATTCACAATTTTTTTTTAAGCTTGGGGTCCTTTTCTATAAGTATCAATTGAAACATTTTTCCTAACAAAGTTCTTGCGACTCTGGGAATTTTTTTTGCGGCATGGTATATCGGCCTGAAGGGGCTTTTCCGGAAAAGGGGCTTTTCTCCAAAATTAATTTTTAAGCCATGGGGGATCTTTTGAATAAGTACCAATTGCAAGGTTTTTCCTAACGTAATTTTTGCGACTCTGGGAATTGTTGGCCTCCTGTGTGTGTCTCTGTTGCATTTGTCTTTTAGGGTTATTTGAGAGTAGTTTTTGTGGGTTGCGAAGTGCCAAATTTGTTTTTGCGCTATTTTTGGTTCATTCCTACCCTGTTTTATGGTTTTATACCTATTATAATGCAAATTGCAAATTTTAGTTTTTTCGTTCACTGTGAACGTTCGTAATTTCAGACACATGTAAATTTTACTTTCGCCCCGCAAATGAGATTTGCGGGAAATATATTCAACTTTTATCCCGATTTTCGGGGGCAAAATGTGGCCATTTAAGTCGAGTGTGGAATAAATATAGTTTCTCTACCCGTTTCTCATTTATAATAATAGTACTTTTTTTTACGAAGACGTAAAATGGAGTTATAGGACAAAGCCGGTCTGAGTGTTGCACGATCACACGAGGGTTTAAAATCGTAGAGTCGCGTGGCAAAAATTATTTTTAAATGAAGTAGTTCTTATGCTAATTAAACAAAACTAGATGTAAGATAGGTCTTTTTCCCCTACTGTACTTATAAAAATAGTAATCCTATTTCATAGAATATGTCAAGAGAATAGTTTGGGACTAAATCAAACTATGAGAGATTTTGAACTGAACATTTATTACAAATTTTGCGTGGAAATGTCTACAGTCACTATTCATAAATGGTATAATGACTTACTTGTTGAAGCAAAACTCCTAAAATGGTTAAATTTTGATACGCTTTTTCTAGATCAGGAGTTGTCTTGAAAGTTCCATCCATGTACGATCTTTCAACATTTCTAAAATATTTAGAAATGAATTCGGGATCATAAAACAATAAGTGTTGATCACCTTTCTCATCAATAATCAATTGTACGTTCATTTTAACATTAGTATTCTGAAATAACTTCTGTATTTTCTCATTTTGGAAAGCATTATGAAAGTCTTCTAATGTTTTGATATTAGTTGGAAATATTTCTCGTCTCCACTTTTTCATGTTACTTTTAACGTTGCAATATGGTACCCTTTCTGCTGCAGCTTTATGTCTAGATGTAAGGAATAGTTTTAATTATTTTTTAAATAAACTTATGATAATTAGGAAATTTATGCAATACTATAACTATTGCTTCCGCACAGTCCATAGAGGTAGTTTTAGGACAGTGAAAAAAAAGTATTCGAGATAACGAGATAGAAACATGTTTTAAGTCATTCAGAGTCGAAATACACTATATTCATAATATATTATGCTCCAAAGGAATAAAGTGGGCCATGGGTTCCCGCGTGCAAGTTGTCGCTCAAGCGACAAACAATTTTTGATCATACCCAGCGGAGAGTTTTGGGTTTAATTCTTGATTTCAGGGTCGAAAACATCACATAATCTCGCTTTTAGACATTGAGACGCTTATGCTCATTTTTTAATTTTCTCCGAATTAGCTTCGTCTGCAGCGATTTGCGGCCCAATCGTGGGCTGTAACACGCAGGCATCGTTAACCGGGAGAAAATTAGAGAAATGGGCATGTGCGTGACAGTTTCTACACATGAAAAAATGTGGCGTTTTATACCCCAAAGTCACAAAATAAATATAAAACTTTACGCCAGGGCATGATAAAAAACCATTGGCGCTTAGCTTCCTCAAACTAATTTCTTTTTATCTATCATATTAACTATTTCTCTATTAATAATATTAAATATTCAATAAATTACATATTCTTCAAGAAAATGCTCTTAAAACATATAAGAATTGTAATTTTAATCTCAAACATCTTTGTTACCCATGATCGGTTTCTCTTGAAAATCGAACTTAACCGAAAGATGCAAAAATGTAATCATCGTACAAAATTTCGTGATGATTGGGATATTTTCTTCTTGCTATATAAACATATTAGAAACATATTTGAGTCATTTCGAGTCGAAATACACAGCAAAGCTGCTAAAATAGTAAACTTTTGATAAGCTTTCTCTACATTACGTTTTGTTTAAGAAGTGCCATCTATGTATAATCTTGCTACATTTTTAAAAGATTTAGTAATAAATTCATTATCATAAAACAAAAACACTAAAAGCGAAGTGAAAGTACTATTCTAAACTAGCTAGTGCGATGCTCTCTGGATTTAAAGGGATCCACCAACAAGGCACGTATCAACAGAGCACGGCTCTTATCGACCGAGCACGTGTGAATACGGGGTTGACACGCACACAGCGTTGATTCCCCCTCCGCGCCAACGGGCCAGCTCGGGCCTATCAAGCTGCAATGGCAAAGTCAGCGTAATCAAAAAACACACATCCTATAATTTTTAGCTCATTTTTAGCTAACTAATTAATATCAACAATAATTTATAACCACTGCCGATTGACCGTTAACACCTGTTACGCTATCTTGACTTTTAAGCTGGTTTAGCATTGCGATCACGACCATAGTTTTTGAAATACAAAATCCATTCAGGCGCCATAATTTTTAGCTCACCGAGCACTATAAGATCGTATAGTGTAAAATGTGGTTAATTTTTAACCCCTAAATTAAACATAAACGAATAAAAAATAACAAAAAATTATCAAGCGCTTATCACAACGACTCGCCGTCGTCGGATTAGTCTCAAAACATAGAATTACAATTAATTACCCCTGCAGAGAATTAATTACCACTTAAGAACACCGATTAACACCTTTTTCTCCGGGAAAACCGACTAAAAGCTAGTGCAAACTCGCGCCGTTCCGATTCTAGTCAAGTTACGGAATCGATTGTGGTCTTAAAATTTTTAGCTTGACGAGTACTACACGACGGTATAGTGATAAATATGATATGGTTAATTTTTAACCCCCAAATTAGACAAAAACGAATAAAAAATAACAAAAAATTATCAAGCGCTTATCACAGTGACTCGCCAACGTAGGATTATACTTGAAACATATAATTACAATTAATTACCACTGCAGAAAATTAATTAACAATTAAGAACAGCAATTAACACCGTTTTTACCGGGAAACCCGTCTTAAGCCAGCGCAAACTCGCGCCGTTCCAGCTCTAGTAGGTAGAGTTACGGAATCTATTCTGGTCTTAAAATTGCTTCCTCCTAGAGGAAACGTTGTGATAGTAATTTTTTGAGTTGTTGTAAAAATATGTTATAATTGTTTTTCGAGGTGTTAGGAATGAAAATACATGATTTTTGAAAAATGTCTGTATGGATGTGTGTGGATGTATGTGTGTGTGTGTGTGTATGTGTGTGTGTATGTGTGTGTGTGCGCGCCCGTGCGTGCGTCTGTGTGTGTGTGTGTGCGTGCGTGCGTGCGTGCGTGTGTGCGCGTGTGTGTATACACCTGGATCTCAGCTTCTACTCAATCGATTGTAACCGGATAGGTCTCATTTTTTTGTTTTTTTGTGTGATAGCGGGTCAAAAATTCGTTTTTTGATTCGTGAATGCGTTTTTGTTTTATTTCAAATTTTCGATTTTTTCAAAATTGATTTTTGCTTTTTTTTTTAATGATAAGATCGAGATATTTGAGTCGGATGGGTAGCATTCGAAAGAGAATTAAAATACCTATATTTTCTAAAAAAAAATTTCTAGCTATAACGGTTCATTTGTTATTATTAACAAAAACGTGTTTTTTTTTAAGCTTATAACTCCCAAACTAACCGGTCAATTTTTTTGTGAAAAATCATGATAATGCAGAATATAAATAGCTATAATCTGTAAAAATTTGAATCCATTCTGTCGAATAGTTTCTGAGAAAAAAAATTGAAATATGAAAGAAATGAGTTTTGTATGTCCAACGATTACGAGAGTAAAATTGACTTAATCGCTTCAAAATTCCTTGTAGAGGTAGATTTTGGATAGCTCTCAGGCGAGTTCTTTGGACAAAATAATTAGTCCAGAAATTTCAGAAATATTTAAGGTTAAATTTTTTTTAACCTTTTTTTTCAAATCGTAATTTCTCGAGAACGGCTCCATGTATCAGCTCCAAATTTATAGACAATTTTGTGTATGATATAGATAATACGTGTGCGAATTTTCACGAAAATCGTACGATTACATTTTCAGATATTTGATTTTAAAAATTTTTGTATTTTACAAAGTCATTTTCTTTGTCGCATGATAACTAGAGAAAACAGAAATTGGTTTAATCATGTTGAAATTCTGTGGAGATGTAGAGTTTATATATTATTGTATAAGTTCTTTAGGTAAACGAATTGTCTCATAATTTTTAGAGACATTTAAAGTTAAAATTTTTTTACGGTTTTTTTCGAAATCGTAATTTCTCAATCGCAACTCCATGTATCAGCTGAAGGTGAGTAACGAATAAAATTGTTTGTAACAAAATTCACCTTCTCTTAAAGTAAATACAGCCACCTAAAAAAAAATTCAATAAAACACTGGAATCGTTTTCAATTATTATCCGATTTTAATTTGAAAATTCTCATTTTGTTCCTTGTTAAATTTCAGGTGGAAGTACCACTATAAAAAATAAAAAATGATCAAGACCTGCAATCTTCAAAATGACGAAAAAATTGATTTTCCTTATTTTTGCCTTTTCTATAGGTTTCTGATATATATATATATATATATATATATATATATATATATATATATATATATATATATATATATATATATATATATATATATATATATATATATATATTTGATATTTTAAAACATATACAAGTAAACCTGTATTTATATATATATATATATATATAAACAGGTTTACTTGTATATGTTTTAAAATATCAAAAAACATTATTTAAGACTTATTAGTATAAGAATTATAAAAAAAATAATTAAATTTAAATACGGAATTTATTATAAAAATAATATAAATCATATTGTGGAATTTGAAATCCAGTTGAATCGTCTTTTGAATCGTGACAATTTTGCACCTCTGTTCTACTAAAGTGACCATTCCGTCAACGAAATTTGACAGCAAATTACTATAATAATACTCCCTTTTGTATACGTATATCAGGGACAATATCACAAAATCAATGAATAAAAGAAAAATGGCTCGGGGGGAATTTGCCACTAATAATCAGCAGTTTATCTGTAAAGGTCCGAAATTTGCCGCACTTTATTTATAAAAAATATCCAGGCGCACTGCAAGCAATATCGACGGCTAAGCGGAATAGGGTCTTATCTCAGCTCGTGGATGAAGAACAACGTATCTCGGCACATATTTTTTTTTTCTTGAAATTTTGCAGTGGCAGCCCTGCGAGCCCGTGTGTACCGCGGTGAGCATCGTCTATAGATAAGAGACTCTCTATACCTACTGAGCTTTGGGCTCTGTGCTTTGTGTGCTCCGTAAAAAAAATCGTTGTCCGAAATCTAGTATACTCGTGATCAGGGTTCCAAATAATTAATTAAAATTTGAATTAATTAGCTCGTTTCATTAAGAATTAAAATTCTACTTTTTAATTAAAAGAGACGCATGTGTTTCATTTAGCATAAGGAAATCCGCGATATAAATTGAACACACTAGAGCGCACAAGAAGTCGAGCTCTCGAAGACGAGCTTTGCATGCGTACATTCACATAAGTATAAGAAAATTCGCAAACATATATCAAAATTTTCTGCAAGGGTAATTAATTGTAATTCTATGTTTTAAGGCTAATCCTACAACGGCGAGTCGCTACCCTGCTGAAAATGACCTATTGAAACCAATTTATTCCTCATTCAATTTTGGTAACACTAAATGGTTATCAATGCTGGTTCAATCGGGTTAATTGGAAGCCCGATTAAGAATTAATCGGTTTTAATGTCAAATTAATTGGGATAGGGTTAAATATGAATTTTCCGTATTAATTTCAATCGGGTATTATTGGTTTTAATTGTAAATGTGCTTAATCGGTTTTAATAGGAATATTTTTTATACGGATCGAATCGGATTGAATTGGATAGTTGTGTATATTTTTATATTGGTTTTAATATGACATTTTCATATTAATTTAAATCGGATGTTATTGGTTTCAATTGTAAATTGGTTCAATTGTGCTTAATCGGTTTTAATAGAAACATTTTTAATTGTATTGAATCGGATTGAATTGGATAGTTAAGTGTATTTTTTTATATTGGTTTTAACATGACATTTTCATATTAATTTCAATCGGAATTAATTGGTTTCAATTATAACGGTAACGGTACTGAATATACAAGTTCCAGAATTTGATGATGCATATGTCTCTGTAGGTATATTGTTAGCGTGCCCGACTGCTATGCTGAGGACCCAGGTTCAAATCTCGATGTCACCGAATATTTTTTTATTTCTTTATTTCATTTCTTCTTGTGTTAAATTATTATTTCCTTAATAAAATTCAATTTAAATAATTAATAAATGTTTAAAATATAAATAAATATTTATTTTTATTTTTTTGTTGTTAATACAATAAAATCCGATTAAAACCGATTAAAACTACAATTTTCTGGTCATAATCGGTTTTTATTGTGATCAATCGGTGCAATTGTTAGCAATCGGGAAATAGCGGATCAAGATTCCCGATTCATGCCGATTAATTTTTTATGAATTGGTTTGAATAGGTCGTTTTCAGCAGGGTATATTTGTATAGCTAAAACAACTAATTACAAGTAAAACGCTTGAAAGCATTTTATATATAGCATTATAAGTAATAAGCTAATAATAATTAAATATTTTATATTCAGTTTTTGAAAGCTTTTTTATAGAACAGAAATATGTAATTATATAATTTGTTATGTAGTCCATATACTGAAAATGAGTAAAACAAACTGTAATATAGAATATCCGCTGTTCATTATCTCAGTATTATAATATTGAATATTAAACATATTTATTACTTTTGTATAGTAAAAGTATTTTTAGTAGTTATTATTATACTGTAAATAATGTTGAATGAATGACGATGGGGATAAAAGTAGCAGGAGCAAAAGTATTTGACAGGTAATAATAACTACTAAAAATAGTTTTACTATATAAAAGTAACAAATATGTTTAATATTCAATATTATAATATTGAAATAATGAATAGCGGATATTCTATATTCCAGTTTTTATTTTACTCATTTTCTGTATATGGCATACATAAAAAATTATATAATTACATATTTCTATTCTATAACAATGCTTTCAAAAACTAAATATAAAATATTTAATTATTAATAGCTTATTACTTATAATGCTATACGAAATGCTTTCAAGCGTCTTACTTATAATTAGTTGTTTCAGCTATACAAATACCTTTAACATATACCTTTAACAAAATAAAAATATTATTTGACAGGCATGAGTTTTGAACATATTGTATCGTGAATGTGATATTATCATACGCATGCCAAAAGTATATTTTAGGTTTCAGATTGAACGATCACATAATTTGTTCTATTATGAAATCCTGATTATGATTTTACAGCAAAGGTATTTGTATAGCTGAAACAACTAATTATAAGTAAGACGCTTGAAAGCATTTTGTATAGCATTATAAGTAATAAGCTAATAATAATTAAATATTTTATATTCAGTTTTTGAAAGCTTTTTCATAGAACAGAAATATGTAATTATAGAATTTTTTATGTATTCCATATACAGAAAATGAGTAAAACCAAAACTGTAATATAGAATATCCGCTCTTCATTATTTCAGTATTATAATATTGAATATTAAACATATTTATATCACTCTAACCTCAAAATCACAACTTTGGTATGATTTTTCGGCTCTCGTTGTATAAAATACCGTTCGAAACGAGTGCGGAAGTAAATCATCACCTTCCGCACCAGTGTCGAAATGTACTATTATTACTTTTGTATAGTAAAACTATTTTTAGTAGTTATTATCATACTGTAAATAGTGTTGAATGAATGACAATGGGAATAAAAGTAGCATGAGCAAAAGTATTTGACAGGCGTAATAGCTTTTAATATCGAATATGATATATGACATAACTTCATATCAATGCAATACTTTCTGGGATGGAAATCTATTGCATAGTAGATATTTTGTAGAAATAGCAACAGTCTAACCTATAAAATTTTGTAAAATGACATTAGCTGTAATATGACTATATAATCATGTTAGATATGCCAAAAAATGACTAAAAAATGGGTTTTTTGTCTTTTTTCACTCTTTAAAAAGTTCATTGCTTTTTTCTGTAACCTCCAACTATAAAAAAGAAAAAAAATTTCTTAAAGATAATAGATTAAAAATTTTTTTTGGGCTTTACTATAAAAAAATAGGCTTATAATAACAAACCTATAAAAAATTATGTGTAATACTATTTTGGTTTTCTCTTTAATTTGAAGCGGTAAGAAGTTGGAGGTAAAAAAATCTTTCTATAAATTAAAATATACAAAACAGCTGACAAATCATGGTAATGCATGAAAATATCTGCTCGACATAGCTGAGACGAGTTTCATTTTGTAGTTGCTATTTATTTCCAGTGTTTCTTAAACTGTTAATCTTATTGAACACATGATTGTTCAATTTTGAAAACGACCAAACAATTAATATATGCACTATTTTGATGAGAGTAATAGTATTGTCATATTTTAAATGAAATATAAAGCAATTAAAGGCTGCATTAACAGGAATGCCCAAACTAAATAGTAGATTATGCACCTGGGGAGTGAAGTAGACTATGTACGCCCGTAAGAGATTTGATGCCCGAGCGAAGCGAGCGCAGCAGCTCGCGGACGTTCATAGCCCTCGTTGCTCCTGAGGGCAATATACAATTTTTTCGCATGCCCGGCGGAAAGTTATTTGTGCTTATTCCCTGATGTCAGGGAGTAAACACAATACTTTACGCGTCGTATGCGAAAAAAACATATAATATTGAAAAGTTAAAAGCTCATGAAATAAGCTACAAACCACGGAGAAATATATAATACATCATCGCATTATTAGGTATGCCCAAATTCAAACTTACAATTTAGCAACAGCTTCATACAGTTCTTTTGGCTGATGCCAAGTATTTTGAACTGCCTTTTTCAGTTCCTCTTTGAATCGGGCCACATCCACGGCCAGTTTATCACATTGGCAGTGATCGGCATGAATGCCTTTTCTTATAATGCCAGCTCGATTGTTTATAATTTTTGCTGATGCAAAGCAATTGGCAGTACTGCATCTTAAGTACCTGAAAATATTAAAATATATAAATAATAAAATACACAAATTGTGTATTTATAACAAAAAAATTAATAAAATACATACGTTGTTTATTTATGATGGCCATTTACTTGAAAAGTATGGCCATCAATAATTCGGTTTATTTTACAAATGCCTTTTCGTTGGTTCCCCCTTTTCTTCCCAGCAGGAGGGTCCAATGGTGGTAAAGCAGGCTGCATACTGCTATGAAATAGAGATTTTGAATAGTTGAGAGAGAGAGAGATGAGAATTTTTAAGCATCCTGGACTGTCACTGGGTAACTTACGTAAAGGCAGCTGAGCTGCTCAGTATTAAAGATTGGCATTAATTCAACGATTCGGGGCTGTAATCCTCGCCGACGCAGCTCTAAAAGCTGAATTTGCGGTGTCTCGATGACGGGACTCTCAGCCGTCGTTGTCCCGGAGTGGCGGGTGCGCGAATAGGCTCGCCGCGATGAATGTCACCACCTTCTTCTTTCACCTCTTCGTGGCGGTAAAGCTACTTCTGTATACGTTGTCGTCGACTCTGAAGCTCGCTATGCATCCGAAGAGTCCGCGTAGATGGAGGTCATGTGGTGATCTTCAAGCAGGAAGTGCAACGTGACTGCCGAGCTGTTAAGGTTTGAAAGGTATCGTCGATAAAACAGTAAAGAGAGTGGGAGAGGGAGAAACGAGGATTTTCGAGAACAGTCTGTGCAGGAATTGCAAAAGGTGGAGAATTCTCCAATACTCTTGCCCGTCTCATAGGTTGACAGCAGCGCGTAAAAGCAACTCCTCAACATTCGAGAACACGGTTTTACGAATGACCAAAAGTTGCTTTTATGCGCTGCATGCTAACCTAAGCCGGAGAAAGAGTGTTTAACAAGAGAGCGCGCACGCGAGAGAGAGAGAGAGAGAGGTAGCGAGAGACAGAGAGCGCGAGAGGGAGAGAGACAGAGAGAGACAAGAATTTTCGAGAGCATCCTCGACTTTTGCTTGATATTTTACCTGAAGGTGCAGTCCGAGCTGCTCCGTATTGAAAGTTAGCGTTGGTTTGACGGTTCGGAGCCGTAATCCTCGCCGACGCAGCTCCAAAAGCCGAATTTGCGCTGTCTCAACAACGAGACTCTCAGCCGTGGTTGTACCGAAATGGCGGGTGCGCGAATAGGCGCGCCGCGATGACTTCCGTCAACACTTACTTCTTCTATCTTCTATCTGCTGCCGTCAACCCTGAAGCTCGCTATGCACTCAAAGAGTCTGCGAGAAAGTGCAACGTGACTGCCGAGCTGTTAAGTTTTAAAAGGTAGCGTTGATAAAACAGTAAAGAGGGTGGGAGAGGGAGAAACGTGGATTTTCCAGAACATTCTGTGTAGAAATTGCAAAAAGTGGAGAATTCTCCGATACTCTTGCGCGTCTCATAGATTGACAGCAGCACGTAAAAGCAACTCCTCAATATTCGAGAACATGGTTTTACGAAAGACCAAAAGTTGCTTTTATGCGCTGCTACCAATCTAAGCCGGAGAAAGTGTGTTTAACCAGAGAGCGCGTGCGCGGGAGAAAGAGGTAGCGAGAGGCAGAGAGCGCGAGACGGAGAGAGACAGAGAGAGACGAGAATTTTCGAGATCATCCTCAACTTTTGTTTGATATTTTACCTGAAGCTGCAGCCCGAGCTGCTCCGTATTGAAAGTTAGCGGTGATTTGACGGCTCGGAGCCGTAATCCTCGCCGACACAGCTCCAAAAGCCGAACTTGCGCTATCTCGACAATAAGACTCTCAGCCGTCGTTGTACCGAAATGGCGGGTGCGCGAATAGGCGCGCCGCGATGACTTCCGTCAACACTTACTTCTTCTATCTTCTATCTTCTGCCGTCAACCCTGAAGCTCGCTATGCACTCGAAGAGTCTGCGAGGAAGTGCAACGTGACTGCCGAGCTGTTAAGGTTTGAAAGGTAGCGTCGATAAAACAGTAAAGAGAGTGGGAGAGGGAGAAACGTGGATTTTCCAGAACATTCTGTGTAGAAATTGCAAAAGGTGGAGAATTCTCCGATACTCTTGCGCGTCTCATAGATTGAAAGCAGCACGTAAAAGCAACTACTCGACATTCGAGAACATGGCTTTACGAAAGACCAAAAGTTGCTTTTATGCGCTGCTATCAATCTAAGCCGGAGAAAGTGTGTTTAACCAGAGAGTGCGCGCGCGGGAGAGAGAAAGAGGTAGCGAGAGGCAGAGAGCGCTAGACGGAGAGAGACAGAGAGAGACGAGAATTTTCGAGATCATCCTCAACTTTTGTTTGATATTTTACCTGAAGCTGCAGTCCGAGCTGCTCCGTATTGAAAGTTAGCGGTGATTTGACGGCTCGGAGCCGTAATCCTCGCCGACACAACTCCAAAAGCCGAACTTGCGCTATCTCGACAATAAGACTCTCAACCGTCGTTGTACCGAAATGGCGGGTGCGCGAATAGGCGCGCCGCGATGACTTTCGTCAACACTTACTTCTTCTATCTTCTGTCTTCTGCCGTCAACCCTGAAGCTCGCTATGCACTCGAAGAGTCTGCGAGGAAGTGCAACGTGACTGCCGAGCTGTTAAGGTTTGAAAGGTAGCGTCGATAAAACAGTAAAGAGAGTGGGAGAGGGAGAAACGTGGATTTTCCAGAACTTTCTGTGTAGAAATTACAAATGGTGGAGAATTCTCCGATACTCTTGCGCGTCTCATAGGTTAACAGCAGCACGTAAAAGCAACTCCTCAACATTGGAGAACATGGTTTTACGAATGACCAAAAATTGCTTTTATGCGCTGCTGCCAATCTAAGTCGGAGAAAGAGTGTTTGAGAAGAGAGCGCGTGCGAGAGAGAGAGAGAGAGAGAGAGACAGAGAGAGAGAGAGAGAGAGAATTTTCGAGAACATCCTCGATTTTCGCTGGATAAAATACCTTAGCTGATGGTGGCTGAGCTGCTTCGTATTGAGAGTTGGCGTTGGTTTGGCGGTGTTACGAACCCAATGGCCATAAACTAAAGTCTTTAATATAGAGCGGCAAGCGAATGTAATATTTGACAAATGAAATTCTAGAATGGCCCTAGGGTTTTATATAGGTAGTGGGATCGTCGTCCAATTAAGTACAAAAGTACAAATAGCACAAGAAATAAATTTATTACACTTTCTCAAATTATAAATTAAGTGACATAAATTGTTATTTTATAGTTGAATTTTGATTTAAAGGCTACGCTATCGTCTTATGCACAAATATAAATTTAAATAAAATTAGTCAAAGGTATAATTGATGTTACATTCGTGGATGGTATTAGTTATTACATAAAATTATTAATTATTAACTGGTTAACTTAAAATCTTATCTATCTTTTACTAGATGCTATGTAAAAAGTACGAAAATTAATATAATAGTTAATTGAATGAATTGAATTTGTTATTGCGATTCAAGATCCTTAATTGAAATTAATAAAGAGAATTTATTACGTATTTATATTAAGTAATCTTACTAATCTTATATCTTAAATTCTCAAAGACTTATCTACCTTATTATGCTATCAAAATACAGAGTTAATTGATTTATACTTTAAATTATTTATCCTTGAATTTAGATATTATGATTTGAAATATAAAGTCTAATTTATATTAATTGATCTTGCGATAGTGTACTTAGGCGATGAATCGCCGAGCCCGAACACCCACAAATAAGAGAATTATTAACCTCTTTCTCTCTCTCAATCTTCGCTCTCGACACACTTACCGTCCAAAAGGAGATTCCGCTGTGACATCGTGCCTGGGCAAGCTACGAGGCTGAAAAGGTTGAGAAGGGTAATACCGTTAAATAAATAATCAAACTCCGATTCCAAATAAACTCTCAATTTTTATTGCAACTAAAATCCCTGCTACAAATAGCTAGTTTCGCTCTCGCATACACGCATACACTCACTCTTCTCACTCTCACAAAACCCGCCGACGCACCGCGGGGAACCTAGCCGACGAACCAAAAACACGTTGCGATGCGATTCGGAGAATCGCCGCGCACTCAAATTTCTCTCTCTCTACTCTCCACACTCTCACTCGCCGCGAAAATCGTGCGCGCGAACTTGAGGAGACGCCGCAATGTGATCCTCCGAAGCGCCACCCACGAATTCTCTCTCTCTCTCTCTCTCTCTCTCTCTCTCTCTCTCTCTCTCTCTCTCTCTCTCTCTCTCTCTCTCTCTCTCTCTCTCTCTCTCTCTCTCTCTCTCTCCACGAATTTTCACACGCACGCTCCCTGAATCGTCGCGGCGCAAGCCCCGAACCGGCACCCGTTTTCTCTCTCTCTCCACCGGCGTTAGACGCCTGCACAAACAAAAGGCATCGCCGTACGATGCTCGATTCAACCGCGACACACTCTCTCTCTCTCTCCACCGGTGTTAAATGCGCGCACATTCAAACAGCATCGCCGCGCGATGCTCGCTTGTTAAACGCGACTCTCGCTCTCTTTCTCTCTCTCTCTCACCCGCACTCCCTCTCTACCCTCTCCCGCGACTCTCTCTCTCTCCACTCTAAACTCGCGTCCCCCTTACCTCGACGATGAGCAGTCCTCCGTGCCGAGTCTCCTCTCTCTCTCTCTCGCTCCCGCTCTCTTCCTCGCCTCTCCGCGACCGTCGCTCGCCCCCTGCCGTCGGCCAACACCACCTCCTCGTTCGCCTTCGTCGTCGTCTTCCTCTCGCCCTCTCTCGTACTGCTCTCTCTCTTCTTCACCCTTCCGAACTTGCTCTTCTTCCTTCTTCTTTTCCTCTTTTCTTCAAGCGCACTCGACACCGGCTCGTTCGACACTGCCGATCTCTCCCGCGCGCGCCTTCTCGATGCCCCCGCACATGCGCCGGCGTCCCACGGGTTGCATCAGTAGATCGGCTCTACTACTGCTTCGCACGTGGCTCCTCTCTCGCTTCTCTCGGCCGTGCCCCTCAGCGGAGCGCCTCCCCGCTGTAGCAGCGCACGGCCGCGCATCCTCGCCCGCGAGGTGCTGCCACCGCGCTCTCCAGCTCCGCGGCGCACGGAGGCGCGCGAAATTCGAACGCGCCCCGCGCGACTATCACTCCACTTGATCTACTTACCTACCTGGGCGGGGAGGAAGCACAGGAATCTTGCCTCTCCTAATCCTTCTCGGCTTCACTCTCCTCCACTCGATACCCACCGGGATCAAGCACCGAAACAGAAAGAAACATCCCGAAAAATAAATAAGGGAGCTTAGGACAACAGTGCCCCGGCCACGCAGCTCGAGAGAGAGAAAAAGAAAATGGTGACGACTTACCACGTCACAAACTCCCCCCTCCTAGGACGGAACACACCCCGAGTTTTCCGCTCATACTAGTTTCCGCCTTCTCTCTTTTTCTCTCTCTCCAGCCGGTCACCTGGGCATGAAACATTCCGACGGAATAAAGATACTCACCGGGGAACGACGGTCCCCCCTCTAACTTCTTTCCTCTCGACTCCACGGCGTTGCTTCGGTGGGTCCAGGGATCTATCCCCTCTCTCTCCTCTCTCCACAGATGGCGTCCAGCGTCCGGCCCTTCCCCGAACGTCCGCCCCGGCTCTTATTCTCCTCTCTCCACGCTCCCTCTCCACTCCTCTCCAACTCTCCACGTCATTCTCTCCTCTCTACACTACTCTCTCGGCCCTCCTACTCTCCTACTCTCCCTCCTTCTCTCTCTCTTTCTCCACTCCAGGCCGCCCGAAAATCCCCAGGAGGACCACCCTCTTAACCTCCAGGGGAAGGTCGCTCAGGCTATCCATTAGCTGTAGCGTCTGAGCTACTGTCGGTACAGCTGGAATCGCCCTTGCTTGCTCCCCCGGGCCATGAGGGCGCTCCACCCGGGGCGGCCGCTCTCTCGGCTTCGGCGGTTCGGGCACAGTTGTAACCGTCGCCACCGAGGCCACCGCAACCGACAAGTTCTCTGACGGGAGAACGCTGGGCTCCGGGGGCCCCGGCCGCGACGAGTCTCCCCGTCCGCGTGGGGTCTTCGGAGGATGGGGGGGGGATCTCACGGCGGGGGCGGACTCCACCGGGCGACTCTCCGCCACCCGGTCAGCCGTCGCCGTCGCCCTTCTATCTGGGCGGTGGGGAACGGCGAATCGCGGCCCCTCCCTCCCATAACGCGCTCGGATGTAATCCCAGTGGGCCACCTAGCATCGAGGACACACCGTCAAGTCCGCACCCCGCCGGCCACAATTATGGCAATAAACACCGGCAGGGCGCGGGCAACGGACGCATGGATGGCCCTCCTGCCAACAGTTGTAGCAGACCTTTGGGGGAGGATCGAGCGCGGGGTCCGTGGGAATCGGCAAGAGACCACCAAACATAATCCCCCTCGTTTTTACGGGTAGTGGCTCTCGCCCACTCCCCCCTGACCCCGCGCTCGCCCTCGACCTACTTCTACCGCCTCGCTCTCTCTCTCCACTAGAAAAGGGGCCGCGCGATGGCTCGGGAGCCGGCGACGGCTCTCGGGGGGGTGTACACCTCCCCGAGACATAGTCCTCCGGCTCCAGATGCCGCCGCGGGTTATAGGGCTTCACCTTCTTTTTCCTCCCCCGCTTTCTCCTCTCTCCACGTCCTCTCGCCGCCTCCCCGGCCAGGGACTCCTCGACGATATTCGCGCCGACGGGGGTAGGCGGGGCCTCCTCCAGGTCCCACTCCATGGGCTCTGGGGAGGTCGTGAGGGTCGGTACGGGCAGGAATCGGAGTAGGTACTCCCCGGGAATGTCGGGTTCCCGAAACGCCGGTTCCTGCTCCCGGCCCTCCCGCCCCGGTCTTTCCGTACGCCCTAGAGGGGACGGACGGGTGGAGGCCCCAACCCCCGACCCGTCATCGCAGGGAGCGGCGCCCTGCTCGGCTGCGAGGTAAGCGGCAAGTTCCAACTCAGCCGCTCGGCTAAGTTGTTCCTCAGTGCTCCCCTCAGCCGCCGTCTCCGCCGAGTCGGCTCTTGGCGGCGACAGAGGGGAACTCCGTGCCGCGCCACTGGGGACGAACAGTCGGCGGGGAATGGCCCCCCGGAGACGACATGCTTCCAGCTCGTCGCTCGCTCCGACGGCCACCCCGACGCCGCTCTCTCTTTCTCTCTCTGACGCCTCCCTCAGCCTTCTCTCCACCCTCTCCTTCTCCATCTCTCCCCTCTCCTCTCTCTCTTTACTCTTTCGCACGATCTCTCTCATTTCCCCTTCCTTTCTCTCCTCCTCTTCCTTTTCCTCTCGAACCCGTCTCTCCCTCTCTAATCTCTCGGTCTTCCGTCTCACTCTGGCTATACGCTCCTTCTCTAACCTAATTCTCTCAAACCTCTCTCTTTCCACTCTCTCCTCCTCCACTCTCGCACGCTCTTCACTTTCTCTCTCTCTCTCCACCCTCTCCTTCTCCACTCTCGCACACTCTTCCCTTTCTCTTTCTCTCTCTACCCTCTCCTTCTCCACTCTCACACGCTCTTCCTTTTCTCTCTCTCTCTCAACCCTCTCCTTCTCCACTCTCGCACACTCTTCCCTTTCTCTCTCTCTCTCTACCCTCTCCTTCTCCACTCTCGCACACTCTTCCTTTTCTCTTTCTCTCTCAACCCTCTCCTTCTCCACTCTCGCACACTCTTCCCTTTCTCTCTCTCTCTCTACCCTCTCCTTCTCCACTCTCGCACACTCTTCCCTTTCTCTCTCTCTCCACCCTCTCCTTCTCCACTCTCGCACGCTCTTCACTCTCCACCTCCTCTGCCCACGACACACGTGGGAGGAGCCGGGGCGGCACGAATGACTGCACTCTGCCCGTTTCCAGGTCCACGATCTCCCCAGTCGGTGTTGCATACACCGACTCCGGGAGGTCGCGGAACTCTGGGTACGGGGAGTGCGGGGCTCCCCATCCCCCCCTCTGTGGTCGTCCTCGTCCGGCCCTCATCTGAAACAAACAACCGTTACAAGGAGGACAGGATCTTAATCTAACAGTCGCGCCGGGACTCGCTTCGCTCGCGGGGGAACATAACGCTTAAGTACCGATACATGCACCTTCGCTAGTCGCCGGTTCGACCCCTCTCCTTGTCCGAGCACGTAAACGGTCGGAGATAGGACCTCAATAATCTCATACGGACCCTCGTACTTAGGAGCTAACTTAGCATTAAATTTCTTGGCCGCATCCGACAGATGATGAGCCTTCCTTAACACCTGATCCCCCAGAACGAATTGCACGTTTTTCCGCCCTTTGTCATAGTGTCGTTTCTGCATGTCTCGGGCCTCGTCAACATGCCGGCTTACCAAATCTCTCAACGCGTCGAATCTTTTCATTCTCTCCTCCCATACTCCCGGTTCAATCCTCTCCACTAATCTCTCACTCTCCACCTCTCGACGCAGACTCTTCACCGGGCGCGGGTGTCGTCCGAAGTTAAGGAATGCGGGCGACACTTTGGTACTCGACTGCACCGCCGTGTTAACCGCGTGCCGGAACTCGTGTATGTGCTGATCCCAATTCCGGTGGTCGGCTCCCACAAATGCCGAAATCATGGCTTTAAGAGTTCGGTTGCATCGCTCCACAGGGTTTGCCTGAGGATGGTACGGGGGCGTGGTCACATGTTTGACTCCGTACTCCTCCAACATCTCTTTAAAGAGCTTATTGTCGAATTCCTTGCCATTATCACTCAGCAGGTAGTCGGGAGTTTCCCAGCGGAACAGGATCAGCTCTTCGGTGGCTCTTGCCACAGACTTCCCGTCCGCCTTACGGAGAGGTTTCACCTCGATCCAGCGGGTGAATAAGCCCTGAAAGACCAACAGATACCGAAGTTTGTTCTTACTCGGCGGAAATTCCATGGTGTCTACCGCAACCACCGCCCACGGTCTCTCCACTATTCGGGTGCCCATTAGACCCTGGGGTCCTGTTTGGGGACCCTTGAACTTCTGACAGGATTCGCATTCCCCGACGAAGGTCCGCACGTCATGATAGACTCCTTTCCAGTAATATTCTCGGGCCACCCGATCATACGTCTTTTCGATGCCGAGATGACCCGACGATGGGGCGCAATGAGCGTCTTCCATCACTCTTACTCGGTACTCCACTGGTACCACTAGTCTCCACCTCTCTTCGCGGAACTCCACAGGATCCAGTAACGGATCCATCCTAAATCTAAACAAACACCCATTCTCCACTCTCCACTGCTGGTATTTGGCCGGAAATTTCTCCACTTCTCCCATCATCTTCAAATACCAGGGGTCTCTTATCTCGTCGAACCCTGCTACCTCCGCCTCATTGGGCTCTTGCGCTCGGGAGAGGGCATCCGGAACCTGGTGAAGCGTGCCCTTGCGATGAACGATATCAAAGTCCCATTGTTGTAGCTGAAGGGCCCAGCGGGCCAATCTACCAGTTGGCTCCTTGAGATTGCATAGCCATCTCAAGGCGCTGTGGTCCGTAACAACGGTGAATTTGTATCCCTCCAGATACGGTCGCAACTTTTTAATTGCCCACACCATGGCCAAACACTCCTTCTCAGGGGTAGTGTAATTCTTCTCCGCGGGCGTCAAAACTCTACTCACGTACACAATCGGGTGTTCACGGTCTTCACTCTCCTGCGTCAAAACAGCCCCCAAGGCGAATCCGCTGGCATCGCACTGCACTTTAAATGGCTTACTGAAGTCCGGCCTCGCCAGGACCGGAGCCGATGCCAGTGCCCTCTTCAACTGCTCGAAAGCCTCCTCCTGCTCCTCTCCCCAGTTCCACTCTCTCCCTTTTCTCAGCAGCTTTACCAGCGGAATCTTCAGCCCCGATTCGTCCTTTACAAATCGCGAGTACCACCCCAACATCCCTAAGAAGCGGCGCAGTTGCCTTACGTTCTTTGGGGCAGGGTAATTTGCCACCGGCGCTACCTTCTCGGGATCCGGTCGCAAGCCCTCGCGGTCCAACAGGAATCCCAGGTAGATGACTTGTGAGCAGCAGAATTCGCATTTCTCTCGATTGACCTCTAGACCCGCCCCCACCAACTCCTTCAACACCACCTCAATCCAGTTAAGATGATCCTCGAACGATTCCGTGGCGATAATTATGTCGTCGAGGTAGCCGAACACATTCGGTTGCATCTCGGGACCGAACAGCGAATCGATCAACCGCTGAAACGTGCTAGGCGCGTTCATCAGTCCGAAGGGCATCCGGGTGAATTGCCACAGACCCGACCCCGGCACTGAGAAGGCGGTGTACTTACGACTCGCTTTCTCCAGAGGGATCTGATGGTATGCGTGCTTGAGGTCAATCTTCGTTAGATACTTCGCTCGTCTCAACTTATCTAGAATCGTATCCATATTGGGGATAGGGTAAGCGTCTCGCCGCGTAACTTTATTCAGATCTCGGTAGTCCACACAAAATCTGTACGTCCCATCAGATTTCTTGATCATCACTGGCGCGCTACTGTAATCGCTAGCTGACCGCTCGATGATCCCTTCATTGAACATACGCTCCACCTCCTCTATCACCACTTCTTGCATTTTAGGCGACGTCCGGCGGGGATGATGTTTAAAGGGTTTTGTCCCTTGCACATCTATCGTATGCTCAGTCAACGTCGTCACTCCCTTTTTCTTACCTCCTTTAGGGTAGATCAGCAAGCGATCCACCAACCTCTCCACCTTCTCGCGTTCCTCCTTCTCTAGCTCTGAGATCCCCGCACACTCTCCGTGAATAACGGCGTTTTTCTCCTCGCCCGTCTTGGCGAAAGGTCTCCAACGCCCTTTTCTCACTCTCCACACCCCACGTCCGAGCTGCGCATCTACGTTAAACAGCTCGCAGAAATCCATTCCGAGAATAATCACCTGATCCAGGTTGTGCAGGGCCTTCATTGGTAAAGACGCTGTGTGATGATCGATCTCAAGCATCACGTTCAACACACCCATAACCTTGGTGATTCCGCCAGTGACATTCCGCACCGCCGTAGTGCTCTCCTGTAACCGATCCTCGAATCGTTCGGCCACGCCAGGGCCCACTAGTGATAGCATTGCCCCCGGGTCGAATAAAGCTTTGTAGGAGTGTCCACCAAGCTTCACCATGACAAAGTGACGGTTCTCTCTGCACAATCCTGCGACTGCTTCGGAATCTTCTTCAAACTCCTGCTCTCCACTACCCTTTTGCCCCTCTTCGCTCTTTTCCTTCACTTCTTTCTCTCTACTTCTCTCCACATCTATCTTCTTGTCCTCCCTTAAGGGCAACACGTTCTCGGGCGATTTCCTCCCCTCTACTGCCGCAGTCTCCAACTCCAGCATGATCTCTTCGAGCCACTCGTCGTCACTGGATTCCTCACTTCCCGGACCTCCTAAACACTCTACCACCTCCGGCTGACGTCTCTTGAGTGTGCCTTCCTTCTTCTCTTCACTCATCTCATTCCTTTCTGGGGGCTCCGTTGTTACGACCTCCCTTTGCTTCTCGCCAATCTCTCTCTTCTCTCCACTCTCCTGCTTCACTATTCTCACTTCACCTCTTATCTCCGCGCGTAAATCTCTCTCCACTTCTTTCTCTTCACCCTTTTCTTCCACCCTTCCCCTATTCCCACGAGTCTTCTCTGACTCCACGGAGGATCGCTGGGGAGCCAGCACATTTACGATGCCCGCCCCCCAGCTTGCCCGTTTCCCAAAGTTGCTCGTAAAGGTGCGCATTTGGGACAGGTTTTGAAAGTGACGTTCGGTGTGTCACAGACTTGGCAACTCTCGCGTGGGGACTGGGCGGGTTGAGTAGGAGTAGTACAATTCCGCACTGTATGCCCCTTTTGCTTGCACCAATAACAAACCACCTCGGGGCAAACGGAGGCCTTGTGACCCACCGCTTGACAGAGATTGCAAACCCCCATAAAGGGCCTCTCCTCTCCTCCGGTAAACGGGGCTTGGCCCGGGCCTGGGGTACGCCCATACCCGCCTCGGGGAGGACCCGCTCGCCACTCTCCAGGGCCCGGACTTGCCGTCGGAGCCCCTCTCCACGGTTCGTTTCCATAACCTCGGCCGGTTCCATACGGAGGTCTGGGGTTTCCAGGGCCCCCTTGGACTCCAGGTCCGCCTTGCATCACAGCTGCGTAGGTCTTGGCCTCCTCTTTCCCCGTGGTCGGTGTCTCTGGCGTGGTCGGTGACTCAGTCCCCGACTTCAAGTCTCCGTCACCTTTCCTTCCGCCCGGAGGTCGGGCCGTTTTACTTGTCTTCCGGCTTTCAGCCTTCTCCCCAGTCCTCGCAGGCTTTGGAGAGACACCCTCTACTTCTCCCTTCTCTACGGATGCTACTCCCTTTTGGCGCCCCGAAACGCCCGAAAACGCCGCTCCCGGCACTCTCATCTTATCAGCAGAGGGCGGCGGAAGATAGCGGCTATCCAACTCCTTTTGCCTCTCCCAACGACGTCCGTATCTCTCCAAATCCCCCATCGTCTCCACTATTTTATCAGACATAGCCTTCCTGTACTCCGGAAGGATATTCCGATAGGCGGTTTCCACCAGCTGTCTCTCTGACGGTGGTCGTTTGAACCGAGAGACGATGTAGTTGAAATTGGAGAGGTACGTGGCAATCTTCTCGCCCCTAGCCTGCGTTCTACGTCTCAAATCATCCAACAGATCTTCACGGTCGTATTCGGTGACGAACTGTCGCCTGAAGGACTTCCAAAATCCGGACCAAGAAGGCGTATCCAGCCTGATAGTTCTAAACCATCGGCCCGCTCTCTTAGTTAATATACAGGGCAGGGCACCGAGCAGCTCTCGGTCACGTATCCCTACCCCCTCGCGTCAGTCCTCTAACTGCTCTAAAAACTCCTCGGGGTCCTCCTTCTCGTCTCCACTGAATTTAAGGCCCCAGCTCTTCAGTAGCTTCACGGCTCGGGCCTTCAGTTCCGCCGCAGGTGTCGCTCTCCACCGTCTTCTCGGCTCCACTTCACCATCCTCCTCCGTCTCGCTGAGGTCTCGAAGTCTGCGGCGGGCTGGACTGCTCCTCTCCACGTCTTCTCCACTCTCACTACTGCTCGAGATCGTGATACTGCGCACCACCGACTTCCTTTCCCCCGCGAATCTTCCGGGCCGCTTCTGTTCTCGTCCTTCCATATCGAGTGCATCAGCCCTCTTGAATAGGTCTTCCTGACGATTTTCCATTTCTCCCTCATCGCTCACTCGATGCATGAGGGGAGGATCGATGGGTCTTCGACGATGACGCCCTGATGTTTTCCTCCTCAGTAGGGGTTTGATCTCCTGGTGGTCCGAAGTATTGGTCGGCTGAAGATTCTTCACCGGCCGGTACGTCGTGCCGCTGCCTCCTCTCTCCGAGGGTAATGAACGAAGGTCTTGATCCTTCTCCCTCTTCAAGTCTCCACGTATCTCGGGCTCCACGTCACTCTCCTCTCCACTGCTCGTCTCCACGTCATACTTCCGTTGTATCTCGTCCCAATTCTGGCCGGGAGTGTACCACTCCCTTTTGGACAACCCCTCCTTCCTCGCTGGAGTCTCCCTTGGAACGAGAGCTGGCGGGGCTCTAAACGGTGTCTGAGCCTGCGGGACTGTAGGTGGCAACGGATCAGCAGACGGTAACCCCCGATATAACCGAGCCGAATACTATTCCCACGTTGACGCCATGGGAGGTACGAATCTGCTACTATCGAACGTGGCTGTCACTCTGGGCGCACTCAGAACTGAGACCGACGTCGTCACGGCTGGTTGCGCCCCTGTCGTCCGCAGGGCCGGACCCATGTTATTCTTGGTGGCGCTCAGTGAGCTACTGACTGTCACCGTCACTGGCGTGAGTCCCTCCTGCTGGTGCACCATTACCTCCACCCGCTGCTCTCTTCCTCTCTCCACATCCTCGTCGCTCGCCTGCGGCGAGCCTTCACTACTCGATTTACCCCGAGATCGTGCCGCACCTTTCTTCTTCGAAGTCTTCCGCCGTTGGATTGGCTCACCTTCCTTCTCGCCTCTCTCCACATCTACCCCTATGATTTCCTCGATGGCTTCCGACTCTGCCTCGTCGCAGGTATACCAGGGAACCTCCACCCCCGGCACTTCCTCGCGCAAGATCGCACGCAATAAGCGATCTCGCAAACTCGCCACGTTACCGCGGCTATTCGCCCTCCGTTCCTCGAGTTCCGCGAACAATTCTGCCGGCTGCAACTGGGCGACAGTTCTGGTCCAGCGCCTGGCCGCACGAGATTGCGCCAGCTCCCTCATCCTCGCGGCGTGCTCGCCCATGGCTAGGGAAACTGACGCCGCGGCGGCGACTCGTCAAGGCGAATCCAGCCACCCGACACTCTACACCTTTCAACACTTCCTCTCACTCTACCCCGTCTACACTCCCTCTCTTACTCCACCAATTATTTTCGAACGCACGGCCTCCGCCTGTGCGACTAGCAGTGACGCCACCAACTCTCCACAATAAATATTCAAAATCAAGAATTATATATAATATAAGAGGGAACAAATAATTAAAATATTCAATGCGTATATTTATTATTCGCACGCCTTTACTATCGCTACGCCGCAATTAACGCTAACTCGCCACGACCCTGCTACAACACTCACACTAGCTCTCACTCGCTTTCTCTACACTACACACACTTCCCAACCTTTGTCACAGCAGATCTCCCCACAAGGGATGCCAATTTGCGATGGTGTACTTAGGCGATGAATCGCCGAGCCCGAACACCCACAAATAAGAGAATTATTAACCTCTTTCTCTCTCTCAATCTTCGCTCTCGACACACTTACCGTCCAAAAGGAGATTCCGCTGTGACGTCGTGCCTGGGCAAGCTACGAGGCTGAAAAGGTTGGGAAGGGTAATACCGCTAAATAAATAATCAAACTCCGATTCCAAATAAACTCTCAATTTTTATTGCAACTAAAATCCCTGCTACAAATAGCTAGTTTCGCTCTCGCATACACGCATACACTCACTCTTCTCACTCTCACAAAACCCGCCGACGCACCGCGGGGAACCTAGCCGACGAACCAAAAACACGTTGCGATGCGATTCGGAGAATCGCCGCGCACTCAAATTTCTCTCTCTCTACTCTCCACACTCTCACTCGCCGCGAAAATCGTGCGCGCGAACTTGAGGAGACGCCGCAATGTGATCCTCCGAAGCGCCACCCACGAATTCTCTCTCTCTCTCTCTCTCTCTTCACGAATTTTCACACGCACGCTTCCTGAATCGTCGCGGCGCAAGCCCCGAACCGGCACCCGTTTTCTCTCTCTCTCCACCGGCGTTAGACGCCTGCATAAACAAAAGGCATCGCCGCACGATGCTCGATTCAACCGCGACACACTCTCTCTCTCCACCGGTGTTAACCGCGCGCACATTCAAACAGCATCGCCGCGCGATGCTCGCTTGTTAAACGCGACTCTCGCTCTCTTTCTCTCTCTCTCTCACCCGCACTCCCTCTCTACCCTATCCGGCGACTCTCTCTCTCCCCACTCTAAACTCGCGTCCCCCTTACCTCGACGATGAGCAGTCCTCCGTGCCGAGTCTCGTCTCTCTCTCTCTCTCTCGCTCCCGCTCTCTTCCTCGCCTCTCTGCGACCGTCGCTCGCCCCCTGCCGTCGGCCAACACCACCTCCTCGTTCGCCTTCGTCGTCGTCTTCCTCTCGCCCTCTCTCGTACTGCTCTCTCTCTTCTTCACCCTTCCGAACTTGCTCTTCTTCCTTCTTCTTTTCCTCTTTTCTTCAAGCGCACTCGACACCGACTCGTTCGACACTGCCGATCTCTCCCGCGCGCGCCTTCTCGATGCCCCCGCACATGCGCCGGCGTCCCACGGGTTGCATCAGTAGATCGGCTCTACTACTGCTTCGCACGTGGCTCCTCTCTCGCTTCTCTCGGCCGTGCCCCTCAGCGGAGCGCCTCCCCGCTGTAGCAGCGCACGGCCGCGCATCCTCGCCCGCGAGGTGCTGCCACCGCGCTCTCCAGCTCCGCGGCGCACGGAGGCGCGCGAAATTCGAACGCGCCCCGCGCGACTATCACTCCACTTGATCTACTTACCTACCTGGGCGGGGGGGAAGCACAGGAATCTTGCCTCTCCTAATCCTTCTCGGCTTCACTCTCCTCCACTCGATACCCACCGGGATCAAGCACCGAAACAGAAAGAAACATCCCGAAAAATAAATAAGGGAGCTTAGGACAACAGTGCCCCGGCCACGCAGCTCGAGAGAGAGAAAAAGAAAATGGTGACGACTTACCACGTCACAATCTTAATAATTTTAATAATCTTAACTTCTTAAAATCGTATCTAATTCGTTATTCTTTAGAACACAGAGTTAAATATAAAGAGTGAATTAATTTGTAAATTATCTATCTTTAAATTCGCTATTATGACTTGAATCTCTTAATCGACTTAATGACGAGACGATTTGCAAATATATATATATATATATATATATATATATATATATATATATATATATATATATATATATATTTATATGTTATCTGATTTATCCGTCGGATTTGGTGTTGATTGGGGCTCTTCCTTTGATATGGACGGCCGTGGGCCCAACTTCAATCACCCGTTGTCCTGGTATTCACCCTGAAGTCCCAAGGAAAACCACAGCCTCAAAAACCTTGGGCAGGACAGCTCTCCCTCCTCTGATTGGTGAGGTTGTTGACCCTTTCGTTGTTGTTAACTTGTTGTTGTTTAATGCAGTTGTCTCGTCGAAAGATCGTGCAGTTGACTTCTCAAAACTCGTCCAAACTCGTTGAAACTGGTTAAAGCTCGTTCAAACTTGTTGAAACTCGTGGAAGATTGTTGAAACTTGTTAATACTTGTTAACAGTTAACACTTGATGAAAACCGTTGAAACTTGATATAAAATCGTTGAAAATACGTTGATCTTGATATAACTATATATATTCAGCGTAATTCTTGAAGATACGTGGGTGCTGATAGGTACAAGATTGGATTATTTCTCTAAGCGAGACTGCCCGTCGGTGTACTGGGCTCCCTTTTATATGGTGAGCGCGGACCTGAAAGCCGTTGAGGATGATCCCTCTCCCTCTGGTGGTAAAAACTTGAAATACATCTATAGCCTGTGGAAGTGCTGTAGGACGCCAAAATCTGAAAGGAGGCTCCGCCCCCTTCTTCTGTGGTAGGAGATACTGCTTCTCTTATTGGTTCCCCTTTTGGCCGGTTACCTATTACGTAATTTCATGGAATTGTTTACTACCTAGGGGTTCTTGGAATAAAATGTCCGTTAGAATACTCTGCAACAGATTGTCATGTATGTTAGATTACGTTTAATGACGTATTATTAATAATAGTATTAATCAACATATTATGCAACTTGTATCACCGGTAATTTATTGTTACTTTATTTATTTATCCGATCTCTTCCTTATTAATCATAATGATCTCAATTTATCAATGAAAAGTGCTTAAAACAATAAATTGTTAACTAACTGATAAACTATCGCTAATAACTTTATTAATTACTCAGTTTAATTGTTTTAATTAATCCTCATTAACCTCTCAAGTTAGGTTTATATGTTATCATTATTAACTATACGTTGCATAACATTGTTGCATATTGTCTTAATTGTCTATCAAATTGCAATTATTTTTAGTATTATTTATCAGTACCATTAACATTATTAATCAATAAACCAATAGTTATGATATTATTAATTAATTGTATGTTCAAATTACGTTTTATTACACAACTCCTAATTTCTAGTAAATACCGTTGATAATTGCATAATAATGGCTTTATTTATTTATTGCAAATGATATTAATCATTCTCGGATTGGTCGTAGTTCGTTAACTTTATAACGTTGCATATTATTAACCTTCAATTTGCGTTGAGCAACGTTTGGTTACTATTGTCCCGGAAAACTACTTAATTATAAACAATTGTTGTTATTACACGTCAGTACCTCCAAGAATAGCCAATTATCTGGATAACTCGAGATTGTTCTTAAATTTGTTGTTAATTATCTATAATTGCGTTTTATTGTTTATCTTTAGCTCTTGTGATAAATTATTGTTATTAATATTATTAATATCCTTAGTCGGTTATGATGATTGTTGCTAATCAACTCCTTAACTATTTTTAGTTATTATATTTGTTTATTTACACAACGTTGCACAACGTTATTATCCTCCGATTATATGTCGCGCAACGTTTGCTATACAATACCGCGCATTCTTAAATAATTATAAGCTTTATATTTTAACAGTTAATTATCAGCGACGGTGATGCTCATGATTTGTTAATTATTATTATACGGTTGTTTCTTAACAGCGTTGCTTCTGTTATTTAAATGATTATCAGAACACCAATTATTCCCAAGATTTTAATAGCATTTGTAGTATTATTAATAATAGTCTCCGTAATTGTTATAATTTTTAACCTATTATTATTATTTCCAATCATTTCCACGAATCATAAGGTTTATTCTCATGTTAGCAATACGCATGAATGAGTAGTGTAAAAGGGTTCGATCGATTGCTCCCATTGCAAAAGGGGCTTAAAGGTCGGTTTGCATCCATTTTGTATTCCAAGGAACGCTAGTTCCTTACAGTCCCCCTCTTATAAAAAACGCGATCCCATGGTTCGCGTTTTAGTTTTCGTGCTATACTTATACGAATTCAAATTTCCGCGCCTTCTTTTATATTTAGATTGGTCAGCAGCGTTATCATAGCTGCCACAGCTATAACTATATGTATGGAAATGTAATGGTTGTTTATTTTTATTTTATTGCATATTACTATAAATTTTATCTTCGAAATTTGTATGCAAAGTACAGTTCATCTGCGCGTGCGTTTGTTATAGTTATTAATTAAAAATTAATTGTATATTTTTATGGAAATCATATTATTAATAATTATTTATTTTAATTAATGATGCATTTGGTGGAATCTAAATAATTAAAAATTATTTATTTTTTTTTTATTAACAAGCAAAATTCATACGCGCCTTGCGCGCCCTATTTTTTTTTTATAACAATATTCAACAACAAATACTTTCCACTTCATGATTGCATTTTTCTTTAAAATAACAGATTATGATGCTTCCTCATTTTTGAGTTTAGAAAATAATTGAAAACAGTGTTTATTTTATAAAGAAATAATCTAACACGAACCTTGAATCAATTCAATAACTTAATGATTATTTTATCAATCTATTCCAACGCATATTAAAAAATCCTTTCCAATTTAAATCCAAATATTCATTTTATACTAGAGAACATTTCAAATTTCGGCGTCATTCGAACCGGATATTTTACTCATTAGCCAATCACTTCTTTAAATGCTTCACAACATCCTGCTATTGTTTTTTTTAGAGTTGATGGCGTATATAAAAAAAATTTATTTATTTATTTTTAATTAGTTGTGGAATTTTATTATTTAATTAAGGGTGTATCCTTTTATGGAATTTTAAATCATTTATGGTATGAAAAAAAATTATTTTTTTTTATTTATGTGTGTATTTTTATTAAATTAATTATTTATTTTAATTAAGGATGTATGGAGCCCCTGCCTTCGCTCTGTACAGTGAGATACGACCGTAAAAATTTCGCTGGGACATTCTACAGAAATTAATTACTTTTAAAGTTCTTATTGCCGTGAATGCCTCCAACTCTTTCATCTCTCCTGGGTACCCTTTTTATTTTATTTTATCTTTTTTCTGCCCCCCCCCTTTTTTTTTTAGAATATTTTACATGTTTTATCGCAGAAACGCACGCTTTAATTTATTTACATGCACACTTTTAGTTCGTCCATTACCTAAATCTATTTTAGCATTTACGTCGTTATATAATTCAATTATTTTCTACCGCCCTGCGTATTGTTCATCCATTTTATCGTGTCGGGGTTCTTTTAACAAATACACCTCATCTCCTTCTTGAAATGTCTGAGAATTTAATTTTTGGTCATATAATCGTTTAGACTTTTCTTTAGCTAGCAACAACCGATCCTTAGCTTCTGTCTGCGTTTTGTTTAATTTTAAAATTAGTTCATCTAAATACATTGTATATGTTTTTTCTATATTTTTGTTTTCAAATTCTGACGGAAGTCTAGCCTTTCTACCGAAAACTAATTCATGGGGGGTAAATTCATGAGCTGCGTGTGTCGAAGTATTATATGAAAATATGGCGCATTTCACCCATTCATCCCAATCAAACTTATCTTGATACATTTTTAAATATTCTACTAGCGATGCGTGGCTCCTTTCCAATGATCCCATGGTTTCGGGCCTAAAAGCGGTTGATTTGTATTGTTTTATTTTGAAGATTTTCGCGAAATTTTTAAACAACTTACTTTGAAAGTTACTTCCTTGATCCGTCTTTATAATTTGGGGGCAATCGAATCTACAAATAAATTCGCGAGCGAAAGCTACTGCAACCGTTTCGGAGGTTATATCTGATAGGGGAATTGCATCCGAGTATTTTGTTAAATTACATTGCATTGTAAGTAAATATTTGTTACCGTTATTTGTCACCGGCAAAGGACCTACAATGTCCATTTCTAATACCTCAAAAGCCTCCGAAGGAGTTGTTGTAATTTTCATAGGCTGCTTTGTTTTTATTCTTACTAGCTTTTTCCTCTGACAATTTTCGCAGGTTTTTTACGTAATTAATAATATCCTCTTTCATTCCCGGCCAGAAATATTGATCGCGAATTCGCTTATAAGTTTTGTAAATACCCTTATGCCCTCCTACGGCGGAGTCATGGGCTTCAGATAAAATTTTTGAACGGTCCTCAATTCGGGGTTCAATGACTTCTCCGGTATAAATTGTGATTTGTTGGTCTCCCTCATCCCAATGAGCTCGTATATTATGTTCGATGGGTAACCAATGTAACCTTTCTAAACCGTCCCCGTTTTTAGCAATACTAACCGATTTTGTATTTTCCCCCATCATACTATTTCGTAATGACTCTAATCCGTTTATTACATTTTCTATTTTTAGTAATTCGTCATATCGTTCTTTTGCTATTATCGAATATACCAATTTCCCATTAGATAAACCGGTTTGCACTACATATCCCATTTCTAAATTTTCGTTTTTTATAAGTTCTAAATTTATGTAACCTTCGTCCAGCAATTGTCGGCATACTTCTGAATAAATTTTGCAATCAATTGATATAAAATGCGCTATATTATCTTTTCTCATAGTTAATTGATCTCTCGAAAATAAAACGTGATCTATTGTAAATAAATAACATCTTTCTTCAATTGTTAAATTTAACTCTACCGGTTTATTATTACAAATTATCATATTTATTATTTTAATTTCATCGAGTTCTCGATCGCTCTCGTCAGACGCATTATCGGATTCATCATCATTATCAATCTCATCGTTCATTTGGTCATCCTTAAAATCATTATTGCTTGTTAGCTCAATGTTATCGTTACATATATCATCATCAATTATCATTTATGTCAAACTAACATTACCATTTTTTACTTCAAAATTGTTGTTATTTGAATTGTCAGACTCGTTATTCATCATTTTGTTTGTTAAACTGTTTGTTGCTTTATCAGATTCGTTATCAATTATTATATTCGTTAAACCGTTATTAGCTTTATCAAAATCATTATCAATTATCATATTTGTTAGATCATTCTTGACTTTGTGAGAATTATTTTCATTTTTGTTTGTTATGGTTGTGCAATCGTTATTTGTTTCTTTGAGATTAGAATCTTTTGCAATCGTCTTGATTTCCGATTCGTTTGTTTCATTCGTCTCTTTGTCAATTCTCTGTCTATTATTTTGTTTTGCTTTTGTTATTTGTTTGTTAGGCCCCTTGCCAGCACTCACTCCTGCTGGGGTTTCTTGATACCATTCAAGGTGTTGGCCGCCAGCTTTTTTGCTCGTTGCGCCCGTCGGGGTTTCTTGATACCATTCAAGGTGTTGGCCGCCGACAGGCGTTTTCATTCGATCTCCCGGGGTATGGCAGCCCCGGTGGGAAGCATAATGCTGTCCCGTGAGACGGGTTAGTGCGCCCTGTAGGCGGCTTAATTCGCGGTGATTTCGTTCGCTCGTCGGGGTTTCTTGATACCATTCAAGGTGTTGGCCACCGCACGAGGGTTTTTGCGTTGACTCTGCCAAGGTTACCCCCTGGTGGGAAGCACAATGCTGTCCCGCGAGCTCAACTCTGCTGGCAAGAGTACTTCGCCTCTTCAGATACCTCTGACACAACTCCCGGGGTATGGCGGCCCCGGTGGGAAGCTCAATGCTGTCCCGTGAGGGAACCGTCAGAGGCTCTGGCTCTTTTTCACTTTCGGCAGTCATCGCTGATGTGTCTGCAGGGGTAACCCCCTGGTGAGAAGCACAATGCTGTCCCACGACAGCATCATGCGTGCTGGGTCTGTTATTTTCATCTCTTTCGCATTCTCTTTCCTGTTCAATCATGCCATGCAAGCCATTATTCATGCGTGTTAGTTCATGAGATCCTGATGGCTCGACATCCGCAGGCCGATCCACACCGTCCTCCGGTACCTGAGGACCGCGGGCCGGTTCTATCGAATCCCGATCCAAACAGTTTCCCTTTTTATCGGTAATCAAGAATACCTTTTCTATAAGTGCTTCTGATATTACATGTTCTGAGTCTGTCAATTCATTTAAATTCAATTCATCGATAATTAGAGCTGAAACAGGATTTCGCGATAATGCATCTGCGTTTGCGTTTACTCTTCCAGGTCTATATTCCACGTTAAAATCATACTCCCTTAATTTAAGTTCCCATCGTCCAATTCGTGCAATAGGGTCTTTTAGATTACGAAGCCAAACTAGAGCGCGGTGATCAGTTACTAGCGTAAACTTTCTTCCGAATAAATAAGGTCTAAAGTGATAAATAGCGAATACTACAGCCAATAACTCCTTTTCAGTGGTTGTGTATTTTATTTCCGTATCGTTTAATGTTCGCGAAGCATAAGCAATTAGTGGGTCTTTTCCTATCTTTCCTTGACTAAGAATAGCCCCCGAGGCATAATCTGTGGCATCAGTTGTTAATATAAATGGCTCATTGAAATCAGGGTATCGCAACAAAGGCTCAGTACATAAAATTTATTTTAACTTTTCAAACGCCCTCTCCTGATTATCACCCCAAATGAAAGGTATTCCCCCTTTTAATAAGTTTGTTAAAGGCTTCGCAATTTTTGAAAAATCAGGAATAAAGTGTCTATAGAAGCCTACTAATCCCAAGAATTGTTTTATGTTTTCGCGTTTTTAAGTCTAGGGAATTTCATGACAGCCTCGATTTTCTTGGAATCTGGTTTAACTCCCTTCTTTGAAATTATGTGCCCTAAGTACGTTACTTTCTTTCTTAGAAAAAGATATTTCTCGGGCTGCAAGGTTAATCCCGCTGTTTTTAAACGACCAAATAATTTTCTCATTTTTCTAGTATGCTCTACAATCGATACTGCATAAACTACTGTATCATCCATGTATACGAATAGTTCTACGTTGGGAAATGTCTTAAATTGTAAATAGGCTTAGGCGTCTCCGGTTACCCTGGATTTTACTACAATTTAACGAAAAATTCCCTATCATTTGGATTTATAAAACGTTCGGCGTCTCTGCATTCCCTGATAAACTGATTTACTGAAATATTTTTACCATTAAATTCAGAAATTACTTTTACTATCCCCGAAGTCTTTTTATAACTATTTGAATTATTATCACTATTATTTAAATTTACTTCACAAATATTAAATTGGTCTTGGGAAGGCAATGACTCCGGACTCCTACCAAAGATAGAAAGCCTATGTTAGACCGGTGCAACTACGTGATTAACAGAATAAATTATGAAATGAATTTATTGTTTTGAAAATTTTATATTAAATATAATATATTAAAACAAATTGATTCCAATATAACATTCTTTCCGTATTAAAACAGATTACATTATAAATGATTTAATTAAACGAATACCCAACATTGAATGTTAATTAAAAATGTATTTGACTCAAGAAAGTACGCTAATTTTCACCCTCAGATTTTTATATTTGAATGTATGTATTCCAATGTATTCATTCTTGTTAGCTTTTTAGTATTAAATCAGATTAAAAATATCCAGATTATTATCTAATTTATGTTGTATGAAATAGTATTAGATTAAAAGGATTTCTTTCAAGTATGTATTAAAACAGATTAAAGTTTATGATACAAAAATAATTGTTGGTATTAAAGTTGATTGAATAGTATCAAAACCCATTAAATAAACCGTATTAAATTGGATTAAGACTATTCCCGATTAAAAAAGGATCGATAGCTAATCCCGCAGAGAGATTACACGTATTAAAACCGATTACATCAGTATTAAAATCCATTAAGTTTAGTACATCTTAATAGGCTCCCCCCACCGCGGTCCTCGCGACCTCGGGATGAAGCGGGTTTTGTTGTTCGGTATCTGAATCAATTCTATTAGTGATTCTAGAGAGTGATTTAGACAATTCTAAAGAGTTGTTATTATCGTGGGTAGGTTGAGTGCTTGGTCCCGGATGGATAGCAACGGTTGAGTTAATATTTCCACTATTCTCAATCATTTTTATAACTAAATCGCAACTTAAATCTTAAATCTATGAATGCAATCGATCAACCGTAAAGAAAAATATACCGAGTTATTGCAGTTAACCCTATGTACTTATATCTATTCCAATTAATAATTATTTATTATTTCCAATGCTATCTTGGACAATCCCACCGCTGTCACCAAAATGTTACGAACCCAATGGCCATAAACTAAAGTCTTTAATATAGAGCGGCAAGCGAATGTAATATTTGACAAATGTAATTCTAGAATGGCCCTAGGGTTTTATATAGGTAGTGGGATCGTCGTCCAATTAAGTACAAAAGTACAAATAGCACAAGAAATAAATTTATTACACTTTCTCAAATTATAAATTAAGTGACATAAATTGTTATTTTATAGTTGAATTTTGATTTAAAGGCTACGCTATCGTCTTATGCACAAATATAAATTTAAATAAAATTAATCAAAGGTATAATTGATGTTACATTCGTGGATGGTATTAGTTATTACATAAAATTATTAATTATTAACTGGTTAACTTAAAATCTTATCTATCTTTTACTAGATGCTATGTAAAAAGTACGAAAATTAATATAAAAGTTAATTGAATGAATTGAATTTGTTATTGCGATTCAAGATCCTTAATTGAAATTAATAAAGAGAATTTATTACGTATTTATATTAAGTAATCTTACTAATCTTATATCTTAAATTCTCAAAGACTTATCTACCTTATTATGCTATCAAAATACAGAGTTAATTGATTTATACTTTAAATTATTTTTCCTTGAATTTAGATATTATGATTTGAAATATAAAGTCTAAACTATATTAATTGATCTTAATAATTTTAATAATCTTAACTTCTTAAAATCGTATCTAATTCGTTATTCTTTAGAATACAGAGTTAAATATAAAGAGTGAATTAATTTGTAAATTATCTATCTTTAAATTCGCTATTATGACTTGAATCTCTTAATCGACTTAATGACGAGACGATTTGCAAATATATATATATATATATATTTATATGTTATCTGATTTATCCGTCGGATTTGGTGTTGATTGGGGCTCTTCCTTTGATATGGACGGCCGTGGACCCAACTTCAATCACCCGTTGTCCTGGTATTCACCCTGAAGTCCCAAGGAAAACCACAGCCTCAAAAACCTTGGGCAGGACAGCTCTCCCTCCTCTAATTGGTGAGGTTGTTGACCCTTTCGTTGTTGTTAACTTGTTGTTGTTTAATGCAGTTGTCTCGTCGAAAGATCGTGCAGTTGACTTCTCGAAACTCGTCCAAACTCGTTGAAACTGGTTAAAGCTCGTTCAAACTTGTTTAAACTCGTTGAAGATTGTTGAAACTTGTTAATACTTGTTAACAGTTAACACTTGATGAAAACCGTTGAAACTTGATATAAAATCGTTGAAAATACGTTGATCTTGATATAACTATATATATTCAGCGTAATTCTTGAAGATACGTGGGTGCTGATAGGTACAAGATCGGATTATTTCTCTAAGCGAGACTGCCCGTCGGTGTACTGGGCTCCCTTTTATATGGTGAGCGCGGACCTGAAAGCCGTTGAGGATGATCCCTCTCCCTCTGGTGGTAAAAACTTGAAATACATCTATAGCCTGTGGAAGTGCTGTAGGACGCCAAAATCTGAAAGGAGGCTCCGCCCCCTTCTTCTGTGGTAGGAGATACTGCTTCTCTTATTGGTTCCCCTTTTGGCCGGTTACCTATTACGTAATTTCATGGAATTGTTTACTACCTAGGGGTTCTTGGAATAAAATGTCCGTTAGAATACTCTGCAACAGATTGTCATGTATGTTAGATTACGTTTAATGACGTATTATTAATAATAGTATTAATCAACATATTATGCAACTTGTATCACCGGTAATTTATTGTTACTTTATTTATTTATCCGATCTCTTCCTTATTAATCATAATGATCTCAATTTATCAATGAAAAGTGCTTAAAACAATAAATTGTTAACTAACTGATAAACTATCGCTAATAACTTTATTAATTACTCAGTTTAATTGTTTTAATTAATCCTCATTAACCTCTCAAGTTAGGTTTATATGTTATCATTATTAACTATACGTTGCATAACATTGTTGCATATTGTCTTAATTGTCTATCAAATTGCAATTATTTTTAGTATTATTTATCAGTACCATTAACATTATTAATCAATAAACCAATAGTTATGATATTATTAATTAATTGTATGTTCAAATTACGTTTTATTACACAACTCCTAATTTCTAGTAAATACCGTTGATAATTGCATAATAATGGCTTTATTTATTTATTGCAAATGATATTAATCATTCTCGGATTGGTCGTAGTTCGTTACCTTTATAACGTTGCATATTATTAACCTTCAATTTGCGTTGAGCAACGTTTGGTTACTATTGTCCCGGAAAACTACTTAATTATAAACAATTGTTGTTATTACACGTCAGTACCTCCAAGAATAGCCAATTATCCGGATAACTCGAGATTGTTCTTAAATTTGTTGTTAATTATCTATAATTGCGTTTTATTGTTTATCTTTAGCTCTTGTGATAAATTATTGTTATTAATATTATTAATATCCTTAGTCGGTTATGATGATTGTTGCTAATCAACTTGTTTGGAAATGAGTAGTGGATGGGACACAGGGCTTCTTCAAATAAGCCACTCTCTTGTGAACAGTAACAACGGTGAACTTTATTAACTTGAGTACAGCTCTCTCTCTTTACAACTGCTCCTGGCAGAGGACGGCGGACGAGTGAGCTCCCGCTTCGGCCGCTCGCTCTCGCTAGCTTGCGCCTCGCTATACGCGAGACGGCGCTACGTATTCATTCTCTCTCATACGTCGACATAAATGTACCTTATATTCTAACACGCCTCCTTACATTTATGTTTCTCGCAATTACAATAGTCTTGAAATTAAATTCAATAAACTTCTCAAATTTTCAAATCTTACTCGTCCAAGAGCCTTTGTCAAAATATCTGCAACATTTTTTTCTGTACTAACATTAACAATATCAATTAAACCTTTCTCATAATTCTCGTTTACAAAATGATAATGTACTTCGATGTACTTAGATTTTTTAGTAAAATTACCGTACTTGGCAATAATCACAGCGCCTGAATTATCCTCATAAACATTTACTGGTTTCTCAATTTCTACATTAAAGCTATTTAACAAATCTCTTATTAATAAAATTTCACTTACTGCTTCCGACAGTGCAACATACTCTGCAGCTGTTGAAGACTTCGTTACACTTCCTTGTTTCCTTGATTTCCAATGAATCACATTACCAAATAACTTTATAACATATCCAGTCGTTGACTTTCTATCATTACAATCTCCTGCCCAATCGGCATCAACATAACATTCAAGAACATCTGCTTTATCATTTTTCTTGTAACTTAATTTTAAATCTTTAGTCAAATACAAATATTTTAAAATTCTTAATGCATATTTATAGTGAGTTTCATCGTAACAGTTTTGGAATCTATTTAAATAATTAACACTGTAACTCACATCTAATCTAGTTCCTGAACTAATATACAAAAGTGCTCCTATTAAATTTCTATATTTTAAATTCTCATTTATTTCTTGAGCAGGTTCTAGTTTCAAATTTTGTTCCATAGGAGTCTCATATAATTTAGCTTCTTCAATCTGATATTTTCTAGCTAGTGATTCAATATACTTTTCTTGATCTAAAGACATCTCATTTTTCTTTTCATCATATTCAATATTAATTCCTAAATACATACTCACTTTTCCTAAATCTTTCATCTGAAATCTTTCTTTGAGTAAACCTTTTATCAAATCTAAATTGTGTCTATTTTTACAGCAAATCAAAAGATCGTCTACAAATATAATCAAATATATAATCTCATCCTTTTGTTTCAAAGTATACAAACAATAATCATTTTTGCTTCTCGCGAATCCTAATGATTTTAAATAATCATCCAAACACTCGTACCACGCTCTCGGACTCTCACGCAGACCATACAATGCTTTATTCAACATACACACTCTTTCAGTTCCATCCTCATAACCTTCAGGTTGTTTAACAAATACTCTCGACTTAACTTTACCATTTAAAAACGCTGTCTCTACATCCATCTGTTCAATTAAAAGTCTATTTTGACAACAATATGATAATAATACTTTCAACGTTTGCGTTTTCGCTACTGGAGAATAAATATCATCCAGCACATCTTTCTGTTGATAACCTCTTACAACAATTCTAGCTTTATGTACGTTTTCGCTTTTCTTAGTATAAATCCATTTTAAGTCTATCACTTTTTCATTCTTTGGTTTTTTCGACTAATTCCCAAGTTTTATTTTTCTTTAAACTATTCATTTCTTTGTTCATAGCATCTATCCAAAAATTAGACTCATCACTTTCAATAGCCTCTTTAAAGCTTACAGGACTATCTGCACTACAATAATTTACATAAATACATCCACTATATACATAATTATCATCAAATCTACTAGGTCTTGTAATCGTTCTTTGTGACCTTCTTATTTCAGGTACTTCTTCTACTTCATTATCAGCATTTCCATTGTTATTTATATTTTCATTTAAATTTTCTAAATCAGTTTTACTTCCCTACTCTCCCCGAGGGTAGAAGTAGGTGGAGGGATTAAGTCATTATCGTTTTCATTTCTTTCATCAATATCATTAAACCCAATGCATTTTATATCTTCTTCTATAACATCAACGTGTCTAGCTACAATAACTCTATTTCCTATCAAAACTCTATACCCCGTTACATCATAACCTATCAACGTTCCTAAATCCGCTTTTCTATCCCATTTCGAATTTCTTTTGCTTTCAGGTACTCTGACAAATGCTTTACTACCATATAATTTTAAATATTTTGCATCTGGCTTTTCGTTAAAAAATATCTCATAAGGAGATTTGTTTTTTACTAATGTGTTTGCAATTGTTCTATTCTTAAGATATGCCGCGGCACAAACTACTTCTGGCCAGTACCTTTTTTCTAATTTAGATTCTGCTAATAAGCACCTAGCACTGTCCATAATCGTCCTATTGTACCTCTTAGCGGTACCATTTAACTCGTGTACATAAGGTGGACATGGTTCTACCTCGATTCCCTTATTTCTAAATAACCTATACATATCTTTATTCAAATACTCAGTTCCATTATCACATCTTAGTTTCTTAATTTTCTTTCCTGTCTTATTCTCAACTAAATTTATATACTCCTCAAATTTATCATATACCTCACTTTTTGACTTTATCGGATAAACTTTAGCTAGTTTACTAAATTCGTCAATAAACGTAAGAAAATATTTTTCCCCTTTATAACCTTCTGAATGTGGCCCATTTAGATCTGTATGCACTATTTCTAAAATTTTCTTGGCTCTTTTCCTATTATTATCAAAAGGAATATTATGCATTTTATTCTTAATACATGTAGCACACTTAAAATAGTCAGATTCTATTTCACTAGGTAAACCTTCCAATACATGATTTCTACACATAGTGTTCAAATAATTAAAATTAACATGCCCGAGAGTTCTATGCCATCTTTCTTTCATAGTCATTTTTTCATTTCTTATTGACATATTCGTTTCACTACTTTGATCTATATAACCTGTCATTTTATAAACTCTATTATTTTTCCAAGCTATTGCAATTACTTTATTATCATCATTGTAAATTTTAGAACTATCTCCGATAGATACTACTTTATACTTATCAGTTACTTTAGCAAAACTAATTACATTCTTATCCATATCTTTAACATAGAAAACATTCTTCAATTCAATATATGTCACATTATCATTAAAAGTTTTAAATTTACTATTCACATATCCGATTTTAGTTGCTTTTAAAATTCTTCCATCTCCTACTTTGACATTAATCGGTTCTTTTAAAACAATCGCTTTACTAAAATAATAGTCATCATTTATGACATGGTCTGTACAACCACTGTCTAAAATCCATTCTATTTCCCTTTCATTTACATTACCGTTCTCAGTATTCGCAGACCTTATTTCTACTGAAGTACTCAACACTTCTCTCTTCTCGGTATTTTGATGACCGCTGCTGTTGTCATCACTGCCTCGCGCGCCTCGGGCGCGCTGTCCGTAGCTGCCACTGCCGCGCCGGTTGTAACTCGATCCTCGCTGTTGGTAGGCTCCGCGCCCGCTCGCGCCTCCTCGCTGTTGCGAGTAGGCTCTGCCGTTGCCCCCTCCTCTCTGTGGCGCGCGACTCTGTCCGCTTCGTCGCTGGGGCGTCCCTCGATTCCACGAATTGTTTTTGGTTGGGCACTCATACTGTATGTGTCCGACACCACCACATACATAACATGTCTTTTTGTTTTCTTGGTATTTATCCTTTTCAAGCATAAACGCGTTTGATCTTGAATTTTCACTTGTACTTTTTTGTTTTTGTTCAGCCATCTTAATTTTGTTTTTCACATAATCTACGTTTTGTTCTTCTTCTTTTATTACATCTATTAAATCTCCTATATGACTCATCGAATCCGGCAATGTCCTCAACATGTAATTCATCTTTTCTTTCTCTGTCACATTTGCACCAGCTTCTTTCAATTCGTTCACTGATTTTTCAAATTCATTAAAGAAATCTGTTGAGTTTTTAAAATCTTTTAACTTCAAATTTTCCAATTTATTTCTACACATTATCTGGAGAGCTGTCGATTTTTTCAAATATGTGCTATCAAATTTTCTCATAATATCAAACGCCGTTTCTTTGTCACTTATCAATTCCATTTGATTATTTGAAATCGCACTATAAATATAATTAATAGCTTGCACATCTTTTTCGTCCCAATCAACTTTGTCTGCTTCCACTTTTGCACGTGTAACTACAATCTCACACTTTTTCATTTTTAGAAACATTAATATGCGTTTCTTCCAATTTTTGTATTCTTGTCCATCAAAAATCGGTATTTTTACTTCCTGCATGTTTTCTTTCTTTTCAGTCTCTTTAGTCTCAATTTCGAAAAACTCTTCTTCACTTTTAGTTTCACTTACGTGTTCACACTTTACCTTAGATTCTTCTTTTACGCTCATGCGTCTTCCTTTGTTCTTGCGGCAAGCTGCCACAATACTCACCGAGGTTTGTATTGAGTCAGAATCAAACAACCACGAACACTGCTACCATGTTTGGAAATGAGTAGTGGATGGGACACAGGGCTTCTTCAAATAAGCCACTCTCTTGTGAACAGTAACAACGGTGAACTTTATTAACTTGAGTACAGCTCTCTCTCTTTACAACTGCTCCTGGCAGAGGACGGCGGACGAGTGAGCTCCCGCTTCGGCCGCTCGCTCTCGCTAGCTTGCGCCTCGCTATACGCGAGATGGCGCTACGTATTCATTCTCTCTCATACGTCGACATAAATGTACCTTATATTCTAACACAACTCCTTAACTATTTTTAGTTATTATATTTGTTTATTTACACAACGTTGCACAACGTTATTATCCTCCGATTATATGTCGCGCAACGTTTGCTATACAATACCGCGCATTCTTAAATAATTATAAGCTTTATATTTTAACAGTTAATTATCAGCGACGGTGATGCTCATGATTTGTTAATTATTATTATACGGTTGTTTCTTAACAGCGTTGCTTCTGTTATTTAAATGATTATCAGAACACCAATTATTCCCAAGATTTTAATAGCATTTGTAGTATTATTAATAATAGTCTCAATATTTGTTATAATTTTTAACCTATTATTATTATTTCCAATCATTTCCACGAATCATAAGGTTTATTCTCATGTTAGCAATACGCATGAATGAGTAGTGTAAAAGGGTTCGATAGATTGCTCCCATTGCAAAAGGGGCTTAAAGGTCGGTTTGCATCCATTTTGTATTCCAAGGAACGCTAGTTCCTTACAGCGGTTCGGAGCTGTAATCCTCGCCAACGCAGCTCCAAAAGCCGACCCCGTTGAAAATATCCACCTGGAATACCAGCTGGAATTTCAGGTGGATATCCAGCTGGAATCCCAGCTGGAATTCCAGTTGTACCTCCTTTTTTTGGACAAACTCTAAATGGATTACTAGCTGGAATTCCAGGTGGATATCCACCTGGAATTCGAGGTATGTATCCAGATGAAATTTCGGCTGGTATATTGTTACAGCTTTTTCTTACGAACTCCGAGTGGGTTGCTAGCTGGAATTCCAGGTGGATATCCAGCTCGATATGAATGACAGGTATGTAAAGACATTCCAAAAACGAGGCACGGCTCGTAGTTCGACATTCCAATGAGATTGGAAAAGTCGTGCGTACGATGCCATTTCACTCGCTTATCTACCCTTCGCGTTACTTACTTGGTAAAGGGAGTTTGTTCCAGCTCGCCGCCTAGCGGATAGCGGCAGAGATCGCCGACGTAAACAGTCCCGAGTCCCGACTCCCGAGAAAGGCGAAAAGCCGCGGCGCGCGCCATGCACCGAGCGGAGCCGTCTTCTCGGTTGCTTCCCCCACTCTACTGAGTTAGGGCGCTGGCAATCTCTGCGGCTATCCGCTAGGCGGCGAGCTGGAGCAAACTCCCCTTACTAAGTAAGTAACGTCAAAGGTAGATAAGGAAGACAAATGGCATCTTCCGGACACTTTTCCAATGTCATTGGAATGTCGAACCACGAGGCGTGCCTCGTTTTTGGAATGTCTTTACATGCCTGGCATTCCAGGTAGAATATTCAGCTGGATATCCATCTGGAATTCCAGCTAGCAAGCAACCTACTCGGTGTTCGTAAAAAAAAGCTGTAACAATATACCAGCAGAAATTTCATCTGGATACATACCTGAAATTCCAGGTGAATATCCACCTGGAATTCTAGGTGGATATCTACTTGGAATTCCAGCTAGTAATCCACTTGGAGTTTGTCCAAAAAAAGGAGGTACAGCTGGAATTCCAGCTGGGATTCCAGCTGGATATCTACCTGGAATTCCAGCTGGTATTCCAGGTGGATATTTTCAACGGGGGAACTAGCGCTGTGTCGACGACGAGACTCTCAGCCGTCGTTGTCTCGGAATGGCGAGCGCGCATAGGCGTGCCGCGATAACTCTTCTTAAAATAGTTGCGTTTCTGGTAGCACGGATAAAATCTGTACACTCTTTTGTAAGACAAAATCGTCTTTTGTAAGACAAAATCGTTCGCTCTCGCCGCTACGAACATAGGCCTGCGTCCGCGGTAACTGCACGTAACGAACTAACAATGCCTCCACCGTCCACGCCCCACCACTCACCACACCAGCGTGGCGCGGAGGGGGGGGCGTCTTTGGTACGTGAAAGCAGCGCGAGCCACGGCAGTCCTGCGGGCTGCGGCCTGCGCTGCGCTTGGCACATTGTTGTGTCGCTTTCTCAGTGCCTTTGGAACGCGCGGACGAAATCCGGCCAGGCAACAGGCAACAGTTGTTTCGCGTCGCGCGGGTGTTTTAAGAAGAATTTGATTTGGTGACAACTAAGAAAAAGAATAATAATTAGATAAGTATACCATTTTTATGCTTAATTTTAATTTGCATAACAATAAGATACTTTGTGATACTTTTTTATTTTAGAAAGAACCTAACCTCTTTGATAGGTGGTCTGCCGGCTGATGGAACTTTTCTCTTGTTGCAGGTATCTGGGGCAACAAGAGAAATAAACAATGAGAACTGCTGCAGACTGTCTTGATTGTGGTAATATTGTCCGGATCATGTATTTATTAGTTATATGTAGTTTTTAGGTGCTCGACTCTCTCTACTTGACTCCCAGAATAGTGACTGCATAGCTAATCTACTACTTGTGTCTCTGTTGACTCACAGCTAACATTGGCCTTGGCACCAAAACAACAGCTGAAGGTCTCCATCAGTCCTTCTCCTCCACCAGATAGTGTAGCTTATTATCCTAGACAGACTGGTGTTTTTGAAGTAGCACCAACCTGGACCAGCCAGCCGTGCTTTGTTGCTGCTACAGCTCCAGTAGTGATTTTCGAGTGTCAGTGCAGCTTTAGAATGTGAGGGGATAGGTAACAAGGGACTAGGGACAAACTTTAGAAGTGCAGTGTGCTTGTTTAAATGTACTACGGATAGGTAGAATAAATTTATAAGTTAAGGTAGTATGAAATAACTGGCTTTAAAAAATTTTTTGTATTTTACCAGTTATTAATATTTACAAAATGATACTCTAGTGTAATAAACATGCTGTATTTAATATGGGTATTGCAATTTGGCAATTTATCATATACAAAGAATATAATATACGTACTAGCTGAGTGTGCCTGTCTTATAATGTGCTATAAAACAATTGGATAGTAGATAAGTCTCACTGGGTAGACTGCCAAATACGCAATGATATATTTTAATATATTATTAAAATTTGATTTAATTATATTTTAATATGTTAGTACATCATTATGTACATACCCAGCGAGTGTTACCTATCTAATTGTTTTCTATGACACTGTAAGACTGAGAAACTCAGCTAGTATATATACAATACATTCTTTGTGTATGACAATTTGCCATGTTATAATATTTATATTACATACAGCATGTATTTATTCTAAATATGTACATTACACAATAGTTTCTTTTTGTAGATATTACTTTGACACGTACTTACACAATATTATGTAATTTTAATCGCTAAATTTAATTTGCTAATTTATTCGACATCAATTTATATTTTTTAACTTATGATTATAATTTTATAATCATATGATCATTTCTTGTTTATATGATCATCTTTGTTTCATTTAATTTTGGATTCTGTTTAACATCAATTTATAGTTTATATCTTATTATATTTTTATAATTATATCTTATAATTAATTATAAGATATTAATTATTAATTATTTATTAATTATATTTATTAATAATTAATTAATAATTAATAATTATTATAATAATTATATTTATTAATTAATTATATCTTATAATTATAATTATATCTTATTATATTTTATAATTATCTTGGAAATGTTTGATTGATTTTTTGGATCTGATTTATAACTTTTGTACGTAATATTGATGTATCGAATCAAATGCTGTTGTTAACAATAAGCGAGATAAGACTATAAAGTGTATTTAGGCATTTAAAATCATTTTTATAGGTCGAGCTCATCAGGAGCTGACAGTACGCAAAAATTATAACTAGAAAAAGTTTTCTTTTAGTATTCTCTGCAACCTTTGTATTGATTATTTTTGTGTATAATCAAATCCTTTTGAGAAATATACAAAAAAATGCCTATTTTATGTGAATTTAAGCATTAGAAAATCGTTTTTATAGGTTTAGCATTTCAGGAATTGATTGTACACAAAAATGTTAAATAGAAAAAAGTTTTGTTTTAATGTTATCTACAACTTTTGTATTTAACATTTTTTTGTAAAATCAAACCTTTTCAAGTTATAGCCGAAAATCGACCATTTTACGTATATTTAGGCGTTTTATATTGATTCTATAAGTCTAGCTCGTCAAGAATTAATTGTACACAAAAATGTTAAATAGGAAAAAGTTTTGTTTCAATGTTATCTATAACAAATTTTTATTTGCCTGGCGTTTTTGTAATTTGTTAATATAGGCTCAATATAGGACCATCCCTTACTTGTAATTAGATTAACATGTGGTTCAAAATTTGTCGAGATGAGTTGATTTTTCGTTAAGATAATTGGGTAACTTGATTACATACAGACCTAGAGAGAGACATACATATATCCGTAAAAAGGCTTGAAATGCACTCATTGTGGGGGTAAAATAGTTTTGGCATGTTAAAATTTCAATATTTGAATTCCGATAATTATCGCTCTGGTGAAATTATGAGGCTCTCCCGAGCAGCGGTCGTGCTTAAAAAGTTATACAATGCTCTGTTATGTGTCTATTTGGATAGCATTTGGCAATTTTAAAGAAAAAAGAATTATATACTGAGATTGTTTTTAATTTAGTTAATATTCAGTTCAATGGAATATTTGGGAGGACAGTTTATTTGTACTCGTGTCAAGCCTGGAGCAATCATTTTAGTGAAAAATCCATAAGTTAACTGTTGGAATCGAAATTATTATCACAGTTATCAGAGTGGTTGTTTTAATAAAACCTAGTCTAATATACCATGAGATAATTGTAATGAATGTATGTTTTGTTGTGAAAATTGTAAAAAATTAGTTTGGGAAAGCTATCATGATATTGAAGATATTGCCATCTCACATTTAAAAAATAAACATAGAAGTAATATTTTGAAAGTATATTAAATTTTTTATAAAATGAGCCCCAAAAAAAATTCTAGATACATTATATCCAGATATATGGCCATTTTTAAGTTTTTGCACTGCCGTAATCTGCAGGTCCAGAAACTTGAGGAATTTTGATGGCATACAAAATTTTACAATATGCTTAAAAACTGCTTTCAATAAAATTACTAAAATACTTTTTTATTTCTTCTATAAGCTTCTCTTCCCTGAAATATAAAAACGCCTTTGCTAAACGACCGTCAGATCTGACGGCCAAATAACCTACAACACATTTAAAAACACGTAAAAACCGTTGTTTTAAGAGTCTGAGCTGGAAGGGACTATTATTTCTTTAGTCAAACCTCAATTTTTGTCTATTTTTTCTTTATTCAAGCGTCAATTCTTCAACTACAGAAAATTAAAGGTTAGGTTTTACTAATATATAGGTATATGCGCTCTCGTGAAATCTGACGGTCGTTTAGCAAGAGCCATACAAAAAAGTATTATTTTTAGATTTAAGGGGGCTAGACACCTTTTTTCTTGAGAAAAATCGATTTTTTTTTTGCTTTTTCTTATAGGGAAACATCCATAGAATATGCTCCTTTTTACCCGAAAACGATATCTATTTTTTTTTAAGATATTGATAAAATACTGATTAAACTATTTATCGATTTTTCACTGTAATTTCATTTTTTTTCAATATACAGTTTTTTCGACATACATACTTTTATTTTTTGATAGAATTCTATTTTCTTTTAATTGTTAATATATTTTATACTTTTTAATAAATTTACATTAATATATTTATAAATATAAATAAATACGCCGTAGAAATAAATCAATTTTATTAGAAAAAAATAACAGAAAAAACTGACAAAAATCAATCCGTGTATATAATTACGTGTGATTCATACTTTTCATGGTCGAAATATTTCTAATAATATAAAACAATTGAATATAAACCATACATATATAAGAAAATTGAATACATAGAATAATTATTATATCTATCAAATAATATACCACAGTTTTATTGTATAAAACGATTTGGAGTAATCGGGCATTAACAACAATAAGGCCCGTTACACTCAAAAAAATATAAGGAACAGATGCAGAAATAACATGGGTTAGTATATCTATATATACGAGGAACAGCGAGGAATAAGCGCTGTTCCACATATATATAGATATAGTAACCCATGGTATTTCTGCATCTGTTCCTTATATCGTGTTCTGTGTTCCTTTGGCTGTAAAAGGCCTAATGTTGAACTATAGATAATTGGACTAAGGTACACCATGAACTATGTTGAACTATAGATAATTGGACAGTTGGACTATGATACACCATGAATTAAGAAACACACACATATCATACGTATATTACATGTAAGCATTTGACACGGTAACCTACTTTTAGCTCTTTAATTTTTGTAAACACAAGTGTCAGCTGAATCGAATACTCGAATGGTTTAGATTCGTTTTACGTCGCTTTTTACGTAAAAAGTGTTCTTTTTGTGTAATTTGAGATTCATGTGTTTTGTTGCACAGTATAATTATTGTGTTTATATAGTTGTGAACTTTGTGAAATATAAAAATAGTGATTAAAAAAAAAAAATTTAAAGTGACTTCTAACAAAGCTTAAAAATGGCAGGAGATGCCAGAGGACGACTTACCAGCACTCATCTTGACGCCAAATACTCAAGAGGAAGAGTGAAGAAGAGACCAAAAATTTTTGGAGGGAATATCCACAAAGAAGAAAATGAGAGAAAGCGGAGAAGAACATCAACTTCAGCTAGAAAAATGAGAAATACATCAACATCTTCTCACTGTAATACGAAGAATAGAATTATCAACATCAGCATTCTGTTTCCTGAACTGGAAAAAGTGTTATGTTGCAGTGAGTGCCATGGACCTGTTTGTATAAGCGAATCCAGCCTTCAAGGGTTTGGATTCAAAATTGATATAGTGTGTGACAGATGTGGTCAAATTGCAGAAATAAATTCTTCCAAGAAAGTTGGCCCCATGAGTAATGCATGGGAAATAAATAGAAGAAGTGTGCTAGCCACGCGTGCACTTGGCCATGGTCACACAGGACTATCAACTTTCTCTGGAATCATGGATTTATCACAACCAGTGGCTCATTCTGCTTATGATAAAATTAATGAGCAGCTTGGTAATATTTGTGCAGAAGTGGCTCAAGAGTCCATGGACACAGCAGTGAAAGAAGAACTAAAATTAACACCACCAAATACTGGACTTACTGTGTCTGGTGATGGCTCTTGGAGAAAAAGAGGCTTTTCTTCTTTACAAGATGTTGCCAGCATTATTGGCAACAGATCTGGCAAGGTTTTAGATGTTACTATTAAAAATAGTTTCTGTAAACCTTGCTCAGTTTGGGAGAAAAAAAAAGGAACAGTGGAATATAAAAATCAAGAACAAAGATGAAGCAATAATAAGCTTTATAAATGAGGAGAGTTTGATACAAACTGAGAATATACTAAAACAAAAGTATTCTGCCTACTACAAAATAACAAGAGAATCTATTAAAAATCCCAAGATGAAAATAACAGGCTTCAACAATTTTGAAGACATGGAGATTAAAGAAATAGAGCAAGATATTAACAAAAGGAACTTCAAACACCTAAACAGCAAATGCAAAGTGTTACATATATTTGAAAACATTAAAACAAAAATTAACACTATATTAATTGAAACACCAGCGGAAGTATATAATCAAATTGTGAGTAATAAATATAGAGTTCATATTGGTTATCAAAATTGCAGAGCATTCGATGACTTGAATCTAACCCCGTGTTTTAACTGTGGTCGATTTGGTCATAGTGGTAAAAAGTGTAAGAATACGAAAATCTGCCTACGTTGTGCTGGAAAACATAACACGATCAACTGTACTACCCCAAACGAACACAATTGTGTTAATTGTATGTACAGTAATCATCAATATAAAACAAATTATAATACTAAACACGTGGTAAATGATACCGAAAAATGCGAGGTTATGTTTCACAAGATAAAGAAGTTAATTGCTGAAACAGATTATCCAGTGAGACCGCACATTCCAAAATATGTAGGTAAAGTAAATTTTCAATCACAGTTACAAAACACTGATACAGCTGCCGGTAAATCACCGGTCGTAAGGACACCAAGAAGACAAAGTAGAATTTTTATCAGTCCGGCAACATCAGCTGGTAATTTATCGGCCACAACCTCACCAATAAATTTAAACAGAACCATATCACAAATTTATTACCCAACAGACTCAGCAACTTCTGAACTTCTGAATTTTGAACATGGATCAACAACAACTAAATTTTGAAGTTATCTCACAAAAAGAACAAGCTTTTGGTAATGTACAAACACTCAATAAAAGTATCGATAAAGGTAAAAATTTGATTTTATGTGTAAATATTAGAAGTATAAAACAAAACTTTGAAAAACTTGAAACTTTTATTGAATGTTTAGCCGTAAGACCAAGTGTCATTATATGTACTGAATCTTGGAATGTGCAATATACTCCATTGTACAACATATCAGGTTACAAAAGTTACTATAGTGAGAGTAAAATGAATAAAGCAGATGGAGTTATGATGTATATAAAGGATGAACTATCTGAACACACAGAAATTATAGTGGTCGACAACATACGTATCTTAAGCTCGGTTATAAAATTAATTGGCACCGAAACTGTAAGAATCTCAGCGATCTATAGATGACACAATATAAAAAAGTATGAATTTGTACATAGCCTGAAAAAATTCCTAAGAGATCAATTAAATACTAAGAACCATTGTATAATCGGGGATTTTAACATTGATATATTAGACGAAAATTTTAGTAAGACTGACTCAACAGATAACCTTATAACACAAGAATTTTTAAATGATCTCTTGGAACATAAATTTACGCCATGCTTTACTGGAATAACAAGGCCTTCATCTGATAATAAAAGAGGTACCTGCATCGACAATTTCTATATAAAAACTAAAAATATAAATATTAATTCATTTAAAATAACGAATCCATTTAATGATCACTACCCATAACTATAGATAACTATAGATAAATTAGAAATAAATCAGCCGAACAAATTCAATATGAAATCAATTAATTACAACAAGTTAAAACATGTTGCAAATAATTCAAACTGGTACTCAATATTGTCTATGCAGGATCCTAATCTTGCAGTTAGCGCATTAATTGACATGATAAATAATTGTATTGATGCGTCCACTACCAAAAAACAATTTAAAAATAAACTTCCGAGAAAAAATTGGATTACTAGTGCTATTATAGTCTCGTGTACTACTAAAGAGACACTGTATATCTTATGGAAAAACAATCCCACTTCTGAAGCCCTAAAAAAAGAGTATACAAATTACACTAAGATATTGAACAAAGTTATTAAAGAAGCAAAATTTAAATATGAAAAGGAAATGGTAAAACGAAATAGCGGAAACTCTAGGGAATTATGGAACATAATTAAAACTAAATTAGGGAGAAATAGTGTGCATGATAATCCAATAAAATATATATACGAAAACAATCAAAAAATCGAAAATAAAACTGATATAGCAAATGCTATGAACACCTATTTTTGTAAAATAGGACCAAATTTGAGTGCTCAATTTGCTAATATAAATAATAATAACCTGAAACTTCCAGATAGGAATCCTGAATCCATTTTCTTTCGTCCGACAGATTTTGCTGAGATATACAAAATAATCAATACATTGAAAAATAAATCTGGAGGTGTAGACAATATTAACGCTAAATCATTGAAAATTCTCTCTGAATATATATGTGTGCCCTTAGAATATATCTTCAATTTATGTATTGTGAAATCTATCTGGCCTGACGCGCTCAAAAATGCTGAGGTAGTCCCTATTTACAAGGCTGGTGAAAAATCTAATATCAATAATTACAGACCAATTTCTTTAATATCGAACATTGCAAAAATTTTTGAAAAAATAATTTATAATAGATTATACCACTTTTTTGAAAAACATAACATAATATCAGAAAAACAATACGGCTTCGTTAAAAATAGGGGAACTACTGACGCATTAAATTATATATCAAATATCATATACGAAAACTTAGATAAAAGTAAACCAATAATTGTTGCTTTTCTAGACTTAGCCAAAGCATTTGACACTGTTAATCATAGAGTTCTTTTAGATAAGCTTGAACGATACGGAGTAAGGGGTAGTGCCTTAAAACTGATGACTAGCTATCTCACAGATAGGCGGCAAAGAGTAAAAATTCAAGACTGTAAAAGTGAATATAAAGAATTTACTACGGGTGTTCCCCAAGAAACTATATTAGGACCATTACTTTTTATACTTTATGTCAATGACTTACTAGGAAGTATGCAAAATGACACAATCATGTCCTATGCTGATGACACGGTTATCATATCAAGTGATAACATGTAGTCCTCAGCTCAGGAAAAAATGTGTGCTTACCTTAATCATGTGGCCAAGTGGCTTGCACAAAATAAACTGTCGCTAAATATAGATAAAACGGTCTATATGACTCTCGGAAACTACTGTGATAGTGTACCTGGCACACTAAACATCAAAATAGGAACGCAATTAATAAAAAGAGTTGAAAGTCATAAATACTTAGGGCTGTATTTCGACTACAATATGAAATGGGATAAGCATATAAGATATATCATTAAAAAAACCAAATACCTAATTTTTGTCTTTGCCAAGATAAAAAATATGATGGATACAAAAACATTAATGATAATATATTATGCTTTCTTTCATAGTCTAATCAATTATGGGGTAATTGCCTGGGGTGGTGCGTACGATAATAATATGAAACTAATACAATCAACACAAAACAAAATATTGAAAATCATAAATAAAAATAAATTCTCTCAAACTAATCCACCTCTTGAAATAAAAAAATTATTCCAGTTAGAGTCAATATCCTTACATTATTCTACATTAAGAAATAAATATATAAACAGTGCGAGCAAGACCAGAAACAAAACAATTCAATTACCTAAATGTGATAAAAGAATTAGTGATAAAAATAGCTACAATGAAGCTATAAGGGTCTTTAATGGGCTATCTAAGGATCTCAAAGTTATGAATTTAAGTAGACAATTAATGAAGAAAAAATTAAAAATGTTTATAGTAAAAGATGCAATATAATTTCAAAATAATAATTAAATCTTAACCAATATATCTAACAAATTATTTAACTGTTATTTATGTACTACAATGGATTTTATCGATGTTAACAAACACTACGCACATACCATTATATAGTTTTTAAGAATTTTGTAGTTTGTAATATTTTTTTAGTTTGTAAGTTTTCTATGTACCAGATCTACACACAGGCAATAATATTTGCCTCAGTAGGATTTACTTACTTATGTATATTTCGTATATAATAATGTAATGTAAATATTTTCTGGAAATAAATAAATAAATAAATAAATATGAAGAATGGCATGAAGAGCACGAACCAAATTGCACGGCCAACCATCAGGGCTGTGCTGGAAAAATGGAAGTAGATGGTATAAAGGAAATGTTCTCACGATCTGAAGAAAAATATGCAGTTAAGTATGAGTATTACATTGGTGATGGTGACTCTAAAGTGTTCAAGTCTGTGTCAGAAGCGGATCCCTATGGTGACAAACTACAAATAAAGAAGATAGAGTGCATTGGGCATGTCCAGAAGAGGATGGGCACTCGTTTAAGAAACATAAAGAAGGCATCAGGAAAGAAGCTTCTATCGGATGGAAAACCAATGGGTGGAAAAGGTCGCTTGACAGGGCAGGTGATCGGAACCTTATCTTCCTATTATGGAAAGGCTGATATGAGAAATGCTATTTGGGCTACATATTATCATCAGTTGTCTACCGATCAGAGCCCTCAACATCAATTCTGCCCATCAGGACTTACCAGCTGGTGTAAATGGCAAAAAGCAAAGGCCAACAAAAAACTCAAGACTTTTAAACATAAAGTAGCCATTCCACTGGCCATCATGGATCAGGTGAGACCAATTTATGAAGACTTATCAAGTTCAGATCTTCTCCAGAAGTGTCTTGGAGGTTTTACGCAAAACTCTAATGAGAGTTTCAACAACTGCGTGTGGAAAATAGTTCCAAAAACTTCATTCAGTGACTTGAAAGTTTTGGAAATAGGTACTCACATTGCTGTAACGTGCTTCAACCAAGGAAAAACAGGTATTCTAAATATCATGGAAAAGTTTGAATGCACTCCTGGATCGACTGCAGTACAATGGATGGAATCAAGCAACGAATTCAGACTTAGATCTGCAGAAAAGAAGACTGAAGCCAACACCAAGGATGCTCGTATTATGAGAAGACAAGCTAGAGAGCAGCTCCAGGATGATTCGTATGCAGCAGGTGCATTTTAAATTATGTAAGTATATTATATAATATATATGCTTTTGTGCATTAGACATGCGTATATTATGCATATTGTATGTGTATATGTATACATAAACATACATATCTTACAAACTTGCACACACATTAATTTTCACACACGAGGTACATAAAACTAAATTATATTTTTACACTTTTGTATGGAAATGTCATAAGCCAAGAAATAATTGTATAATTAAAATTTACTTGCTTATAGCATTTCCATGCAAAAAATGTAAAAATATAATTTTGTTTTATATGCCTGGTGTGTGCACATTCTGACGCAGGTGCGAGTGCGCAGAACATGCATCGTCTGCTTCCGCATGCGCTTATAGTTCTGTAGTCAGAGCATTGCAGCAGATACTTGCAGCAGAATTATAGCAGACTTACAGAAGCTGGAGTGCAACAAAGAGAGGCGCATAATGTACGCGTGATTGCACCAGAATTACAGCAGATTCTCAAATGGCGCGTGCGGCAGATTCTTCGCAGCAAATGTACAGCAGACTTACAGAAGCTGGAGTGCAATAAGGAGAAACGCATAATGCACGCGTGCGTGCAGCAGAATTACAGCAGATTTTCAAATGGAACGTGCATCTGGTTCTTCGCAGCAGATTAACAGCAGATTTACAGCAACCGGAGTGCAATTAAGAGAGACTTATAATGCACACGTGCGTGTAGCAGAATTACGACAGATTCACCAATGAAACGTGCATCAGGTTCTTCACAGCAAATGTGCAGCAGACTTATAGAAGCTGGAGTGCAATAACGAGAGACACATAATGCACGCGTGCGTGCAGCAGGATTCCAGCAGATTTTCAAATGGAACGTGCATCTGGTTCTTCGCAGCAGATTAACAACAGATTTAGGGCAGCTGGAGTGCAATTAAGAGAGACTTATAATGTACGCGTGCATGCAGCAGAATTGTGACAGATTCTCCAATGGAACGTGCATCAGACTCTTCGCAGGAGATTAGCAGCAGATTTACGGTAGCTGGGTGCAATAAAGAGATGGATAATCCACGCCTGCGTGCAGCAGAATTGCAGCAGATTCTCAAATGGAGCGTGCAACAGGTTCTTCGCAGTAGATTCGCAGCAGATTTATGGCACCTGGTGTATATATAGTTAAGAAACGTGTGATGCACGCGTACGTACGGCAGAATTACAACAGATTCTTGAATGGCAAATGCAGTAGATTTTTTACATCAGATATGTAGCAAATTTATGACAACTGAAGTGAGGTTAAGACACGTAATGCACGCGTGCATGTGGCAGAATTACGGTAGATTCTCTAATTACACGTGCAGTAGATTCTTCGCAGTAAAATGAATAAATTTTGGTCAATAATAAGTTTTTATTACAAACGTCAATACCTTTATTAAAAATTAACAATGTAATTAATTCGGTCAGTACAAAGGAGAAACATACATAAGGTTGAGTAAGGAAGTAATAAATATAGAAAATAAATATGTCGAAAAATAAAATTGCGATAATTAATTTACACTAAACTTCTTTGTTCCGAAAAATAAAATGCCAAAATTTATATAAACAGTTGAGGAAAAATAGAAAATGTGGAAAAAATGCCAAGATTTATGTAAACGATAGATGATAAATAGAAAATATATAATAAAGATAAATTATCATTTGCAACTTTATTTTTCGAGGTATTTATTTTTTACGTTTACGACATTCCAAAAGTTTTCTCCTATCCGTAAGCTTAAGTATTCAAACTTTATAAAAAATCGACTACGAATTTTTAAATTATCATACTTTAACTTTTTTATGATTAACTATTACCTATTTCATACCTTAACTAATTTCATCACAGCAATTATTTTTTCTAATAATACTTTATGATAAATTTTTGTACAAGGCCTATAGTAAAATAGTAAATATAATAATTAAATAAATAATTAAATCTTGTTTCCTATTGCAATAAAATCAATTTGAATTTTCAAATTGTTCTTGAAGTTCTCTAAGGGGCTGTAAGCTATCTGCAGATCCTCGAGTTTGTCTTCTGATATGACGGTTTCTCTTATCGCGGTACCTCTGTTTTGCAGTTCGAAGGGCGCTTTGCATTATTGAATTAAATTCTTCAATAGTGAGACTTGAATTTCTTTCTCCATCTTTTTCCATCTGTAAAGTAATTTTCTTTAAAGCAACTGAAAAAAATAAAAATCAATTTTAGTAAATATATGAAATCAATTCGGAACCTAAATGAATAAAAAATAAGAGCAACCCGATCGTCACGTTATGCTTACTGTGCACACGTAACATGACGTATATGTACATTGGTTAACAATTTTACATATTAGTTGTAAAATTGATACATGAATAAATAAATATAATAATATATATTTTATATAAATGTAAATTATGTAAAAAAATTTAAGCTTGTGTAAGAAATTGTAAACTGTTACCTCGTTTTACGAATTAGAATATTTTATAGATTTAGACATTTCTTTACATTTACACGAAAATAAACTAAAAAGTAAAAATTGCAGAAAATATAAGTGTAAAAAATTTCAAAAATTCAGCATAAATATACGATGCTTCGATTTTTAGACTACTTAATTACTTCATTACTTTGACCGTTCCTAAATTTTTTTAATATTTTCGTTTCCGCTAGCATAGATAAATAATTAAAAGAATGTTATGTATTGACAAAACTAAAAATAAATTAGTAGTATTTATCAAATGAAATCATTTTTTAATAATCTAGAAGCTGAAATGGCCATACTATCAAGCCATTTTTTTAAATAAAATTAAAAAGTCAATGATTAAATATCGAAATTATAGATATTCATATACATTTAACATATTTGAGTAATGATATATGTCGAAAAAATAACTTATTAGAAAATATCGTGGGAAAAGACATAATATACTATATAAGCGCCGAATTTCGTTCTCGCGTACAAGTTACTGACTCTCAATCTCTTTATGTAAGTGTTGTTTTATTCATTTATTACTAGCAGTATAACCTCGCTCGCTAACGCTGGCTCGTTAATTTATTATAATGCGTGATTCAAAAAACGTAAGTAAACAATAATTATATCGAATTTTGTGTAGTTTCCTTAAGAGGGATAAAGTTTGAATAAAAAAATGTCCGAAACGTCGAATAATTAAATTAGTTTCGAATTTTATTTAAAGCAATAACTTGGTAGAGTATGACAATTAGCTTCTACATTATTCAAATTTAACAAAGTTTCTACCACTAGGTGCTAACTACATTAAAATTAAATCATTGTTACTTACAGAAAATTGCTCTAGTTAATTTTGTTTTGTTTAAAAGTCTTCGATTTGGTCCAGCATTTTCATTATCATTGGGCTCGACTCTTTCTCCTTTCTCCCAATTAAATTGGATAGAAAGTTCGTCGCTCATTGAATTTTTTAAGAAACTGTTGGCCGTCTTTACAACATCTTTTCCACCCCACAAGATAAAATATCTTTGCTGCAAAGTTATATAGTGTTATTATATAATTATTGGTTAATTTTGGAGTTAAAAACGTGACACTAATATTATTTTTTACTGTTAAAGATAGATATTTAATTTTCGTTCATAAAATCATATTCTATTGTCAATATTTGCATATGAGATTATAATTTTCCATACTTTTAATAATATTTAAAAATTTATTTTGGTCGAAAATGCTTTCATTTGATTAACATGTTAACCAACAAACATGATTAATTTTCTACCAGGGATGTTAAAAATAGTAAAGCAATAATTACATGAAAAACTGAGCAATAAGAAATACCCTTTCCAATAACAATTAAATATAATTAACTTACAGCTTCCTCTTGTTTCGCATTATCTCTTTCAAAGGCATCAAATTCTTCCATTGTTTTTATTGGGAATCCATCAGGAGGTTCAAGTTTGTATTCCATATGTTTCGTATTATTTATTAAACTAGAAAAAAAGTAAATAATGAATTTTTTAATTTGAATCCATAATGTTTAAGGTGGCTCCAGCGCTTTTCTCTGACTTATATACACAAATTTTTTACGATGCTTACTTCACATATTATAATTTGACAAATAATATAATAGGAAAAAGGGTTCTTAAAGTTACCAAAAAAATTTTTTCCAAGGTATATCAATACTGTTAACCCTTTGAGGGGCGGTGTCTCATATGTGAGACACCAAATTTCTTCCAGTTTTTTGTTCATGGAAGAAACATTTTGAACCCGAAACCATCCAAACCTTTTCTCGTAGGATCCTCATATCTTGTAAAATACATCTTCTTAGTAGAAAAATCCAAATTTCTATCTACATAATTAGTTATAAACAATTGAAATAAAAAAAAAAACGCTAATTTTTGCGATTATATTCGGTTTTGAAGTCATTTTTTGAACAAATGCAATGAAAATACGTTTACAGGAGTTTTTAGGAGCGCTGATTATAATTCCAGTATCCCATTTTCAAAATTCAAAATGGCGGATCCAATATGGCGGCATTAAAATTTGAAAATCTAGAAAAATCCGATTATTTTAGGTGCAATCGTCTGTATAGGGATTTTTAGGGTCATTGATTATGAATCTGGTCCCCGACTTTGAAAATTCAAAATGACGGATCCACTATGGCGGATGTAAATGTTGAAAATTAACCACAACCTCTTTACAGCAATCTTTACTCAAAAACACGGAAATTCAAGCTACAATAGCAGCTACATTGGATCCGCCATCTCGAATTTGGAATTCTGATGCCAGATACGTAATCAGCGACCCCAGAAACCTTTTTCTATAGAGTTTCAAAAGAATCACTTTAAAACCCGAAAATTTAACTTCAAATAGCCGCAATATTGGATCCGCCATTTTGAATTTTGAAATTCTGATGCCAGATTCGTAATCAGCGACCCTAAAAACCTTAAGTACCACCTTGATTTCGGTTGTGGGTTCAACAGAAAAATGTGCCCCTCAAAGGGTTAAAGAAGATATCGCTAATTGAAAAAAAAATCAACAAAACCCATAAATCTTTTTCATTTTTTTTTGTATCTATATGATTTTAATTTTTAATTAAAAATTCCCCAATTTTGATATGGATACCTCACCCTAAAATTGAACAAGGAATAAAATGAGACCTTAAAAATTAAAATCAGATCAAAGATGTAAAAGATTTATGGGGCTTGTTGATTTTTTTGGTAACTTCAAGAACCCTTTCTTCCTATTATATTATATTTCAAATTATAGTATGTAAAGTAAGCATCGTAAAAACTCGATTTCATTGGAAACATTAGTACAAAAATAGTCTGTCCCCATTTTCCTATAAAAAAATTGTAATGTTCCTATAGAAATTTGTAAATATTCCTATATGGCTTCTCTCTGTGTAGCTGACACATAGAGACCTAATCTCGCGCTTTAAAATGTATTTTCGAAATTACTATATCTTTCTAAAAAATAACTGTTTCAAAATGAAAATTTAGCAGTTAAAAGCCTATTTTTTAATTTACTCTTTAAAAATAGTCAAATTTAATTATTTATAACAATATTAGAGGAACATTTGTATCTTCAACTTATCATGATTTAAAAACGTTATTTTTAGATCTCAATTATCCTGGTGGAAATCTAAAATATTTTATAACTAATAACTGACCATTTTTATATTGGAGTTTGCTATAAAAAAGGAATCTTGTCTAGTTTCTAGCTGTCGGTGAAATGCATTTCTCCTCTTATTTGGTCATTTAATAGATTGAAAAATAGAATTAGTTTTCGAAGATAAACACAAGCTTGTTCTTCAGTATCTAGTTTGAAAGACTTCCAACTGATCCTCACTTTCTTTAGTCTGGAAATAAGATATGACGAGGAGTGAGAGACAGAATCAGATGGAGAAATAAAAGTTTTGCTGAATTAATCTTAGAACGAGTATAACAAATGCTTTTTTAGTTAAGGATATTTATTTATATTTTATGTGTTTGAAGTTTGCAACGTTGGGATCCAACGAAAAATAGATTTTTGTAAAATCGGTTTTTTCCACTTGGACTCGGTTTAATACAACAAAACATGATTAAATACATATAAAAAACCAAAAAACATCAAATACCAAGCAACCCCCATCCCCCAATCGAAGATTATATAGCGGCGGGAGGAGAAAAAAAATTCTCACTTCGTTGTTTTAGGTAAGGCGGTTGATTTTATGGCGGATTATCAAATCCAACGATAAAACGAGGCCAGAAAAAAATTACGAACAAAATCGATTCCCCGGAACACCCCCAAATGGCCGATTATATAGGGGTGGAAGGAGAAAAAAAATTCTCACTTCGTTGTTTTAGGTAAGGCGGTTAATTTAATGGCGGATTATCAAATCTAACGATAAAACAAGGCTAGAAAAAAATTACGAACAAAATCGATTCCCCGGAACACCCCCAAATGGCCGATTATATAGGGGTGGAAGGAGAAAAAAAATTCTCACTTCGTTGTTTTAGGTAAGGCGGTTGATTTTATGGCGGATTATCAAATCCAACGATAAAACGAGGCCAGAAAAATTACGAACAAAATCGATTCCCCGGAACACCCCCAAATGGCCGATTATATAGGGGTGGAAGGAGAAAAAAAATTCTCACTTCGTTGTTTTAGGTAAGGCGGTTAATTTTATGGCGGATTATCAAATCTAACGATAAAACAAGGCTAGCAAAAAATTACGAACAAAATCGATTCCCCGGAACACCCCCAAATGGCCGATTCTATAGGGGTGGAAGGAGAAAAAGAATTCTCACTTCGTTGTTTTAGGTAAGGCGGTTGATTTTATGGCGGATTATCAAATCCAACGATAAAACGAGGCCAGAAAAAAATTACGAACAAAATCGATTCCCCGGAACACCCCCAAATGGCCGATTATATAGGGGTGGAAGGAGAAAAAAAATTCTCACTTCGTTGTTTTAGGTAAGGCGGTTAATTTTATGGCGGATTATCAAATCTAACAATAAAAAGAGGCTAGAAAAAAATTACGAACAAAATCGATTCCCCGGAACACCCCCAAATGGCCGATTATATAGGGGTGGAAGGAGAAAAAAAATTCTCACTTCGTTGTTTTAGGTAAGGCGGTTGATTTTATGGCGGATTATCAAATCCAACGATAAAACGAGGCCAGAAAAAAATTACGAACAAAATCGATTCCCTGGAACACCCCCAAATGGCCGATTATATAGAGGTGGAAGGAGAAAAAAAATTCTCACTTCGTTGTTTTTGGTAAGGCGGTTAATTTTATGACGGATTATCAAATCTAACGATAAAACGAGGCTAGAAAAAAAATTACGAACAAAATCGATTCCCCGGAACACCCCCAAATGGCCGATTATATAGGGGTGGAAGGAGAAAAAAAATTCTCACTTCGTTGTTTTAGGTAAGGCGGTTGATTTTATGGCGGATTATCAAATCCAACGATAAAACGAGCCCAGAAAAAAATTACGAACAAAATCGATTCCCCGGAACACCCCAAATGGCCGATTATATAGGGGTGGAAGGAGAAAAAAAATTCTCACTTCGTTGTTTTAGGTAAGGCGGTTAATTTTATGGCGGATTATCAAATCTAACGATAAAACGAGGCTAGAAAAAAATTACGAACAAAATCGATTCCCCGGAACACCCCCAAATGGACGATTATATAGGGGTGAAAGGAGAAAAAAAATTCTCACTTCGTTGTTTTAGGTAAGGCGGTTAATTTATTGGCGGATTATCAAATCTAACGATAAAACAAGGCTAGAAAAAAATTACGAACAAAATCGATTCCCCGGAACACCCCCAAATGGCCGATTATATAGGGGTGGAAGGAGAAAAAAAATTCTCACTTCGTTGTTTTAGGTAAGGCGGTTGATTTTATGGCGGATTATCAAATCCAACGATAAAACGAGGCCAGAAAAAAATTACGAACAAAATCGATTCCCCGGAACACCCCCAAATGGCCGATTATATAGGGGTGGAAGGAGAAAAAAATTCTCACTTCGTTGTTTTAGGTAAGGCGGTTAATTTTATGGCGGATTATCAAATCTAACGATAAAACGAGGCTAGAAAAAAATTACGAACAAAATCGATTCCCCGGAACACCCCCAAATGGCCGATTATATAGGGGTGGAAGGAGAAAAAAAATTCAGGTGCTTGAGATTTCGAACGTACATAGTGAACGAAAGATTTTTGCCATGTTCAGATTTAGCCGAATTTGGCTACTTAATATATTTAAAAAATGATGATAACTGTATCTCTTCACTTCTCACTCTTGCAGACACGACTAAAACCACTACGACGAATTCTAACGAAAATTAGAAACTTTAAGCTAATATTTCGTTCATTATGAACGTTCGGAATTTCAAATACGTAAAAATTCTCATTTCGTTGTTTTAGGTAAAGCGGTTAATTTTATGGCGGATTATCAAATCTAACGATAAAACGAGGCTAGAAAAAAATTACCAACGAAACCGGTGTCCCGGAACACCCCCGAAAAGTCGATTATATGGGGGTTGAAGGACAAAAAAAATTCTCACTTTGTTGCTTTAGGTATTCGTATCAATTTTATGACTGATTATGCATTCTAACGATAAAATAGACCTAGAAGAAAATTACCAACGAATTGGATTTCCCGGAAGACACCAAAAATTCGATTATAGGGGGTTGGGGGCGAAACAAAAAAATATTTTTAAAAAATAAGAAAATTTACTGATTACACTTTCTAGTATGAAATGCAAGTTGATTTTGTAATGTCGAATGCGTGGTCAGGTCGTGTTCAGGGCGGCCGATGACGGCAGGTACGTCCTTTGCGCTACGGATGGTCATTATGTATACAGACCTGGGTCCCAAGAATAAAAAATCATAAACCGAACTACCCCAATCTGAGCACCAAAATCGGCGGAGAAGGAAAGTTCCACGTGGAACTTTTTTTTATCGATAAACTTCGTTTTATCGTTAGATTTGATAATCCGCCATAAAATCAACCGCCTTACCTAAAACAACGAAGTGATAATTTTTTTTCTCCTTCCACCCCTATATAATCGGCCATTTGGGGGTGTTCCGGGCAATCGATTTTGTTCGTAATTTTTTTCTAGCCTTGTTTTATCGTTAGATTTGATAATCCGCCATAAAATTAACCGCGTTACCTAAAACAACGAAGTGAGAATTTTTTTTCTCCTTCCACCCCTATATAATCGTCCATTTGGGGGTGTTCCGGGGAATCGATTTTGTTCGTAATTTTTTTCTAGCCTCGTTTTATCGTTAGATTTGATAATCCGCCATAAAATCAACCGCCTTACCTAAAACAACGAAGTGAGAATTTTTTTCTCCTTCCACCCCTATATAATCGTCCATTTGGGGGTGTTCCGGGGAATCGATTTTGATCGTAATTTTTTTCTAGCCACGTTTTATCGTTAGATTTGATAATCCGCCATAAAATTAACCGCCTTACCTAAAACAACGAAGTGAGAATTCTTTTTCTCCTTCCACCCCTATATAATCGGCCATTTGGGGGTGTTCCGGGGAATCGAATTTGTTCGTAATTTTTTTCTGGCCTCGTTTTATCGTTGGATTTGATAATCCGCCATAAAATCAACCGCCTTACCTAAAACAACGAAGTGAGAATTTTTTTTTCTCCTTCCACCCCTATATAATCGGCCATTTGGGGGTGTTCCGGGGAATCGATTTTGTTCGTAATTTTTTTCTAGCCTTGTTTTATCGTTAGATTTGATAATCCGCCATAAAATTAACCGCCTTACCTAAAACAACGAACTGAAACTTTTTTCTCTCCTTCCACGTGTATATAATCGGCCATTTGGGGGTGTTCAGGGGAATCGATGTTGTTCGTAATTTTTTTCTCGCCTCGTTTCATCGTTGGATGTGATAATCCGCCATAAAATCAACCGCCTTACCTAAAACAACGAAGTGAGAATTTTTTTCTCCTTCCACCCCTATATAATCGGCCATTTGGGGTGTTCCGGGAATCGATTTTGTTTGTAATTTTTTTCTAGCCTCGTTTTATCGTTAGATTTGATAATCCGCCATAAAATTAACCGCCTTACCTAAAACAACGAAGTGAGAATTTTTTTTCTCCTTCCACCCCTATATAATCGGCCATTTGGGGGTGTTCCGGGGAATCGATTTTGTTCGTAATTTTTTTCTAGCCTTGTTTTATCGTTAGATTTGATAATCCGCCATAAAATCAACCGCCTTACCTAAAACAACGAAGTGAGAATTTTTTTCTCCTTCCACCCCTATATAATCGACCATTTGGTGGTGTTCCGGGGAATCGATTTTGTTCGTAATTTTTTTCTAGCCTCGTTTTATCGTTAGATTTGATAATCCGCCATAAAATTAACCGCCTTACCAAAAACAACGAAGTGAGAATTTTTTTTCTCCTTCCACCCCTATATAATCGTCCTTTTGGGGGTGTTCCGGGGAATCGATTTTGTTCGTAATTTTTTTCTAGCCTCGTTTTATTGTTAGATTTGATAATCCGCCATAAAATTAACCGCCTTACCTAAAACAACGAAATGAGAATTTTTTTTCTCCTTCCACCCCTATATAATCGGCCATTTGGGGGTGTTCCGGGGAATCGATTTTGTTCGTAATTTTTTTCTGGCCTCGTTTTATCGTTGGATTTGATAATCCGCCATAAAATCAACCGCCTCACCTAAAACAACGAAGTGAGAATTTTTTTTCTCCTCCCACCGCTATATAATCTTCGATTGGGGGATGGGGGTTGCTTAGTATTTGATGTTTTTTGGTTTTTTATATGTATTTAATCATGTTTTGTTGTATTAAACCGAGTCCAAGTGGAAAAAACCGATTTTACAAAAATCTATTTTTCGTTGGATCCCAACGTTGCAAACTTCAAACACATTATATTTTGGTAAGCCATCCAAAGCACTTTAATGCTTTTTACTTTACTAGCAAAATTCAAACGCGCTGCGCGCGTACTATTTTCTTTTTTGGGTTGTGACCACTATTTTTCACTATGATTTAGTTTTAATTAGTTTAAATGATAAGATAATTATTAGATATAATTATACAAAATCAAATGTTTTTATTCTATTTTAATTATTTAGTAGTTCTATAAATACTTGAGTTTCAATATTCAAGTTTAACACATTTTCAATCTAAAAAATTCAAATATTCGCACTTTTTTCAAATAACCAATCATATCGAGTCTTTAAATGAGCCACTACTTCCGGCTATCATTTTTTTAAGAGAGGACTATCAAATCAGTAAGTAAATCAAATACGAATATTTTGTTGTTGCGTCAATCTATAAAATGGGCAATAAATAGTCGAAAAACCGTTTCATGGAAGCGATGAACAAGTCAGTTTTACTAGCTATTTTTTAACTTCTTGGCCATTTCATATAGATGAATTTCTACCAGAGTATTTTTTTTGCTATTCCTAGAATATTTTAAAAATTTTATATTTACGATGCCATGTCTTGTAGTTTAATATCAATATGCTCCTTTAATTCTTGTATTTTTGAGACAACCAAGAATCGCAATTTTTGCATTTCTTCTGATACTTTATTTTCAATAATTTTAGTGGAAACTATTAAAGATGTATGTTGTGTATTTCCATCATACTCATCACATTCTGTAACAACAAAACGCAGTAAATTGTGCTGTACTATCGTCATAAAGAAATTACGATTATAAATAAGGTTCCAATTGTTTTCATTCAATTTTTACTCAAATATTTATAATTAAAAAATAAAAAATTATAAATTTTCAGAAATAAAAGATAATGCCTCTTGGGCCCGAAGTAGTATAATTACATAATATATGATGTGATTAGGTAACGCGAAAATTTTATTTCCATTAATTCAAAAATAAATTAAAATTATAAATCGAGGTGTAAATTTTTCACAGATTTGTTTGTCTCATTGAATTTCTTTGACAATACGTAAACTGACAATAATGATAATTCCCTAAAATATTTGTTTCGTTATTTTAACAATCTTGTTTCGTATTATATACTAGTCAAATCCAAATGCGCTACGAACTATTTTGTTTTTTGAGGTTATGATATAAGCTTTTATTATGATTTCATTTCAATTAATCTAAATGATAATTATCAAATAATTTTTCAAAGCATGAACATATAATTATCTTTTTCAATTTTGATTTAAGTATTTAGATTGGCATGTTCTTGTTTGTGCACATAAGGATTGTGCACATATTTATTGTGCACAGATAGCATTGGTACATATCTATATATATAGATATATACCAATGCTAAAGTGTGCACAATTAATATGTGCACAATCCTTATGTGCAAAAACAAGAACATGTCATTTAAGCGTTAAATAATCAAAAATAAATAATTCATTAAAAAAATTCAAATGTAACGGAAGTCACAAATTTTCACGCCTTTTTCATATAGACCAATGAAAATCAATCTTTAATGCTTCACAACATCCGGCCATCACTTATCTAAGAGAGTATTTTAATAGTCATACATAAAGAGATCTTATTTTCGCAGATCAAACTATAAAAAAGTTATAACTTAAAATGTTAAATTATAAAAATTTATATAAATTTCAAAAATTAAAATAAATACCTTCTTCAAGAATTTGTGACGTATCAATTTGTTCAGTTCTACTAACTGATTTTACATTATCTTTTTGTATTTGTTTGTCTTTTTCACTTGGTGATCTTTTTTTATTGTCTCTTACTGGTTTCGATCTATCTTTTACAAATTGCACTTTTTCTGTTTCTATTACTTCAGGATCCGACTCAATTTCGCTACTTTTTTCATTTTCAATACGTTGTAGATCTTCATTTTCTGCACCTTCATTAAAGAACTCTTTCATTTCTTCTAGACTTCTTTTCTTTCTTTTTGTTACTGTTCCCTCATCAGATTCAGCAGTCATATACCGCTTAGGTTTTTTATGCGGGCGCTTTTGAGGTGAATTTGTCTCAGCGTTTGGCATGATTATTATTTAACTGTTAAAAATGTGTAAAAATTGATCAATATTTTTAATAGCAGCAAAGAAATTAATTTCGTACACTGAGAGAAAAGTTTTGGAAAAATTACTATACTGTCTCGTAAAGCTACTACAGACTGTAAAGACCCGAAAAATTACCATACTTTACAGTAAATTTTACAATAGAGTATAGTAAATTTTCCTATATTTCTGGTAAAATTTCTTATAAAGTATGATCATTTTTTTGGGTTTTTACAGTCTGTAGTCGCGTTCCCTGCACAAGATCGTAATTTTTATTGAACGTTTAGTACTTTTTCCTGTACTTTTTTCTCACTGTACATGTTATCCATATATTTTAGTTAAATAATTATAAATTTAAATTTATTCAGAGTAACCAAGTAAGTTGAAGAAAATAAATACTTAAGGTGATGTGAGATTCAAAATTAACCCGAATTTATTATTAAATAAACTAACTTACAAACGTTTATTTAGAAAAACACGAACGTCAAATATAAGTAGTATACTCAGAATTTTTTTTTAATATTTGTATTAGTATTTAAAAATGCAGATCTCTACTTATCGAAAATATGGTTTAATAAATTTAAAATATTTTTTCGAAAAAACATGAACGTCAAGTCCTCTTTTTATATAAATACTATACTCACGAATTTTTTTGCGTTATTCTATGAGTATTTGCGTAAGATTTACTCTTTTTCAAATTATGTCGGTATTTCACATCGCCTTAAAATCAAAACTGAAAATTTTAATCTAAACTTGAAGGGGTAAAGATGAAAATAAATCACTTATTTATATATATTTATAGTAATATGGTTGAGGCGCATAAGACGCGTGATTGTTGTAAATTAGTCTTTTGCATGTCTGGATTAAAGTTTTGGTTCCTCCTAGAGGAAGGTTTGTAATAGTGAAATTTCAAGATTCGTTAAAAATATGATAAAAAGATCTTTTGAGGTCAGAGGAATCAAAATAAACATTTTTCAGAAAATGTACGTATGGATATGTGTCGCGTGTTTGTGTAGGCCGTTATTTCTGTAATTAATCGGTTAGTTTTAACTGGGTTCCATGGTCCTACCATTACCGATCGAGCAATTCACACAGTTTCAATCAGATTATAAAAAAAATACGTCGAATCGTAAGAATTAAGAGAACACTCTTCTGTGTTTTTTAACGTTCTATCACCCAGTCAAAGTTTGGAGTCGAAATATCAAGCCGTTTTTTCAATCAATAAGGGCTAATTTGTTTTTTTTTCTTATTCCGAATTAGGAACGAAAATAATTTTTTATGCTTCATTTGTTCGTTTTTGTTTTATGTTAAATTTTTGATTTACGAAAAATTTATTTTTCAGTTTTTTCATGATTGGATTCAAATATTTGAATAGGACCAAGCCTATCGATGGAGAATAAAAGTATCTACATTTTGTAAAAAAAAATTCCTCCAGTTGTTTTTCCCTTTTTCGAAATCCGTAAAAGAAAATTTTTACATACCATAATGATAATAGCAAATTCAGGGACATAATCCATTATGTACGTTTTCCAATGTCAATAAATTAATTATCCAATTGCAATCTAAGTTATCTAATCATATCTATTGTCTAATTTTTTTCTCTGAAGTCTAAATGCTTTGCGTTCACTTCATAAATAGTCTATAGACGAATTTTCATCTTATATTAATTTTCATCTAATATAATGTTTTTACAATTTTCTTGTAATCTATATTTAAGTAAAAATATATTTCATCAAATTGAAATGGTCCCCTAGTGAAAAAAAAATAGTGAAGTTAATTGAACAAAACTGAAGGAAAAAGTTATTCACTGCAGACAACTGCAGAAAAAAGTCGGAATTGAGACAAAGACAAAGAGAGAGTTATCTACAGTTTTCTTCAGTTATTTTTAGTTATTGTTATGTTCAAATTCCAATAGCAAAAAAATTTTTTTTTAATTTTTTGTTCATTTTTCTTCACTTTTCTTCAAAATTGTGTTCAGTTTTCAACAGTTAAAAACAGTTTTGTCCATTTATTAATAGTTATTATCAGTTTTCTTCAGTTATTAACTGTTATATTCAATTATCGAATTAAGTAGTATATAGCAAAATTTTCTAATTTTTTTTTATCATTTATAACTGCAGATATCAACTGTTACAGCATTAATTTTTTTTTCACTGGGGTCATAGAGTAAAAATTTGTATTTACAAATTGAAGCTATTATTAAATATCTGATTTTTCATGAATACTATACAGAAAAATGTAGTAAGGTACTAATAATAAATTCATTTTCGTTTTTTTCTGAAACGTGAGTTTAGGAAAACGAACTAGCCCAACTCGGCATTCCATAGTATTTTGCTACGACGTTGTTAATAGCAATTAATTGAAGACGATGACTTAAATTTTTACATAAGTAAACTCCGACCATTGAAGATTTTATTGGATCTCTATAAAAATCTCCAATCTCCTCAAATTTTCTAATAGCTAAAAATATTTTTTTGTCAATCATTAAAATGTTTTGAATTTTACACATTGATTCATCTTCCAATTTACAGAAGCAGTTGGAATCGTCTAATTTTAACTTGAATTTCTCTGATTCATAGACTTTATATTCTTCATAATTCATTAGCTGAATATTGTCTGGTACTTTTCCACTACTATGTTTTACTGATACCCTTTCGCTGTTGATTATGTTCCTTTTTTTTGGGTTGTGTTGAATGTTGTTTTTTTCTCTTAAGCGGTTGGCAAATTGCTCTAATGGTTTGGGATGGTTCCGAATATTTTTTTTAAAAAGGGGCATGTTATTTTCATAAATAAAGGCTGAACACTGTTCTAACGGTCCTAAAGTTCTCGCATCGTCAGCTAAATGTAAGAGTACGTGGATATTATAACTCATAAAAGCTGGAGTATACAAATCCGATGCGTATTTTACAAATAACTTAAGAGCTCTTTCAGCAATATTCAAACAATGTGTGGTAAGGTTGTGCGAAGTAAGTATACGCATCGCAATATGTAGATTTAAGAAATGAAAATAATACTCTTCTGATAGAATGCCAAACAAAACCACTGGCGCAGCATAATTGAGAAAGTGCCTTAACTCGGTTGCTTTAAATTTACTATATTTCATTAATGATTTGGGGCGACGTGCAAACTCCTCTGGACATGATACATTTAATTGTACATACCGGGAAGACACTTCCATAATTAAATAACTATTTAACTTGGCATCCAATCCAAACTTTCCTGAGAACCATGCTTCCATACATTTAGCTGTTACACCTATATAAACTAGGTGCATTATTTCAAATGGGACTCTGGTTACAGGTGGTATTCCAAGTATACTTAAAGGGCTTTCACCTTTTTGATGATCTTCGTCAATTTCGCACAAATATTCTCTATCGGTGCGTTTTGCATGATCGGTACCTAAAAATACCATAACTCTATTTTCATAGCGAAACCCTTGCATTTAGAGCATGGATAAGTGGAATTGTGCCCGTAATGATTCAATGCCAAAGCTCTTGCAGGAGCATCAGCAATAAAACTTTTGAAAGTAAAAGGAATCCGTTGCTTCCCTACAAATATGCCTCCTTTCTTTTTGGCTAATTGTACTTCATCTATAAAACTTTGAAAGAAAGCATTTGCGTCTGAAGGTTTGTTGGTTCCTTTATACATACCAACAATTACAGGCTTAAAATTCTCAATATTTACAATTCTGTATTGAATCGGCCAAAACTGATTCGGATTGTTACGACTTAAAGACAAGCCATCAGTACTTACTTCTATTTCAAGTGTTGGTGGAAGATTTTCATATAATAAAAGATGTTCACCACATGATTTAATAAAGCCAATGTGCCAATATACTCCGGCGCCAACAGGTATTAAATTAATTTTCGCACGTCCTGTTTTTAAAAGAGTTCTACTGTCCTTTGGCAAATTCCGAAAGTATTTATGAACACGAAGAACTCTTAGCAAAGCTGTCGTTTGAACTGTATTAATGTTCATGTCTAAACAGCATTGCTGCAGCAAATGTTTGAAATTAGTGAAAGTGTCAACATTTTCGTCTTGAGAATTATTATTTGCGCTAACATTAGCTGTATCTTTCAGTGTGCAGGTATTACAAACGTTAACAGGTGAGTTTGATGATACTTCACAAGTACTTTCCAATAACATGTCATTGCTTTCTAATCTATTAGAAACATAAAGGATGAAGTTGATGATACTTCATCAGTATGTTCCAGATAAATGCTATTGCTTTCTAATGTACTATTTATATTATGATTTTCCATTCTATTATTATTTTTTCGTGTTCACAGTGCACTTCTTTGTAATCGTTTTAATTTTTTGATCTCTAAAACTCTAGTGTATTGCTGCCTTCTTGATAATTTTGTAAATGGTTTACGAATGATGCAATCCATGTTTCTTTAATTATTAAAATTTTTCTAGAAAAAGAATAATCTAATTTTTAAATTTTAATTTATTACAGATTCACAGAAAAAATGTAGAAAGAATGCTAAGAGATAATAATTTTATTTTTTATAAGAGGAATATAACAGACAAGTGAGATAAATGCAGTAGAAAGTAGAAAAGTATAAATATATTGTGCATCAAGGACATGAAGTGGTTTTTTTTAATAAAATTGAAAAGAAACAGGGATGCAACTGATAAATGAAATAAATTCAGTAGAAAGTAGAAAAGTAAATTTTAGAACATTATGTACACTAAATTTTAGAACATTATGTATTACAAACACGCACGCCCGCCTGCACGCAGCACGCACGCACGCACGCACGCACGCACGCACGCACACACGCACACACACACATCCATACAGACATTTTCTAAAATCATGTGATTCGAAATTCTATCACCTCTATTCGCATAAAATCGATTTTAAAAAATTTGTCACATGTATGGTTATTCCGGAAGGCCACAGAATTGTAGAGTTAAAAATAAAAAGCAAATGAAAGTGTTACCTCATGTGTTGGTGCACTGACTGCCACTTTCAACTGTTTTAAATCAAGAGATACAATAATTAAAATAGTGGCAGATTTGATATATTATTTATAACAAAAGACATCTCTTATATTTTTTTTTTAATTAATAGGTTCAGAGAAAAATGTATATACAAGCGAAAATATAATTTCATAATAATAAATTTTTTTATCTAAAATAATTAATTTGAGAAAAAATACAAAAAAATTTTTGTTATAAATAATACATACAATCTACTAGTATTTTCAAATTATTGTATTTATTAATTGCAAAAGTTCAAAGTAGCAGTCAGATGCGGATCCAGAGCTTTCGTTGGGGAGGGGGGGGGGGCAATTTTGTTCGGCGACTTTTTCTATAGGCATGGATCCAGTGGTTCCTATTGAGGTGGCAGAAGGCGGACAATCGATAAATGTGTATATATGAAATGAGGCTAAAAAAAATTCTAAAACCTTAAACATTCAAATAAACGGCAAAAGCGATTTCGACTTTCGAGAAAGATAGTTTAATAAAAAATAAAAAATAAAACTAATTAGTCGGGGAAATCATCTCCTGTGTGGAAGAGTGTCTACACGCAGATGGACAGAGAAACCATTTCAATTAAAAATTAATAAAAAAAAGAACATAGAAACTTAATAGGCGATGTAGCTGGGTTCTACATAAAAATATATACGTACATCCTATGTTCTAAACCGATTGACCCCAAGCAAAGCAATTAACAGTAGAGCTTCACGCTATTACGATATGATATCGATTTTCGAGACAATATCGGTACGATATGTAGCCAAATCATTTGAGACGATACCGATATTTTTATAACGAGATTTTCGATATTATCGATCTCGATTAAATAACAATAAACTTAGCTGGGGGACGCGAGGTCCTTGCATGTTAGGGAATTACGTAGACGTGCAGCAATAAGCAAGACAATTATTTAAACAATTAAAACCCAAGTAGGGAGGGATATGAGGTCCACGGATATTAGGGAATTACGTAGATCTGCAACCATAAGCAAGACAATTATTTATACCATTTCTAAACCTAAGCACCTGGGGGACGCGACGTCAACGCATATTAGGGAATTACGTTGACGTGCAACAATAAGCAAGATAATTATTTAAACAATTCTAAAACACAAGTAGGCGGGGTATATGAGATCCACGCATATTAGGGAATTACGTAAACGTCCAACGGTAAGCAAGAAAATTATTTAAACAATTTTAAACCCAAGTAGGTTGGGGGATATAAGTCCTACGAACATAAGGGAGTCATGAAGATATGAAACAATAATCAAAACGATAATATAAATAATTTTTAAACTCAAGTAGTCGGGGGACGCGAGGCCCACGCATATAAGGGGGCCATATAGATGAAAGAATAAACCAAACGATTATTTAAATAATTTGTAAATAGAAGTAGCCGGAGGACGCGAGTTCCACGCATATAACGAAGTTACGTAGACATGCAACAATAACCACGACAATTATTTAAACAATTTTAAACCCAAGCAGGCGAGGGATATGAGGTCCACGCATATTTGGGAATTACGTAGATCTGCAACAATAAGCAAGACAATTATTTAAACAATTTTAAAAACCAAGTAGGCGGGGTATATGAGGTCCACAGGTGCTGAAATTTCGAACGTTCATAGGAACGAAAGATTTTTGTCATTTTCAGATTTAGCCGAAGTTACCTACTTAATGTATTTAAAAATGATAATAACTGTATCTCTTCACTTGTCACTCTTGCAGTCACCACTAAAACCACTCTGATGAATTCTAACCAAAATTAGACACTATAAGTTAATATTTCGTTCATTATGAACGCTCGGAATTTCAAATACATAGATCCACGCATATTAGGAAGTTACGCAAACGTGCAACGCTAAGCAAGACCATTATTAAAACAATTTTAAACATAAGTAGGCTGGAGATATAAGGTCCACGTATATAAGGGAGTCATGAAGACATGAAACAATAATGAAAACGATGATTTAAATAATTTTTTAATGCAAGTAGTTGGTGGACGCGAGGTCCACGCATATAAGGGAGTTACGTAGACAAGCGTCAATAAGCAAACCGATTATATAAATAATTTTTAAACTCAAGTAGTCGGGGGACGCGAGGTCCACGCATATGAGGAAGTCACATAGACATGAAAAAATAAGCAACATGATTATTTAAATAATTTTTAAACTCAAGTAGCCTGGGGACGAGAGTTCCGCGCATATAACGGAGTTACGTAGACGTACAACAATAAGCAAGACAATTATTTAAACAATTTTAAACCCAAGCAGGCGGGGTATATGAGGACCACGTAAATTATGGAAATACGTAGATTTGCAAGAATAAGCAAGACAATTATTTAAACAATTTTTAATTCAAGTAGGCGGGGTATATGAAGTCCATGCATATAAGAGGGTGATGAAGATATGAAACAATAATCAAACCGATTATTTAAAAAATTTTTAAGCCCAAGTTGCCGGGGAACGCGAGATCCATGCATATAAGAGGTTCATGAAGACATGAAACAATAAGCATAACGATTATTTAAGTAAGGGAGTCGAGTTATAGAGGCTAAGAATTTTTGAAATAAAAGTCTTGCTTACGTAGCACATTGGGATAAAACGAAGCTAAAAGCGCACATCATTATTTTTTTACTTTTAAAAATAATTTGCTTCCACCTAGAGGAAGCTTTGTGATAGTAATTTTTTGAGTTATTGTAAAAACATATAATTGTTTTTTGAGTTGTTAGTAATCAAAAAACATGGATTTTGAAAAATCGTCCGTATGGATGTATCTTGCGTACCCCCGGCTATTTGGGTTTAAAAATGATTTAAATCATCGTTCTCATTATTTTTGCACATCTACGTGATGCCTTAATATGCGTGGGCCTGATATCCCCGGCTACATGGGTTGAAAAATTATTTAAATAATTGTTGTGCTCTTTTTTGCGTGTCTACATGACTCCCTTATATACGTAGACCTCACGTCCCGCGACTACTTGGGTTTAAAAATTATTTAAATAATCGTTTTGGTTATTATTTCATATCTTTATGACTCCCTTATATGCGTGACCTCATATCCCCCGTCTACTTGGGTTTAAAAATTGTTTAATTGTCTTGCTTTTTGTTGCACATCTAGGTAATTCTGAAATTTGCGTGGACCTCATATCCCCCGCCTACATGGGTTTAAAAATTGTTTAAATAATTGTCTTTTGTAGCTGCCCCTACGGGATACCTTAAAATGCGTGGACCTCATATCCCCCGGCTACATTGGTTTAAAAATTATTTAAATAATTGTTGTACTCTTTTTTCATGTCTACATGACACCCTTATATACGTAGACCTCACGAACCCCCGACTACTTGGATTTAAATATTATTTAAATAATCAATTTGCTTATTGACGCATGTCTACGTGACTCCCTTATATGCGTGGACCTCACATCCCCCGGCTACATGGGTTTAAAAATTATTTAAATAATCGTTTTGCTTATTGTTTCTTGTCTTCATGGCTCTCTTAAATACGTGGACCTCGCGTCCCCGGCTACTTGGGTTTAAAAATTATTTGAATAACCGTTTTGCTTGTTGTTGAATGTCTATATGACTCCCTTATATGCGTGGACCTCATATTCCCCGCTTACTTGAGTTTAAAAATTATTTAAATAATTGTCTTATTTATTGTTGCACGTCTGCGTAAGTCCCTAATATGCGGGACCTCGTATTCCCCACCTACTTGGGTTTAAAAAATTTTCTTCGACCCTTTGACGGGAGTGATCGCCCCCCCCCCGGATCCGCGCCTGGTAGTAGTCACAGGATGGTAGCCCTGGTACATGAGGTAAATTTTTAATTTAACTGTACAATAATGTTTATAGACCAATGTACATTACAAAGTACACGAAATTACATTTAAACAAGAAAGTTTTTAAATTATAGAAAAAATGAAATTAAAAATTATGATGTATTCTAATATTTGTCTCCTAATATTTTAATTTTAATGAAACAAAAGCATGTTTCGTTTTTGAGATAAAAAATCACAAAGTTTACAAAAAATGGAAAAAAAATGCAAAATTTTAATGTGTATTACTTCGTAACCTCTTGCTTTTATGACAAGACTTGATTTTTGGGATTCAACTACTTCTCAATAAAAGCACAAAATTTCAAAAATTCGACCTGCTCACTTGACGTGAAATATTTCATGTAAGTAATTCAATTAGAATGAAAGGTATTAAAGGGACACTATATAGTTAAAAATGATCAAAAAATTAATTTTTTTTTTCATTTCATATTTCAAATATGAAATTTTCAATTTTCATGTAAATATTAATCTACATGTTACGAATGACATCTCGTAAGTTATTTAATAAAAAGTAACGGGACTCGGGCTTGAACCGAGTTCGTCAATTTGCAAATCCAACTACTCTGCCACGGCTATCACCGCTCGGCTTTCTGCTAATCGGCGTCATCTTGTAATTCGACGCCTCGCTTATATTATTTCGTGGTTTCATATTTGTAGATGTATCCACACGTAAGAAGTATATAACGCAAAACGCATTATTTGTTGAAAAAACAAAAATTTCGGTTATAAATAAATTGTTTATAAAATACCAGTCCGGAAAAAATAAACATGATAAAAAAATCAAATATTAAATGAAAAAATTTTGAATATTAATGTACATTAGAAAAAATCTTGAGGTAGAAATATTGAAAAGTTTCGACATTATATAATACAAAACAAATTAGATGTAAGAAAAAGAAAATAAAAATTTTCGTTGTCTAATAAATTGTTTACGAAATATCAGTTCGGTAAATATAAATAAACAATGAAAAAATAAAATTAAAAAAAATATTTTGAATTCGTGTGCCGCAACTCCCTAGTCCTTTCAAGTATTCGACTCCCTTCGAGTATTCAAGTAGCAAGTATTCTGCAATAAGCTATATCTGCTACTGCTCAGATCACACGTGTTTTGATGATCAACAAGAAACGAGTACGCGTCGAGGTTAGTTATACATACATGAATAAAAAAAGAGCTGTATGTATCACTATTGACACTATATCTACCAATTATTTATAATAAGTATTAACAAAATTGAAGAATCGAAAACATGAGTCCTGTGAATTTTGTCTAACAATTGAAGATTGTGGTTCATATATTCTTCCTCTCCCTCTGAGCTGGATGGTGAGTTTTTTTCGAGCTTTTTATAATTACTCTTCTTTTTTCTGTAGTTTTGAAGATTATCTTTTTCTATATTGTCTCATTGTTCTTCTTCTTTTCAGCAGAAATGACATTGACTCCGGCTGATACGCGTTGCTCTTCTTTGCAGCAGGAATGTTATTGATCAAAGTCTATGTCCAGCGATGCTTTATTATATTCAACTTGTATTTCTACCAGCTAGAGGTTTATCGTGGGAACATATGATATATTACCCAGGTACTTTATACCGTTCTACACAATGAGCCAAGATTATTTTTTAGTTTCAAGAGTGAAAATACGCCTGTATACCAACAATGATCTAATTTGTGATTTTTTTTTGTAAAACAATTATTTACCTACAGACAGGGCAAATCAGAGATACAAAAATGTAAGTCAGCGTATTTATATGGAGGAAGAGAAACAGAAATAAATTGGTAAGAATTTCACTCGTTCCATCTATTAATAACTGTCAAATTAATAAGAGTTATTTTGTACAGGGGCAGTATTCTATGTAATCGTCAGGAGTCAATTTCAATGGCATACAGGCAAAAAACGTTTTTTATATCTTTATTGACTGAATTTATTCTTAAGAAATTATTTATATCGAGGTCTTAAAGTCAAAAAAGTGGAATTTTTAACTTTACAAGTATTAAAATGAAAAAATGAAGGGGTGCCAACAAAAAAACAACAACATAACGACAAAATTTTTAGAAACGCAATATCTTGGGATTAAATAGGTTTAGAGACCTTGGATGGGATTTATGTTGTAGAAAATTGAACATATTTTCATAAAATATATGCAAAATACCATTATTAATAAGTTTTTATATTTTATAAAAAGGTCTATATTCTAGGTCTATATTCACCTGTTGTAATAACAATAAGCCAAAAACCTGTATTAATCCTAGGAGGATACATGGCAAGAATTGTAGAAATGGAGAAGGAAAGATTTAAAAAAAATTAAATGATTTATAGAACCGTGTATTGTTATCGGAAAAGAATGTATGAAAAGTTTCTGAATCAACGTAAAAAGCCTTAAAACTGTACAGAAGGATAAATAAATAAAAATAGGAAAGGGTACAATATATAAATATAAAATTTTTTAAAATTAACATTTTGTATAAGATTATTGAATCGTCGCCAGTTAAAATGCTGATAGTTAAATAATAAACCACCTATTTCTTGTATGATTGTAGCAATCTGTCGACATTAGACAGCTGAAACGATACTTGAATTACAATTCAAGACATTGGTTATATTTTTATTGTTCATACATTAATAATACCATTACATTAAAACAGGTGTCCAATATTGACAGAGATTGGTACAATCATACAAAGAAATAGATAGCTTATTTCTTAACCTTCAGCATATCAGCTGATGAAACTTTATTAGCTTACATTAAACAAAATGAATAAAATAATATAATTTAAATCTGCAATACTATATATTCAACATCATCAAGCATATCGTATTTTTGGGAGAACACAATCGACTAACGTTTGTGAAATCAAAGCCAGATGATAAATCTTACAAAATAAAAGGAATTAATTTCACTCTATAGAATAGTACATTACGATACTAGTGGCATAAGTAGCCCTTTACGGCACGGCGTGTAGTTAGCGTCCGAGCGCAGCGCATCCCGAGTTTGCATTACATTTTTCGTTTTTCTGTGATTTACACTATGTGAGAAGAGAGAGAATTAATATTAATAATGGATTCTAGTAGCGATTCCAGTGAGAATGAAAGTGGAGATATTGTTTCAGAAGAAATCAGAGAAGCTGCAAGAAATGTTTCTTTCAGTTTATTGACACAAGTTTCAAAACAATTATATACAGCAACATATAATAATTTTAAGAAATGGCGAAAAGAGCATGGAAGTAATTCATTTTGTGAAGATGTCATGTTGGTATATTTTGATGAACTTTCAAAGAAATATGCGCCATCCAGTTTATGGTCATTCTATTCTATGCTAAAATCTACTATCAACACATTCAATCACATTGACATTAGCAATTACAAGAAATTGTTATATTTCTTGAAAAGGAAGAGTTCAGGGTATCGACCTAAAAAGTCTTTAACTTTCTCAAAAGAGGATATTTCAAAGTTCCTCAACGAAGCACCAGATCAAATATATTTAGCAACAAAGGTAATATATAATTTATCAAATAAAAATGTATACACATGTTGTAATTACTTGATTAAATGTTTTATTCATTTTTCATGATTCATTATAGGTAGCTCTCATATTTGGAATTTGTGGTGCGCTGAGGAGGCAAGAATTTGTTAATATAAAGATTAATGACATAAACGAATCAAATAATATGATTCTAGTTAGAATTAATATCACTAAAAACAAAGTGCCAAGAGCTTTTACAATTTCTGATGCATTATATGATATCTGCAAACAATATATGCAAATCAGGCCACAGGTGTGTTTGACTGATAGATTTTTTTTTAAATACACTGTTTGAGAATTCCATAAATTATAATGAGGACATGCTGTGGGTGTTTACAAAATAAATTGAGCCAAACACTTTGGTAAATTAACCTATAATATATTCACAATAACTATAAAATTATAAATTACTATTACAAATTTGCCGATATAAAAGTTGTTTCAAGAATAAGTATAAAATGTGTGAGATGTTACAAGTAAATAGTTGAGTGTATGACTGTTACATAATTCTGAGTGTATGAGTGTTACAAAATTCTGTGAGTATTGGTGAGTTTGCTGTTTGAGTGTATGAGTTTTCTGTGTGACATTGCGAATCACTGATGAGTGTACTAACCATACAATAAGCAACACAATCAATTATTATTGAATTAATTGCGGTTGAGTTTTCAATGAGATGACACGATTAGGTATTACTGACCTAATCGTGCCTGAGTATTTCCCGCTGTACAGCTTGGTTATGCTTTCCGTGTAGCAGCGCACCTTCGTATAAAATGGCAGCATGTATTTGAGTTGTTACCTTATCATACGTAGAGGTTATATTAATCTTTACGCCGACGAGTTGGTCCCGTGATGGTGATTCCGCAACGAAGCTGAGCAGTGGAGAAGAACCGTATGTTGAGCATGATAACGAAAGATGAGATAAACCGGTGAGATGAGTGTGAGAATGCGAAGCAGCCGATGAGAGAAGCCAGTTGAGCAAAGCCGATGGAGAACTGCCAGTGTAATTTTCTTGCTTGAAAAAACCATGCCCAAATCCCGTTGATATTATTGATCACGGTGATCATGAGTTTACTGCCGGGGTTGCATTGGTGAAAGTGCAGGTGTGAGCGAGAATCCGTGCAAAGTTGCTGAGTGAGGATATGCCATGTGAGGAGAAGCCGCGTGAGAAGCTGCCTTGTGAGACGCACTGCACTATGAATATGCCGTGTGAGATATTGCCTCGTGGCGCGCTCGAAGCATTGAGCGCCGGTGAGAAGATGCCGCTTGAGTATCACCGCCGTGTGAGAAGTTTCCGTGTGAGAGACACTGCTGCGTGAAAACTTGCCGTGCTAGACGACGCCGTATGAGATGTTGCCGAGCAGCAGTCCATGTTGAGAGAGTGAGAAACACTACACTTGAAATTTTCACTTGAGAATCGCCGAATGTGAACAGTGAGTTTCTCTACGAGACGAACCGCTACACAGAGTGAGTTGACCGAGAGAGAGAGAGCTCCATCACATGAGAATCGCCGGCACAGTAGATTTCCCTCATGGTAGACCATTACTGTGAGAGACTTTTAGTGAGAGGTTTGAGTGTATCTACTGAGAGCCAAAGTATCGTGAGTTTTCCACGAGGCGAACCATTACATGGATACTAACTGAGTGTGAGAATTAAGAGAGCACTTCCGTCTTCTTCCTCGTCTCGTTGTTACCGAGGAGTGAGTCAAATCACCGTCTCTCTCATTTACATGTGTAAGCATGAGAGAGACAGCATGAGTTTTGCCATACTCGGCTAATCGGTATAGCGATTCAGCTGTTCCGCAGAGAACAGCTGCTGAGTGCTACCGTCGCGCGGCCGCCTGCTGAGTTATCCCTCAGTCGCGCAACCGCGGGAAATTTAAAACTTGATATTTCCCAAACATTCCGCCCGCCATCAACCGATAGGTTGATTAATATTCCGATGATGCTGGTCCGATGGCGAGTTGCTGATTTCCGAGTGGATTGAGAGCCATATACTATGTGAGGATTATCCGTATTGAGTACCATGAACTCCTCTTGATTTCGTGTGATAAGTAATGCCTTTTTGATGTTGATTGAGACCGTTGTTGAAACGACTTGCTGCCAGCGTTACTGAGTCATCCATGAAGGAGTTTCCCAACTGGACAGCTGAAATGCATTGACAGTTAGAAACCAAGTGAAACATTGAGTTTAATACCTTGATGATGAGGACAACGCCACATGAGTGTATCTTCTGAATCCTTTTGGAGTGGTTGCAATGGCTTTGAGTTGAGCAACCTTCACTTGAGTCAGCAATAATAATGAAATTCCAATTTGAGAATAATGTTGTCCATGGTCTGTTGGCGATGAAATATTATTGATTTCAAGTCCCTTTTTCCCACTTACGTCATATGAAATGCAGCAGGTGGGGTGAGTGTGCATGGAGTGTCATCATTGATGAGTTGTACCAAGTTGAGTTTTTTGTTGAGAATGTTGCGAAGGTAGTTCTCCAATTGAAATAAACCATAATTAAACCGTAATGAAACCATTCGGATGAGTAGCCACTAACCATGTATGGATGAACAGCTAATGACAATGTTGTAAGAGAGCACACAAATACAAATCCAGCACTTGTATGTTTTGGATTCACACCCCTTCGATGAGTTGATGAGTGATTCTGCAAGTTGACCCCAGTTTGAGTGAAGAGTAGTGATGGGGAGGTCCAGCGTCCTGGATAGTTGCCCCCATGAGTTGCTGAGTCCGATGAGTCCGGTGCCTAGCACAAGTCACAGAGTCTAGAATAAGTGACTTGGCCGAAACTCTGCTTCCAATAATCCAAATTTCCTGCCTGATGTGTGCAAAGTGAGTTTTCTCGGTGCCACCGAGAGATGTTGTTATGTGAGAATGCCGAATGATCAGTGGTGAGTTGACTGCACCGTATTAATGTAGCTGGATGTTGAGTGATACTCCAGTTGAGTTTCGTAAAATCGACCTCCTACCCTGATAATTCCTTCTGAGTACATGCAGTCAATCTATTGAGTAGAGAATTCCGTGGGATTTGAGATATTTCAGCATGAGGAGTTCAAGATGGAAATGAACTTGCTGAGTTTTCTTGATCCAGAAGAAATTTTCTTTGCTGATCAGATCAGCTGTGAGTCTCGTCTCTGTTGAATTTTCCCTCTTGCGGACGAGATCCCATGAATTTTCCGAATGGGATGTGGCTGCAGTGAGTGTGCCCTTTGCTTCTTTCTGGAAGGTATTCCTCATTTTTTGAGTCTACTTGAGATGGTCATGGTGATTAATTGCCTTTGGTTGTTGAAATTATTCTTTAAGTGAGTGCAACCCTGGTTCCAACAGATTCCTTCCATCATGAGGCACGTGAGATTATGCGTCTGCATACCATATTCTGATCTGTCCATCAATGAACATGAGTGCTTGGCAACTGAACATTGTCCAAACATACCTTCTGAGTAACCTTGCCGCTCTGAACTCCAACGTTGATCTGGAGTTCGGATTGAGTGTTGCCTTCCTTATTGATGAGACTAGGAATAATAAGCCAATTGTGAGAAATGTGGTTTACCGTGGGGTGCTGTAGCAGTTGCCTATTGCGAAGCATTCGAAAAGCCATAAGTTTTGAGAACCGAATCCAATTGAGTGAGATCTTCTCGAATTGCAGCCATTCTTCGCAGTTGAGTTAAACTTGCTTGTCCCATGAGTACTTGAGTAGCCACAGCTCTTGTAGGAGAATTTGAAAGAATAACCACATATGAGATTGTCCATGCGGAGTCGAATAGCGGTGAGTTTTGAAAGATAATTATCCAGTTGTGATTATTGCTTGAGTGAGCGGCAATATCATTCAGATGTGAATTTAAGTGATAGTGAAATCCGTTATAATTTGAGTCATTTCATGACGCAATCATCAGAATTAACTGCTTCAATTGCTGTTGAATTGTGAGAAATTCCTTGTTAACCATCGGCGAGTTGAATTGCAATTTTGCTAATGCAGAGCCGCCCGCCGTGCAGAATCCTGATATCTGCATGGTGCTGTAAATGAATGTGTCCGTTGATGCAACTCCATATGTGAATTTGCTAAACCGAAGTGCGTGAGTTGATCCGGTTCATTTATCTATGATATGCGTTGTAAATATCTTAAGAATGTCAATTAAGAATAATTCACGCTGGATGCCAATTCGAGTGAGTTTGCCATCCCTTTTAAGGTTAAGTTTGATGATCCAACAATAATCATCAGTGTCAATGAGTACATCCACAAGTTGAGGCTACCAAAATATGCGCTGAGCCAATAAAGTTTTCTTTCGTGTAATTCCAAATAAAATGTTAAGATAGTTCCGATGACACTGTAGATGAGACTTGGCGTATGATGAGCGGTAATCCTAACCTCAAATTCCAATAATTGATAGATGAGCGGTGCCATGAAGCGTTGAGGATTCAAATCACATCCTTTGAGATAAATCACAATTCTGACATTGAATGGATTAATAATCCAAGTTTGTGAGGTGTCACCGGTGTGTCGTATCATTTCAATGCAGTTGCAATTATTGACGATTAAGTAACTGAGTGTTGCAGGTGAGTTGACCTTGAGTGTAAATGATTGCACCAAAATCCAATTGTTGAGTATTTTTGAATATGATCCATATATAGTGAGAGTTACTTCATCTTGCACCTATAGTTGATATGCAGTATTGCTGCATAAATCCAAAATCTGAAGGACCTTGCAATTGTAAGAAAAGTAAGAAGAGTGTAATTGCATCTTTCCATCTCGATGCAACGTTGATTATTGTGACCGCCACAATATACGATTGGAATTACTTTCAATAGGCGCAAGTGTGGTGAGTGATGCATATTCAATGTATCACTTTCGGTTGAGATGCCCTTGTAGAATTCCTGTGAGGCTCCTTTCAGAGTTAACTGCTAAGGCAGCGCTGAGTTTGTACGTCCACACAGTGATCCACATGTAGTGAAGAATTTGTCCGTTAATTCCTTGAGGTTGTCCGTTTGAGAGTTGAGAGTGTCCAAGTCACTGGTGAGAATAGCATCCATGAGTATGTCAATCTCCTTGGCCTCAGCATCCTCAGCCATGATCCAATGCATGTAAACAGTTCAGCAATGAGTAAAATGCAATGACTATAATACACACCACAGCATGTTTAATCCGGCTCGAAGGACCAAATGTTTGAGAATTCCATAAATTATAATGAGGACATGCTGTGGGTGTTTACAAAATAAATTGAGCCAAACACTTTGGTAAATTAAACTATAATATATTCACAATAACTATAAAATTATAAATTACTATTACAAATTTGCCGATATAAAAGTTGTTTCAAGAATAAGTATAAAATGTGTGAGATGTTACAAGTAAATAGTTGAGTGTATGACTGTTACATAATTCTGAGTGTATGAGTGTTACAAAATTCTGTGAGTATTGGTGAGTTTGCTGTTTGAGTGTATGAGTTTTCTGTGTGACGTTGCGAATCACTGATGAGTGTACTAACCATACAATAAGCAACACAATAAATTATTATTGAATTAATTGCGGTTGAGTTTCCAATGAGATGGCACGATTAGGTATTACTGACCTAATCGTGCCTGAGTATTTCCCGCTGTACAGCTTGGTTATGCTTTCCGTGTAGCAGCGCACCTTCGTATAAAATGGCCGCATGTATTTGAGTTGTTACCTTATCATACGTAGAGGATATATTAATCTTTACGTCGACGAGTTGGTCCCGTGATGGTGATTCCGCAACGAAGCTGAGCAGTGGAGAAGAACCGTATGTTGAGCATGATAACGAAAGATGAGATAAGCCGGTGAGATGAGTGTGAGGATGCGAAGCAGCCGATGAGAGAAGCCAGTTGAGCAAAGCCGATTGAGAACTGCCAGTGTAATTTTCCTGCTTGAAAAAACCATGCCCAAATCCCGTTGATATTATTGATCACGGTGATCATGAGTTTACTGCCGGGGTTGCATTGGTGAAAGTGCAGGTATGAGCGAGAATCCGTGCAAAGTTGCTGAGTGAGGATATGCCATGTGAGGAGAAGCCGCGTGAGAAGCTGCCTTGTGAGACGCACTGTACTATGAATATGCCGTGTGAGATATTGCCTCGTGGCGCGCTCGAAGCATTGAGCGCCGGTGAGAAGATGCCGCTTGAGTATCACCGCCGTGTGAGAAGTTCCCGTGTGAGAGACACTGCTGTGTGAAAACTTGCCGTGCTAGACGACGCCGTATGAGATGTTGCCGAGCAGCAGTCCATGTTGAGAGAGTGAGAAACACTACACTTGAAATTTTCACTTGAGAATCGCCGGCACAGTAGATTTCCCTCGTGGTAGACCATTACTGAGAGAGACTGTTAGTGAGAGGTTTGAGTGTATCTACTGAGAGCCAAAGTACCGTGAGTTTTCTACAAGGCGAACCATTACATGGATACTAACTGAGTGTGAGAATTAAGAGAGCACTTCCGTCTTCTTCCTCGTCTCGTTGTTACCGAGGAGTGAGTCAAATCACCGTCTCTCTCATTTACATGTGTAAGCATGAGAGAGACAGCATGAGTTTTGCCATACTCGGCTAATCAGTATAGCGATTCAGCTGTTCCGCAGAGAACAGCTGCTGAGTGCTGCCGTCGTGCGGCCGCCTGCTGAGTTATCCCTCAGTCGTGCAACGGCGGGAAATTCAAAACTTGATATTTCCCAAACATACACAAATGGGAAATGCATACAGCAAGCTATGGGAATAAATAAATTTGGTATTATACCAAAAGAAGTAGCTAGTTATTTGAATTTGGCTGATGCGGATAAATATACAGGACACAGTTTTAGAAGAACATCAGCTACACTGTTAGTCGATGCTGGGGCTGATATTTTTGAACTCAAGCGACATGGGGGCTGGAAGTCTACAGCCGTTGCTGAAGGATACATATGGCTGAATCGATAAGTAACAAGAAAAGAATTCATCAACAAATAAGTTCTGGTATTGTTGTGAACAAAAAAATCAAAATTACAAATGAACCCTTTGGTATAGTACCGCTACCAGTTTCAGTTAATTCAGTATCAACTCCAACATCCATTCCTCGAGTCGAATCATATGTTGACAAAAGAAATCATACAGTTACTGGAAATTCTTCTTCTGAAATACCATCTACATCTATTCAAATTCAAGAACTCCAACTGCAAAATCATGAAGCCGAGTCACACAAATCCAACAGTTATCAAGTTGTATCACATTTAGCTAATAGAAATTATACTGTCACTGGAAATTCTTTGTTTAAAAAACCATCTATGTGTTTCCAATATCAAAAAAGACAACTATATCTTCATCAAGCTGAACAACACAATCTAAAGAATAATATTGTTACTAGAAATCCATTTGCTGAGACTTCAACAACATCTAATAGCATTCAAAAGGAAAATACATCTGATCCGATTCAACAAACTTCAACACTTGAGCTAAAATTTCCAGTATTTTATGATCCTGATTTGGGTTTATACGTTAGAAAGTCAGATGAGCCACTCGTGTTCAATAACTGCAATGTTAAAATGGAAGGTGGTTCCTACAAGTCAATTGTATTGAATAATTGTAGTATTTTTAAATAGAGTTTAAGTGAGTTTATGACACGAGTTTAAATGAGTTTACGAAAAGCAGGTATAGATTCAATATACGCAACTAGTTTTTATAGAAGGTTTTATTTTAGTAATTTAAGTTTAAAGTATTTAAATGTTTCAAATGAGTTCACAAAATGTATGGGTTCAACATACGGAACTCGTTTTTATATAAGGTTTTATTTTTGTGATTTAAGTTTAAAATGTTCAAATGTTTTCAATGGTAATTTGAAGTGAAAATTTAGTTCATGTTTTGATCGTACATTTATAACAATTTCTGTAATGTTGTATGTACATGATTAGAAGAATTTATGATTTAAATCTTAATAAATATTTATGAATAATTTGAATAAGAGTTTATAATTTATAATCCATTTGTGAAAAATAATAATTAAATTTGAGTATTTTTATTTAAAAGGATTATCTATTTCATTAAATTTTACAATTAATCACTATTTGGGTTTACATGTTATTTCATTCTAAAGTGAAAACTAATTACAGTTTATCTTGAAGAGAAAACAAATTTAATTTATAAAAATGAGAAATATCAATATCAAAATAAGTGTAGAAAAATAAAAAATGTGTTATTAAATTTTAATTGAATAAGATTTAAAATGCGAGATTCCTCGCCTTGATGATATTGAAACTAACCTAAAACTGACAAAAATCATTATGAAGATTCTTAGTATTTTTTCTACTTTTGATAGGCTATTTACAGAAATTCTATACTTCTCCTGTTTATTAGATGTGTAAAATACATTTGAGAATGTTTTTCAGTCTCATTTATCATTAATTTCGAGTCTATATTACGGTTGTGACATAAGTAAAACGGTTTACACAGTGTAATAAAGGACTACTTATGTCACGGAAAAGCGTGGCATAAGTGCGGATTTATGTCACACAGTGCTATAAAAATATTTGCAAGTCTCATTTAAATGAAATCATGCAGCAATACATTAATAGACAAGGAAGATAGAAAAAAAGGTAGATGGAGGAAAAGAGAAAAAGAAATAAAATGATTTTATATTATTTACCTTACAAAATATATTATATTATATATAGTATTGAAATCTCCAATACTTATTATTGGTATGAAAATCGGAACATGTCCAATATTCCAATATAAAATGGAAATGTGTGACGATTAATCATCAGCTAACCTATAACAAAAACAAAATACGTATACACTGAGTGTTCTTTACATAAAATAAATTTGTTTTATAACATAATTGAAAATACTTACTTTAAATCCATGCACGTATAACAATATTAAGTATAGTCCCAGAGAAGAATTCTATACAGCAAGCAAAGATAATGACGATAATCTAGATACACTGCGGGTCTTGCCGTTGTGCCGTTGCGCGCCAAAACGTTCCACGGCCGGCATGCGGTTTTATTAAAATGTATAGAATGACTCGTTAGTTTAGGCTGAAATCACATGGCGCGGCATAGAGATGTGGCATAGCGGATGCGTCATGGAGACAGCCAATCAGAGCTATTCTTGCATTTGCAGAATAGCTCTGTTTGGCTGTGTCCATGACGCAACCTCTATGCCGCAGCTCTATGCGGCACCATGTGATTTCAGCCTTAGGGCCTTCACACAGCTCTGAGGAACAGATATAAAGTACAAGAATAACATGGGTTATATATCTATATATACGAAGAACAGCAAGGAACAATACTCTTGTTCCTTGTGTATTTCGCTGTTCCTCGTATATATAGATATACTAACCCATGTTATTCTTATACTTTATATCTATTTCTCAGAGCTGTGTGAAGGCCATTAGGGGCGCTACAGGCAAAAAGAAAAAGCAAAAGCATAGGAACAGATATAAGAATAACATGGATATGTATATCTATATATATGAGGAACAGGAACAGCTACAGGAACAGATCTAGGTGTTCCTTCTAGCTGTTCCTGTTCCTCATATATATAGATATACATATCCATGTTAATCTTATATCTGTTCCTGTGCTTTTGCTTTTTCTTTTTCCCTGTAGCGCCCTTTAGGGTGCGTGTAGTACCCTAACTACTACTCAACCCTAACACTACTCAACGTGTAGCAGAACGGTCCCCGTGGAATCTTTGTAAACTAAATTTTCAAAAAACTTGGATTACCATATTAGAATATGTGTATGTATGTAAATGTAAGAAAGTGTATTTACATTTTAAAAAATTTACCATTTAAAATATACAAGTAAATTGTATTTTTGTAATTAAATGTTAATTTTCGTAACAAAATGTACATAAAGCATGCTCCAATTACAATTTTATGTACACTTATAGTCGTTTCTTTTGCAGAAATTAAAAATTTTTTACGTTCACATACATTTTCATTTCTGTCGAATAAGTGCAATAGCAATTATTTTATACTGAGCTATTCTTTAGTACTAAAAAATTATTAGTTTTATTATTTACTAAATGATTTTGTTACTTAAAAATTATTATTTTTAAGTAAGAGATTTTTAAGATTCCGCAAGCTTGTTTGTTTCTACTAATTTTTGTACGCAGTTCTATTATAATTTTTCTGCATGCGAGTATGCGATGAGGACCTCGTAGATGCACTTGCGATCGAGCAATATTGCTTGTTTCTGCTGCGCAGTACCTGACATACGTCAGCTAATGCAAATTCCATGCAATTCTGCTGACCGCACAATTGCACTCCTAAATTGCACTGAAGCTATTACAAGTCTGCCGTAATCGTGCTGAAAGACATCTGTTGCAGACAGCACACGCAATTCTGTTGCAATGTTTCTGCACGCGAGCGTGCGATGAGCATCTCGTAGGTGCACTTGGGATTCAGCAAGATTGCTTGTTTCTGCTGCGCAGTACCTGACATACGTCAGCTAATGCACATTCCATGCAATTCTGCTGAACGCACAATTGCACTCAATGATGCTTTCTAAATTGCACTGTAGCTATTGCAAGTCTGCCGTAATCGTGCTGCAAGTCATCTGTTTCAGACAGCACACGCAATTCTGTTGCAATGTTTCTGCACGCGAGCGTGCGATGAGCATCTCGTAGGTGCACTTGCGATTCAGCAAGATTGCTAGTTTCTTCTGCGCAGTACCTGACATACGTCAGCTAATGCACATTCCATGCAATTCTGCTGAACGCATAATTGCACTCAATGATGCTTTCTAAATTGCACTGTAGCTATTGCAAGTCTGCCGTAATCGTGCTGAAAGACATCTGTTGCAGACGGCGCACGCAATTCTGTTGCAATTTGTCTGCACGCGAACGTGCGATGAGCATTTCGTAGGTGCACTTGCAATTCAGCAAGATTGCTTTTTTCTGCTGCGCGGTACCTGACATACGTGGGCTAATGCACACCCCACGTAATTCTGCTGAACGCGCACGTGCAGTCAGTACTTTTCATCACTCTGCAATCGTCATACTGTAAGTTTATCGCAATTCTGATGTGTCGTGCATGACGCAAGTACCCTTCAGCAGAAATATAATCGAATTCGGAAGCAGACAACCTATGGTCTGATGCAATTTTTCTGAAAATCAGAGAAATTGCATCAGACTTGCACCAGATTTGAAAAAGATGTGTTACCAGGGTAAGTTAGTGTACGTGTGTGTATGTGTGTGTGTATGTGTGTGTGTATGTGTGTGTGTATATATACATATTGTTTTAAATAATTAAATAAAATAATAAAATATATATTATACGTGTTTCAGTGATTTTGAAAGAAAATACATCATCAAGCGACTACCATAGGACCTTGCAGGACTTGCAGATGAGGTTAAGACAACACATTAACAACAAGACTTAAAAAAGGTTTTTAACCTAAGGCGAAAAAAACGATAAGTATTTAAGATAAATAAATTGATGCACGTATAGCCAAAATGTTATAAAATGACTAAAAGTTGATTTTGTTTTCTAGGTCAAAAAATACCAAGGAAAATAAAATTCTACGCAAGGAAGTCAATGCCAAATTGTTTTTCATAACCAGTATATGCATAAATATCAATATCAACTAAAAGGGAGTCATGTTTTGGATATTTTTATGCATTATGAGATATCAAAACTTTAAAGTTGATTTTCTCACAATATCGTTTTTAATAAAATAAGCTCATTGACCGTAAGCTTTAAAATATTCCTGCGGATGGATTGACTCCAGATTTAAACTGAGTATTTCTACTCGTAAATGGTATAGTTTTCTTATCAGTGTACGGTTTCAAAATTGAATGTCAGAAAAAATTTTTACATTAAAAAAATGTTAGAAAAGTTTAAACAATTAAGAAAAATATCATAAAAAAAGAGGATAAAAAATTTTTTTTTCTTTGAATAAAAAATCCTAGCACTCTTAAGAAAGCTATACCATTTAGAAGTACTTAGTTTAAATCTAGAGTCAATCCTTCCGCAGGAACATTTAAAAGCTTACGGTCAGTGAAAAAACTTGTTTCATCGATAACTATGGTTCTGGACCATAAAAAAGGCTCAAACACAGATCTAAGGAAAGGTAAATATACCCCCTTTTATATGTAAAAAGTGGGAAATAATTGGCTCACATTTATATATAGAAATATAAAATTTTTTTATTTCAGAAATAAAGGTGTCTAGCCCCCTTAAATCTTTTATATTTGGAACAAATATTCTACTAACCATAAGTATACGGCCCATCAGACTTGTAAGCTATGAGCACAGCAGCAGCCATATCCACATCAGTCAGTCATGTATTGTTTAGTGGCTTAACATAAAGATCCTTAGCTGCTTTTGTATCCGTATGTTCTTAATAAATATTATCACACGTATTAGATTATCATATACTGACGTAAATGTAAAATATGTTGAAAAATCCAAAATCCTGAGTGCATATGTTACCAAGCCAGTAGTGCTATAGACAAATGCTATTAATCATTTATTAATCTCTAATCAGGTGAACTTTTTTACTTTTCCTTGATTATACTTTTTCACATCCAACATTGCTTAATAAACAAAACATGACTCATATATACTCAATGCAGTGCATAACTGTTTTGAGTTCAGAAAATAAAATGTCAATTATATCACAGTGAGTCGATGGTTGATGATAGTAGCTTTGTGGTAGAAGCAAAGGTTCTTCTGAACAATAAATTCCTTTAAAAGTTTATTTACATTTGGACACTAAATGTTTTTGTAAAAGTGAGTATAGGCTTAATTTTTTATTATTATTAGTATCGATTCCTGCTATTTTAAGTATGAAGTTTCCAATAAAATTTCAAGTACTAAAAAGCTATTTCCAAATCTTTAATTCAACTGTCACAGCAAACTTGTCTTAATATAACATCACATATAGTACACTAAATATGCACTTCCATATCCATTCATGAATGCAAAAAATGAAAACTAAGAAAAACAATCTGTATAAAGAAGCTGCTAGTGTCATCACAGTAATCACAGCTATGTTTACATACTGATATTACCAGAGAATATAGAATATATTATCTTTTGCATAGAAGGTCGGATCCCAGGGTTTCGGTGAAGCCGAATTAAGCGTTAGTTCCGTACCCCATAAGGGGGTGCCATAGTCGTACCGTTACCGACCGAGAAATTCACACAGTTTCAAGCTGATTAAAAATAAAATACGTAAAATCACAAAAAGCAAGAGAACACTTCGCTGCGGTTTTGAACGTTCTATCACCTAGTAAAAGTTTGAAGTCGAAATATTAAGTCGTTTTTGCAAAAACTTTGAACAAAACAAAATTCGGTTTCGTTCAAAGTTTTTGCAAAAACAACTTGATATTTCGACTCCAAACTTTTACTGGATGATAGAACATTCAAAACCGCAGCGAAGTGTTCTCTTGATTTTTTGTGATTTGACGTATTTTATTTTTAATCAACTTGAAACTGTGTGAATTGTTCGGTCGGTAATGGTAGGACTATGGAACCCCGATAAGACAAGCGGCGCTACGCTCCAGCTTCGCGCGAGATTCAAATAGCATTAGTAAGGAATCCACTTGAACAGTAAACTTTGGTCATTTATTTGGATAAAGTCATTAAATATTCAGTTTATAATTTTTTCTTAATATTTTTAAGTAAATATACAACTTGTTCTAAAAATGTATGCGTCTGTAAACATAATAAACTCGCTTCGCTCGTGCGAAAAACGTCACATGAAGTAAATCATCACCTTCCGCACCAGTGTCGAAATGTACTATTACATTGAAAATATAATAGTACTTTATGACATTCCGGCGATAAGTACCACTTACGAGCGCGATTGCTAAACGCAAGCGCAAGAAGTATCATAACAGTACTAGTGCGATAAAAATGATTCTTGCACGAGTGTAAGTTTGTCGCCCGAGAAAAACGAATCCTATTTATATTGCACTAGTATCAAAAAGTATTATTCACGCGGGGTCTGACTATCGCCCCCGCATTGCTTTACTTTTCCATTCCCAGTTTGCATTAAATAAATATGGCGTCCATACGCAAAACTTTGTGCACTACCTGTACGTGTATTAAAAATATAATATTCTCAATGGCGAATCGAAATATACTCACTGAGCATGCATTAATAATATAAAATCTTCAGTGGGTGGATCGCAATCTCGAGGACGAAAACTCGACTGGTAGCTAGTCGCGTTCTCATCTGCACTCACCACACTCCATTTCAACAATGATCATGACTTTGGGCACTCACTATGCATATATTAAAAAAGGGGCTACTCGTTATTTAGTGCATAAATTACAACATTAAAGCAGAGTTTTACACCCCAAGTTGTGATGAAACGAGACTGAAAATTGTAGGCTCGAGTTACGAACATTTCCTCCTAGAGGAAGCTTTGTTGTAGTAAAATTTTAAGTTTCGTTAAATCGCTCTAGAAACACGAATAGAGGTGTTAGAAGTTCGAATCACATGATTTTAGAAAATGTCTGTATGGATGTGTGTGTGAGTGGGGGGGGGGGGTATATATGTATACTGTTTTATCTCAGGATCTACTCGATCGATTTTAACCGGACAAGTCTCATTTTTTTGTTTTTTGTTGTACGAATTCGGGAAGGTAATACACTTTTCGATTCGCCGATACGTTTTTGTTTTATTTTGAATTTTCGATTTTCGCAAAATTTATTTTTGCGTTTTTTTAATGATAACATTGAGATATTTGAATCTGACAAATAGCATTCGAAAGAGCATAAAAAATCGATATTAAAAAAAAAAGAATACATTAGCTATTACGGTTCTTTTGTTATGAACAAAAACGTGTTTTTTTTTTTAAACCTTATAGGGGAGGGCGGGGCATAACGTGTCAGGTAGTTAAGATTGTCACCCTCATATTTTTAATATTAATGAATGCAAAAAATGTAATTTTTACGTAAACCTAACTAGATATGCTTTTAGAATTTTCCTCTATACTTTTGAGATTATAGATAATGTTTAACATTTAATTTAATAAGATTGAAAATCGGTGCTTAGAAACAAGGTTGACTTCATTTTTAAGTCGCTTGGAGCAACGAAAAAATGATTTTTTTCTAAATGAGACCAAACCTATTTGATAGTTTCAACTTTTATCTTTCAAGCCCTGTTTTTGTTATTTTCAGAAAATCTTTATAAATAATATAATTAAAAAATGAAAATGGTATTAAAATGGGGCATGACGTGACACCCTGGCGGGGCACGCGTGGCATACTCGGGCGTATCAGTGCGCCGCGGCGGCCGCCGAGCGAAGTGATGCAACCTACAAACAAAAAACGTAGCAAGATGGATTAAAAACTACGCAGTGCAATAATTTAGTTTTAACTAGTTTTTAGTTTCAATTATTACATTAATAAGTAAATAACGATTATTTCGACTGCGTATTAAGTTATATTTAGAGTAGAAAAAACAATGATAAGAAAGTATAAAAAAAAACCGTAAACGTAAGAAGTCTACTCCTGCTAATCTACCAAGCAAACTACGGAAGCCACTCTTGAAGACTTAAACACAAATCAGCTTGATTTATCCATTCTTAATAATAATTCAGCTTCCGTAAATAATGAAAATTACTTTAGAGAAGTAATACCTGAAGAATCAATTGTAGATACTCAAACTGCCTTTTTCAATGGTCAGGTAGTTCAAATATGCTACATAGATGAAAATGATGCGAAATTTTTAAATTTAAACTTATTGTAATAATAATGATAATTTGTTAATCAAAAAAAAGTATTATGTTGTGATCATATTTTATAAGAAGGAATTTATAGTATATAATCATTTATTAAAATGTAATAATCTATTTTAAAATAAAAATTGTTATGTTCCTTAATAAAAATAAAATTTTTAATTTTCAATAGACTGATTAATTATTTGATTTTTAAAAATTTTATTATGGCATAATTATTAAAGAATTAATTATTGGAAAAAAGAATTGAAAAATACCTATAATAAAATATTAAATTTGATCGTGCCATGCGTGCCCCGTCGGGTGCCACAATCCACCCGCCGGTGGGGCACGTAGAGCATTTTTTTCAGAATTTCTTTTCTGTATTTTATCAATTATGAGAGAGTCGTAGTTTTTGCAGGCGAGAGTCCGACAAGACGAAGCTAGGACCAATACGGCTATGGGAATGTGTGTGTGCGCAAGCGTGTGAGTATCGGGACGATGCGAGCCGCGCGAACGGCGCGAAATACGAGCGTTTTACAGGTACAAACGCGAGAGCTGTCCGAGTCTCGCAACTTCAACAGCAGTCGAGAATCACCAGTTCCTGAGGCGTGAAGCCGTGTAGCTCGGACGCCTCCGAGCCGGACATAAGGCACGCTCTCGAGGCATGCAAATGCTGCACAATAATGGCCCTGGCCCAGCCATAAGAAAAGTCTGCTGCTGCTGCTATGAAAAGTGCCAAGACCGAGACGTTGTCAAATGTACCGGCCGGACATGCCGGGCTGCGAACCGACAACAGCGCTGCGATGATCGACGGAGCGAGCGACGGGACAAAGGGCGCTCTCTCTCTCTGCCTGACCGCGAGACACACTGTACATGTGCGCGACTAATTGACGTTTGTTCGACAATTTGAAGTAAAGATATTAGTTGATTAAAGGTAATTGTCCGCGTGTAACTTCGTACCGATCGGGTTCTTTATTCCTTATCTGGTTTCGTGAAGCTCGACGAGACTCTCGGATAGAGCTCCGGGCTAAAGTGTGCATGTGTATGTGCCCGAACGAGCCGAGGGTCCTGGTGGAGCCTTGTCGTCAGCGTCCCCGTCGAGCGATACTCCGAAAGGTAGGAGATTACTATTTGGCCTGCGCGCGCCTCACATTCAAGCTTGTATCGCATATTTCAATATGCACGTAATCCACGCAATATAGATGTTGCTAGTCGGTACAGCAAAACGTTTGTAATATATATATGGGAACGTCCAGCAGAAACGGGCCACCGAGCGCGCGCGGTGCCTTTTTTCGCGTAAAAGGCGCTCTGTTTAACTCGCTCATAATCGTATGCTGCGTCTTTGAAAAAAAAACCAAGGACCTATATCGATAGATTTTTTCTGCTCTTTCCAATTCCGCCATTGTTTTTATTGCGAAACGCGTTCTTCCGGACGAAAACTCGAGTTGAATATTGAAAGCCATTTTTCTTAAAGTATATCATGTTTTTTTCAAAATAAACTACACCATTTGAAAGTACAACTCTTAAGCTTCAAAACCCTATCTTGGAGAAGTTGGAGAAATAAAGGGTTTAAAAGTAACAACATGAAAAAGACAGCGCCGAGGGTCCGCGCGAGCCCCTCGCGCCCGTGCGTACGGCACGTTTAAGTGCACGCTTTATTCAATTCGCTAATAATCGTGTACCAAGTCTCTGAAAAAAGAACTAAGGATATATATCGATAGATTCTTTCCTGCTCTTTCCAATCTATAAGGTTATTTTAAATTTCTGTTTCACTGCTTTCAGTGCGTTCATGGATATTTTTATGTTTAATATATTATGTTTTTCAAATTTTGTTATATAAATGAACAAAGTTCATTGTAATATTATACTAACTGTTACAACTAGATCCACAAAATTATGTCCACGCATTGGCATTGTAAGTTACAAAACATTTTATATTTACAAAAAAGAAAGGGCGAAATAGCACATCGCGTGTATTAATCCGCCCCTGAGCATAGCGTAAAAAGTTCGGGCAGTCGCTGTCTTTTTGATCTTACTATTTTTGAACTTTTCATGTTTCAACTTAAAAATATAATATTTTATAGTTTAAGACTTGTACTTTTGAAGAATATAATTCATTTTGAAGAAAAGACTGATATTTTATTGAAAAAATAGAGTTTAAACATTCAAATGGAATTTTCAACTAGAAGGAAGCATTTCAGAATAAAAATAATAGCACTATTGGAAAGAGCAGGAAAAAATCTATCGATATATGTCCTTAGTTCTTTTTTCAGAGACTTGGTACACGATTATTAGCGAATTGAATAGAGCGTGCACTTAAACGTGCCGTACGCACGGGCGCGAGGGGCTCGCGCGGACCCTCGGCGCTGTCTTTTTCATGTTGTTACTTTTAAACCCTTTATTTCTCCAACTTCTCCAAGATAGGGGTTTTAAGCTTAAGAGTTGTACTTTCCAATGGTGTAGTTTATTTTGAAAAAAAACATGATATACTTTGAGAAAAATGGCTTTCAATATTCAACTCGAGTTTTCGTCCGGAAGAACGCGTTTCGCAATAAAAACAATGGCGCAATTGGAAAGAGCAGAAAAAAATCTATCGATATAGGTCCTTGATTTTTTTTTCAAAGACGCAGCATACGATTATGAGCGAGTTAAACAGAGCGCCTTTTACGCGAAAAAAGGCACCGCGCGCGCTCGGTGGCCCGTTTCTGCTGGACGCTCCCATATGTAAAATCCGTACAACTATCATAATAGAAACTATGTTAATAAATCTTCTTTATTATTTTAAGTAATGTTTGGTTGTCCTGCTTTGAGTACCGAAAAGTTATTCACCATAACCAGAATCCCACGTTATTAATATATTCACGAATAAGCTAGAATCCTACATTGCACAATAATTAAAAGAAAATGAAGAAAAAGTTAATAGTTTATTTTATTTTATTTTTTTCTGATCTAATTATTCCGTTTTTGTACATTTTGAAATAATACACGGTTTAGTTGTTATTTTTAATCAAAGTTAGGGTGTCACACGTGCCCCGCCCTCCCCTAACTCCAAAAATAAACGGTCAATTTTTTTGAAAAAATCATGATAATGCAGAATATAAATAGCTATAATCTGTAAAAATTTGAATCCATTCTGTCGAATAGTTACTGAGAAAAAAAATTGAAAAATGAAAAAAATGCATTTTGTATGAAACACGATTACGGGAGTAAAATTGACTTAATCGCTTTGAAATTCCTTGTAGAGGTAGATTTTGGATAGCTCTCGGCTGAGTTATTTGGGCTAAATGATTGGCCAATAAATTTCAAAGATATTTGAGGTTAAAATTTGTTTAACCTTTTTTTCAAATCGTAATTTCTCCAGAACGGCTAGATCAATCAGCACCAAATTTCCAATTTTATAGACAATTTTGTGTGATATAGATAATATATGTGCGAAAATATATCAAGATCGTTCAATTACTTTTTGAGATTTTTGATATTTAGAATTTTCGTATTTTACAAAGTCATTTTTCTTGTCGCATGATAACTAGAGAAAAAAAATTGGTTTAATCATGTTGAAATTTTGTGGAGATGTAGAGTTTATATATTTATCGTATAAGTTCTTTAGGTAAAAGAATTGTCTCAGAATTTTTAGAGATATTTAAGGTTAAAATTTTTTACGTTTTTTTGAAAATCGTTATTTCTCAATGACGACTTCATGTATCAGTTTGAAATTTTGTAGACTATTTTGTATGTGATATAGGCAATACCTATGTGAAAATTCATCCAGATTATAGGGTTAGTTTTTGAGGTATTTGAGGTTAAAACTGTTAAAGCTGTTTTAGCCCTCTTTTCAAATCGTAATTTTTCGGAAACGGTTTTATGCATAATATGTTAATAGAAAATGGAAATGACTCGCGATACGTACGCGTGTTGTTTACTTGCTTTTGTTTTTTATTGGGGTTAATTTACAGCGAGCTCTCCAGAAACATATTTTTTTTTATTTAATAAACATATTTACACCACTCTAACCTCAAAATCATAACTTTAATATGATTATTCGGCTCTCGTGGTATAAAATACGGTACGACACTGGTGCGTAAGGTGATTTTTACCGCATTCGACTTTTCGCACTCGCTTCGCTCGTGCGAAAAATGTCTCCTGCGGTAAATAATCACCTTCCACACCTGTATCGTAATGTACTATTGATATTTAAAATATATAGTATACATATATAGTATGCATACAGGAACGATACATTAATTTGGAGGAAGCTACGTGCCAATGAATTGGCAGCATTTTTTTATGGGGGGTAAGCTGTTTATTTTAGGCCTCATTTTACGCCTACTACATTAGGAAAAGAAAAAAAATTATCGTGGGCATAAAAGACTTTATGCATTGGCATAGTATTTAATGTATTTTAAGTTCACCTTCAGCGCAACGTAACTTACGTTGGAATCAACATATTTTAATTCCCAAAAAAGCAAATGAAAGCTCTCCCGTTTTCTAATTTTATTCAGTTTTGTGAGTATTTTTTTAGGTTTTTTTCTGACAAAATAACTTACACCCGGAAAAGGTCATTTTCAAACATTTCGAACATTAGTTCAAAATGGTTTATTTCAAACAAAAGCGTGTCACAAGACCGTTTTCGAATGTTCAACTGTTTTCTCTATTTTATGACCTATTGTATAGAATGAAAAAAACTTGTCGTGGAAGTGTATCTCAACGTTTTTTAGGCATGACCGCTACTCGGGAGAGCCTTATAATTTCACCAGAGCAAAAATTGTAAGAATTCAAATACTGAAAAATTAATGTGTAAAAACCATGTTCCACTCAGAGCGAGTGTGTTTTAACCGTTTTCTGAGATGTATGAGATCTCAATGAATATTCGATCGATTTCATCGGGATTGCGGAAAAATACTCCTCTAATTATACTTAAGTGCTGGTTTTTTTTTTTTATTTTTTGAACCCTCAAAGTCTGGATAAATTTAGGAGTTGCCCATATGTTTAACCTTGATCATACATTTATTATCATATATAATTTTTAATTTCTTTCTTGTCGTATTAATTATTGAGACTTGTAGTTTTAATAAGTCATTATGACAACATAAATAATAGACTAAAACCGCTAAAACATAAAAATTGAAAGGGAAAAATTTAGAAAACAAATATTCAGAAAGTAAAAAATATAGAAAATTTAGAATTTGGAAGAAAAAAAAAACGAATTTAAAAAAGTCTAAATGATAAATTTCGAAATTGAGGGGACTTGCTTTCTGTTTTTTTTTACTTCGTAATTGTTTCTTTTCTGAATTATCATTTTATATTATATTGTATCCGTTATTATCATCCTTGAGAATTTATAACTTTCTTGGTTGTTAGCTTTCGAATTTATATCAATTCCAAATTTTTCATTTATGGAATTCAATTTTTCGTTTCATAATTTTTATGATATTTTGTAATTCTAATAAAGAAAATTAGATTTTTACTTTTTCAACGTTAGATGAGTTTCTAATAATTTCACTTTCGTAATTTAATTTTGCTAAATTTTTCGTTTACATATTATTAGCATTCAAAATTATTTTTTTACAAATCCCCCCCCCCCCATTTCACTGGCTTACATCGTATTTTTCACGTGAAAAGGGGCTAATGCATTTTAGAGGGTGGCTAGAAATTATTTTCGGTGGCAATAAATTATAATAATACAATTTGAGCCATTTTATACTGGCGCAAGTGATTACGTTCAGAGTACCGTGTGTTTTTAGGAATTATCGAGTTATTTAGGGGTGGGGGTGGCTAAAAATCACCCCCTTGGAATTTTAAGCAGTGCTATCTTCAAGTACTTGCCGAGCTAAAAATTTTGCCGCCTGAATCGCTTTCGTTACTCTATTTTAGCGGAAACTGTGCGAGATTCCGCTGGCTTAAATAGTATTTTTCGCGTTAAAAGGGGCTACTGCATTTTAGTGGATTGCTAGAAATTATTTTCGGTGGTAATAAATTATAATAATGCATTTTGAGCCATTTTGTACTCGCGCAAGTGATTACGTTCAGAGTACTGTGTTTTTAGGAATTATCGAGTTATTTAGGGGTGGGGGTGGTTAAAAATTAACCCCTTGGAATTTTAAGCAGTGCTATCTTCAAGTGCTTGCCCAGCTAAAAATTTTGCCGGCTGAATCGCTTCCGTAACTCTATTTTAGCGGAAATAGTGCAAGATTCCGCTGGCTTAAAAATTAAGCTAGCGTGTTAGGTGATAACAAACGATTGGCACTGGCTAAAAATTATTACTAGTGGTAATAAATTAGCTAAAAATTAGTTAAAAATTATCTGATAACTTATTTTGGATTACGCTATACTACCTACTGCAGCTTAATAGACCCATTAGGATCGGACACAAACACAAACAGATACACTTGCACAAACACAAAATGAAACAAGCGGAAGCAAAGAGAAATATTTTTATATATATTTGTATAAATATAACAAAATGTTAATAAAGCTCGTTATATATATAAAGGATAGTAGTGCTAAGAGGTACAAGATTCACTTACTAGATGAAAAAGGACAATGCTAAAGCAAGAAAAGAAATCAAGATTTGAAAAATCAATATATCATAAGTTATAGTCATAGTAGGTTAATTTGTAAGAAAATAGGTGTTGTTTAATTATAAAAATGATAGTGTTAGAAAAAAATGTCTTTATTAATGTTATGATTGATGTTTAATGCCAAAAATTGTATCATAAATAGAGCAGCGATAATAAAATAGATATTGTAAATGATTTTTTAAATTGTTATTACCACAAATATCATAAATAAACTTCGAATCCCAATGCTCTTGTGGCTCAGTTATTGATAATTGCTTGGGCTAGACTTTGACCAGCCTTTTTGATGCTGTGAATTGAGGATATAAAGCAAAGGAGTAGCACTCGTTATACAAACTGGTGGTGAGTGATTCCAGAGCAGGCTCGATTTACTATTAACTTTGAGTCCCAATCCTCATTTTGCAGCTCAGTTCTGTCGATAATTGCTTGTGCTAGACTTTGACCAGCCTTTTTGATTTTATGAATCAAGGATCTAAGATAAAGGAGCACTCATTATACAAACTGGAGGTGCAAAAAAGTATTTAGTTCCATCGGAGAGTATCGAAGAACTGATTGGTACAGCACAAAAAATTTGTTCAGTCTCAATATCTGAATAAAATTGTCTTTTCTTTCTAATAAAACTAAATAATCAAATAATAAATATAAATTCTTTATTTTTAGTTATTTAGTTTTAAGTTAGTTTTTAAGTCCGGTACCCCGCAAACAGGAAACTGTGCTTTCCTCTGCGGATTTACTCATACATGTAAATGTAATGTAATTACTACTGGTAAATAAATAAAATAAATAAAAATACTTTTTTGCTTTAATTTTTCTTGCGTGAAAAAATCTTTTGTAAAACTTATAGCTTTATTCTTTGTTTGTTACTATGACAACAACAAAGAATATATATACATACATATAGCATTTGCAGATATATAGCAGAGCTCTGAGATAAGCCCATTACACGTGTTACAAGTTACGTTACGACCCGAGTCGGGGTCTGCGAGCAGAAAAGCGTTTCTGCAATGGTCGCCTCGTTGACCAATTAAATTGTGGGTTCGTCGTTTGTGAAGCGCAAGGAATTGTGGGAACTATGAAATGAGAACTCGAACACGATAGAAATAACTTATAACTTGATGTTTATTTAATTAAATAAATACTTGTAGATTTTGACAGAATAACTTTTAACCGTGACTCGATACAATTAAACTGACGTAGATTTAATAATGGTATAATGGCGACTAACACTAAGACGTGGTCAAGGCGTTTGCACTAGTGCAACTGAGCTCTCGAGCTTGATTATTCTCCATTTTTATAGTCCTCGCCCCTCGGGAAGATTTAGTAGTGGGAGCAAAGACCAATTGTGTTCCGAGGTGTTCGGAATCAAAATATATGGTATTTGAAAAATGTCTGTATGGATGTGTGTGTGTGTGTGTGTGTGTGTGTGTGTGTGTGTGTGTGTGTGTGTGTGTGTGTGTGTGTGTGTGTGTGTGTGTGTGTGTGTGTGTGTGTGTGTGTGTGTGTGTGTGTGTGTGTGTGTGTGTGTGTGTGTGTGTGTGTGTGTACGCCTGGATCTCAGCTTCTACTCGGTCGTTTTTTACCGGACAGATCTCATTTTGTTTGTATTTTTTGCGTGATGGCGGGTCAAAAATCCGTTTTTGATTGGGGCGATCCGTTTTTGTTTTTTTTTCAAATTTTCGATTTTCTCAAAACTGTTTTTTGATTTTTTTAATGATAGGATCGAGTTATTCGAATCTGATGGGTAGCGTTCGAAAGAGAATTAAAATACCTATATTTTCTAAAAAAAAAAAGTTTCTAGCTATCACGGTTCTTTTGTTATTAACAAAAACGTGTTTTTTATTTAGAAGCTTATAACTCCTAAACTTAACGGTCAATTTTTTTGAGAAGAATCGTGATAATACAGAATATAAATAGCTATAATCTGTTAAAATTTGAATACATTCTGTAGGCTAGATTTTGAGTAAAAAATTGAAAAATGAAAAAAATCAGTTTTGTATGTCCAACGATTACAAGAGTAAAATTGACTTAATGGCTTCAAAATTCCTTTTAGAGATAGATTTTTTATAGTTCTCGGTCGAGTTCTTTGGGCAAAATGATTGGTCCATAAATTTCAGAGATATTTGAGGTTAATTTTTTGACATTTTTTAAAATCGTAATTTCTCGAGAACGGCTCTATGTATCTGAATGGGGTGGGCGCCATTCGAAAGAGAATTAAAATACCTATATTTTCTAAAAAAAATTAATTTTCTATCTATCACGGTTCTTTAGTTATCATCAAAAACAAAAACGTGTTTTTTTTTTAAAACTTATAACTCCATTTTATGCGTTTTTGAACCTAAAAAGCAAGGCTAAATTCATTTTCCCGATTTTACATAATTTTAGAGCAGAGGGAGAGAATGAATTTCTTTACACGATAGGTTAAAAAAGTCACTTTTTAGAACATATTTTTATGTAGGAAAACGCAGAAAATCATTCATGTGTTACAAAAAATAATTTAATCTCTAAATTAAAAAAGATTTATATTTTATTTTAAAAAAACACGTAGTGATATCTACCGCTAGGTGGTGTGGAATGAGGAAACGTCATTGAGTAGGTATTCGATGATTTTTTTTTAATTTTTAAAAACCAACCAACAAAATGAATTAAAATGTTTAAAAATTATATCTATTATAATCTGTTATAATTATGAATTATGCATTATGAATGCATTATATTCTGCATTATTATAATTTATTTGTGAGTTATGAAATTTTTTAAAAAAACACGTTTTTGTTAATAACAAAAGAACAATGATAGCTATAAATTTTTTTTTCTTAAAAAATATGAATTATGTAATATAAAAAAAACACGTTTTTGTTAATAACAAAACAACCGTGATAGCTATTTGTTTTATTATAAAATATAGATATTTTACTTCTATTTCAAATGATAACTTTATTTATCAGTGCAAAGTTTATATAAATTTGATATAAATAAATAATAAGTAAATCAATAAATTTAAAAATGAACAATTTTTAATATTCATAAATGAATATAATTATAATTATGCAATAAATTTTTTAAAAAATTATAAATTTTGTTATAAAAATTAATTAAAGGAATCAACAAATTACGGTTGAGGAAGCTACGTGCCAATGAATTGGCAGCGGTTTTCCTCAGCTTTCCGATGGTGCTATTAGTTTCTCAAAATTTTTCACTTCTAAGTATTTCTTGAATAATATCTCGAAAAAATCAAAAAACCCCTATGTAGAAAAAGGCTATATCCATGTAAAATTTCCTCCTCTTTCGATTTAGCAGGTCAAAAAAAATATTAAAAATACAGTTTTTGAGATATAACACGTTTTATGTTTTTTTGAGGTTAGAATTGAAAAATTTTGTGAAACTAATAGCACCGTCGGAAAGCTGAGGAAAAAATACATCGAAATCACTTGGGATAATTTTTGTTAGATACATCTTAGCCCTTCAAACACAAGCTGAAAACAGCATGATTTCGCGCTCGCGCGCCGCGCCTGGAGAGCTGACGTGAAACGCCTCATATATATGAGGAACAGCGAGATACAGAAGGAACAAGATGTATATATAGATATAGAAACCCATGTAATTCTTGTTCTTTTTATCTATTCCTTTTTAAGTGTCCGAGCCCTTAACACATGCAAAAGGAAAAAGTAAAAGAACAGGAACAGATATAAGAATAACACACATATATATATATATATATATATATATATATATATATATATATATATATATATATATATATATGGGGCATTCTCTGTCAACGCGACACCCCCTCTGCCCAGAACAATTTTGATCCAAATGAGGTCTACCTAGGCTCAAATGAAAGTTCTTGACTTCTACTTTCGAGCGCCGTCTGGCGATTCCGAAAATTCAAAATGGCGGATCCAATATGGCGGCTGAAAGTCTCGGAATGATGGAAAAACAAGTTTTTCTTCACTCTAATAGCGAATCTGATACGAAAATTGTTATTTCTTGCCACTAATATGAAGTTAGCGACATATTTTCTTACTACTACCGTTCAAACCGAGCGGTTAAAATTATATTTCAAGGTCATTTTGAAGGTCAAAAGTTATTTTCTGGATTTTCGGACTAGTATTCCACGAAACTAGTAGAAAACTTGATTACGATCATAACTAGACTTGACCTTGGATCATTTTTCAAGGTCATGATTTCTGTCTCTGCATAATTAATGTTTTGTTGAACGTAACCTCCTATGAGACATTTGTTCCTTTGTGCATATCGTGGGACCGGCGATCTAAAAATTTCATGTATAAAATCCTTAGAGAAGATAAAGTTCCACAATAGAACTATCAAGTAGTTTTAGCATAACCCATTCTGAACCACGTGGAGGTACTACTTCTCTCAGAACATAAAAATTAAAAAAAGGAGGATAAAAAATAGAAAAACTTGAATATTATAAAAAAAATTCAGTATATTTTCCCATTGAAAATTAAAGTAGAACAGATACAGACTTAGCAGCATTCGAGTACCTTTTCATGATAACTTTCCCGTCACTTGATAATTGAAAAGAATGATGTTTAAGAATCTGTGGGACAGGTAATGCATCTTGAAACCTACGATTGAGTTTCCTTTTGAATTTATCATGTTCAGTCTGCGTAAAATAAAAAATCCTTATATTTTCAAAATGATTTTTAGCCCACTTCACAAGAGATGTGTGCGTCAGAATAGCATCTTTCGGTTTCGCCTTCAAGTTAGCTCTATAAGCTTCTCTTTTAAATATTGCACCAAGACCATCATAACAGCTTTTACCATGAGCAGTGGCGCAAAAATGCCACTCTGCCTCAATACCAAAATCCTTCTCATGATGAAGAAGATTTGCTATCTGAAAGCGGTTCTTGAAATGCTGTTTTGCTCCATCTGTCACGTAAATAATCTTAAGTTTTTTTACTTTTCTCTTGATTTCTGGAATCAATAAATTCTGAATAGTATAGACAGAAGAAGTGTCATGCTTCAAACTATTCGACAAGAATACACAACTTTCATGCTTCAGCTCTGAATTTTCTTTATAATAGTAAATAGCTGGAAAAACAGTGCACTGGTCATTATTAAAATGGAAGGCTTGAAATGCATCTGGAACTGCAAAAGAGTAATTCTCAGAATAGTCGAACATTACCAGAACTTCTCCATTGCCTAGATTACTTTTTGTTTGAGCAATGAAATTACCTTGTTCTTTGGCAATATATGAGTGGGGTTTGAGTATCGCCAATTTGGCATATAATTCATCAACAAATTCTTCAACTGGTAGAGTTAAATTCTGCAAAGTTGATCTATCCATTCCTGACCACGCACAGTACTCAATTTTTGAGATATTTGCCCCATCCAATATTTCAAGTAAACGAGACGTAAGATTTTCAGAACTAGGGCACTTCGAACATTCATCCAAGTGACAGTCAGGTGTAGGATTCTTACACATAATTTGCTGTAAACAATCTTTATAACTACAAATGGGTTATTCTTGATTTTTCGTGAGCTTCTGAATATCGATTGCATCCAACATCAATTTACAATTTTGATGAATGGTGCAAACGCAGACGCTATGCGTTCCTCTAGCACCAGCAAGAATACAATGTTTTGGTCGTAATTTCGCGAAAGTACTGAATCCTACTTGCACTGTTGGTTCTGCTATCTTGAATAATTCGTAAAGTTCTCGTAAATCGAAATATAAAAGACGTTTCTGCACCTGAGTCCGCTTTCCATCAATAATAACAGAAACAGTATCTTTTCGACCCGGCATCATCCGACTGTGCAGATCGTTATTATAACATTCAACAATGACTTCTATTACTGCCTTTGACAAAGTTTTACCATGATTAGCCGTTGTTGTAGCTAAAATACCTCCATCGGCTTTGAGTTTTTTCGACTTTCTTACTAAATGTCTTGATGTATTGAATTCACGGGAAATTCGACTAATATTCCAAGTTGATGGGGCGATTGTAAGTATAGTTAGTTTCAAAGGGTCATTAACTGCTATTCTAGAAAACTTTTCTTTTAATTCTGACATGTCTTCCAATTCGATTTCTCTAGCTGATCGTGTAGCTTCTTGAACAGATTTATCAATACCAGTGTTTTCTGATGTCGTCTCTATATCCATGTTTTCATATTCGTTGTTGCCTTCGTTATCTCTTGTACCAATAGATGAAATGGGAGATCCACATAACTTTCTACACTTACTACAAATTTTTGAATTATCTGGCAAATCTGGAAATCTTCGTTTTAAGTTGTTCGACAACAAGCGTAAATCATTACCTATGTGACCCTTACCATTGAGAGGGTTGATACAACGATCGGACCGTGCTACAGTAGACATATTCAATCCATCTAAGTAAGTGATAATACTCGAATATAATAACGTAGGACTGTTAGAACAGGTGCTGTGAAAAATGTCTTCGAATTAATTTGAATCCTCTCGAAAATCGATGGGAACTATATGTACGAAACGTTTAGGAAAGATAATGCACGAAATATAGAACCACAGATACACCAAAGAGTTAGAGTAACAGCCGCACTAAACTTTTAGAGAAGCATCGGTACTTAAAGAGTTTCGAAAGAGGAATAAAAAAAGTTAGAGAGATTTTAGAAATGTTCTATTGTAAAGTTTAATTACAGGGTTATCAAAAAGTATGGGACCCCCGTATTTTCCCAGAAACGATATTTTTTTTAAAAGCTAAGGTCATACTGTAAGTAATTTTCAACGAGGATTTGTTTGGTCTGATGACCTTAAATCTGACCTCGTCGTTGACCTTCAAAGTCAATTTCAAAAATTGCAAAATTAAAAAATTTTGCAATTTTTGATCGCATTGTATACGTGTATAGTCACACGGTCTTACACCAACTATAGCATCCACGGCGTCACGTCGGTTTTTTTCTCTCAGTGCGTATACTGCACGATTTTTGTGCAGGAGGAGCATCAAATCAAAGAAGCAGTAGCAATACAAATGTGTTGTACCATTGCCACACTTTTTAGTGCTTCTTCTACCCTAAAGTTTTGTACTCCTGAAGAACGATGAAATAGATTAAATGCGGAACAATTTTAGTGCAACATTTGCTCTAAAATGGGAGAGTAAAGGACTTAATGTTTAGTTACGAAACAATTCTTGCATTTGGTACTGATACTCTACGCTAACGTGTTTCTTCTCCACCAAACTTTTTTCAGTGATTCTGAAATGTTTCAAAGTGTGGATATAACCACAGTTTTTCTGTTACTGTTCCGAATTAGAACCGATTGATAGCATGAATTGAAGAAGTATAACTGCGAAAGAATCGGTTTATTAAAATTAGAACTCACCATGAAAATGACCTTGAAAAATGATCCAAGGTCAAGTCTAGTTATGATCTTAATCAAGTTTTCTACTAGTTTCGTGGAATACTAGTCCGAAAATCCAGAAAATAACTTTTGACCTTCAAAATGACCTTGAAATATAATTTTAACCGCTCGGTTTGAACGGTAGTAGTAAGAAAATATGTCGCTAACTTCATATTAGTGGCAGGAAATAACAATTTTCGTATCAGATTCGCTATTAGAGTGAAGAAAAACTTGTTTTTCTATCATTCCGAGACTTTCAGCCGCCATATTGGATCCGCATTTTCGGAATCGCCAGACGGCGTTCGAAAGTAGAAGTCAAGAGCTTCCATTTGAGCCCAGGTAGACCTCATTTGGATCAAAATTGTTCTGGGCAGAGGGGGTGTCGCGTTGACAGAGAATGCCCCATATATATATATATATATATATATATATATATATATATATATATATATATATATATATATATATATATGTATATATATATTGTCACGGGGTGGATTTTCGGGCTAAGGCACGTTTCACCTGCGTACCTTAGCGGTTCAATTCCATATCTCTCTGTTGAGGTTTGGATAATTAATAGTGTTGAGGTTGGTGGTAAATTAATAGTCCATTGTTTAATAGAGAGAGATAAATATAAAGACTTTATTTAGGTGGCAAGAAAGCCAGTCGGCACGTCCGACTTACATCGCAGTTGGAATAGCAAGAAGGTAAGAAACATTCCAACTGCGCTACACTGCTCTCGCGTCTTACGCAACTCTCATACAGACATACTGGAGTGGGGAGACACTCATGTGTGTGTTTCGTCCGCCGTCGCTCGGCAGACGCTCATACCATTGTACCTATCCTCGCGTACAGCGCGCCGCATGTTGAAACATTCACATATTCTAACACGCCTCCTTGAATTTTCAACATTATAATTAAATGTTCATTCTTTCATTCAGTCATACAGTAATTTTAAAGTATCATAGTGTTAATAGATTTCTTTTATTTCAAATTACACCCAACGCTTTTCTATTTTTCAAAAACTTCGTCTTTTCTAAACTCTTTGTTAATATATCTGCTAGATTAAATTCTGAGTCTATTTTTACAATGTCAATTATTCCATTTTCGTAGTTTTCATTAACGTAGTGATACTGCACTTCAATGTGCTTTGAGTTTTTTGTAAAGTTACCAAATTTTGCGATTGCAATTGCGCCTGAGTTATCTTCATACATTTTAATTGGTTTATCAAATTTTACGTTAAATGATTCGCATAATAAATTTTTAATGAACAAGATTTCTGTCACTGCTTCGGACATAGCAGTATATTCTGCAAAAGTAGAACATTTTGTTACTGTACTTTGTTTATGTGTTTTCTGAAAGATTAAGGTTCCATGTAATCTAATTACAAAACCTGTTGTAGATTTTCTATCTACATTATCTCCTGCATAGTCAGAATCTACCATACAATCTAATACTTCGCTGTTAACATTATCGTAGTACGTTAGCTTTAAATCTTTAGTCTTAAATAAGTATTTCAAAATTCTCAATGCATATTTAAAGTGTCTTTGGTCATAACAACTTTGGTAACGACTTAAATAATTAACGCTATATGTTATATCTGGCCTTGTGCCTGTGCTGATATATAATAATTCGCCGATTAAATTTCTGTATTTTATTCTTTCATCTATTTCATTTGCTTGTTCTAATTTTAGATTACTCTCCATTGGAGTATCGTATAATTTTGCATTTTCAAGGTTGTATTTTATAGCCAAAGATTCGATATATTTCGTTTGACTTAAAGTCATTTTACCTCTGTCTTCACTATATTCAATATCGATGCCAATATATTGGTTAATTTTGCCCAAATCTTTCATTATAAATCTTTCCATTAAACTTGCTTTTACTTTGTTTATTTTATTTTTGTCTTTGCAACAAATCAAGAGATCATCTACAAAGACTAGTATATATATTGAATTTTTGCTTGTATTATTTACATATAGACAGTAATCATAGTTACTTCTTACAAAATTTAATTTCTCGACATATTCGCTGAAACAATCATACCATGTTCTAGGACTTTCTCTGAGACCATACAGAGCCTTTTGTAATTTGCAAACTTTATTGTCTCCAGTTTCGTAACCTTTTGGTTCATTAATGTATACTTCTGATTTTACATTGCCATTTAAAAATGACGTTTCAACATCCATTTGTTCTATAAACAAATTATTTTTACAACTGTAAGACAATAAAATTTTCAACGTTTGCATTTTACCTACAGGTGAATAAACATTTTCAACATATTCCTTTTGTTGGAATCCTCTTACAACTAATCTCGCTTTATAAGTATCGTTATTTTTCTTTTTATAAACCCATTTAACATAAATGACCTTTTTATCTTTTGGCCTTTCGACAATTTGCCATGTGTGATTTTTCTTTAAACTGTTTATTTCGGAATCCATTGCTATTTGCCATTGTTTATATTCGCTGGAGTTTATCGCCTCCTCGAATGTATTTGGTAGTTTTGCATCAATATAATTTACATAAATAAAATGAGTAACTGGATTTCCGTATCTATTTACTGGACTTTTCTTTCTTTGCGATTTTCGCAGTATTGTTAGTCTATCTCTATTTTCGTTGTCTTTGTTATCAGATTCGTTATCGTTTACATTATTCGCATCGATTAATTCAGTTTGCTCTCCTCTACTTTCCCCGAAGGTCGCAGTAGAGTGAGAAGGATATTCAGAACCGCTGTTGTTCGTTTCATTTAATTCTACGTTAATTTCAGAATCACTATTTTCGCTTTCTAAACAGATTAACTTTATGCTTTCTTCTATTACATCAACATGCCTTGCAGTAATTACTTTATTATTAACTAAGACTTTATAACCGTTTTCAACGTATCCTACTAATACACCTAGTTGTGCCTTATTATCCCACTTACTTTTCCTTAGAGCTTCCGGAACTCTTACGAAGACTCTACTTCCGTAAATTTTTAAATTTTTAACATTTGGCTTTATCCCAAAAAATATTTCATAAGGAGTTTTATTCTCTGACGTATTTGCAATTGTTCGATTTTTTAAGTAAGCTACCGTTTTCATTATTTCCGGCCAATATCTTCTATGAATTTTTGCTTCCCTCATTAAGCATCTACCTATATCCATTGCTGATCTATTATATCTCTCCGCTACTCCATTTAATTCGTGGACGTAGGGTGGACATATCAATAATTCTATTCCTTTTGATTTTATAAAATCGAGAATTTCGCGATTTAGATATTCTCTACCGTTATCACATTGCACCCTTTTAATTCTCTTATTAAATTTATTTTCTACTAAATTTACGAATTCAATAAAACAACTTGCAGTTTCTGACTTATTCTTAATGCAAAAGATTCTGGTACATTTGCTATAATCATCAATAAATGTAAGAAAATATTTTTCTCCACCATAGCCAGTAGTACTATGTGGACCATTTAAATCAGTGTGTATTAATTCTAGGATTTCTTTCGTTTTTGTTCGATTATTTTCAAACGGTATATTTGCCATTTTACTTTGTATGCAATTTGCACATTTCATATCTATTTTTTCCAGTTTATCTGGTAAACCTTCGACTAATTTATTATTTACTATTTTATTCAAATAATTAAAATTTACATGGCCAAGTGCTCTATGCCATTTTTCTTTATCTGATAATCTTACTGAATTTACATATTTATCTTTATTTTTATTTGTTAATGCATAACTTTTCAAAGAATACAAATTATCAATTTTATTGGCAATAGCTACTAATTCTCCCGATTTATTGTAAATTTTGGCATTACTGTCTCGTGCAGTTATTGTAGCATTTTTAGTTATTCTGGAAAAGCTTAACACATTTTGCTTAATTCCTTCTACATAATATACATTACTCAAATCAATTTGTTTTTCATTATAATAATTTCTAACTTTGATTTTTATATTACCGACTTTCGTCGCTTTTAACATTTTACCGTCTGGTAATTTTACATTTACCGGATCTTTTAAAACTATATACTTCTCAAAATATTTATCGCTTTTAATAATATGGTCTGTGGAACCACTGTCCAATAACCAATTTATTTCGTTACCTTCGCATTCTGTATTTACGCTATAACCTGTTATGTCCTTTACTTCTGGGCCGCATACTTGTGTTGACCACGTCTCAGATGATGAACCCTGCGGCTCGTCCGTTGACTTGTTTTGATTTGAACTGCGTCCGCGTCCTCTGCCTCGATTGTAGCTTCGTTGGTTTCCACGTTGTCCTCTCGATGATTGGGCACCTCTGCCTCTGCCGCCTTGTTGGCCTTTCCAACAATCCTTTTGATAATGTCCGACTTTGCCGCAAGTAAAGCACTGTCCGTTTGTCTTTGTTGAGAACGTGCTTGCATTACTCTTCTTTTCTGAATTAATTTTAACTAAATTCTTTTCTTTGACTTTTGATTTTACGTAATCTACTGTCCTTTCTCTTTCTGGAATGACGTCGATAAAGTCACCAATATAGCTATAACTTGCTGGTAATGCTTTGATTAAGTATCGCATTTTCTCAGTTTCATCTATCTTTCCTCTGGCTGTTTTAAATTCGTTCACCGCTTTCTCAAATTCTACGAAGAATTCTTCAACATTTTCATAATTCTTTAATTTAATATCTTCAATTTTTCCTCGGCATATTATTTGTAATGACGTGGATTTCGTCACATATAATTTATCCAAATTTGCAATCATTTCATAAGCTGATTTGCACTCACAAACATATTCTAATTGCTTATCTGAAATAGTGGTAATTAATATATTTCTTGCTTTTAAATCTTTTTTCTTCCATTCATCTGCTTTATCTGTCTCAGCCCGTTCTCTTTCGGCTTGCTCTTTACACTCTTTATATTCTAATAGAGTCATTAAGCGAAATTTCCAACTTGTATAATTTGCACCATCAAAAATGGGAATTACTATATCTTCAATTTTTGCTTGCTTAGCCATCTCGACTTTTTTTAATTTAATATCTTCGTACACTTTTATTACTTTATTTAGCGTAATTACTTTCTGCACTATTTTCACAAAACGTTTTTCAGCATTCTTTTCCTCAATTATTTCTCCGCTTTCATCTTCAACGTCATATAGTATTACTTCTACTTTGGTTTTTACTTTTCCTTTAGTGTCCATTTACCACATGTATAACCTCAAATTTTCCACGTGCTCTATTCTTGCACCGTGCAGCGTGCTTCACACAAGAAATCTAATCTGCTCGCATCGGCTTGAATTATTCATAAATTTTTCAAAATTCTTTCTTCTATCACTTATAGACATATTCCACTATGTATTCACACTTGTATTTTTCTTACTTTTGCACTTTTCCTTCAATATTTTTCACAGTTAATTTTTCGCGAGCCATGTGCCTTTTTATTTCTACGGCAAGGCTGCCCCAATACTGGCCGAGGCTTGTATTGAGTCAGAGGCTTTTTTCTTTTACTTACAAACCACGCTCTGCTACCATGTTGAGATTTGGATAATTAATAGTGTTGAGGTTTGTGGTAAATTAATAGTCCATTGTTTAATAGAGAGAGATAAATATAAAGACTTTATTTAGGTGGCAAGAAAGCCAGTCGGCACGTCCGACTTACATCGTAGTTGGAATAGCAAGAAGGTAAGAAACATTCCAACTGCGCTACACTGCTCTCGCGTCTCACGCAACTCTCATACAGACATACTGGAGTGGGGAGACACTCATGTGTGTGTTTCGTCCGCCGTCGCTCGGCAGACGCGCATACCATTGTACCTATCCTCGCGTACAGCGCGCCGCATGTTGAAACATTCACATATTCTAACACTCTCGGTTCAACTCCCGGAGATGTAATAGCCAGATTATGCAACGGACGCTACAACTTCGTGCAATGTTCACCTAATCTCGTTACTTACCGTGCAACACGCAAGTCGAAGACTTGCGCTTTGTTTCTCACCAGTGACTCGAACTCTCCTCTCGTTCACTGGTTCGTGTGCCAGCTGCTCAGATGAAACGATACGTTTTCTCTTACGTAACGATCGCGGAGGCGACGGGGAACGGGGAATGACTAGGTCGCGAAATAATAACTCGAGAGGTTAAATGTTAATAATAAAAGACTATTGTTTATTAAATAAAAGAAGTTGTGGTGTGATAATGGATCAGAAATATAAAAGAAATGAATTTAGGTTTGCGTATTCCCTGTCTAAACGGTGCGCCAGCACGTTACCTTGACGTCAGCTGCCTCGGAGACTGACGTCACGCTCGCGGTAATTTACGCCGCGCACGTGAGGTATAATACGCCTCACGTGTGCGGTACTCTACGCGCGCGCTCACCGAGTAAAGCGACGAAGTGTGAGAGCAGTCACGATCGCCGCGCGACGCACACACGTATAAGTATGAGAGAGAGGGTAGACGGCGGGTTTACACGTATGCGCACCTGTTGTACGCACTCACCGGCTTTGAAAAAGCCGGTGGTTTGACCTCGCGTTTAACCTTGATGAAGCGCGAGCCCGATGCCTACACTCTCTCCTCGCACTTGCTCTCACCGCATGAGAACGCCTACTCGAAGCCGATGTCCAGGTACGACGAGCCTGGACAAACGGTTACGCGGATCTAATACGCGGCGCGGGAGAATGCGTGCACGCTTACTTTCTATACGGATTAACAACGGCTCAGCAAGGTGATCGGTCTCGGACGTGTCGGGTCTTACTCCCTTGTCGAATCTATAGGCCTCGATGCTGCTGTGTAGTAGACGCAAGAAGTGCTACTCCTTCCTCAACACAAGTAAGTGGTTTGAGTGCGGCAGGTGATACTAGCCTGTCGCACTTGAACTTTGTACTTTAACGCGCGAAAACCGCAGAAGTACTTCAATACACTCTTTTTGTATATCACGAGCAAAACTCTCGTGATTCGCGCTCTGACACGGTACTTCTCTTCAAAAGAACGGACGAGTCTTCTTTTAATAACAGGCGAAACAAGGTGGAGCGAAACGAAAAGCGGTTGCAGAATACCGTAGCAAACTATAAGATGGCCGTCGCCGGCTCGCCGCGGTCTGCTAGTCATCACGTCGATGCAGCTCAGATTCTGCATCGACGCGCCATCTCGCGTTCACGCGCATGAGTTACTTCAACTACGGCTTATCCGCGACGTCGGTACGGCAGGCCGTGACAATATATATATATATATATATATATATATATATATATATATATATATATATATATATATATATATATATATATATATATATATATATAGAATATATATATATATATAATAACACACACACACACACACACACACATATATATATATATATATATATCAAATGCAGCTTTTGAGGATCTATGTCAGCACGGATTCGATACTTTGAGGATTTTTCGGACTTTTGAGGACATCCTCAAAATTCCTTCGGTATGAAACGGTACTTTTGAGGATTTATATTAATACCTTCAACGCAGAGAGGGAGTTATTTCTTTAGTCAAGCATATACGAACTCTGGAGGAAAAAATTATAGATCCTCAAAAGTACCGGTTTCCGAAATGTATATATATATATATATATAAATATCTTTAAGCGTTATTTCTGGGACGTTTTTTGTATATATACCCGTTATTTCTGGGACTCCACGTTATTTCTGGGACGTCCCAGTTTTACACCTCCTGTTTTTGCGTTATTTCTGGGACCCCGCTAGAGTGTCGGTACTAAGAGAGGGATTATTTCTTTAGTCACTTGTATGGCGCAACTCTGAGAAAACGGACTATATAACACTGTATAATCCCAGAAATAACGCTTAAAAACATTTATATATATATATATATATTGTAACCTGTTACTTAGATAGTAGGTGGCAAGTCGGGTAATTTGCGGACCTGAGGTTAGATTCGCTTGTACGAAGGATAATCCCACGAGCTTCGTCGTTGTGCGTGCGTGCGCCTTGCACGGATACGCCGCGGACTCGGCCACATGGGTTGGAAGTTGGAGGAATATTATGTTATTTGTAGTGATATGCTCGTTCGCGGCACGCTTTGCGTTGTGTAACGGTGGGGCTCATCAACTCCCTATCGGCCTCGAATTCGGCAGTAAGGAATAGGAAAGGATATGTCTCCACCGTTCGGCGCACGCCTTGCGTTGCGTACCGGCGGGTTAAGACGTGTGGCTTGGGGGCTGCCAGAATGAGAGTGCCTCTCCAAGCTCGCACTGTACAATCGTTTGCTCGCTCGAAAAGGGGAAGATAGGGAGAGTCTAGGAGAGGGGAGCGCTGGCTAACTAACTCGTGCATGCGAAACGCGCAGATAAGCCGCGCGCCGTCTCCCTCCTCACGCACTCATTAGGAGTAGTGGGAATACCCGTCGCTCTTCCTCTACCTCTCTCTCGGTGATGATACACTATGATCTAAGTAATAGTTGTGCGCATGCTCACGTGACTTCCCCTCACGTCTTAGCTGCGCGAGCTGGACTGTTACATCGCCTCCCTCGAACACAATTGAATGAAATAGAAATTTTGTTCGATTCGGTAAAGTCTAGCCGAGCATAAACGTATATACACATAATATTATTTTATTCATTATTTTTTAAGTCATACTATACAATCGACTATAATATTAAATAATTAAATTTTAAATTGTAAATTTTCCCTCCCTAATTGAGCCAAACTTACCTAAAAAATTTACATTTTTTCTATTTTATTTATATTATTTTTATTTTTATTTATTTACATAATCTCGTTAAAGCGAAAAAAAAGAGAAAGAAAATATATTTACTATATTAATCTTATGCTCTAATCTCTTTTACAGTTTTGTATGTTTCTTTTTGAAGGATGAAATAACGAAAACATGGAATGTTTTGAAATGCCTTGTTTTATCTTATTTTTATTTTCGGCATTCTTTAACCATATGTCTAAATCTTTGGTATCCTCCAGCACATCATCCCTGTCCGTTGCAATACCTTTGCTCTTTATCTTTTTTTGTTCTAAATCCGCGAAACAAATTAAAAAAGAAAATAAAACCGGATTAAACTTCACACTTTTCTATTTGTCACTGTGTGTTTGTGTATGTTTGTGTATGTTACCTTGACATCTTGGCTCTTCGTTCAGTCACCAACGAGGCCCGAACCCACAGAGCACGGCGCCCCGTGCGACGCGTACAGGCTCTTGCATGCGCTCCCCCTCTCTTTCTGTTGAAAGTTGCTTGCTACGGGACTGAGCAGACACCGAGAGACGCCTGTCTGTGTGTGCGCAGTAAGCGTACGCGCCAGCGGCGCTCCCGCTCTCTCTCCCCTCGCCATGCATGCGTCTCACGCGCGCGTGAAATCTAGCCTGATATTCCGTACTTTTAATTAACGTATCTCACGAACGAAACCACTGGGCTTTCTCAGATTTGAATATCTTGTTCTAATAGATGTCATTAATAACATTTCGGTTTTTAGAAAAATTGCTAAGAAAACTTTTCGAGTTACAAACGAAAACGTTCATTTCGCGCGGGCCGTCCCATAAGGCGCTGTGTTAAAATGCGCGACTTTGATATTTAATATCTCGAGAACTAAACCGCTGGGAGTTTTTAGATAGAAATGTCTTATAGACAATAGTATTATTAACACCTGGTCAAAATTGAGAGAAATTTCTAAGAAAAGGCGTTGGATGAAACCCCCTTAACTCTAGTTTCTCGATTGGAAGCGAATGGTTCTACTGCCCAACAAGGTAATGGTAATAATAATAACACAAAATTTATTATCACTCAAGGTTCAATAATACTTAAGCTTATACTAATATAAGTGGACGCAAGAAGCTGCCACTAGTCAATAAGACTTAACTCTGTTTACTTTTGTAACCTTTTCACCTTTCTTTCATAATATTCCCTGTCTTTGTCACCTCGTCCTATAGTTATATTTAACTATGTGCATTTCAAATTTTACATTTTAGTGCAAGCTTGGATTCTATTTTTTTTTTTTTTTATTTTTTACATTTCTTATTTTTCAATTACAATATTTTCATTACATTAACATTTTAATTACAATTTCTTTTCGAAATAAGGTTTAAAATTTGTATATGGAATTGACCTTTCTCCTTTCCCTTGTTACTTATAATGATATAAGTATCTTCCGCAACCTTTTTCTTTATTATGTATGGACCTTCATATACATCGAAAAATTTCTGCACCTGCTCCTTTTCCGAGCTCGAGACATTCAAAGATTTTCATAAAATTTTTTCTCCTATCTCATATTCTTTATGAATTCTATTTTTATTCTTTTTATTTGCCCTTGTTTGTACTCGCCCGTGCATCCTCTCTCTAGCCAAGAACAGTCTTCTCTCGTAAGGAATATCATCGGTACTTTGCACTTTCATATATTTCTCCCAGACTCGTGTGGGCTTTTTATTAAAATGTAGTTCTAGTGGAGTGTTGTAACCCGTAGTTTCGTAGTGAGTTTCATTTATGATTTTCATTATTATTTCCGTATATGTCGCCCACCCCTTATGCGCGTGTTGCGTATATACGCGAAAAAATCTCCCTAGCTCTCTATGTATACGCTCTACTATATTCGATTGGGGATGACGTACTGATGAGAAAATCGTTTTTATTCCATTATCTCTTAACTTGTCCTTCCATTTCTTTGACGTAAATTGTGTTCCATGGTCAGTCATTATTGAAACCGTTTTGCCATGTTTAATTATATAATCTTTAAATATTTTATTTATTACTGCTAATGTATTAGCTTTTTTTATCTTGTAAATTACCACGTATTTTGAGAAAACATCTATTGTTGATAGTATATAGTTTACCCCGCCTACCGAAGTCGGAAGAGGACCATGGAAGTCTATTGATAGAATTTCGTTTGGTTTATTTACCAGTATCGGTTATACTGATTCATCGTACCGAATTGTTAAATGTTTGGAGCGTTGACAAATTTCGCACGGTTTCAATATTTTCTTTATTCTTTTAAACATTTTCGGAGCGAAAAACGATTCATTTATTATTTTAAACGTTTTATACGATCCTATGTGGCCGTAGCCTCGTGAATATCGGTTACGAATGGTATCAAAATTCTGTCCGGTATTACTACCTTATTTACTGTATTTATTGTTTTATATAATAAATCATTTTGAATTTTGTAATTATCCACTATCGATTTATCTTTCTTTTCTAATCTATCATTTATCTTTTGACAATATTTGTCTGCTTTTTGCGAGTTAACTAAGCTTTTTATTAATTTAATTGTTTCTTTTTTTAACTCAATTTTATTTATAGCGCTTATAATGATCATTTTTATAAGTATCATTATAAGTATCATTATAATGATCATTGTAAGTAAGCGCTTATGTATCATTTTTTAAGTTTGAGTTTGGATGCATTTGTCTGCTTAAATAGTCCGCACTAGAGTTTCTCTTACCCTCAATGTGCTTGAGTTCAATATTAAAATCCTGGATTGATAAACTCCAGCGCATCATTCTCGCGTTGTTAAATCTGCTCGTGTTTAAAAATGTAATTGCCTGATGATCCGTTCTAACAACTATCTTTTTTGCGCCTTTTAAGTATGACTCTAATTTATGTAATGCCCATACCACGGCGATGAATTCTTTTTCAGAGGTAAAATAGTTAATTTCGTTACCTTTTAACGTGCAACTACCCGCGTAAAAAAATTTACGTTTGGCCCAAGTTTGGGCAAAGTTCATGATTGGCAGTGCTTCTCTCAAACTTGGCCAATGAGACTCTGCCAAACTTTGGATTTTTATGATTATTGTTTAGCAGAACTTTTGCAGAACTTCTGCAAAAGTTCTGCTAAACAATAATCATAAAAATCCAAAGTTTGGCAGAGTCTCATTGGCCAAGTTTGAGAGAAGCACTGCCAATCATGAACTTTGCCCAAACTTGGGCCAAACGTAAATTTTTTACGCGGGTAACAAAACAAACTATTTGCTCTTCTTCTTTCTCATTTAACTGTGAGAAAATCGCGGTAATTGCATAATTACTCGCGTCGGTCGTAAGAATGAATGGCTTATCTTTGTCTGCATACGCTAATATCATGCAGTTATTAAAAGCACAAATTATTTTATGAAAAGCTACTGAATGATATTCCTGCCATTTAAATTTGACATCTTTTCTTGTTAATTCTAATAGAGGAATTGTTAATTCTGCATAGTTATTTACAAATCTAGAATAAAATTTAACAAAACCTAAGAACGATTGGATTTCTTTTAAATTTATTGGTTCCCGAAAACATTTTATTGAAGTAATTGTTTCTGGATCCGGAATTATGTCGTCTGGCGTTAATATATATCCCAAGAATTCTATACAGAATATTGATTTTGCAAAATTAAAGGTAATATTGTGATTTAATGTTCTTTGGAAAAGTAACTCCAAATGTTCTAAATGTTCTTCGAACGTGTCTGAACGCGCGTGCACATCGTCTACAAACGTTAATAAAAAGTGCTGTAAATTAGCCGTTACATCTCCGAATGCACGAATCAATGCCGCTGAACTAGTTTTAATTCCGAAAGCCGATACATTAAATTCCATTACGCGATTTAAAATCATGAATGCCGTATATTGTTTACTTTCCTCCGACAAACCGATCTGCCAATAGCTACTTGTTAAATCCAAACTTCACATAAAGGGTTTTTTGTGCACATAAGTAAAATTTCCTCTACCGAAGGTGGAGACTCATAATCATCCATAAGCTTTTCATTTAATTTGCGACCGTCTAAAATCAGTCGTATATCTTCCTTTTTCTTTGGAACGACTAACATCGGGCTTATATAATTACTCTGAGAAGGTCTAATGATACCTAACTTCAACATTTTGTCAATTTCTTTTTCTACTTTCTCTCTGTAATGAATTGGTACCGGGTATGGTTTTGAAAAAAACGGTGTATCGTCTTTTAGACGTAACACATGAGTATAATTGTTAATTAACCCCGGCTTTTTTAGAAATACGGGTTTATATTTTATTATTAACTTCTTCAAAGTTTGTTTTTGCTCGATTGATAATATGTCGGTTGTATTAATTTTTTGTTCGATCTCATCAATAGTGACATCGAACTCATTGTCGACGTAATCCTGGAATTCAAGATCCTCGTTTGAATGCGGTGATTTAAGGTCATTTTCGCCATCAAAGCATTCAGTAATCTGAAACCCAAGATCCGTTTTTGAATGTAATGATTTACGGTCATTTTCGCCATCAAGACATTCAATAATATTCAAAGTAGAATATTGTTTTAAATCAATTATGCTAACTATATTATACGATATCGACTCTGTTTTATTATTTACCGTAATCTTTATATTTTTTGCCTCAGTGTTAATTATCATATTTAATTTTTCTTGGGAATCAATCCCCATTATATATTTTTTATTAGCTTTGGTACCACGATATATATTAAATTTATTTTCAAATTATTTATTTGAGTAGGTATCATCACCTGTAATTTTAAGCGTGCCGATTTATTTCTTGTCGCTTTAATAAATTTTCCGCATAATGGTAACGTCGGATATGATTTGAAATATTCTAAATTCTCATTCTAAAATTTTTCTGATATAGCCGTTACTTCGCTACCAGTGTCTATTAATGAATTAACTATTTTTCCATTTAATGAAATATTTATCTCTGGGCACTGCGAATATTCAGTAGTTTCCTCAATAGGATCAATATCAAAAGCTAAATCCTCTTTAACGTTTATTAAAGCAGCTGACAGTAACTCAATTTTATTAGGAAATTTACGCGTAGTTGCATCTCGAGTATTTTTCATTTGCGTATTTTCCGAGTTAGGAGGTACAACTACCTCTAGTTTCCCGTTTTCGAAGTTGACGTCATTGCTTCTACCTGTATACCGAATACATCTATATCCTCATGGGACTTTTGTGCGACTTTATTACTCACAGGAGGCATGTGCTTTTCCGTATCACGTTTCGGAGTTTTATTTTTATTGTGAATTTGAGTAGCGTTTACATTTCGCGTATGCCATTGTTTTCTTGGTTGATTTTCACTTATGTTTTGATTTGGTTTTTTATTTTGAGAGTAATTTTCGTTTCTCTCGTCAGATTTTGCTTCGTTTTTATTTTGATCTCTGTTATTCTTTCTATTCTGAGCTCTCTTATCATCATTATCATAATCGGTTAAAATTTGAAAAAGCGTATTTTTTTATTTTAATTGTTGACCCGAGAAAGCGTGTCTGATCCCTTTCTCAAAATATTCTAATAATTTTTCTGATATTTCCTCGTCGGAATATGATAATTCTAACTCCTTCGCGTACCGGAAAATCGTTGTCGCGTAAGTAATCCTATCCAATTTGCCCCTCGCGTAAAACGTTCCAAATTCAACTTTCCGATCCGTCTGTCGTTGTATAGTTGAATTCCAAAATCTATCTTTAAATACATTTTTAAATAGCTCGTATTCCCGTACGTCACTTTCGTGGATATACCACCAATCTTTGGCTATTCCATCTAACGCTTGAGAAACAATTTGAATACTTTCTGTACAATTAATTTTCATAAACGCAATATATTTATCTAGATCGTTTAGGAATTTAACTGGCCTTTCTTGGTCCGTACCCTGGAAAGACGGAATCGGTATCTTTATCTTTGATTTTTCGGAAGTTATAGGAGTATTTGTATTACTGCTATTATCATTATTAATTTTAGTCTTTCTTAATTGTTCAATTTGTAATTGTAAATCATCACAACTTTCTTTAAGTTTTTCCAATAAATTATCCTTAACTTCAATAATTAAGTTGTCATTTTCTACAAATTCTTCCAATTCTTTTAATTCGTGGTTCATATTTTCCACTTTTGTGGTCCACGATTTTACACTCATCGACAAAGCCTCCAATTCGTCCTTTCTAGGGCATGCCTGTAAATGCATGTTAATTTCCTCTATCTTTTCGGAATCGTTGCTTATTATCGCTAAAACCCTATCTAACTTCGTTTCCACTGTTTCCTGATCCCTATACAGTTCTGTCATTTCATCCGTTAACGCGTCAATTAATTCCTGCTGTTTACATCTATATCTATCTTTTTCATCGTCCCTATACAGTTCTGTCATTTCATCCGTTAACGCGTCAATTAATTCCTGCTGTTTACATAAATATCTATCTTTTTCGTCGTCCATAGATATGCTATGTAATTGTTGCGACAAACACGAGGATTTTAGACTTAGACATTTTGAGGAATTTTAATTGACGTTAACTTCAACTTAAAAACAACAAGAAAAAAAAATTTTTACTTTGTAAGTTTTTTAATAAATCAAAAAAAATTGCCAAATTTAATATTTAATTCTCTGATAACTTTATTTTATTACTATAATTTTGTAAAAGTGGAATCATTGTAATTTCCATACATTACATTAATTATTTTAATTTATTAAGAAAATTCTATTTAGGAAAATAAATTCAAATACGTAAATACAAAATCCAATGTGAAATAAGCATAACACGTCTAATAAGTGTGAATACTGCTATACTCTCATAAACACTTATAGACTTAGAAGAAATAACATGCACTTGTTGTGTTCGCTGACACACCCAGCCTGAAGCCAACTTAACACGTATGAAAATGGTGACGCATAGGGCTTGCGCGGATCGATTAAGTATGTCAAATAAATAAAAAATCCATCGAAACGAAAATCCTAGCTGATCCTTTTCTTGAGTTATGAGTGATTCAAAAAATCAGATAACACGCACTCAGCGTATTATGATCTACGTATGTCTGTGCGTGTGTGTGTGTACGTGTGTGTTTGAGTATGTGTGTGTGTGCCTGTGTGTGTGTGTGTGTGTGTGTATGGGCATGCACATATATTATATATATATATATATATATATATATATATATACTAGTGGGGTACCCGCCTACTCGCTCCGCTCGTCAACCCCCCATTTTTAGAAAGTGATTGAATTGTAAATTTTGTTCTATTTTTTTTGAGAAAACCTAAGGTTTTTCAAATTTTTCACCGACATATTGGTTCCACCACTTTAAATTTTGAAAGTCCGAAAACAAAATCTTGATCAGCGACCTTGAAAACTCCTGTATACTAATTTTAAAAGAATTCTATGCTTCATTCGAACTTTTGACCACCATTTTGAATTTAGAATGTCTGATAGCAAGAGCGTGATCAACGACCCTGTATTCTAATTTCGAGAAAAAACTAAGCTTTTCCGAATCTTTAACGGCCATATTCCAATAAAATCCAATAAAATCTTGATCAGCGACCTCCGAAACCTCTGTATACTAATGTTAAATTTTTAGAAAAACTTTTTTCGAATTTTCACTACCATATTGGACCGCTATTTTAAATTGCGAAAGTATAATAGCTAAATCTATACTAATATGAAAATTCGAAAAAAGCTTAAGTTTTTCTAAAAATTGGAATACAGGACTTCTCGAGATCGATGATCAAAATTTTATTGAATTTATTCAAAATGGCGGACCAATATGGCCGTTAAAGATTCGGAAAAGCTTAGTTTTTTTCTCGAAATTAGAATGCAGGGTCGCTGATCACGATCTTGCTATCAGACATTCTAAATTCAAAATGGTGATCAAAAGTTCGAATGAAGCATAGAATTCTTTTAAAATTAGTATATAGGAGTTTTCAAGGTCGCTGATCAAGATTTTCTTTTCGGACTTTCGAAATTTAAAGTGGTGGAACCAATATGGCGGTGAAAAATTTTAAAAAACCTTAGGTTTTCTCGAAAAAAAAAAATAGAACAAAATTTACAATTCAATCACTTTCTAAAAATGGGGGGTTGACGAGCGGAGCGAGTAGGCGGGTACTCCACTAGTATATATATATATATAAATATATATGTGCATGCCTACACACACACACACACACACACACACACACACACACACACACACACACATACACACACACAAACACACACGTACACACACACACGCGCAGACATACGTAGATCATAATACGCTGAGAGCGTGTTATCTGATTTTTTGAATCACTCATAACTCAAGAAAAGGATCAGCTAGGATTTTCGTTTCGATGGATTTTTTATTTATTTGACATACTTAATCGATCCGCGCAAGCCCTATGCGTCACCATTTTCATACGTGTTAAGTTGGCTTCAGGCTGGGTGTGTTGACCTACGCTAGGTAATCCGATCAACACGTGCCACAATAAAGGAATTTACTTATTTCGGAATATTATTTCACGTTGAATTGTTATCTCCTAAACTTCCTTTTGCTATATTTTAAATCTTTCATGATTTAATAATTTTTTACTATAAAACCATAATCTTTTTTCTTTTGAAAGTTTTACGTTCATTATTTCATTTACTTACATTAAATTTTAGGACAATATTTAATTTTTTAGGTGAATTATACTTAATTCTTTTGACCATTTGCGTGCAATATTTAATTTTTTACTTTCACGCGTGATGGAAAACAGATCCTACCAACGAGGTTTAACTTCCTCCGTTTTTTGTTTTTTATCACCAAACTTATCGTTTTTTCTCATTTTAATTTACAAAACAGGAGTTTTTCACGTTCACTTTCTATATTGAAACTTTTATCACTAGACCTACCGTTATTTTTATACGCACTTTTATCCGCGAAACAGGATTTTTTCCCGTTTATTCCAAGAGAGGATTATTCTTTTAAAAAAATGTTATTTAAACCACATACATTGTATATCCTAAAAATATACACTATTTCTGACAGAATGGCCCAAGACTTAATCTGTAGACCAATTTTATGAATCAAGGTTAAGAGAGCATGTGTCAAGGACTTATAAATTGAAGTTTTATAGCATTTTTGGGAATCACAAGTGTAAATTTTGGGGTTATAGGTTATAAATTAGGTTTATAGGTTCATATTTTCAAAATTATATTAGGCTTCGTAGCGGTCTTTGGTATTTTGTCATAAAAGTTCCTGTTTTTAAATTTTCAAATTCGGTTGAGAATTATGACCTCTAGGTGGTTTTGAACCTTTCGGCCCCAGTGTGCGGCGGGTTAAGACGTGTGGCTCGGGGGACTACCAGAATGAGAGTGCCTGTCCAAGCTCGCACTGTACAATCGATTGCTCGCTCGAAAAGGGGAAGATAGAGAGAGTCTAGGAGATGGAAGTGCTGGCTAACTAACTTGTGCGTGCGGAACGCGCAGATAAGCCGCGCGCCGTCTCCCTCCTCACGCACTCATGAGGAGTAGTGGGAATACCCGTCGCTCTTCCTCTACCTCTCTCTCGGTGATGATACACTACGATCTAAGTAATAGATGTGCGCATGCTCGCGGGACTTCTCCTCACGTCTTAGCTGCGCGAGCTGAACTGTTACAATATATATATATATATATATTAGGGTGTCCGTTATTTCCCAAGTTTAATGTTTTCCAAATGTTGGGTTTGCTATAAAATCTGGACCTCTAAAAATGAAGTTTTCCGTTGGATTTAGCTCGATCTGTTTAAAATTCGCATGCCGCCAAACATACCTCGATTTTCCATGTTATTTAAATGGGAGAGATGAGTTCTTTTAGATTTTTCAGCTTAAAATCTCGCTCAGACTAGTTACACAAATAACTCCGGCGCCATTGTATAGAAGAGAAAAATACTTTTTCTTTGTGTACTAGATTTTTATTTTTTGATAATTTAACCCATTCTTATAACCCTAAAATTAGTCAAAAAAAACACAAAAATAATGATTTTTCGCATTTTAAAAAAAACTATTTGAGTATGGTTAATATTTCCGACAACATTGTAAAGAAGGGAAAAGGACGTCTTGTTTATGTACGACATTTTTATTTTGCTTCCTCATAGAGGAAGCTTTGTGATAGTAAAAAAAAGTTTATGAGATAATGTGTTAGAAATGTTATTTAGCAAATTTGGAATCGAAATACACTATTTTTAGAAAATGTCCGTATGGATGTGTGTGTGTGTGTGTGTGTGTGTGTGTGTATGTATGCCCGTATACGCTGATATCTCATGATCTACTCGACCGATTTTAACGGGAGAGTGATCATTTTTTTAGATTTTGCTTCCACAATTGGGGTCAATATTCTATTTTTGTAAAATTAAATTTTTTTCTTTTATAGCCATTTTTTAATTTTCAAAATTTTTTTTTTCGATTTTTTTAATATTTAGAACAAATATTCTATTCTCTGTATACAGGATAAAATTATCTACAATTTAAAAAAAAAAAGTCGGTAGCTATATTTTGTCATAAGTTATTGATGAAAACGTAATTTTTTGTAAATAGGTTATATTTCGAAATTAAAAAAAGATATTAACATGAATATTTTTTTGATTATAAAGGATATTAAGTACTATAACTTACTAAATTTTAAGGTTTTTTTATTCATTATTTTTTGAGAAAAAAAATAATTTATAAAAAAAAATGATTTTTTTTGTCGTTCAATAACTATAGTAAAATTGGCTCAATCACTTTGAAATTCTTTGTAAGGGTAGATTTTTATACCAATCGAGTGAGTTCCTTGGGCAAAAGGATTGATCCATAAATTTCGAAGATATTTGAGGTTAAAAGTTTTTTCAATTTTTCTTTAAATCGTAATTTCTCCAGAACTGCTCTATGTATCTAAATGGGGTGGGTGGTATTCGAAAGAGAATTAAATTACCTATATTTTCTAAAAAAATTAATTCTCTAGCTATTACGGTTCTTTTGTTATTAACAAAAACGTAAAAATTGAAAAATGAAAAAAATGAGTTTTATATGTTCAACTATTACAAGAGTAAAATTGTCTTATTCGCTTCAAAATTCATTGTAGAGGTATATTATTGATAGTTCTCGGATGAGTTATTTTAGCAAAGTGATTGGTTCATAAATTTCAGAGATATTTGAGGTTAAAATTTTTCTAGACATTTAGCTCTAAATATCAGTTGCAAATTTATAGGCAATTGTGATATATATTTTATGTATGTGAAATTTTGTGGAAATGTATAATCTATAAAAATTTGAATAAATTATGTTGGAGTTTTGTTATTTCTGTCTTTCTGAAGTATTAAATTTTAAATATTGGAATTAAAAATTAATTAAAGGAATCAGTAAATTAAGTTTGAGGAAGCTACGTGCCAATGAATTGGCAGCGGTTTTTTGATACTTTACCCTATTCTTATAACCCTAAAATAAGTAAAAAAAACACAAAAATAACCATTTTTCTCAATCTAATTAAAAAATATATTTAAGGGCACAAGCCTGGGTTAAAATGATGAATAAATCGAATTTTTTTTATTGCATAATGAGTTTAAAAATTTCTTCAAAAATATGCTCCCACAAACCATTTTTCGAAATTCGATTTCGTGTTTTATTGGGAATAAAAAATGTAAAACAGAAAAAATCGAATTTTCGTGAAAATTTTGGTTTTATATTCCTAAATTTGTCGAACTCTTTTAAATGTTCAAAATAATCATTCATATTCTAAAAAATACTTAATTTAAGGGTAGAGCACATAAAAAACTCATGCCCATACATAAATTTGATAATATAATCTTTTCTTTCATATTTTTCGAAAATTGTATTATTAATTTTTTTCTCCGTTTTACACCGCATTTTTTGCATAATCTTTCAATTCAAAGTCAAAGACGCTTGATCGCTAATTTTTCGAAAACGTTTTATATTTTTACGAGTAATACTCTATAAAATGTATTACTTGCTACTACCAACCCAATCAATTCACGATTTACCAGTACGGCGCAATATCAATTTGATTTAGCAAAAGCAGTCAAATTTCAATGATATAAATTTTAATTTCAAGTTACATGATTTTCATGTAAAATATTGTAGAACAGCCCAAATGTTTCGTAAAATGTGTTACATATTTTTTTACGTGTAGAAAACTTATATTTCTGACAGTCAGTTTTATACATAACCATTCCTGCTACACAGTAAACAATCAAGTAGACGAAAGTCCATATATCTGTTTATTGTGTTTTGGACTATTTTTACTATTTCGAAGAGTTAAAAAGGCATTCTCTTAATAGGCGTTGGCTTTCAGAAAGAGGGAAATCAGGCCCGGTCAAAAATATCCAGTTGGGAAATCCAACTGGATTTTCCAAGAGGGAAATCCAGCTGGGGAAGAGTGGATTCCAGCTGGATTTTGGTGGATTTCCAGTCGGATTCCCAGTTGATGATATCAAATATTCCCACCCATTTTTAACTGGATTAAATGGAAATCCACTTATAATAAATGGGAATTCCTGGGCGAAGGCGGAAATCCATGTAAAAATCCAGTTAAATGTTGGTGGGAATCCACCTAACTTTCGCATTTCTATTAAATGGGAATCCACTCAAAATTCTACTTAATAATAAATGGGAATCCCAGCGTGACGGCGGAAATCCATGTAAAAATCCAGTTTAATATAGATGGGAATCCATCTAACTTTCGCTTTTCTATTCAATGGAAATCCAGTTAATAATGCATAGGAATCCTGTTATATCTAGGTGGGAATCCACTTAAATATCCAGTTAAAAATGGGTGGGAATATTTGGTATCATCAACTGGGAATCCGACGGGAAATCTACCAAAATCCAGCTGGAATCCACTCTTCCCCAGCTGGATTTCCCTCTTGGAAAATCCAGTTGGATTTCCCAACTGGATATTTTTGACCGGGGGGAAAAGGCCAAAAGGAAAGTGGAGCACCGTAATCTGCCCAGTAAAGAACAGCTACCTATTGATTACAGTACAGCAAAATTTCTTCTTACGCACAAACTTTTTCAAAATATTAAGTGCAATGAGTGTGGAGGGCAAGAGCTTAGTGCAGAATTTTCTGATGCGATGGGACACTCTTCAAAAATAAAATTGAAGTTAATATCTTGTAATTAGGTGGCTGGAGAGAGTCATTCAAGCCCTTGTACAGAAGCTAAGCTCCGCTCTCTTAATATTCTCTTCGTTTAGGTTTTGCTGCCCTAGACCGACTTTATGTTATCATGAACATGAACTGCTTGTCCAAGAATGCATTTCAATTGCAGTTGGAAGCACAACATAAAGAAGAGAGTGTCCTCAAGGACATTCTAGTGCTTAGAACTGCTCATCAGCAAGTTCAGAAGGATAGAGACGGCTGTTGTCAATGCAGTATCTGAGTACAACAATGGCCTTGTAAGGACTCTTGAGGCGAGGACTTCAAGAAGAAAACCACTACTACAGCTGACAGATGATGACTGATATGCAGGTGGTGCACATTAACGTCTGTAAGTTTAGATCAAACATTATTACTGAATCACATTTAAATCACTGTAATTTGCTTTATATATTCATCAAATCATTGTTTCACTTGAGATCAAAACACACTTTGAGGTTATTTCACTAAGGTTCACTTTTTCACTTCTATTTGATGAAAAAAAAATAAGTACTTATTTCATGTATATTATTTGCACTAGATAAGCACTAGATACTAAATTTATTAATAGTGGTATTTTACTTTCATTTTTCAGCTGTAACTTCTTTGAAAACATGGTTATGATTTGACGTAACACAACACTGCTGAATTTGAAGGGCTACTGTATCATGTGTCAAATACTTCTCAATTGCTAGTTCTAATATGTAAATTCTGTCAGTACTAATAATAGACAGAGTAGAGGAGATAAGTATAAGAAAACTGTTTTACAAACTTTAATGTCAATTATCTCAGAATTAATTTTTTAATAATTTTCAGATAGGGCACGTAGCGCTGCTCTGGGGCACTTTGACCAAATGTATGAGAATTTGGGGAATGTCTTCTTTATACATATTTATACTGAATAAGTGCAGCGGATTATGGAAATAGACCTCCAATTAATTTGTACGTATAGAAATGTCTGAAAAAATTAAAATAATTAATAAAAAATTATTCATAGATGTATATTAAATGGAAGAATTCAACTTTTTCAATATCTGCTCCATTTATTCAGTGTAAATATATATAAACAAGATTTTCCTCACTCTCATATTCATTTGGCCAAAGTGTTCCAGACCAGCGCTACGTGCCCTGAGGTGTTATACAAAAATTTATGCCTCCATCCAGTGGTTACTACAGACTTATAAATCAAAATATAGGAGCCAAGGAGGGGCTAAAATGTTGTTTTTTATGTATATTTTTGAGGTATAAAGTTGTATTTGCATAGATTTGAAAAAAATTACCTAACTAATTAATTTTTTTCAGGCTTTAACCCAGGCTTGTCCCCTTAAGTGTGGTCACTTTAGTATTATTGTTAGCAGTACCTACCCTTACGAAAGTTCTGTATAAATTATGCAAAATTTTTATACAGAGTATACAGAATTTATATAGAAAATTTACCTAAATTCTATAGAATTTATATAGAAAATCTACAAAAAAAATTTCTATTTATTTTCTGCAGAATTTCTATAGAATTTTCCGCAGTTGTGTTTACGTGAGTACCGCCCGGTAAAAACAAAAAACCTAACATCAGCTAACATAACTATTTTCTTTTTTCCGTGATTGCTACAAAACTAAACAAAAAATTTACAAAGGAACTCACGAGTTGCGATCAGTCTCCTGTGTGATGAACTGACCTTACGCTAGGGATCAACTCGGTACGTAGGTAGAAAACCTTCGGAAACCAACCTTTTTAAAATCAATTATACTCAACCAATACAATTCTTGAACAACTCCTTCATATCAATAATCCATTACGAAAAAGTTCTGCATAAATTATGAATAAATTCTAGACAGAGTTTATGCAGAATTCACAGATACTTCCACAAATTCTATAGAAATTCTGGAGAAAATAAACAGAAAATTTTTTTGTTGATTTTCTATATAAATTCTATAGAATTTCTGTAAATTTTCTGTATACTCTGTATAAAAATTTTGCATAATTTATACAGAACTTTTGTACGGGTAGGTACTGCTAGCAATAATACCAAAGTGACCACACTTAAATATTTTTTTAATTAAAGTGAAAAAACCCGTTATTTTTGTGTTTTTTTTTACTTATTTTAGAGTTATAAGAATGGGTAAACTTATCAAAAAATAAAAATGTCGTACATAAACAAGACGTACTTTTCCTCTCTTTACAATGGTGTCGGAAATATTAACCTTACTCAAATAGTTTTTTTTTAAAATGCGAAAAACGTTATTTTTTTTGTTTTTGTTACTTATTTTAGGGTTATAAGAATGGGTAAAATTATCAAAAAATAAAAATCTAGTACACAAAAAAAAAGTATTTTTTCTGTTCTATATAATGGCGCCGGAGTTATTTGTGTAACTATATTCTGAGCGAGATTTGAAGCCGAAAAATCTAAAAAAACTCATCTCTCCCATTTAAATAACATGAAAAATCGAGGTATGTTTGGCAGCACGCGAATTTTAAACAGATCGAGCTAAATCCAACGGGAAACTTCATTTTTAGAGGTCCAGATTTGATAGCAAACCCGACATTTGGAAAACATTAAACTTGGGAAATAACGGACACCCTAATATATATATTATACATTTTTCGAAAGGGGTTTATAAAGCTCGTTTTTTTATATACGAGGGTCATTTGATAAGTACCTAGCCTACAAATGAAAACACCAAAATTTTACAAAAAATAAAATTTATTTTTCAATGTAGTCTCCTTTTAGTTGAATACACGTGGTCCAGCGGTGTTCCAATTTTTTTAACCCCGTTGAAAAAAATGTTTTCTCTTGGTTTGCAAAATAGGCCTCTGTGGCGGCGATTATTTCGTTATTGGAGTGGAATCTCTTCCCGGCGAGCGAACTTTTTAGGTTCGGAAACAAAAAAAAAAGTCGCACGGAGCCAAATCTGGAGAATACGGTGGATGGGGCAGCAGTTCGTAGCGTAATTCGACCAATTTAGCCGTGGCGAGTGCAGAAGTGTGAGCCGGTGCATTATCGTGGTGGAAAAGCACTTTCTTTTTAGACAAATGGGGCCGTTTTTCTTCTAACACGGCGTCAAATCGGCTCAATAGTTCGGCGTAGTACTGTCCTGTGACCGTTTTGCCCTTCTCCAGATAGTCAATAAAAATCACACCTTGAGAATCCCAGAAAACAGTGGCCATCACCTTTCCGGCCGACGGGACCGTCTTCGCCTTCTTCGGAGCAGGTTCACCGGGTAAGGTCTACTGTTTTGACTGCTCCTTGGTCTCTGGAGTGTAGTAGTGAATCCATGTTTCGTCGACGGTCACGTAACGACGCAAAAACTCTTTTGGATTGCGATTAAACAGCTCCAAACACTGCTCTGAACTGGTCACACGGATGCGCTTGTTGTCTGCAGTCAGCAAACGCGGCACCCACCTTGCTGACAGCTTCCTCATGCCTAAAATCTCATGTAGGATATGCCACACGCGTTCTTCTGAGATGCCTACTATCGCAGCTATCTCGTGCACCTTTAATCGGCGGTCTGACAAAACGATATCGTGTATTTTTGTCACGTTCTTCTCCGTAGTGGCTGTTTTCGGAGCACCTGGGCGTGGATCATCAAAAACCGACGTACGACCACGTTGAAACTCGTTATACCAAAATTTAACGGTCGCCATCGAAGGAGAAGCATCCCCATACACTGCATCCAAGCGTTCTTTAATTTCACTGCGAGATTTTCCTTCCAAAAACAAGAATCGAATCACCGACCGATATTGTTCTTTCTCCATTTTTTCAAAAATCAACGGACACATTTGCTTTCACACGCTCTCAAAAATAAACTACAACTCCGATCCGGCTGAAATTTCGTCTGTAACCGTTTACAGGAAGATACTGCACTGTAGTGTATGTCTGGTGCGATAGTGACACCATCTGGCGGTGAGGCTTGGTACTTGTCAAATGACCCTCGTATAGGGGTTTATCGAGCCCGATTTTGATTATGCAGCCCGGGCTTCATAATATTTCTAAATATAGGGGTTTATGCGGCCCGATCTAGAGTATATAACCCCAGGGTGCATTATTTCTTTAGTCACTTGCCATAGGGAACTCTGGGCTGTAGGTACTAATATACAGTCTTGGGCTACATAAACCCCGATAAGTGTATATTATATATATATATATATATATATATATATATATATTCACATCTGGGACGCATTTTGAGGATTATATAGGTCATATATACCGAATTTTGAGGATTTTGTAGGCATTTTGAGGAGTCTCCTCAAAAGCCCAAAGCACTCGAGAGGCATTTTGAGGATTTTTCAGCGGTTTCCACAATAGTGTGTTAATACATCGATTTCGGAAATTCCGTTATATTTTCCCGTAAAAGCGGGCGCCGCAGGCGTCGTTGTGTTAGTCAATAACCTTAGGTTCATTATTCCTTTAGTCACGCGCTTGTTTATTGGTTGTTTATAACAATGTTTATATTTGTGTCACCACTATTGTACAAATTCTTTATGAAATCCTCAAAATACCGTCCAATGATATTTATATATATATATTGTAACACTCGTTTTTGAGCATTACAATTAGTGACAGAAAAATACGGAAAACCCCAGCTGTGGCTGTAAGGGCTCCTTTCTGGCTAACCATCCAGAATAGATAAACCTAACTCAAGAAAATGAATGCTTGACAGAAGAGGGCCCGAGCAACCCATGCGAAACCCTAACTAACACTGTTACCTGTAAAGTCTACTATTGTAGCAAAGACAGCACCCTTGTAGAGGAGCATTGCGAGCTCCTCGTGCTGAAATCATGTCCTGCTCCTGATGAAGATGACGATGTTCCTGCCATCCCTTATGCTGGTATGTGCTGTTGCAGAGTAGGTGAGCTGTACTCACTGCGCACTGGTATCTTGACATGTGTGGAGGCGGCTGCTGATGTGAACCTGAAAGAAGGAAAATAGAATTAGTGTTATAAAGAAAAGGACACTTTCGAAACGACACAGGCGATAGAAAAGAGAAACAGGATACAAAATACATTAGATGCCAGGAGTATGTGGCGCAGGAGCGCCACTGGTCCGTTGTCGACTCTGTGTATGTACTTCTGCTGCTCACACCTGTGAATAGATAAAGATGAGGAAGTAGGTGCATCAGAAACAATAAGGAGGAACAATATCTACCTTCTTTTCCATTAAGAAATGCCTCTGGATGCTCACACACTAGAAGAAGGCGGAACTGCATGGAAGCAACGGACTCCTCTGGGTGAACAGCTGCACCTGGAGAGAATGTGCTCCACATCAGCCCTGCCGTTCGTCTACTTGTGACCTGCAAAAACACAATACTGAAGATTGGTAGAAGATCAGAAGGTAACAAGAGTAAATCACTGATCCTACCTAGATGCATTGATACTCTGGATCTGAGGGAGCAGATGAACCTAACCTCCTCCGGTGCCGTGTTGTGTACCTACCGCCACGGAGAGTACAGCCGCTGGAGGCTCCGCACACCTTGTGAGAGCTTCATTCTTCTCGCCATCCTTGACGCACGCTACGTCAACACCAAGTTGTCGTCGTCGCCGCCGTCGTGCAGAACGCCGGGGCAGGCGCGCACGTATACACTAGGCCGCGCGCTGCCGTCACATGCGTCATGGGTGAGCGAGAGAGAAAGAGAGAGCCTAGTACCCGAACAAGAACGAGTGGTGGCGCTCGCTCGCGGGGGCTTGAGAGCTCGTTCGGTCGTCGGAGTGCGCGGCTCGGCCACTCCATTGTGGACCGTAGCACGCGCTAGCAATTTACTTTTGCTCCAGTCCGTTGTACCTCGTAGCTGTTAAATAGTGAATTCGCGGGGAGTCGCCTGCGCCGTAAGTTCTGCCGTCGGTGACGGTATGTGCCGGCGCCGAAGCCTTGCAGCCTCATCCAGACCACACCGCATCTGCTCACGGAGACAGCCCAGCTCAGCCCTGCCTAGCCGCACTGCCGGAGCCGTGCCTACTCCGCGCCGAGAGCCCCGACGCCGCTGCCCAGCCAGACAGCCCCTACTGCCGCCTCGCCGGCCCGTCGTCGTTTTCGCCACTTGTCCCAGCCTCGAGCTGGTAAGTTGTCTAGGCCGCGGCCACGTTGTTTTCGGCTCTCTCTCGCGTCGCACGCATCGACTCGAGGCGTCACCTAGAGCCGGGTAAATTCATAGTTTACTCGGGTCTTCCGCGTACTATCGAAACCTGCCGAAACTTCTGTAAAGCACTCGCGTGTTCGCGCTTGAATTTGCGACCCGCCCTACCGAAACCGGTTAGTCGTCGCATCGTGTTACATACATACCGAAACCTAGGATTAGTTAGATTGCTGGGATCACTCAGCTGGCGCTCAAAATTTCGATTAATTATACCTCGCGAATTTTGATGTTCTGTTCTATTTTTACGTAATAAATGTCCAAGTTTACTGTTACTTGCGGTGATTGATGATTTAACGACTTTTACTTATCCATCTCCTTTCGTTTATCACTCATTGAAAATACGAAGTCATTTGCATGGTTAATTTAATATTGACAATTCATCATCGTTGGAGAGATTTCTTCGTAACGCCGTACGATGGATAAATCGTAAGTACACCGTTACAATATATATATATATATATATATATATATATATATATATATATATATATATATATATATATATATATATTTCGGAAACCGGTACTTTTGATGATCTATAGTTTTTTCTCCAGAGTTCGTATATGCTTGAGTAAAGAAATAACTCCCTCTCTGCATTGAAGGTATTAATATAAATCCTCAAAAGTACCGTTTCATGCCAAAGAAATTTTAAAGATGTCCTCAAAAGTCCGAAAAATCCTCAAAATATCGAATCCGTGCTTACATAGATCCTCAAAAGCTGCATTTGGTGTATTTATATATATATAAGTAGTATACCTCTCGCTATGGGCCGTCACAACAAACCTGACCGTGACCCCAGGCGCCAGCAGGGGTCAAGGTCAAGAAGTCCTACGACGCATAGCGAGGGGTGGGGATAAAAGCGGTGCACGTATGTGTGTGTGTGTGTGCACGCGTGCACAAGCATATTCTGGAGAGCACACCCACACACACGGACATGCACACGCGCACCGATGCCAGCACGCACAAGCACGCACACACAGACACACACGCGCACACAACGACGCCAGCATACGTACACACGCACGCGTGCACACACACGCAGACACCCACACACACAGACACACATATATAGGTGTATTTTATAACTTGTGCATATAGCCTCTTTATACCATGCAAGTGTACCTACATAAAAAATTTTCAGATTCATGGGTATTTTATGGGGTTTTCGATATTTTATCGGATTTTGGAAGCTAATGGTACATGATTCATGAATATACAGTCTTATGGAGTGTCTATGGGGTTTTTATGGTGTATTTTATAACTTATGTGTATAGCCCCTCTGTACCATGGCAAGGGTACCTACATAAAAAAATTTCAGATTCATGGGGGATTTTATGGGGTTTTCGATATTTTATCGGATTTTGGAAGTTAATGGTACATGATTCATGAACATATAGTCTTATGGGGAGTCTATGGTGTTTTTATAGTGTATTTTATAACTTTTGTGTATAGCCTCTCTGTACCATGGCAAGTGTACCCACATAAAAAAATTTCAGATCAATGGGTTTTTTTATGGTTTCTTACAACTGTTGTGTTATAGCCTCTCTGTATTGCACAGCGAGTGACCAGCATCCGCGCGCACGGCTTGGAAAAATGGAAAAACCGTAACTTCACATCCCATAAGACCACTTCATCATAGATTACACTTTCGCGACACTCTCGTGGAACGGTACACTCCAATTTTTGCGTTGAATCACTATCTACATAACGTACTCGCGCACAACATTTGCATGGGATACAAGAGAGGCACATGACGCACTTCAGAATCCTCACAATACACTCATAGCAGTTTGCGACGGATATGTTCACGCGACAAGACAATATACGCGACTGACAGCCGGTCTACCACTCGTCTTGGCCACGGATGATCTCATCGCACGTGGACTCTCTGCTGGCGAATTATATCGTCTTACCTCGAATTAGTCATAACTTACAGTCGTCGAAATTGCATCTTGTCATGTATCCCATCATGTTTTCCGAACGAGAAACGCGTCGACTTTTTTCTCCTTTATTTTAATCGTACAACACTGAGGAATTTTGCTGATTAATGAGGAAATGTTATGTACATCGAGTTGCAGCTGCACATTATTTTGACTATTGAATTACATAGGGAAACAATTTTTCTCGAGGTAAGAAAGTTGAAATTGTTTTTTCTCCTTTATTTAATCGTAAGACGCTGTGGAATTTTGCTGATGAATTAGAAAATGTCACGTACATCGAGTTGCAGCTGCACATTATTTAAAACCGAGATTAAAAAAGATGCGGTGACCCGGTGAGTTAAAAATGTCTACTGATGAACACGCAGCACACTTTTCGGGGAATGGATGACCAGCGGGAAGTCGGCTGTTGGAAGTCGCCCGTTGGCTGGCGGAAGTCGGATGTCAACTGATGGAAGTCGGCTGTCGACTGCTGGAAGTAGCCGCTTCAAATACTGTGTCAGTTATCCATACGGTTACATCCGCGATCCGTCTGCTACCGACGCATCGAAGGACCACACCCTGGAAAGCTAGTGGCACTGGTGTAGCAGCTCAAAAAAGTACTCGTGATCTGTGACGGCAGAGTGCAAAATCAGCTCATTGATTGTGTCTCCCAACAAGATGCTTTAATGACCGCGGGAGGCGCAGCATGGGAAGAGCTGATTGGTCACCGCTGTACCGTCAAAAGAGCTGTTAGCTCCCCACACTGTCCGCAGATTTGCGAGTGGCGTGCACACATGAGCCCGCACACCTGCATGCACATCCGCACACATACACAGTAAGCTATGCCTCCAAGGCCCAGTTCGCGTAGCCTCTCTGTATCATGGCAAATGCACCTACATAAAAATTTCCAGATTCATGGGTTTTTATGGGGTTTTCGATATTTTATCGGATTTTGGTAGCTAATGGTACATGATTCATGAATATATGGTCTTATGGGGTGTCTATGGGGTTTTTATGGTGTATTTTATAACTTTTGCGTATAGCCTCTCTGCACCATGACAAGTGTACCTACATAAAAAATTTTTAGATTCATGTAGTTTTTATGGGGGTTTCGATATTTTGTCGGATTTTCGAAACTAATGGTATATGATTCATGAATATATGGTCTTACGGGGTGTCTATGGTGTTTTTATGATGTATTCTATAACTTTTGTGTATAGCCTCTCTGCACCATGACAAGTGTACCTACATAAAAATTTTCAGATTCACGGGTTTTTTATAGTTTTTCCAACTTTTATGTATAGACTCTCTGTACTGTGCAATGAGTGTCCAACACCCACGCGCAGTATCTAATCACGCGAGTACGGCTTGAAAAAAAAAAAATGGAATAACCGTAACCTCATGGACACCTCATAGCCACTTCATGATAGATCCATGACACTCTCGTAGAACTGTACATCCGAATTTCTGCATTGAACCACTATTTACATAACGTACTGGCGCGCAACATTTGTATGGAGAGCACAAGAGAGATATATGACACACTTCAGAATCCGCACAATACCCTCATGCTTTGCGACGGAGATGTTCACGTGACAAGACAATATTCGCGACACGTGGGCCCTCTGCTGTTGAATTATATCGCCTTACCTCGAATTAGTCATAACCTACAGTCGTCGAAATTGTATCTTACCACGTGTCCCACTATGTTTTCCGAACGAGAAACGCGTCGTCTTTTTTCTTCTTTATTTATTTAACGGTACGGTACTGCGGAATTTTGCTGATTAATGAGAAAATGTCATGTACATCGAGTTGCTGCTGCACATTATCTTGACTATTGAATTATACAGGGAACGAATTTTTTCTCGAGGAAAGTCTCAAGAAAAGGAAGCTGAGATTATTTTTTCTCCTTTATTTCATCGTACGACGCGGTGGAATTTTGCTGATTAATGAAAAAATGTCACGTACATCGAGTTGCAGTTGCACATTATTTTGACTATTTAATTACATAGGGAAACATTTTTTCTCGAGGAAAGGCTCAAGGAAAGGAATTACACATAGAAGCAAATACATCCATACACATACTCACACATACACAGACGCACGCACGTCAATATTTTGACGTTCCAACAAACATACACCAGGCACTGCTGTTTTTCGACTCGTTGATAGAGGAAGGACCGCAAGGACTTTTCAAACCTTTCTCGAGGAGCGGATGACCAGCGGGAAGTCGACTGTCGACTATTGGAAGTCGGCCGCTGGGTGCTGGAAATCGGCTGTCGATTGCAGGAAGTAGCTGTTTCAAATACTGTTTCAGTTATCCATGCGGCTACATCAGTAGCCCGTCTACTACTGACGCATCAGGGGTCCACACCCTGGAAAGTTAGTGGCGTTAGTGTAGCAATACAAAGAAGGCAGTCGTGACCGATGACGACGCAGTGTAAAAACATCTCATTGGCTACCGCTGTGTCTCCATCGTTGTGATTAGCGGCGGAGGCGCACCAGAAGAGAGCTCATTGGCTGTTGTCGCACCCCAACAAGCTGATTTAGCGGTTGACCTCAACTACAGGCGCCAGCTGGGGTCAAGATCAAGAAGTCACATACAGGCGTGTATATGCGTATGTGTGCGTGTTTGAGTCGGTTATTTGATATACATACGTAATCAAATTACATATTGCGTCAGCAAATTAAAAATATTTATGAGTATCTATTTTCAACTAATTTTTTATTCTTTCAATTAAATAATTTAAAAATACTTATTCAAAAAATATTCAAATGCAAGCTAGCTTCATTGCGTGAAATAAAATTTAATTTATATAAGCTACAATTTAGAAATGCAAATTAAAAATTAACGTCTTTAAAAATGTAATAACTTGGGATTAAGAGGAAGGCAAGGAAGACAAAAAGAAGTACATAGTAAGTATATTCAAATTTTTCTATTTATTATCAAATAATATAGTATTTAATGCATCAACAATTCTTGGTATGTGTAATAATACAATAAGATACAATATATCAGCAACATCGCACTTAGGTAGAGACGCTTGATCTTTTTCTTTACATTGCTTTTCTACGCTAGAGGTTATTTCGTCTATTACATCATTATCAACTAAATTTACAACGTCTTTTACAATACTAGGTGTATACAGTTGTACTTGTGCTTCATGCATGAGACTACTTTTAGTTTTAATAAACTCCATAACGTCGCAGGTAAGATATTGTACACTACTCGCAACAGAATTTAAATATTTAAGACGAGTATCGACACACTTTACAATAAATTGTTGGAGACAATCAAAAGTAACTGTTCTCATTAATAAACTATGGCGAAACCGTTTGATCCGACCAACATCAGGCCCCCTGTCTTCTTCAATTTCGATTGCTTTGTCCTCGTGACTTGTGGTGAATTTTAAAGTTCAACCGTTTCCGTAAATTTTCTGATCCTTTAAACTATTATCAAGTCCACGAAAATATTTATCAATGTCGTCGAAACTTGTTGAGTTCTTCCCAGTCATTCTATAAAAATGCAACACCTTCAAAGTCATTCGATAATAGTGGAACCACAGGTTTGTAGCACTCGTTGTCGAACTTGTCGACGAGCTCGTCATATTCCAAACCAACAATTACCTTCTTGGTGAACGATTTATTTAAGGCGTACAACGTACAAAAGACTTGATGTGGGTGTTATGCAGCTCCTGGTAGGGTCGCCATGGCGATCCGCGTATCTTTACGAGTAGAAAGCGACTGATGCTAAAGACTCTGAATCGATCCTTTAAATACAGCTCTTCAAACTATGCACACTGTTAAAAAAGTGCAGACGTTTGAGAAGTAAAGAATGAGACTAGCAAGGTTAAACAATGACGCACATGTAGTTGAAACGGTTAAATTTCCATGACACACGTTGTATCGTCTTACATCAAAACTTCTTTCGCGTGATAATAGAAATGCTGACAATTATAACAAAGACATTTTAGAGCGAGAGTTATGTAAACATCTGACGAAGCATCCACCGCTGCCAATGAAATTTCCGTCAGCTTTTTTATAGCGCACATAGCGTCTAACCACGTTATCATTTTTCTCCAAGTTGACAGAAAAATTATCCAGTAACTTCTTGAAACCTAAACCATTACTCATATAGCCTAAAAACATAATACAATATTGACCACATGCATCGGATACGTCATTTTGAAGTTGTATTGCGTTCCAACGAAATGTTTTACAATTTTTTCGCAAACGGCTTGTGTGATCGGGTATTATAGGTGGTAATCCAAAACTATAAAAGTATAGACCGTTAGAAGATCTATCGACGTAGAACGCAACCCAATGCATGCCAGGCTTGGTATGGTGAAAAGATCTTCAATATTTGAAGACTGTCCATTATGGTCCATTATGAAGATCGATTAAATTTTTATTTAGATAACCAAGGCGTGAAGACAAGTAGCCTTTCAAACGATAAGCGTGATTTAACGCACATCGATATTTATGATCCGAAAATTTTAAAGCGTGATGCATACAATATACATTAGATGATAACTTATCGAACGGAGGACAATCTACATCATAGTCCAAATTGATGATTTCGTTTGCTATAATTTTATGAAGCATCAACCACGTTTCACTGCCTCTAACGTAAATGTTTCGAGCACTTTTTGATAAATCTTGCAGAGTTTTATGAAACAATTTCAAATCAACTTCACCTTCCAAGTAATTAATGCCGTGGCAATGCTGAGTCAACCAATTAATTTGTTTTCTAATTTCAGCGCTCAAATCATCTACACAAGCCGTCGGAGCCACTAACCAATGACCGTGAAAATCACCATTAAGAGCAACAACAGCGATTTCCTTTGGTGCATTCTTATTGTCAGTATCATTGAGACACTGGATATCTATAACTAAATCCATCGTTTTTATGTAGCTTGCAATTACAATCACGACTAGAAACGTACTGGCCATCAAGAAACAAATCTTCCACGTATATGTAGTACAACAATGCCATCTGCACTTTGTTATTCTAGCCACTAAAGTCTACAATAGCTTGACGCGATGCATCTACTTCCAAAATATTATCGTACTCAGCATAGACAATACAATTTATAGTATTGGCTAATGCTTCAGCGAATCTAATCTGACGCTACCGTGCTTAATCAAATTCCAATGAGTGCATTCGTTAGCCGGTAGGTCGGGATTTAAATCAAACGCGAAAAGACAATAGCCATTAGGATATGATTCACGCGAGATTTGGTTACCCTCGTTAAGAAAATGTACGCCTGTTTCAGAAAATAACGTATGATAAGCATCAATGTATAATTTGCTAGCTCCGAAATTAGGTTGTAAAGGTTTAGAAGGTATTTTTACACCGTCAACGTATAAGCATAGAAAATTTATATTAAAATGTTCAAAGTTAAACGGATTTAGAGCTCGATCGCCATTGAAAGCCTTATTGTCAACAAACATTGTTACAGCTTTAACCTCAACCCTCGTGAGAGGATATTTCGCAGTTGTCTTTGAAAGTGATTGGGCGTGTGCTAGTAATATACCCGAGCTAATTTTGACTCGCCTAACTAAAAGATTAGCTTCGTCGATATGTACAGAGTAACAGCCCGTAGGATCCATGAGACAAAAACTATCGCGAGACCTTACTAATCGCACTCTTACCTCGACACCGTTTATCAATAATTTTTCTTGATTGAATACGTCGCAGTGTAGATGGCTAATCATGTCAACTGATTTTGTGGCCGACAGTAATTTGCGACGTTGCACAAGGCCTGCATTTGCATCTTGATCGTCGTCCATTTTTCCAGCAGTATCGTTGTACCACAGCACACCCGTCAAATGCGAATTTTTTGCAGCAGGTTCATAATTTAATAAAGTTTCAAGGTACGCTCCGTAAGCGTACGCGTTTGTAGGCGGTGATACCGGTTTATGATTAAAAAATACATCCACTTGATTAAATAAAGAATGCATAAAATTATTGACAGGACCGACTTTGGGTACCTGGTCTGTAGCGGCTTGTGGTACGTCAACCGTAGTTTGTAGACATACTCGCAGACTAAGCATCGTGTGAGCAAGATAAATATATTCTTCACCATTGCCCGGTAACACAAATTCTATAGGTGAGTCATCAGTTAAAAACGATATTGGTTTATATTGTATCCAGTGTGAATTTTCTATCGTTCTATGAGTAGGAGGAATTTCAAACAGAAACAACTCCGACTTGAGACATTCGCACGAATGTGTATGTAAAAATGCCATCTTATCTATCCAAAAATATCTCACGCGGTTCTCTTCTTCTTTTATTTGGTTTGTTTTCTCTTAGCCTTGCCTCTTTTCGAACTATTAGACTTGCGTTTTCTTGTTTTCCTTTTTCTAGAGCTGCTCTTCTTCTTTTTACCTCCGTGATTTGTATCAGAGCCAGCGCCCATTCGCAACTGAAGTGGTAAGCCGTAGCGTGGTAATTTATATCCAGACCCCTCCAATAGCTTATCCAATTTCTCCTCTGCTTTTCGTTTGAGAACTTCGCCAGATTCTTTAAAGCGTTTGCGAATCGACTCTTTAAACGGAGTGTTTCGCTCAGTAACATCAGACATAAAGTTCATACCAGTACGCACAGCCTCCTTTCCAACAGCTTTGGCTCCACGAGTGAAAAGTGGGAGAACGCGATGGAAAATTCCAGCCAAAAATGAACCAATACCGCCGTGCCCCCTTTGGTAGGGGGATCCAACGTAAATACGTCCGACCACACCATTAATCCGTTGACCCTCACCAAACACCTCCCTCCGCTATATCCACCGCCAACTTGCATGTTGAAGTATTCTTGGTAACGCTCCACCACTGTATTAAAAATGAGTTCTAGTCAAGTTTCTTGAAATGAAGTGTCACCGTCAGAGTCCCGTAATCGAATGGGATCGCACGGCCACTTTGGTCCCTTATATCGATTTCGATTGTCTGAAATGAGTTGAATAATAAAGGTATGTACATGGGTGGGGAGAAACTCTTGATTCTCGTACTACAATACGTGTAATGATCGTCGGTGTTTAACGATACTGCTCGCAACAATCGCGATTGAACGTCACCTATTACGTAAGGTTCGCAAATATCGCTATAAATCATAAGCATGGATGGAAGCTCATTGGAGAGATGAGCAGGTCTATCACTTACTACTGATTCTTCATCGCTTATAAAAATACTATTCATGCTTTCGAATCCCAAAATTTTTCGCAACTTCTTGGATAAACAAAGTTGGTGACTGAATTCAGAGCAAGTTATCTTTGTACAAACTCTGTAGACTGTCACGTAACCACCGGGATCGACACCGAATTCAAAATGGCCCTCTATACAGTTTAAATTATTTTATAATGTTTATATCTCTGTAAATTCCTGGACGAACCAGCGACACTGTAGTACTAATATTTTTTGTCGTTGTCTCTAGAGTCGAGTGTGGAACGAGATTAAGCGAAACTGTCCTATCCGGTTTCTCGGCAGGCACGTGTTGAAACGTCAGCGGAATTTGAACCTCCGTAAGCACGACTGATCACGAACCTTGAAGACGTATCTGCTGAGGGAGCTGCGTGATGAAACGTGTCGTGGTATTTTCCGCAAAATAATTCATGCTGCTGTTGCTCGGCAACGCAATGTAAAACTGACCTTTCATTTTAAAAAGTTTTATATATTCGTCAATTTATTCGCTCTAACCCAGGAATTGAACTTATCGCTGTATCCTTTCCACTTTACAAAATATTCTTTACACGAACCTTTGCCTCTAGTTTTCAAAATTTCATCAATTTCAAAAACGTCTGTAGTTTAATTTTTACGTACTCTGCACAATTCTTCGACGTAGAAAAAGCCGTCAATTTCCTCACCTGCCAAGTCTTCTAAATAATAAACTGCAGGCGGACGCGTCGTTGAGATTCGCGTAATTTTAAAAATCTCTAGTGTCCAGCCACTCTGATATCCTTTAGCGAAAACGTTCTTTGCACGACTGACACGCACCAAGTCACCAACGCAGTATTTAAGAGTTTTAAAAACACGATTACCATATCGACGTTGTAAATTTTCAAGAGCTTTGACTGCATTGTACAATGTTACGACTGCTGGCACCATTTCTGTGGCCGAATGTTTGGTATTATTGTACGCCTCTACGATATTCTGCAAAACATCAACATACTTTCGAGTATTTTTGTGAGTAAAATAGCGACATGTTCTTTCTTTTATAGTTCTTATGAATCTTTCCACAATGGCAGCTTTTACATCTGGACTGCGTACCACTCCAAACGCTATACCGAGCTTTGAGAGATCCCTCTGCAACGCCCCGCCGATAAATTCTTTACCTTTATCAGTTTGAAGACATATTGGTTTCCGTCCGTTACTTCTCGACAAAATACGCAGAAAAGCATCAGCGACATGTCTCGAAGTTTTGTCCTTGACAGGTTCAGCCCATGCGCATTTGCTGAGAACATCGATAACGGTTAAAACGTAGCTGTAGCCATCGTTGTAAGATTTTATAAATCTCATGTCCATCAAATCAGCTTCCTACACGTCGTCGAAATTGCGCACCGTCGTCGAAATTGCGCACATTGTAATTACGTCTAGGAAAACAATGTCGAACAGGTCTATGCAAGTTATAAGCGTCTTGACTCTCAAGCCATTCAATAACACTTTGACGATCGTATTTTTTACGCGTAGCTCGCAAAAGTTTATCAGCACCAGTGTACGCCGAAGGCCGATGTGCTTCGTAATAAAGTTTTTCAAACGTTTTATTCATTGTTCGAGATTATTATTTTGTCTATTTTCTTCTTATCCTTTGGTTTCTGTTCCTTCGTCTTCTTATCCTTTTTTATTTGTCCACGCTTTGGCTTTTTAACTTTCTTGTCTCGTTTCCTGATAACATTCTTGATACGCGAAAAAAATTTTGCAAAAAGTTATCTTGCTAACCATGCAGCAAGCTGTCATCATCGCGACTGTTCTTTCGTCAGACGGCGTTTCCTCGGCGAGCATGCGAGAGAAGGCATATCGCGCTAAAACTCGGTCAGCTTGACGACGGTCACTATTCGAATCAGCATAAGCTATATCATGCAGTCGGCAGGCCTCATCTAACGGATTGATTCCAACGTCGCCACGTTCGATACGCTCTGCTAGCTTAGTTCCGGGTCCGTAAAATTTGTAATGCGGTACATGCATTTCAAACGGTAATAAATCAACGAGTGCATCTAGAACGCTGTTTTTCTCTTGTTCTTCTTGTTGAGAATTTATTAGCGCATCCCGATTGTCTTGCTCATTCCGTGCCATGACAGTATTTCAGAGTGTGGTGGTGAGACCTTCTTTTTTTGAGCTGACTTCTTTTTTCTTCTTTTTTCGGGTTGCGTTGGATCTGATTCATCAGTGACGCTGTCGCTGCTACTCTGAACTCTCAAAATAGGTACGGAACGCGGTCTAGTAAAAGCACTGTTTTCTAAATGCTCACTGGTCGGCGAGGGTCTGATAACGTCGTTCCAAACACGTTTGTTACCTATAAACTCTCAGGGTTCAGTTGTTTGGCGAACAGCGACAGCGAACTGATGATGACCAGGCAGAGCGCTCCTTTTTCTATCTCTCATTGCGTCATTCACCAAGTCGACAATGTTGACTCCGAGCGCACAATCGTGCCATCTATCGTAACAGCTCCGTTGGCATCCCAAACTACTTTACCACCAGCTCGCAAGCAGCGCACGAGCTGTTTGGCTTTCGTTTTGTACTTTTTCGGGACGGTATAAATAGTATTTGCGTCAATGAGCTCATCGGTTTCCTCCTTCTCCTCCTCCTCTTCCTCCTCCTCTTGCTGCTCATTATCGTCCACCATATTAGATTCGCTGACACTGTCATTCTTTTGTTCTTTTTTATACTTATCTCCTCCTTTAAAGTGAAGATATCGCTGTAAAACTTGACGGTAGAGAGTCCACTTTTCACGCTCGCCTTTGTATGTTGGCGAGTTTAATATTTCGCTCATTTCAGCATCGAGTCTACTCGTCACCGATCTCGGTGTTTGTACAGACTTTATCTTATCTTTTCCAAGCGTGGTTTGCAAAAGTTCAAGGCTCTCTTGCGGTAGGAGAATCATCTTTTTCGCGTGTTCCATCTTTATTTATTCACGAGATTAGCAAGAAGCGTGCCAATCAGAGGTGCTAGCAGAGCAGGCAAAAAACCTCCACGTTACACTATAATGTTTCTTCTTCGTTGTAAAGTGATATCCGGTGATGCTAGCTTTCGCAGAACTTTTGCGTGCTTACGCAGCCGACCCTTGTGACCTTTACTTAACGGAACGTTACCTATCACTACGTTTAAAGCGCACTCGCAAATACGACGAACCAATTTTGCTTCAGCTTTCTGTAAAACTGCTTTCCGCTGTTCTTTGTTAAAATGGTACAATACCGTCAAGACGGTAGCATCTTTTCGACGAAAAGTATAACGCGTTTTTGTAGTCATTACAACACCACGATTGGAACTCGATTTTGACTGTTCGACAGTTGTTTTCGCGGTACGTAAACGTACTGGTACTCATCATCGGGAAAAATACACGTTCGAAATCGACAGTTATCCAATGTGGTTTGCTTCAGATCCAACAAGAGGTAGCCAAAAGGTTGCAATGTTGCGTCCCGGTAGGCCTCTTCTAAAAATCGAGGATTTTCAGGATATACTTGCCTGGCAAGATGACGTATCTGGGCACGATCTCGCAAATTCCTAAAGATTACATTGTACTGAGCGTTCAAAGATATGTCGCGCTGGTCTTTACCTTGATGAAAGATGTTTTGAGTGATAAAAATCACGCTCAAGTTGTTGTGATGACTGCCTTTCTTAAAGAGATTCACTATGGCTCCTCCAGAGGACGATTCGCGCATGAGGTCGTCGATGATGATCAACTTAGGTTTGGGATCGTTAAGCCAATCGGTTGTTTGCGGTAGACCTTCGCGAAATTCAACGTCTTTACCCAGATCTCTGTATCCCGATTGCCATTCACCGTAATAAAGAATAATACGCTCGAAGCGAGTGTTGCTCAAATGGTCAATGTATTTCAGAAATTTAACAAATACTGTTTTACCACAACCAGTGGGCGCACTCAACGTACACGTTCACGGATGTTTCCAGCGCGTGTCCATAATTCACACTGACTGGGCACTCTGAAACACTTCTCCCGAAGAGCTCGTAACCGCGCCCCGGGGCCCCCCGCGCGCGGCTGCTCGCGAGCCCGCGAGCCGTGTGGTGGGGCTAGCTCCTTGGCAAAGCAGCTCTTTCGCCGGCGCAGCGGTGGCCAATGAGCTCTTAGCCGCTGCGCCTCCCGCGGCCGCTAAAGCAGCTTCTTGGGGCGCGCCAACAGCCAATGCTCTCTTCTGGTGCGCCGCCGCCGCTTGGGGGGCGCACCAGCAGCCAAAGAGCTCTCTTCTGGTGCGGCGCCGCCGCTAATCACAACGATAGAGAGACAGCGGTAGCCAATGAGATGTTTTCACACTGCGTCGTCATCGGTCACGAGTGCCTTCTTTGTATTGCTACACTAGCGCCACTAACTTTCCAGGGTGTGGTTCCCTGGTGAGTCAGTAGTAGACGGGCCGCCGATGTAGCCGCATGGATAACTGAAACAGTATTTGTAACAGCTACTTCCTGCAGTCGACAGCCGATTTCCAGCAGCCAACGGCCGACTTTCAATAGTCGACAGTCGACTACCCGCTGGTCATCCGCTCCTCGAGAAAGGTTTGAAAAGACCTTGCGGTCCTGCCTCTATCGCGTCGAAAAACAGCAGTGCCTGGTGTATGTTTGTTGGAACGTCAAAATATTGACGTGCGTGCGTCTGTGTATGTGTGAGTATGTGTATGGATGTATTTGCTTCTATGTGTAATTCCTTTCCTTGAGCCTTTCCTCGAGAAAAAATGTTTCCCTATGTAATTAAATAGTCAAAATAATGTGCAACTGCAACTCGATGTACGTGACATTTTTTCATTAATCAGCAAAATTCCACCGCGTCGTACGATGAAATAAAGGAGAAAAAATAATCTCAGCTTCCTTTTCTTGAGACTTTCCTCGAGAAAAAATTCGTTCCCTGTGTAATTCAGGAGTCAAAATAATGTGCAGCTGCAACTCGATGTACGTGATATTTTCTCATTAATCAGCAAAATTCCACAGTACCGTACGATTAAATAAATAAAGAAGAAAAAAGACGCTGCGTTTCTCGTTCGGAAAACATGGTGGGACACGTAAGATACAACTTCGACGACTGTAAGTTATGACTAATTCGAGGTAAGACGATATAATTCGACAGCAGAGGGCCCACGTGCGATGAGATCATCCGTGGCAAAGACGAACGGTCGACCGGATGTCAGTCACGAATAATATCTTGTCGCGTGAACATCTCCGTCGCAAAACATGAGGGTATTGTGCGGATTCTGAAGTGTGTCATGTGTCTCTCTTGTGCTCCCCATACAAATGTTGCGCGCCAGTACGTTATGTAGATAGTGGTTTAATGCAGAAATTCGGATGTACAGTTCCACGAGAGTGTCGCGGATCTATCATGAAGTGGCTATGAGATGCCCATGAGGTTACGGTTATTCCATTTTTTTTTTCAAGCCGTACGGGCGTGATTAGATAGTGCGCGTGGGTGTTGGACGCTCGTTGCACAGTACAGAGAGTCTATATATAAAAGTTCTAAAAAACCATAAAAAACCCGTGAATCTGAAAATTTTTTGTATAGGCACACTTTCATGGTGCAGAGAGGCTATACACAACAGTTATAAAATACACCATTAAAACACCATAGACATCCTAAGACCATATATTCATGAATCATATACCGTTAGCTTCCAAAATCCGATAAAATATCGAAAACCCCATAAAAACTCCATAAAAATCACATGAATCTGAAAATTTTTTATGTAGGTACACTTGTCATGGTGCACAGGCTATACGCAAAAGTTATAAAATACACCATAAAAACCCCATAGACACCCCATAAGACCATATATTCATGAATCACGTATCATTAGCTTCCAAAATCCGATAAAATATCGAAAACTCCATAAAAAAACCCCCATGAATCTGAAAATTTTTTATGTAGGTAAACTTGCCATGGTAAAGAGGCTATATGCAAAAGTTATAAAATACACCTATATGTGTGTGTCTGTGTGTGTGGGTGTCTGCGTGTGTGTGCGTATGCTGGCGTCGTTGTGTGCGCGCGTGTGTACGTGAGTGTGCGTGCTGGCGTCGGTGTGTGTGTGCGTGCACGTGCGTGGGTGTTCTCTCCAGAATATGCTTCCGCACGCGTGCACACACACACACGTGCCCCGCTTTTATCCCCACCTCTCGCTATGCGTCGTCGGATTTCTTGACCTTCACCCCTGCTGGCGCCTGGGGTCAAGGTCAGGTTTGTTGTGACGGCCCATAGCGAGGGGTATATATATTGTCACGGGGTGGTTATTAGGGCTAAGACGCGTTTCACCTGCACGTCTTAGCGGTTCAACTCCGGGTCCTCCGGTTCAACTCTCGGAAACTCAACAGCCAGATTAGGCAGCGGAAGCTACAACGTCGTGCAATGCTAAACCTAATCTGGTTACTTACCGTGCAACACGCAAGTCGGAGACTCGCGCTTTCTTTCTGCCAGGAATTCGAACTCCTCACCGGGTTCCTGGTTCGTGTGCCAGCTGCTCAGATGTAAACGATACGTTTTCACTAACATAACGATGTCGGAGGCGGCGGGGAACGGGTAATAACTAAGGTCGCGAAATGATAACTCGAGCAATTAATGTTAATAATGAAGGCTATTGTTTATTGAATAAAATTTGAGGTTTGGTAAAAGAGTAGTAATATAAAAGAAGTTGAATTTAGTAATTGACGGAACTGGTTAAATAGTCGATAGTGGATCTATAAGTTGAATATCCTAACCTAACGGTGCGCCAGCAAGTTATCTACGATGTCAGCTGTCTCGGAGTCTGACGTCAAGCTTGCGGTAATTTACGCCGCGCACGTGAGGTATAATACGCCTCACGTGTGCGATATCCTACGCGCGCGCTCGCTGAGTAACGCGGCGAAGTGAGCGAACGATCACGATCGCCGCGCGACGCACACACGTATAAGTTCAAGAGAGAGGGTAAACGGTGGCGCTGCATGTGTGCGCACCTGTGGTACGTATTCACCAGCTTTGAAATAGCCGGTGATTCGACCTTGATAACGTGCGAACTCGGAGTCCACACTCTCTCCTCACACTTGCTCTCTCCGCACTAGAGCGCCTATGAGCCTGGACAGCGGTTACGCGGTACTAATTCTCGGGGCGGAAGATGCGCGCACGCTTACCTCAAAACGATCGTGATATAAATAATCGAAGTTGAACGGCGCGTGTCTTCGCGGTTCGTCTGGTTGATCTCTCTCCCTCTCTCTGATGCCGTTCGAACAGCGGAGTTGCCGGGTGAGCAGATGAATCACACGGCCGAAGATAACCGTTCACCTCGCGCTTATCGCGTAAGTATGACGCAAGTACGCGACGTCACGATGCGGCACTTGTACTAAATGTCCCGGAAGACTTCCCGAAACGAAGTCACTCTAAGGCGGGCGAAAACAATCAAAACGAAGATTTATTAGTGGAAAAGAACAGTCGGAGCGAACCTGAGCGTGTCTCTCCCTCGAGCAGTAACAACAAGATGGAGGCCGGGCTCTCTCGCGCCAGCTCGCTCGGTCTGTGGTCGACGCAGCTCCGATTCTGCATCAACGCGTCATCTCGCGTTCGCTAGCGCGAAGCGCTACGCTAGTTTGCAATTACCGACGTCGGTACGGCAGACCGTGACAATATATATATATATATATATAAATACATCAAATGTAGCTTTTGAGGATTTATGTCAGCACGGATTCGATACTTTGAGGATTTTCGGACTTTTGAGGACATCCCCAAAATTCCTTCGGTATGAAACGGTACTTTTGAGGATTTATATTAATACCTTCAACGCAGAGAGGGAGTTATTTCTTTAGTCAAGCATATACGAACTCTGGAGAAAAAAACTATAGATCCTCAAAATTACCGGTTTGCGAAATATGTATATATATATATATATATATATATATATATATATATATATATATATATATATATATATATATTTATATATATATATATATATATATATATATATATATATATATATATATATATATATATATATATATATATATATATATATATATATATATATATATATATATATCAATGCCTGTAATGGAGCGGGCACTGTTAAATAGACCTTGTCTATTTTAACAATGCAATTCCAATTTTATACTACATTTGTTAAACAATGACATCTATAGGGTTATATACAGTTTGTTACTAATTTACATAGATTTAGCTATATATTATTTTTTATTAAAAATGTATATCTGGACATATATTATTTTAGGTTAAGATAGTTTTAAGCGTACCGGACCAGCGAACAGGAATATATATTCCTCTGCTGGATTATCTTGTATAATGTAATTATTTACTATGAATGGATATCTTTCATTTGTACTTACTCTGGTTAAATAAATAAATAAATAAAATTTAACAATGTTTGTTTGGAAACGAATGTTTAACTGAAGCTCTTTTTATGCGTTTATATTCAAACGAATATACATAGATATATGTGTGCGTGTATGCATATCTGCAACACTAGTGTAGTATAGTTCCATAGAACCCATCCGTACAAATTCAAATGTAATTAGTACCGTGGGTAATCTCAGAAACGATTTTTATTAGTGTTTTTTACGCCCAAAATGTCGTTTGATGGCATGTTTCGTCTGGGGACGGCATAAACTGGCTTTTTTTTTGTCTGAGATAGGTCAAACTGGCTTTTCTTCTCATGGGAAGACGCAAACTGACTTTTTCCGCGGTATAGTCGTTTGTTGGCTTTTCTTCGCCTTAGAGGCATTTTTTGCTTTTCTTCGCGTGAACTTCAAGTTAGCTTTTTTCGTACCGCGCGACGATATGGCGTCCTGGGTTCCTAGTTACAAATATCGAGTTCGCGGTTGAACTCGGCTTTTCCATGTGCCGGAAATATGCTGAAACTCGGGCTAGATAGTGGCGAAGCGCGGCCACTGACAAGGAAACTACCCGAGGTGTCCGCCTCCGATTTTCCTGAATTTGTAGTATGTTGTAGAGGATTGAAAAATAAGAGACACGTATTCTTTTTGTCGGCCCAATCCCTTATTAAAGGGGTGAAAACCGCCCTTAAAGTTTACCCCTGAAAACGTTTTTTTCTTAATATGTTAAGTTCTAATTAATGTTTTGAAATGAAACAAAATGGAAAATTCTTCTATTTGATTGACGAAACTAGCAAGTATAGTTTGGTCCCCCGGGGCGACAACCCTAACGTTTTATTTCAGAAAAACCTTATTTTTTGAACTATTTTTGTATATAATATTTGCAATAAAATGAATTGATTATTATAACAATCATTTCTGGGCTTAAAATAAAAAATTAAAGTTGACGTGTTTCAGGGTTTTCGCAAATAAAAGCGTTATCGGGGGTAAACAACCCCTTAGGCACAAAATGCTGTCGAACCGTTCAAATAAATATTTTATGTTATATAATGCATAATTTATTTTTATTTGGGCTAATTTTTTTCTTTGGGCCCAATTTCCTATTAAAGGGGTGAAATGCACCCCTAAAATTCACCCCCAAAAACGGTTTCCTCTAGATATTCCGAGTTTCGATCAAAATTTGAAATGAAACAAAATAGAAAATATTTCTCTTTGAAATGCAAAATTAGCAATGGGGGTTTCATCCCGTGGGGTAGCAACCTTTATATTTTATTTCAGAAAAACTTTTTTTTTTAATTATTTTTGTATATAATATTTGCAATAAAATTAAATAATTATTGTTAAAATTATTCTTAAAATTAAAATTTAAAATTAAAGTTGACGTGTTTCAGGGTTTTTGAAAATAAAAGCGTTATCGAGGTAAAGAACACCTTTGGCGCGCAATACTCCGTATCATTTAAATAAACATTTTAAGGTATATGATGTGTACATTCAGAATAATTAATCATAAATATTTTATTTATTTTAGATTAATTTGTTTATATGCCCAATTTTCTATTTATGGAATAAAAATCACTGATAATGAATTTGACAATTTTGTTATTGTAGCGTTCTAAATATAATAACATTAGATAAATAGGGGAATAAATAATTACATGAGTATATTTTCATTTTAACTGCACAAATATTTGTATGCAGAATTGCTGGCTTTTAAAAACTGAGCCTAGATTAAAATTATTTTTATGGTGTATTTTAATCTTTTTAGAAATAACTGCTTGATAATTATAATTTGCTTATAATTTTAGAATATTTATATTTCCGTATTTAGGCATGTCATATTATATTTCATTTCTGCTTCTGCATTAATACTTATTCTTAAGTAAATATTTTAGTCATTTCTATTTATATATTTATGAATAAGCGATTATTTGTAAGCCCATCTTTGAACCATGGATAAAAATAGCGAATTTCGCGGAGAAAAACGTCCGTGCAAAAATAACGCCAGTGAGTCTGGTGTCCGCGACTGCATAAAAACAGATCAATTAGTAAGTATATTTTTGTTAATTCTGCTGCGAGGTACATATTATCGAGAGCCCGCGATTTGTTAAGAAAAATAGTTTATTTTACAACAAAATTTATTATTTTATAAAAATTAAATAATTGAAAAAATGAAAGTGAATCCTATCAAAATCATAAATTTATTATTGAAACATTAGATTTTCAAGAGCATTTTAAAAATTATGAAGTACAAGCAATTAAAGATGACACAGTTTTCAAAGAAGAAAAAGATTATGATGTTTGTTCATACGATGATGAAGAGTTGAGCTTCGATTAAAAAAAAAAGCAGTTGAACATTGAAGATCAAGTAAAACTAATAAAAATCGTAGTATAGAAAGTGTTAAACATCGATTTAAATTAGTTAATTCAGAATGACAACTGCGTCGATCGGCGAGCCAAATCAACAAAGGTGGAACTTACACAGAAAAATTATATCAGATTTCTGAATTTGTTTTAAGAAATCTCAAAGAATCTATTGAAGCTGGTTATATGATTCACGATATTGATATACGTAGGTGGACTTTAGAAGCTAACAAAAATTTGGAATTTAATGATGTTAGACCATCTAACAACTGGCTGCAAAAATTTAAGAAAGCTCACAGAATTGTTAGTAGAAAAATTAACAAATTTATAATAAAAAAAACTGTTCAAGACAAGGAAACTATAAATCAAAAAGCTAGTAAATTTTTAGCAGACATCAAACCACTGATTTCCTAATTTGGAACTGAAACTACATACAACGCTGATCAAAGTGCATTTCAATTAGAATTACATTCTGGACGTACATTAGCAGAAGAAGGAACAAAGACTGTCAAATGTGTTGTGCAATCTGTTTCATCGACAACACATAGTTATACAATATTATCTACAATTAATGCTGCTGGAAAATTGATTTCTCCATTATTTATAGTCTTAAAAGAGACTAAAGATGAATTCGGACCAATAATTCAACATTTATTTCGGCCAGATAACGTATATTTGATGGCTTCTAAATTTGGCAAAATGATATCAGGTGAATGAAGTTAAATAAAGTATACTTGTATTCGTAAAATTGTAGCTTGTATCTATTTTAAACATTTTACTTGTAAACTTGTAATATGAATAGACTCATATTAAAAAAGATTTACAATTATTAGTAAATTATTTTTCAAATAAGGTATTTTAACGTAAACTCCGAAAGTTATAAAAAAGTTTTTCTAAATTATTAATAAATTTTATTATTATTTATCTTTGTTAATTTGATTTCATGTAATAAATCGTTATCAAAATTAGTAATGTAACGCAAATAGCAATAGTTTACTGTAATGATCTGCGAAATTTATTTGCTTATAATTTATTTTCAGATCATTTTCGAAAATGGTTAAGGGATATGTTTTTTCCAAAAGTGGAAAAAAACAGTTTGTTATTGTTAGATTCTTGGAGCGGACATTGCACAGAAGCAGTAGAAAGAGAAAAACCCGATAATAAAAACATTAAATTTTTCAAAGTTCCTAAAGGTACAAGTGGACAAATACAACCACTGGATGTGTTTGGCTTTCGTATATGGAAAAATTTTGTAAGACACTTTTCCGATAGTGTAATTTTGTTCGATAGAGATATAAGTTTGCAGGTACGAAATAATGTTATTAAATTACAATCCCTGGTGCACAATCAGTTATCTTCTCCTCGATACGTAAATCTGTTTAAATATTCTTGTTATAAAAGCGGCTATATCGATAATAAACCAAATAAATTTGTAAATCCGGTGGACTTTAGCTTTGGTGGATCCCCAGCTCATTGTGAGGTACCAGGATGTAAAAATAGTGCTATTATAAAATGTTCATGGTGTCAGAAATCACTGTGCTTAAAACATTTTTTTGAAGATTTTCATTACCGTTCAACCTATAATCCTTAACCCTTTGAGGGGCACATTTTTGTGCTAGACTTGCAATGGGTATCAATGTGTTTCTATATGTTTTTGGGGTCACTGATCACGAATCAGGTAGCAGAATTTGAAAATTCAAAATGGCGGATCCAATATGGCGACTATTTTAGGTTAGAATAGCGGTTTTTTGAGGAATTCACTTGGAAAAAGATATACGGAGGATTTGGGATCGCTGATTACGAATCTGGTATTAAAATTTTAAAATCCAAGATGGCGGATCCAATATGGCGACTACTTTAGGTTAGAATCGTGGTTTTTCGAGGAATCCACTTGGAAAGATACACGGGGGTTTTTGGGGGGCAACTGACCATGATACTGATCTTCAGGTCAATATTAAGATGTGGCCTTGACATAGACGACAAGATCCAGGATAAAGATCGAAGAGATCCAAGAAGGACAAAGACATATTCCAGCTTTACCCAGACACAACGACGTAGACGTGATAGGAAAGTATTTCGTTGGAGTGCTCAATTTTTCAAAGCCCCCTTGCCTTTCACGTTCCGGGGTGCTTTCTGTTGTCGTGAGTCCCCTCGCCTCTCACGTTCCAGGGTGCTTTCTGTTGTCGTGAGCCCCTTCACCTCTCACGTTCCGGGGTGCTTTCTGTTGTCGTGAGTCCCCTCGCCTCTTACGTTCCGGGGTGATTTCTGTTATCGTGAGTCCCCTCGCCTCTCACGTTCCGGGGTGCTTTCTGTTGTCGTGAGTCCCCTCGCTTCTATCGCTCCGGGGTGCTTTCTGTTGTCGTGAGTCCCCTCGCCTCTCATGGTCCGGGGTGCTTTCTGTTGTCATGAGTCCCCCCACCTCTCACGTTCCGGGGTGCTTTCTGTTGTCGTGAGTCCCCTCGCCTCTATCGCTCCGGGGTGCTTTCTGTTGTCGTGAGTCCCCTCGCCTCTCATCGTCCGGGGTGCTTTCTGTTGTCATGAGTCCCCTCACCTCTCACGATCCGGGGTGCTTTCTGTTTTCGTGAGTCCCCTCGCCTCTCACGTTCCGGGGTGCTTTCTGTTTCCGTGAGTCCCCTCGCCTCTCACGTTCCGGAGTAATTTACTTTTTCAATATCAATCAATGTCAACCTCGTAATAGTTGTTCAAAGTTAGCACCATTACCTTCGAAACATAAATTGATTCTAATTTGAAAATTATCGACAGTCTTCAGCAGTACGTTTCTTGGAATTGCCGCACAAGCTCCTCTTATTCGATTTTTCATGTCTTCTGTTGTAGTTGGCGCTTCCTCATACACTTTATCTTTTATGAATCCCCACAAAAGAAAATCAAGCGATGTCATATCAGGTGATCGGGCAGGCCAAGAAACTGGACCTGCTCGTCCTATCCATCTTTGCGGATACATGTTATTCAAAAAGTCCCGCACGATTCGTGCATAATGCGGTCCTGCACCATCTAATTGAACGTACATTCTTTGTCTCGTTACCAAATCAACATTTTCAAGCATACCAGGTAAGTGCTCACTAACCATCTCTCGAAAAATAGCTCCTGTTACATTTCTTTCAAAAAAGTATGGGCCAATTAGATAACCATTCACGACGCCACACCAGACCATTAGACTCCAACGGTGTTGGTTATCAACTTGTCTATACCAATGAGGATTAACCTCTGAGTAATAATGGCAATTGTGTCCATTAAGTTCGCCGTTATTTTTGAAAGTAGCTTCATCGCTAAACATTACGAACCTAAAAAAGTCATGGTCCTCCTCAATTTTTCGTAAAGCCCAATTAGGAAAATTTAAACGCTCTTGATGATCATTGGGAGTTAAGGCTTGCACTAATACTATGTGATATGCGTGGAATTTTACTTTTTTGATAATTCTTGAAACAGTTTTAAAAGGAATACCTGACTCTCTTGAAATGATTCGACAACTTGTGTACGGATTTAGGTGAATGTAAGTTAAAATTACAAGAACACGTGTATCATTTTCGTCGTATACACGACTTGGACGTTGTCGACTTAAGTGGCCATTCTGAGCTCTCAACTTTAGTCTTTGAATAGTTCTGTCATTCGGATGTCGCCGATCTGGGGACCGCTCTGTATATCGTCTAGCAGCAGCTCGGTAACTACCATGACATTCACCGAAAATTGTCAACATATCAACAATTTCAGTTGGTGGGTAGTCCGCAATAATTTTTGTTAAATTGGAAGCAAAATGAAAAATTATAATTAAAACTTAAGAACAAATTATTGAACTGTGGACAATAAAGAGCGGAGACTCCACAAAATAATGTATGTCTGTCGTATTAACTGAATGCGCAAATTGCTCCTTTAATTAAAATTTTAAGTGCCTTCCACTTGAGATTAAGTTCGCAAGCGGAAATCATATCACCAGTGGTCACCTTAGGTAAAAGTTGGTTATTGATAATTATTAGAAGTCACTTAAGATGAAAGTTTGTGATTAATGGTTGAATGCGTAGTTTTTGAAATGGATACATTGATCAATTTAAACATTAGAATGACCTTAAATATTAAATTTCAAATTAGGGTCAAGGTCATATTTGGACGTAAAAGTTGCCGCTCTTTCTATTTCCGGGGTCAAAAGTGGGGGTTCCTATGCAAAAAATCAATTTGACCTTCAAATGACCTTGATCCTTGACCTCAAGGTCAAAGTGAAAATCATTATCAGTTGGCCCCCTCCGTACCCTACAACTTTTGTTTAAATCAGTTTTTTCTAGGAGACGCCGTTTTTGAAATTTTCGGGTGCGTCAATTAAAATGACACACCCTCTACATCTATAAGCTGCTATTCTGTATTCACCATCGTGAGGTCCGAAATCTTGATTTCAGAATCATAGTCAGTGATTCTGGTAACCTTTGTCTAAGAAAGTATTCGATCTCTTACAGTGTCTGAGTACTATTATTACTTATTTTTATCCGAGAAAGGTATTTGGTGGATCTTGCTTTGCTCCTTTTTTATTTGAAGGAAGTATTCAACAAATAAAAAAATCTTTGAAAAGATCATTATCCTCAAAACTTGAGAATTGAAATACTATTCAAGAAAATATTTAAGAATGCTTGGAATTGGAACAGTGTAGAATTTCCCATATCAACAAAAAAATTTTTCAGAGTGTAGAAATTCGATAATCTTTGCACATCATTGAAAAAAGCATTCAGCAAATACTTTCAGATTTTGTGGAAGTACCCAACAAATGGCTTCCGTGAATATTTTATTTATATGAGGAAGGGTTTTGAGAAGATCATTTGGTACATAGTCTTTTCTGAATACTAGAAGTATTTATAGACTTCTCATTTGTACAAAATACGTCTACAGCTAACTTTATAAAGAAGAACCTTTATTCTCCACCATGTCTGCAATGGAAGAGTTGATAGATATACCTAGAGATGCGGAGTCAGAAAATACTGAGAATAGTGAAGATGAGTATGATCCTGAAGATTTTTCTATACAGGAGACTCCTGATATATCCGACGATATATTATGTCCAGATCTTGAAGCAGTTGACGATACTGACGAAGAGGATGATACTGCACTAAGTTCTCGACTTAAAAGGACAGACGGTATCTGGGAAGCAAAAGAGAGATCGTTTTTTGATCCTGCTTTTTTTGAATACGTAGGTCCAAATAATCTCCCTGATAGTGTGAAAACTCCAGGAGACGTATACTTATGTTTGTTTTCAGAAAACTTGATTGACATCATAGTAGAACAGTCAAATGTTTATTGTACTCAGAAAAAATTGAAATTTGAACCCATCGCCAATGATGAGATAAAAAAGTTTTTGGAGCTAAATATAGTAATGGGGATCAAAAGGTCACCATCGTATAGAGACTATTGGTCTATGAACTTTCAGATGAATGATCCATACGTCTCTTCAATCATGCCTGTGAAACGATTTTCATTCCTCTCATCTAATTTACACTTGAATGATAATTCTCAGGAACCACCAAGGGGCGATCCCAATTTCCACAAACTGTACAAAGTCAGACCATTGCTGGATAATCTTTCTGGAACATTCAAAATTTTTTATGGTCCTGACAGACATCAAGCCATTGATGAAAGTATGATTAGGTTGACAGGTAGGAATAGCATAAGACAGTACCTGCCAATGAAACCGATCAAACGGGGCTATAAGGTTTGGGTTAGAGCTGACAAATCTGGATATTTCTGTGAATTCCAGATTTATACCAGAAAAACGAACGATAAGTCGGAAAAGTTCCTTGGTGAAAGAGTAGTCAAAGATCTAACTCACGATCTGATAGGAAAATATTATCGTGTTTTTTTTTGTTAATTATTTCACCACCGTTACATTGATGTCAGACTTGTTATATTTGAAAATATTGGCATGTGGGACTGTAAGGAAAGATAGAAAAGATTTACCTAAATTACAGAAAAAAGAAAAAGAAATGTCAGTTGGTGATAGTGAATTCCGCTTCTCATATAACGGAATCAGTTGGCTGAAATGGATAGATAAGAAGCCTGTCCATTTCTTATCTAATTTCCATGATGCTTCTAAAATTTCTCAAGCTAACAGGAGGCAAAAAGATGGATCTTTGAAAGAAATAACTTGTTCACAAATAGCCGTAGACTATAATGATTTTATGGGTTGCGTTGATAAAGCTGATATACTCAAGTCGTATTATGAAATCAACAGGAAAAGTAAAAACTGGTGGCAACATATTTTCTGGCACTTTGTGGATGTCACATTGGTGAACTCTTTTATAATCGCATCTTTTTCCAGAGAAAAACATGAAACTCAAAGACTTCCGATTGTCAGTCTTAGATTCCTTAATAAGAATCCCTAACCGTGCAAAGAGAGGTCGGCCACCCACCAAATCACCAATGGATCATCAGAAGAAATTGAAAATCAGTGACTCCGTAAGAATGACAAATGTTGATCATTTACCAGTTGCACGAAAAGAACGTCTTAGATGTCGCCTTGGCAGTACGAAAGAGAAGCAGCAATTGACTCAATTCTACTGTACAACTTGCAACTGTGGATTATGCATTAATGCAGATCGAAATTGTTTCCAGAAATTTCATCAGCAACAAAAATGAGTTTGAAGAAAGACGTAATCTTATAGAATGAGTGTTGCTCTCGAAAAGAGAAAAAAATATTAAAAAATAAAAAAAAAAAATAAAAAAGTAAAAAAAAAAAATAAAAAAAAAATAGAAAAAATATGGAACAAGTCCTCTCCTACGTCCACGTCGTTTGTTCCGGGTCACGCAGAGAGGGGACAACTGGAGAGGTTTTTTTTGTGGAATCAGCAATCTTTGATCCGATTCAATCTGTGAGAGTATGATCTTCGATATCAAATTCGCTATCTCAATTCCGGAAGGATTGAATTAATGTTATAAACTATTATAAAATTATTATGAATGTCAGTATTCTGAGTCCATTTTATAGAGCCTCCTTATTTGCATTCGATTCTTATGTGATTAACAACTTTAAAATACTTTTATACTTTTAATTCAAACTAAATATACCAATCTCCCTATTTTCGTGGTGGAAAAATATAATAGAAAAGTCTGTCGTATTTTATTTCGGAATCATTTGGCATGATTCGATATAGACGTTCTCCAATTCTTCCATATACCTAATTTGGAAGGAATGATCTGGAAATATTGCAATTGGTGACCTCGAAAACCCCTCCCTAACTGATTTTATCTGAATGACTGGAGAACTCACAAATTTCATATGCTATGGCCGTCATATGGAATTTACCTCCTTGAATTATGACATTCTGATGTCTGGATTCCTGAAACGCTCGCTGATTTGAAATGCCATGGCCACCATATTGGATCCGCCATCTTGAGTTTCGGAATTTCGATGTGAGATTCGTAAACAGCGACCCCAAAAACTCCCGTAAACCTCTTTCTGAGTGAATTACTTAGAAACCCGAAATTCTAACCTAAAATAGTCGCCATTTTGAATATGGAAATTCTGAATTCATATTCGGGATGAGCAATCCCGGAAACCCCAGTATACCTTTTTTCAAGTGAGTTACTCAGAAAACCGCAATCCTAACCTAAAATAGTCGCCACATTGGATCCGCCATTTTTAATTTTCAAATTTTAATACCAGGTTCGTAATCAGCGATCCCAAAAACCCCCGTATATCTTTTTCCAAGTGAATTCCTCAAAAAGCCGCGATTCTAACCTAAAATAGTCGCCATATTGGATCCGCCATTTTGAATTTTCAAATTCTGATACCGGATTCGTTATCAGAGACTCTGAAAACCCTTTTATACAAATTATCATAAGATTAACTTAAAAACTCTGCCCAAGGCCGAATTTATTCGAAAAAATTGAAAATTTTCCGTCTTTGATTGTTTATAAATAATTAAATAAATAATTTTTCAAAATTTCCATCAAAGCATTACGAAGCCTAAGTACTAATGATGGTGTAGAAGTTTATTCGAGAGCGATTGAGCTGAAAACGGTCGCGGTATGGATAAAAAACTGAAAAAAGTTTGGTGTATCATATATGATACGCTGCCCCTCAAAGGGTTAAACAAAATTAATGGTGATAAGGAACAAACTGTAATCTCGTTTGTATATTTCGTCGAATCTTTTTTGACAATTTGTAAAAATATACTTATATTTCACTTTTAATAAAAAGTAATTATATAATAATAACAATTAGCTTCTATTCATTAGATCAGGCAATCATTTAACTCACCCATTCTTTTCCTAGTTCCATCCTTTTTATTTACCTATAAATACGTGCACAATACTCGAATTTAAATTGCACAATAAGTATAAGAGTTTATAAACAACTCCATTAATTACGTTCTTTCGATAAAAGAAACTGACACGAACATAAACTAAATATATATTAGACAGCTCAAAATATTTATTTCAATGGTACTAATTATAAGTATTCTGCGTCCAAGGGGCTGCTAACCCCCGATAACGCTGTTATTAGAAAAAATCCTGAAACAAGTCAACATTAATTTTTAATTTTAGCAATAATTATTTAATTTTATTGTAAATATTATATACAAAAATAATTTAAAAAAAAAATAAAGTTTATCCGAAATAAAATATAAGGATTGGTACCCCACAGAATGAAACAACCATTGCTAATTTCGCATTTCAAAGAAAAATATTTTCCATTTTGTTTCATTTCAAAATTTAGTCTGAACTCGATATATCTAGAGAAAACCGTTTTTGGGGATGAATTTTAGGGGTGCATTTCACCCCTTTAATAGGAAATTGGGCCCATAGAAAAAATTAGAAACGAGGCCCGCGCGCCAGCGCGCGTACGCGCCGCACGTATTAAATCCATCTCGGAACGCCTAATATGCCCGTCATCCATCGCGAAGATGCTTAGTACTTTCTGCGAGTCACGGCAGCCATCTTCGTGTGTGTTACCGTGCATAACCCACACGAGCCGCTCTCTCCCTTTTTATCGCGCCAGTGTCGTTCTCTCGGAGATATATGTATACTGATCGCGTGTGCTGGGAGTGGAGGCGCCGATCAACGTGAGTGTGAGCGAGATAGAGAGGGAGAGAGTGAGCATGCGCCACACGTTCTGCGAGTCAGGGAACTTAGCGAGCGAGGAGCCGGCAGCGAGCCCGCCTGCCGAGCCAACCAAACGAGAGCGAGTGAGAGAGAGCGAGCGCAACGCCTGTGAGTACGAGAGAGAGCCGAGTGCACCGGCTGCTCCTTCGAACGGTAAGTTCCTCACTGCTCTCGCGTACTTTATGTGAAAGGCTTGCACGGAAATCGCTCCGTGCAAGCTTTCTGTGCCGTGTACGTGCGGGTGCGTATCAGCCCGTCGTACTTAATACCACGCGCGAGAACAGCAGCTTTAAACAGTAATCGTCGCACGCGAACTAAGTGTAATTAACAGAACTTGCGTGGTGCACGTAATACTTTAGTCTAATATACTGTGATATCTAGTTACTCGTCGCGTTGTTCTTCATACAACCCGCCCTTCTCCCGGATACCGCCGCCTCCGTGGGAAAACGACTCCGCCGGTTGTTTTCATATCTGAGTCTAGCGGCCGCGCGCTTTACTCTACGAGCGCGCGCTTTTCACTCAGCGATCCAATTAGTTGGAAAGCAAAGTTCGCGAGCGATCATCGCGTTGTTTTCGAGATTTCAGGAGCAGATCCCCGGGCATGTCATTTTAGTCTTACACCCGCGGCACCGTGTTCTAGGGCATCGCTGACCTGTGGCTTTTTGGGATTCTCCTCCATCAGCCATCCAATTACAATGGTTCGAAAGCATTTTACGCCTAAGGGGTAGTTTACCCCCGATAACGCTTTTATTTGCAAAAACCCCGAAACACGTCAAGTTTAATTTTTTATTTTAAACCCAAAAACGATTTTTATAATAATCAATTAATTTTATTGCAAATATTATAAACACAAATAGTTTAAAAAATAAGGTTTTTCTGAAATAAAAAGTAAAGGTTGCTACCCCCGGAGACCAAACTATACTTGCTAGTTTCGTCATTCAAAAAGAAGAATTTTCCATTTTGTTTCTTATTTTTAATTTTTTTATTTATTTATTCAGAGTACATTATAGAAGTACATTACATTGGGGTAACCCTGCAAAGGAAAATAAATTTCCTGCCCGCAGGTCCGGAGTATAGAGTTGCTTAAAGCTAAAACTAATACAAATTCTTATAACTATTAAATAAAGCATCTTTATTCTTTAACCTTTAGAGGACGGGGATTTGGGTTTACTGTTTTCTCTCACTTTTCTATAGAAATCGAGTTTTTGTGATGTCTCACATCTCAAAACTAACACATGTAAAGGGTCGATCATCGGCATGGCCCGTATAGGGGCCATCCCGTCCTCTAAAGGTTAAACGTATAATAAAATTTCTAAAACCAGTAATATGTATATATGCTATATGCAATTATCTAAATTTTCTACTTAAGTTCCTATAACAAAGTTTATAGTATCAAGTCATTTTCAAGGAATATTCAACTCGTTATCAATAAATATTTTTCACACTCCATTTTTTCAACTTGTATATAGTGGGTCTTTTGTCTATATCTAAAGTTTTGAGCTCGTTTGGCAGTAGATTGAAAGTCTTTATTGCAGTTATGTAATTGTTCTTTTCGCTTACTCTTTCGTCAATTTTTGGTAATAAAATAGCTTTATTTCTTGTCTTACTATTTGAGTTTGTGAATACATTTTTCATTTCGTTGTAATAATATTATAAGTAGTCCCATGTGAATAGTTGCTTAATATTCATTAGTTTATTTTGCTCAAAAGTGTTTTTGAAAACTAATTTAAGTAGTCTGTTTTGAATATTTTGAAGCAAATGTTGATTATTTTTATAGGCACCCCCCAGGCTATTATTTCATAATTAATCACACTGTGAAAAAACGCATAGTAAATAACCTTTAAAGTATCTATTTGCATAAATTTATTAATTTTGTAGAAGATGAAATTTAAATAACTTGTTTTTTTGATTAGGTAGTTAATATGTTCATTCCATTTTAGATTATAATCAAAATTAACTCCTAAATATTTACACGAGTCCACTCTCTTTAATTTTTCTTTGTTAATATAAATATCTAAATTTTTTGGTACACTGTCACAGTAATTCCCGAAAGTTATGTATACAGTTTTACTTATGTTTAATGTTAGTTTATTCAATGCGAGCCATGTTGCTACTTTTCTAAGATATTGATTCATTTTGCTTTCAACTTCTTTCCAGGTTTTACCTGACGATATAACTGCTGTGTCATCAGCATATGATAAAATTGAGTTTTCTGGCATTGTTATCAGTAAATCATTTATATATGATATGAAAAGTAGTGGCCCAAGGATTGTTCCTTGGGGCACTCCCATCGTTATTGTTATCGGTTCACTCTCATTTTGGTCTATTCTCACTTTCTGCTTTCTACTTGTTAAGTAGCTTTGCATTAAATTATAAGCATTTCCTCTTCTCCCGTACGCTTGCAACTTATGAAGAAGTATATTATGATCAACTGTATCAAAGGCTTTTGCTAGATCTAGAAATGCGACTATAATGGGCTTACTCTTATCTAAGTTCTCATAGATCCTTTTTTTAATATATCTTAGAGCATCTCTGATTCCTTTGTTTTTAATAAAGCCAAACTGTTTTTCGCTTAATATTTTATGCTTGTTAATAAAATCAAAAATTCTTTCGTAGATTACCTTTTCGAAGATTTTTGCAATATTTGATATTAATGATATCGGTCTATAGTCATTAACTATTAATTTTTTCCCTGATTTGTAAATTGGTACCGCTTCAGCAGCTTTTAGCGCATCCAGCCATATTGCCTTTCCAATACATTTATTGATGATATATGGCAAAGGATCTGCTATAAGATCAGATATTGTTTTGAGTGTCTTAGCATTTATTTTATCAATTCCGCCATTCTTGATTTTCAAATTTTCAATTATATTTTTAATTTCAATTTCATTTGTAGGATTTAGGAATATTGAATTTAAGTTGCTTGGGGGTAGTTGTATAACATTGTTACTTGGAGCAGTAATTTTGTCGTTCATTTCTTTGCCCATTTTGCCATAATAGTCATTCATGATATTTGCAATTTTGGATGGGTCTTTTACCTTATTTCCTTGTTTTCATCATATATTTCACTTATATTATTATCTTTTTTACCTTTGTTACCAAGTTTGGAATTTATAATTTTCCATAGTTGCCTTGGATTACCTGAGTTTTTCTCTATAAGGTCCTTATCGTATTTACTTTTGGCATCATTTATAACTTTGTTTAGACATTTAACATAGTTTTTATATTCACTTTGAAAGCTTTCATCCATTGGATCTTTTTTAAGTTGTTTATATAATTTGTTTTTTTTTTTACAAGATTTTAGTAATGTAGTTGTAATCCATTCATTTCTAGGTGCATTATTGCCTTTAACCGGGTTCCTTTTTGATTTTTCTTGACATTGAATTATTCCCTCTACAAATAGGTTTATTGCTTCGTTTGGATCCTCGATTTGTTTGTATTCAGTCCAATATTTTTGACTTGCTATAATAGCTATTTTTTTGTAATTTAATGAATAATTAGTTTTCTTTTTTTCCATGTCTGTATTCACTAGTGGTTTTTTTATGTCTATAAATAGCAGATAGGGATCAGTAATAAGTGTCATTAATTTGAAAGTTTTTGCATTGATTGAGCTAGTTTTTATAAAAATATTGTCTATGCATGTTCCACTATCAGTAGTTATATTATATGATCTAGTCGTATCAGTAAAGCCAGGGTAATAGCCATTTTCAAGGAAATTGTATAGAAAATTCTGACTAATATTGTTTTGTAGCATTATATTTATATTAAAGTCACCTATTATAAAATGGTTTTTGACGTTTCTCTTAAGTTGCAAATATTAATTAGTTTTAAAATAAACTCTGTATTATGCAAATCATATGATCTGTACATAGATGAGATTTCCAAATGACTACTGTTTTTAAGGTTTATAATTTTATTTGGTATTTTTAGCCTACCCAGTTCTACTACATTAGTTGTCTGGGTTAATTCTTTTTGTACATATACGACTACACCATCTGATTTGTTTATGTGACTATGGTTATAATATATATTGTACCCATTTAGTTTATAATATTGATAGTGTTCTAAGTTACCGGTTTCAGCACATACTATCACATAAGGTTTGATTTTGAGCCTTTTATTCAAGATTCGTAATTTATCAAAATTAGTTTTTAAACCTCTTATATTCAAATATAAAATCAAATTATCTGTTGCTTTTCTATCTTGATTAAGATACTTCAAATCATTATATGTGATTTCCTGCTGATGTAATTGCTTATGTATGTCTTCTAATACTTCATGATTCTGCGCCATTTGTTGCATTTGGTGTGTTGGAGTTGCGTTTGGGCTGGTTCCGATGCTAGCGACACTTCTTGTAGATTGATGAGATGACCTCTGTCGTAGATTTTGCGTAAGCGGTCTTGTTAGTTTCCATGTCGGTATTTCAGGTCTGCTAAGTGGGTTAGCTGCAGCTGCTCTCTGTTGTGTATTTAGTTGACTATTTAGTTGTATTTAGGGACGGCCTTGCCGGTTTCCAGGTCGATAATTCAGCTTTGATAGGGTAATCGGTTGCGTCTATATATTTTTCGCCATACCCTGGCCGAAAGTACCACATTCCCTCCCGGCGCAAAAACGGGAATGCGGTATTTTCGGCCCGAGTATGACGAAAAATAGTATACGCACCACGGGAGAAAAATTGGCCAGCCCGTAGCTCGTGTTTGCCACCCGAGCCGAAGGCTCGGGTGTCAATTTACACGAGCTATGGACTGTCCAAGTTTTTTCCTCTCTAGGTGCGTAATATACTATTTTTATCTTGTTTTTAAGAATTTCACAGTTGCTCATATCATATGGAGAATTATTAGTATATAAGTCTGTTCTGTATGTTTTGTTACTAAAGATACAGTTAGTGCATTCTGTTTTGGGACTATTACATGTGTTTATTTCGTGATTACCTGTACATTTTATGCATATCTGTTTGTTCTTGCATTTTTTCCCATTATGACTTAGCCTCCCACAGTTGTAACATGGTGAGATATTTATTAGATCATAGACCCTACATCTTTGGTGTCCTACAAAAAGTCTTTTATTGTTCTCTCTGATCAACGTATGTTTCAGGTGGTACTTCCATTATAACGGAGCTAAGTTTTGTTTTTTCGTTTGTGTACATGTGAAGAATTGAACTACTGTTGATTGCATCACTAAAATTTCTTGTATTTCCTAGTGGAAATCGTTTTTGTGAATAACTGAAAATAACTGTAAATAACTGAAAATAACTGTAAATAAGTGTAAATAACTGTAAATAAGTGAAAATAATTATTTGGTTTGAGATGTAACTAACGGTTATTTTCAGTTATTTTCAGTTATTTACAGTTTTTTCAGTTATTTCTAGTTTTCTAAAATAATAATTGTAAAAATGAAGGTACTGATAAAAGTTATTAACAGTTATTTACAATTTTGTTGATGGAAAATAAAATTGTCATTATAGCGAAAAAAATGAAATCTGTATATCAGCAAATATCTGTAAATAACTGCTAAAATCTGTTAATAACTATAAATAACTAAAAATAACTGTTAATAATTGGAAATAACTGTAAATAACTGAAAATAAATGTAACTAACTGTAAATAACTGTAAATAACAGAAAAAAACTGAAAATGATTGTAATAACTGTTCTCAATACCTTTTTTCTACAATTATTAATTCACAAAAGTGTAAATACTGTAAATAACTGTAAATAACTGTAAATAACTGTAAATAACTGAGAATAACTGTAAATATCTGAAAATAACTGTTATTTATGTCTCAAACCAAACAATTATTTTTAGTTATTTTCAATTATTTACAGTTATTTTCAGTTATTCACAAAAACGATTTCTAGTAGGGTTTATATCATTTTCAATTTCTTTAATGTCCATTTCTGTATAGCTGTCTATGTCAACTATTTTTATTTTTAGGTTATTTAATTATTCAGTAGTTATATCACACTTTGGTAGTTTTCTTTTAAGTACTTTTTCAGCAGCTGTTACACTCTCAATGTTCATACAGTTAACTATGATATCACTTTTATTTTTATTATATATATTTTTGATTTGAATGTTCTTTTCTCTCACTAGATATTTTGTTATTGTATTTAAAACTTCACCTTGTTCATATTTACCAATTTTAACTACAATTTTTGGTATCTTTTTTGGTCGTATTTTTATCTCTTTTGTTACTTCAGCGAAAGATTTTTTAGTAAATTGGTTCTCTGTTTCATTTTCTCCATATTTTTCAAGCAACTCCTGTAATAATTTATTTTTATCTTGGAGTTCTTTATTCAGTTGTTTTAGTAAAGTATGTTCCGCTACCATGATCTCACTCTCACTTGTATCATTTATTATTGCTTTTTGCACTTCTAGTGTCTTTTCTGCTAGCTCCGCTAGTATTTTTCTTCTTATTTCATCAGTTTGTTTCATTTTAATATGGGCTATTATCATTTTTGCTGCCTCACTCAACTGGTCTTCTTCCTCATCATAGGTTATGTCAGACACGTGCACATTATGCGGACAAATTACTAAGTTATCTCCTAGATTTTTTGTGTTGTTTAATCTATCAAAATCACTTTGATGATATGCATCTCCACATATAATACAAATTACTGTTGCCACCGGTTTCGTTGGGTGGCACTTATATACTTTTGTACTACTCTTATCGGGAGGTTGTTTCCTTCCCGGCGCTATGTTGGCAACCAAAATCATTTCATTTCAAAACATGAATTAGAACTTAAGATATTAAGAAAAAACCGTTTTCGGGTGTAAACTCTAAGGACGGTTTTCACTCCTTTAATAAGGGATTGGGCCAATAAAAAAACGTGTCTCTTATTTTTCGATCCTCTACAACATATTAAAAGTTCAGGAAAATCGGAGGCGGACACCTCGGGTAGTTTTCTTGTTAGATCAATCGTCGTCTTGGTACGATGATCCCGTGGAGACGGCGGTATCCGGGAGAAGGTAAGGTAAGTTAAATGAATACAGAATAACTTCGGTTACTTACAAGAACAATAACGAAGTCTACTCGATAAAAAGACACTATAATGTTGAACGTGTCGTGTTGCGCGCAGATAAAAAAGTGTCATCCGCCAGTCGGCGCGAGCGGATGGATATCATTTTTTTCGATTTGGCCTGTAAAAGCCACATTGGCCACTCGCCGTCACAAACCAAAAGTATAAAGGAATAGACGCGCTAGGTAAATGAAACTTACGCTTTTTGTTCGCTCGTTCTTTCCAGTCGCTCCAACCAATGTCCGGAACCCAAAGCGTCCAGACGTCAAACGCAGCGATGATATTGCTTGCTCAATGCTCGCTGATCCATCTTCATAGGAAGGTGACACCTTGATGAATCGTTACAGTTCATATAGCCTTCAAGACAGGCACGCGCAGTTAGACGGCCGGAGAGAATCTGATTCAAAATTGAATCGAGTGCAACTTTGCATCGGCGATAGCCGCGCTCACCCCACGTACATGTCGCTGAAGCGATGTAAACAAACGCTCGGGATGCACGAATCTGAGGGAACGAGAGCCAAGTGAATTCGATAAAATACGTAGAACCGAGATTCTTATTTTCTCCATATTTTATCTGGAAACTTTCTTATAGGGTATATAACTATTGAATAACAAAAGATATCGTAACGAAATTTTAAAATCAATTGAGTTTATGTAACTTTTAATCTTAATAATGAGTACAATTAATGATATGTATGTTTATGAATAACTGTACTTTCAAGTCTATGTATTTGGATAGCAGAGGTTATACTCCCTATTTTACAAATTTTAGGGTAAATAGGGGAGACTTTTTGTGAAAATCGGGGAGAAATTTTATGAAAATAGGGGAGAATTTTTATTTTTAAACCCAAGTAGGCGGGGGATATGCGGTCCACGCATGTAAGGGAGTCATGTAGACATGACAAAATAAGCCAAACGATTATTTAAATAATTTGCAAATCCATGTAGGTGGGAGATATGAGATCCACGCATATAAGGGAGTCATGTAGACATACAAAAATAAGTAAAATGATTATTTAAATAGCTTTTAAACCCAAGTAGGCGGGGGTATGAGGTCCACGCTTATTAGGAAATTACATAGACGTGCAACAATAAGCAAAACGATTATTTAAATAGCTTTCAAAACCAAGTAGGCAGGGGATACGAGGTCCACGCATATAAGGGAGTAATGTAACCATGAAAAAATAAGCAAAGCGATTATTTAAATAGCTTTTAAACCCAATCTACATGACTCCCTTATATGCATTAACTTCATATACCCCGACTACTTAGGTTTAAAAGCTATTTAAATAATCTTTTTCTTATTTTTTCATGTCTACATGACTCCCTTATATGCGTGGACCTCATATCCCCCGCCTACTTGGGTTTAAAACCTATTTAAATAATCGTTTTGCTTATTTTTTCATGTCCACATGACTTCTTTTATATGCGTGGACCTCATATCCCCCGCCTACTTGGGTTTAAAACCTATTTAAATTAATCGGTGTGCTTATTGTTTTATGTCTTCATGACTCCCTTATAAGCGTGGACCTCGCGTTCCCCGGCTACTTGGGTTTAAAAATTCTTTAAATAATCGTTTTGCTTATTGTTTTATGTCTTCATGACTCCCTTATATGCGTGGACCTCGCATCCCCCAGCTACTTGGGTTTAAAAATTATTTAAATAATCGTTTTGCATATTTTTTCATGTCTACGTGACTCCCTTATATGCGTAGACCTCGCGTCCCTCGGCTACTTGGGTTAAAAAGTTATTTAAATAATAGTCTTGCTTATTGTTTTATGTCTTCATATCTCTCTTATATGCCTGAATATCGCGTCCCCCGTCTATTTGGGTTTAAAAATTATTTAAATAATCGTTTTGCTTATTGTTTCATGTCTTCATGACTCCCTTATATGCGTGGACCTCGCGTCGCCAGGCTACTTGGGTTTTAAAATTATTTAAATAAGTCTTGTTTGTTAATGCATACCTACGTAATCCCCTAATATTCGTGGAACTAGCATCCCGCGCCTACTTGGGTTTAAAAATGGTTTAAATAATTGTCTTTCTTATTGTTGCACATCTACGTAATTCCCTTGTATGGGTGGAGTTCATATACCCCGCCTACTTGGGTTTAAAAATTGTTTTTAATAATTGTTGAGGTTATTATTGCACGTCTACGTAATTTCCTAACATGCGTGGACCTCATATCCCCCGACTACTTAGATTTAAAAATTATTTAAATAATCGTTTTGCTTATTTTTTATGTCTATATGACTCCCTTATATGCGTGGGTATCATATCCCCCGCCTACTTGGGTTTAACGGGCTGACAGTCCCCTATAGTATAACTATCCAACTATATTCGGATATCGTATATTAAATTTATTTATTTATTTATTTATTAAACCAGAGTAAGTACATAGGTATTACGATAATATCAATATACATTTTTACATTACATGCGTAACCCAGCAGAGGAAGTATTTCCTGTATGCTGGTCTGATGACTTAAACTAACTTAAAACTAAATTGAAGTATTGTCCCTGATTGTTTGTCGATCTTGTATCCCCGTAGCTAGCAGCTACGGAGTCAATTCGACAATCACACATTATTCATGACTTTTCTTCTATCACCAATATCTAACCAACATTTGTCTTGCTGTTGTAAATGATTCCGTGGATGCGTTTCTGTCTCTTGCAAAGATGATTCTTTCGTAGCTGTTTAGTCTTGTTGGGCAGGTGAGTCCCACTGCACAGGTAACTCTGTAGTGTGGGAACATCAATCTGTGTTGGTTGGCTGAGTCACATTTACATGTTGATGTAAAAACAATGTCGTCTACTACTATGAGATCGTTGTATTTCGGGTGCTGTTCTAGAGTATACATTGAGTTTGTAAATGTTTGTTTACCTCGAATGCCTCTGTCGAAATACAGTAGTGCTTTATTACAGCCTAGATAGTTGAGGTCTCCGTAAGACATGCGGTAGGTGTTATCTTGCAGTATAGGCTTTCCCGGTGCGCCACTTGCTTCCATTGACATGGTTTTTGTATTGTTATCCTCAGCCATTTTATCTATCGTACTAAATACAGTTTCTATGGGATTATATTTTTCGTTGTTGTGTTCCTTTTTTATTTCAATATCTTTGGATTTTTCTTTGACAAAGTGTATATGTTTTATTTCATTATTTCCGTTAGTAATACGATAGTCACAACAGTTATTGCTTAAAGTTGTATTTTTGTTGCTCTCTGAGAGCGTCCACCTGTTAGCAATCATATTTGCAATTTCGATGATAATTTGTTGATTAATATTGAGTTTTCGGATTTTGTTCCAGTTGTAATTAGATAATCGACGATGAGAACGTTTATAATGTAGTGTGCATAACCCGTGTGCGCATATATATGTTCTTATATCCAGTAACAGTTTATCGGACTCTAAACTCCCCATGGACTTCCAATGTGGGAGGTCTGTGTCCGATATCTTTATTAGTGAATAATATAGTTGTTTATCTGTTTACAGTTAATATTATTAGTATTATTCATGGGTGTTTTATTATGCTAGATGTTTGCTTTTATCCAGATCTTGATTTTATATTTCAGACTTTTTTTATTCGTTATTGTTTTAAGGTCATTAGGCAGTTTGTTGTAGGTAGTTAGTGCTCTAATGTAGCTGTTTTTGATGCTGATGCGTTTACAACGTTTAGGTATTGGTATACTTTTATTCCTCGTTACTTTGTCGGATTCTATATATTTGTCTTGTAATTCTTTGTAATGAAATATTAGTGACTCAAAGGTAAAAATTTGCTCTATATTTAGTGGATTTCTGTCATAAATAAAATTGTTTTTATTTATAAGTTTAAGCAGTCTGTTTTGCAGGCTTTGTAAGCTTTTGGTTCTACCTGCGTAAGCGCCTCCCCAGGCTATAATACCATAGGAGGTGATACTGTGGAACAACGCATAGTAAATCATACGGAGATTGTCTGTGTCCATTATAATAGACAGTTTGTATAAAATGAAAGTAAGGTATTTGGTCTTATTATATATATTTTTGGTGTGTATATCCCATTTCATGTTGCTATCGAAAGTTACTCCTAGGTATTTGGTGTTTTCTACTCTTTTGATGTTTTTTCCTTGTATGCAAATGTTCATATTTTTAGGCGTGCTTTTATAATTGCTGCCGAATTCCATGTATATTGTTTTATCCTTGTTGAGAGATAGTTTATTTAGTGCTAGCCAGTCGGCTATTTCTTGTAGGTAGTCGTTCATTTTAGTTTCTACTTCTTGCCAGGTTTTACCTATTGCTATGATCGCAGTGTCGTCAGCGTATGACAATATTGTATCTTCAGGCATTGAAGATAACATATCATTAATATAAATAATAAACAGCAGTGGTCCAAGTATTGTACCTTGCGGTACTCCCATATAGACAGTTTTGTATTGGCTATAATCATTACCTATTTTCACCCTTTGTTTCCTATTACTTAGATAACTTTTTATGAGGTTATATGCGCTACCTCTGATGCCGTAGTTATATATAGTTTATCAAGCAAAATTTGATGATCTACTGTATCGAATGCTTTCGCTAGATCGAGGAATGTAATAGCTATTGGGTCGCTTGCATCTATGTGGTTATAGATTGTGTTAGTTATTTGATATAGTGCATCTTTAGTGCCTCTATTTTTCCTGAATCCAAATTGTTTATTTGAGATCAAGTTACATTTATCTATGAAAGATGATATTCTACTATGCAGTAGTTTTTCCAATACTTTTGCAACATTTGAGATCAGGGAAATTGGTCTGTAGTTTGTTGGCAGATGCTTTTCTTTGGCTTCATGTATTGGTATAATATCCGCAATCTTTAAAGCATCAGGCCAAATTTCTTTCTCTAAGCATAAGTTGGTTATGTGAACCAGTGGGTCGGAGATGTGTGATATTAAAACTTTGAGTGAGAGTGTGCTAATACCATCACACCCACCATTTTTATTTTCCATGTTTAATATTGTTTTTTGTATTTCTTGATGATTAGTAGGATATAGAAAAATACTCTTGTTATTCTTAGTAGGCAGCCTTACTCTTTTGTTTGGTGGAGTTTTAATTTTGTCACACAGTTGTTTACCAACGTTGCAGAAGAAGTTGTTGATATGTTCAGAAATTTCTTTTGAGTCGGTTATTCTTTTGTTGTTATTATCCATGATAAAATTAATGTTGTTATTTATTTTACTATTTTTTCCAATTTTGTTATTAATTAATCTCCAGAGATTCCTTTGATTGTTCATGTTTGATTGTATTTGCTTTCTATCATGGTCCTTTTTTGCTTGGTTGATAATGTGGTTAAGTATCTTAATGTAGTTTTTGTAATTTTCTTTTTTACAGAGTTAGTAGGATCCTTCTTCCATATATTATATAGTTTTTCTTTATTTTTACACGAATTTATTATTGCTTTTGTTATCCAAATTTTCCTCGGTTTCATGTTGTTTTGTTTATTGCTATGCGTCTTAATTATTGACCTGTTTAGGCATGTTTGAATTTTTTGTATAAGGTTATTTAAGGCTTGGTTGGGATCTGTTATTAATGAGATATCTGCCCATTTTATAGTTCCTGCTGTTTTTTCCAATTTATTGTAGTTAAATCTTTTTCCTAATTTGGTACTGGATTGTTTTTTAATATTTTTTAATGACATCATTATGGGAAAATGGTCGGTAAAAGGTGTTTTTAGTAAGTAGGTTTTATATTTAATTTTGTCTAGTTTAATGAAAAAGTTATCTATACAGGTGCCATTGCTATTGTTATTAATATCTGATGGTCTAGTTATACTTTTAAATCCTGGGCAGTAACCATTTTCTAATAGTATTTGTAAAAAGTCTTGATCTAAAACATCTTGGCTTAATATATCAAAATTGAAGTCTCCTATTATTATATTATTTTTTTGCTTCTTGCTTATTTTTAGAAAATTTTTAATATTCATTAAGAATTCAGTTTTATGTATGTCATGTGATCGGTAAATTGATGATAATGTTATGTTTTTGTTATTTTCAAGTGTGATTTTCGTGTTCATTATTCTAAGTTTATTTATTTGTATAATTTCCGTGGTTTCTGTGATGTCTTCACTTATATATAATACTACACCATCCGATTGGTTTATGTTGCTTTCATTATAGTACATTCTATATTTTGGAATATTAAAAAATTCGTGGTGTTCAAGTTTCCATGTTTCAGTACATACTATAATACAAGGCTTTGTAACAAGCCTGTTTAAGAATACTAATAGTTTATTGTAATTAGCATTTAAACTTCTTATATTAACGCAAAGAATTAATTCTTTGACTGTAGCTAGGCATCTATTTAATTCGGTTACACTATTTGTGATATGTTCGTTGTCAAATATTACCTCTTGAGAATCAAGATTCATTTTCATTTTCATTTTCTAACGTATCAAATCTTGGTTGAGCTGTAGATGTAGGGGTTGCTGGAGATAATGTACCGGCAGATGTGTTGGTCGTTAATCTAACTCTTCTAGTAGTTATCCATTGCTGTGAGCGGGAATTGCTTTGTTTGCCGATTTCTAGGTTGCCAAAGTACCGACGGTAGGTAGGCTGCAGTGGATAGTCTGTCATTTCAATGTATTTTTTTATTTTGTGTTTTAGCACTTCACACTGATCACTGTCTATTGAACTATGATTTATATTGTAATTAGTTTTGTATTTGGTGTTGTTAAATTCACAGTTTGCACATTTAAGAGTATCACATTTACACTCAGCAGCTGCGTGATTTCCTGCACATTTGTAGCACTTGTCCTCATTATCGCATTTTTTGCCACTGTGGCCGACTCTTGAGCATTTAGTACATGGATTTGTGTTTATTATGTCAAATACTCTGCAATTTTGAAACCCTATAAATAACTTGTTTTTATTGTCTCTTGTATGTTTGTAGATTGTAGGCGTTACTTCAACTATTGCACTCATTGTTTTAGCTTTTTCACTTGAGTTTATGTGTAGAACTTTGCACTTGTCATCAATATTGTTAAAGTTTCTTTGATTAATGTCTTGTTCTAGTTCTTTATCATTAAACACTTTTTCAATGTTAATAATTTTCACTATAGGTTTTTTTATTTCTTCTTTTTTGATTTTTGCATTAGTTGATAATTTTTTAGATAAGGTCTTTTCAATTGCATTTATACTTTCTTCGTTCATACAGTTTATTAATATAGTATCATTATTTATTTTTGTCACTTTTTTTGTTTGGATTGTTTTGTCTTTAGCAAGATAATGCAGTACAGTGTTTTCTAGGTTTATATTGTCTTTGTTGTTTGTTTTTTTAACAATTAGTTTTGGTACTCTTTTAGCTTTGGGTTTAGTATTTGTTAAAATTTCTGCATAAGTGTGGGGCTTGATGTTTTTAAAATTGTTATTTTGTCTTTCTTTTATTAGTAATTCGTTTAGTAAGGCGTTCTTTTCTTGTGTTTCTTTAAGTAATTGTTTTAGCAGGTTATTTTCAATTTTCAGTGAGTCTGATTCATTGTAATCTTCATATATGGTTTTATTGAGACCATTTTCTTCTGTTGTCTCATGCACTATGTTATTCACAATGTCTTGTTTAATTTGTTCACGGTTTTCATGCTTTAGCTGTGCTATGAATTGCCATGCTGCTTCACTGAGCGTGCCATATGGCAACTTTGAGGTTAGTGAGAGGTTAGGATGATCTTGGCACACAATAAATGAGTTGCTGAGGAATTTAATTGGTTTTCCTATGTTATATTTTGTAACTATTTCATCAGTATGGTAGAAGTTTCCACACACTATGCACACCACTGCCCCAACGCTAATGCTGGGATGGCACTTGTAATATTTATTAAGAGAGGCATCGGGCGGCTCCTTCTCCTCCGACGCCATGTCGACGCCATTATTAATATAATTATTGAAAATAGGGGAGATAGGGGAGATAGGGGAGATTTCTCGATTATAGGGGAGAATAGGGGAGATGATTGGTAATAGGGAAGAATAGGGAAATAGGGGAGAGAGTATGACTCCTGGGATAGAGAATTTTCATGGTTCTTTTTATTTCATTCATAATGGAAAAATAAAGTAACGCTTGGAAAGCTACGCACCAATGAATTGACCGCGATTTTCTCTGTGGTTGCAGAGTCAGGAGTGGTGTATTCCAAAATAATCTAAGTAAATAATATTTCAAAATAAAAAGCTACTTACCCTGGGTGTATGAAACTGGCATTTTTCGTCCGGTAAACAAAAAGTAAAATAATTATTTTACGCTTACTACATCAAAAAAATATTAATTCGTTTAAAGGCTGAACTTGAGCAAATTAGGTTGAGTGACCTAGCCTATCTTGAAGGAACGAATTAGCAAAAAATCATGCCACTATCCCGTCAAATAATATTTTGTCGTTCAAAAGTTAAGATGTAGCGGTGCTAGCTCAAGTTTTGAAGTAGCACCGTCGCGATATCTGGAAAATGGTTTGAGCAAAAAATCAGGATTGGCGTAAATAATTAGCAACAAATTAGCAACAAAATATCCGATAGTTGTTTGTTGAATTATTCGTGATTTAAGAAAATTACATAAGCCTAGGGATGCCTAGGTAACGCCCATAGGCGCCATTTTGTTTTTCGAGATTCGGAATCTAGCCTATCTTTAAGCAACAAATTAGCAACAAATTATGCCACCTGTCCCATAAAAAAAAAAAAAAATGTTTCGTCGTTCAATAGTTACAGCTGTGGCGGTGCTACATTAAGTCTTAAGGTAGCACCCCCAGGATATCTCGGAAACGGCTCGAGCAACAAATTTGGGCTTAGCGCAAAAAATTAGCAACAAATTAGCAACAAATGATGGTATAGTTTTCATAGTTGCGGTCCTTGGTGGCGGTGCTAGCTTAATAGACATGGCAAAACGACTCCGCTGGTCGTTTTCATATCTCAGCAAAGCAGCCCTTTACTCTTCGAGCGCGCGTATTAATCTCAGCGATCCGATTTGTTGGAAAGCGGAGTTCTCGTTCGAGCTTCGCATTGTTTTCGGAATTTCAGGTGCTGATCTCCGGGCTAATCATTTTAGTATGACACCCGTGGCTTCTTGTTCTAGGGCATCGCTGGCCTGTGGCTTTTTGGTAATTTCCCCCAGAAGCCATTCTCTGTTACGTGCTTCAGGAAATCATATATTTCCAACTATTCCTACCATAACTGCAGGAATTTCAAGTAATTTAGCCCCCGTCTCATGAAAATTCATGGAATAGTTTTCTTAAACAACTACGTACCACTCAAAATTGAAAATACTATATATCAGTAAAATTGGTCTACAGATTAAGTCTTGGACCATTTTATCAGAAATAGTGTATGTTTATAATATATAGATTGTATATTGCTGAAACTATATATATTTTTTTAGGTGATTTTGACCCCATAGGCCACTAGGTGTAAGACCGCCTTAATATTATCCAATTAAGTCGCCCAACTTTAGAATATACTTTATATATTTGCAAAATTCGAGCCTATCTGTTTCTGTTTATCAGTTATGGAACAGACAAATTAAACACACGCACGCAAGCGCGTATACACGCATATTCTAAAAAAATACTTATTTTGACTCTGGGAGGTGGGAAACATTTACAATCACCGAAATCTCAGAGTCCACACATTTCACCTATACCAAGCTTCAGAAAGCAAAATTTAGGTAGAATAGTAGAAAATAAACTGTTTTACAAAAATGACTTTTAAATAGTATGATATTATTTCAGTACAAAATTCATTTTATGTATAAAATAATAAACAGTTAATTGAAATTAAAGGTCTATTTATGTTGAGTAGCAGATATAATTCGCGGTGAAAAACAAGAATAGAACAGGTTTTATTAATATTATCTTTAAAAATATTAAATAATGCTCAAGTTTGCACTATTCCTTCATAGATTCATCGGATACTTGGTTCGTCTGAGTACCATGATTTTCAGATTGTTTTTTTTTACTGCCAGAAACGATGTCATCAATTCGTAGTAAAAGTATAGCTGTTTCGATAGCAGTTTTATAAGTCTGGAGTTTCACTGATACGGGTTCCCAAATGCCATGATATTTCATATCAATCAATTCTCCGGATTCGCCATTGATGCCCCATGTTGCTCCTCCAGTAGCATGCTTAGCTCTTAATGCGGTTAAAGTTCTAACTGTATTAGCTCCGCAATTTTGAGCCAAAGTTCTTGGAATAATTTCTAAAGCCTGAGCTACCGCTTTATATGGCCACTGCTCTATACCGGCAAGTCCGGCTGCTCTTTCATTCAAAATCCGAGACGCAGCCATCTCTACAGCTCCGCCACCTGTAAATATTAGTAAATTTTTAGTTACGAGTCAATTCTGATTTGATTTTCTTTAATTTAATAATATTTAATTAAAGTGCATCAAAAGAGAAAACTTAAAACAGTTGTTTGCATTAAATTAAAAAAAAAAGAACCTATAAAATAATTTGTAATACACGACTAAAAATGTATTTTTTGTGCCACAAGCACGATTTTCGAACCTATTAATAAAGCCGAAAGCGACCGCTTGCTGACCAGCGGGCCGTAAAAACTGAAAAGCGCCCGCTGCTCGCCGTAGCGGGCGGTAAAAACTCAAAATCGCCCTCTGCTTGTCGTAGCGGGAGGTAAAAACTGAATAATGCCCGCTGCTCGCCGTAGCGGGCGGTAAAAAATCAAAATCGCCCACTGTCGATTTTAGTACATTAGAACAAAAAAAAGCGAAAATCCATACTTGCGTTACGAAAAATATGGTGTGCACCAAGGGCTAAGTGGGTTTTTTGACCTCGTGCGATTGCAGTACTCGGTCTAAAAAGACCCACTTTACGCCCTTGGCACACAATATACTATTTCACCATACCCTGGCCGAAAGTGCCACATTCCATTTTCGGTCCGGGTATGGCGAAAAATAGTATACGCACCACGGGAGTGAAATTGGCCAGCCCACAGCTCGGGTTTACCACACGGTTAAAAATTTTGTGTAAAATATGAATCCTGTGTATTTTAAATTTTGTGTAAACTTTTACACAATATTTGTGTAAAATGTACACAAGCGTGTGTAAAATTTTCAATATACACAAATTTTGTGTAATATATTCAATTTACACAAACTTTGTGTAATATGTTCAATTTACACAAACTTTGTGTAAAATTTCAAATTGCGGAGTTTGAAAGAAATGTACATAAAGTCAAAATTTGTATTCAGCAGTCATAACAGAGCAATTCAATTTGTCTAATAATGAAATTATATATGTAGGAAACAATGTATTATTCCGCATTGCTTCGTTAAAATTAAATAAATTTTTTGTATAACATTTGAAAAAATTTACCAGTATTTGGAAAGGTATTGGAGTTTTTTTCATGGCAAGACTGCGTGTATGCTGTGGTTGAAAAATGGTCTAGAATTAAAATTAAAAAAAAAACTGCGGCGTACAATGTTTGCACAGAAGGCGATATTATTATAATTAAAGTAAAGGATTGTATATACACGAAGTCGCTTGACTTACATACAAATAATAATTATAATACATATATAGTTACAAAACATTTCTTGCTACCGTGATATTTGCGTAAGTTCAGAAAATTTTAATAAAAGTTTTTAAATACGACTAAATCGCACAGTAAATTTTTTCCCTGATATATATTAAGGTGGTTCTATAAGCAGATATAGTACTTAAATATAAAATATTGTACAATAAATTATTCTCATACTGCAAAGTGAGAACCCATATAGTATCATAGACCGATACTTTAAGTTACGGAAAAAAATTTTTAAACGAAATTTCAGTACTAATAAATTAGATATCGTCAGTGTAAAAAAATGATGTAACAAATCGCTTTAATCTTTTTCAGTTTTGCTTCAATTTCAATTTTTAAAGGCCCATTTTCATCTTTGTTGGATTTCATTACGAGGTATTGTGGATCAAATTAAAAAACTTTTAAACCTTAAAAGTTACAGGCAATTGTTTATGGCAAGTTTGGCTCAAAATCATACCAGATTCGTATTCATAGAATGAGTACAATAAACGATTTATTAGTTCATGTTATTTATTTATATTTTGAAAAGCCATCCAATGCAGTTTAATCCTCTTTTATCAAAGATAAAATTAGTAAGTAAATCAAATACGAATATTTTATTTTTACCTCAATCTAAGAAATAGTCAAAAAATGGGAGAAAAAGCGTTTCATCATAGTCATTTATTAGCCAGTTTTATTAGCTATTTTCTAACTTATTAGCCATTTCGTATAGATAAATTTCTACTAGAGTAATGGCTTATATCGAAGCGTCTTTAGCACACCGGACGGCCCGATTAGCAGCGTCTCTCAGAATCGCCAGAAAAGGGACCAAAATCGGCGTGCACGGGAATTAAACGATCTCCCTGTCCTCTCCCACAAATTTTTGTGTAAAACGGCAGTTTACACAAGTTTGTTTGTAAAGCAGCGATTTTACACAAATTTTAGTGTAAAACAGCGATTTTACACAAATTTTTGTGTCGAATTTTTACATAATGTTTGTGTACATCATTTATACAAATTTTCGTGTTAAATAGGAACATTCATATTTTACACAAACTTTGTGTTAAATAGGCACATAATTTTTAAGAGGCACATAATTTTTTACCCTCGCCTTCGGTTCGGGTGGCAATTTACATGGGCTGCGGACTGTCCAAGTTTTCCAAGGAAAACTCCCTAGGTGCGTAATATACTATTTTAAAAATATTCTAACAGTTTTTTTAGTAAAAAATTGAAGGTATGGGAGTCTTATAGAAAATAAAAATACTTTCAAATTGCAATGTATTTTTAATTTTATAGACTAGAATATTTAGCGCTTCCAATATAGCCGTATTCGTTTTAAAATAAATTTTTTTTTGATGATGTTTTTTAAGAATGATTAATTTAATAAGGACAATATTTCATGACAAAATAATATATTTACTAATCACATATATCAAATTTATTTTACAAAGTAAGACAGGTGAGAAAATGAATAAGTGGAACAAATATAAATTGGTATACGGCCGAACTATCTAGCTTGGGTATTATAAAAAGCTAATAGAAGAGAGCTTCGAAGCAGGGGTATGGTATGGCCCTTTACACAGCTTTGAGTTACAGTTGGAAAAGTACAGATACAGGAAAGCAAGAGGGAACAAATCGTTGTATGCGTTCTGTTTATTCTTGTTCCTTCTTGCTCCTCTGTATCTGTACTTTTCCAGTTGTAACTCCTGAGCTGTGTGATATTTAATACATATAGATGGTGTCTGTTATTTACCAATTTCAATTTCGGACACATACCTATTGAGAACTTTTTTTTGTGATCCGGAAAAATAAGTTTTCCATATCGCAGAGCCTCATCCATTAATTACAAATTCGCATGTCTCTATTTGTTGTTTTCCCATGTTATTTAAATGGAAAAATATTAGTTTTCTGTATTTTTTTAACTTGTGTTCTTTTACGTTCTATAATTTTGTACGCCAAAACTAATGTGTGCAGATCTATATTCTTGCTTGACTTCTTGTAGTGCGACTGTTTGGTCGAGAAGGGATCCAGATTGATTTAGAAAAAATGTAGACATCTTTTTCATTGAATCTCCATGGGTGTCGTACTTGTTGTCATGCATCAAATTGATTGCGTAAGCGTGCATGCCTCAAGCTTGGTGCGAAGTCTGTGCGACAATGTATGAGCTGTAGTGAGGTTACACTAGTGTAGTTCCAATACGATACAGGGGGTAACGCATGAGTCAGTAGATGGCTCTAGCGAATTTGTCACGACTTCACATGTTTGGAATTCCTTTGTGTTGAATTGCGTCATAGTCTAGATCAATAATTTTCCTTCCTATCCTGGCAGGATCGCCCAATTTTGTATAAGATTAATCAAGAATTGGTCATGCAGAATCCATTCAAAACTCGTGAAGGATTTGATAAGAAAATTACAAGTAAAATATGACACTCTTCACAATACTAGTTTATTTGCTCGTCGAATGTTCTGGCTCACTCACTGCAAACATTTTTCACATAATCTACTAACTTATTTACTAATGTTTCGACATTTGTTAACCCATATAACACCAATTCTTTACACAATATTGTGAAAATATTGTTTTATAAGATTCGTCACATTTATTTATATTGTAGAAGGTATATTATGATTCCTTACCAAACACATGGACAATATTGTCACAAGGCGTTATTTCCGTTTTTTCATTATTTTTGCAAATTCAGTTTTGAGTTCAAATTATTTTTTAAAGATTATTACAATACTGCTGCAATTTTATATGAAATATTGCTGAAAGGTTACGCAATATTGACAAAAATAATATTCTTAAAAATTGAAAAATGATACACGTATAAAGATGACCTTTTGCGAAGTATTATCCGGTTGAAACTACCCATGGGGACATTTCTATACGTGTGTCTTATTTTTAATTTGTAAGCATTGTTGAAAATGTGATACATATATATTGTATATATCGCTCAGTTTCCGTGCGAAGGGAACTTACAGCGCGCGACACACGTATGCACACATGTAAGTCTCCCCTCCCTAGTGTGTCTGAGCCAGAAGGTATGTCAAGCGGCAGCGGCCGACTCACGCTTCTCTCTTGGCTCTCAGCTCTCGTCCAGAGCGGCACGCGGTGCCCAAGCGCATGGCGCTTAGTTGTAGTTTCTTTCTCTTATAATAAATAATCATTTTACAACCAACCACGACTATCCTTTTATTTTAACATGGTAGCAGTCCGGTGGTTTTGGCGGTTGGTTGATTGATATATTATATTTTTCTCTACCAAGACCTTCGGGGAAGGTAGAGGAGGACCATGTCGCGCAAGGAAGTTTTCAGTGAAAAATTAAATGAAACTAAGTGAGGAATCAAAAAAATATTGATGAGGAAATATGGACAAATATATCAAGAATATAACACAGTGAAAAGTTTTGGAAAAATAATATGAAATTAAAGCGATGTGGGCAGATTAGACTTCGAGGTTATGGGAACACGTGGCAGCGATTCTGAAGAAAAACTTAAGGAACAATTTTTAAAAGAAAAAAATACTGGATGAAAACGAAGTACCAATTGAAGAAAAGAAATATTTAAAACGATTTGTGAGTATAGTGAAGAAAATAATTAACTTGAATAAGACAAGAAAAGTGATAGAAATACTTAAACAAGAAGAGATACGAATCGACATGGCGGACGATTTCAAAATGATGCTACCGATTTTCGACGGGAAAGACTACAGCACATGGAAGAAAAGAATTACAGTATTGCTGAAAATGAAGAAATGTGAAGAAGTAATACAGAGAGTGAGAGCAGAAAATGATAATTAAGCCACGTGGAACGAGAAAGAATTGAAAGCGATGAATTACATATATAGCGCTTTGTCGAACAGACAAATGGAGTTAGTGAATGATGAAAATACCAGTTTTGAAATAATTAAGAAATTGGACAAGTTGTATTTGCGTGAGTCAACCGCATTACAAATTTGTGTTCGAAATAGACTAGACAAATTAGGATTAAGAGACTACACAGAAGTGAGTGAATTCTATAATGAATTCGAGAAGTTAATCACAGAATTAAAAAATGCCGGCGCTACAATAGATAAAAAGGAAAAGTTAAATTATATATTAAGAACACTACCAAGCTCATTATGCCATATTGGCGATTTAGTTGATGTGCTACCAGAACAAGAAAGAACCGTAGATTATGTAATCGAAAAAATTAAAATGTACGAGAACCGTGAAAAAGAAGAAAATCAGAATTCAAGAAGTAAACATGAGATTCAAATCTGTTTAAAGTAGAAAAAGGAAATGGCGGTACATGTTACCGATGCGGAAAGCCCGGTCATTTCCAATACGATTGTACGAGCAACGGGAGGAATTCCTGGAGAGGCTCACGAGGAGGAGGACAGCAGCAAGCTCGAGGAGACGTGCGTTCTCAACAGCAACAACGAGACGGCAGCCTTCACAGCAGAGGCAACGGCAGCTACCACAGCCGAGGAAGAGGTCAGCGAGGACGAGGCAGTCAACAGCGGCAAGATCGACAGAACACGAGTCGAGACCCGACGACTTTCATAACCGAAGCAGAGGGTATCGTAAATAATAATGTAGAGGTAAATAGTTGCGAAAGTAAGTTGGAATGGGTTTTAGATAGCGGATGCTCCGATCATATTATTAACGATGATAAATACTTTGCTAGAGTAAATAAATTAGAAAACCCGATTAACGTAAAAGTGGGAGATGGTCGTACCTTAAAAGCAACTAGTATAGGAGATATTAAAGCTAAATTTATAACAAATTATAATGAAACAGAAATTGAAATAAAAGATGTATTTTTGTAAAAGAAATGGATAGGAATTTAATGAGTTTCGGGAAAGTAACAGAAAATTTAAAAATTGTTTCGATAGGAAATACTTCAAAAATTTATAACCGTGAAAACGAATTAATAGCAGTAGCAAATAAAGTAAATAATGTGTATAAGATAAACACTGTGTTAGAGAATAAACAGACCTACGTAACAGAAAATGTAAATAACGGCATGACTTTGAAAGAAAAATTCCATAGAATGCTAGGGCATGTTAATTTTGGATATTTGAATATTTTGAGTAAAAATAATTAGTTGAAGGTTTGCCAAATAATTTAGAAAGTGAATATTTAAAATGTGGTACTTACGTAGAAAATAAAATGACTAATACTAGATTTGAAAATGATAGGCATAGGGCCAAAGATATAGGAGAAATTATTCACGCGGATGTAAATGGACCGCATAGTACAATAGGATTTAGGGGAGAAAAATATTTTTTAGTTTTAGTTGATGATTATAGTAAAGCTGCAAAAGTTTATACGATGAAAGAGAAAAATGAAGTTTATGATTGCATCGTGAGTTATGTAAACTTAATTGAAAATTCAACAGGAAAAAAGGTTAAAAGATTAAGGTGTGATAACGGTAGAGAATTCCTAAATAAAGATATTTACAATTTTGCTAAAGAAAAAGGGTTTTATATTGAACCGTGCCCCCCGTATGTTCACGAATTGAACGGAACTGCCGAACGGTACAATAGGTCGATAATGGAAACGGCGAGATTTTTATTAGCAGAAGCAAAAATTCATAATAGGTTTTGGCCGGAAGTAGTTCAAACAGCAGCATATTTAAAAAATAGAACCTTAGCAAATACTTTAGAGAAAAAGACTCCGTATGAAATTATGATGGGAGAAAAACCTAATATTAAAAATCTTAAACTATATGGCAGTAGAGTTTTTGTTCGAGTCCCAGAAATTAAAAGAAAAAGTAAATGGGATAGAAAAGCAGACTTAGGAATATTAGTTGGTTACGAAAATGTAGGCTATAGAGTTTTGATAAATAATAGAGTAATTGTAGCAAAACATGTTGATATTGTTGAAGAAAATGTAAAGTTAGTTGGATTTAGTGATGATGACGAATTAAATGATAATAACAATGAATTTATACTTCCCCTACTTCGACCCTCGGGGAGAGTAGGGGAAGCGAATCTGATTTAGAAAATCAAAATGAAAAGGAGCAAAATGAAAATAATGAAACTAACGAAAATGAAAACATTGAAAATAATGAATACAAAAATAGCGCACCTAGTACGAGTAAAGGTAATGTAAAGGTAGTAAGAAGATCCGAAAGGAAGAAAAGTCCTGTAAATCGTTATGGAAACCCAATAACAAACTGTATTTATGTGAATTATTATGTAAACGTTGATAATCACGAAAATTATAATGAAGCGATAAATACTAATGAGAGTGAAAACTGGCAAGAAGCTATGAATAATGAGATTGATTGTTTAAATAAAAATGAAACATGGAAAATAGTTGACAAACCGAAAGATAAAAAGGCGTTAGACTTAAAGTGGGTTTGTACAGAAAAGGCAAATAATAAGTTTAAAGCTAGAATTGTAGTAAGAGGGTTTCAGCAAAAGGAAAGAATTGATGATATTTATTCACCTGTTGCGAGAACTCAAACATTAAAAATCTTATTAAATTATTGTGAGCAAAATGATTTTAAAATTGATCAAATGGATGTCGAGTCAGCATTCCTTAATGGAAAAGTAAAATCCGAAGTTTATGTTAAACAACCTCAAGGTTATGATGATAATTCAGGAAGAGTATGCAAATTAGATAAAGCTTTGTACGAACTCCGTGAAAGTCCACGTGCATGGTATGAGTACTTAGATAAATATTTGATTGAATTAGGTTTTGAGAAAAGTAAAATCGATTATTGTTTATATTTCATAAAAATTAAAAATGAGAAGATTTATTTAATAATTTTTGTTGATGATTTATTAATTTGTGGTAAAAATCAAAAATTGATAGACTTTATTAAAAAGAAATTATCTGTGAAATTTAGAATGAAAGATATGGGCCAAATAAAAACTTATTTAGGGATAAATATCAATTATGGCTATGATAATAATATTATGACTTTAGATCAAAAGGATTATATGGAGTCTTTAGCGAGAAAATATGATATTGAAAATGCAAAATTGTATGCTACTCTGATGGAACAAAATTTAAAATGTGAACCTGCGTTATCAGCATCAAACTATATAAAATATAGAAATTTAATTGGAGCACTCTTGTACATAAGCTCTAGTACTAGACCAGATATTTGTTATTCTGTAAATTACCTAAGTAGATTTCAAAATTGTTATGATCAGAGCAGGGACGGACTGGGCAACCAAGACGGCTCGGGATATTTGAAGCCCGCGGCCCTTAAAATATCTATTAATACATATAATGTCAGGCATTAAACCTACCCCACGCATAACGAGTTACAAATCTAAAACGTAAATGCCAAACCCACCTACCCCACGCACGAGTTACAAATCTAAAACGTAAATGCTAAACCCACCTACCCCACGCACAACGAGTTAAAAATCTAAAACGTAAATGCTAAACCGCAAGCCCCTAAACCCATCTACCCCACGCACAACGAGTTACAAATCTAAAACGTAAATGCTACACTGCAAGCCCCTAAACCCACCTACCCCACGCACAACGAGTTACAAATCTAAAACGTAAATGCTAAACCCCAAGCCCCTAAACCCATCTACCGCACGCATAACGAATTACAAATCTAAAATGTAGAATAAACGTAGAGAAGAGTAAAATATAACAATAAAATATTTACAATTAAATTAGTGAGAGAGAAAGAGAGGAGAGAGAGAGAGGATAAAGAACGAGAGAGGGGAGAGAGAAGAGAGAGAGAGAGAGAGGATAGAGGAGAGAGAGAGAGAGCCGAGAAGTCTAATTTAAATCTAAATAGCTCATTTTATACTCCCCGGGAAACGAATTTTCGCAGACATTGCAGCGTCGATATCTGGTAACTAAAAATGAAGCCCAGTGCTCACTTTTCCGTCCAATGGGCCCTTTTTCTTGAGATATGGGCAGTCTCACCTCAAATATCCTCTAAAAAATATTGATTTTTCAGGAAGTTATAAGCAATCAAAGTTAGCGTAAGAAAATGGTTAAATTTTTTTTTTTAATTTTAAGCGATTTAATGGATTGTATGTTTAACCATTTTCTTATGCTATCTTTGATTACTTACAATTTCTTGAAAAATCAATAACTTTTTAACTAATCAGAGCTTAAATTTGAGCTTTTACTGTCTACTTTTATAATTTTTTTTATAGTTTCGTGACGCGTGAAGGCACGGCGTAATTTTTACGCATTTTTGTTTTTTTTTCACATTAATGCCTAAAAAAAAGGTACTCCTTTGCTTTCGCCCCCCCCCTCCCCCCCAAGCCCCAGGTCTGGATTCGCCCCTGACTCGAGCGCCCAATCGGCGAAGACTTCGAGTACGCAGGCGCGAAGTCTCCTCAGTACAATAGAAGTGAAATTTAAATCCAAAGCACCTAAATCTTAATACTTCACGTACATTAAGTTGACGAATAGAAAAATGTTCAAAATAAGGTTTTTAAATTAACAGCGAAATTAAAACTTAGTACTCCATGCACAGTTATACAAGCATTGTTTTAATAGATTTAAGAAAAATACATTAGTAAAACTATTTTGTGAAAATTTATCATAGTTCAAGTATTTGTTACGAAAGCTATATTTATTTCATTCTTAGTGCACTATTAATACAATAATAAATTTCGGAATACCGAACTTTTTCCTGTCATACAATCTATAATCATTTCTAGAGAAATATTTTGTAGAATGTCATTTTCACTTGCCATAAGCATAAACGCATCAAGTCTGTCTTGTGTCATAGAGCTTCTCAATCGATTCTTAATAAATTTCAAAATACTAAAGGATCTTTCACAAGCTACTTGGGTAAAAGACAGAGTTAACATATATTTATATGCTAAGCCAATTAGTGGGAAGGCTCCTGTTAATAAATTATACCTATTTAATAAACGGTAACAACAAATTGCGCAATTTTTACATGAAACGTGTTTCTCTTTTGGTTCTCTCTCAGTAGCTTCATCACAATTATCTGACAATACATCAATATCATTTTCAAAGTTAATATAGTAATCTTCTAAATGGCTAGTTTTTAGAACATTCCATTGATTTGCTAAATTTATTAATTGATTTCGTAATTTTACAACAGTTATTTCCGGTTCGAAGAAAATCAATTTATCGCAAAGAGATTCAACTGTAGAAGCTTCTAATCCATTATTCTTTATATCCTGAAAACTTTTTGGATCCAACCAAGCAAGATCGGCATACAGAGAATTATCAAATTCTTTAAATCGACGTTCTAAGGTTGATACGACCGTATCAATAATCACATTAAATATATTTATTCTAAACGCCTCATTTGGGTCAGAAATAATTTCATCAGTAGCTTTTTCTCCCGGCATTTTTTCTTTTTTCTGAGTCTTCTTTGCGGCAAACAACTTTCTAATTGAGATTCTAGATTGCCTTTTTCAAGTTCCTTATTTGCCCAAATAATAAAATCGTCTGCTAGTTTTTTGATGTCATCAAATTTTATTCTGAGAGTTTTTAATTCTTTAATAGTAACTTGTACCATATTGAATGCTTTCAGAATGTCAAGTCCACTTGTTTGAAGGTAGGTTGATAAATGTGTAATAAGGTCAAAAATAAAACGGAAAATGAATGCAATTAAAACAGTCTCATATTTTAAGAATGCTTCTCTATAAGACTTAGCATTCACTCGCGCTTCTGGTATTGATCGAGTGTCACTTTCAATTTTCTCAAGTGTACTGACAAGAACAATATACAAGGATGTCTCCACTTTTCCAGTAAGCCCAAATATTTTTGTCAGTGCAGTGTCTTTTGCCCACCATCTGGTTTGACCTATTAAATTTAACCTTCTATTATCACTAGTTGATAATGCCGATACCTAAATATCCATTCTATTGTAAGAATCTCGAATAAATGCAGCTGTTTTATTTAACAGCCCGAATAATGATTCACAAGAAATGGTGCTACTCGTCGTATCAATCATTACGAGGTTTAAAACATGACTATAGCACCACACATTAGTCATTAATGGGGATTCGGAGGACATCCATGCAGTAAATCCGTTATATTCACCTTGCATATTTGCTGCGCCGTCTATTGAAGTTCCCACACATTGTTTAATATCAATATTGCAAGATTTAAGAGTGTTATCTACAAGCTCCTTGAAACCTTTACCAGTCGAATCCCGACACTGAACCATACTTAACAATCTCTCATGAATACAATCATTATATACATAACGTACAATGATGGAACATTGGTCTTTACTTCTAATATCTTCTGTTGTATCAATCTGTAATGAAAACATTTTTGCTTCCCTTACTTCTTTAGAAATAGTATTTTTTACAAAATACGTAATTATTTTTATAATATTATTTATCGTTGTTTTTGACAGCATACTTACTAAATTCCCTCTACCCACTTTTCCTGTGGTTTTCAACGAATGATTTTTCTTACTTTTTTCAATGCACATATTGATATGATTTTGTAAAACGGAATCATACTTTCCTAAAAGTAAAAGAATTTCTAAAAAATTCCCGTGATCTATGACATCATTTTCTAGAGTATACGCTGCTTCCATTTTATTACCCCGATAACTGAGGCCACGTTTACCTTAAATTGGGAAAATGTTTGCATTTTATCTCTAGAATGTGCCAGTATTTTTTTTCAGAACCCTTTTCGAAAGCCTCTGATTGGTTGCTTTTTGATATACCTTCATCAAAGAATATTGATACTGCGGCCAAATTTTTTTTGGATTCTTCTTCGAAAACCCTTCAAAATGCTGTTTTCGTCAATATTGGCCGAGCAAAGGGAAAAGAGTTACAATTTTTTGAAACAAATATATATATATATATATACTAGGGGGGCTTCACCCCTGCTTGCTCCGCTCACCAACCCCCATTATTAGAGATAAATATTAATAATAATGAATAAGGATAATCTTCTATTACACAATATCATGAAACACTTATTTTTTCATTTAAAATTTCTGTAATGTTTTTTAAAAACATTATTCTTAACATTTATTAATTTTTAAAATACTAAGTATATTATATTTAACGAAATAATGCAGAATATATATGTAGTTCATTACGTTAGCTCTGACTTTATTTGTAACTTATTGATTATAAAATCCAGTAATATTTCAATTTTTGGCCGCCATTTTATATTTACAAAATCTGAGTTCAGATTCCTAATCAGCGAATCCGGAAACTCACTATATACAATTTTTAACAAACTCGAGTAAAATTTCAATTTTTGTTAGTCACCTTGGGTCCATCAGTTTGAATTAAAATTTTCAGCAAAATCCAATAATATTTCAATATGTGTCCGACATCTTAGATCCGCCATTTTGAATTCTGAAAATCTGAGTTGAGATTCGTAATCTAGAAATCCCCTACATAAAATTATTAGCAAAATCCAGTATTATTTAAATATTTTGCAGCCATTTTCAATTTTTAAAATCTGAGGTCAGATTCGTAATAATCCAATCTAGAAATCCCGTACATACAATTTTCAGCAAAATCCATCAATATCTGAATACTTGCCCTCCATCTTCGATCCGCCATTTTGAATTCTGAAAAGCTGCGTTGAGATTCGTAATCAGCGAATATATAAACCTCCTATATACAATATTTAGCAAAAGCCAGTATAATTTAAATATTTTGCCGCCATTTTGAATTTTTAAAATCTGAGTTCAGATCCGTCATAATCGAATTCAGAAATCCCGTGTACGGAAAGAAGAATTCACTGCTCAAGCCCGTGACGCGCGAGAAAAAAATAGCGTGCCATAAGGCATCGCCGGATGTCGTGACATATGCGTCTATGACTGTGGTCATTTCGATGAACGGTGCTCGCGTGACACGGCTGTAGGCCGTGACTATCACCAAGCGTGAATGGCACGTCTGACGACTGCGGCACTCACCCCGTATAGCGTTGCCTAGAGACCATCGTCGACATGCCTGAATGTCGCACCGTCACACGGTGGCAGAGAAGGTACCCGCTTACTCTGTTATAACTCACGGACTATAGCTCTGAATGCTTCTTTCCGTGTATATACAATTTTCAGCAAAATTCAGTAATATTTCAATACGTGGCAGACATTTTCGTTCCGCCATTTTAAATTTTCAATATCTGAGTTCAGATTCGTAATCAGCTAATTCGGAAACCCCATACATACAATTTTTTTTGCAAAATCCAATATTATTTCAATATTTTACTGTCATTTTGAATTTTTAAAATCTGAGTTCATATTCGTAATCAGCGAATCCAGAAATTCAGTATATTTAATTTTTAGCAAAACAGAGAAGTTCAATTTTTGGTCGCCATCTTGGGTATGCCATTTTGAAGTTCATAATCTGAATTCTGATTCATCATCATGCGAATCCAGAAATTTCTCATATGCAATTGTAAAATTCAGTAATATTTGAATATTTGGCCTCCATCTTCGATCAGTCATTTTGAATTCTGAAAATCTGAGTTCAGATTCATAATCAGCGAATATAGAAACCTCCTATATACAATTTTTAGCAAAAGCCAGTATAATTTAAATATTTTGCCGACACTTTGAATTTTAAATCTTAGTTCAGATCCGTCATAATCGAATTCAGAAATCCCGTATATACAATTTTCAGCAAAATCTAGTAATATTTCAATTTTTGGAAGCCATCTTGTGTCCTCTCTTTTCAATTTTCAAAATCTGAGTTGCAATTCCTAATTGGCGAAACCGGAAACCCACTGTATACAATTTTTAGGAAAATCAAGTAAAATTTAAATTTTTGTTAGCGATCTTGGGTCCACCAGTCTGAATTTTCACAATATATGTTCAGATTCGTAATCAGCGAAACAAAAAATTCCGGATATATAATTTTCAGCAAAATCCAATAATATTTCAATATTTGACCACCATTTTCGTATCCGCCATTTTGAATTTTCAAAATCTAAGTTCAGATTCGTAATCAATGAATCCAGAAATCCCTTTTATGCCATTTTCAGCAAATCCAGTAGTATTTGAATATTTCGCCTCCATCTTCGATCAGCCATTTTGAATTCTGAAAATCTGAGTTATGATTCGTAATCAGCGAATCCACATACCCCTTATATACAATTTCCAGCAAATTCCAGTAGTTTTTTAATAATTCACCTCCATCTTCGATCAGCCATTTTGAATTCTGAAAATCTGAGTTGTGATTCGTAATCAGCGAATCCACATACCCCTTATATACAATTTTCAGCAAATTCCAGTAGTTTTTGAATATTTTGCCTCCATCTTCGATCAGCCGTTTTGATTTCTGAAAATCTGATTTGGGATACGTAATCAGCGAATCCAGATACCCCTTATATACAATTTACAGCAAATTCCAGTAGTTTTAGAATATTTCGCCTCCATCTTCGATCAGTCATTTTGAATTCTGAAAATCTGAGTTGAGATTCGTAATCTGCGAATCCACATATTTCTTATATACCATTTTCAGCAAAATCGAGTAAAATTTCAATTTTTGTTAGCGATCTTGCATCCACCAGTCTGAATTATCACAATATATGTTCAGATTCCTAATCAGCGAAACCAAAAATCCCGTATTAAGGTAATACAAATTTCAGCAAAATCTAATAATATTTCAATATTTGACCACCATCTTTGAATCCGCCATTTTGAATGTTCTTAATCTGAGTTCAGATTTGTAATAAGCGACTCCAAAAACTCCTTATATACAATTTTCAACAAAATACAGTAATGAAGGAGGTTGCAATAAAACGATCAACGAGGAACCAAGAAAAATTCATTTAAAACTTAGTTTATTGGCCGACGTTTCGGTATTGATATTAATACCTTCATCAGGGCTAAGAAGGGAAAAAACATAGTTAAAACATATATACAGAATATTTTAAGCAAAAGAACCCATTAACACTTTTTTTGGCAATTTACTGACCTAATAAATTAACGAAAGTTTACACCATGGTTCGTAGACAAACATAGGTGACGTCGATCAAGTATTGATATAGCACATAGTGCAACGTCTGTGAGCGGATTTTATTTAACTAGAACATTTTGAAAAAAATTCGAGTTTGAAAATTTTATTTTAAGTTAACGAAAATTAAAATTCTATACGAATATAACAATAAACAGCTAGAGCTCTTACCCATCCTGCACTCTGGAGTCCCATTTTTCGACATTGAGAGAAATGTGAAATTTCCGGGGTTTATATACCTACAGGGGGGACGTTAATTTTCGCAAATTCAAATTCTGAGAGTGAGAGGAGAGGGAGCGCGCCAACAGGTAGCGTACTGGAGATCTTACGACTAACAGCGTTTATTGTTATTTTCGTTATTGCAGAAGTGTCTATTGGTTGTTCCAACGGATTTTTTATAAATGTACTTGAGATTCTTAGTGTCGTCCATTCGATTTAGGCTGTTATTTTGCGAGTGTATGTGCAACATTTCTGAAAAAGTGCGTTTACGGAAGTTTGTTTCGGTGTCTAATATGTGTATGTTCAAAATCTATTTTATGTCCAGTTTTTTTAACGAGCTCTGAGAGTGCGGAGGTCGTTAACGATTTTGAGACCGCATATTTGTGTTCGTATACACGTCTGTTTAACTTCCTTTTTGAGGTGCCTACGTAAGAGGCATCGCAATCTTTGCAGTTTATTTTATAAACGACAGATGCAGTTTCGAGCGGATCTAGTTTATCTTTTCCGAGTCTAGTAAATTTAAGCTTATTTATGTTTTTACTGATTGTTTGTAGGTTTTTGACATCTTTCATAGTGCTGCATAATTTTTTATTTAAGTCTTTTATGTATGGAATGACTAAGGTCTTATTGCGGTAATCTTGTTTATTATAATTTAAGAATTGACTATTATTATAAGAGTGCAGACGTTTTTTAATATATTTTTCAATGAATGTAGGAGGATAGTCGTTTTGAATAAGAAAGGATTTTATTATTTTTAAATTATCTTTATGGAATGAGATATGTGAAATTTTAATTGCTTTGTCGACTAAGCCATAGATAACTGCAATTTTTTGGTGAGTAGGGTGATGAGAGAAATAGTTTATGTATCTTCCGGAGGCAGTCGGTTTTCTGTACCAATTTGTTTTTGCGATGTCGTTATTTTCTCTGATGATTTTTAGATCTAAAAAGCTAATGCTATTTTCTGCTTCTAATTCAACAGTAAATTGCAAAAACGGATCAAATGAGTTAAAAGTGTCTAAAGTTTTTCTAATCAAGTCTTTTTTAATAATTAAGAAGCAATCATCGACATACCGTTTATATAAAATAATCGAATTTTTTAACGAACCTAAGCATTTATCTTCAAGAAATTCCAAGACTACGTCTGCAAAAATGGGGCTAGAACAAAAACCCATAGGGGCACCCATAATCTGCTGGTAAAATTCTCCATTGAACGTAAAAAACGTGGAATCGAATAACAGTTCTACACCTTTGAGAAACTCTTTCCTGCTTATAGGTAGTAGGTTGCCAAAATATGGCCACTTTTTTCCTAAAGCTTTAAGAATGATAGTTTTTGAAAGGTTCGTAAAAAGGGAAACTACATCGAATGAAACGCAGCGGTAATCCTGTGGAATAATGAGATTGTCCAATAAAAGCTTAAGTTCATTGCTATTATTTATGTTAGAGGTTGGTTTCGGAATGTATTTTGAAAGAAATGAAGTTAAGGCTTTATCTAATTGATAAGTCGGACTATTGATCGCTGAAACGATAATGCGGACCGGGAGATCTTTTTTGTGTACCTTTGTTAGACCGTAAGCTCTAGGCAGGTTTGTATTTTCGATTTTCTCATTAACATTAGAAAAACTTGAGTCACATTCAAACACGCCTTTCTTTTTCCAATCTAAGATAAGATTTTTTATATTTTTTTGCAACTTTTGAAGAGGATTCTTATCTAATTTAGTATAGTATTTTGTATCGTTGAGCGCGAATTTTACTTTATCGATGTAATCTATTTTATTCAATATTACAGTGACGTTGCCTTTATCGGCCTTTGTAATAAGTAAGTCTTTGTTTCTTTTTATAAAAACGTTAGTTAATTTAATTTTTCTGCTAAGAATTCTGTCTTCTAAGCTTAAGTGTTTTCTAGATCTAATATGGTGATTAATGCAATTTAACAATCTATTTCTTGTGTTATCGGTAATATCGTTACTAGACCTAGCACTCTCAATATCTTTAAACAATTCAAAATACGTTTTTTTATCTATATCTGCGGTGAAATTAAATTTTTCACCTAATCTTAAAATTTCTGTTACATATGTAGGTAATGTGGTCGATGATAAATTTAAAAGCCACTTGTTTTTGTTTTCGTCTGTGTTATTATTGTCAGTCAACGGGTTGCGAGGGCTGTGAGCCGCCTGTTTGTTTTCTAAGTTTAAAGGGACGTTAGTATTTTGAAACGCTGCGAAATCGATTGGATGTTTACCGTTCTTTTTCAAAGCGATATTAAATTTCCTATTTATACTAGTTTTTTTTTTTCTTTGATGCAATCAAGAGCACTGCTATAATAATTTTTGAATGTGATTAATAAATCTTTGCTAACAATTTCCAAGATTTCATTTTCAACACGGGTCTGGTTTTTATCAAGAAAGGAGAGGTGAATATTCAAGTCTGAAATTTCGAGGTTTAAAATTTTCTTATGAGACTAGGATAAAACTTTGTTAACGTTATTAACCGCATAACGGCCATGCAAATTAGAAGTTGCGAATTTAAGTGAGTTTACAATATGTATCGGAATAATATCATATTTTCTATGGTCTAATAAGAACTTTAGCTGTATTCTACAAATTACTATTCTTTTGAGTGTTCTAGTTAAATTTACAAATTTTAGGCGTATTGTGTGCGAATAATGTCTCGAAATAGTTTGCAGTATAAAAGTTAATTTTGAATTTTGATTTTCTTTAATAGTTTTGACGATTTCTTTGTCTTTCACAAAATTGTTATTAAACGAGGTGTCAGTATTAGTGTTTGGGTTCTTATCTGTAATATTCGTAGGACGATCTCCTTGAAGCGCTACTGGTGCTTAGGCGTTTATTCAGCAGTCTGGCCGAACGCCGGAGAGGATTCTGGGAAAGGACATCGTCCTACGAATATTACAGATAAGAACCCAAACCCTAATACTGACACCTCGTTTAATAACAATTTTGTGAAAGACAAAGAAATCGTCAAAACTATTAAAGAAAATCAAAATTCAAAATTAACTTTTATACTGCAAACTATTTCGAGACTTTACTCGCACACAATACGCCTAAAATTTGTAAATTTAACTAGAACACTCAAAAGAATAGTAATTTGTAGAATACAGCTAAAGTTCTTATTAGACCATAGAAAATATGATATTATTCCGATACATATTGTTAACTCACTTAAATTCGCAACTTCTAATTTGCATAGCCGTTATGCGGTTAATAACGTTAACAAAGTTTTATCCCAGTCTCATAAGAAAATTTTAAACCTCGAAATTTCAGACTTGAATATTCACCTCTCCTTTCTTGATAAAAACCAGACCCGTGTTGAAAATGAGATCTTGGAAATTGTTAGCAAAGATTTATTAATCACATTTAAAAATTATTATAGTAGTGCTCTTGATTGCATCAAAGAAAAAGAAAAAACTAGTATAAATAGGAAATTTAATATCGCTTTGAAAAAGAACGGTAAACATCCAATCGATTTCGCAGCGTTTCAAAATACTAACGTCCCTTTAAACTTAGAAAACAAACAGGCGGCTGGCTCACAGCCCTCGCAACCCGTTGACTGACAATAATAACACAGACGAAAACAAAAACAAGTGGCTTTTAAATTTATCATCGACCATATTACCTACATATGTAAAAGAAATTTTAAGATTAGGTGAAAAATTTAATTTCCCCGCAGATATAGATAAAAAAACGTATTTTGAATTGTTTAAAGATATTGAGAGTGCTAGGTCTAGTAACGATATTACCGATAACATAAGAAATAGATTGTTAAATTGCATTAATCACCATATTAGATCTAAAAAACACTTAAGCTTAGAAGACAGAATTCTTAGCAGAAAAATTAAATTAACTAACGTTTTTATAAAAAGAAACAAAGACTTACTTATTACAAAGGCCGATAAAGGCAACGTCACTGTAATATTGAATAAAATAGATTACATCGATAAAGTAAAATTCGCGCTCAACGATACAAAATACTATACTAAATTAGATAAGAATCCTCTTCAAAAGTTGCAAAAAAATATAAAAAATCTTATCTTAGATTGGAAAAAGAAAGGCGTGTTTGAATGTGACTCAAGTTTTTCTAATGTTAATGAGAAAATCGAAAATACAAACCTGCCTAGAGCTTACGGTCTAACAAAGATACACAAAAAAGATCTTCCGGTCCGCATTATCGTTTCAGCGATCAATAGTCCGACTTATCAATTAGATAAAGCCCTAACTTCATTTCTTTCAAAATACATTCCGAAACCAACCTCTAACATAAATAATAGCAATGAACTTAAGCTTTTATTGGACAATCTCATTATTCCACAGGATTACCGCTGCGTTTCATTCGATGTAGTTTCCCTTTTTACGAACCTTTCAAAAACTATCATTCTTAAAGCTTTAGGAAAAAAGTGGCCATATTTTGGCAACCTACCCCTATAAGCAGGAAAGAGTTTCTCAAAGGTGTAGAACTGTTACTCGATTCCACGTTTTTTACGTTCAATGGAGAATTTTACCAGCAGATTATGGGTGCCCCTATGGGTTTTTGTTCTAGCCCCCTTTTTGCAGACGTAGTCTTGGAATTTCTTGAAGATAAATGCTTAGGTTCGTTAAAAAATTCGATTATTTTATATAAACGGTATGTCGATGATTTCTTCTTAATTATTAAAAAAGACTTGATTAGAAAAACTTTAGACACTTTTAACTCATTTGATCCGTTTTTGCAATTCACTGTTGAATTAGAAGCAGAAAATAGCATTAGCTTTTTAGATCTAAAAATCATCAGAGAAAATAACGACATCGCAAAAACAAATTGGTACAGAAAACCGACTGCCTCCGGAAGATACATAAACTACTTCTCTCATCACCCTACTCACCAAAAAATTGCAGTTATCTATGGCTTAGTCGACAAAGCAATTAAAATTTCACATATTTCATTCCATAAAGATAATTTAAAAATAATAAAATCCTTTCTTATTCAAAACGACTATCCTCCTACATTCATTGAAAAATATATTAAAAAACGTCTGCACTCTTATAATAATAGTCAATTCTTAAATTATAATAAACAAGATTACCGCAATAAGACCTTAGTCATTCCATACATAAAATACTTAAATAAAAAATTATGCAGCACTATGAAAGATGTCAAAAACCTACAAACAATCAGTAAAAACATAAATAAGCTTAAATTTACTAGACTCGGAAAAGATAAACTAGATCCGCTCGAAACTGCATCTGTCGTTTATAAAATAAACTGCCAAAATTGCGATGCCTCTTACGTAGGCACCTCAAAAAGGAAGTTAAACAGACGTGTATACGAACACAAATATGCGGTCTCAAAATCGTTAACGACCTCTGCACTCTCAGAGCACGTTAAAAAAACTGGACATAAAACAGATTTTGAGCATACACACATATTAGACACCGAAACAAACTTCCGTAAACGCACTTTTTCAGAAATGTTGCACATACACTCGCAAAATAACAGCCTAAATCGAATGGACGACACTAAGAATCTCAAGTACATTTATAAAAAATCCGTTGGAACAACCAATAGACACTTCTGCAATAACGAAAATAACAATAAACGCTGTTAGTCGTAAGATCTCCAGTACGCTACCTGTTGGCGCGCTCCCTCTCCTCTCACTCTCAGAATTTGAATTTGCGAAAATTAACGTCCCCCCTGTAGGTATATAAACCCCGGAAATTTCACATTTCTCTCAATGTCGAAAAATGGGACTCCAGAGTGCAGGATGGGTAAGAGCTCTAGCTGTTTATTGTTATATTCGTATAGAATTTTAATTTTCGTTAACTTAAAATAAAATTTTCAAACTCGAATTTTTTTCAAAATGTTCTAGTTAAATAAAATCCGCTCACAGACGTTGCACTATGTGCTATATCAATACTTGATCGACGTCACCTATGTTTGTCTACGAACCATGGTGTAAACTTTCGTTAATTTATTAGGTCAGTAAATTGCCAAAAAAAGTGTTAATGGGTTCTTTTGCTTAAAATATTCTGTATATATGTTTTAACTATGTTTTTTCCCTTCTTAGCCCTGATGAAGGTATTAATATCAATACCGAAACGTCGGCCAATAAACTAAGTTTTAAATGAATTTTTCTTGGTTCCTCGTTGATCATTTTATTGCAACCTCCTTCAAAATTTACACTTTGGAACGTACGAGTCATCATCTCACAAAATACAGTAATATTTCAATATGTGGCCGACATTTTCGATCCGCCATTTTGAATTCTGAAAATCTGAGTTGAGATTCGTAATCTAGAAATCCCCTAAATACAATTATTAGCAAAATCCAGTATTATTTAAATATTTTCCCACCATATTCAATTTTTAAAATCTAAGTTCAGATTCGTAATCAGCGAAACCAAAAATTCCGTATATACAATTTTCATCAAAATCCAATAATATTTCAATATTTGACCACCATTTTTGTATCCACCATTTTGAATTTTCAAAATCTAAGTTCAGATTCGTAATCAACGAATCCAGAAATCCCTTTTATACAATTTTCAGCAAATCCAGTAGTATTTGAATATTTCGCCTCCATCTTCGATCAGCCATTTTGAATTCTGAAAATCTGACTTATGATTCGTAATCAGAGAATCCATATACCCCTTATATACAATTTCCAGCAAATTCCAGTAGTTTTTGAATATTTCACCTCCATCTTCGATCAGCCATTTTGAATTCTGAAAATCTGAGTTGTGATTCGTAATCAGCGAATCCACATACCCCTTATATACAATTTTCAGCAAATTCCAGTAGTTTAGAATATTTCGCCTCCATCTTCGATCAGTCATTTTGAATTCTGAAAATCTTAGTTGAGATTCGTAATCTGCGAATCCACATATTCCTTATATACCATTTTCAGCAAAATCGAGTAAAATTTCAATTTTTGTTAGCGATCTTGCATCCACCAGTCTGAATTATCACAATATATGTTCAGATTCCTAATCAGCGAAACCAAAATCCCGTATTAAGGCAAAATCTAATAATATTTCAATATTTGACCACAATCTTTGAATCCGCCATATTGAATGTTCTTAATGTGAGTTCAGATTTGTAATAACCGACTCCAAAAACTCCTTATATACAATTTTCAACAAAATACAGTAATATTTCAATATGTGGCCGACATTTTTGATCCGCCATTTTGAATTCTGAAAATCTGAGTTGAGATTCGTAATCTAGAAATCCCCTAAATACAATTATTAGCAAAATCCAGTATTATCTAAATATTTTTCCACCATATTCAATTTTTAAAATCTAAGTTCAGATTCGTAATAATCGAATACAGAAATCCCGTATATACAATTTTCAGCAAAATTCAGTAATATTTCAATATGTGGCAGACATTTTCGTTCCGCTATTTTGAATTTTCAAAATCTGAGTTCAGATTCCTAATCAGCGAATCTTGATACCCACTATATACAATTTTCAGCAACATAACTATAAGAGATTAGTTGTAGAGGGGTAGGTGGAGGGGTATGTGGAGGGGTATGTGGAGGGGTAGGTGGAGGGGGCGTGGAGGGCGGAAGGGGGCGGTGGGGAGTCGGGGGGTGGAGGGGCAGACGCCCTTCAAAATAACATAAAATTTGAAAGAATTTAACGGTAAAAAGTGGAGGGGTGGTGGAGGGGGGCGGTGGGGAGTGGAGGGGAGTGGAGGGGGTGGAGGGGAGTGGAGGAAGGTGGAGGGGGTAGGTACCTATTTTTGCCATTACAAATATATAATATAGGAAGATATATATTTATATATATATAAATACATCAAATGCAGCTTTTGAGGATCTATGTCAGCACGGATTCGATCCTTTGAGGATTTTTCGGACTTTTGAGGACATCCTCAAAATGCCTTCGGTATGAAACCGTACTTTTGAGGATTTATATTAATACCTTCAACGCAGAGAGAGAGTTATTTCTATAGTCAAGCATATATAATATATATATATATATATATTGCGGGAAGCGGTACTTTTGAGGATCTATAGTTTTTTTCTCCAGGGTTCGTACATGCTATATATATATACACACACACACACACACACACACACACACACACACACACACACACACACACACTTATCGGGGTTTATGTAGCCAAGACTGTATATTAGTATCTATAGCCCAGAGTTCCCTATGTTAAGTGACTAAAGAAATAATGGACCCTGGGGTTATAGACTCTAGGTCGGGCCGCATAAACCCCTATATTTAGAAATATTATGAAGTCCGGGCTGAATAATCAAAATCGGGCTCGATAAACCCCTATATATAAAAAAACGGGCTTTATAAACCCCTTTCGAGAAATGTATAATATATATATAACTAGTAGGTAGGTGTATTTTCTGGGAATTTCACACTGTACAATCCCGTGCTTTCTGGGATTCGACGTTACTTCCAGGACATTCCAGTTTTACCCAGCGGTTTTTCGCGTTATTTCTGGGACTCGCTAGAGTGTCGGTACCCAGAGAGGGATTATTTCTTTAGTCACTTGTATAGAGCAACTCTGAGAGAATAAACTATAGGACCCTATACAATCCCAGAAAAAGCGCTTGCATATATATATATATATATATACCGGGTGTCCCATTTTAAAACCACCAGGCAAATATCTCGAAAACTAAGGGAAATGGAAAAAAACTTTTAATACAAAAGTTGTAGGGTTCAGAGGGGCCCAACTGATCGTGACCTTGGTTATGACCTTGAGGTCAATGATCAAATTCATTTGAAGGTCAAATCGATTTTTTCAAATGGGAACCCCCACTTTTGACGTCATAAATGGAAAGAGCAGAAAATTTTACGTTCAGATATGTCCTTGAGTCAAGGTCATGCTCCTGGTCATGGTCACGTTTAAAATCAAAATCAATAAACGCACCAAAACATTCCCATAATTAGGTATACGAGACAAATTGTTAAATACAAAAGTTGTAGGGTTCAGAGGGGCCCAACTGATCGTAACCTTGGTTATGACCTTCAGGTCAATGATCAAGGTCATTTGAAGGTCAAATCTATTTTTTCAAATGGGAACTCTCCCTTTTGACCTCGTAAATGGAAAGAGCGGAAAATTTTACGTTTAGATATGTCCTTGAATCAAGGCCATGGTCATGGTCATGGTCATGTTTAAAATCAAAATCAATCAACGCATCCAAACATTCCCATAATTACGCATACGAGTGTTAAATACAGAAGTTGTAGTGTTTGGAGGGGCCCAACTGATCGTGACCTTGACCATGAACATGAGGTCAAGGATGATGTCGTTTGAAGGTTAAATCAATTTTGTTTAACGGCAACCCTCACTTTTGACCTCGTAAATAGAAAAACCGAAAAATTCTGATATGACCTTGGGTCAAGGTCATGGTCAAAGTTATGGTCAGTTTCCGTGCAGTTAAGAGCAAAGTCGGAGATGACCCGGTCACCTAAGGCAAGGTCGGAGATTACCCTGCCAGTTAAGGCAAGGTCGGAGATTACCTGGCCAGTTAAGGCAAGGTTGGAGATGACCCGGCCAGTTAAGGCAAGGTCGGAGATGACCCGGCCAGTTAAGGCAAGGTTGGAGATGACCCGGTCAGTTAAGGCAAGGTCGGAGATGACCCGGCCAGTTAAGGCAAGGTCGAGGATGATCAGGCTAGCTAAAAATTCATTGGAAAATTCCACGTTCATGTGTATTTAGTCATAGGATCCAAGTGTTTCGGTCACCATTTACTGAAGAAGATGCTCAAAAGTTGCACCATTTACTTGTTGACAACATTCTATTCTCCTTTTAAAGTTTCTAACAGTATTTAATAATACTTGACGTGGTATACTTAAGCAGATTTGTGTAATCCTTCGAATCATGTCATCTCTAGTAGTTGACCTGTTGCGGTAGACTGTATTTTTTAGGGAGCCCCATAAATAAAAATCTGGAGATGTCAGATCTGGAGATCTTGGTGGCCATGCTACGGGACCTCCTCTACCAATCCATCGGCCGTTAAACCTTTCATTAAGAAAATCTCTGACAATTCTGGCATAATGTGGAGGAGCACCATCTTGTTGTAGCCACATTCGGGCCCTTGTATGGAGATCAACGTTTTCTAGAAAGAGTGGCAGCTCGTCTCTCAGCAACTGTAAATAAGTATGTTGAGTTACGTGACCTTCAAAAAAATAAGGTCCAATCAGACATCCAACCGTACATTCCAGCGATGCTGATGATCAACTTCTCGCATCCAATGAGGATTAACAGGAGGCCAGTAGTGGCAATTATGGCGATTGAACATACCAGTACTCTGAAATGTAGCCTCGTCGCTAAAAAGAACATTGTTAAAGAAATTTTCATCATCAGTAATTTGTTGTGTTGCCCATTGGCAAAATGTTATTCTCCGTCGATAATCTTCCACAGTTAAAGCTTGATTTAGAGTATTGTGGTAAGGATGGTAACGCGCATATCGTAAATATCTACTGGCCGTAGATCTTGGAATACCCATTGTTAACTCGATTTCGCGTAAACTGACATGAACATTTAAATGTACCATGGCTAGAACAGCAAGAAAGCGAGGATTATTTTCATAATCGTGTTCATTCAGTGCCCTCTTTCTTCGAAAGAAGTTTCCTTGTCGACCGCGCAGTTCAATGTCACGTATTACCGTATGATCAGGATGTTGTCGTTGAGGGAACCGAGCACGTTACAATCTGCTTGCCTCTCGATAGTTTCGTCGACATTCTCCTAAAATAAGAAGAATGTCAACTATTTCATTAGTAGAATAGTCAGGCATTCTTTTTTAGTTGTAAATGCAATTATTTATCAAAACACACCACAAAAGAAATAATATGTTATTATACTATACAATATTTTAAAACGAAAAAGTTTAATTTTTTGTGCCAATATAAGTGTGCTCAATTTGAAAACAATTTGATGTAAACAGTAATAATTATTGACTATTACCGATCAATGCTGAATACTACCGGTCACTATTGGATACAGGTGGTCAACACTTATTAACTTTTGTTATTATTTGATATAAGTGGTTAACCCTGGTAAATATTGATAATAGTAAAAATAGTAAAATTTTCCGCTCTTTCCATTTACGAGGTCAAAAATAGGGGTTCCCATTTGAAAAAATCGATTTGACCTTCAAATGACCTTGATCATTGACCTCAAGGTCATAACCAAGGTCACGATCAGTTGGGCCGCTCCAAACCCTACAACTTCTGTATTTAACACTCGTATGCCTAATTATGGGAATGTTTTGATGCGTTGATTGATTTTGATTTTAAACACGACCATGACCATGACCATGACCTTGACTCAAGGACATATCTCAACGTAAAATTTTCCGCTCTTCCCATTTACGAGATCAAAAGTGGGGGTTCCCATTTGAAAAAATCGATTTGACCTTCAAATGACCTTGATCATTGACCTCAAGGTCATAACCAAGGTCACGATCAGTTGGGCCCCTCTGAACCCTACAACCTTTGTATTAAAAGTTTTTTTCCATCTCCCTTAGTTTTCGAGATATTTGCCTGGTGGTTTTAAAATAGGACACCCGGTATATACACACACACTTATCGGGGTTTATGTAGCCCAAGACTGTATATTAGTACCTACAGCCCAGAGTTCCCTATGGCAAGTGACTAAAGAAATAATGGACCCTGGGGTTATAAACTCTAGGTCGGGCCGCATAAACCCCTATATTTAGAAATATTATGAAGCCCGGGCTGCATAATGAAAATCGGGCTCAATAAACCCCTATATATAAAAAAACGGGCTTTATAAACCCCTTTTGAGAATATATATATATATATATATATGAAATAATGGATTTGGGTTTACTAATATCAACTGTAGTACAGTAATCGTTCGGACTTTACATAAATAAACATAAAAAAAATCAACCGGGTCAGATATCCGACACCACCCTATATCGGTTTACAAATTATGGAGATATTTGAGGTTAAATAGTTTTGATATTTTTGTCTAAATCATAATTACTCAAATCCGCTTTATCTATAGGCTTATAATTTAGATAGGGTATTATTATTATTATTATTATATATATATATATATGTTCGTCTACCATCATCGAACATAAGAACAAAAGCGTTGCCAAGCGACTAGTTTGTTGTTCTCGATTCGAGACGTTGTTGTTGATAACATGTTTTATTGTGTGTGTTTATGATCTTAAATAAAGTTATATGTTATTCTTTTGTAATTATGGTTATTATTAATTATTGTATGTGTGTGTGAGTGTAATATTTTGGGGGTTCGTCCGAAATTTTGAAGATGAAATGGGCGGATTTGAAAAATCAGCAAAAAAAAAAACATCTCATACACTGCTGTGTGTACCCTTCCGATCGAAGAGCAGAGCAGGGGCTGCTGCCGAAGTTTCTGCTGCCGATATTGCTGCGGCTAATACTACCGACACCGATTGATGGCATGCGCTTGGCGGCTGGTGGCGCACGCTTGGGTACTGATACACGTATGATGACCGATGACTCATCGATGCTGACATCTCACCGACGGTCGGTGTACTCCAGCCTACTCTTCTTCATGAAACGCTCTTGGAGCTTTAAAATTAAACCAGATGAGTACAACCCTACATTCTAATACACAAACAACACCAACAACCTCCGTAGTCTACACGAGTAACAAGAACACACAGCGTATTAGGTTAGATGATAATTCATTTGGCAACACGAGATCACTTGTTGAAAATTCGGTAACACCAATCGATTTAAGGTTAGGTTATAACGTAAAATCTGATATTTATTGTGTATGATCAGGGTCGTAACTTTGACTCTAAACTAGTTAAAAATTGTCCAACCTGCTAGGAATTCGAAAAACTAGGGCCACACCATTACACATATAACCGAATGATCAGGTAGAAAGGCAATAAGACGATACTCGAATACTTATCTAAATATATATCAGATAACCAAAAAGATTGGGATCGTTTGATTTCCTTGTGCATTTTTAGTTTACAGATCATCAGTACACTCAACAATTGAGACCACTCCAGCGGAGATGTACACCGGGACTGATTTGAGACTTCCTCTGGATTTTATTCGAAGATATCCTCCCGAAAGAGAAGAATATTGAAATTATGGATGTTGTTGATAACATGTTTTATTGCGTGTGTTTATGATCTTAAATAAAGTTATATGTTATTCTTTTGTAATTATGGTTATTATTAATTATTGTATGTGTGTGTGAGTGTAACAATATATATAAAAATGTATGTATAGGTACTACTGTTGACATAGAGTTTGTTTCTGCAGAGTTCAAGATAACCATGCTGGAAGAGGACAATACGACAAGAGCCAATCTTGAGGCAACAAGGTTGGCAATAAAAGAAACCGCGCCGCCACAGCCGACAGAAAAAGAAATAACGGCGGTAAAACCACAGAAAATCCGAGCCAACAGGACTCTGGCAATTTAGTAAACCAGAGTTCTGTGGTAGACGACACGACGCTGGCACAGTTTTCCGAGCCGATGGAGCGATGACATCCGCATCCGGCATGAAGTTCCTGGTGCCAGAAGCATTTTTAGCGTTCTGCGGTAACATGATGCAGGAAAACAAAACATTGTGTGCAACCTGCGCAACACAAGGAGCAGCATCTAGCACCAGGATGGAAGACGACCGGACCAGACAACGGAAGGAACGCGTGCGCCTACAAGGCACATATACGTGTCAGTACCCCGTCGATCCGCATCGAGACGGAGCATCGACCCCCCCAGGCGCATTTAGGTGACAGGACCCAGCCACTGTTGGGTAACCGTGGCAGAACCTGGGGGAGGGGGGAGGATTCTCGGGGAACGAAACCTCCGAGAACCTCGGCGCCAGTGGAGTCGAAGATTCATCGTTGAGAAGGCGAACCTTCCCCATTGTTGACGTCGGACTCACTGTCTGGAAATGGAATGTGTCCTTCTCTGGTGAAAAAGGCCAGAGTATAGAGGTTTTCCTCGAAAAAGTGGAAGCGTGTTGTGGATCTACTAGTCTTACGGAAGCTGAGATATTCCAAGCCGGCGGGATCAAAAAGGACGTTCTGGTATCCATAATACCAGATTTGGAGGTTGACTGCTATGTCAGCTCCAATTTCATCCGTGCGTTCGAGACAATGCATGATCCCGTGGAGAACAAGTTGATAGTGGGAAAATCCGGAAAGAGTGTCGGACTAGAACTAGTCTGTGTCTCCCTGTCAGGTCCAAAAGATCCGACAAAGATCAGGATCGCCTCCATCGACACGATGAAAGCTTCTTCAGCGGGTCTCGCTGGTATTACGCTGGAAGAACACCAGCGCTTACAAGCTCTTTTAACAAGAGTACTACCAGCAGTGGACGCTCCACTCGGCTGCACTAATTATGCTGAGCACGAGATAGACGTTGGCAAAACTCGACCAATCCGGCAGAAACAATACCCGATTTCCAGAAAATTGGAAGAGGAAATGCATCGACAAGTTCGAGAGATGCTTGCAGCCGGATTGATCGAGCCTTCGTTGAGCCCCTGGGCCAGTCCGGCTTTCATGGTGCCGAAAGCTGGCAATAAACATCGTATGGTGATCGATATGAGAAAGGTGAATGCCGCCGCAAAGGGAGATGCGTATTCGCTGCCAAATATGGATCAGATCCTGCGGAAACTCCAAGCCGCCCGTTATATATCAACCTTAGATCTGAGCAGCGCATACCATCAAATCCTTTTGAAAGAAGAATCGCGGGAGATTACTGCATTCTCAATACCCGGTCTGGAGTTATTTCAATTTAAAAGAATGCCATACGGATTGTCGAACGCAGGAGTCACCTTTCAGCGCATGAGTGACAGAGTCATAGGGCCCGAACTAGAGCCATACGCGTTCTCTTATTGAGATGACATCATCATCGTAACAGAGACTTTTGAAGAGCATCTAGCGATGTTAGAACGCGTATTGGCAAGAATCAATGAGGCAGGCATCACGATCAACCGAGAGAAGAGCGTATTTGGTAGATCTGAGGTAGAATATCTTGGTGTTCTCGTTAACCGAGATGGGTTTAGACCAGACCCAGATAAGATAGCTCCGGTTATGCAATACCCTGCGCCTAAGAACCTAAAACAGTTAAGGCGATTCCTCGATATGGCATCGTGGTATCGGAAGTTTCTTCCCGATTTCGCGTCGATCGCCGACCCTCTCACACGCCTAACGAAGAAAAACTTCAGGTACGTGTGGGAAGAGGGACAACAACAAGCCTTCGACCACATCAAGGCACTCATAGCCTCAGCTCCGGTCCTACACCGTCCGCATTTCGCTTCGCGCTTTGTCATATAAACTGACGCAAGTGACTCTGGTTTGGGGGCAGTATTGTTGTAGGTGATAGACGGCCAGGAGCGAGTCTTGGATTTTGCGAGTCGCTCGCTCTCTAAAGCCGAGCGAAATTACTCAGTAACAGAAAGAGAGTGTCTTGCTGTGTTATGGGCTATCAAGAAGTTTCGGGCATACGTAGAGGGATATAATTTCCTCGTAGTGACCGACCATAGCAGCCTGCGTTGGATTCGGTCACTGCGTAGCCCGACAGGTAGACTAGCAAGATGGTCGCTTAGGCTGCAGATGCACAACTTTGAAGTTGAGCATCCCAAAGGGAGTCTCAACTGCGTGCCGGATGCATTATCGAGAATGTATGAAGAAGACGAGGACGAAGAACAACCAGTCGTAGGCGCCGTCTCGTGGGCAGTAACCACGAAAGACGAGTGGTATCTCGGCTGGCAGAAAAAGGTATTAGAAGAACCTAATACTTATCCTAGGTGGAAGGGCGGCCAGCTATACATGTATCGTCCAAATCAAGATATCGAGGAGGATTTAGGCGTAGATGACGATGCATGGAAACTGGTAGTTCCTGAGGAGGAAAGGAAGAAAGTTCTCTTGGAATGTCACGACGACCCTACTGCTGGACATCTCGGAAGGGAGAAGACCTTCGCGAGAGTATCTCGATATTATTACTGGCCGAGATACTACAAGTCAGTAAAGGAACATGTCAGAACATGTTTGATATGCCAGCAGTGCAAGGTAGAACAAAGGCCACCCCTCGGTTTGATGTGGCGGCGAGTTATTCATAAGCCTTGGAAAGTCGTCGCGGCGGATATAATGGGTCCTTTTATCCGGAGCAAGGCCGGATTTGAGTATATCTTGGTCTTTCAGGATTTATTCACTCGATGGGTAGAGTGTATTACTATCCGAAAAGCCAACGGTAAGACTATTCGAAAAGAGTTGAAGAATTGGATAGTATTACGATATGGCGCACCCGAGGTCTTCCTTTCCGATAACGGAACCGAATTTAAAAACAGGATAATAGACCGATATCTAGACGAGATAGGGGTTCATCACTCTCATACTCCACCTTACCACCCTTAAATCCGGTGGAAAGAGTTAATAGAACCCTTAAGGCCAGTATTATGGCATTTGTGGAGGGAAACCATAATACTTGGGATGAGAAGCTACCTGAACTAGTGTTCGCGCTAAATAATGCACCCCATAGCGCCACTGGTAAGTCGCCAGCCATGTTAAATTATGGCAGGGAGCCAGTGCCTCCCGGGACTAAGAGGAGGGAGCAAGATCAGGTAGTAGAAGAGACTGCTGTTCAAGAGGACGAAGACGCCTGTTAGAAAGGATGAAAAATCTCAGCAATATGCTAGATGATGCTGGTCACCGTTCAAGAGAAGAACAAGAGAGGCATGCTGAGATATATGACGCCAGGAGGAGAGAACCGAAGTTCGAGGTCGGAGATTGCGTGTGGAAGAAGAATCGCGTGTTATCCTCGGCAGCTCAAGGAGTGATGGCGAAGTTGGCACCGAAATACGTTGGCCCTTACGAGATTTTGGAGAAGAAAGGGCCCAACACGTACAAACTGGTGGATCAGGAAGGAGATGTTGAAGACCTGGTCCATGCAGAACACTTGAAGTCATACTTCGCTGGAAAAGAGCCCGAGGATAACGAGGAAACACACGAGTGCGATGTAATTGAAGGAGTGGATGACGTCGCCCAAACACCGGGGGAAGAAGAAGAAATGGCGAAGAGCGACCCGCCACTTGCGAGAACACAGCCGCCAGCGGGCGCTAGGCAAAATCAGGACGAGGTTGGCGTGACAACGCAAGCTCGCTGGAGAGGTAGGCCGAGAAAGACTGTGATAGTCACAAGAAGGCCAGGCGAAACTTCTCCTGCACCGACCAATCCCGTTCCTGTTACGAGCGAGCCCCCAAAACGACCTCGTGGCCGACCGAAAGGTTCGCGGAATCGCGTACTAACCTGCGACCTCATCTCGACGTCCCCCCGGAGAACACGCGCGAATCCGAACTGCGGTTCCCGAGGATAAACGCTATCTTCTCCTCTGTCCACAGGATGAGTCTTGGACAACTGAACCAGCAGCAGCTCCTCGAGCTGGTAGGCCAGCTGCTGGCACAGGCGCAGCTGATGCCTCCGACACCTGGCCGGATAATACCAGGTGCCGGATTACCTGCCATTGGAGGAGCCGTGGAAGGGTCCTCCGTTACGATAGAGGAACTGCCGGCAGGGGAGCCAGTAGTTACTTCGTCAACGCGGTCGATATTAAGACGACCGAAGACCGGGATAGACGTCACTACTCTGGTAGTTAGCCAGAGTAGCGAGGTCGAAGAGGAGTCGTCTACTCCACAGGTAGTGGAGCCTGTGGAGTCGGAAAAACGGAAGAGTTGGGTCAGTGAGGAGAGCCTCGCCCACGATACTCCGCAGGTAGAGGAGCCGGCAGAGAATGGCGAATCGTGTAAGTTGTCAGGTCGCTCCCCCATGTCGATCGCTTGGATGAAACCCGAAGCCAACTTGTGGGATAACTTCCACGATTATGAAGGGGCGAGGGTCCACTCCGAAAAGTGGTTTAATCTGGTCCTGGGCCGCAAAGAAGAGCTTGCGGTGGCAGTCGAGTTTCGCCGACAGCGAAACGAGAGTAGGGCTCGCGAGGCTCGCGAAAGTCGCGAAGCCTTGGAGAAAGCTCAACGCCTCCGCTAGGCCAAAGAAAAGGAGATGGCCCGGTTCCAGGCCAAACTCGCGAGGGCCAGGGCAGAAGAGGAAGAAGTAGCCAGGGGTAGGAGGAGGCCTACCCCTGGTACGACAACAGTACCCGTAAAGGAGTCCCGTCCGGGCAGACCGAAGAGCCGCCAGAGGAGTAAGTCTAGGAGAAGGCCCTCGAGAGGTCGCCCTCAAGAACAGGCACCCGCTCCTGCGGGAGGTACCGAGCCCCCGAGGTCCCTTTCTTCTGGCCGGGGTCTGCCCGGGGAACCACGACAACCGAGACGGTGCTTCTTTTGCGGGCACCTCAACGTCCGAAACCCAGCTACCTGCCCTGGAGCAGCGAATCACGACCCACTCAACCCGTTTTATTATCGGCAGAAACATCAGCAAAATTTCGGGTGATGAAGCGGCGCCGATTGTTTTTTTTTTGTTATTATTCTTTGAATAAAATGTTTTTTTATTGTTCTATAAAAGTCGCATCCGCTTGAGTACTTCTAGAACCTTAGACCTTTTGAGGAATTAGTGACGGATTGAATGAACGGATTGAATTGCAGAGTCCCATATCAGGAGATAAGTGATATTTGGGTGGGGGGTGTCACGTCCTGCCGTACCGACGTCGTGTATAAGCCGTAGTTGAAGTAACTCATGCGCGCGAACGCGAGATGGCGCGTCGATGCAGAATCTGAGCTGCATCGACGTGATGACTAGCGGACCGCGGCGACGGCCATCTCATAGTTCGCTACGGTATTCTGCAACCGCTTTTCTTTTCGCTCCACTTTGTTTCACCTGTTATTAAAAGAAGACTCGTCCGTTCTTTTGAAGAGAAGTACCGTGTCAGAGCGCGAATCACGAGAGTTTTGCTCGTGATATACAAAAATAGTGCATTGAAGTACTTCTGCGGTTTTCGCGCGTTAAAGTGCAAAGTTCAAGTGCGACAGGCTAGTATCACCTGCCGCACTCAAACTATTTAGTGTCTGGAGGAAGTAATAGCACTTTTCGTGTCCGCTCCACCGCAGCATCAAGATTTTTATATTACTCAGGAAGTAAGACCAGACACGTCCGAGACCCATCAACTACTTGACCCGTTGCTAAATTGGGTAAAACGTAAGCGTGCACGCATTCTTCCGCCCCGCGTATTAGCTCCGCGTAACCGCTTGTCCAGGCTCGTCGTACCTGGACATCGGCTTCGAGTAGGCGTTATCGTGCGGTGAGAGCAAGTGCGAGGAGAGAGTGTAGGCATCGGGCTCGCACTTCATCAAGGTTAAAGGCGAGGTCAAACCACCGGCTTTTTCAAAGCCGGTGAGTGCGCACAACAGTTTATATACACACGTGTAAACCCGCCGTCTATCCTCTCTCTCACACTTATACGTGTGTGCGTCGTGCGGCGATCGCGACTCCTCTCACACTTCGTCGCTTTACTCGGTGAGCGCGCGCGTAGAGTACCGCACACTTGACGCGTATTATACCTCACGTGCGCGGGATAAATTACCACGAGCGTGACGTCAGTCTCCGAGACAGCTGACGTCAGAGGTAACGTGCTGGCGCACCGTTTAGATAGGGAATACGCGAATGTAAATTTAATTCTTTTATAATTCTGATCTATTATCAAACCACAACTTCTTTTATTTAATAAACAATAGTCTTTTATTATTAACTTTAACTGCTCGAGTTATTATTTTGCGACCTAGTCATTCCCCGTTCCCCGCCGCCTCCGCGGTCGTTACGTAAGAGAAAACGTATTGTTTCATCTGAGCAGCCGGCACGCGAACCAGTGAACGAGAGGAGAGTTCGAGTCACTGGTGAGAAACAAAGCGCAAGTCTTCGACTTGCGTGTTGCACGGTAAGTAACCAGATTAGGTGAACATTGCACGACGTTGTAGCGTCCGTTGCCTAATCTGGCTATTACATCTCCGGGAGTTGAACCGAGAGATATGGATTTGAACCGCTAAGTACACAGGTGAAACGTGCCTTAGCCAGAAAATCCACCCCGTGACAATATATATATATGTAAAATAAAACCGGCGTTTTTAATGCGCGACGCCATTTTAGCACGAAACGATAGCAAAATCCCATGTGTAAGACAAAGACAGAAATAATATCCCTATATATCTTGACTTTTTGAATGCCGCATTCAAAACGTCAGTTGATTGCATTTTTAACATGGGAACATATAGAATCTATAGGAAGTTGCGCATTCAACACCAAATTTTCATTCTTTTAATAACGGGTCTTCTTTTAATAACGGGTGAAACAAAGTGGAGCGAAAAGAAAAGCGGTTGCAGAATACCGTAGCGAACTATGAGATGGCCGTCGCCGCGGTCCGCTAGTCATCACGTCGATGCAGCTCAGATTCTGCATCGACGCGCCATCTCGCGTTCGCGCGCATGAGTTACTTCAACTACGGCTTATACACGACGTCGGTACGGCAGGCCGTGACACCCCCCACCCAAATATCACTTATCTCCTGATATGGGATTCTGCAATTCAATCCGGCGTCACTAATTCCTCAAAAGGTCTAGGGTTCTAGAAGTACTCAAGCGGCTGCGACTTTTATAGAACAATAAAAAAAAATTTTATTCAAAGAATAATAACAAAAAAAAAACAATCGGCGCCGCCTCATCATCCGAAATTTTGCTGATGTTTCTGCCGATAATAAAACGGGTTGAGTGGGTCGTGATTCGCTGCTCCAGGGCAGGTAGCTGGGTTTCGGACGTTGAGGTGCCCGCAAAAGAAGCACCGTCTCGGTTGTCGTGGTTCCCCGGGCAGACCCCGGCCAGAAGAAAGGGACCTCGGGGGCTCGGTAGATCCCGCAGAAGCGGGTGCCTGTTCTTGAGGGCGACCTCTCGAGGGCCTTCTCCTAGACATACTCCTCTGGCGGCTCTTCGGTCTGCCCGGACGGGACTCCTTTACGGGTACTGTTGTCGTACCAGGGGTAGGCCACCTCCTACCCCTGGCTACTTCTTCCTCTTCTGCCCTGGCCCTCGCGAGTCCGGCCTGAAACCGGGCCATCTCCTTTTCTTTGGCCTAGCGGAGGCGTCGAGCTTTCTCCAAGGCTTCGCGACTTTCGCGAGCCTCGCGAGCCCTACTCTCGTTTCGCTGTCGGCGAAACTCGCCCCTTCATAATCGTGGAAGTTATCCCACTCCTTCATAACGGCCTCTTCCTTTTCTCTAGCCAACTGGGATAGCTGTCGAGATGCTACCAAGTTGGCTTCGTGTTTCATCCAAGCGATCGACATGGGGGAGCGGCCTGACAACTTACACGATTCGCTATTCTCTACAGGCTCCTCTACGTGCGGAGTATCGTGGGCGAGGCTCTCCTCACTGACCCAACTCTTCCGTTTTTCCGACTCCACAGGCTCCACTACCTGTGGCGTAGACGACTCCTCTTCGACCTCGCTACTCTGGCTAACTACCAGAGTAGTGACGTCTATCGCGGTCTTCGGTCGTCTTAATATCGACCGCGTTGACGAAGTAACTACTGGCTTCCCTGCCGGCAATTCCTCTATGGTAACGGAGGACCCTTCCACGGCTCCTCCAATGGCAGGTAATCCGGCACCTGGTATTATCCGGCCAGGTGTCGGAGGCATCAGCTGCGCCTGTGCCAGCAGCTGGCCTACCAGCTCGAGGAGCTGCTGCTGGTTCAGTTGTCCAAGACTCATCCTGTGGACAGAGGAGAAGATAGCGTTTATCCTCGGGAACCGTAGTTCGGATTCGCGCGTGTTCTCCGGGGGGAAGTCGAGATGAGGTCGCAGGTTAGTACGCGATCCCGCGAACCTTTCGGTCGGCCACGAGGTCGTTTTGGGGGCTCGTTCGTAACAGAAACGGGCTTGGTCGGTGCAGGAGAAGTTTCGCCTGGCCTTCTTGTGACTATCACAGTCTTTCTCGGCCTACCTCTCCAGCGAGCTTGCGTTGTCAAGCCAACCTCGTCCTGATTTTGCCTAGCGCCCGCTGGCGGCTGTGTTCTCGCAAGTGGCGGGTCGCTCTTCGCCATTTCTTCTTCTTCCCCCGGTGTTTGGGCGACGTCATCCTCTCCTTCAGTTATATCGCGCTCGTGTGTTTCCTCGTTATCCTCGGGCTCTTATCCAGCGAAGTATGGCTTCAAGTGTTCTACATGGACCAGGTCTTCAACATCTCCTTCCTGATCCACCAGTTTGTACGTGTTGGGCCCTTTCTTTTCCAAAATCTCGTAAGGGCCAACGTATTTCGGTGCCAACTTCGCCATCACTCCTTGAGCTGCCGAGGATAACACGCGATTCTTCTTCTACACGCAATCTCCGACCTCGAACTTCGGTTCTCTCCGCCTGGCGTCATATATCTCAGCATCCCTCTCTTGTTCTTCTCTTGAACGGTGACCAGCATCATCTAGCATATTGCTGAGATTTTTCATCCTTTCTAACCAGGCGTCTTCGTCCTCTTGAACAGCAGTCTCTTCTACTACCTGATCTTGCTCCCTCCTCTTAGTCCCGGGAGGCACTGGCTCCCTGCCATAATTTAACATGGCTGACGACTTACCAGTGGCGCTATGGGGTGCATTATTTAGCTCGAACACTAGTTCAGGTAGCTTCTCATTCCAAGTATTATGGTTTCCCTCCACAAATGCCATAATACTGGTCTTAAGGGTTCTATTAACTCTTCCCACCGGATTCGCTTGAGGGTGGTAAGGTGGAGTATGAGAGTGATGAACCCCTATCTCGTCTAGATATCGGTCTATTATCCTGTTTTTAAATTCGGTTCCGTTATCGGAAAGGAAGACCTCGGGTGCGCCATATCGTAATACTATCCTTTTCTTCAACTCTTTTCGAATAGTCTTACCGTTGGCTTTCCGGATAGTAATACACTCTACCCATCGAGTGAATAAATCCTGGAAGACCAAGATATACTCAAATCCGGCCTTGCTCCGGATAAAAGGACCCGTTATATCCGCCGCGACAACTTTCCAAGGCTTATGAATAACTCGCCGCCCCATCAAACCGAGGGGTGGCCTTTGTTCTACCTTGCACTGCTGACATATCAAACATGTTCTGACATGTTCCTTTACTGACTTGTAGTATCTCGGCCAGTAATAATATCGAGATACTCTCGCGAAGGTCTTCTCCCTTCCGAGATGTCCAGCAGTAGGGTCGTCGTGACATTCCAAGAGAACTTTCTTCCTTTCCTCCTCAGGAACTACCAGTTTCCATGCATCGTCATCTATGCCTAAATCCTCCTCGAAATCTTGATTTGGACTATACATGTATAGCTGGCCGCCCTTCCACCTAGGATAAGTATTAGGTTCTTCTAATACCTTTTTCTGCCAGCCGAGGTACCACTCGTCTTTCGTGGTTACTGCCCACGAGACGGCGCCTACGACTGGTTGTTCTTCGTCCTCGTCTTCTTCATACATTCTCGATAATGCATCCGGCACGCAGTTGAGACTCCCTTTGGGATGCTCAACTTCAAAGTTGTGCATCTGCAGCCTAAGCGACCATCTTGCTAGTCTACCTGTCGGGCTACGCAGTGACCGAATCCGACGCAGGCTGCTATGGTCGGTCACTACGAGGAAATTATATCCCTCTACGTATGCCCGAAACTTCTCGATAGCCCATAACCCAGCAAGACACTCTCTTTCTGTTACTGAGTAATTTCGCTCGGCTTTAGAGAGCGAGCGACTCGCAAACTCCAAGACTCGCTCCTGGCCGTCTATCACCTGGAACAATACTGCCCCCAAACCAGAGTCACTTGCGTCAGTTTGTATGACAAAGCGCGAAGCGAAATCCGGACGGTGTAGGACAGGAGCTGAGGCTATGAGTGCCTTGATGTGGTCGAAGGCTTGTTGTTGTCCCTCTTCCCACTCGTACCTGAAGTTTTTCTTCGTTAGGCGTGTGAGAGGGTCGGCGATCGTCGCGAAATCGGGAAGAAACTTCCGATACCACGATGCCATACCGAGGAATCGCCTTAACTGTTTTAGGTTTTTAGGCGCAGGGTATTGCATAACCGGAGCTATCTTATCTGGGTCTGGTCTAAACCCATCTCGGTTAACGAGAACACCAAGATATTTTACCTCAGATCTACCAAATACGCTCTTCCCTCGGTTGATCATGAGGCCTGCCTCATTGATTCTTGCCAATACGCGTTCTAACATCGCTAGATGCTCTTCCAAAGTCTCTGTTACGATGATGATGTCATCTAAATAAGAGAACGCGTATGGCTCTAGTTCGGGCCCTATGACTCTGTCAATCATGCGCTGAAAGGTGGCTCCTGCGTTCGACAATCCGTATGGCATTCTTTTAAATTGAAATAACCCCAGACCGGGTATTGAGAATGCCGTAATCTCCCGCGATTCTTCTTTCAAAAGGATTTGATGGTATGCGCTGCTCAGATCTAAGGTTGATATATAACGGGCGGCTTGGAACTTCCGCAGGATCTGATCCATATTTGGCAGCGGATACGCATCTCCCTTTGCGGCGGCATTCACCTTTCTCATATCGATCACCATACGATGTTTACTGCCAGCTTTCGGCACTATGAAAGCAGGACTGGCCCAGGGGCTCAACGAAGGCTCGATCAATCCGGCTGCAAGCATCTCTCGAACTTGTCGATGCATTTCCTCTTCCAATTTTCTGGAAATCCGGTATTGTTTCTGCCGGATTGGTCGAGTTTTGCCAACGTCTATCTCGTGCTCAGCATAATTAGTGCAGCCGAGTGGAGCGTCCACTGCTGGTAGTACTCTTGTTAAAAGAGCTTATAAGCGTTGGTGTTCTTCCAGCGTAATGCCAGCGAGACCCGCTGAAGAAGCTTTCATCGTGTCGATGGAGGCGATCCTGATCTTTGTCGGATCTTTTGAATCTGACGCAGAGACACAGGCTATTTCTAGTCCGACACTCTTTCCGGATTTTCCCACTATCAACCTGTTCTCCACGGGATCATGCATTGTCTCGAACGCACGGACGAAATTGGAGCCGACATAGCAGTCAACCTCCAAATCTGGTATTATGGATACCAGAACGTCCTTTTTGATTCCGCCCAACTCGAACGGGAGGTCTATGTGTCCCGTTACGCGGAGCAAATTATTACCAGCACCTCTGGCTCCTATACCAGAGGCTGGTTGGAACGTACGTCCGCATTCTGTTGCTAACTGTAACCCGAGCGATCCCATCACTGTTCTCGATGCTCCGGAATCATACAGCGCGCGAATGGGGAACCCTCCGATTCCCACTTGTACCCACTAACGCAACTCGTCGGGTTATACTGGGATCTGATTGGAGCTGGGTTCGAGCTCCTTCACGGAAGTGCTCCTTTGCTCGACTTTCGCTTCCTCTGAGCATTGCTCGGCTTTGACCTGGCTAGCGGTCACTACCAGGTCAGTTGGTCGCTCTACCTCCTTGTTTAACACTTTCGGGGCCTCTTTCATGGTCTCGGCGGATTCGGACCCATTTAAACGAGCGACGATATCCTAACCTACCGCAGCCCCAGCACTTAATCGGCTCGGCAGGTCCGCCACCTTCACTTTTCTTGCCGCCACCGGTTGGGGTTCTTTTTCCTTCATTTTTCCTCTCTTTAGCCTTTGCCGGTGGCGGTTTGCCCTGATCTTGGCGATAATCGCTTTTTCTCCTAGGGTTGTTGCCGGATTGACGAGAGTTCTGCTTATTTCTCATCTCATTCAATCCGGCTTCTAACCTCGAAATCGCCGCCAGAATCGACTGATCTGGGGGCGTTTCTTGGCCTGCGGGACCATCATACCCTCCGGCTCCAACACCGGAGAGCTTTGGCTTCGCAGATTTTGAAGCTTTGGCTTTGTACGCCGCCTCCGGTAACGTGGTTAAATCCGGAGGTGGTGGAGGTCGGAAAAGCCTTTCCGTTTCGAGGATCATCTCTGCTTCCCGAGACAGCTCTTGTAACTCGTCGATGTCCCGGAAGTCAGCTTTCCTTACCGGTTTCTGGATATCCGGCCTTAAATTCCTGTGCGAGCTGCATTTCTTGGTTCGGGATCGGCTCCATTTTTCTAGTTATTACCAGGAGGCAAGTTATGAAGTCTCTCGATAACTCATCTTCTCCTTGCGTCCTGGCTGTCGCTTTGGCCAATAACCGCTGTTGATAACCTCTTCCGGTTCCATACCAACGACGAGCTGCTGAACGAAAGTCTGACCATGTGTTCCATCTGTGTTTACTTTAAACCACATGGCTGCTACTCCTTTCAAGAGCTCAGACAGGGCTTGGAATATCTCAGCTTCCGTCAGACTAGTAGATCCACAACACGCTTCCACTTTTTCGAGGAAAACCTCTATACTCTGGCCTTTTTCACCAGAGAAGGACACATTCCATTTCCGGACAGTGAGCCCGACGTCAACAATGGGGAAGGTTCGCCTTCTCAACGATGAATCTTCGACTCCACTGGCGCCGAGGTTCTCGGAGGTTTCGTTCCCCGAGAATCCTCCCCCCTCCCCCAGGTTCTGCCACGGTTACCCAACAGTGGCTGGGTCCTGTCACCTAAATGCGCCTGGGGGGTCGATGCTCCGTCTCGATGCGGATCGACGGGGTACTGACACGTATATGTGTCTTGTAGGCGCACGTGTTCCTTCCGTTGTCTGGTCCGGTCGTCTTCCATCCTGGTGCTAGATGCTGCTCCTTGTGTTGCGCAGGTTGCACACAATGTTTTGTTTTCCTGCATCATGTTACCGCAGAACGCTAGAAATGCTTCTGGCACCAGGAACTTCATGCCGGATGCGGATGTCATCGCTCCATCGGCTCGGAAAACTGTGCCAGCGTCGTGTCGTCTACCACAGAACTCTGGTTTACTAAATTGCCAGAGTCTTGTTGGCTCGGATTTTCTGTGGTTTTACCGCCTGTTATTTCTTTTTCTGTCGGCTGTGGCGGCGCGGTTTCTTTTATTGCCAACCTTGTTGCCTCAAGGTTGGCTCTTGTCGTATCGTCCTCTGCCAGCATGGTTATCTTGAACTCTGGAGAAACAAACTCTATGTCAACAGTAGTACCTATACATACATTTTTATATATATTGTTACACTCACACACACATACAATAATTAATAATAACCATAATTACAAAAGAATAACATATAACTTTATTTAAGATCATAAATACACGCAATAAAACATGTTATCAACAACAACGCCTCGAATCAACTAACTAACTCGAATTGAGAACAACAAACTAGTCGCTTGGCAACGCTTTTGTTCTTACGTTCGATGATGGTAGACGAACACATAACATTATTCCCCCTTCTTTCAGATTGTCGTCCCGACAATCAGAATTGGTCCATCTTGATTTCTTTAAATCATTTTGAAATCATCTTGAAATCATCTTGAAATCATCTTGAAATCATCTTGAAATCATCTATTTTTAAGCGGGTTGATCCTTGACTTTTCTGGTCAGAGGACCCGTCTCTTAAAAAATAGAATCGTCATTTTTGGGTATCATCGTGTCATTATTCTCCATCCTTTTAGATTGTCGTCCCGACAATCTTAAGATAAAACGAAAGAGAAGACGTCTTCTTCAAGCGGGCTGATCCTTTGCACACGGCCAAAGGGCCCGTCTCTTGAAGAATAGTTCTCCTCTTCCAAAACCGAATCAAAATGGCATCATCTTCAAGCGGGCCGATCCTTCGCACACGGCCAAAGGGCCCGTCTTTTGAATTGGTCCATCTTGAATTCCTGAAAACATCTTGAAATCATCTTGAAATCTTTTTGAAAATTGTCTACTTTTAAGCGGGTTAATCCTTGACTCATCCGGGTATCTTCATGTCATTATCGGTGGGTAGAGTCTTGTTGGTAATTCTTGGACACAAGTGGGGAGTTGGCATGCCGTGGTACCTTACCTCTGTCCCTGCTCTGGCATTTGCCCTGTGTCTCACGGGAAAACCCACGGCTCAAAATAACCGTAAGCAGAGCAGAAGAAATTACCTATCGTGGTAAGTCTTCATTGATCAAATTGAATGATCTTCTTTTTGTGTTTTGGTGTGTTCTGGATGCAGAAAACGAAATCATTGATCTTCTTAACAGACAGTTTCCGAACATAGCTTCCATAATTTGAATATTCTTCTCCTTCGGGTGGATATCTTCGAATAAAATCTAGAGGAAGTCTCAAATCAGTCCCGGTGTACATCTCCACTGGAGTGGTCTCAATTGTTGAGTGTACTGATGATCTGTAAACTAAAAATACACAAGGAAATCAAGCGATCCCAATCTTCTTGGTTATCTGATATATATTTAGATAAGTATTCGAGTATCGTCTTATTGCCTTTCTACCTGATCATTCGGTTATATATGTAATGGTGTGGCCCTAGTTTTTCGAATTCCTAGCAGGTTGCACAATTTTTAACTAGTTTAGAGTCAAAGTTACGACCCTGATCATACACAATAGATATAAGATTTTACGTTATAACCTAACCTTAAATCGATTGGTGTTACCGAATTTTCAACAAGTGATCTCGTGTTGCCAAATGAATTATCATCTAACCTACTACGCTGTGTGTTCTTGTTACTCGTGTAGACTACAGAGGTTGTTGGTGTTGTTTGTGTATTAGAATGTAGGGTTGTACTCATCTGGTTTAATTTTAAAGCTCCAAGAGCGTTTCATGAAGAAGAGTAGGCTGGAGTACACCGACCGTCGGTGAGATGTCAGCGTCGATGAGTCATCGGTCATCATACGTATATCAGTCCCCAAGCGTGCGCCACCAGCCGCCAAGCGCATGCCATCAATCGGTGTCGGTAGTATTACCCGCAGCAATATCGGCAGCAGAAACTTCGGCAGCAGCCCCTGCTCTGCTCTTCGATCGGAAGGGTACACACAGCGGTGTATGAGACGTTTTTTTTTTTTGCTGATTTTTAAATCCGCCCAATTCATCTTCAAAATTTCGGACAAACCCCCAAAATGTTACACTCACACACACATACAATAATTAATAATAACCATAATTACAAAAGAATAACATATAACTTTATTTAAGATCATAAACACACACAATAAAACATGTTATCAACAACAACGTCTCGAATCGAGAACAACAAACTAATCGCTTGGCAACGCTTTTGTCCTTATGTTCGATTATGGTAGACGAAAACATAACAATATATATATATATATATATATATATATATATATATATATATATATCTCAAAAGGGGTTTATAAAGCCCGTTTTTTTATATATAGGGGTTTATTGAGCCCGATTTTCATTATGCAGCCCGCGCTTCATAATATTTCTAAATATAGGGGTTTATGCGGCCCGACCTAGAGTTTATAACCCCAGGGTCCATTATTTCTTTAGTCACTTGCCATAGGGAACTCTGGGCTGTAGGTACTAATATACAGTCTTGGGCTACATAAACCCCGATAAGTAAGTATATGTATATATATATGCAAGCGCTTTTTCTGGGATTGTATAGGGTCCTATAGTTTAATCTCTCAGAGTTGCTCTATACAAGTGACTAAAAAAATAATCCCTCTCTGGGTACCGACACTCTAGCGAGTCCCAGAAATAACGCGAAAAACCGCTCGGTAAAACTGGGATGTCTCGGAAATAACGTCGAATCCCAGAAAGCACGGGATTGTACAGTGTGAAATTCCCAGAAAATACACCTACCTACTAGTTATATATATATTATACATTTCTCGAAAGGGGTTTACAAAGCCCGTTTTTTTATATATAGGGGTTTATCGAGCCCGATTTTGATTATGCAGCCCGGACTTCATAATATTTCTAAATATAGGGGTTTATGCGGCCCGACCTAGAGTCTATAACCCCAGGGTCCATTATTTCTTTAGTCACTTGACATAGGGAACTCTGGGCTATAGGTACTAATATACAGTCTTGGGCTACATAAACCCCGATAAGTGTGTGTGTGTCTGTGTGTGTGTGTGTGTGTGTGTGTGTGTGTGTGTGGGTGTGTGTGTGTGTGTGTGTGTGTGTGTGTGTGTGTGTGTGTGTGTATATATATATATATTGCGGAAACCGGTACTTTAGAGGATCTATAGTTTTTTTCTCCAGAGTTCGTACATGCTTGACTATAGAAATAACTCCCTCTCTGCGTTGAAGGTATTAATATAAATCCTCAAAAGTACGGTTTCATACCGAAGGCATTTTGAGGATGTCCTCAAAAGTCCGAAAAATCCTCAAAGGATCGAATCCGTGCTGACATAGATCCTCAAAAGCTGCATTTGATGTTTTTATATATATATAAATATATATCTTCCTATATTATATAGTTGTAAGGGCAAAAATGAGTACCTACCCCATCCACCTCCCTCCACTCCCCTCCACCCCCTCCACACCCCTCCACTCCCCACCGCCCCCCTCCACCACCCCTCCACTTTTTATCGTTAAATTCTTTCAAATTTTACGTTATTTTGAAGGGCGTCTGCCCCTCCACCCCCTCGACTCCCCACCGCCCCCTTCCGCCCTCCACGCCCCCTCCACCTACCCCTCCACATACCCCACCACATACCCCTCCACCTACCCCACTACAACTAATCTTTTATAGATATGTTGCTGAAAATTGTATATAGTGGGTATCAAGATTCGCTGATTAGGAATCTGAACTCAGATTTTGAAAATTCAAAATAGCGGAACGAAAATCTATGCCACATATTGAAATATTACTGAATTTTGCTGAAAAATGTATATACGGGATTTCTGTATTCGATTATTACGAATCTGAACTTAGATTTTAAAAATTGAATATGGCGGAAAAATATTTAAATAATACTGGATTTTGCTAAATTGTATTTAGGGGATTTCTAGATTACGAATCTCAACTCAGATTTTCAGAATTAAAAATGTCGGCCACATATTGAAATATTACTCTATTTTGTTGAAAATTGTATATAAGGAGCTTTTGGAGTCGCTTATTACAAATCTGAACTCACATTAAGAACATTCAAAATGGCGGATTCAAAGATGGTGGTCAAATATTGAAATATTATTAGATTCTGCCTTAATACGGGATTTTTCGTTTCGCTGATTAGGAATCTGAACATATATTGTGATAATTCAGACTGGTGGATGCAAGATCGCTAACAAAAATTGAAATTTTACTCGATTTTGCTGAAAATGGTATATAAGGAATATGTGGATTCGCAGATTACGAATCTCAACTAAGATTTTCAGAATTCAAAATGACTGATCGAAGATGGAGGCGAAATATTCTAAACTACTGGATTTTGCTGTAAATTGTATATAAGGGGTATCTGGATTCGCTGATTACGAATCCCAAATCAGATTTTCAGAAATCAAAATGGCTGATCGAAGATGCAGGCGAAATATTCAAAAACTACTGGAATTTGCTGAAAATTGTATATAAGGGGTATGTGGATTCGCAGATTACGAATCTCAACTCAGATTTTCAGAATTCAAAATGACTGATCGAAGATGGAGGCGAAATATTCTAAAACTACTGGATTTTGCTGTAAATTGTATATAAGGGGTATGTGGATTCGCTGATTACGAATCACAACTCAGATTTTCAGAATTCAAAATGGCTGATCGAAGATGGAGGTGAAATATTAAAAAACTACTGGAATTTGCTGTAAATTGTATATAAGGGGTATGTGGATTCGCTGATTACGAATCATAACTCAGATTTTCAGAATTCAAAATGGCTGATCGAAGATGGAGGCGAGATATTCAAATACTACTGGATTTGCTGAAAATTGTATAAAAGGGATTTCTGGATTCGTTGATTACGAATCTGAACTTAGATTTTGAAAATTCATAATGGCGGATACGAAAATGGTGGTCAAATATTGAAATATTATTGGATTTTGCTGAAAATTGTATATACGGAATTTTTGGTTTCGCTGATTACGAATCTGAACTTAGATTTTAAAAATTGAATATGGCGGCAAAATATTTAAATAATACTGGATTTTGCTAATAATTGTATTTAGGGGATTTCTAGATTACGAATTTCAACTCAGATTTTCAGAATTCAAAATGGCGGATCGAAAATGACGGCGACATATTGAAATATTACTGTATTTTGTTGAAAATTGTATATAAGGAGTTTTTGGAGTCGCTTATTACAAATCTGAACTCAGATTATGAACATTCAAAATGGCGGATTCAAAGATGGTGGTCAAATATTGAAATATTATTAGATTTTGCTGAAATTTGTATTACCTTAATACGGGATTTTTGGTTTCGCTGATTAGGTATCTGAACATATATTGTGATAATTCAGACTGGTGGATGCAAGATCGCTAACAAAAATTGAAATTTTACTCGATTTTGCTGAAAATGGTATATAAGGAATATGTGGATTCGCAGATTACGAATCTCAACTCCGATTTTCAGAATTCAAAATGACTGATCGAAGTTGGAGGCGAAATATTCTAAACAACTGGATTTTGCTGTAAATTGTATATAAGGGGTATCTGGATTCGCTGATTACAAATCCCAAATCAGATTTTCAGAAATCAAAATGGCTGATCGAAGATGCAGGCGAAATATTCAAAAACTACTGGAATTTGTTGAAAATTGTATATAAGGGGTATGTGGATTCGCAGATTACGAATCTCAACTCAGATATTCAGAATTCAAAATGGCTGATCGAAGATGGAGGTGAAATATTAAAAAACTAGTGGAATTTGCTGAAAATGGTATAAAAGCGATTTCTGGATTCATTGATTACGAATCTGAACTTAGATTTTGAAAATTCAAAATGGCGGATACGAAAATGGTGGTCAAATATTGAAATATTATTGGATTTTGCTGAAAATTGTATATACGGAATTTTTGGTTTCGCTGATTACGAATCTGAACATATATTGTGAAAATTCAGACTGGTGGATCCAAGATCGCTAACAAAAATTTAAATTTTACTTCATTTTCCTAAAAATTGTATACAGTGGGTTTCCGCTTTCGCCAATTAGGAATTGTAACTCAGATTTTGAAAATTGAAAAGAGAGGACACAAGATGGCTTCCAAAAATTGAAATATTACTAGATTTTGCTGAAAATTGTATATACGGGATTTCTGAATTCGATTATGACGGATCTGAACTAAGATTTTAAAAATTCAAAATGGCGGCAAAATATTTAAATTATACTGGCTTTTGCTAAAAATTGTATATAGGAGGTTTCTATATTCGCTGATTATGAATCTGAACTCAGATTTTCAGAATTCAAAATGACTGATCGAAGATGGAGGCCAAATATTCAAATATTATTGGATTTTGCTGAAAATTGTATATAGGCGTATCTGGATCCCCTGATTATGAATCTGGACTCATATTTTGAAAATTCAAAATAGAAGACCCAAGATGACGGCCAAAAATTGAAATTTTACCGGAATTTCATTGTATATTATGGGTTTCCGGATTTGCTGTTTAGGAATCTGAAATCAGATTTTGTAAATACAAAATGGCTGCCAAAAATTGAAATATTACTGGATTTTGCTGGAAATTGTATGTTGGGTATTTTGATTCACTGATTATGAATTCGAACTCAGATTTTCAGAATTCAAAATGGCGCATCGAAGATGGAAGCCAAATATTCAAATATCACTGGATTTCGCTGAAAATTGTATATAGGGAACCCATCTGGATTCGCTGATTACGAATCTGAACTCATATTTTTCCAATTCAAAATGGCGGCCAAATATTGAAATATTACTGAATTTTACAATTGCATATGGGAAATTTCTGGATTCGCATGATGATGAATCAGAATTCAGATTATGAAACTTCAAAATGGCATACCCAAGATGGCGACCAAAAATTGAACTTCTCTGTTTTGTTAAAAATTAAATATGCTGAATTTCTGGATTCGCTGATTACGAATATGAACTCAGATTTTAAAAATTCAAAATGGCAGTAAAATATTGAAATAATATTGGATTTTGCAAAAAAAATTGTATGTATGGGGTTTCCGAATTAGCTGATTACGAATCTGAACTCAGATACTGAAAATTTAAAATGGCGTAACGAAAATGTCTGAAACGTATTGAAATATTACTGAATTTTGCTGAAAATTGTATATACACGGAAAGAAGCATTCAGAGCTATAGTCCGTGAGTTATAACAGAGTAAGCGGGTACCTTCTCTGCCACCGTGTGACGGTGCGACATTCAGGCATGTCGACGATGGTCTCTAGGCAACGCTATACGGGGTGAGTGTCGCAGTCGTCAGACATGCCATTCACGCTTGCCGCCGTGCGCGTTAAAGCTTGAACTCAGTGATAGTCACGGCCTACAGCCGTGTCACGCGAGCACCGTTCATCGAAATGACCACAGTCACAGTCATAGACGCATATGTCACGACATCCGGCGATGCTATATGGCACGCTATTTTTTTCTCGCGCGTCACGGGCTTGAGCAGTGAATTCTTCTTTCCGTATACGGGATTTCTGGATTCGATTATGACGGATCTGAACTCAGATTTTAAAAATTCAATATGGCGGCAAAATATTTAAATTATACTGGCTTTTGCTAAAAATTGTATATAGGAGGTTTATATATTCGCTGATTACGAATCTGAACGCAGCTTTTCAGAATTCAAAATGGCGGATCGAAGATGGAGGACAAGTATTCAGATATTGATGGATTTTGCTGATAATTGTATTTACGGGATTTCTAGATTGGATGATTACGAATCTGAACTCAGATTTTCAGAATACCAAATTCCCAATCGATAATGGCTGTTACATATTGAAATATTACTGGATTTTGCTGAAAATTGTATATACGGGATTTCTGGATTCGATTATTACGAATCTGACCTCAGATTTTAAAAATTGAAAATGGCTGCAAAATATTTAAATAATACTGGATTTTGCTAATAATTTTATGTAGGGGATTTCTAGATTACGAATCTCATCTCAGATTTTCAGAATTCAAAATGGCGGATCTAAGATGTCGGACACATATTGAAATATTATTGGATTTTACTGAAAATTTTAATTCAAACTGATGGACCCAAGATGACTAACAAAAATTGAAATTTTACTCGAGTTTGTTAAAAATTGTATATAGTGAGTTTCCGGATTCGCTGATTAGGAATCTGAACTCAGATTTTGTAAATATAAAATGGCGGCCAAAAATTGAAATATTACTGGATTTTATAATCAATAAGTTACAAATAAAGTCAGAGCTAACGTAATGAACTACATATATATTCTGCATTATTTTGTTAAATATAATATACTTAGTATTTTAAAAATTAATAAATGTTAAGAATAATGTTTTTAAAAAACATTACAGAAATTTTAAATGAAAAAATAAGTGTTTCATGATATTATGTAATAGAAGATTATCCTTATTCATTATTATTAATATTTATCTCTAATAATGGGGGTTGGTGAGCGGAACGAGCAGGGAGCGAAGCCCCCTAGTATATATTTATAAATATATATATATATATATATATATATATATATATATATATATATATATTAGGAGGGGTACACCCCAATCAACGGAATTTCGTTCCCTGATTGAGCATGTACTTCAATGCAATAATCTATAATGCCTAAAGCACTAGGTTTACGTCCCACTACTTTGGTATTATCATAGACCTACCAAGATTTTTTTATTTCATTTAGAATTGGGAGTCACCATCATGGCGTCGGGGGGAAGCAGCCACCTGACGCCTCTCTCATGAAATTTTACAAATGTCATCCAACAATACAAGTTGAAGCAGTTGTGTGTATTTTATGTGAAAACGTATTCCACACTAAGGAGATTGTTAAGAAGTACAACGCAGGTTTTTCACTTAAATTTATTAGTAACACACTTATAATCTGTCAAGACAATGCCAACGTAGCACTAACCTCAAACTTGTTGTATGGTACATTGAGCAGAGAAGCAAAAGAACTAATAGCTCAAGTGAAACTTACTACTAAAGAGAAAATCAAACAAGAAATTATTAGTGAAATTAATATTGAAAAAGAGAAGGGGCATGATGAAACTATTTATCAAGACTACAGTGAAATACAATCTTTAAAAATTGAAAACCAATTGCTGAAACAGCTCAATAGTAAATTGCAAGATAAAAATGGAATATTAAACGAATTACTTACAAAAGAAAAGCAAGGTAATATCAACAGCTACAATAAAATCAAAACAGTTGCGGAAATAACAGTGTAAAATAACTATGGAATAATAGCATGGGGAGGAGCGTATTCGAACAGTTTAGATATGCTCAATAGACTGCAAATTAGATTACTGAAAGTAGCTAACAAAAACCATTTTATCATTGAAAAAAATCCTATGAATCTAAGTCAAATATTTTCATATGAATCCGTATTGTATTATTACAATGATTTACAGAGATTATCAAATAAAACGACAAGAAAGAAAAATATTCAGATTCCAAAAAGGCAGAAAAATATGAGCATTAAAAACAGTTATATTAGAGCAATAATGCAATTCAATTGGTTGCCTAATGAATTTAAAATAATTAATAACAAATACAGTAAGAAAAAGAAACTCAAGATATGGGTAATAGAAAACATCTTGAAATACATTACAACCTAGTTTCCATTAGTTGGAAACTTTTTCACAGTAACGAGCGTTAATATGGTTGCTAAAATGTTCTGTAATAATATATATGGGATATTTCAGGTGAAGTCAGCAGCTCAAAATTTTAAAATCGCTGAAAATTGGTTTACTTCTAGTTTTTCATGAAAAAATAATGTTCCTAGAGTTTGAGACCAAAATTTTCAAAAAGAAGCCAGTTATGGAACATTGAAAATTCAAGTTTTTTCCATTTTTTGGTTACAATTCAACTTTAATCATTCTTTTACTCAAAAATTTGAAACTTTTTGTATAGGACATTGATTGGGAAAAAGTTTCCTTTTTATCTCTAGAATGTGCCAGTATTTTTTTTCAGAACCCTTTTCGAAAGCCTCTGATTGGTTGCTTTTTGATATACCTTCTTCAAAGAATATTGATACTGCGGCCAAATTTTTTTTGGATTCTTCTTCGAAAACCCTTCAAAATGCTGTTTTCGTCAATATTGGCCGAGCAAAGTGAAAAGAGTTACAATTTTTTGAAACATATATATATATATATATATATATATATATATATATATATATATATATATATATATATATATATATATATATATATATATATATATATATATATATATATATATATATATATATAATTATCCCCCCATCCATTTATGGAGCCCATCCCTGTATATTAGTACCTACAGTCCAGAGATCCCTGTGGTAAGTGACTAAAGAAATAATGGACCCTGGGGTTATAGACTCTAGATCGGGCTCCATAAACGCCCGAGAAAAATATTTTATGGCACCGGGCTCCATAAAAGAAAACGGGTTCCATAAATATGCTCATGTGTATAAAAGGGCTCCATAAATCTGTTAAAACATATATATATATATATATATATATATATATATATATATATATATATTTCAAAAAATTGTAACTCTTTTCCCTTTGCTCGGCCAATATTGACGAAAACAGCATATATATATATTGTCACGGCCTGCCGTACCGACGTCGGAGTTAGTAAGTTCCTGGTAGTGAACGCTAGAGGGCGTGTCGATGCAGAATTGGAGCTGCATCGACGAGACGACGAGCGAGCCGGCGCGGGAGAGCGCCCGGTATCCATCTTGTTGTTATCGTTCGGACAGAAACGCGCGCGGAAGTGAATTCGCGGAGAGATCGCGTTTCCCGCGATAAGTAGTGAAGTGTTTCACTGTTTCAACCTCAGGAATGCAGGCGTGATGCCTCCTGAGGCTAATATCATTGTTCGAGGGACGTATTATTCTGTACTTTCGACGGAAACACGAGAAGAACTCAGAGATAGTGCTACAGGCTAGGATCACCTGTCGCACTCTCAAACCAGCAACATCCTCATGCAGTAAGCCTATTCGCCTGGCATGAGAGCAGCAGAGAGTATCACGAGAGTTGATAGTACGAAGCCAGATGAGCAGCAAGGATGTCCGCGAGGAACCTAGGCCACACCGTATCAATGTAACCTAAAATAACGGTAAGCGTGCACGTATCATCCGCGCGTTCAGGTTCGTCGGACCTGGACAGCGGCTTCGATTAGGCGTTATTGTGCGGAGAGAGCGAGCGCAGAGAGCACAGGTCCGCAACTTATTTTGTAGAAGGTCACCGACAAGGTTTGGCTTGCCGGCAGTTCGTAACTGGCAAATGCGCGTAAGAAGTGCGCAGACGACACAGCGTAGTAGCCTGATCTCTCTCGCGCTAGGTTAAGTGTGTGTGTGTCGCGCAGCGAGCGGTACCGCTCTCATCACTCACGTATTCGACAATGACTGCGTGACGTAGAATACTGTGTACGCGCGGCGTATCATACCGCGCGTGCGCGGCGTATATTACCGCGAGCGTGACGTCAGCCTCCGAGACAGCTGACGTCTGATTATATGTGCTGGTGCACCGTTAGGTAGAATCTAACCCTGTTTTAACGTAATCATTTTATTATACAGACTTTTAATCATCATTTAACTTCATCATCTTTTATTTAATAAACAATAGTCCTTTATTATTAACTTTAACTGCTCGAGTAATTATTTCGCGACCTTAGCCATTCCCCGCTCCCCTCCACCTCCGCGGTCGTTACGTAAGAGAAAACGTATCGTTTCATCTGAGCAGCCGGCACACGGACCAGTGAACGAGAGGAGAGTTCGAGTCACTGGTGAGAAACAAAGGGCAAGTCTTCGACTTGCGTGTTGCACGGTAAGTCACCAGGTTAGGCTAACATTGCACGACGTTGAAGCGTCTGTTACCTAATCTGGCTACTCAATCTCCGGGAGTTGAACCGAGAGATACGGAATTGAACCGTTAAGATACGCAGATGAAACGTGCCTTAGTCCGAAAATCCACCCCGTGACAATATATATATATATATATATATATTTTTTTTTTTCAAAAAATTGTAACTCTTTTCCCTTTGCTCGGCCAACATTGATCAAAAAAGCATTTTGAAGGGTTTTCGAAGAAGAATCAAAAAAAAATTTTTCGAATGAAAAAAATTTGGCCGCAGTCTCAATATTCTTTGATGAAGGTATATCAAAAATCAACCAATCAGAGGCTTTCGAAAAGGGTTCTAAAAAAAATACTGGCACATTCTAGAGATAAAATGCAAACTTTTTCCCAATCAATGTCCTATACAAAAAATTTCAAATTTTTGAGTAAAAAATGATTAAAGTTGAATTATAACCAAACTAGGGGGGCTGCGCCCCCCAGCGTGCCTTCGATACGCCATCCCCCCCGCCCCCATACACACCTGCTCCTCGCTTCGCTCGTCGCCCGCCCCCTCCCTATGTAAAAACTTCGTTTTTACATAATAGGCACGACCGCCATACTCAGGAGAACCTTGTATTTTTATAAAAGCGAAAATTGTAACACTTCCGATATTTACAATAAAAAAAAAAATTAAATATATAATAATAATAAAACACTAGCTGCTTACGGACTCACGGGTGATCCTAACTACATATACCTATACAATCTCAATTGCAAAAAAATACTTGCGCACATATGCATATATATACACTAATACCGCGAAAAGGAGAAAAACAAAAGGAGAATTCTCAATACTGATGCATTCGGCAACGGCAATCTGGCTTAGGCCTGCGACCTGCGTGCATGAATACTTATACTGCAGCAGTCGTAACGGCTACGCTAGGTACCTCGGCTCACGGTCGTACACACTTTCTGGACCTATGTATACTACCGTGCCTCGGCTAGGCTGCGTTCGCACACCAAGAACAGCGGAAAAACACATGCGACTCGTGCGACCGCAAGGTATAAGATATATCTATATATATGATCGCGCGCACTTTCTGCTACTGCTGAGTACTGCGGCGTGCCGTCAGCCGTGGCGCACATGTGTCCATGGTGTGTGTTGTCAACAATCGAATCGTCTAGCTCCCGGCGTCCTCAGCGATGACTGTGGCTGCTGTAGTATGCCGCCCTGGTGAATCGTGTTCGCTCTTTCATCGTGTTCGTCGATTGTCGATGATTCGTCGGAGATGGGAAGGCAGTGTGTCAGCGGCGAGAGCAGATTTAGTAAGCATTTTCTCGTTCCTAACCTCTCTGATGGGTGAGCTGATGGTACTTTCGCTTGTTGCAGGTATCTGTGGCAGCGAGAGTAGTGTAAACGACGGGCACTGCTGCAGACTGTTTCTTGGGTGTGGAAATGTTGTCTGAGTCATCTATTTATTAATTATATGTGGTTTTTAGGTGCTCAAATTTCCTTGTTTGGCTCTTACACTCATGACTATGTGTACAGTTAAGCTGCTGCTTGTGTCTTCAGCGTCTTCAGTGAAACAACGGTTTAAGGTCTCCACCAGTTCTTCCCCTCTAGTTGTTACAGGAAGCTGGTGCAGTGAGTGAACAACAGCCATTGCTGCAGACTTTTCTTTTGTATGGTATGTTTTTTTGAGTCATCTATTTATTAGTCATATGTGGTTTTTAGGTGCTCAACTCTCCTCGCTTGTCCCCCAAAATAGGGACTGATCTGCTGTTCATGCGCTTTGCTGATCCCTAGGCTGAGGCAGTCCCTGACATTGAAACACAATTGACGGTCTCTGTCAGTACTTTCCTCCTAGGTGGTGTAGTTACTGACACAGTGGATCGCTGTTAGATGATTCTCAGCAGACTGGCCTCCATGGAGTAGTGCCAGCCTAGACCGTCTAGCCCTATTTTGCAACTTCTGCAGCTCTAAGTGATCTTCGAGTGTTAGTGCTTTAAAGTGTGAGGAGATAGGTAATAGGAACTGGGAAATATTATACAAGTGCTGTGTGTGTTATTAAATGCCATAAGGGTAGGTAGTTGTCCCTGGTAATATTAGCTCGTCTATTTAATTTCTAAGTTTAGTCAGGGTGTAAGAACTCGCTTTAGGGTATCTGTTGTATTAAAATACATCATTATGTATTTCGCAGACTTCTACCCAGTGAGACTTGCCTATTTAATAGTTTTCTACATGCTATAAGACTGAGTTAGCTAGAACATTTCATTCTTTATGCATTGAAATTTACTATATTACAACATTTATAGCTCATACATTACACAAAAGTTTTTTTTGTATATATGATATTCCTTTAACATGTACTTATATAATAGTACACAATTTTGATTCTTTTAGTTCAATCGCTTAGGTCCTGGGAAAATAGTAGGTTAAGCTGGGTAATCTTATATCAAATTTTTTAAATTTGTTATTAAAAATCTTTTTGTAGAAAACAGGGAAATAGATATTTTGTTTCTTTAATTATTCTTCCAATGTGTTTATCCCATTGAATATTGTAATCAAATGTAATTTTGTATCTTATTATTATGTTTTTGTAATTATATTATCTTTGGAATGTTATGTCGATTTTTTCCATCTTATTTAGAGCTATTGTATCGAGTACTTCTGTGTAAATCTAATTCTGTGAAATAATATGCGAAAATTCACTATACGTGTATTGGGGTATTAAAAATCATGTTTATACGTTTAGATGATCCAGTAATTATTCTACATAAAAATGTTAATTGGAAATAAGTTTTGTTTAAACTATATCTACATGCTTTGTATTTAACAATTTTATTGAAAGTCAAATTCTTGTATGATAAGCGAAAATCGACTATTTCAGATGTATTTAGACATTAACCTTTAGAGGACGGGATGGCCCCTATACGGGCCATGCCCATGATCGACCCTTTACATGTGTTAGTTTTGAGATGTGAGACATCACAAAAACTCGATTTCTATAGAAAAGTGAGAGAAAACAGTAAACCCAAATCCCCGTCCTCTAAAGGTTAAAAATCGTTTTTATAGGTCTAAGCAGTCAGGAATCCACTTTACATGAAAATGTTAAATGGGAAAAAGTTTTGATTAAATATTATGTAGAACTTTTGTATTGAACATGTTTGTGTAAAATCAAATCCTGTCAAGTTTTAGCAGAAAATCGTCCATTTTATGTATGTTTTGACGTTTAAAATCGTTTTTATAAGTCTAACTCGACAGGAGTTGATTTTACACGAAAATGTTAAATGGAAAAAAGTTTTGCTTAAATATTATCTACAACTTTTACATTTAACATTTTTGTATAAAATCAAATCTTGTCAAGTTGTAGCCGAAAATCGTCCATTTTATGTATATTTAGGCGTTTAAAATCGTTTTTATGTCTAATTCGTCAGGAATTGGTTTTACAAAAAAATGTTAAATGGGAAAAAGTTTTATTTCAATATTATCTACAACTTTTGTATTAAATATTTTTGTGAAAAATCAAATCCTGACAAGTTATAGCCAAAAATTGTTCATTTTATGTGTATTTTGGCGTTTAAAATTGTTTTTATAAGTCTAGCTCGTCAGGAGTTGATTTTACAACAAAATGTTAAATGGGAAAAAGTTTTGTTTCAATATTATCTACAACTTTTGTATTCGACATTTTTGTGTAAAATCAAATCCTGAGAAGTTATAGCCGAAAATCATTCATTTTTGACCATTTTTGGCCGTTTTTCGCAGTTATCTTGGCAAATATTGCTCGTACAAAAAAGTGTTCAACATAAAAAAGCTGTATTTTAATTAGTTTTAGCAGATAGACCTGTACATATTAGCTTAGAATTAATTTTTCTAGACATTAGGCTTAAAAATCGATTTTTTGAGATATTTCTTTGTGCTCGCATTTGAAAAATTTTTCATCGATCTATCTCAATATAGAACCAGCACTTAGGTATAATTAGAGGAGTATTTTCCCGCAATCCCGGTGAAATCGGTCGAAAATTCATTGAGATAATCGAGGAACTTGAGTACATACGGACGTACAGACATACATACATCTCAGAAAACGCTTAAAACGCACTCGCTCTGAGTGGAACATGGTTTTTACACATTAATTTTTCAGTATTTGAATTCTTACAATTTTCGCTCTGGTGAAATTATAAGGCTCTCCCGAGTAGCGGTCGTGCCTAAAAATGGAAAAAATTTGAATTTTCAATGTTCCATAACTGGCTTATTTTTGAAAATTTTGGTCTCAAACTCTAGGAACATTATTTTTTCATGAAAAACTAGAAGTAAACCAATTTTCAGCGATTTTAAAATTTTGAGCTGCTGACTTCACCTGAAATATCCCATATATATATATCAACGTGATCAGCGTGAAAAACTGAGTCAAGATCATTGGTCCCGAAAAATTTCCGGTAAGTTTTCTGCACCTCTCCTAGGCACAGGGGAATTTTCCGCATAGCGCCGGCCCTGGCAGCGCCGGCGGCGAAAGCCGAGCGGCGGCCGTTGCGGCAAAGAGTGGGGCAACCATTGCTATAGTTCCGCGACGGATGCGGGAGGTAAGGGGAAAGCGGAGCAATCGAGGAGCGCAACGATTTAGTCCGCAGTAAAAATCGCTCTGAAATCGACTTGTCACAGAAATGACTGCATAACCCCTAGGTCCAGGGGTTCTATGCGAAAACAGCGTTTGAAAGGTTTATTTGCTTATATGTCGAGAATGGCTTAGCCTATGATAAAATGGCTTGCGCCAAAGGAAGGCGCGTCAAATTTTGCATCGGAAACGATTTTTTACTCGATTTCGATGAGTACAAAGTTCTGAGATAATTAATCGTAAAGAAATAAACGCTCAGCCATCTCTCCCCCTTCCTGCGTCAGCTTTCTCGCGTTCACAGCGTTTATTTCTTTTCGATTAATTATCTCGGAACTTTCCACAATTCGGAATCAAGTTAAAAATTGTTTCCGATGCAAAATTTTACGCTCTTTCGCTTGGTGCAAGCCATTTTGTCGTAGACTAAGCTGTTCTCAAGATATAAGCAAATAAAACTTTGAAACGCTGTTTTTGCATTGAACCCCCAGGAAGCTGAGGAAGCTGCAAATTTAAAATCGGTTTTTGCGATCTCGGTAAACCTTATAAATGCAGCCGTACTGCGATAAGTCGATTTCAGGACTGGAATAATCGCTAAGACGGATGATGATTATCTGGCGAGGAAAACTTTCGGTCGATCGGCGAACTTCTCCAGACGCGTACAGATGGTGAAATAACCAAGGCTTCATAACATTATCTTATTGATGCTCTCATTAATAAATCAAGAAACGTATGCATTTTCATAAAAAAAATTGTCGCCACTGTTATTTTGGAGCGTTAGATGAAAAATTGTTCAATTAAAATTATTTTTTCAACCTTGCCAACAGTTCTCGAAAGGCAAAACGCTTTGCACTTCGTGATAATAAGATATTTGATACACTGTGTTTACATTGTACTGCGATATGCAAAAGAATTTTTTGAATTTTTCATTAATAGGAAAATCGCGGACGTTACCGTCTTGGGATATTGCATCAAAAGTTCTCGCGATTAGCTGAATTTTTCAGATTCCCAATCAGCTTAGGTAGCCCGTAACGTCTCACCGTTCCAAGTGCAAACGTATTTTCTGAGACCAAACCAATAAAGCGCGTACACGACCGCTTTCTTCCAAATTGCAGTGGGAAAAACAAAGTGAGACGTCTATATTACTCGTATCTTGTGCGAGCTTACAATTATAAATTTTCTAAGATTTCGATGCCGCGAAAAAATACACTTTAAATTTTCCTTTATAATTAAGGTTATGCACGTGTGTTGTTTTTTCTACGTGTATTGACAGATAAGAGAATGCTTTTATTAATTTTCTTTAAAAGTAAGAAATCTTATATCTGGTATGAATTTTGATGAAAAATATTGACGTTTCATTAGTTTGCTCTTGCTTAAAAGTAAGAGGAAATTTTTCGTGCATTCAGGGTTGAATGAGTTAATTATATGAAACGCAAATGAAAAAGATCGCATTATAAAATTTATCCTGTGTATTGAATATTCAAATAACATTGTAATTGATATTATTTAAATAAATGATATTTCTTAATTCGGAGAAAACAAATTGTCACGGAAGGAGCATTGCGCCATGTACCGATGCTGGCGAAATTCGGGATCATAGCAAGGAAGAAGCGAGCTGCACGTCAGCAGCTCGCAAGATATTGACCCATGTCAATATGAGTAAAAATGTTGAAAAGCTGGTCGATTGATGATCTAGCTATTGATCAATCTCCCCCACTTCAAACGGACTACAGTAGATAAAAAGCCGGAGTGAGGACAAGACGGTAGAGTAGAGGGAGTACCTGGAACGACTCAGTACGAAAAGGTACGAAACACCGAAGACAGTGAAAGCTCAGACGACCTCCCGATGATGCCTCCAGCCCGCAGCCCCACGTCGGACCAGAACTTCGCCAGTTGTTTCAGGGCTTCTTGTAAATGATGAAATTAACCTAGAAAAAAATTACGAGCAAAATCCTGTGCCCGGCACGACCCTTAGGGAGGATACGAGGGTGCAAGGCCTAAATAAAATCATAACTCATAAAAAAAATTATACTCCGCCGGTTTTTTGAGAGTTTCTTGCAATGATAAAACTAACCTAGAAAAATATTACGAGTAAAATCCTATCATAGGGGTAGTGTACAGACATAGGATTTTGCTCGTAATTTTTTTCTAGGTTAGTTTCATCATTCACAAGAAGCCCTGAAAAAACTGGCAGTGTATAAGTTTGATTTTACGAGTTAGAATGTTATTTCGGTTTCGTACCACCGTTTTCCCCCCATAAAGGTAGTGCCGAACATAGATTTTTGCTCTAAATTTTTTTCTAGGTTAGTTTTATAATTTACAAGAAGCTCTGAAAAACTGGCGGGGTATAAGTTCGATTTTACGAGTTAGAATTTGTCTGGCTTAAAGTATGGCTGGAAGTATGGCTAAAGTATTCCTTAAAGTAGAGCGAAAATATTGAATATATATTTGGAATATATTAGGAATATATTGGGAATATATTGGCAATTTATTGGCAATAAATTGGCCATATACTGGCAATTTATTGGCAATATATTGGTAATATATAGTGAATAAATTCAATATATTGAAATTTTGAAACTAGAATCATATAATTCTAAGCTCGCAAGATATACGAGGAACATAGACGTCTTTTACTTTATTCTCTGTTGCTTGTTTGGCAAAAGTTTTCCTAAACCTAGGCAATCTTTCTTACCAAAAATTAATTATTACAATGTTAGGCCAAAGCTCATGTGAACTATTGCGTAACATACACCATGGCATCAGATTCAGATATTAATATAATATGTCACGGCCTGCCGTACCGACGTCGCTAATTAGTAAGTTCGTGGTAGCAAAGATCTGGTTTTTTTAATAAATTATCGTTGACAATACTTAGATACGGTACGCCTAAGCGGAATTAAATTGCGAGCGAGACTTTTATTTGTTTAAACAATAATTATAATTTGTTTAAACAATAACACAAAATTGTGAAGAGAAGCATCAGGGGATTGAACACTCGACTAAATTTGTGACGAGCGTTCAATCGATACCAGTTGCTAGCATAGTGAAGGCTAGTATAGATAATACCCTCAAGGGAATGGAACAAGTGACTAAGAATCGAACTGAGGGGTAGATTCGAACCTGCGGTGAACTGGCTGGTGCAATTTTTTTTGTGTTTGATAATTTTTTTTGGTGAAAAATATAATAAAACGGAAGACAGTAACAAACCAGTAATTGGTGTTAAATCGGGATCGAAGTACCAATTACTGACCATTTAAGAGAAAAACCAGCCAGTGCGTTTTGAAATCGAACAACTGGTATCAACCTTCTGCAACTCGAGGTGCAATTCAGAGCGTGTAGGTTAGGGAGACAAAACCAATATTATAAATTATTTATATATTTAATTATTTATTTAGATAAAGAAGGTGCGCCTTAGGAAACGATCCCCTTTAGAAAATGCACACACGAACACGCTCTGAATCACCAACACGTGTGTAAAGGAAATTGTGAGCGACAACCAAGATAAAAGTCGTACAGAGGGAGAATGTGTAACGTGTACCAGAAGATGTACGAGCCTCATACAAAAAGAAACAATTTTGAGGCAACCTTTATAAAAAGTAGAGATCTCTTCCCAGGTGCCGCTGGTAAGCAGGACTCAACCGCTGCTTAAGAGACACGGTAGAGCCTGGGAGGGGGTGGGAACTCACCAAGGCAAGTGGAAACCTTGGTGATGTGCGGCACCAGAAAGAGAGAGAATATGCCGCAATAATCGATAAAGAGGACGACGAAGAAAGAAGATGACACCAGATGATGGAAAAGTTACTGCTAAGCAAGGGACAGGTGACGAAGAGAACTTGGTAGTGACGACGAAGTAGAGAGCGATGATGATTTTCGGAAGACGAAGAATACGAACAAAGACCGCCACGTCAGGAACTAGAGAACAGCGTGAGCAATGATAGTTCGTAATACCATAGCAGCCGAAGTGAAATCTCCAAAGAATTGTTGAAAGGAGAAACGAAGACCTCATTACGAGGGCAAGGGAGACCGTCGACAAGGTCAAGGACAGCCCTCAGGTCTGGGTGGGGGGTGTCACGGCCTGCCGTACCGACGTCGGTAATTAGCAAGTTCGTGATAGCGAACGCTAGAGGACGCATTGATGCAGAATTGGAGCTGCATCGACGAGACGACGAGCGAGCCGGCGCGAGAGAGCTCGGCATCCATGTTGTTCTTATCTTTCGGAGAGAAGCGCATACGGAAGTGAGTTCGCGGAGATATCGGGTTTCCCGCGATAAGTAGTGAGGTGTTTCACTGTTTCAATCTCAGGAGTGCAGACGGGATGCATTCTGAGGCTAATATCATTGTTCGAGGGACGTATTATTCTGTACTTTACATTATTTGTAGAAGGCCACCGGCAAGGTTCCGCTTGCCGACAGTTTGTAACCGGCAAGTGCGCGTAAGAAATGCGCAGACGACATAGCATAGAAGCCTGTCCTCTCTCGCGCTCTGACAAGTGTGTGTGTGTCGCGCAGCGAGCGCGACCGCTTTCTCATACTCGCATATTCAACGATAAGTGCGCGACGTAGAATACCGTGTACGCGCGGTGTATGTTACCGCGCGTGCACGGCGTATATTATCGTGAGTGTGACGTCAGCCCTTGAGACAGTTGATGTCTGATTATATGTGCTGGTGCACCATTAGGTAGGAAACTAATCATACTTCAACGTAACTATTTTACCACACGGACTGTTTACCAATTACTCAACTTTATCACCTTTTATTCAATAAACAATAGTCATTTGTTATTAATTTTAATCACTCGACTTATCATTTCGCAGACCTTAGTCATTCCCCTTTCCCCGCCGCCTCCGCGGACGTTACGTTAGTGAGAACGTATCGTTTACATTTGAGCAGTTGGCACACGAACCAGGGATCCGGTGAGGAGTTCGAGTCCCTGGCAGAAATAAAGCGCGAGTCTCCGACTTGCGTGTTGCACGGTAAGTAACCAGATTAGGTTTAGCATTGCAGGACGTCGTAGCGTCCACTGCCTAATCTGGCTATTGGGTCTCTGAGAGTTGAACCAAAGGACCCGGAGTTGAACCGCTAAGACGTGCAGGTGAAACGCGTCTTGACCCTAATAACCACCCCGTGACAAATATTAATATTAATATTGTTCCTCAAAATTTCTTTTGTTCATTGCCCATATATTCGGAATATTACCAACATATTTCCAATATTTTCCCAATATTATTCCAATATATTCTTAATATTCTATTATTTTAGCTTTAAAAGAGTTTGGCGAAAATGGAGAAAAAACCATCATGCCTTGGCTATGGAGTACGGGATGGAAAAATCTATTTGCCAGTAAAAACTCGATCCTATGTTTGTAATTGGAATTCGGGCTAAAAGTATGGCTTAAAGTATAGCTGGAAGTATAGCTGGAAGTATAGCTGGAAGTATGGTTGAAAGTCTAAAATTGTCTGAACTATCGAATTATACAGTAAAAAAAAAAATGCTTATTAAAAAAGTTATATTTGTTTATTTAACAAAAAACATGAAATTTTGAAAAAAAAAAAAAAAAAAAAAACTTTTTATTTGAAATTTTCGCATCGAATCTACATGTGCATTTCTTCAATTAGTGAATTTTTGGTGTCCACAGACCCATACCTTTCAAATCCATATATAGGTTTCTTTAAATTCAACATGTCAGCATCCAATATGTCTATTTTAATATTTTTGAATAAAACAAATTGTTCATGATATTTATTGACTTAATGCTGTATATAAGGGTTTTTGGGTCGCTGATTATCAATCTGTCATCAGATGTTACAAATTCAAGATGGCGGAACCAATATGGCTGCCAAAGATTTTCAAAATTGTTTAATTTTTATGAAAATTTGTATTTAAGGGATTTCGGGGGCGCTGATTATGAATCTGCTATCAAAATTTTCAAATTCATGATGGCGAATCCAATATGGCTGCCGAAAATTTTCAAAATTGTTCAATTTTTATGAAAATTTGTATTTAGGGGTTTTCGGGATCACTGATTATGAATCTGATATCAAATTTTTTAAATTCAAGATGTCGAATCCAATATAGCTGAGAAAATTTTCTAAAATATTTTATTTTTATGAATTTTATTTTCTGAACGTACAAAAAGATGATAAGAGACTTCGATACAACTGTTTGAGCTTTTTTCCAGAGATAAAAAATAATATTATTGAAAGTACATATATAAATGGTTATCCTCTTACGGAAATTGATTTAGACGTTTTTTTGGGAATTTGTAACATCTGATAATAGATTCATTATCAGCGACACAAAAAACCCCTATATACAACATTAGGTCAATAAATACCACGAACAATTTGTTTTATTCAAAAATATTAAAATAGGCATAACAATTTTGACTTTAAAGCGCCATACTGGATGCTGCCATCTTGAATTTAAAATAACCTATACATGGATTTTAAAGGTAATGGACGCCACATATTCACTAATTGAAGAAATCCGCATGTAGATTCGATGCGACAATAAATAAAAAATCAAATTTTTTTCAAAATTTCGCTTTTTTTGTTAAATAAATAAATATTACTTTTTTAATGCGCATTTTTTTTTAATTCTGACTGTATAAATCAAAAGCACAGACAATTTTACATCGGAAATGACTAGTCTCGATTTTTTTTACGGTCGATCTCATGCTAAATAAAACCTTTGAAAAAAGTAGAAAAAAAAAGTTTCCATCTGGGCCTTAATGGGTTAAGGGAGTTCTCCTGATACCCAACTAACCAAAATGAGGGCTGTTTATCTGTTCGTTCATTTACAAAGTAAATGTTGTCGAAGAAAGCCTTACAAATACCGATAAACTAAATAATACTTATACATTCAATCAAAACAATTCTATTCGTCTGAATCATCAATAACAAGCTTCGTAAGCATGCTGATTTGACTAATTTTTTGAGGTTAAATGTATAGTTTTTGACTTCACTAAATTTTGTTCATACATAGAGGTACACAATCATACCTTTTAAGAGCAATAATTTTTCTGTGAAACAAATTACGCAAATTTGTGCAAATCTCCATAAGACTCCACGTTAGAAGACTTAAACGAAAACATTAATATCTTGCTTCCTAGATACCTTTTAGATCCAAAAACCTAACTGACAAGGAGTGCATCTCAGATCCGGGTCATGGATCATCACTAGCTCGCAAGATCTTTCTTCTTTTACCTAAAAATGAAAGCCTGTGCGATACCAGACTCTAACGCTTTGAGAATTCTGAGATACAAGCCCTTGAATTATTTCAAAATTGAATAGTATTTTCCACTAAAATTACAGTTTTGGCGGGCGAACCTTCCTCTAATATCTATAAACAAGCATACAGACATAATTACTTGCTTGATTATGGTATCACACGGTAAAATGTATAAAAATCTATAATGTAAGTATTTATATTTATATTTATTTCACCAGTACTTAAAGTAATTACAATATAAGTATATAAGAAAAATACATTGTAATGCCTACAGAGGTAATCCAAGGTACCTGTGCGTAGGACTGGTATGTCTAAAAACTAACTTAAAAACTAGTTATTATAAATAGAATTCTAGTATTAACGTTTAGAATGTTATATAAGTATACATCCATGCTTTGATACAATATTTAACAAAATATATTTCTGGAGTAACATTAACAAATATATATATTAGTGTATTATTATTAGATTATTAAACTATAAAAAAAAAAATATATATATATATATATATATCACATAACCTTTGATTGGTATGACTTTCGCTATACATTATCCAAAATCCAGCGTTTTAATTTATTTTTCCTAGAAGTTAGCTTACAAATTATTTTAAGATCATTAGGTAGGCTATTAAAAAGACTGATTGCCTTAATGCGACTACTTTTACTGCTGACCGTTTTATATTTTTGTGGTATTAAAATACGCTTTTTCCTGGTAATACTGTTTGAACTTAGAAATCTGTCTTAATTCTTTATAATGAAAAATAAGAGATTCATAAGCAAAAAGTTGTTCTACATTTAGTGGATTCTTGTCTATTATAAGTTTGTTTTTATTAACTAATTTTAGTAATTTATTTTGTAATTTTTGTAACATATATTGATTAGAGAATAAACACCTCCCAATGCTATGATACCATAGTTAATAATGCTATGGAAAAGAGCATAGTATATCATTCTTAGCGTGTCTGTTAGCATAATCTTTGAGAATTTGCAGAAGATGAATACTAGGTATTTAGTTTTATTTATAATATGTTGGATGTGCTCGTCCCATGTCATCCTATAGTTGAACAAGATGCCAAGATATTTAGTTTGTTCAACTCTTTTAATTCTACAACCATTAATCAGTATATCAAAATTATTAGGGACACTGTTTGAGTAACTCCCAAACGTCATGCACATTGTTTTATCAACATTTAAAGATAGTTTATTTATTGCAAGCCAGTTGTATATTATGCTAAGGTAGTTATTCATTTTGACTTCAACGGACGTCCAGGTTTTATCGGTAGCTAAAACTACCGTGTCATCCGCAAAAGATATTATGTCGTCGGGCATGCTAGTTAACAAGTCGTTTATATATAATATAAAAAAAAAACAGTGGCCCCAGAATAGTACCATGGAGCACACCTGTATTTACTTAGCAAAATTCACTGACTTTCCCATTTACCTTGACACGCTGTTGTCAATTTTGCAGACAGCTAGTTATAAGTTTATGCGCTTTACCTCTAATACCATAATTATACAATTTGTTTAATAGAATCTTATGGTCAACCGTATCAAACGCTTTGGCTAGGTCTAGAAAAGTGGCCGCAATCGGAGTACTTTTATCAAGTTTTTCATAGATTAAGTTTGTTACATAGTTCAAGGCATTCTTAGTTCCGATGTTTTTCATAAAACCGTACTGTTTTTTTGACAAGATTTTTTATTTATTGAGGAAACCTAGGATTCTGTGATAAATAATTTTTTCAAAAATCTTTGCTATGTTAGAGATTAGCGATATTGGTCTATAGTTAGAAATAAAATGTCTACCCTTAGCCTTATATATCGGTTTTATATCGGCACATTTTAAAGCATCGGGCCAAGTTGATTGTTCAATGCTTAGATTAATTATATGAACAATAGGCTCAACAATGTGATCACAAAGAATTTTTATAGTTTTCATATTTATGTTATCGATACCACAATTCTTCATTTTCATATTATAAAAATAAAAATGGTCTTGATGCTGCTAGATGGTAAAGTTAGTTTGGAATTAAGTGGTTTTCGAATTTTATTGCTAAGTTTAGAACCAATATTACTAAAAAACAGAATTCATTGAATTAGATATATGTAGCGGATCTTTAATTTTTTGCTTATTTTCATCATAAATGTAGGTAATTTCATCACTATTTTTAATTTTTTTACCAAGTTTTTTATTTATAAAATTCCACAACCTCTTAGAGTACTCAGTCTTAGTTTCATTATTATCTGGATTGATTTTCCAGATTTGGTATAATAATTCCTTTTTCTTACAAGAAATTAATATTGCTTTGGTTATCCATTTACTTCTAGGAATAAAATAGATTTATTTTTAAAATTTTTGCTACGAACATTAGTTAAGCCTGTACATTTTTTAATTAGATTAATGAATGAGTTCGTGGCATCATTTGGATCATGAATTGACAATATTGATGACCAATTTAATTCATTAGCTATTTTTCTTAATTTACGATAATTAACAGATATAAAAGTATTATTATCGAGATGATACTTTATTTTATTTATTGATAAGAAAAGAGGATAATGATCAGTTAAGAGATTCTGTAGTTTAAAAGGTATCGCATCAGTAGAGCTATTTTTGATGAATATATTGTCAATGCATGAACCTTCATTTATGTTGTTTACAGATGGTCTAGTAATCGTTTGGAAAGGCATAAAACCTTCCTCCAAGAGGTTAGTTAAGTGCTCTTGGCTAACGCAGTCATTCTTTAATATATCAATATTATAGTCCTCAATTATAAGGTGATTTTTTATGTTTCTCTTACTTTTCAAATATTTTTTTATATGAATCATATATGAATTCATATATGAATTCAGTTTTTGGAAGATCATGGGCTCTATATAATGCTGAAATAACTAATTTTTTACTATTTACAAGTTTGATGCTTGTTTCTAGGATACAAAGCCTTCCCTCATTAATTATTTCAGTAGTTTCTACTATATTATTTTTAATAATGTATATCACTACACCATCTGTAACATTAATTTTGCTGTTATTGTAGTATATTTTATATTCCTCTAAGGCAAAATACTTATAGTGGTCAAGAACTCTTGTTTCAGTACATACTATAATACAAGGTTTGACCTCAAGGCCTTTAATAAAAACTTGTATGTTTGAAAGATTCGCATTTGAGCTTCTAATATTAACAAGTAATATATTTTCTTTGTTAATTTTAATAAAATTATTAAGGGCGCACAGTGGGCTAAAACCCGATTTTTTTTTTCAAAATAAAATAACTCCACACAGAAGCCACCAATTTGGATGATTTTTGTTTCTACTTATAGCAAATTAAATGTAGATTAGAGGAAAAATAAAGAGTATTGTCAAATCAATTATTATAACCTCCAAACTCTACAAGAAACATAGGTATTTTTCAAAATTTTATAGGAAACCGTATTTAAGTTTTAGAAAAATGATTCTTTTTTGAAAAAATGTTGCCCCCTGAGTTCCTCCATGTATAATATATAACCCCTAGACCTTTGTACCATAACCTAACAACTACGTTGAATACTTCGCCGCAAAGATATGTTAATATGATAATCTATAATGCACTATGACTTTGTAAGGTATTTATGACAAAATAAGTGCTCTGTAACATTAAAAACTTATAATGACCATAACCTAAACCATTTTACAAATTAGCTTATTATTTTTATTTAGAAAAAAAGTAATTCCACACAGAAACCACCGATTCGGATGATTTTTGTTTGTACTTATAGCTAATTGAATGTAGATTAGGGGAAAAATAAAGAGTATTGTCAAATCAATTATTATAACCTCCAAACTCTACAAGAAACATAGGTATTTTTCAAAATTTTATAGGAAACCGTATTTAAGTTTTAGAAAAATGATTCTTTTTTGAAAAAATGTTGCCCCCTGAGTTCCTCCATGTATAATATATAACCCCTAGACCTTTATACCATAACCTAACAACTACGTTGAATACTTCGCCGCAAAGATATGTTAATATGATAATCTATAATGCACTATGACTTTGTAAGGTATTTATGACAAAATAAGTGCTCTGTAACATTAAAAACTTATAATGACCATAACCTAAACCATTTTACAAATTAGCTTATTATTTTTATTTAGAAAAAAAGTAATTCCACACAGAAACCACCGATTCGGATGATTTTTGTTTGTACTTATAGCTAATTGAATGTAGATTAGGGGAAAAATAAAGAGTATTGTCAAATCAATTATTATAACCTCTAAACTCTACAAGAAACAGGTATTTTTCAAAATTTTATAGGAAACCGTATTTAAGTTTTAGAAAAATGATTCTTTTTTGAAAAAATGTTGCCCCCTGAGTTCCTCCATGTATAATATATAACCCCTAGACCTTTGTACCATAACCTAACAACTACGTTGAATACTTCGCCGCAAAGATATGTTAATATGATAATCTATAATGCACAATGACTTTGTAAGTTAGTTATGAAAAATTAAGTGATCTGTAATATTAAAAACTTTTAATGATCATATCCCAATACTTTTTACCGATTAGCTTATTAATTCGATTTAGAAAAAAGTTATTCCAGACAGGAACCACCGATTCGGATGATTTTTGTTTTTACTTACAGCTAATTAAATGTAGATTAGGGGAAAAATAAAGAGTATTGTCAAATCAATTATTATAACCTCCAAACTCTACAAGAAACATACGTATTTATCAAAATTTTGTAGGAAACCGTATTTAAGTTTTAGAAAAATGATTCATTTTGGGAATAATGTTGCCTCCTGCGTTCATCTATGTATAATATATAACCTCTACACCTAAGAAACATAACCTAACAGGTCTACGTGGAATACTTCGCCGCAAAGACATGTTAATATGATAATCTGTCGTGCACTATGACTTTGTGAGGTAGTTATGAAAAATTAAGTGATCTATAACATTAATAACTTTTAATTACCATAACCTAATACTTTTTACCGATTAGCTTATTAATTCGATTTAGAAAAAAGTTATTCCAGACAGGAACCACCGATTCGGATGATTTTTGTTTTTACTTACAGCTAATTGAATGTAGATTAGGGGAAAAATAAAGAGTATTGTCAAATCAATTATTATAACCTCCAAACTCTACAAGAAACATACGTATTTATCAAAATTTTGTAGGAAACCGTATTTAAGTTTTAGAAAAATGATTCATTTTGGGAATAATGTTGCCTCCTGCGTTCATCTATGTATAATATATAACCTCTACACCTAAGAAACATAACCTATCAACTCTACGTGGTATACTTCCCGCAAAGTCAGGTTAATACGATAATCTGTAATGCACTATGACTTTGTAAGGTATTTATGACAAAATAAGTGATCTGTAACATTAAAAACTTTTAATGACCATAACCTAAAACTTTTTACCGATTAGCTTATTATTTGGATTTAGAAAAAAGTTACTCCAGACAGAAACCACCGATTCGGATGATTTTTGTTTGTACTTACATCTAATTGAATGTAGATTAGGGGAAAAATGAAGAGTATTGTCAAATCAATTTTTATAACCTCCAAACTGTACGAGAAACATTTTTTCTAAATTTTTCTAAATTTGGTTGAAAACTGTATTTATGTTTTAGAAAAATGATTCTTAGTGGTAAAAATGTTTACTTCTGAGTTCGTCCACATATAACATATTACCATTAGACCTGCGAACATCAAGGAGCGCGGGCGCGCTCCGAAGGCAAGTATAGAAGAAGCCTGAAGGAACGACCCGCACTACATATACATTGAAATTGGTGTGTGAGAAATTCAATGCGCCTATATACCTATTACGTTAGTTTTAACTATATAACATATTACTCTTAATCGAAAGCTATTTTATTGCTCTACTCAAATCAAAAGATTTTATTTAATAAGATTATCTTGTTTAAAAGATATAGACAACTGAATTTTTTTATGTCCGTTTTCCTTTCAGAATTTTAGTCTTTTTTTTCCGGCATCCGGTTTGCAGTTTTAACCTTACAACTATAAGTAAAATACTTCGCCGCAATGACAGGTTAATACTTTATTCAGTATATCTTTTGAATATAATTATCACTGGATTAGTGATTTGTAAACAATTCGATATATACAATTTTTGGTGAAGCTAAATGCAGTATAACCTTCGGGCTCTTTCATATTAAAAAAACCGCTGCCAATTCATTGACCCGTAGCTTCCTGAAAATTAATTTGATGATCCCTTTAATTCATTTTTAATAACACAATTTATTATTTTTGCAACAATTTATTACATTATTATAATTAAATTTATTATTCAAAAATTAAAAGTTTGGGTTTATAGTACATGGTCAGTTATTGTCAGTTTACCAGACAACATACAAATTTGTCATATTTTGGTTTTTCTGTCAGTGCATGATGTAAGTATCTACAACTATAGAGAAACTAGAATGGAAATTTAACCAGAGTCTAGAAACCGTCAGCTGTTGAATGATAGCACACGGCCTCAAACTGCCATGCGGGGGGTCGTTCAAATTTCGGATGGTTCAAAATTCTGAAGAGCATATTTTGTATTAGTCATAATTCTGAGGAGTCAAATTTCTGAAGGTTTAAAATAACGAAAGACTAAAATTCAGAATACTGAAAATCGGATAGACCATAATTCGGAAAACCAAAATACCGATGGTTTAAAATACCGAAAATCTTTGGATAGGTCAAAAAACCGAAATAATCTTTCTGTGTCAAAATACCGAAAATGAAAATTTCTTATGGGTCAGAATACCGAAAATGAAAATTCTTAAGAGTCAAAATACCGAAAATGAATATTCTTATAGGTCAAAATACCGAAAATTCAAAATATGTAAAGCAAACAATTTACAAACATTTTGAACAACAAAATTGCTCAATTTTCATAATTACGAGCTTCGTACATGTGCTCTTGGTTTTATAAACAGAAATGAAATATAAATGAACAAAGTAATAGAAGCGATTTACTTCCTATGTTCTTAGATCTCGGTTCGCCGAGTTGCAGATAAAACCGTAAACGATTAATTCCCGCAATCTAATCAAAAATCTTACGCTTTACAATAATAATTACAGATTAAGAAAAAAAGAAAAAAATCATTTTATCTTCTACATTGATGTATACTCATTCATATTACATCAATGTTTATGATTAATTTATCGCCTTTTTAATTTTGTCGCGAAAAAGCCAGTTTGCGCCCTCCCAAACGAAGAAAAGCCAGTTTGACTTTTTCCAGGCGACGGAAAGCCAGTTTGCTCCATCCCTGGACTAAAAATCTCAACTGATGCACTCTCAACCGCGACAAAAAAATGCTATTCTCGCTGTTCTAGTGAAAGTTAATCCTGATTCTAGATATATTGTATAAGAATATAAATGGTCAATTAAAAATTGAAGCTAGTGTAATTATTTATAGTGGACTTATATAAATAAACATTGTTCGTGAATTCATACAAAAATTTAGTTTAAATATTCTACATTTAAATAGCACCAGTAAGCTACCAACCGTCGCGGTCGGGCCTACCAAGTATGCATGGGACATCATAGGACCACCGCTTGCTAGAGCATCTCTAGACTTCTCTTGTTCTCCCGAGATGATGTTATAGAACGTAATGTTATAGAATTTTTTCAATTGGATGTAATGGTAATTATGTGATTATTTTATATAGGTAAAATATATTTCAATGTTCGAAAATCCTTCAATAGATTCCACCTTCGTACGGAAACGTCTGCCGGCATTAAATTGAATTCCATAAATTTAGTTTTGGTAAATTTACTTTTTTTAATTTTAAATTATGTATTTTTTTTACTTTTTTCCCATAAATTTACTTTTGGTCCTGGTTCAAAAACGAGGACGTGTTATTTTCAACCTGGGTAAGTATGATGTAAAATAGTATTCTTATGTGCAATACACAAGGTAAATTGACCAGCTTTATGCTCGTCTGGAAATTTATTCGAATTACAACTGCCAAATTTTTCCAACCTAATTTTTCCAAATCTACTTGCGTAAATTAATTAATTAAATTACTTAATTATTTTATTAATTAAATTCATTAATATCGCCTCCAGATTATGTGTTGTATTTTTTCCTCTCAAAAAACGATGGCCGGATGTTGTGAAGCACTTAAAGAGTGATTTTGATTGGTCTGTAAGGAATTGGCGCGAAAATTCGCAACTTCCGCTACATTTGAATTTTTGAAATTGAATTTTTATTCGTAACTATTTAAAACTAAAATAATTAAATTAAATTGGAATAAAAAGATTAATTTGTTTATGCTTTGAAAAATTATCTGATTATCCTATCATTTAAACCAATTAAATTTAAATCATAATGAAAAATAATATATATTCATAACCTAAAAAACAAAATAGTATGCGCGCAGCGCGTTGGTATTTTGCTAGTATTATAAAAAATGCATTCATTCGATGCGCCATAGATTAGCGGCTATTCTAGATGGGACATCGCTCTTCGAACGTGAATAGCTTCGAGACACCATTTTCTCAGAACTTTCCAGGAGAATCAATGTCCCTCGGGCGTACATATAGGTACCATATTTTTCGACTTTCTTTTAATCTAAACAGGTTGAAGATAAGCTACAGTGCTAAAACCAATTATGGGTTTAGATAGACTATCACTCGAGCTTTCGAGAGCCACAAACCAATCCACGGAAAAACGCTTAGTTGGGATGAAAAAAAGTATACAAAAGTAATTATTAAGCAGCAGTGCTGTGCTATAAGATCTTTGAAATAGCCATAAAATATAAGAAAAATAAAATACTATTTAATCTAACATTATTTTTCGGTTATCTTGTTTTCTTGTTTTACATCATACTCGGGCCAAAAATATCACATTTGCGTTTTTGAGCCGGAAGCGAAAGTGGTACTTTTAGCCAGGGTATTGTAAAAATCTATTAATCTTTAATCTTTTTTAACAGCCGCCCTGACGCGGCTCTCGTACTCTGGCAAACTTATACTACACGCACTTCAATCTCAATTACGAAAAACTATACTCGCCACGGCGCGCACTCACGCACGCACGCACGAACCGACCCACACACACACACTCACACGTGCACACACACTAACACGACGAACGGGAGAGCAAAAGAAGGAAAAGGCTCGGCACGAAAGCACTCGGCAATCTGGCTCTTCTTTTTGCATCCGCGCCTTATTAGTACGTTAGTACTATTGCCACGCCGCACGATCTACTATTGCCGTAGCCGTGACCGCCGGCGATGCCGCACGCACCTGTGGCACCAAGTGATAGGTACAATCGCGTCACCGCGCTCTCAGCGTTTTCAGCAATGGCAGCGGCTGCTGGTACGGCATCCTGGTGGATGCCGCCCCTATCTTTTTTTTTACTGTGAATAGATCGTTTCTTGGCTAAATGGCTGGGCTTGAAAACATTATACAGTTACATTATACTATCTGCTAAATCGTTACGTGTTAGTTACGTATTAGTTACGGTTCAAAATAATAAATTACATTAGTATGGAATAATGCAAAGAAATAGTTTAAAAATAAACCATTATTTTGCACTTCAATCAAGGCAATTTACTTTTCTAAATAAGAACTCCAAAATCTCTCTAAATAATTAGTTTTCTATAATATATATAGCTATAACAATATGGTTTATATGAGTTGAAAAAAATTAGATTTCTTAAACAAGTCATAAATATGATTTACTTTAGTTCTCATATATTTTATAAATATAGCATGTTTTTTACGATAATTTATTTTTTCATACTTTTATCTTTATATTTTACAATGAAACTCTTATATTATATAAATGTTTACATGTATATATTATTTGTAATAAAATGGAATAAATACAAATCGAACATATCTTTTGTTTTATTTTATCGCACATATGTATGGAGCAATATTCGGAAGAGTAACCTCTTTCGTGTTTGACATTTGTGTATTTTTTGCTTCTGCGACCTATTGATCTCCATTATCTAGTGAGTTTTTGAGTAGAAATTCATGCATTAGTTTTTACTTTAACTCATCATGGCTGATCAATCCAAAAAAAAGAGAGAGTTTCTCGCTAAAATTGTAAGAAGATTGGACGGAAGAACTTTTCATCAGAATGGAAAAATGCCATATGGAAATAAAATGTAAGACATTACTTTTATAAATTGTCTTTTATCTCAAATAAATAAAATAAAAATATTTTCAGTTATTTCCGATGTGCGACTAACCTATGTCATGCCACTGTCTATATGCTAAAAGACGACAATCAATTGAAACCTGGTACAATAAAAGTACATGCATCACATTGTCATCCAGATGGGAATGATGAGGTCATCAAAATGAAAGAGTTCATGCAGCAGGAATTACGAACGAAATGGTGGAAGTTCTTGGATTTATATCAAAATGCTTGTGCACGGTAAAATTATTAATTTATCGAACTTATACGTTGACCTGATCATCGCGTACATACTGTGACGTAGCAACTCGACGGCTTACGCGATAACCCGTGAAGGTTCAGAGGCGGCCAGGTCGCATTGATCTACCCCTGTCCTCGACGGAACGCTTTCCTCGTTCTCGAGGGATTGACGCGGTACTTTTCTTTCAGCCCGATTTCTGCCGCGACCTTGCGTCCTCGGTTGTATTGGCCGTAAGGTCTCATTCAAAAACTTAAGACAAATATTTTGGTCGTATAATTCGTCGAAAACAGTAATATTCTGTAGTACTAAGAGTAAACAAATATGTAAAATGGTTTTTAGAACTGTAAATAAAACTTTACATCGGGTTTAGAATATTTTAATATTCATTTTTCTCACTTTTTGGTATGACTATACGCTTTATTATACAGTTTTTATGCTATAACTTTAAATTTTAATACTAGCTCGCGAAAGCAATTCATTTCAATTGCAATCGATTATAAAGGTTTGACGTATACACAAATTTACAAGAATTAAACACTATTTTTTCAACTTAATTTTTTCAATAACTACGACAAGTATAGCCATATTCAGAGAACCTCCATAAGAACCCATGTTAATTTTAAACTACAATATCTCGAAAATTAGTTCGCACATCATATTTAAATTTGGCAGAGATGTTTATAATGATATTATTGACTTACTGACGAAATTTTATTGATCTGACATTATTTTTTACATATAGCCAATACAACCTTAACTAGGCGCGTCGGCTCACATTGCTCTCGTCAGATCGCTGTTCCTTTCGCCCTCCCAAAATCGCGAGCTCATCCTTCTTCGGCGTGCTTCTCCCTCTCTCTCTCTCTCTCTCTCTCTCTCTCTCTCTCTCTCTCTCTCTCTCTCTCTCTCTCTCTCTCTCTCTCTCTTCTGCTTACGATAACCCGTGAAGGTTCATCGCTTTCCTCGTTCTCGAGGTGATGACGCGGCACTTTTCTTTGAGCCCGGTTTCCGCGGCGAGCTTGCGTCCTCTTAACTATTAGGATGTTTGCCCTGCAAGCTCAGAACAGAGGGCGCGAATACGCGTCATCGCTGTCATGACCGCCGCACTGTGTATAAGGTGTGTGTGTGTGTGTGTGTATATATTGGTATACCTTATACACAGTGCGGCGGCCATGACAGCGCTGACGCGTACTCGTGCCCTATGTTCTGAGCTTGCAGGGCAAACATCCTAATAGGCGCCTCGGCTCACACTTCTCCACAGATCGCTGTTCCACTCGCACTCTCAAAATCGCGAGCTTATCTTTCTTCTTCGGCAAATCGCGAGCTTAGCTTTCTTCTTCGGCGTGCTTCTCTCTCTCTCTCTTCTTCTGCCTACCTGTTTCCATCTCTTTCGCTGCTAATTGCCTCCCCCCCCCCTTGCTCGTCGCGTGTCGCTCGCGCGCGGCTCCTGTCGCCTTGCTTACGACTTTACCTTACCGTGCGCGTATGTGTATGAGTATTGGTGTGTGTATGTGTGCACACTTGTGCGGGGTCGAAGCTCCGTCACAATACTATTATCCTAGTTTTATTTTTATTCCTATTTCTAGATTTCACGAAGGGTCACAGAAGTTAGCTTTGTCGTCAATCCGCTCATCATTGAAAAGATGGAGATTGAAGTATTTTCCTCCCTCACCTACGACTATGGAGGAGTTCGCGCAGCAATTAAAAGACAAAAAATACGATACGCTGCTAAAGTATCATAATTACGAGCTTTCTGCCGTAGTGATCGAAGATGATAATAATGATACGCATATTTTATTTTACGATGCTCAATTCATTATGGACAATTTTCGTACCACTACGCATATGTTTATCGATGCAACATTTAGTTGTCGACCAAACATTCAAAATTGTTATCAATTTTTAAATGTATTGTGTGTACTTGCTAATAGAGTACGTATATTGATTATATATTCCCTGGTAGAAACGTTAACGATATGTTGGCTAATTTTCGTTAATTTTGGAGTTAAAATCGCACACTAACATTATTTTGTTGTTAAAGATAAATATTCCATTTTCGTTCATAAGAATATGTTCTATTGTCAATATTTGAATATGTGATTATGATTTTCGATACTTTTAATAAGGTTTAAATATTGATTTGGGTAAAAAATACTTCCATTTGATTAACACGTTAACCAACGAAAATGGTTAATTTTCTACCAGGGTTATTACATATTAATAAGCACATATAGCGTTGCATTTTTTATGACCAAATATCTAATTTTACAATATCTCAATTCATCAAACGTATAATGTTTATTGATAAATTACTGAAAGTTATTAATTAAAACTTAATATATGTGTTTTTATTTTTATACTGATTTTATTGACATATACAATTTTTCTAGGCAGTAAATTTGTTTCACGCAATCATGTCCCGAAAAACTACTACTGCTTATTTAGCAATTTTTAAAAAAATTGCAGAAGTCTGTCCCTTTGATGCCTTGACGGTAATTATGACCGATTTTGAGGCGGCGTTAAGGAATGCTATTAGTGAAACCTTTCCAGGGGTACAGTGTGCAGGGTGTAATTTCCATTATGATCACGTATATTTTCTACCTTATATAATACGTATCCCTCTCTTTCTCTCAGAAAAGAGGAGAGAGAGAGAGAGTATTACTCACATATAAAACTTTTCTTCTTACTTTTCTTGTTTATTTGAAGGCCATATTCAAAAGATTGAAACCTTTCTATGAAGAAATCAATAATAATGAAGAAACTAAGATTTTCATTAAAAAAATCTTAGCTCTGGCGTTCTTACCACCAGAATTGATCGTGGAAGAGTATTTTTTGTTAAAAAATGGAACAACTATGAGAATAAGAAGATGTCTTCGTTCATTTTTTGTATACTACGAGAAGACTTGGTTAAGAACTATAACACCTGCGGGATTTAGCGTTTATGGATTATCCAGGCGAACCAACAATGTTTCCGAATCTTTCAACAGTGAATTGGTATATTTATTTGGCTCAAGACCTTATGCTTGTGATTTCATGCGTATGTTTTATCTAAAGTATTATTTATAAAACTAAACTATACAATATTGTGTTTAAATTGTTTTAAATAAAACTTGCATGGAATTGCAGAAAAGTTAGTAATGATAGTGCTCAGAGCCCGGACACAAGTTGAGCAACGAAGAAACTTTGTATTCGGGAGTAATCTGCCTCGTTATCAGACTCAATATAAAGAAGCTGAATTAAAAGAAGGTTACAATATTTACATTATTCATAAATATTTATTTAAAACGTTATTGAAAATCATATTATCTATTCATGGATTTACTCATAAATAAACTTTGATTATTATTAATTATTATTTTTAGCTTGGATTATGCTTAAAAAGTTGATGCAAATTATACAGCTGCTGATTTTATAGAAAGCGTAGCGAGGTTAAAGGGGGACGTAAGTGCTCAAATAAACCAAATTCGCGATGATGAAATATTTAATGAACCAGACGAATTACAAGAATCTCCTGTTATAACTGATCTAAGTATGTATTATTAACTTCATTAATGTACACGTAAGATTTTATCATCTTATTATAAAAATTAATCGCACATAATGTATTATATTTTAGAGAACGATATTGATTTCGATAGAGAAATTCTTATGGACGACTTTTCCCGTAGAGAATTTCGACGACAGGAAAGAAAGGCTAAAAGACGTCCAAGGAATGAACATGATAACGTGGAAAATGGGCCGTGGTTATATCGTTCGTGACAATATTTTTTAAGATTATTTAATGTGATAATTTTGATTAATGTTTAACTATACGTATTCGATAAATAGGAAATCTGCGTCGACGTAATGACAGAATTGTTGAACGTGTTTTTATAGAACCACAAGTAGATCTTCAGGATGAAGGTTTTGCAGATGAGTCAGAATTGCAATTAGGTAATGAAAATAATTCTTCATTTTTTATTAGCAATCAATATTATCATGAAAACGACTAAAATTTTAAGAAAAAATTGTGATTTAACTTGTTTACAAACATTTTTCAACACTTATTTCCAATGTTTTTCTAAAAAAAAATTAATGGATACTGTTCATTGAATGTCACATAATAATTTTATGCATGCGCTTATTTGTTTTCATATGATAAGCCCATAAGATTTTCTTCCCTAGGTGCGTAATAATTTCTCACTTGTTATAGGGTAGAAATAGCCCTTTCTTATCGGTTTTTCATTTCTGCCATAAAACATGTGACAAATGACCATTTCTATCCTAAAACTAGTGAGAAATTAATTTTTCTATTTACGTTTAGTAAGGAGGTGTAGTTAATTGCTGATAAGAATTTTTCCATCGGTCTTATAGTCTTACAAATTAAATTAAAATAATTAATATTCATGGCAAGTCAGATTGCCCTTGTTTATAATTACCCCCTCAGAATCTGAAATAAAAAACTTAATTTAATTTGTAAGACTGTAAGACCGATGGAAAAATTCTTATCAGTTGTTAGTAAATTGCAGTCGACATAAGTAATATGTTTAATGATGCAGTTAATTGCGTTTACATTTCAAAATAATTTTGATTTCCAAGTGTACGACTTGAAATGCCCAATTCTCTCTCCGACTCACACACATTTTCTCCCATTGTTGTACAATGTACTGTTAATCACTTTATAAGTATGAATAGTTTATTTTTATATTAATCACACTATTTACTTGTTTTATAATACAGATCCTGGCGAACCAGACTATCCCATTATACCGAATCGACGTCGAATAATTGGTAACGTAATTACAAAATAATAAATATTTATAATTTAGATATAATGAATAGAAAAAGGGCGTGCATATTGAAAATAAAATATCAACAATAAAATCATTTTGAATTTTTTTGCGCTTGACTCGAAATATACAATCACCTAGGAACTTTTAGGCATATAAAAAGGCCGTTTCATACACTCGTTGAAAAAAATAAGGTGTATAAACGGAAAGAAGAGCTATTTTTAGTGAGGTGTTTTCAGCACTCGTCTCCGATTCATACACCCTCGACTCCAAAAAAAACAAACCAAAGAGAAAGAGAGAGGAGATAAAGAAAAGGAGAAAGAGAGACAGAGAGACAGAAAGATTTATAGGAAATCTTCTATTATATTAACGAGCATTATTTTCCGACCAAAGGTTTAAATCATAATTGTTTTATATAATGATTCAGTTAAAAAGGACTAAAAAAGGGTTAAGTAAATGGTTAAGGCGATGTGAAGTTCAAAATCAACCCAATTTCATGATTTAATAAATAAACATTCAAACGTTTATTTGGAAAAAACAATTCTGTCGGGCGCTCCGTGTACGTAAATACTATGCTCAGAAATTTTTTTATGTAATTTTATCAGTATTTCCGTGAGTTACGCCCGTTTCAAAACTGGCAAAATTCTAGAAATACAGATTCCTACTTATCGGCATTGCGGCATTTATTTAATTAAATAATTTCTGAGTAGGTTTTTGGAAAAACAGGTCTGTCAGGCGCTCCGTGTATGTAAATACTATACTCAAATTTTTTTTTTGAGTAATTCTATTAATATTTGCAAAAGATATAGACATTCTAAAATTATGTCGGTATTTCACATTACCTTAAGTAAAGGGTTTAAAAAAGTGTTTAAAAATGGTGAAGTGAACGGTTAATGACAACGGCTAAGGTGATACGATACCCACGCTATTACTCAAAATTGGGTTCCCATTTTTCTCCTTCAATTTTAAATTTTTTCAAAAAGCTCTTTGGCAGGTTTTAAGTTTAATAAAGAACTACAACGTATCAGAGAGTGTTTTTCTTAAAATTAAAAATTGAATGAGAAAAACGGGAACCCAATTTTGAGTAATAGCATGGGTATCGCCACTGTTTCATAAAATATATGTGAGTACATATGATACAGTTTGATCTAAATTTTGCAGAATTTGTTGAAATTTTTTTACTAATACTCAGTGAGTTTCAGTAGTATACTTAATAGTATTCATTATTAGTGTACTAAGATTGATAAAACCACAAATCAATGAATTGGTTGCAGACGTTCATTAATAATAAACTTAATTTATTTTAACAATTGGAAAGTTATTTGCCCAGCATGCGTTAGCGAGCGAGGTTTTATAGCTAGTAAGTAATTATTTAGTGGATATATAATTTACTATATAAATAAAAAATTTTTGGTACTATAGAAGTTGACGTCCCACTGCATGACACCCATTTCCGAAGGCGGCGAATAATCGGTAACTTCTTATTTTAATTATTGTCTTATTGATTTATTTACTCAGTTAAATAAGATATCTCAAATCAAAAAAATGTGTTATGAGATAATTTAGATATTTATTTACATTTTGGCATTGACACCTTATTATTTGGAAGTAACAAATGAATAACTATAATTATAATTATTAACAGAATCATCAAGCGAGTCTGAAGATGAAATCTTCTCCTCTAGAGTTACAAATGAACCAAATGAGACAACAGATTCGGTGGAAATTTCAAAAGATGAGTCGGAAGAAGATGAAAATTTTCTTCTCAGACTGGACTCCGAAACAAGTTCTATATTAGTCCTTGAGGATACTCCTCAATCGGGTAAGCTACGTATTATTTAATGACTAGCAACAGATAATCACACAAACACACAAGCGGAGCCCAAACAAGAAAGATAAATAAGCAGAATGAGAGATTTCCGAACGATTAAAATCGCGTGTACACGGGTTATAGTTTGCCAAGCATTTTTGCTGATTAAATCAATGATTCTGTTTTCGGGGTAATTTTTGCTTCCACTTTAAGCCTCTGCCATTTAGCTTAGAAATGGCTAAAATCATTTTCCAAAAAAGAAATTAAAACTATAAGAAATGAACTTTAATTGGCTTTTTGAACGTTTAAAATGGTTGATTCATTTAAAAGTTCTAGCAGTTTAAAGGATGCGATGTCCACAAATGCGGACTAGTGTCCGCGAGGGGTTTCGCGCGCGTACGAGAGCCGAGAGCGAATGGACCTCTTAGACTTTGGGCTAGCTCGCTATCTCCTTACCGTGGGTCCCCTCGTGCAGCTTTCAAAGCCTAGGCAGCTACGCTTCTAGTTGCTTCCTTTTCCTCCTGTAAATCGCATGCAACAGGAGCGTGAATCGCCGTAGACGCGTTCGCCTGACTTAATAAAGCGTAGGCAAGCAATTAGTAATAAAACGGAATAGCGTATATTGTACTTTCATATAATTACAAGACCGTTTAGGCCGTACATGGGGCGCGTCAGTTGACGCTTTTCACTCGCGCTATGTATGTGTGGTGTGCGCAGGATTCGCCGGGCAACCGTCCACTCGGGGCGAGGCGCAGCGGTGAAGCGCTCATACATACGCGCTTTAACGATCGCGGTATATGATCGCGATGAGAGAGAGAGAAAGAGTGGTCGCCCCGTCGGTGAGTCGGCTTAGAGTATCGGCGGCCCACTTTCAGCCAGCGCTTTAGTGTCGTGCACTTACAAGTGTCCGAAGCTGCGGTGCTGAATCACGTCGGCCGCTGGCTGTTTGAGCCCGAAGACGCTCGCTCTGCTCGCTCTCGTTCTGCGCGACCTGCTCGCTGTCAGTCAGTTTGGCTAAGTCGTGTTCCACAGTGTCGCCGGTCAGTGACGCGGTCAACGGCGAGGTCTTGGAGTACGGTTTCGATCCGGGGGAAACTGCGGCGGCGAAGTCCGGGGCGCGTATCGTGGTGCGCGTCTCTTGAGTCGTTGCCTCGGCGTGATGTCCCGGGCTGTCGAACTGGTCCTTCGGTATCTTCGCCGCTCTCCTCCGAGACGGGTGATTAGCTACATGGTTCAATCATGACTGCCCTCTCAAGCTTTTCTCTCTCCCCTCGGTAGCGTCGTCTTTTCTCTCTCTCTCTCTCTCTCTCTCTCTCTCTCTCTCTCTCTCTCTCTCTCTCTCTCTCTCTCTCTCTCTCTCTCTCTCTCTCTCTCTCTCTCTCTCTCTCTCTCTCTCTCTCTCTCTCTCTCTCTCTCTCTCTCTCTCTCTCTCTCTCTCTCTCTCTCTCTCTCTCTCTCTCTCTCTCTCTCTCTCTCTCTCTCTCTCTCTCTCTCTCTCTCTCTCTCTCTCTCTCTCTCTTACCTTTACTCCTAATTTCCTATTCGGACACGTGTCGCTCGTGCGCGCGACTCCTGCCGCCTCGCCTCTCGCTTCGACTGCTCGCGCCGTGTTTGCATATGTGCGTGAGTGCGTGTTTATGTATGATTGTGTCTACGTGTAGTCGCGTCAGTGTGGGGACTTGTCTCTGTCACAAAGTCCCGTCACAAAGGCCACCCCTCAAGACCCGAACGTGTGAGGGTGGCACGAGTGCACGTGCGCTCCAGCTGGGTGTACCTGTTATTTGTATGCATATATACACACACACACACACACACACACACACACACACACACACACACACTTTTGTTAATATAAGATTGTTTCTTGAATAGAAAAATTGAAATGCATTAATTGACATTGTTTTAAATTGATATTCTTTGTATATGAGTAATTCCGCGATACTTTTAAAACTCGAGTTACTCTTCGATATCTTTAGATATACTCAATATACGGAATTCTGTAAAGGGTAGATTTCTTAAATGGGGTTAGAAGAACATTATCTTAGTACCAAAACCCGATTTAGAATGGTACAAATTGCGTATGGTAAAGAGAAAGGCCAAAATTAAAGGCATAGTTAAGTGTTACTCGTACAAATTATTATCTTCTTTAAGCAATTAAAAAAATTACTATTTTTTAAATTATTCGACACAAGTCTTTTTACAACTGTTTTAATATGTAATTTCAAGAAATCAACTCCAGTTGCCTATTAATAAACAACTTACATAATGAATTATTTAAGTGTTACCAGATTTTTGCAAAAATTTAATTTCTTTGTATATACAGCTTTTTACAAAATGATTATGTTTTTTTTTTAATTTTCTATAGCGCTAAACTCTTTGTTTTAGCATAACGAACAAAATACTCTGTTACTCATTAATGTGCCGGTTATAGAATTTATTTTAAATTACTTTAAATATCATTATTAAAAACGAAACTGGTTTTAAAAAACACTATTAATCGCTGGCACACCTACAAGGTCAATGAAAAGTGACTTTTTTGTGGCGAGATCAATACATTATATCTCTTTTAAAAAAATACATCCCATGCCGAAGTTGGCAAATAAGTATTTTTTCACTTATTTCATAAAAACCGACAATTTTTATACAGAAAAGATTATCACGAACTACTAGATGTTCCCATAACTTTCATATTAGTTATCTGGTAAAAAAAAATGGCTATGAAAAAAAAAGAGTAACGCTTCCACTTTTTCACTATTGAAGGTTTAGAAAGGAAGAAAGAAGGTCCTGTGAAAGTGTGCTCTTAATTTTTTTTTTTCAATTTCTCGATAGCTCAAATTTGAGAAGTTTGGCAGAATTACTCATATATATTTTGCTATGTTATATTTTTTTTTTTACCAGGTACTGCCGACCTTTTTCTCTCTCTCCGTCTTATTGTATTTTTACGCATGATGGGTTTGTGCAACGACGATTTTCGCACTAATTCTTATCATTTTATTTCGTTGCTCTTATTTACTAATTCTTGCATCTAGTTTAATTTCGCCAATGCTACATTTTACACTGTGGCATTACGCTTTTACTTACTTACTAATGTTCGTGTTATTTCACTTTACAATTTTTCTTATAATTCACTTACGCTTTTTACACTTTCGCAATTTTACTCTGTTCTTCTTTACATGTTTTACGCTTTCACAATTTTTGTGTGTTCATACGTTCTTGCTGCTTTCACTTGTAGAGTTCTTCCAACATTCTGCGCTATTCCTCGTTGTGGGGCTCCCTGTATCCTGTTATCAGCATTTTGTCCATTGGACACTGCTTTTGCTCTGATCGCCAAGTACTTGTTCGTTTTGCGCTGTTGCACCTCTTCTTCCCGTGGCTGTGCTAATAATTTTGTTTCCTTATTGGGCGTGGATGGGCAGGTCTTGTTGTTCTCTGCGCAGCTGTAGTGGATATATTGACGGTGGTCGCGCTTGTTGTGGGGTGACGTATTGGATCTATCGATGTTGTGTTGCTGTATTCGATTTCTTCTTTTGGTTCGTATGTACATGTTTTTACCTATCTCGCGTATGATCTTAAACAGTCACTTTTTCGCGTGTATAACTTTGCGTTTACACATTCTTCTTATGATAGGGTGCCATTGTGACGTGCCGTAACTCTAATTTTGTCTATGTCCAATTTTTACAATTGTTTTTTTTTTAAATTGCCGAAGTTGGGCGCGATTGTGACGTGGCGCCTACTTTATTTTGCATTTTATTCATCTTATATTTTCTATTTGAATTATTTTCTTAGTTGGGTACCATTGCAACATGCACAACCTTTCCATTTTCTATTTGCAATTCGAGATTACTTCTCATTTTTATTTTGTGTTCGCGTTGGCTAATTTTTGTTGATTTTCCATATTAAATCACTTTTATTAAATTTTTCTTTGCGCATTACCTTATTTTACTGAATTTGTATTTTTCTTTTGCTCCATTTATTTTATTTACCGTATCATCGTATACGTGTTTGACTGTTTTCGTTCTCTCTGCCCAATCGTTCGTGTGTTCCGCGTTAACGTTTATATTTAACTTTTGCGGTTCTGTAATCTTTAATTTTCTAAATTTTATTCTCTGATCCATTTTGCGCTATTCTAAGTTTTATTTTTATGTTTTCACGTTTTTCTCGAATTTGTATTTATTTGTTTATTGTTATTCGTTTAGTTTCGCTCTTTTCCTCTTCCTTGCTTACGTGCGCCGCAATTTCGTGAGAACCTCTACTTAATTCGCATACGGGGTTTTCTTTTATTTATTCGTTTATTTTTCTTAATTTTTATTTATTCTTAGATAACCTGAACCCATTTATACAGTTCTGCGCAGCTGTAGTCATTGGCTTGAGTATCCTTTGATCCTTTTGTCTTATTTTTTGTTTGTTTTGGATCTCGTATTATTTTTTATTTAGTTTAGGCCCCGATAATTTTAATTTGTGACTATATAATTGTTGTTTTTTACTTTTCTTTTCCTCTTTATTTTGTTGCAAATATTACCGTGCGACCCGAATTTTTGATTAAAATGATTGAATCCCTGAGCCTTAGAATGCTCTTCAAAGTTTTTCGGTAGTCGACGCGATATTTTTCGGTGTATTTTATGCTTATTGTTTGAGGTCTCCTTACTGCGTCGCGTAATTTTCTATTTTCTAAATTTTCATACCGGTCTATATTTCGATGGTAATCTGCTATCCGTTCGTCTACTGTTCATTTCTACTCGCGTTTCATTTATGTTAAAGTCGTTTGAAGTTATAATTTGAACGCGGTGACTTTTTTTTTGTCCCTGAGGTCTGGGAGGGTATGAGTATCGCCATTTATGTTACCTGTCGTTTTAACGTTATTTATCTAGATTTAGGTTTACAACATCTACGGGGCCGCTACACCGTGGGCTTTTGCTGGCGGTAGGCTTTACGTCTGCGTTCTTTGACCTCGCGATGCCTAAAGTCTAGCGTTGAACATGCGGTGCTTGGGGCCGATGGAGCCGATAGCTCTACATATTTGGTCCGTCGAGTTACGAAATACTTTGGAAAGCTCGTCGGCAGTACCGCGTCCGTTTTCCGAGTAGTCACGTATCCGTGTAATTTTCATCCGTTTGGCTTGGTCGCTTTTAAATGTCCTCGCTAAAATTTATTAAAATCTGTTTAAAAGGGGTTTTTACTTAATAGATTCATTGATTTGATTAGCAAAAATGCTTGGTAAAAGTGAATTAAATAAAATTAATTTTAATAAGAAATTAAATAATAAATTAAAATAAATTATAAGTTAATAATAATAAACTAAATTAATTAAATTTGTAAAAGAAGACGACTGCATTCACGTTTTCTTATAGAGAAACAAGTTAAAAAAAAATATTTTCCTTTTGTACAATATCTGTTTCTTTTTTCTGTACAAACTGCAATAAGAAAATTATATTGCTGGTCTCGTTCAAAGTAATGGTTTATTAAAAATCAATTTTTATCATTCTAGAATCTTCTGAATCTGAGAGAAGAACCGAAACACCTTCTTCTGAAATTTCTGAGACAGATTCGATATTTAAGATTCCTATTCCTAGGAGTAAGTGCTATAAATCAAATAGTAATATAATATAGCAAAAATAGTAAATAGTTGTCGCACCAATTACGAAGTATTTTAATTTATTTAACAATTGGATTAAAAAGAAAGTTAAAATTCCTTCTTTAACATTAAGACCTCTGCCAGAATTGTGATAAAGTAAGAGCAACAAAAAGTACCGTCCGTGTATTATGTTATGTTTATTTAACCTTAAAACATATTTATAAATAGTTTCAACATTTAAATTTCATTTATATTTGTTATTCCAAGTTATGAAATGTTTAGTGTTTAGTTAATATTAATCATTACTCGTTTGTCATAAAAATTGAGCAGAATTGAGTAAATACGCCACTTTGGTTAGGTATTATCTTCTACCAGGGTTGACAGTAATTGGTATTTAAAGATTTATAACATTATGAATGAATTCGAATACATTATAAATATTTTAATCACATTGTTAAGATGGTTATCTTGTTACTTTACAATTTCTTTTTTAATAATAATACTAACAATATTATTTAAATTATTAATTAACCGCTGCAGAATTTCATTGGTCAAGTTGCAGTGAAAGTGACGAAGAAATAGATAATGGTATGTAAATGCTAAGTTAAATTATAAGATATGTGTAAATTATAAAATAGAGTAGGTGATAAAATTACTGCATTCTGCGTTGTAAATCGACTTTTACTACTTAAAACAGTAAATAAAAATTGAATTCAGTTTTCTTTTAATTTAAAATATATATATATATATATAGAGAGAGAGTTATGTAGTGGGCATATTAATTTATTTGATATTTTTCATACTACAGTACCGGATGTCTCAGTTAGTCCCCTCCGTTTTGGATACACACCAGCAATCCGTAATTGCATAATGGGTAATTTAATTTAAATTGTTATATCATTAAATGGCTGCCTCAATCAAATATGATATCTCAAACAGATGTGTTATGAGGTATTTATTTTTATTTTGGCATATTTACAGTAGTTCTTGCAAAATACAAATGACTAAATACGATAAACATTATTAATTTATGTAGATGAAACATCAGATGAGTCTGAAGATGAAATTTTTGCCTCTAGAAGTAACTCTCCTTTCCATGTACAGAAAACTACAAAGGAGACGTACGTCAAACAAAATCATATTACTAGCTTCACAAATGGCGCTTCAGTACGGGGTAAGTTACGTACAATTTAATGGAAATGGACACAGTGGAACACACAGAGACAGAGACAGACCGCGACAGACAGAGACATACAGAGACAGGCAGCCCTACTTAAAAAGGATTGAATCCGTTTAAGTCCGTTTTAATCCATTATAAATCCGCTGCAATCCGTAACATATATTTTTTCACGTACTTGGGTTGAAACTGATTGAAACGGATGTCTCATAAAATATTTCCAATCCATTTTTTGAACATTTTAGGTCCATTTCAATCCGTTTCAATCCTTTTTTTTAAGTAGGGAGAGACAGAGACAGACAGAGACAGACACAGACACAGACAGACAAATCATGAATGAGACCAAACTTTCGTTTTTTAAATAAGTATTTATTTTTGTATAGAGTCATTGCAAACGTCAAATGATTTCTACGAAAATTCTGACAGACATAGATCTGCGATTGGCGATTCCGACACAGCTAGGAGCAACCTGAAAATTGATACAAAAAAGGGTGAGATATGAATATATTACGTTAGGTGTGATCTGTGTAGCACAATATTGTTCAGCTAGAAGTTCAGTGTATATATTTTTATTGACGAAATGTTTGCTTAAATGGTTAATTTACTAATTTCTAACAATACATTTGCATTTTAGTTTTGAATTCAGAATTTGCTGATGATGAATGCGTGTACCTAACATTTAATGTACAAAACAAATCTCAAGACACTAATGAAGCAAAAAAGATTTGTATAGTTAATGATAATGTGTTTAATCCATTAATACTAAATGAAAGTATGCAGATGATGTATGAAAATAATGATGAAGAGACTCATGAAGAGAATTATGAAGATATGACGCGGTGTCAAGATGATTTTACAATAGATGATTATTTTTAAATTGAATTAAAATTATTATTAATGTTCATTTGGAAAATAATCTTGAAATTAATTCTAAATTTTTTCTGTTATGAGTTACGTCTACAAATAATTTAATAATAAGTGACGGATATAGAACCGTAATCTTTCGATTTCAAAATCTTATGGGCTATCCACTCAGCCACGGCCCCAATACCGCTCGATTTTCTGCTAATCGGCATGATATTGTAATCGAACGCTCTGCTTATTTCGTTCTTTCGTATTCGTGCGCGATATTTGCCGATGGAAATTTGTATTTTTTTGTTGTATTTTTACAAATTAGAAAATATTTGTAAAACTTAAATACAATTAATATATTTTTCAGGTTCAATGTGATAGAGCAGTGAGTTAACGAGATATAATGCACGTTTGCAATAGGTAATAACACTTGGATTTTGTTATTACTAGTATAAGAATGTCTAGTTATTGACGATAATTTTATAATTATAAATTTATTATTAAAGAATGAGTGATAAAGTTAGTGTTTGTGCTTATTATTTTTGGTGTTCGTTATATGAAGAAACGTACGTTACATTTAAAAAAAAATAAGGAAAGTAAATTAATATTAAAACGAAATATCTAAATAACTTCATGAAATTTATAAATATTACTTTTAGTATTATATAATAGGATAGTTGTTAATTATAATCTGATGAGTGCTTATAATAAAGAGTGAGTGTTAAAAGTTAGTTTCTAAAACGGGGTACAAAAATTATTATTATTATTATTATTATTATTATTTTTTTTTTTAATTAGTTAATGTGCGAAACAATGATATTATTGTGATAATTATAGAATATTGATTACGTGTATTCATTTAATATTAGGTTTTAAAAAAGTTTAGCAACAATCAATTAAACTCCAACAAACAGTAAACTCATGAAAATAACTAAATAAAAAAATATAATAAATATAATAAAATAAACTCTAATACTCTACCTTCAAATGACACACACGAACAAATAATGCAGACGATACAGACCAACCCGTAATTATTACATCAATGCTAGTTTGATAAAGATGACTCACTCGAATGACAAACCTACATACATGTAAGAATCATCTTTACAACTAGTATCGAACATTATTTTTCAAACCCTTGTGTGCAAAGCTTGATTTTGTACACGCTCTAATAAAAAAGCATACCCAAAATTAAGGTTCTCACACGTCGTGTCAAAAAATAGCGTTCGATACACGAGTGAGAAAGTGATTTTATCATCGTGTGGTCTTTTCATCCTCGCTTCGCTCGGGTGCAAACATCCACACTACGATAAAATCACTTTTTTCGCTCTTATATCGAAAATAAATATTTTGATACTTCGATCGTAACGTGTTACTTTTGCTAGGTTCGCAAACGCAAGTTTGCCTAAAAGGTGCATTTTGCGTACGGAGTGTCAAATATAATTTAATAAAATATAATCTAAATAAACATACATTATAAGACACATTCTTAATGTACTCATGAATTTTGATTATAAGATTCATGATACCATTGGATACTTATATTTTTAAGATAACATGTTTCTGTTTTTAAAATATATATGTTTGTGTGTGTGTGTGTGTGTGTGTATATATATATATATATACACACACACACACACATATGTATATAAAAGTAGAAACAGAAATAATGTAATATTTATTATAATATATTTTTAAAATAATATAATGTTTTTATTTTTAAAACATATATGTATATATATATGAATATACATATATATAAAAGTAGAAACAGAAATAATATAATATTTATTATAATATTATATTATATTATAATATTATATTTTATATAATATTTATTGTTTAAAAAAATATATTTCGATATACGTGCAGAGATGATTCCAAATTTTTACAAGCATCATGTCTATCGCACTATTATCGAAATATACTATAATTATATGTTAAGCATTATTAATACACTAATTAATCTCATTATTATAATTAGATTTATTAGCGTATAATTCATGTATCTTCAAAACAATATGACAATTATCCCTATTTCACTGCATGTGACAGTAAATAGGGAGGGGATTATTTTCTTCAAGATACATAATAAATCATTATTTAATGTTATAATTTTATATGTAGCATTATAAGTACTTTTAGTTTATTTGTTAATTATTATAATAACGTTTGATTTTTAATAGAATACAATTAATAATCTGCATACGTTTTTTCTTAACAGTTAAAGCAGTTGTAGTTATATCAAATGACAAATGTCATACCATTAAACTATTTTAACTAATATAAACTCGAACAAGCTGTTACTTTTTATTTCAGAGCCCAGAATCAACATTAATTATTCAATTAATATTACATTATTTAGATATATTTCAGTTTTTTTTTTATGAAATAATTTTTATTACTATACACTCTTTCACAACAGAACATATTACACCCACATTAAATTTAATTATTAATTAAATTATTGATTCATTATGATACAATAAACTGTTTAAGTAAAAAGATTTTTATAAAAATAAATTTTAAATTCATGTGATACCTGATAAATAATATAAATAATAAATTATCAGTGTATGGAAAGCGATTTTGTAATTGTGAATTCGTATATATATTAACTCGAATATGTTACTATAATTAATTAATTCAATAAGCTAAACATTTCTTATACTAATATTCTATTTTAGTTTCTTACAGTGTCTCAAGTCGTACTTATGCACACCAAATTACACTTGAAAAAATAACGTTTCTTCTTGTTCATTAAGAGATAAATGTCCAAGTAGACCGATGATGATGAACCAATAAATGATGAAGAAATAAATAAATTATTAATTACAAATATTTATATCTCCAGACAAGATCATGGCATTACGTTAATAAGTTTATATAGAAGTAAAGATTTGCAGTTTACTAAATAAATTTTAATTATGAGCATCAAATTAAATAATAAATTATTTGTAAACGAAATAATATATGTTATTTTAATAAATATTTTAAAATAAAAAGAATCTTGATTCTACTTATTATATTTGAATTATTTGAATAAACATATATACTATATTCTAATCTTATAGTCACATCTCAGATATAATTTTTTGGTAAGTACTCGTGGTAAAAAAAACTGTTTGATACTAGTACATAAGTTGATTATACACCTCGTGAAAGTAAAGTTCCGCAGCTGTGTCGAAAAGTACTATTATCAATTAATATAAAGCAGAGATTTCTTTAATGCGACCATTGATCCTTCTCTGGTCCTGCCGTCGCCTCTTCAAAAGTTTGTGGTTCATGAGAGGTGCAAATTGCCTGGTACAGGACGTAGTCATCATATCTCTTATTTCTTTTCTTTGAGCGTTAAGCGTGACAAAATTTGTTTGTTAAGTTATTTTTTTACAAATAAAGAAATTACATAAGTTAACTCGGAGTAATTCGTCCACTTCGCTAATTCGGCCATTTTTCCAGTTCGCTATCTTCACTTATCCGAAAGCTTAAATATCCGATGTCGCCAGCTTCCAAATATAAAAAATATACGTTTTGTATAGTTGTTTAAAAATGTTCACTACATTGTTATGCAAGTTTGTATTATCAAATTTCAACGAGTCGGGCGACTTATAAAGTCAAAAAAGCAAGTATTTCGTTCATAGTCGTAATATAAGCTAAAAAACATAATTGAAAATGATACGAGCAGAAAGGTGAGGCTTTTTCCTTGAAATTAGTATGGAAGTAATATTAAAAGTATTTTTTTTATTTTGTGGAAGCAAAATAGTATCGGGTTTATAATTCACCTAATTCGGTCAATCTGTAAAGAAGATGTGATCCAATAAATATGAGAATGTGTGAAATTCGTATTACTTTAACGAAGTCATTTATGTGTCTTTTTTCTGAGAAGAAACTTTAAAAATATGATATACAGCGTTATTTATCAGTACGCGTACGTTAAAGTATTGTCGCTAAGAGAATTGGATTTTTTTTGTCACGCGAAGTGCATCAATTGAGATTTTCAGTCCAGGGTGGGCGCAAACTGGCTTTCCTTCGCCTGAGAAAAGTCAAACGGGCTTTTTTGACGACAAAACCGTTTGTTGGATTTTCTACGTCTTAGACGCGTTTTTGGCTTTTCATCGCCTGTAACTTCCAAGTTGGCTTTTGTTCGTACCGCGCGACGATATAAGAAACCGCGGTTCTCAACTAAAAAGCGAATAACAAAAAGAATCCCGTGAATTGTCTGGTTTCTTAGCTCTAGGCCGAGTTGTCTGGTTTCTTAGCGCTCAGCCGAGTTGTCTAGTTTCTTGGTGCTCAGCCGAATTGTATCTTTTCACCTCTCGAGGTATAGTTATAATTGATAATTAGTGAAATATTTAGTGAATTTTTACTGATTGTCAGTTATAAGTATACAATTGATTTGATATAGATGCATATGTGTACTTACCAGAATCATGGTATACCGATAAGTGGGAACAAAATTAAAAAGGCGATGAATTAATCATAAACATTGATGTGATATAAATGCGTATACATCAATGTAGAAGATAAAATGATTCTTCTTTTTTCATAGTTTGTAATTATTATTGTAAAGCGTACGATTTTTCGATAAGATTGCGGAAATTAGTCGTGTACGGTTTTACCTGCAACTCGGCGAACTGAGATCTGAGAAGATAGGAACTAAATCGGTTCTAATACAATTGTTCATTTATATTTCATTTCTGTTTATGAAAGCAAGAGCACACGTACGAAGCTCGTAATTACCTATACTGAGCCATTTTGTAGTGTAAAATGTCAGGAAATCGTTTGCAGAACATATTTTGACTTTTCGGTATTTTGACCCATAAGAATTTTCATTTTCGGTATTTTGACCGATAAAAATTTTGATTTTCGGTATTTTGACCCATGAGAATTTTGATTCTCGGTATTTTGACATACAAGAATATTTGTCTTTCGGTTTTTTGACCTATCCAAAGATCAAAAGATTTTCGGTATTTTGATCCATCTATATTTTAGTTTTCCGAACTTTTATCTATCGGATAAATAGTATTCCGAATTTCAACCTTTCAGTATACTTGACTTTCCGAAAATTGACTTTTCGGAATTATGGATCATCAGAAATTTGACTTTTCGGAATTATGGATCATCAGAAATATGCCTTTCCGAATTTTGGACCATCCGAAAAACGAACGACCCCCGCCATGCGGGCCTCAAAGGCCTGCTATGTGTACGTCTACAACGTGCCACCCAGCGTCTGGTTTTTGGTTTCGGAACCCCCTCTCGAGGCCTGATTCTCTAACTCTATCTCGGTGCGATAGATACAAGACGAGAGTTTTAACCCCCTTTCAGAGAGATTCTTTAGAAGGAAAAACAGTTGGGTGCGACGGACGTAAGCTTATCAAGGCCCCGTACCGCTCTAGTGATGTTTTGTCTATTTTTGCTCGACCAAAAATCGAAATCCTGAGGCTGGGTAGCAGGTTGTAGACGCTCTACTATACCTGCATTTGTGTCTCTCTCAGAGCAGCCAAGCGAAGTTTGGGATGAAAATTTTTGTCTTCAAATTTTACGATAATAATGGAAGTTGGATAAATGAAAAAAAATAAATTTTTCTTATATTATTTTAATTATTCGTCAGTTTTGAATACTTAAACTCAAGAATTCATTCTTGAAAATTTAAACATATTATATTTGGGCGCCAATACACCTCAGAAAACAATTATAACATGTTTTTACAACAACTCAAAAAATCACTATCACAAAGCTTCCTCTAGGAGGAAGCAAAAAAAAGCTTAAATTGAATTATCTTATAATTTGAAATTACTCATACAATGGACAGGCAGAGCTTGAATCGAAATAATCTGTAATCTTATGAACCTTGTAGATTGAAATACCAGGTTGAAAGGAAAATATCCGATAGCCTCAAAACTCTTTTATATAAATAGAATAAAGCTTTAAACTCAATAGGCTAGCTTGGCTTGAAGCTAAATCATCCACAGGCTTTGATTTTTTATATTTGTTACCCCAGGTAACTCGACTCGATTTTTTCTCTTTTGTTTATATACAGTTACGTATACATTTAATAATATTTATAATACAATAAGAGAATAAATAAATGAACGTTTATTTTTCGTTTGTACTATACATTGCATCGGTTATCTGAGGTAAGTATTTTTAACTACATGTATCGGATTGCTTAATACAAATTTTAGACTGTCCAGTGTTCCTGGTTTGTATTGTTATCATTTAAAGGAAAAGTTCTAATGTACACCCTAATGAAATACTTAAGCCGTAAATTATATTAACATTAAATTTTTATATATAATTTTTGCAAATTCGGTTCGAAAAAATTAATACTCGGTTAACTAATAAGCATAAATTAGCGTAGAATTTCTTTATTACTTTATAAATTTCTTAATGAGTTATTCAATATAATTTTATCTAAATTATAAGATAAGACAAGTATGTATATATACTAATTCGAGTCGAAATTAGCATTTATGTTGTCTTACAGAAATAAAGCAATATTCTGTAAAATATAAAATTTAAAAATTATACTATCAATTTGGAATATAATTATTAACTATACCTATAATCTATAAGTATCTTATTATCTGCAGTACAATAAATAATCAAATTATAGCATAGCAACCGTATAAACAATTATGTTAAATAGGTATAATCATATCACAGCAACCGCATCAACAGCCAAATGCACAGATTTTCAAAACACGAAGAAAAAAGAAAATACTTTAGTTTAGTATAATTTGATTCGTGTCCATCAAACATTGCATCGTTAAGATAAGGTGAGGTTAATGCCAGACAATTGTTTTAGACTGATTCGAATTACATTATGGGTTAATTATTTGAATATGTTATAGAATAATAATTAAATCATAAATAAATAGGTGATGCAAATAATGTAGAGTACAGGGTCAAAGATGCCAGTGCAGGTAAAATGTCATATAACGTATATCTTAAGGGGGGTATTTCGCTAAGGAGCATATTTAACGAGTACTTCCTTGGGCCTCCAAGGATAGCAAGAATCGGTATAAAGCTTTAGTAACCGATAGTCATTCAAAGAAATCCAAGATCTATCCACGTTATGAGTTAATTAGGTAATAATTTTTTTTTTATATTTCGATAGAAAAATTTATAATTCCATGATATATTGTAGAATTTGAAATTCCATGATATATTCCATGAAAAATTTATAATTCCATGATATATTGTATTCAATATAATAATTCGTGGAGCTGAATTTGCTACTTTATTTTACTGGACAGTATAGTGAATATTATTTGAAAATTGCGATGTATTAACGACTTTTTTTATACAAAAAGCTTTGTGACAGTAACAAAGGTTACAAAAATGTTGAAATATTTCAATGTTAAAGTATAATTAAGTTTCAATTACATTGTAAATATAATGTGCAAGAGTTTAAAAGCTTTCTCGTTTTGAAAGTAAAGCTGTATGAGTATAAATCGTCCGCTGGGAGGAAAATAGTGCCATCTCGTTATTTTGCCAAGAAAAGTGCTAACTCGTTATTTCGGGAAGAAAAGTGTCATCTCGTTATTTTGCTAAGAAAAGTGCCAATACGTTATTTCGGTAAGATAAGTGCCATCTCGTTATTTCGTTAGGAAAAGTGCTAACTCTTTATTACACTAAGAAAAGTGCTCCGCTGAGTTGGTAGTTTTCTTAGCGAAATTGGCACTTTTCTTAGCAAAATAACGAGATGGCACTTTTCTTACCTAAATAATGAGTTGACACTTTTCTTGGCAAAATAACGAGGTGGCACCTTTTTCCTCCCAGCCGACGAAATAATGAACGTTACTTTAAATTTTTTGACAAACGTTAGGTGAAAGTTTGTTTAAAATTCAAGACCAATAGGGTAATAGTGCTATTTTTCTGTTAGTTTGCGTAACGATAATCAATTTCCATTCAAACTAATTATTTAACGTGTAAAATAAAGTAATATTGTTTTTCCAATTAGAAGTGAAATGGTTGAATGTTTACCTACACGAGTTTATGCGACAGAAGTGGAAGTTAGAGTACCTCTGCAAATCATGCTCAACAAAACCGTAGAAAGGTTATGTGAAACTGTAGCTACTGATTGGAGACCAGAAGCCTTAAATGATGTCACCTTGCTGCTTACATCAGGTTTTGATAGCTCGTCTGGACACATGAATTCGCACCAAAGGTGTGAAAATCCTGAAAATGACAGCCTGCTTGCTCAACAAACTTTGTTTGTAACAAGTATCTTATTGATTAAGTTAAGGTAACATTAATTTTTAAACAACAAAACTAAAATGAATTTCCTATTTTTGTTTTTGTAATCTGTAGATCAGATTAAAATTATAAAACCTGGCTTGATTTGACATACTTGTATAAAAACTATGCGTATAAGAATTCACAGCTCAGAGGCTTATCTGTCTATAAGGTATCTTACGGAAAAAAAAATCACTTTTTGGGGGTTTACATCCAAATTTGAGTGTGGAAGTTCGACGACTGTAAGGATTATACACTCAAATTTGGGTATACACGCTCAATTATAAAGAGTATACACTCAAATTTTGGAGATGATACTCATCAGTTAAGAGTACACACTTAAAATTAAAATTATAACACTGAAGTCAAGTGTTACTTTTACTGTTCCTTTATACTTTAAAGTAATACTTAAATTGATAAAGACCTCTGTGGCTAAAGCTTTTTGCCCTTACGTGATAAAATCAACTATATAAAATACAGAACTTTATACATAGGCAAGCTCAGCTTTGAATGTAAACACCTGCACCCCAAAGCATGTTGGTGATAAATATTTAACAAAATGTAAAGTATTATTTATTTCTATGAAGATTTTAATAGTAAATTTACCGAACGATATTTAATTTATGGAGCATAAAATTGATAGTTTACGCACACTGAATCAAAAAATATTTTAACATTACATATTGGACATATAATACAGTAAAATATTAAATTAATATATTCTTATATCAAGTGCTAAAGAATATAGCTGGATTAATCCCACACCACAAAGTGTTCGGTTTTGTCGACCGTTGCGAATCGCCCTTGAAAAAGAAGATGAAACAGCAACTATTCGGGAATTTCAGCGTTTAACTAATGAGATAAATTCGCTTACCACCCACAAGTTTCAGATGTTAAATAATAAAAAAGTGACCGTAAAGTTTCAAGTGTCTAAAACCATGTTTGATGGAAAATGTGTAAATACAATCACAGGGAATAGGGCGACTTGCAAATGCCCTATGTGTTTACGAACCACGTACAAGTTTAAGCTACAAGATCCATTCACTCCTAAAGAGGAAAATTTGCAGTATGGATTAGGATTATTACATGTTGAAATCAAAACATTTGAACATCTTTTGCATTTGGCTTATAGATTAACAATCAAAGAGTGGGATGTTACTGAACCACGGAAAGGTACGTTAGTTAATATTTTAAATTAAGGGGATGTTGGGGCTATGAGGATTGATTGATATTTTCTACCTTTTGTAACTTTGAAAATTGAATTTGATCATATAAACTAAATACGTTGAAGTGTTCGAGAAGTTACTTAAAAAAAGTAACTCATTACAGTTACTTGGTTTAAAACCTTTTCAAAGGTTTAAAACCTTTTCAAAATAATTGACCAGCTTATATTTTTTCGTAGACCTTGCGTTCTCCGATTAATTGGGTTTGTGACTTTGTTGAATGACTGACTCACTTATTGCTGCACGTATGCATAACGCCCTTTTATTTTGTGTTGACCTTGCGTCTCTTTGCTATTTGGGTTGAATTTTTGAAATAATTGACTTGCTTACTGTTGCACGTCTATGTAATTCCCTTTTTTACATAGACATCGCGCCCATGGCCATTTATATTTGACACTTCTAAAATAATCGCCTCACTTACTGTCGCAGTACGAATTACAGTACCTGTAACTTCCTTTTTTGCGTGGATCACGGCTCCTTCTGCTATTTGGGTTCGAGACTTTTTTAAATATACTCCCTTACTGTCGCACATCTGCAAAAACTCACATTTTTTTGTAGACCTCGCTTCCCCTTCCTATTTGGGTTTGAGACTTTTTTAAATGATTGATTCGCTTACTGTCATGTGGCACGTCTGCGTAACTCCAATTTCACGTGGACCTTGCGTCCTCTGAGTATTTTGGTATAAAGATTTTTTAAATAATCGTCTCTCAGACAGTCGCACGTCTGCGTGCCTTCCTCTTCTACGTGAGCCTCGCGTCTTCTAGCTATTTGGGTATAAGAATTATAATTGACTCGCTAACTGTCGAATGTCTATGTAACTCCCTTTGTAACGTAAACTTACATTAGTGCCTCTAGCTATTTGGATTTGAGACTTTTTTAAATAATTGTGCGTGGAAATCACTTCTCCCTGCTATTTGGGTTTAAGACTTTCTAATAATCAACTTGCTTAGTATTTCACGTCAGTGTACCTTGTTCTTCTACGTTGACCTTACGTCCTCCGACTATTTGAGTATAGAAACTTTTTAAATAATCGTCTCGCTTACGGTTCTACGACTGCGTGCCTTCCTTTCTTTCGTAGACCACCTCAGATTTCGATTTAAAAAATTGTGTGATTCTTGGATTAACTAATGTTCTGAGTTTAATGATTTCCTATATAAAAATGTATTATTATCAATATTATTTTTGATGATATGAACTATTTTTTAAATAAATAATGAGAAATACAGCTTGGTATGCTTGCTCCTACAACCTCTATAAATAGACTCAAATTTTAATATTAAATTTGTAATTGAATACGTAAAGAGAGAGTATAGTGAAAATAAAAATAGATTAAAACAAAATTTTGGCTTAATATTAAACATCCACCTACATTATAACATATGTTTAATAAAATTAAACAAAAATTGTTACATAAGCAATTTACAAGCTGCTATTTTTTCTCTCCAAAATAACTGTATCTATTAAAAGTAGTAATTTCATAAATCGTACTTTAAAAAAGAGATGGTAATCCTTCTATATTCGTTCTCTTATTAATCGTTCGGCTAACGAATAAGAAATCTAACTCAGACCCTCTGGGTGGCTGTTCGTTTTTGCGCGCGATCTCTACATATGCATGAATTCCTAACCTCAAAAGTAAAAATTGAGAAAATATAACAACAAGAACGTGCAATCCGCGTCTCGAGTCTCTAGTTCATAAAAATTTCAATGTAATCTATTACTCTTCCTGATTGAAAAAAATGATTAGTATTTCATACTTCATGTTAAATTATAACTACGTTTTCAGAAAAATACAATGAACAAAAAACTGCTGTACAAAAAATACTTTTTGCTCAATTTGGAGTAAGAGTAGACCAAGTTTTACAAGGTCACGGTACCACAAACACTGGAAATTTAGCACGAAAATGTTTTAGCAATCCACAAAAATTTGCACAATCTTTAGGATTAGATAAACTATTTGTAGCCAATATTGCTTTATTATTGCAGTTATTTAAGTGCAAAAAGAATTAAAGTTTAAAAAACAGAGAAGTTTTGTTGGGAAACATATGATATGCATTATAGTTTATACCCCTGGGCTCGCATGAACCCAACAATGCACAAATTTCTTAGGCATGGCTGTGAGATATCGAGTCGCTTCCCTTTACCTATAGCTTATTATGTGGAAGATGCCCTTGAAGCAGCCCACAAGTACTATAGAAGAAATATGGTTTTGCATGCTAGACAGAACAGCAGAAAAAACCGTATTTTAGATGTATTTAACCGAGCTGTATATATGAGTGACCCAAACATTTCCTTAATTACAATTAAGAACAGAATACAAAGACGAAAGAAAAACAAGATTACTTTGGATATGTTAGAGTACATAAACGAAGTGTAAGTAAAAAGATATCATTGAGTAAATATAAAATTAACGTAGCTTTATTCGAGACTGAATGATAATAAGTACTAAAAAGTAAATTCTACAAGAAAGGAATTAATTCGTTTATATTATTCTCGAGAGAAGGTAATTCATTTTTTTTTTTTGTTGCTGGGAAGTTAATGAGGGAACAGTCTATATTTATGTAATAGTAAATCCCTTCATTTATTTTGTTATTTTATTATGCCAAAAATTGGGTAAATTTACTCATACTACAAAAAAGCCTGGTAGAAATTTCCTCTATAAAAAATAGCCGGAAAGTTCTGGGTAGTCATGAAACGATTTTTCTGGTCCAATTATTTATTTAACGGAGACAAGGTAACCTCAAAATGTTTTAACTAAAAAGGACCCACCCCCACAACCATTATGTATTGATTTGCAGATCTAGATCCTATTGACACATTTGATCGGAAGGTCAAACAGTACAAAAATACTAAATTTTCAGAAGAATTGGCCGGGAACCAAAATCAATAAGGTTGCTGGGTGGTCCTTTTCTCTATAATTTGATTATGTATTTAAAACCAAATATTAAAAAATAGCTATAGCCTCTTACTAGTTATATTCTAACTAAAAAAACTGGCCAAACTTGATATCTTTAAAATACTCATTAATAAGTTAATGTAAATTTGTGAAAAACTTATTCTGATATTCTGCCTATTAAATGGTGAACATGAGCAGAAAAATTGTTTCATTGATGAATAGAAATGGCCAAGAAAAGTGTATAATTTTTACGATTGTTGGTGAAACTAGCTATGATTATGCAAATAATGGAATTGATTTCCACCAGGGTAATTATAAATATATTGATAACATTTATATATGCGCTTGAAAAAACTATATACTGCTAAATACCTATACCTACATTTAAAAAAATGAGTTGGGCTTATTCAATATAGGCACTTGACATTTAATTTTATTATCGTATACAAAAATGGAAAATAAATCACAACATAGTTACAAAGGCACATAAAGTACAAAGTAATTTTTATTTCGACGAAAATTTTTAATATGAGACTTTATTCCAGAGTAAATGTGGAAGATAAAGAAACTGAAACGAGTGAACCTGAAGACGAAGGAAATGAAAGTGGTCGAGATGAAGATGTGGGAACTGAAAACAGTGAAAGTGACGAAAGTGTATCTAGCTAAAAATTAAATAAATGTTTGGTACACATTATCATATATTTTTTACATATTTATGAGTTCAAATATTTACTAATTATAAACATTTTCAAGATACATTCATATAAAAAGAATGATAGCATTTACTCCATCGCATTATCCGAATGGCATAGAATACTTCATGTTATAACAATACCAATGGTCTCTAAAAAAAATATAATGTATAAATTTAAAAAGTATATCAATCTTAGCCCAATGGTATATAAATGAATTGAAGCCATAAGGCATTGAGATTTAAGTATTTACTTTTTGAGTAACTTTAATGGTTATGAGCTAATTAACTTTAAGCTTGACCTGAAGTTCCAAGCTGAAGATGAAGAAGATTGAAGAAGATTGAAGATGTAAAGTTTACCGGTTTGTGTATTAAGATTTTGAAGGTATATAGTTTGGATTATCGGAGATATTTAGCGTTCAGATTGGTCTATCTTTGAACAAAAGTAAAAAAGGTTATACGATACAGGCCGTTAACTTTGACATATAATAGGAGAGAACTCAATATCTACTATATAGAGCTTGGAGGTTATAATAATTGATTTGACAATAGTCTTTATTTTTCCTCTAATCTACATTCAATTAGCTATAAGTAAAAAAAAAATCATCCGAATCGGTGGTTTCCGTGTGGAATTACTTTTTTTCTAAATCAAAATGATAAGCTAATCTGTAAAAAGTTATAGGTTATGGTCATTAATACTTTTTAATGCTACAGATCACTTATTTTGTCATAACTACCTTACAAAGTTATAGTGCATTACAGATTATCGTATTAACCTCACTTTGCGGCGAAGTATTCATCTTCAAGTTGTTAGGTTATGTTTCATAGGTGTAGAGATTATATATTATACATAGATGAACGCAGGAGGCAACATTATTCCTAAAAAGAATCATTTTTCTAAAACTTAAATACGGTTTCCTACCAAATTTTAATAAATACGTGTGTTTCTTGTAGAGTTTGGAGGTTATAATAATTAATTTGACAATACTCTTTATTTTTCCCCTAATCCACATTCAATTAGCTGTAAGAACAAATAAAAATCATCCGAATCAGTGGTTCCTGTCTGGAATAACTTTTTTTCTAAATCGAAATAATAAGCTAATCGGTAAAAAGTATTAGGATATGATCATTAAAAGTTTTTAATATTACAGGTCACTTAATTTTTCATAACTACCTCACAAAGTCATAGTGCATGACAGATTATCATATTAACATGTCTTTGCGGCGAAGTATTCCACGTAGAGCTGTTAGGTTATGTTTCTTAGGTGTAGAGGTTATATATTATACATAGATGAACGCAGGAGGCAACATTATTCCCAAAATGAATCATTTTTCTAAAACTTAAATACGGTTTCCTACAAAATTTTGATAAATACGTATGTTTCTTGTAGAGTTTGGAGGTTATAATAATTGATTTGACAACACTCTTTATTTTTCCCCTAATCTACATTCAATTAGCTGTAAGTAAAAACAAAAATCATCCGAATCGGTGGTTCCTGTCTGGAAAAACTTTTTTCTAAATCGAATTAATAAGCTAATCGGTAAAAAGTATTGGGATATGATCATTAAAAGTTTTTAATATTACAGATCACTTAATTTTTCATAACTAACTTACAAAGTCATAGTGCATTATAGATTATCATATTAACATGTCTTTGCGGCGAAGTATTCAACGTAGTTGTTAGGTTATGGTTCAAAGGTGTAGGAGTTATATATTATACATGGAGGAACTCAGGGGGCAACATTTTTTCAAAAAAGAATCATTTTTCTAAAACTTAAATACGGTTTCCTATGCAATTTTGAAAAATACCTATGTTTCTTGTAGAGTTTGGAGGTTATAATTATTGATTTGACAATACTCTTTATTTTTCCCCTAATCTACATTCAATTAGCTATAAGTACAAACAAAAATCATCCGAATTGGTGGTTTCTGTGTGGAATTAGTTTTTTTCTAAATAAAAATAATAAGCTAATCTCTAAAAAGGTTTAGGTTATGGTCATTAAAAGTTTGTAATGTTACAGATCACTTATTTTGTCATAAATACTTTACAAAGTTATAGTGCATTACAGATTATCGTATTAACCTGACTTTGCGGCGAAGTATTCATCTTCAAGTTGTTAGGTTATGGTTCATAGGTATAGAGGTTATATATTATGCATGGATGTACAGAGGAGGCAACATTTATCCCAAAAAGAATCATTTTTCTAAAACTTAAATACGGTTTTCTACAAAATTTAGAAAAATACCTATGTTTCTTGTTGAATTTGGAGGTTATAAAAATTTATTTAACAATTTTCTTTATTTTTCCTCTAATCTACATTTAATTTGCTATAAGGAGAAACAAAAATCATCCAAATCGGTGGCTTCTGTGTGGAGTTATTTTATTTTGAAAAAAAAATCGGGTTTTAGCCCACTGTGGGGCGTTGAGGTAATAAAAAATCTTTTCTTGTTTAATTATTTCGTTTTGTACACTTTCGACAAATTGAATATTCTTGTCCATTATCGGCGATAACGCTGTGTAGTGTTTTGTTTTGATGCTTTTCTCCCTGTATTAGTAGTAGTAGAGGTAGTAGAAGACGTGGTGGTAGTAGTAGAAGACGATTCTGGCTCCTTAGGTGTCAACACTTGGGACTGGTTATCCGGGGCTGTATGATCGACTGTTGAAGATTGATTTTGAATTTCATTGTTGTTGATATTGCTCATACTAGATGGCGACCTTGGTCCAATGTAATTAGGCGTTACTGCCTGTCTTGGATATTCGGTGTTTGAAATATATACAGCTATCTTTTTTTTTAATATTTCACAAGCTTTGGCATCACTGGCCGTATGATCCGTACTGTATTTTTCACCAAATTTCTCGTTTGCATAGTTACAATTTGCACATTTATGTTGATTTTTTTACAGTCCTTTGCATGGTGATTTTCAGCAAAGAAAACACATTTTGGAGCATTAGTACACTTGTTTTCATTATGATTAAATCTAGCATACTTGGAGCATAGTGAGATATTTATTTCATTATATACCTTGAAGCATTGATAGCCAATATAGATTTTGTATCGATCGTTTGCTATGTGTTCATAAAGATCCATTTTCATCTCAATTATTGCACTTTGTTTATCGTTAGCACATTTAAAAGTATGGAGAACTTTACATTTATTGTTTAAATGGCTGAAATTACGGATATTTATGTCACTTTCCATTTCCTCTTTGTTAAAATCTTTTGAAATACCTAAGATTTTCAATCTTGGTTTGTTTGGTTGTTGCATCCTAACCTCAAAACCTTCTCCAAGTTTCTGCCTTAGAATGTCACATGCTTTTTGTGCGTCCTCACTGTTTACACACTTAACTATGGTGCCGCTATTTTTGGTATTTATAATTCTATTTATTGGTATGATTATTTCCTTTTGCAAGACCTTATTAATATTACTCACAGCGCATTCATTGCTAAGGCCCTCTGATTTCTTAACAACATTTATATCTGGTATTCTTACATGTTTTGTGTACCTGTTTTTAGTCGATTCCGCACACGTAGGTTTTTTGTTTTTCATAAGTTCAATAGTGTTTAGTAGTAGATCACTTTTGCATTTTAACTCTTCGTTTAATTGTCTCAGTAAGATATTTTCAGTGATAATCGATTTTTTACATCCGGATCTGCATCATTCAAGGTTTTATTGCTATTTCTGGATATCGATAGATTTTGTTCAACTTCTTGATCTAATTTCTGTTGAACTCTTATAATTTCATGTTTTCTTATTTCAGCAATTAGTAACCTAACTTCACTGTTCGGATCTATCTCTTGTGCATTTGAGGTTAGGTTTTGATGAGAGTTGCATATTGCAAATATTTCGCTCACGATTTTAGCTTTTTTCAGTCTGTTAAAATCATTTAGATGGTATACTTCCTCACAGATGATACAAACGACAAAGTTAAATCTTGTACCTGGATGACACTTGAAATATTTTTCACGAGGTGTATCGGGTGGATCTGGATCATCCGCCATGTTGACTTATTTGCATTACCTTATATCGCCGGCTCGGACGAAAACAATCCCACATGAATATTGGCCATGAAAAGAATCTCACCTAGAAAAAGCCACGAAAACTATCCTCCATCAGCATTCCCGTCTACAAAAGTGCCACGAAAACTATCCCGCATCAATGTTCGCCACGAAAAGAATCTCACCTACATAAATGCCGCGAAAACTATCCCTCTTAAAAAGGTTAGTTAGTACCCGTTTTCGCTCGGGTTAAACCTAAGTAACGTGAGTCTATCTAGCAAATAATAATTTTTGTTACTTTTTCACTATTTTATTAAATCATAAATTTATTTTTAAACGTAATAACCTGCTAACTCTTATAAAAAATCCATGTCTGATTGATTGTATTGGGTATATATTGACCGAGAAAAATGATAAAAAATGATAAATATTATTTCTAGTGGATCCGACGTATAGCAACGGACTACTTAATATTGATGGGAATAGTTTTCGTGTTTTTTTTTTTTTTTTAGGTTTTTTTTTATGGCAAATAGTGACGCGGGATAGTTTTCGTGGCACTTTTGTAGATGGGATTCTTTTCGTGGCGAATGCTTATGGGGGATAGTTTTCGCGGACATATTTTTAAGCGGGATAGTTTTCGTGGCGTTTTTGTAGGTGAGATTCTTTTCATGGCGCATATCGATGCGGGATAGTTTTCGTGGCACTTTTGTAGATGTGATTCTTTTCGTGGCGAATGCTAATGGGGAATAGTTTTCGTGGCGTATTTTAGCTAAGATTTCTTTCGTGGCGAATGCTAATGGGGAATAGTTTTCGTGGCGTATTTTAGCTAAGATTTCTTTCGTGGCGAATTTTGATGTGGGATAGTTTTAGTGGCATTTTTGAGTGGGATAGTCTTCGTCGGCACCGGCAATATGATAACGTAAAAGCCCTTAAATTGCTTATTTGGCGATAAAACCTTGCATTTATACATGTAAATAAGCATTCAGACATTATTATCACTTAAGTTATAGTTTTATTTGGTAAAATATATTATGATTTTTCACAAGAATACTATTATTAAATTTACATTACCTTGTTTGAAGTCATACAATGCCTTCAAGGCGACCAAGGCCTCCAAGGCGGCAATTGCTTATATTGCAATTTAAATGAGAAATATTGGGAAAGAAGGCATTGTATGACTTCAAACAAGGTAATGTAACTTTAACAATAGTATTTTTGTGAAAAATTATAACATATTTTACCATATAAAACCATTACTTAAGTGATAATAATGTCTGAATGCTTATTTACATGTATTAATGCAAGGTTTTATTGCGAAATAAGTAATTTAAGGGCTTTTACATCATCAAATAAGGTAATGTAAAATAATTAAGGATACTTTCATTAGATTTTTATACATTTTACCATGTGATACCATAATCAAACAAGTAATCATGCCTGTATGCTTTTTTATAGCTATTAGAGGAAGGTTTACCCGCCAAAACTGTAATTTTAGTGAAAAATATCATTCAATTTTTAAACAATTCAAGAGCTTGTATCTCAGAATCCTCAAAGCGTTAGGGTCTGGTATCGTACAGGCTTTCATTTTGAGGTAAAAGAAGAAATATCCTGCGAGCTGGTAAGGATCCATGACCCGGATCTGAGATACACTCCTTGTGAATTATTTTAAAAGTTATATGAACCAGTCCTCCAAATTTTATTAAAATCTGCTTTCTTATTCAAAACTGAGAGACCGCCCTTAATAATACTTCATAAAAAAATAATATTCATATTTAGCGACCTCGAAAACCCCTGCATACCAATTTTCAAAAAATCTAAGCTTTTTCCAAACTTTCAATCGCCAAATTGGATCTACCATTTCGAATTTTGAAAGTCTGATAGTAAGATCGTAATCAGTGTCGTGAAAACCTTAGTATACAAATTTTAAGCCAAATTTAAGATTCCTTCGAACTTGTTACCGCCACTTTGAATTTCGAAAGTCTGATAGCAAGAACGTGAACAGCGACCTCGAAAATCCATGTGTTACGAATCCGAGCTAAATCTAAGCTTTTTTCGCATTTTCAACGGCCACATTGAATCAACCATTTAGATTTTGAAAGTCTGATAGAAATATCGTGATCATCGACTTCGAAACCTCTGAATTCCAATTTTGAGAAAAACCCAAGCTTTTTTCGAATTATTAACCACCATATTAGATCCGCCATTTTGAATTTAGAAAGTCTGATCGCAAAATCGTGATCAGCGACCTCGAAAACCCCTGTATACAAACTTTACGCAAAATCTAAGCTTCCTTCGAACTTTTGACAGCCTTATTGGATCTGCCATTTTGAATCTCGAAAGTCCAATAGCAACATTTTGATCAGCGTCCTCGAAAACCACTGTATACCAATTTTGAGCCGACTCGCAGCACTTTTTCAACTTTCAATTGCCATATTGGATCTGCCATTTTGATTTTCGAAAGTCTAATAGAAAAACTTGTTGAGCGACCTCGAAAACCCTTGTATACCAATTTTTAGCAAAATCTAAGTTTTCTTCGAAATTTTTACCGTCATTTTGAAAGTCTGCTAGCAAGATCGCGATCAGCGACTTCGGAAATCCATCAATTGCAATTTTAAGCAAAATCTAAGCTTTTTTCGAACTTTCAACCGCCATATTGGATCAGCCATTTTGAATGTCGAAAGTCTGATAGCAAAATCGTGATCAGCGACCTCAAAAACCCCTGTGCACAATCTTTGAGCAAAATCTAAGCTTCCTTCGAACTTTTCACAGCCTTATTGGATCCGCCATTTTGAATTTTTAAGGTCCAATAGCAAAATTTTGATCAGCGTCCTCAAAAACCACTGTATACTAATTTTCAGCCAACTCTAAGCACTTTTCCAACTTTCAATCGCCATATTGGTTCCGTCATTTTGAATTTCGAAAGTCTAATAGAAAAACTTGATCTCCGACCTCAAAAATCCCTGTATACCAATTTTAAACAAAATCTAAGCTTTCTTCGAATTTTTTATCGTAATTTTGAATTTCGAAATTCCGACAGCAAACTCATGATCAGCGACTTCAGAAACCCCTGTATTCCAATTTTGAGAAATACCTAAGCTTTTTTCGAATTTGTAACCATTTCGAAAGTCTGATAGCAAGAACGTGAACAGCGACCTCGAAAACCCATGTGTTATAATTTTGAGCAGAATCTAAACTTTCTACGAACTTTCAACCGCCATATTGGATCAGCCATTTTGAATTTCGTAAATCTGATAGCAAAATCGTGATCAGCGACTTCGAAACCTCTGTATTCCAATTTTGAGAAAAATCTGAGCTTTTTTCGAATTTTTAATCACCATATTGGATCCGCCACTTAGAATTTTGTAAGTCTGATAGCAAAATCGTGATCAGCGACATCGAAAACCCCTGTATACAAAATTTAAGCAAAATCTAAGCTGCTTCTGAAATTTTGACAGCCATATTGGATCCGCGATTTTGCATTTCGAAAGTTCAATAGCAAAATTTTTATCAGCGTCCTCGGGAGCCCCTGTATACAAATTTTCAGCCAACTCTAAGCACTTTTCCAACTTTCTATCACCATATTGAATCCGCCATTTTGAATTTCGAAAGTCTAATAGCAAAATCGTGATCAGCGATCTCGAAAACCCTTGCATGCAAACTTTAAGCAAAATCTAAGCTTCCTTCGAACTTTTGACAGTCTTATTGGATCCGCCATTTTGAATTTCTACAATTCATCTTTAATTAGATATACAATATAATATTATGAGAAGGGGTAGGAGGAGGGGTAGGAGGAGGGTGGAGAAGGGGCTATGAGGAGGGGTAGGGGGGGGGGGGTTTGAGGAGCAAATGTAATGCTAAAAACACCTATTTCTAGTTATATTTTAACCTTATTTTGAGGAGGAGCTGAGGAGGGGCTGTGAGGAGGGTCGAGGAGGGGGGGGGGGAGGGGCTGAGTCGCATGCAAGCCTCTTACAACTATATAATATAGGAAGATACTTATTATGCACATTATTTATTCACAAGCAGATTTACTGATACTGGTTACATTAATACTCTAATATTATCAATAATATTCACATTATAAAATTGTATAAAAATAGTTTTTAAATCTTCCTTTTTATTGAACAAACTTAGATTTTATTTTTACTTTTTAACAAATGTACATCTTTACAAACTCTTTAAACACAGCTGGAGGAAGATTTAAAAACTATTTCGATACAGTTTTATGATGTGAGTATGCTCACATTAATGCTCTGATAATATCAGACCATTAATGTGACCAGCATCAGCGAATCTGCTTGTGAATAAATAATGTGCATAATAAGTATTTTATAGATAAACAAAAAAAGTTAGTGTTATAGAGAGTAGTTGAGGTTTTTCAATGCAGCTTATATTAAATTAAACGATACTGCATTATTTTCATATATCGACGCCTGGATGCAAGTGTAATGGACGATTTTCGTCCATTTACCTTAATAAATAAATCTATAAAAATAATTAAAATATACGAGAAAGAAAAAAGAAACCGAAAAATATACGGTGCAAAAAAGAGAGAGAGAGAAATAAGAAAGAAGAAAAAAAAAGAGAGGAAGAGAAAGAGAAAGAAGAAGGAAAGAGAAAGAACGAGAGCGCTGAGAGGAATCAGCGAAAAGTCATGAAAAGCAGAAAAAAATGGAAAAGTGAGACGTCAATACTAAGCGAGGAAGTAAGCGGAAGGTACGAGGCGGTCAACGTAATTCTTGCCGCGGCAGAAAACATGGGAAGCTTTCAAGCCCCCCCCCCCCCCGTGCACGGCACGCGCCTACAACTCCCGAGAAGGAAGAGAGCCATAAAATATTTTGTCAGGTGCGGTTGCTGTACACCGTGAGAACCCCTTTTTTACGGGCCAGGCCACCGACTACAAGAATCTGGATACGCGAGTGTCAATCATCAATGCCCTAACTTTCTAGCACATGTATGCGTAGGTGTATCCGTGAGCACGGGCACAGAGCAGCTGTTCGCGGACTCGGGGGTGGACACTGTGAGATACCGCGGAAAAGAGGGAGCCGCGCGGGTATAAATACGACGAGGCTGCGGGCCTTGCATAGTCAGTTTTTACAACGCCTTCCTAAAGGGCGTAGCTCTGCCCGACTGCTCACGGAAAAAATCATAAAAAGACTGTCAGAATTTCGCTCGGAGAAATCATCAAAAAGAGTTTAGAAAAAAACGTCTTCACCAGCCTTTTTGACTTAAAGCATCTGGCGGAATACCCAACGGGGACTTACAAGGAAATGATCAGGGATGTGGGTCCTGGATTTGGCTAAAACTTCTTTATGACAAATAATGAGACAAGTGTCTCCGGGTTTTTGTGAAAGGACCTTTCGTTCCAAGATTCAAGCGTTATAATTAAGCGATCGAGATTCGTTCGATTTTCAATTGTTTTTGCGAGGTATCTCGAAATCTCGAATCGATCTCGAAACTCGAAAGAAATCGAGAAACAGCGAAGAGAGGACGCGCATAGCGCGCTAAATTAACGCTAGTTTAAGTTCAAAATGGACTACTTTTTATAAAAATGGGGTTTTCTTCTTTAGTTATAGCTTTTTGAATATTTCGGCCATGTAAATGGACTACAAAGATTATCAAAGAAAGCAGAAAAAGCTTTAATTTCAGCTATGTTTCATTAAAAAATGCCGATTTATCAAAAAGTTATAGGCAATCAAAAATAACGTAAGAAAATGACAAAAAATTTCGGGTGGATCTAGAAAGATAGAGAAAGTGATAGACAGACGCCTTACCACTCAGAAAATTTAAAATAGAACGTTTGCACCTCATTAGCAGATACACGCCTATCCAAATGCGTTGCGATCAGAAAGTACCATTACTAGAGAATACAAATATAGAAAAAGATTTACAGAATTGATTTAATATTACAATACGATAACCAAAATATAGAAATTAGAAATAATGAAACTAGAATGTATATCTCAGAATCTAGAAACTATTAAAAAACAACAAACGAAACCAAGAAAAGATATAGTACGAAAGACTCATTTATAGAAAATACATAAGACGAACGCCACAAATATAGAAGAAACTATAGTTTTTTTCTATATTTATATTATTATATATTATTGTTGCGGCGCGAATTCAAAACTCGCGCCAAGACGTCCGCCCCTCCCCTCCGCGGACTAGATTCGGACAATTAACTCCACAGGGGTCTTTCGTACTATATATTTTCTTGGTTTCTTTAATTGATTTTTATTGGTTTCTAGATTCTGAGACATACTTTCTATTTTTATTATTTCTAACTTCTATATTTCGGTTATCGTATTGTAATATTAAATCAATTCCGTAAATGTTTTTCTATATTTTTATTTTCTAGTAATTGTACTTTCTGATCGAAACGCATTATGATAGGTGTACATCTGCTAATGAGGCGCGAACGTTCTATTTTTAATTTTCTGAATGGTAAGGCGTCTGTCTATCACTTTCTCTATCTTTCTGGACCCACCCAAAATTTCTCATTTTTTTTCACGATTTAGCGGGTGGTATTTTAAGCTATCTTATTTTTTATAGCCTATAACTTATTGATAAATAGACATTTTTTAATGCAACATAGATTGAACTTAAAGCTTTTTTTGTCATCTTTTATAAAATGTATAGTCCATTTAAATGGCAGAAATATTGAAAAAGCTATAACTAAAGAAAGATACGCCATTTTTATCAAAAATAGTTCATTTTAGATATAAAATAGGTCATTCATTCATTGCACCGCTGCAATGAGGCGGGTGGAATGTTGCCGCGTGAATGAAACACTCGCGCCAAGACGTTCGCCCCCCCCCCCCCCCCGCGGACTAGATTCGGAGAATTAACTCCGCAGGGGTCCGCCGGGATGTCGCGGGGACGCTAAGCCGCACCGGGTAATAAAACTCCCTCACACACGCTCCTCGCTCTCTTTCCGCTCTGCACGTGGCACCTCTCTGGAGCAGCTATTCAACACTACACGCAAGTTTTTCTATCTATTGTAACACGTGCTCTTTTTTCTTCCTTCTTCCCACACTCAACAAATTTATATTACACTTGCACTAAATCTCAATTATTGGAGTTTAATTAAAATAAATACCAACTCTTTAGTTTATATCGAAGTTTTGAGTTTCTTCGCCAATTTAATTCTCTCCTAAACCGATCCCTTTCGGTAGCACGTCGCGAGTAAGCCGCGCTCAACTTTTGATTATTAGCATTTTAGTTTAACATTAACAGAGAAGCTCTCGCGCGGGCACAATTATTTTGGTAAGTTCTCGATATTGAAGCTAATGGCCAATTTACTACCATGCGGTGTTTTTTATTTCGAGGTAAAATAAATAAACAAACACTATTTTATCAGTCAGTATCCAAATTCTTATTTTGATAAGATTTTCTATACGCGTGGTATTTGCCTTATATATTTTCTATAAATGTGTCTTTCGTACTATATATTTTCTTGGTTTCTTTAATTGATTTTTATTGGTTTCTAGATTCTGAGACATACCTTCTATTTTTATTATTTCTAACTTCTATATTTCGGTTATCGTATTGTAATATTAAATCAATTCCGTAAATGTTTTTCTATATTATTTTCTAGTAATTGTACTTTCTGATCGAAACGCATTGTGATAGGTGTACATCTGCTAATGAGGCGCGAACGTTCTATTTTTAATTTTCTGAATCGTAAGGCGTCTGTCTATCACTTTCTCTATCTTTCTGGACCCACCCAAAATTTCTCATTTTTTTTCACGATTTAACGGGTGGTATTTTAAGCTATCTTATTTTTGATAGCCTATAACTTATTGATAAATAGACATTTTTTAATACAACATAGATTGAACTTAAAGCTTTTTTTGTCATCTTTTATAAAATGTATAGTCCATTTAAATGGCAGAAATATTGAAAAAGCTATAAGTAAAGAAAGATACGCCATTTTTATCAAAAATAGTTCATTTTAGATATAAAATAGGTCATTCATTCATTGCACCCCTGCAATGAGGTGGGCGGAATGTTGCGGCGTGAATGAAACACTCTCGCCAAGACGCCCCCCCCCCCCCCCCCCGCGGACAAGATTCGGAGAATTAACTCCGCAGGGGTCCGCCGGGATGTCACGGGGACGCAAAGCCGCCCCGGGTAATAAAACTCCCTCGCACACGCTCCTCGCTCTCTTTCCGCTCTGCACGTGGCGCCTCTCTGGAGCAGCTATTCAACACTACACGCAAGTTTTTCTATCTATTGTAACACGTGCTCTTTTTTCTTCCTTCTGCCCACACTCAACAAATTTATATTACACTTGCACTAAATCTCAATTATTGGAGTTTAATTAAAATAAATACCAACTCTTTAGTTTATATCGAAGTTTTGAGTTTCTTCGCCAATTTAATTCTCTCCTAAACCGATCCCTTTCGGCAGCACGTCGCGAGTAAGCCGCGCTCAACTTTTGATTATTAGCATTTTAGTTTAACATTAACAGAGATGCTCTCGCGCGGGAACAATTATTTTGGTAAGTTCTCGATATTGAAGCTAATGGCCAATTTACTACTATGCGGTGTTTTTTATTTCGAGGTAAAATAAATAAACAAACACTATTTTATCAGTCAGTATCCAAATTCTTATTTTGATAAGATTTTCTATACGCGTGGTATTTGCCTTATATATTTTCTATAAATGTGTCTTTCGTACTATATATTTTCTTGGTTTCTTTAATTGATTTTTATTGGTTTCTAGATTCTGAGACATACTTTCTATTTTTATTATTTCTAACTTCTATATTTCGGTTATCGTATTGTAATATTAAATCAATTCCGTAAATGTTTTTCTATATTTTTATTTTCTAGTAATTGTACTTTCTGATCGAAACGCATTGTGATAGGTGTACATCTGCTAATGAGGCGCGAACGTTCTATTTTTAATTTTCTGAATGGTAAGGCGTCTGTCTATCACTTTCTCTAACTTTCTGGACCCACCCAAAATTTCTCATTTTTTTTCACGATTTAACTTATTGATAAATAGACATTTTTTAATGCAACATAGATTGAACTTAAAGCTTTTTTTGTCACCTTTTATAAAATGTATAGTCCTTTTAAATGGCAGAAATATTGAAAAAGCTATAACTAAAGAAAGATACGCCATTTTTATCAAAAATAGTTCGTTTTAGATATAAAATAGGTCGAATCTTGGAAGAGAAGGGCCATCCGACAAAACCCCGAGACACGTGTCTCATTATTTCTCATAAAGAAGTACCTCCTGCAGTTTTAACGAAATACAGGATCCGTATCCCTGATCATCTCCTTATTAGTCACTTTCGCCTCAGCATACCACATGCACAGCGAACAACCACCAGTCAACAAGGAGTCATCTGCACACCACCAGGACGGCAGCAGCGGTTACGACCTCTCTCTCTCTCTCTCTCTCTCTCTCTCTCTCTCTGTCTCTCTCTCTCTCTCTCTCTCTCTCTCTCTCTCTCTCTCTCTCTCTCTCTCTCTCTCTCTCTCTCTCTCTCTCTCTTATTACTGAACCACCGAGGCGGGATAGAATAGACCGCAGCATTGCGGGCGATCCTACATTGTAAGTTTAATTTATTTGTCGTAAATAAACGGTGTTAATTGGATTCACTAGTTGTTGTAATTTATTTAATTTGAAGTAGCCTCAGTAAATTCTTGGGTCTCCGCACACCGGTAAGGCAGAGTGCTTTCGAGCGCTGGCTAGAAACTAAGGAGATCAGGGCCCACTTTGAGCATTATACTCAAGGCAATCCTACACTAATATATGAGTATACCAACCGCGTTGTAAAGTGCACGTGTGTTCGGGTCCGACTATGACCGTCAACTTTGATTTTTGCATATCTTGCAGCTCGCGTGGGGCATTCCTTAACTATATCTATCTAAGTTTGTAAATCCATAAACGACAGGAGGCTCCCACCGAACAGCGTCTCACTCAATGTGAAACAAGTGTATGTAAGTTCTGGCGCGACTCTGACCGTCAACTTTGGTTTTTGCACAACTTGCAGATCGCGTCGGGCATTCCTTAGCTATATCTGTCTAACTCTGTAAAACCATAAACGACGGGAGGCTCCCGCCTAACAACATAACACTTAATTATTCTCGACATAACACAAGAACGCTCTATCTGGGCTACTGTTTCGAGAACGCTCTATCTCGGTTGCTGCTTCGAGAACGCTCAAATGAATCTCAAATGAAATTTTATCTGAAATGAAATTTTTATTTGACTTTCGACGTCATAACTTTCAATGAAAAAGCTGTAGGAAAAATTTGAAACATAACATTTCTTATAGTGCAAGATCTCCGCTTTCGAATTCCGTTGAGAAATTTTATCTAAAATGTATACCTAAAATGTATTGTACCTAAAATGTTACCCGCATTTTCGGTGCCATCTTGAATCCGTCATTTTGAAATTTGGAAAAACTCAACGGGGTTCGAAAGAGTGCACATATATGCTACGGTTTATGGTGATTCTGATGGTGTATTAAAATTTTTCCGTACTGAAAACATAGATTTTTAAAAAGTTACCGTGTAACATCCTGATTTTTCTCGGAAAAACGGCCTATAACTTTTCCGGATTACATTTTAGGTAAAATTACTCAACGGCATTGAAAAAAGGAGATCTTGAAATATAAGAAATGCTATGTTTAAAATTTTTCCTACGGCTTTTTTATTGAAAGTTATGAGGTCAAAAGTTTAAAAAATATTCACGTCATTTGGTATGCAACGGGTTAAGAAAATCAGACATTTCTGATCATTTGATAGTGATCTAACATTAATTATATGTGTGAATGTTTGACAAGTGAAGCAATTAGAGGGATTAAAAGAAATATCGTGCATTTATGGCATGAGATGTTATTATAAAAAAAACTTCATAACTCACCTTGTGAAACTTGCTTGTGAAACTAAGCTAAAAGCATGTGCTTTTATATAAGTGTAAGATGGATCATATAAGTTAAAATAAATAAATTTCATATAAAGGTAACGGTATACAGTCAAAATAAAAAAAGTGGTATGACAAGAAAGTTATAATAAAATAAATGCAATAATATGTTGATTAGGTGATTATGGTTGGAATATGTGTAAATGCTACGCCCCTGAACATAGCTACATGCATGTGTATGTGTGTGTAAGAGTATCGAGAGCACCGACAGCGCATGCATAGTTAGTCGCCACGAGATAGCCATGTAAGAAAGACGCGTGCTCGCCAAATGTAACCTAATCCTAAGGCTTACTTAATAAACTTACATTATATTAAGTATAACAAAACCTCAACTTATTCATATCCCTCCTATTACAACATGGTAGCAGGTACGTGTTACTCAATTATCTACTATATAGACTCTCGAGTCTTATAGAGATAATGGGGCGGGGGACAAAACCAAGTGAGGTTGAAAAGCTACGTGAAAATTAACGGTAGTTAATAAAAGTGAAATGCAAGTATCAAAATTCAATAATGGAATAAAGAAAAATCAAAAGTTATGTAACAAGACGAATAATTAAAGAAAAAACGTGGTCAGAAAGACTCAAAGTTTAAAGTGAAAGATAATCAGTTTGGAAAACTGGAAAGTGAAAAATATATGCATGAACAGAAAATAAAAATTATTAGCTACCGAAATGAAAAAAGATTTTTGAATAATAATCATAAAAAAGGTCCGATGTCGATGGATTAAAGAAAAAGTGTGAAAGTGTCACAAAAACGTGGTCAGCATGACACGAAGTTTGAAGTGCAAAAGAATAAGTAAAGAACAATTAAAATAAAAAAATATAGACATAATGACAAAGTAAAAGTAATAAGCTACTGGAATGTAAAAAGATTTTTTCAAAAATAATCATAAAAAAGTGCGATGACGACGGATTAAAATTGGCGAGTGAGACGCAGGAGAGCTCAAGCATAGAGCATGTGGTAAACTTATAGGTTAAACGCAGGTTTATATAAGTGACGAAAGTGAGTTAGTGAATAAACACGTTGTTTTCGATAAAGACTTTAGAAACGAGTGTAGAAAAATATTTCTGAAAGAACTCAAAAAGGTTATTATTTTAAAAAGTAAAATTGATAAAATTATAAAAATAAAAAAAAATCAAAATGGCAAAGCAAGTCAAAATTGAAGATATTGTTATACTAATTTTCGACGGAGAAAATTATTCAAGTTGGAAAATCAGATTGATAATGCTACTGGAGTACAAGGAGTGCAAATATCCTGCAGTAAGGTTAAAGTTGGACGCAGAAACCGAGCCAGAATGGAAAAAGAAAGACTTAAAAGCTAGAACGATTTTAGTAAGCACAATATCCGACAAACAGAATACGTAAAAGACTACACAAATACTCGCGACATGATAATTCAATTCGACAAGATACATGAGACATTTCACGTCAGCTCTCCAGGCGCGGCGCGCGAGCGCGAAATCATGCTGTTTTCAGGTAGTGTTTGAAGGGCTAAGATGTATCTAAAAAAATAATCCCCAAGTGATTTCGATGTATTTTTTCCTCAGCTTTCCGATGGTACTATTAGTTTCTCAAAAATTTTCAATTCTAAGTATTTCTTGAATAATATCTCGAAAAAATCAAAAAACCTCTATGTAGAAAAAGGCTATATCCATGTAAAATGTCCTCCTCTTTTGATCTAGCAGGTAAAAAAAATATTAAAAATATCGTTTTTGAGATATAACACGTTTTATGTTTTTTTGAGGTTAGAATTGAAAAATTTTGAGAAACTAATAGCACCTTCGGAAAGCTGAGGAAAAAATACATCGAAATCACTTGGGGATTATTTTTTTTAGATACATCTTAGCCCTTCAAACACAAGCTGAAAACAGCATGATTTCGCGCTCGCGCGCCGCGCCTGGAGAGCTGACGTGAAACGCCTCATATACGAATAAATCGACGGCTCTACAATTTTTGTGCAGAGGAAAAATTGCTGAAATTAAGCTAAAAGAAGATACAGTAGAAGAATTTTTCATACATTTTGAAAAAACAGTTAATGAATTCAAATCAGCTGGAGGGAATATAGATGAGTTCGAAAAACTGAGATAATTGTTAAAAACATTACCACCCAATTACAATTATATCGGTGACTTTATTGATGTGATACCCGAAGAACAAAGAACAGTAGATTACGTGAAATCGAAGATCGAGGAAAAAAATCTGAACAGAAATTAAAGTGAAAAGAAAAATGTTAGCACTTTCAATACCAAAACTAATAAGGAATGTTTTGTTTAAAGAAAACCCGGACATCTCAAAAAGGACTGTTGGCACGTAGGGCCCAACAATCAACAAGAACATCAAAATCATGAAAGAAATCAACAGAGTCATCAGCGAGGCGCACACCGAGACGGAGGCTACAGAAGTCGCGGCCGAGAAAGAGGTCATCACCCGAATCAATCAAGAGGAAGAGGTCATCTCGACGACAATTCCAGAAGAGCTCAAACATGGGCCACACGAGTGTTTAATTCCCAAGTGGACAAGTGCAGTGAAAAAAGTGAAAATCCAAATGAAATGAAGTGGTTACTCGACAGTGGTTACTCGGACCACATTGTAAACGATTGTAAATTTTTTCAAAAATTTGTAAACTTGGAAAATTATGTAGATGTAGAATTACCTGATGGTAAAATCTTGAAAGCCACTAAGATTGGCAATATAAAACCTATTTTAAAACATATTATAACGAAAATGATATTGATATAACAAATGTATACTATGTAAAAGATATAGGAAAAAAAATATTAAGTTTTTCTAGAATAACAAAAAATAACTGTAACTATGTGAATTCAAATATACCAAATACATTTGAGGAGGCGATAAAGTGTAATGAATATAAAGAATAGCAAAAGGCGATGGACTCAGAGATAAAAAGTCTAAAGAAAAATGATACATGGCAAGTTGTTGATAAACCAAAAGATAAAAAGATAATTGATGTTAAGTGGATTTATAAAAGGAAAAGTGATAATACATATAAAGCACGATTAGTCGTTAGAGGCTTCCAACAAAATATATTGTTGTAAAAACAATTTATAAATAGAGCAAATGGACGTTGAAACTGCTTTTATGAATGGTCATGTAAAATCTGTAGTATATGTTAATGAGCCTAAAGGTTTTGAAACAGGTAAAAATAAAGTCTATAAATTGAAAAGGGCACTTTATGGTTTAAGAGAAAGTCCAAGAGCTTGATATGATTGTTTTCACAAATTTATAGAAAAGTTGAATTTTGTAAGAAGTAATTATGATTATTGTCTATATGTTAATAATACAAGCAAAGATTCAATATATATATATAATACATTTCTCGAAAGGGGTTTATAAAGTCCGTTTTTTTATATATAGGGGTTTATCGAGCTCGATTTTGATTATGCAGCCCGGGCTTCATAGTATTTCTAAATATAGGGGTTTATGCGGCCAAACCTAGAGTCTATAACCCCAGGGTCCATTATTTCTTTAGTCACTTGCCATAGGGAACTCTGAGCTGTAGATACTAATATAGAGTCTTGGGCTACATAAACCCCATTATGTTTCTGTACTATCTCGACTCCACTGGTATATCTTACCAGTATTAACTTAGCTATTTATAGGTAAATGTTTTTGCATAGATTGTGTTTAATTTATTTGACTAGTTTTGTATTTGTATTTGTGTATGTGCTCTAACTCTGTATATTTTTAATAAAGCCTGAAGAGGTCAGGGAACTTCCTGACGAAACGTTGCAATCTAATATTCAAGATTGTTTTCAAAGTTATTTCTGGGAATTGGCCCTCACGAGAATCCTCATAACATTTAAATTATTAAACATGGAGGGTGCCACTCAACATAATACTACATAAACCCCGATAAGTATATATATATATAAGTATGGGGGTGAACCGGTTTTGGAGAGGTATAGTTCTTTTTCTCAGAGTTGCCTATGTTAACGTGATTAAAGAAATATGGACCCTGGGGGTATAGACTCTAGAAAATGGCCGAAAACTCTCCAAAACCGGTCATATATATCTTTGCCGGTGTGAAGAGGCTCTTCAAAACCGGTATATAATATCTAGAAAAACTCTCCAAATCCGATAAACGACATAAATAAATATATATATATATATATATATACAGCATTCTCTGTCAACGCGACACCCCCTCTGCCCAGAACAATTTTGATCCAAATGAGGTCTACCTAGGCTCAAATGAAAGCTCTTGACTTCTACTTTCGAACGCCGTCTGGCGATTCCGAAAATTCAAAATGGCGGGTCCAATATGGCGGCTGAAAGTCTCGGAATGATGGAAAAACAAGTTTTTCTTCACTCTAATAGCGAATCTGATAGGAAAATTGTTATTTCTTGCCACTAATATGAAGTTAGAGACATATTTTCTTACTACTAACGTTCAAACCGAGCGGTTAAAATTATATTTCAAGGTCATTTTGAAGGTCAAAAGTTATTTTCTGGATTTTCGGACTAGTATTCCACGAAACTAGTAGAAAACTTGATTACGATCATAACTAGACTTGACCTTGGATCATTTTTCAAGGTCATGATTTCTGTCTCTGCATAATTAATGTTTTGTTGAACGTAACCTCCTATGAGACATTTGTTCCTTTGTGCATATCGTGGGACCGGCGATCTAAAAATTTCATGTATAAAATCCTTAGAGAAGATAAAGTTCCACAATAGAACTATCAAGTAGTTTTAGCATAACCCATTCTGAACCACGTGGAGGTACTACTTCTCTCAGAACATAAAAAAAATTAAAAAAAAGGAGGATAAAAAATAGAAAAACTTGAATATTATAAAAAAAATTCAGTATATTTTCCCATTGAAAATTAAAGTAGAACAGATATAGGCTTAGCAGCATTCGAGTACCTTTTCATGATAACTTTCCCGTCACTTGATAAATGAAAAGAATGATGTTTAAGAATCTGTGGGACAGGTAATGCATCTTGAAACCTACGATTGAGTTTCCTTTCGAATTTATCATGTTCAGTCTGCGTAAAATAAAAAATCCTTATATTTTCAAAATGATTTTTAGCCCACTTCACAAGAGATGTGTGCGTCAGAATAGCATCTTTCGGTTTCGCCTTCAAGCTAGCTCTATAAGCTTCTCTTTTAAATATTGCACTAAGACCATCATAACAGCTTTTACCATGAGCAGTGGCGCAAAAATGCCACTCTGCCTCAATACCAAAATCCTTCTCATGATGAAGAAGATTTTCTATCTCAAAGCGGTTCTTGAAATGCTGTTTTGCTCCATTTGTCACGTAAATAATCTTTTTAAGTTTTTTTACTTTTCTCTTGATTTCTGGAATCAATAAATTCTGAATAGTATAGACAGAAGAAGTGTCATGCTTCAAACTATTCGACAAGAATACACAACTTTCATGCTTCAGCTCTGAATCTTCTTTATAATAGTAAATAGCTGGAAAAACAGTGCACTGGTCATTATTAAAATGGAAGGCTTGAGATGCATCTTGAACTGCAAAAGAATAATTCACAGAATAGTCGAACATTACCAGAACTTCTCCATTGCCTAGATTACTTTTTGTTTGAGCAATGAAATTACCTTGTTCTTTGGCAATATATGAGTGGGGTTTGAGTATCGCCAATTTGGCATATAATTCATCAACAAATTCTTCAACTGGTAGAGTTAAATTCTGCAAAGTTGATCTATCCGTTCCTGACCACGCACAGTACTCAATTTGTGAGATATTTACCCCATCCAATATTTCAAGTAAACGAGACATAAGATTTTCAGAACCAGGGCACTTCGAACATTCATCCAAGTGACAGTCAGGTGTAGGATTCTTACACATAATTTGCTGTAAACAATCTTTATAACTACAAATGGGTTCTTCTTGATTTTTCGTGAGCTTCTGAATATCGATTGCATCCAACATCAATTTACAATTTTGATGAATGGTTCAAACGCAGACGCTATGCGTTCTTCTAGCACCAGCAAGAACACAATGTTTTGGTCGTAATTTCGCGAAAGTACTGAATCCTACTTGCACTGTTGGTTCTGCTATCTTGAATAATTCGTGAAGTTCTCGTAAATCGAAATATAAAAGACGTTTCTGCACCTGAGTCCGCTTTCCATCAATAATAACAGAGACAGTATCTTTTCGACCCGGCATCATCCGACTGTGCAGATCGTTATTATAACATTCAACAATGACTTCTATTACTGCCTTTGAGAAAGTTTTACCATGTTTAGCCGTTGTTGTAGCTAAAATACCTCCATTGGCTTTGAGTTTTTTCGACTTTCTTACTAAATGTCTTGATGTATTGAATTCACGGGAAATTCGACTAATATTCCAAGTTGATGGGGCGATTGTAAGTATAGTTAGTTTCAAAGGGTCATTAACTGCTAATCTAGAAAACTTTTCTTTTAATTCTGAAAACATGTCTTCCAATTCGATTTCTCTAGCTGATCGTGTAGCTTCTTGAACAGATTTATCAATACCAATGTTTTCTGATGTCGTCTCTATATCCATGTTTTCATATTCGTTGTTGCCTTCGTTATCTCTTGTACCAATAGATGAAATGGGAGATCCACATAACTTTCTACACTTACTACAAATTTTTGAATTATCTGGCAAATCTGGAAATCTTCGTTTTAAGTTGTTCGACAACAAGCGTAAATCATTACCTATGTGACCCTTACCATTGAGAGGGTTGATACAACGATCGGACCGTGCTACAGTAGACATATTCAATCCATCTAAGTAAGTGATAATACTCGAATATAATAACGTAGGACTGTTAGAACAGGTGCTGTGAAAAATGTCTTCGAATTAATTTGAATCCTCTCGAAAATCGATGGGAACTATATGTACGAAACGTTTAGGGAAGATAATGCACGAAATATAGAACCACAGATACACCAAAGAGTTAGAGTAACAGCCGCACTAAACTTTTAGAGAAGCATCGGTACTTAAAGAGTTTCTAAAGAAGAATAAAAAAAGTTAGAGAGATTTTAGAAATGTTCTATTGTAAAGTTTAATTACAGGGTTATCAATAAGTATGGGACCCCCGTATTTTCCCAGAAACGATATTTTTTGAAAAAGCTAAGGTCATACCGTAAGTAATTTTCAACGAGGATTTGTCTGGTCTGATGACCTTGAATCTGACCTCGTCGTTGACCTTCAAAGTCAATTCAAAAATTGCAAAATTCAAAAATTTTGCAATTTTTGATCGCATTGTATACGTGTATAGTCACACGGTCTTACACCAACTATAGCATCCACGGCGTCACGTCGGTTTTTTTCTCTCAGTGCGTATACTGCACGATTTTTGTGCAGGAGGAGCACCAAATCAAAAAAGCAGTAGCTGCACAAATGTGTTGTACCATTGCCACACTTTTTAGTGCTTCTTCTGCCCTAAACTTTTGTACTCCTGAAAAACGATGAAATAGATTAAATGCGGAACAATTTTAGTGCAACATTTGCTCTAAAATGGGAGAGTAAAGGACTTAATGTTTAGTTACGAAACAATTCTTGCATTTGGTACTGATACTCTACGCTACGTGTTTCTTCTCCACCAAACTTTTTTCAGTGATTCTGAAATGTTTCGAAGTGTGGATATAACCACAGTTTTTCTGTTACTGTTCCGAATTAGAACCGATTGATAGCATGAATTGAAAAAGGATAACTGCGAAAGAATCGGTTTATTAAAATTGGAACTCACCATGAAAATGACCTTGAAAAATGATCCAAGGTCAAGTCTAGTTATGATCTTAATCAAGTTTTCTACTAGTTTCGTGGAATATTAGTCCGAAAATCCAGAAAATAACTTTTGACCTTCAAAATGACCTTGAAATATAATTTTAACCGCTCGCTTTGAACGGTAGTAGTAAGAAAATATGTCGCAAACTTCATATTAGTGGCAAGAAATAACAATTTTCGTATCAGATTCGCTATTAGAGTGAAGAAAAACTTGTTTTTCCATCATTCCGAGACTTTCAGCCGCCATATTGGATCCGCCATTTTGAATTTTCGGAATCGCCACACGGCGTTCGAAAATAGAAGTCAAGAGCTTTCATTTGAGCCCAGGTAGACCCCATTCGGATCAAAATTGTTCTGGCCAGAGGGGGTGTCGCGTTGACAGAGAATGCCCCATATATATAGGTATATCATAACTATGGGAATTGGTATATTTGAAGAGATATCAATGTATAGATCGGTACTTTTGAAGAGATGTCAGCATTTTGAAGAGACTCCTCAAATTTCTCAAAGCAAGTATCGCGACTTTTGAGGAGAAATATATACCCCCTTTTCCTAGAGTCGGTAACCTGAGGGTCATTATTTCTTTAGTCACATTGTCCGAACTCTGAGCGAAAGGTTCACATCTCCTCAAAAGTACCAATTTACAAACATATATATATATATATATATATATATATATATCAATATCAATTCCAATACAATTTCTAACTTTTCCTAAGTCTTTCATTGAAAATCATTTTATTAAATTTTCAATGAAAGATTTAGGAAAAGTTGGAAATTATATTGGAATTAATATTGATTACAGTAAAGATAGAAGTAAAATGACCTTAAGTCAGGCAAACTACATTGAATCTTTGGCTGTGAAATACAATTTAGAAAACGCGAAGTTATATGATACTCCTATGGAAGCAAATTTAAAATTAGAACAAGCTAAAGAAATAGATGAGAGTATAAAGTATAGAAATTTGATTGGTGAATTGTTGTACATGGAAGCAAATTTAAAATTAGAATAAGCTAAAGAAATAGATGAGAGTATAAAGTATAGAAATTTGATTGGTGAATTGTTGTACATAAGTGCATAAGTACAGGCACAAGGCCAGATATAACATATCCTGTCAATTACTTAAGTAGATATCAAAGCTGCTATGATGTAATCCACTAGAATTATGCGATGAGAATATTGAAGTATTTATATAAAACCAAAGATTTAAAATTGACCTATTATGATAATTTGCAAAATGAGACGTTAGATTGTATGGTAGATTCCGATTATGCAGGCGATAATATCAATAGAAAATCTACAACAGGATTTATAATTAGACTGTATGGAAATTAATATTTTGGAAAACACATAAACAAAATAACGTAACCAAATGCTCAACTTTTGCTGAGTATGCTGCTATGTCACAAGCAATAACTGAAATATTATTTATTAGAAACTTGTTAATCGAATCATTTGATGTAAAATTTGTAAGACATTTAAAATTGTATGAAGATAATTCAGGTGCAGTTGCAATTGCAAAGTATAGAAATTTTACTAAGAACTCAAAGCACATCGAAGTGCAATACCCATTGCATAAATGAAAATTATGAGAATGGAATAATAGACATTGTAAAAATTGATACAAGTTTGAATTTAGCAGATATGTTGACCAAGAATCTTGACAAAACAAAATTTGTGAAAAATAGAAACGCGTTAAAATTGATTGTATAAAAAAAAAGTAAAATTAAGATAAAAGGATTGTAAAAAGTTCATGATTGTAGATTTAAGGAGGCGTGTTGGAATATGTGTAAATACTACACTCCTGAGCATAGCTACATGTGCGTCCGTGCGTGTGTGTGTGTGTGTGTGTGTGCGTGTGCGTGTGTGAGAGAGTACCGAGAGCACCGAGAGCACCGACAGCGCAGGCATAGTTAGTCGCCACGGGATAGCCATGTAAGAAGGATGCGTGCTCGCCAAATATAACCTAATCATAAGGCTTACTTAATAAACTTACATTATATTAAGTATAACAAAACTTATTCATATCCCTCATATTACAACAATTGTATATGGATCCAGGGTAAATTTTTGATTTGCTGAAATTAAATGAGCGACGGGTATCTTGAATTATCTAAACCTATTAAAAATTGGTAGATTTAATTAAAATCACTTGAAGTTTAATTAGTAAATGGGCTATGAGTCACCTCCTAAGATTTAGCACAATAATACTGAGATTTTAATTTTGTTTTAAAAAAAACATAGGTGAAAATCAGTAAGTGGGAAAAAGGAATAGTTTTTCCATAAAATGATTAACTTTCAGGATTTCTCCGCTTTTTTTAGGTAGAAATAAGTTTTTACGACTCGAAATGCCCAATCCTCTTTCACACGCGAAAAACGCCCTGTCTTGCCTTCGTTAAAAAAAATACGGTGTGTAACATGAGAAGAAAAGCTGTTTCAGATTCGGGTGAGGTGTTTTCAGAACTCGTTTGTCTCGGGCGCCTTCGGCGTCCTCAACTCCGGCTCGTGCAGAACACCTCACCCTCGCTAGAAATAGCTTATTTTCTCTCGTTTTTGCACAATGTACTATTTAACCGTAAAAGTGAGATGTCTTAAGTAAAATAAGATAGTAAATACGTGAAAATTCATTTTTTATGAAAATTTTAATAGGTCGTCGTAGATACCTTTCAGATTTATACTTCCATAAAAAACTTAAAAATTATAAAATATATTTATGATCTGTAATTTAAAATTTACCTGCTACAAGTTTGGGCTCTAACAGCAAATTTTTAGCAACATGAAGAGCATCTTGCAGATTCCTTTCTGATTCATTTAGTATGTCTTTGCTGGCGCCTCGAAGGACAATCGTACATGCTTTAGGATCTTTACATTTAGTAATGTAACAAAAATAATCATCACCTATCTTTTTAATCTCAAATAATCCAGCTCCAGTTCCTACGTGATTCTCTTGCAATTCATCAGTGCGGTTGAGTATAGTTGCACCACAAGCTCTAGCAATCCTGTTATTATCGCTTTTTCTTATTCTGCGAATAGCAGAAATGCCTGATTTTAGCAAATAATGCTGTGCTAAATCTGATATTCCCTTTTCAGTAAAAACAAGATCTGGTTTCATCGAGATAATCTCATCACAAATTTTTTTAATATATTCTTCTTCAAGTTCCAACATTCTCGTGAAATCAGTTTCTTTTAAAATTTCAACATTAGTTTGAGATTCTCCTTTTTTATACTCTAGTGGACAATCCAGAAGAACAATGCGAGGATTCTCAATCAAACGTCTCATTTTTGGGTGAGTTACATCTTTATTTAACATAATACCTTTTAAAACACAACTATCTTCGATTGCACCGCCTGGAAGTTTTTCCACCTTTAACATTTTACAAATATTAGATTAGAAAATATTCTATTAATAATAAATTCAATAAACATCAAATAAAATAATATTTACATAAATTAATTATCTTACAGCTAACGGCCAGTTTCCTACCAATATGGTGTTTAATATTCAAGGTTTAGGAATAATAAAATGACACCATTTTTATATATTATTCAACGTTTCGGACATTTATATGTCCCTCTTCAGGAATCTAATAAATCACCACAACGATTTTTTTATTATTAGACCAACGATATAAAAGTTGTACAATAAATAAATAATAACGTAAAACTTACAATAATTTTCTATAAGTCAAAGTTGTTAACGGAAAAACAGTCCGCTCGTCAATAACAGGTACAAAGATTTTTTCTCTTTATATAGTAAGATCTATAAATATGTATGCGTAATCAAAAGTATACATACATGCGTAACAATGGCAGTGTATAATATGGCTAGGTGGGGAAAGACCCACTACGGGAGTTAGAGAACGGAGAGAAGTATTAGGGTAACACGTATTAGTGGTAGTGGAGACGATGTTCTTGTACATACAGCGTAAGCGAGGAGTGGTATGGGTAAGGAGGAGCTACTATACCATAGCTCCACTATTCATGTCTTCCTAATACTTCTTCGTATACTGTACGCAACTATTATAATACTAAGAAGACAAAAATTCAAAATTATTAATTAATATACTACATTCTTTTGGTAACTTTATGATTTCAAATTGTTTATTCATGAAATTTTTTTGGGTGTGTATATATAGCACATCAGTAAGAAGTCTTTTTTCGGTATTACTTTCAGTATCTAATATTTTTACATTTTGGAAATTTATAGTATGATTTTTCTCTGTTTTATGGATAAATAATGATGAATTTTTGTCTTCTTCACAATATTTTCTTTGATGTTCTATAATTCTTACACCTAAACGCCTACAAGTCTGTCCTATATACGAAGCATTACAATTATCACAATTAATTTTATAAATAACATTAGAATTATTAAATTTTATATTCTTATCTTTTCCTAATACTATAATATTGTTAGGTTTGTTATTCATGCTAAAAACAACATTTGTATTAAGCCTTTTGAAAAAATTTTTTGTGAAACCTTCTAATTCTTTGATAAATGGTAAACATATAAAAGTCTTGTCGTTAATATCATTATGAAGAAGGTCAATTGTAGAGTGAATCTTTTTTAGTCTTTTCTTTATGTGGAAATTGATTAGGTCAGGTGGATAATTATTGTATTTTAAAACCTGTTTTATAAAGAAAATATTTTGTTTATGGAATGAGTTGTGAGGCCACTTTATTGCACGATCAACAAGACAATAAATTATAGCAGTTTTGTTGCTCAACGGATGGTATGACTTAAAGTTTAAATATCTACCAGAGAATGTAGGTTTTCTATACCAATTAGTTATAATATCTCTATGTTTATTAATAATTATTTTAACATCTAAGAAACTAATGCTGTTATTTTGAGGTCGCTCAACTGTAAATTGTAAATTTTTATCGTAAGAATTAAAAACATTCAAAGTGTGTTCTATATCATTATTGTGAATACATAATACAATGTCGTCGACATATCGAAAGTAAAACAACGGTTTAGATTTTAACTTATTGATACATTGTAATTCAAGATCCTCAATGACAATATCAGATAAGATAGGGCTTAAAGGGTTGCCCATAGCACAACCAAAAGGTTGTCTGTAAAATTTTCCATTAAACTGAAAAAAATTATTATTTGGGCAATTGGGCAATTTGGTGGTGGAGGGCAGTCAGATAGTCCTTTGCTAATAAAGTTTTTTTTTTTCCAGGTTTTAATTAAGTTTTTATTTAAGATTCTGCGGGAGTGATTATAAACAAGGGCAATCTCACTGCCATAAATATTAATTATTTTAATTTAATTTATAAGACTGTAATACCGATGGAAAAATTCTCATCAGTTGATATTTAATATAAACATGATAACTTTAATGAATTCAGAGCAATTTAAATTAATTCTATTGTGCAGTTGATGCCATCTCCTTTCTATTGCGTTATAAACTAAGTATTCCGGTACATTGATAAACAAACTAACGGCATCAAATCTAATAATTTCATGGTCATGAGGAATATGATTATCAATTTTTTCTTTTAATTTTACACTGTTGTCTATATGAGAGATTGGAGTTTTTAAGTTATTTTGTAAAAAATATGCAAAGAATTTTGATATAGCGTAAGGCGGCGAATTTATAGTGGAAATAATGGGTCGAACAGGAAAACTAGCTTTGTGTATTTTTATTAAACCGTAAGCTTTGGAAATATTAAATTTTTGTAACACTGGCCCTAATTTTTTTCCTTTGGCAGTAAAATCAATTTTATTCAACCATTTTATAAGTTCATTAGTTTTCCTTTCTAAAGAAGATAGAGAATTTGATAAAATTTGTTCATAATATTTGTTATCACAAAATAACGATTCTAACTTTTCATTATACAAAGATTTTTTAATGATCACTGTAGAATTTCCTTTATCAGCTCTCGTTATTAAAATATCCGGATTTCGTTTCACAAATTCTTTAGTTTTAATTAAGTCCATTTTGAATTTTTTGTCAAAGTGTGAATAATTCGACAAATCTTTATTATAGAATTATTTGATGACATTGAGAAACGTTCCTCTTATTTTCGGAATCTTTACTTTGTCAGGATAATTTTTAACGAAAGTTTCAAAGTTTTTTACATAATTTATTGCCAATCTATCATCGAAACTACTATTGAAATTAAATTTTTCGCCTAGCTTTAGTATGTCCTTTACACACGTTGGAAGTTCAACGTCCGAAACATTAACACACCATTTGTCGTCTTAATCAAATCAACGGGGTCGCCAACCTGCATGTTATTGTTCCGGAGATTGACCTTTCATTATAATTCGCTAAGTCTACTCTATATCTATCTTTTTCAATATCACATTCATAGTTGCGTACAGTATACAAAGAAGTATTAGGAAGACATGAATAGTGGAGCTATGCCACTCCTTAGTTACGCTGTATGTACAAGAACGTCGTCTCCACTACCACTAATACGTGTTACCCTAATACTTCTCTCCGTTCTCTAACTCCCGTAGTGGGTCTCTCCCCACCTAGCCGTATCATACACTACCCTTGTTGCGCATGTATATACTTTTGATTACTCATAGATCTTACTATATTAAGATAAAAATCTTTGTACCTGTTATTGACGAGCGGACTGTTTTTCCGTTAACAACTTTGACTTATAGAAAATTATTGTAAGTTTTACATTATTATTTATTTATTGTACAACTTTTATATCGTTGGTCTAATAATAAAAAAATCGTTGTGGTGATTTATTAGATTCCTGAAGAGGGACATATAAATGTCCGAAACGTTGAATAATATATAAAAATGGTGTCATTTTATTATTCCTAAACCTTGAATATTAAACACCATATTGGTAGGAAACTGGCCGTTAGCTGTAAGATAATTAATTCATTGATCTACCATTAGCTGCATTCCACAAAATAAATATTTACATAAGTCCTACTGAATTAAAGTTGCAAACTATAGGGTACCCAAGTATATTCCGTTATAAAGAAGAAAATAAACTTAAAAGGATGCCGGAAACTGACGCAACTCTTACATTAACATCATGGTGAGTAATTAATATGTTCATAAAAATTTATTTAACTAGGGGGGCTGCGTTCCCCTGCGTGTCTCGCAACGCTCGACACGCCAAACCCCCGCCTGAAAACACACCTGCTTATCGCTTCGCTCGTCGTCCTCCCTCTCACTGTGTAAAAACTTCGTTTTTACATAATAGGCACAACCGCAATACTCAGGAGAACTTTATAATTTTACAATTGTAAAATTTGTGACATTTTGTTTTCATAATTTGTACCATAGGTATAAATATAGTTGTAGTAAATCTTAAATAAAAATAAGTATGCGTGTAATTTCACACAATTCTTGTTTATGTATGTTTGGGCATTCAAAATCGATTTTACAGAATTAGACCATTACGACTAAAAACAATAATAATGCGTGCTCAAATCTTGTGACACGGACTTTAAAAACGCAGCAAGCCAAATTACTGTAGAATTTTTGGCTGCACACTACACTTTTATACATTTAACATACTTGTGTAAAGTCAAATACTGTTCAATATTATGAGAAAAATGAGCACTTTATCTGTATTTAGGCATTAAAAATCGTTTTTATTATTATAGGTCTAGCTCACCAAGAATTGATTACATATAAAAATTTTGAATGGAAAAAAATTTTGTTTCAATGTTATTTACAAATTCTGTATTGAACATTTTTTTATAAAGTCAAATCCTGCAAAGTAATAGCCAAATATCGACATTTTTAGGTACATTTGAGCGTTTAAAATCGTTTTTAAGGGTTTATTTAATCAGAATTTGATTGTACAAAAAAACATTGTACAAAGTTAATACAAAACGAATACTAGGTATGGTAAACTTTATTCAATTTTAACGAAAAGTGGACGCTAGTCGCTCCCGCGACGCATTGCGTGAAACGTTAACTACAGGGGAAAAAAAATGTTCGCGGGTATTCCTAACTACATGATGTATATAATTTCAATTACGAAAAATACTTGCGGCGCACATATATAGACTAACACGGCGAAAGGGAGAGGAGCAGAAGGAAAAGGCCTAGCACTGAGACTAAAGCAGCATTCTCGGCCACAGCAATCTAGCTATTCCTTTCAATGCGCGCGCTTGTGTGTGATGCAAACATAGTGCCTGCAGGCTCCCGGCATTCCCAGCGATGATAGCGGCTGCTACAGTACGGCCTCCTGGTGGATGTCATCCCTCTCGTCGTGTCCGTCGGTTGATGGTGACTCGTAGGAGACAGCAAAGCAGCGGAGTCGGTGGCGGAAGCAGATTTCTTGGTAAGCCCTTTTTCGATCGTAACATCTCCGATGGGTGGACTGATGGTACTATTCTCTTGTTGCAGGTATCTGGGGCAACAAGAGGCAAACGACGAGTACTGCTGCAGAATGTCTCTTAGTTGTGGTAATACGGTGCGGATGATACGGTACGGAAAGGTATAAGTTATTATTGAGTAAACCAGTCAAATTAATTTGTAAGTTTAGCTAGGATATAAGAACTCGCCTCAGGAGGTTTTATTGTATTTTAATAATTGTTAATATTTTTACAAAAAGAAATTCTCTTATGTATGTGCTGTATTTAATATAGATATTGTAACATAGCTAATTATTCTATACAAAAAATATAATGTGTTATAACGAGGTTCCAAGATAAAATACGGAGAAGATAAGCATCTCGGTCCTCCGTATTCTATCGAACCCGTTAGGCTCTCGTTCCCGCGAATTCGTATATCTCGAGCGAGTATTGACATCGCTCGGACGATGTATTCGCGTTAGCTACGCACGGGGCAGGCGCGACTTTGACCGTTGCTAAGTCGCGCCCGATTCTTTTTGAATCAGATTCTCTCGAGCTGTCAAACCGCGCGTACGCGAGTAATTTTGATCGTCCGTGAAGAAAACGGTATCGTGCGTCCTCAGCGGTGCAGCGCAGCGCCAGTCCACGTACCGACCACGAAGAGCAGCGCACGTGAGCAATCCGAGCCACTCCTGGGGTCCGAAGCGTCTGTAGGTGAACGCTGGACGTTAAGACTCGGCCTGAACACTCCGAAGTCGACCGGAGGATAAGGCCTGACGCAGGAGCGGATTCGTGAGCGAGCGACGAGGGGAGTGCACTCCTCTCCCGGTAAGCCTCTTTGTACTTCCCGCGCAGCGATTTATTTGAGTATCTTCGACTCGCAGCGGCGAGTGGCCGGTGGTGCGTTCACCGGCCCAGCGAAAATAGATACCTTGATCCGCCCGCGCCGAGCGGCGGATCCCGTCTTCTTGTCGGTGCGCAACGCGTCGAGTTATTTTTCTGTAAAGTCTTTTTTTAGTCCGCGCGTTACAAATGGCGCCCTAACGTGTTGGATTTAAGGAGAAGGTTAGCGGCCGGTACGTTCGAGACCGGCCTATTCAAATCGCGGTTCGTTTAAATTCGCCCGGGCGCGAATCACTGCACCCGACTATTCAGCTGACGGCCAATGGCCATATGCCGGTACAGCTGATAGGCGCAGTGATTTAAACTCGCCAAGTCGAGGTGCCGGGCGTAAACAAACAGACAAGAAGGCTCGCGACGCGCATTCGAACATAAACACAAAACAGCCGATTGCTTGTTTTTGTGTGTGTTTATGTTTATGCTCGGGTAGTATTGTGTATACTTAGCCCGAGCCTTTTAAACTGCTGTAAAGCCAGGGCGAGAGCATTTAAACGACGATTATCGTTGTTTTCGTCGTCATATGTGGCGAGAATTAAATTCCTTTTTTGACGCGAGATTTAAAGCGATTTTCACGCGATTTTTTTTTGGTTTGACCGTGCCTGTGCGTGCAGCCGGTCGAAAGTGAGAATACTTTCATCCTTTTTTTTTTGGTTGCGGGAATTATTTAAATCGTTATCGTCGCGAATTTTTTTTTTTAATAGCCACGCTCTCTCCCTAGCTAGCTGCATCGAGATACGTCATTCTCGAGCAGCTTGGGACAATTGTGTGTGGTAGTTAGAATTCTAACATTGTAATTTGCGTAACAGACGGCCAATTAGAGAGAGAATCTCAGCAGTTAGTTGCGCATACACACACAATTCGTCACCAAATTTTTTATATAATCGGTCTAGCTTCGCAAGATGGAATCATCGACCCCAGAAGAACTAGCCGATAGGATGGAGCATTGGCGCAAAAATCTAGAGCTGAGCTTTGAAGCTGTAATAGAAGCAAATATAGCTCTAGATTTAAGAAGCACCGGACATCTCGAGGGGGATTCTAAGCGAATCGCTCAATGGCTAATGGGAAGTTACAACCCAGCCCACTTCACACAAGAAATAAGTGGAAGTGATTACGAGCAGTTCACAAGGAGGCTCGATTGCAGGAATAAGTTCGTCAACACGACGACCCTCAATACAAGCGGCGCTCCAGAAGTGAACCGAATTGCCGATCCCTCAACCCACAGCCTGTTTCAGCAATTGGCGTCGAACAAAGCAGTCGACAACAACTTGCTGAGTTCCATAAGGACACATGTCTTGCAGATGAGGAACCAAAGAGCAGGCAGTCCTCCCGACGTAAGACACGAGGCTCTTACGTCACCACGGAGCACTTTATCTCCAGCGGGAGGACCGGGTGATGTCCAGGTGCACCTAAGGTGCAGCACAGCTTGGGGGAGGGGAGATTCCCCGATCTCCTTCCAGTCCGAAGAATCCGAGGACGCGAGTCGCGAGGGGAATGCAGACCGCACATGGATTTCGGACAGCTGTGCAGCAACCGCACCATCGCCATCATCTTCAGCTTCCATCCACGAAATCGACGTCGAAGTAAGCACAGCCTGGGGGAGGGGAGATTCTCCAAGCTTCCCCCTGTTCGAGAAGTCTGATACTTCACGTCGCTTGGCGTATACAGACTGCCTGAGGGCACCGAACGGCTGTGCTGAATACTCCCAAGCCCAAGACGACGGAGTAAATGCAGCCTGGGGGAAGGGAGATTTTCCAAACTTCCCCCTGTCCGAAGCGTCTGATATGGCCCGTTTATGGAATATATCGGCATCGGACGGCTGTATTACTCATTCAAAGACTCCTGAAGACGAAGAGCAGACAAGCCTTCCAAGGAGCAACGAGGAAGAGATCGATAGTCTGGGGACGGCACAACCGGTGGACCGAACGCTGATTACTTCGCAATTTCGCGACGTATCGACGCAAGCAGAAGGCGAGCGTCATTGCGAATGCGAATGTAATCAGACGCGTAAATTGGAGGAGGAGAAAGTTAGGCGCCTAAGCGAAGAAGTGAGGCGACTGCACGACGAGCTGCGCCAGCTACGCGCGCAAATGTCGTCACTTTATAATTCCGCTGCGCCTAACAAGAAACGAGCCGCAGGTGCAGCCAAACACTCTGCAAAGCAACCTCGATCGGACCTAGGGACTAAAGACAACAAGAAGTCGTCCCGAAGTCTTCAAAAGTCCAGCTCGACAGGGAAAAAAGAGGCGTATGCAGCGGCCATGCAACGACCTCCAAAGTTATCCAAAAGAGATAAAGGCAGAAAACCCTCGAGTGGACTGGGTTCGAATCAAGGAACAGGTTCGAATCCTTGGACGACGGTAGCCTCTCGACGTCCCAAACAACGGTATATCCAGCAGGGGTTGGATAGTCGAGTATACCGCTCGTCAAGATCGAGGAACGCGCTCGGAGCATATAACTCCCCACCACCGAGTCCAACCAGAAAATTGTGTTGGACGTGTAGGTCACCAACGCACCTTCACTGGGCCTGCCCGGAGCGGAAAGAGGGCCCGAAGACGAAGACAAGAAGAAGACGAGATGATCTGCCAAGTCAACCTTGGAGGAATGACGGCAGTTGTCGACCGGAGTCCCAGCGCCAGAAGTGCCAACAGTCTCCGGTCCATCAATCGTCTTGGGATTGGTCTCGACCGCCGTTGGAATTCACCGGAATTACGGTGATGAGCGACCCACCGTGTGCGTGCGGACGATCCTCGACGTGGATCGTCTGATCAGCCGTTTAGTACACGAGCTGATCCGCGCGTATCCGGAACTGTCGTCTCTGCCGCCGACGACGACGTAAAGTCGAATCGAACGAGAGCCTCAGTATCGAGTTGCTTCTCTCCCGCTACGCAATGTCTGGGAGAGGGGTATAACGAGGTTCCAAGATAAAATACGGAGAAGATAAGCATCTCGGTCCTCCGTATTCTATCGAACCCGTTAGGCTCTCGTTCCCGCGAATTCGTATATCTCGAGCGAGTATTGACATCGCTCGGACGATGTATTCGCGTTAGCTACGCACGGGGCAGGCGCGACTTTGACCGTTGCTAAGTCGCGCCCGATTCTTTTTGAATCAGATTCTCTCGAGCTGTCAAACCGCGCGTACGCGAGTAATTTTGATCGTCCGTGAAGAAAACGGTATCGTGCGTCCTCAGCGGTGCAGCGCAGCGCCAGTCCACGTACCGACCACGAAGAGCAGCGCACGTGAGCAATCCGAGCCACTCCTGGGGTCCGAAGCGTCTGTAGGTGAACGCTGGACGTTAAGACTCGGCCTGAACACTCCGAAGTCGACCGGAGGATAAGGCCTGACGCAGGAGCGGATTCGTGAGCGAGCGACGAGGGGAGTGCACTCCCCCCCGGTAAGACTCTTCGAGTATTTTCCGCGCAGCGTTTTATTTGTATTTTCGGCTCGCTGCGACGAGCGGCCGGTGTTGCGTTCACCGGCCCAGCGAGAATAAATACATTGATCCGCCCGCGCCGTCAGCGGATCACGTCTTCTTGTCGGTGCGCAACGCGACGCGTTTATGTTGTAATAATTTAAGAATAGACCTTGTTATTGTTCTGTGAAGTAATTGAGGCTATTCTTCATTTATCGACCTTAAGCTAACCTTCTCCCGGATACCGCCGCCTCCGCGGGAAAACGACTCCGCCGGTCGTTTTCATAGCTGAACTTAGCGGCCGCGCGCTTTACTCTTTGAGCGCGCGTATTTTACTCAGCGATCCATTTAGTTGGAAAGCGAAGTTCGTGTGCGATCTTCGCGTTGTTTTCAGGATTACAGAAGCAGATCCCCGGGCAAGTCATTTTAGTTTGACACCCGCGGCACCGTGTTCTAGGGCATCGCTGGCCTGTGGCTTTTCGGGATTTTTCCCCAGCAGCCATCCTGTTACAGTGTATACAAGCGGACTCTGTCAGTCTTACAGTGTGCTGGAAAACAATTAGATAGGTAAGTCTTGCAGACTACCTAAAGAGACTGTCTTATCTAATTATTTTGTAGCACACTGTAAGACTGACAGAGTTAGCTAGTATATTCATTATTTTTCATGACTGTACAAATAATGATATTGTTAATATAAAACTTTCTACGAAAGTATAAAATAAGGCAAGTACAGAAATTTTTTCTTTATAATCTACTCTCCCTCCCTATCTTCCCCCGCCCTCCCTCGCCGTCTATCCCCCCCCCCTCTCTTCATCTCTCCCTTTCTATCAATATCCGTCAAACTCTGTACCAAAAAATTTTAATGAGAAATTTAACAACACAATTTTTGTCCAAACCTTTTATTTCTTCGAATCTCATCTATTCAATAAGCACTCTCTGCAAATGGTAATAATTTTTTTCATGATTGTACCAATAATAATATTATTAATATAAAACTTTCTACGAAAGTATAAAATAAGGCAAGTATAGATGTTTTTTTCTATATAATCTAATAAAATAATAATATTTATGATTTTTTAAAAGAAATAAAATAAATACCAGTGAAAAAGTCTTTTACTTCTTTGAGTCATTGTATGGTGAACAAATTATATGTTAGTAAGTACATTCAAATTGTTCAGTGCAAATCAAACAAATGAAAGTTGTGAAATCAATTATCGATAGTCAAGTAATGAAACAACTATCGGAAACAATTGTATGACTGTTCTCAGAAATGTATTAAAATTTGTTCATCCTTCTATACATATTAAACACAAGAAAGTATACTTAAATCAATTTATTGTAGTCAAGTACCTATAAGTTAACTTGACTGAATAATACAACTTGTCGTACCTACTTAAAAATATTCAGTTAGCGGGCATAAAGTACTACTTAACGCCCAAGAGGCGTAATAGCTCCTATACTCCTACAAAACTTTATAGATGCACTTTACGCCCGTGTGGGCAAAAATTATTTCAATTGTATAATATGTAAGTACATTCAAATTGTTCATTGTAAATCAAACAAACGAAAGTTGTGAAATCAATTACCGATAGACAAGTAGTGCGGACAACTCTCCGAAACAACTGTATGACTGTTCTCAGAAATGTATTCAAATTTGTTCATTCTTCTATACAAATTAAACACAAGAAAGTACTGAAATCAATTTATTGTAGTCAAGTAATCATAAGTTAACTTGACGGACATAATAGAACTTTTAGTACCTTACGTGTAAAATTACATTTTACGCCCACGTTGTAACTTCAAAAATATTCAGCCAGCGGGCATAAAGTACTACTTAACGCCTAACAAGTGCAATAGCTTACATACTCCTACAAAACTTTATAGAACCTACGCACTTTACGCCCGTGTGGGCGAAAATTATTTTAATTATATAACTATTATGCCTTCCTTTTATTTCTAAAATTCATAAGAATTTTATCAGATATTTACGAAAAGTCAAAGCCTATATAAAAAAATTACATAATTACCACCACATCCCCATTTTTCATTATTCTTTCTCAATTTTGAAATTTCTATAATATTACGCATCTTGGGAGGACAAAAGAAGTCTATAGAGCTGCTCTAGCAGTGGTAGTCCTCCAACCTTCCATACATACTTGGCGGGCCCGACGCACAGTGGGCGGAAACGTCAAAAAAATGGTCAAAATATCGGCTTCACGCGAATTTTGCATGAAAACTATTAATAACAGCAGATTTGGACTGCTTTTACAGCACTTATTCAGAGGCCGTTTCCCCCAAATATCTGTATAATGATTATTAACATGAAATCGTTGCAGTTTTAGAGCATTATCATGAAAATTCGATTTACCTGTTCAGTTGACGTATATTAGAAAATCATACATAGGCCAGTCAAATTAGTTTTTTCATGAAACCTAATTGTAAGCCGACCTTATCAAGCGGGTTATGATTGGGGAGGTCATCAGGAACAATAACCCGGTGAATGAGTATAAAAGTTTACATGGGAAATGTTTTTAATTAACAATTGAATGCTCGGAAAAACAGTTTTTCGAGTGCTACAAAAAAACTACTGACTTTACAGAAAAAAGTTCAAAGTAAACTTTGTAGATAGTAAAAAGATCTATCAAACGCAATTTACAGATTTAAATTTAGTTAATTTGTTTATCTGCAAATCGCAAAAATCCGCTTAAAAAGGCCCTTTTTACGATTGTATATTACTCTGTTAAAAATGTCGCTAGGTGCTTGATAACTCGTTTAAGTTTAGCTCTTATAGCACTTAATAAGCAGTTAAAATTTTAGCTAAAAATATTTAATAGTTTTTGCATAATTCCATTTATTTATTAGATTTTGGTCATTTTTGCGTGATTTTTCCCAAGCCGTAGGACGTCGTACGAGGATGCAGTAAACGGATTTTGAAAGTTTAACATCTCTACTTTCACGAACAATGAATAGCTAAGCGATTTTTTCAAATTTAATTGTTTAAAATCGCAAAATAAAAAGAAGTCATTTTTTTTGTTATAAATAAAAGCAATTGCGGCTCGACTATTGGTCGTAGATAATCGACAGTAGGTTCGTTGGAAAGCTGGCATTTTTTCACAAATTTTAAGGGGTCTACGAACTCTCTAAGTGCTCTAGGAGCCGAGATAATTTTTTTTTTGTAAAAATCACTGTGTCTTCAATTATTAATATTAAGAAACGAGACAGGGACGAAAAATCGAATTAATAGTTGCACTAACAGAAAAAAAATATTTCGTCACATTTATTGCAAAATTACATTGTTATAAATAATCACGAAGGCGCGGGTATAAATTGGAGAAGGCTACAAGTGTCACGCGCAAAAACTGAGCGTAGGAACTTCAAATCCGACGCACTCGAAATTTTTTTCATATATCGGTATATAATTGACGTAAACCCTTCATTTTTTTTTAATTTGGGGTAGCTCGTCAAAATATTAACATATAACCTACTCATTTCCCCGAAAAAGTTTATTTAAAAATACTTAATTAACAACAATTATTTTTATTAACTTTTTTCTGTTTTTTTCATAAATAAATAATTAAATACATATAATTTTATGCAATGGTACATATTATTAATTAATTAAACATACTTTTATATTACTCTGTGTATGTGAGTTTATGTGTGTGTGAGTAGATTTGAATTTTTCCGCGCTTTCATGTGTTCGGAAACGCATGTTCCGAAAGGCATCGGGGTGAAACGTTTCGTTAGACGCTTCGACACTTGTGCGCATGTCTCCGCCAAGGGGAGCGTTACTATACTTTCTCTTTTGATCGTTGTGCCAGTGACGCCAGCCACCGAGTATAGAAGCATAAGCAGTATCGAATACAATTTTAGTATAACATACAGTGTATATTACAGTTTAATAAACAGTTTATAAGTGACATTTGTTGAATCCTCGTAAGTGAATATATACAGTATTCTGATTTATATTGTAATTATCAAATATATTTATAAGTTATATATTACAGTTGCATTTGCTGTTTTTAAACGAAAATCCGGATTGTTTGGGATATAGTACCACAGCTATAAGAGAAAGACTTTATGAACTAGTGTTATCGCACCGTTGGTAAGTACATAAATGTTGTAATTGTTATTCATAGTTTTATTACGAAATCGGTAAATAATTTATTTGAAATTAGTGTTACGTGCAGATATACGTACGAATATAAAAGAGCGAAATAAGCCAGCCGTTCGATTAATAGAAGCCCGATTGGTACGGTGGCTTGATGGTAGCCTTTCTGACTTGTGCGTCGGCGGCTCCGGTTCGATCCCAGGGTCCGTCAATTTTTTATTCCTAAAAGTTGCTATAGCCCACTCGTAATTTTAGCAAAAATAATATTATTAGTTTTAAATAATTTTTATGAAAATTTTTTTGAAAAATACCTATTTTGGCATAGTGTAAACGGATGTCTAAATTATAATTTTTTTTTTTTTTAATATTTATAGTCAAATACAGTTTAATTATGAATACATTTTTAAAATCAGATTTATTGATATATTTTTTTTGTTAATTATATGTTATAGTTAATTAAGTTTCAATAATTACAAAATTTATTGATACAATACATTATTTTTCTGCAGGTTGAAGTTTTCTTGAAAATGGAAACTGACGGCGCGAACATCTGTTTGCTGTGTGGCAAACTAGTCAACCCCGAGCAGGCTCGAGTTCTCAAAGAGAAGGCTATAGCAACCTTAATTGATGCAAGTTTAAAGAGGCAGGACAACAAACATAAAAAACTCCAAAAGTGTCAAGCATTAACAATTCATACCAATTGTCATAGTAATTATGTTAAACAGTCAAGTATAAAAACTGCCCAAAAACAAGCAAGTATTTTAAAAGTAACTGCGAGACAAAATAATATTGCTCTACAGCAGTTTGATTTTAGCAAATATTGTATTTTTTGCGGGGAAGAAGCGTCGCACGAATACAATGCTAAAAGGGAAAAATATCCTAATACGAATCTTTCGAAAGTCAAAATTGTTAGTAGCGACACTTTAAAGGGCAATATTCTAGAAAAAATTACTTCACGCCAACGATGAAACTTTACGAGATAACCTTCGAGAAGAATATACAGTTTTAAAAAAACTTATTGAAAACGTAGATTTGGTAGAACGGGGTGCCCGTTACCATGATTTTTGCATACGAAAATTTTCAATTTTTAGACCTTCTCATAAAATCGGTCGACCTATGCGTAAAGATAAATCTGACGTTGTGGACTATATTATCTCTTATTTATGCGAGTTTAGTGATGAGGAGTGTCAATTTTCCATTGCAAGTATTTTAAGCGAATACAAAGAAGAAGCAGAGGAACTTCCTTGCAAACTTGACACAATTCGCAATAAACTAGTAGAATATTTTGGTGACGCAATTTCCGTTTATAAAATAAAAAAAGATTTAGTTGTTTGTTTCGCGTTTGTAAGAGATAAGATTCTTTCTGCGGAATGGTACAACAATAAAAACTCAGATGTTAAAGCCGAACGCAAACGGATTATTGATACAGCAGCGGAATTGCTTCTTGAAGATATAACATCGAAGTATTATGATACAGTTAATTATCCTGCGCCTGATCATTTTTTTGATAACATCAAAGATGACATACCACCGACGTTACAATCGTTTTTCGATATTTTGATGAGAAGTAACAAAAGAAAAAATGAAATGTGGGATAAAAGAGTCATGACACTTTGTCATATTATTATATCCTCCGTAAGACCTCGGTCCTTTTTATCCCCGATTTCATTGGGGTTGTCAACTATGATGTATAAGAAGCATGCATCGAAAAATCTCATAGATTCATTGGCTTATCTTGGATTATGTGCTTCCTATTATAAAACGCAGCTTTTTGAATCTTCTATAGTTTGTCAGCCCGAAACTTATGACTCCGGTGCAGCTTCTTTTCAGTTTGTATACGATAATGAAGATAAAAATGAAGAAGAAGAAATAGAAGAACATAATCAAGAACTGAATGAGTCAGTATCACGCCCAACAAAGGCAAAAAAACATAAAATAACCATTTAAGTGTTAAATCTGCAATAAATGATTTTTTCAAAAAAAATACATTATTTTTTATTATTTCATTAACTAGTAGTAGACACCCCAGCATTTATCCATAATTAATTAATCTTTATTTATGAAAAAAAAAGAAAAAAGTTAATAAAAAAAAATTTTTGTTAATTAAGTATTGTTAAATAAACTTTTTCGGGGAAATGAGTAGGCTGTATGTTAATATTTTGCCGAGCTACCCCAAATTAAAAAAAAAATGAAGGGTTTACGTCAATTATATACTGAGATATGAAAAAAATTTCGAGCGCGTCGGATTTGAAGTTCCTACGCTCAGTTTTTGCGCGTGACACTTGTAGCCTTCTCCAATTTAGACCCGCGCCTTCGTGATTATTTGTAACAATATAATTTTGCAATAAATGTGACGAAATATTTTTTTTCTGTTAGAACAACTATTAATTCGATTTTTCGTCCCTGTCTCGTTTCTTAATATTAATAATTGAAGACACAGCGGTTTTTACAAAAAAAAAATTATCTCGGCTCCCAGAGCACTTAGAGAGTTCGTAGACCCCTTAAAATTTGTGAAAAAATACCAGCTTTCCAACGAACCTACTGTCGATTATCTACGACCAATAGTCGAGCCGCAATTGCTTTTATTTATAACAAAAAAAATGACTTCTTTTTATTTTGCGATTTTAAACAATTAAATTTGAAAAAATCGCTTAGCTATTCATTGTTCGTGAAAGTAGAGATGTTAAACTTTCAAAATCCGTTTACTGCATCCTCGTACGACGTCCCACGGCTTGGAAAAACTCACGCAAAAATGACCAAAATCTAATAAATAAATAGAATTATGCAAAAACTATTAAACATTTTTAGCTAAAATTTTAACTGCTTATTAAGTGCTGTAAGAGCTATACTTAAACGAGTTAAAGTTATCAAGCACCTAGCGACATTTTTAACAGAGTAATAAACAATCGTAAAAATGGCCTTTTTAAGCGGTTTTTTGCGATTTGCAGATAAACAAATTAATTAAATTTAAATCTGTAAATTGCGTTTGATAGATCTTTTTACTATCTACAAAGTTTACTTCGAACTTTTTTCTGTAAAGTCAGTAGTTTTTTTGTAGCAGTCGAAAAACTGTTTTTCCGAGCATTCAATTGTTAATTAAAAACATTTCCCATGTAAATTTTTATACTCATTCACCGGGTTATTGTTCCTGATGACCTCCCCAATCATAACCCGCTTGATAAGGTCGGCTTACAATTAGGTTTCAAAACAGGCAAAAAAAAGGCTAATTTGACTGGCCTAACATATACATATGGATTTACAAGTTTTGCTAACTACTCATCTAAAAAAATGGGATTACTTTTGTAAATTTAATATATTTAAATAATTTTTTTAACAAATTATGGCAAAATCTAACTTTTAAAGATAATGATCTCTGATTTAATTTTTTTTGTGAAAAATTACCAAAGTTATACGTTGTACTTCACTTAAATTATTATAAACAATCATTAAATGTTATAGTTGTCTTTATAATCACAAATAGGTGGTATTAACTCCATCGCAAAAAAAGATATATACATTTACACATTTTGGAGTTTTTAATACCGGGTCTGGTATCAGTTTTATTAAATTAATTTATTTAAATAATTTCTTTAAACAAAATAAGTCAATATTCAACTTTTTCAAGACACTGATTTGTGATTTAAGCTTTTTAAGAAAAGTATCGCGTTATTGAGAGCACCTTAGCGTTGACATATAATCGTCCTGTTTATGTACAAATTCTTCGACACCTTGCTGTATGTAAACACGCGCAACTCTCAGTACTGAGCCTAACATTTTTATAAAGACAACTATAACATTTAATGATTGTTTATAATAATTTAAGTGACGGACAACGTATAACTTTGGTAATTTTTCACAAAAAAAATTAAATCGGAGATCATTATCTTCAAAGGTTAGATTTTGCCATAATTTGTTTAATGAAATTATTAAAATATATTACATTTACAAAAGTAATACCATTTTTTAGATAAGTAGTTAGAAAAACATGTAAATCCATATGCATATGTATGAAAACCCCATAGGTGATCGTCTAATATATGTTAACTGAACAGGTATACCAAATTTTCGTGATAATGCTCTAAAACTGGAACGATTTCATGTTAATAATCATTATACAGATATGAGGGGGAAACGGTTTCTGAGAAAATTCTATAAAAGGAGTCCAAATCTGCTGTCATTAATAGTTTTCATGCAAAATTCACGTGAAGCCGATATTTTGACCATTTCTCTGACGTTTCCGCCTACTGTGCGACGGTTTGCAGTTTAAGGTGTAGACATGGTCATTTTCATATAAATATTCATATGTTTAAAGACCAGATAAAATGTATAAATGGGTTGCTTCTACATATTAAATACTGACCCGTATTGAATCTATTACTCTGTTTTTAAATAGAAAGTACAAACCCGCATGAGAATATCAATATGAGATCTCATATGAGAATATCGGACATCAGATCTCATTTGAGAATATCGGACATCAGATCTCATATGAGAATATCGGACATCAGATCTCATATGAGAATATCGGACATCAGATCTCATGTGAGATCTCATATTATATTTACACGCGGGAAAAGGATAAAAAATAGATGGCTTGTAAGCCACCTAGTTTTGTAAAATGGTTAATAAAATCTAAAGCACTTTTGAGTAGACTATAAATTTATATACATTTTTTATCTCATTCGCGCTTAAAAAAGACGGACACAAGGAAAAATATTTTGTGTAATAAAAGTAAAAGCGGTATCAATTAAATATTAGAGTCAATGTAATTATTTATAGTAGGCTTATAGATATAAACATTGTTAATGAATTTATGCAAAAATTTAGTTTCTACATTTACAAAGCCCACCGGTAAACTGCAAACCGTCGGGCCCGCCAAGTATGTATGGGAGATTGGAGGACCACCATTGCTAGAGCAGCTCTATAGACTTCTATTGTCCTCCCAAGATGCGTAATATTATAGAAATTTCAAAATTGAGAAAGGATAATGAAAAATGGGGATGTGGTGGTAACTATGTAATTTTTTTATATAGGCTTTGACTTTTCGTAAATATCTGATAAAATTCTTATGAATTTTAGAAGTAAAAGGAAGGCATAATAGTTATATAATTAAAATAATGTTCGCCCACACGGGCGTAAAGTGCGTAGGTTCTATAAAGTTTTGTAGGAGTACGTAAGCTATTGCGCTTGTTAGACGTTAAGTAGTACTTTATGCCCGCTGGCTGAATATTTTTGAAGTTACAACATGGGCGTAAAATGTAATTTTACACGCAAGGTACTAAAAGTTCTATTATGTCCGTCAAGTTAACTTATGGTTACTTGACTACAATAAATTGATTTCAGTACTTTCTTGTGTTTAATTTGTATAGAAGAAGGAACAAATTTGAATACATTTCTGAGAACAGTCATACAGTTGTTTCGGAGAATTGTCCGCATTACTTGACTATTGGTAACTGATTTCACAACTTTCGTTTGTTTGATTTACAATGAACAATTTGAATGTACTTCCATATTATACAATTGAAATAATTTTTGCCCACACGGGCGTAAAGTGCGTCTATAAAGTTTTGTAGGAGTATGGGAGCTATTACGCCTCTTGGAGGTTAAATAGTACTTTATGCCCGCTGACTGAATATTTTTAAGTAGGTACGATAAGTTGTATTATTCAGTCAAATTAACTTATAGGTACTTGACTACAGTAAATTGATTTAAGTATACTTTCTTGTGTTTAGTATGTATTGTCACGGGGTGGATTTTCGGGCTAAGGCACGTTTCACCTGCGTACCTTAGCGGTTCAATTCCATATCTCTCGGTTCAACTCCCGGAGATGTAATAGCCAGATTATGCAACGGACGCTACAACGTCGTGCAATGTTCACCTAATCTGGTTACTTACCGTGCAACACGCAAGTCGAAGACTTGCGCTTTGTTTCTCACCAGTGACTCGAACTCTCCTCTCGTTAACTGGTTCGTGTTCCGGCTGCTCAGATGAAACGATACGTTTTCTCTTACGTAACAACCGCGGAGGCGGCGGGGAACGGGGAATGACTAGGTCGCGAAATAATAACTCGAGAGGTTAAATGTTAATAATAAAAGACTATTGTTTATTAAATAAAAGAAGTTGTGATGTGATAATGGATCACAAATATAAAAGAAATGAATTTAGGTTTGCGTATTCCCTACCTAAACGGTGCGCCAGCACGTTACCTCTGACGTCAGCTGCCTCGGAGACTGACGTCACGCTTGCGGTAATTTACGCCGCGCACGTGAGGTACAATACGCCTCACGTGTGCGGTACTCTACGCACGCGCTCACCGAGTAAAGCGACGAAGTGTGAGAGCAGTCGCGATCGCCGCGCGACGCACACACGTATAAGTGTGAGAGAGAGGGCAGACGGCGGGTTTACACGTGTGCGCACCTGTTGTGCGCACTCTCCGGCTTTGAAAAAGCCGGTGGTTTGACCTCGCGTTTAACCTTGATGAAGTGCGAGCCCGATGCCTACACTCTCTCCTCGCACTTGCTCTCACCGCACGAGAACGCCTACTCGAAGCCGATGTCCAGATACGACGAGCCTGGACAAGCGGTTACGCGGAGCTAATACGCGGCGCGGAAGAATGCGTGCACGCTTACCTTTTACCCAATTTAGCAACGGCTCAAGTAGTTGATCGGTCTCGGACGTGTCTGGTCTTACTTCCTGAGCAATATAAAAATCTTGATGCTGCGGTGGAGCGGACACGAAAAGTGCTATTACTTCCTCCAGACACTAAGTAGTTGGAGTGCGGCAGGTGATACTAGCCTGACGCACTTGAACTTTGCACTTTAACGCGCGAAAACCGCAGAAGTACTTCAATACACTATTTTTGTATATCACGAGCAAAACTCTCGTGATTCGCGCTCTGACAAGGTACTTCTCTTCAAATGAACGAACGAGTCTTCTTTTAATAACGGGCGGCACAAGGTGGAGCGAAACGAATAGCGGTTGCAGAATGCCGTAGCGAACTATAAGATGGCCGGCCGGCTCGCCGCGGTCTGCTAGTCATCACGTCGATGCAGCTCAGATTCTGCATCGACGCGCCATCTCGCGTTCGCGCGCATGAGTTACTTCAACTACGGCTTAACCGCGACGTCGGTACGGCAGGCCGTGACAGTATAGAAGGATGAAAAAATTTTAATACATTTCTGAGAACAGTCATACAATTGTTTCCGATAGTTGTTTCATTACTTGACTATCGATAATTGATTTCACAACTTTCATTTGTGATTTGCACTGAACAATTTGAATGTACTTACTAACATATAATTTGTTCACCATACAATGACTCAAAGAAGTAAAAGACTTTTTCGCTGGTATTTATTTGATTTCTTTTAAAAAATCATAAATATTATTATTTTATTAGATTATACAGAAAAAACATCTATACTTGCCTTATTTTATACTTTCGTAGAAAGTTTTATATTAATAATATTATTATTGGTACAGTCATGAAAAAAATTATTACCATTTGCAGAGAGTGCTTATTGAATAGATGAGATTCGAAGAAATAAAAGGTCTGGACAAAAATTGTGTTGTTAAATTTCTCATTAAATTTTTTGGTACAGAGTTTGACGGATATTGATAGAAAGGGAGAGAGGAAGAGAGGGGAGGGGGAGAAATAGAGGGCGAGAGAGGGCGGGGGAAGATAGGGAGGGAGAGTAGATTATAAAGAAAAAATTTCTGTAATTGCCTTATTTTATACTTTCGTAGAAAGTTTTATATTAACAATATTATTATTTGCACAGTCATGAAAAAAATTATTACCATTTGTAGAGAGTGCTTATTGAATAGATGAGACTAGATGAATTAAAAGGACTAGACAAATTGTTGTTAGAACGCACTTAAAAAATTAGCTTTTAAAAAACGGGTTGATTGTTTTAACAAAATATTTAAACTCTCATGAAAGTTTTTGGTACTCAGTTTGACAGATGTTGAGAGAGAGAGGGAGAGAGAGAGGGTGAGATAGAGGAGGGGAAGAGAGAGAGAGGACGAGAGAGACAGGGGAGAAAGAGAGGGAGGGAGACAGAGAATAATACTTACCGTAGTTGAAATTTTATACTTTCGTAGAACGTTTTATATTAACAATATTATTATTTGTACAGTCATGGAAAAAATTATTACCATTTGTAGAGAGTGCTTATTGAATAGATGAGATCAGAAGAATTAAAAGGACTAGACAAATTGTTGTTAGAACGTACTAAAAAAATTAGCTTTTAAAAAACGTGTTGATTGTTTTAAAAAAATATTTAAACTCTCATGAAAGTTTTTGGTACTCAGTTTGACAGATGTTGAGAGAGAGAGGGAGAAAGAGGGGAGGGAGAGAGGGAGAGAGGGGGAGGGAGAGAGAGACTAATACTTGCCTTAGTTTAAACTTTTGTAAAAAGTTTTTTTAGATAGTGTTACGTGTGAGACGTATTCGAGGATGTGGATGGTTCTTGTTCTCGGGTCACTCCAAGGTTGTACTCGGAGCGATGCAGTGAAATACTAGCCGGGTTCTGTGGGTGTATTAATATTTATTTCCGTTAATAAGAGAGAGAGATGTTCCTAACGTGTTTTAAATAACGCGGCGCGGTTGACTGGCGATCATCCTCCCGTGGGTCGCTTGTGCAGATCAGCTTCCTTGTTCGTTCTTCCTCGCTCGTTCCTGGTTGGTCTTGAACTCCCTTCATACGTGCTCTGTACCTTATTTATACCCGTACCAGAGTGTCCATGGGTGGGAGTCACTCGCTAACTTCGTTGATTGGCAATCGAGCCATCGTGTCAGCTTTTCGATGCTGTGTTCGATGCGCCCTAGTTTCAACATCTCGTTCTTGGGTTCGACGTGCTGTGATCTGCTGACATGCAGCTTGCTTCCATTCACGCGCTTGAGTTTCGGGAGTTTCCATATCGCGTGCTGCTGACGCGCCGCTGTAGTTGAGGTTCGATGTCCGATCTGCTGACATGTAGCTCGCTTCCATTCATGCACCTGAGTTTCGGAAGTTTCCACACCGCGTGCTGCTGACGCGCCGCTATAGTTGAGGTTCGATGTCCTGCGAGCTGCTGACGTGCAAAAAAACAGCACAATTTTTTTTTCTCATTAGATAAAAAATCCCTACACTCATATGAGAATTATACTATTCAGGAGTAATTTAGTTCAAATCTGGAGTCATTCCATCCACAGGAAAATTTCAAAGCTTACGGTTAGTTAAAAAACTTGTTTCATCGATGACTATGGTTCTGGACCATATAAAAGGCCCATCGGAGAAAGTTTTACGATAAGTTAAATATACCCACTTTTATATGTAAAAAGTATGAAATAATTAGTTTACATTTATGTATTAAAATGTGACTTCTTATTTCAGAGAAAAAAGGTGTCTAGCCCCCTTAATACCTGTAAATGTTTTTTGATTTCCACGGTTTCTTTCTGCAATATACGAAATTCTCTGTATACAATCTCCGTTTGATTTATTAAAAGCTTTGATAAATTAGATGTTCTCGTTTTTGTCTCTGCTATCAAGCCCTTTATTTCTTTTTCAGTGGTTTCGTCGAGTGTTCCAAATAGAAATTTGCTCACCTTGCCCACTGCGGAGAACCATGCGCGGCGTTCTCGGTTATGCTTGGGGTGTTCGTGTACTTGCATTAATTCGAACACTCTTTCCATGTCTTGACTACAGGTCGTTATTTGTTTTTAGATGCTTTTCAATTGTAGATATTGGTTTTCATTCTTGTTTTTCTTCTGAAATTGTGTTAATGTTCTCCAGCTTTCTATCAATTTATCTCCCTGCTGCGTTAGTGGCTCCAAATCTATTTGCTGTATTATTCTCCATGTAGTACTGGATATGACGAGGGAGCTGAGCTGTTCTATTAATATTCCCGGGTTTCCTTCCATTGGTCGTGTAGTCGCCATCGCATTTTCCTGGCCACCAATTGCCCTGTAATCAGATATTCCTATTTCTCACTTTTCCCTTTTTTTCTTCTATTTTTTGTATCTTTTCATTCTCGCGCGATAAAATTAAAAAAATATCTCTCTTATTCATTGTAATTTATTGGCCAAACTTGCAAGCGTACGTGATTCTCGCGAAGCTTGAAGAAATAAATCATTGAGTGAGCTTTCTTTAGAGGAAAGATCCCGATGTGAGCTTTTGTCCCGCATGGATACAGGTTTAATTGATACGCAACCATCTCACATAAATTACAATACAAGTTTCGATCTTTCAAAGCCGTTAGATTTTTATCTCTCGTCGAACGGTTCACGTAACTGTGAAAAACGCTATCATATAAATTTCATTAATCTTATTTGTTCGATTTTCGATCACTTAAGGACGTTCTCTGAGAAAACGATTTTCTTGTGATTTTCCTGAAACCTGCAGAGAACGTTTGATTTTGTGTGCTTAGTACATGCTTGAAAGCCCCATTTCCATAGCGGTATTCAAAATAGAAATATTTAACTTCAAAGTTTTTGTGTTAACACGGGATCTCTATCTAAGCTAGTTTTAAAATTACATTTTAATTTACTATAAAAAGTTTTCTTTGTGTTTCTTTTTCAACCGTAAGCCATAAAACTAGAAATCGAGAGGAATAATATGGTATAGTTTTCAATATAGCAAGCGATATTAATTTCAGAGATATAGCAACGTAAACAAAAACTCCCATGTTATTTGTATATCTATATATAGTCACTCTATGTAAGTAATATTTATTTAAATATCATATTGACACCTTTTATCTTACACTGACGTTTTTTTTATTTTTTTGAGTAATGTATAGAGACTCATGAAGGGTTTTCATTGCAAATAATATTTTTAAATCACAATTTTCGCGATATTAATGAATTTGAGTCGGAGAACGTCCTTGAAATATAAATAGACCTTTACTCGTGGACTTTTTGTTATTGAGTTAATAATTACAACTGTATGATTTCTTATCCACGTCGTTGATTTCGATAAATAAAGTAGTTTTATACAACACAAAAATATCAATTTATCTTAATTATTCTTTTAATTTGATTTTATTTTTCGTATTTTTAAGAATAAAATAATACATGATTAAAATACGTTATACACGATTTTCATGATATCTTCTTTTATATATCTTTTTTAATCGTTATCAAAAGAGAAACTTACAAGATATAAGATTGACTTAAAAATACTTTAAACATGAATTCTTTTATTGCAATAAACTCTTTCATAAATAAAGACACATAAATTTGGATACAAAATATTAATCAATGAATCTATCACCCTTTTAATTTGTATAAAAAGAGTTACAAAAAAGAATACTGATAAAAATAGATATATTATAAATACAGTGTACATATCATGTATTGACAATAAATTCTATTGACAATCATCTCTTAGTACCGAGACAAATTCATTTTAAAATTAGCGTGAATGAAGTTTATGTCATCGCTGAATCGCAAGCTACATACGCTACGTACCGTATAAAATTTTACGCTTTTCATCTCTCGCGCAGTTTATGCACATTATTTCACGACAAGGAGAAGAGATTGAAATCGCGTTCGATTTTCTCTCTCTCTCTCCCTCTCTGATACACTTGCCGCCAGAGATGAGAAAAAGAAAGTCGTATAATCACGTGGGGAGAAAAACGCCACGTCAAGGGAAAAAATGCAGCCTGAATGAGACTACGGCCAATACAACCTTAGCGTCTTATTTGTACAATAGGGTATCACGTTTAGTGCATGACCGCCGACCAATGAATGACTACTGGATAAAAATTAAAATTTAAAAATTTTATGTTCCTGAATATCCATATTTTTAAATAAATACATAAAAGAAATTAAAAAAATCCTGTAGAAAAATAATTCTAGGTAGGTATTCTGTAACCTGAATTCGGGGCCATATTTCTACAAGAAAGCTGAAAACAAGCATTTCAGAAAACTACACATTGCCGATATATTACATCTTATTTTTCCCGTTTTTTTTCTCTACCTAAAATGTTTTCATATTAATAAAAAGGCTTACCTTACCTAAAAGTCGATTTAAAGTAGGTAAAAAAATAATAATAATTATGATTCTCTTTTTTTTTTATTTTTTTTTGTGTGGTCATTCAATAGCATAAAAAATGTCGAATTCTTACCAGTAAATGACCATCCGGTCAATTATTGGTAGGTCACACTTTCATCAAGCCCACTGAATGACTGTAGAATGGTATGAAAAAACGAAAGTTTACCTAATAAAAGTGCAAAAACAAAAAGTAAAAAGGAGTTTATAAGCGTTTTCAGTATACAAAAGACGGTTTAAAAGAGGCAACCGAAATGGTAAGAAGTAATAAAAACCTAAGATGTATGCTCTAAATGATTATATTATTACTATCCATAATAATATGAACTTTATTCTAATTTATGTAGTGAATATACTTATTTGCCTAATTTAAAAGCATGTACATAAATATATTGATTTAAAATATTATTTATATGTTACTAATACATAGGCAGTCATTCATTGGTATGTTTACCTTAGCTTTATTTGTTTATTGATCGCTTATTTATTTGTTTATCCTAGTGTTTCCCTCAGGAGGCATATTCAGTGCTCCATTCATTATTTGACATTACGGTATTCTGCATGTCGATGGCATTGACGTAAGAACGCTGTGCGCTGGGTCATTAACATGCCAGCTTGCATTATGACACGTGCGTTTGGTAGCTATCGCCAGCTCGTACGATCGAGCTTCCCATTGAGTGCACTGGCTCACGTACATGCGGGCTCGCATATGTGTGAAACTGGTCGCCCGGTCAGCTTTATCTCCCTGTACGTGTGAGCGTCGTCCTATGCTGGCCGTGTAAATGCATATGTGTGAACTGGTCGCCGAGTCCGTGCTCGCCGCGACTTGACTATCCGCACTGTTTTCGCTGCTCATTGCCTCTGTACTCCCGCTTGACGTTACTACAGGTCTTTCTTGTTTCCTTCTGGCCGTGTATATTCTTTCATATATATATATATATCGAAGATGAGTGCTCCTCCAGTGATTTTCCCCGGTGGTGCGCCCCAAGAGTTCGTATATTTTCATCAAGGGCGGAATTTGGTTTATGTCAAGAACTTTATGCATTCTCAACGGGGTTTGAATGCTCACCGAGAGGTACATGTGGTAAGTTATTATTGACTATTGCTTAATAATTGTTATTCATGATTATTTTATACTAAGGGTTCCTTCGTAATATTCTTCCCTACATAATTGTATATTTTCCCAAAAATTACTTTAATGAGAGTAATACATTATTCACTATATATATATAACGTCTTATATATATACGTATATATATAACGTCTTATATTACTATTTCCGTTTCTTCGGCCTCTTTTCTTATTGCTACCATTCTTTCCGGCGCTGTTTTCGCCTGCCCGCGTCTATATTTATTACTTTATCTTCGCCCCTCGCATCTCTTATTCTCGCTTACCGTATGCTCTGACGTTCCTAATTTATTTTACCACATTTCTGAATTTCTGTATGTTACTAGCGGCGATAAGAACTAGTTTGGATCCTTACTGCTTCTATAGTTATACCACTAATTTACTTTATTTAATTTGTTCTGTTATTACTTTAATATGGAAAAAAAGTTGTAAACAAATATTTTAGGGGGTCCAAAATACCCCAGGTGTTTTGAACGAAAATTTTGATTTTTTTTTTCTTCAATATCTTAACAATAATTTTGAACTGTAAAATTCTTTAGTAGAGACTTTAAGGTGTTTGTAAAAAAATTTACAAATAAAAATATTTATAAATGAAAAACTTATAAGTACCTTTTTTTTATATTGGGGTCCAGAAGACCCCGTGTGGCACTGATGTAATTATTTTGACGTGTGTCATTTAAGGGTTAAATATAATCCAACTATAGTAGCATAATCATCCAAACTTACATTCGTGTGATGATTTATAAATGGTTCGAGGATATCGCAAATATAGTATGCTATATGGATAAAACGGTCTTAAAATGTTAAATAAAATTTCTATAATTTGTTAAAATTATACTGAATTCTCGTTTATATTTCCAGTTTCGGGATGTCGTGCCTGTTTCATCACCGTGTCACACGGATCCCTTGTTGCGATCTCTGGTTCGGGAGGTTCGAGTCCCGTTTACAACCCTTCGCCTGCGCTCGACAAGTACGGCTGGGGTGTTTGTAAATGATAAACGGAGTGATGTACTCGCTTTATCCGATGATGACCGATGGCCGTATCTCTGCGTAAGTTATCTATTCGTTTCTCCCTTTTTCTGAAATTCCTGATCCTATAAGGTGCGGACCATTATATTCTTCCTTCCTTCTTCTAGACGGTACCCGCTGCTGTACAGACTACGTTACCCTTATCCGACTTGCCTTCGGTTGAGAGATATCTTTCCACCTCCATTGAGGCGATCGTGGCGGAAAAAGCTTCTCCCGCCTACGCTATGAACTTTTGCGATGATGGTAGTGCTTTACCTTCTGCTCTCAAGGATGTACCGTTCCATATATCGCCGGAGCGAAATCCATCATTGGGAGAGTGTCCCGGTATTAATATACCCTCCTACTACCTATCGGGGGCTCTCTCTTTTTCGGAAGTTCACCCGGAAGACGGCTCCCTAGACTCCTGTAACCTAGTCCACTGAGGAGCTGAAGGTGCTGAGAAATTATGGCTTTTTATTCATCCGGACTTCTCTCAGACCTTCACGGATGCCTTAATAGCGACGATTCGTCAGATGCGGGAGAACCTAGAGGACGTTGCCTCCTCGCTCGATGGATGCCCCTTGCCGCATTACCACAAAAATCTTGTCATCACTCCGGAATTCCTAAAATCCCATGGCGTTCCATACCAGGTGGTATGTCAGCTTCCGGGTACCCTTATCTACGTGCAGGGCGGCGTCTACCACCAGGTGCTGAATACGGGAGTGTCGCTCGCGGAGGCTGTTAACGTCGGGGGCCCGCGGTGGAATGCAGCACTGAAACAGCCTGTGTGTGCTTGCCCCGGGCGGGCCATCCAGCCAATTCCTAGGAACCGGGCCTCTGCTGAAGCCGTTACTTCTCGGCCTATCCCTTTCCGGGAATGCCCCGTCGAGGGCTGCTTAGAGGTTGCTCCTTCAGCGCATCTGGAGCGAATGCACAGCGGCACTTAGTTGGCTCTCAATCTTCCGTCTTCTGGTGTCGCCTCTGTGCGATGGCCTATGCGACCAAGACATCCTTGGAGAAGCATATGTCCCAAGTTCACACTAGTGGGGGAACGGGGCTTCACAAGTCGTGTCCGAAATGTAGTGGCCTCTTCCGGTCACGCTATCTTCCTCGGCACATAAGGGTTTGTAGAGGTGGCCCCGCCGTTTGTGAGTGGTGCGGTCTCGAGTTCACGGCTATGGGCTATGAACGGCATAGGCCCGCGTGTCGTTTCCGGGCCCCACCTGGGTCATCCATGCAATCGTGTTTTTTCTGTTTCTTTATGCACGCCTTGCGACGTTGCCGGCTATGACCTTGACTCCTCTGCATCGGCACTTTCCTTGCCGGTGTCGTGGTTTCCGGGAATCGGCTGCTGCGTGCTTTTTGTATAAATGAACACCCTGCCGGTCAGCAGCATCGCCAGTCGTCAACCCGTCGCTGTCGCACGCTTATCATGGAGGTCTCAGGAGTATTTGGTGGTTTCCGCATAGAAGTGGTCGTTCGACCGCTCTCCCCGCCATACCGTCTGGTGAGCACTGTTTTGCGATACTCATGGCTTTATTGTTTGTTAAACTGGCTGATTATTAATCCGGTGAACGTTGCTGTAACATTCTTTTTTTCCTTTTTTTACCTTATTTATTATTATATATTCTTTGAGACCATTAAAGAACTTCACTGTAAGCTCTCACAACCATAATATAATTCTTAAATAAAATTCTTTATATCTCTTTCTTTCTTTTCCTTCTAGCGCGGCCGGTCTCCTGTCCCGTGTCGTCAGTTGCAAAGACGACCAAGAGGTTTTGTTCCGCCTCGAGTGTCCGCACCTCCACGTGTGGTACGACCGGGCCCCATCTCGCCGCAGCGGCGTGTGAGGGAAGGGTTTCCTACGTTCTCGGGCCCTGTGCCCCCTGCCTGCTGGCTCCATCCAAGATCGCCACCCGTGCTGACTCCTAACCAAGTGAAATTATTCGCCGACGTGTCCAAAATGCCCTCCGGCTGGCGGAATGTCGTCGCCGTTCTGCGATGGCGAACTCTGTGGCTCCGGTGGAGCCTTCTCGTCAGGCCAGCCCCGCACCCGAGGTTCAGCGATTCGTCTCGCCGCCGAGGTCTCCTTCGCCAACCGAGTCGGAGCGGGCCGGTGATATGCTAATGATCCGGGGAGTAGGCAATCTGCGTGGGCTGGGCCGGGGTGCCTTCTTTGCTCGTCTACGATCTGGCGAAGATGTAAATATTAAAAGGAGTCCTTCACCTCAGGCAAGTGCTGCCCGACCACCGAATCCTGGTTCCGTCATCAACAGTTTTTTTGAGCCGTTGCCCCGGACTTCAACTCCGCTCTCGGTGGAATGCGCCGGCACCTGCCTGCGCACCCGGGGAGTGGGGATTCGCCGCGGAGTTGGTAGAGGAACCACCCTGGATGCCGTTGCCCAACGGGGAGCAAGAACTGCGGGGGTGCCTACGGAGGATGTGTTTCCTCGTGACAACATGTGCCGTCAATCGCGAGCTCCTTCTGAGCGGTCGAGCGGCTCTGATGTGGAAGCGAAGGGTGCCGATTTCGACGAGTGGTGCTAACAATACACTGTAGCCCTATGTTTGACATTATATATATGTATATATATATACCTATATGTATTTATCGTATATTTTTTCTTTACACTATATATTCTCATGATGATTTTCTTTGTTTGTGTCCCTCTTTTTTTCCTATCCTTGACGAGAAAAATCCTTTAAGCTTGAATTTGCGTAGAGTGTGCAGACGCGAAGATCCGCTGCTTCTGTAATATTTGCATTTTCCTTCTACTCTTTTTTTTTGTAAACCGCTGGAAACGATATAATGAAAATGCCGGCAAAAATAGTACGCGAGCAGCTCGCTTGAATTTTGCTTGCGTAACCAAATATAAAGGTTACTAACACTGTCTGCGCATATACTCGTCTTTTTAGAATTTTCCAAGATTTCTGTATGCATATACATATACATCCGTTCCTTGTAATATTATACGTAGTCTAACTGCAGCCGTTTGATGCTCCAAGGTAGAGGTACTAAGTTCCAAAATCACAAGTTTTTTTCTGAAAGAAGTATTTGCTGCTGCAATATTCGTAGAAATGAATCGCAATTATATCTGTAATTTGATTTTTTTTTTTTTTTTTTTTTTTTTTTTTTCATACATGACGATTTTCGAGCTGCAAAACTCTAATCAACTTGTCCGTCATTGAATAAAATCTAGGGTTATTACTCATGATTTCTTTGCGTCAATTATTCCATAGAAGTGCAAAATACGCGTTTATTGGGTCTTATAATAGCAAAATGCAATTACAATTTCCTTAATAACAACTCCCGTTACTGCTGAGACTTATTGGCGCGTCTACTAATCTTGCCTCCACCTTTGTCAGTCGCTATTAGACAAACCAAAATAATTTATACCTTTTCTCCTACGTATACGGAAATTATATTTTTGCATTAGTCACATTATAAAAATCCTTTGTTTTGTACTAAATCGTAACATATGCGGCGTCTGAGGGGCCGCAAAAAAATAAAAAGATTTTGATTACGTTTTTCTTTGTAATTCATAACTCCTTTTTAAGAGATCCATGTGGACGACCCTGGTTTGATCTCCTTTTTGTATTTTGGCGTTATGAGTGTCGTGGTTTATCTCTAGTATTTCGCACGGGCCTATGCATTCCTGATCGGTCTTGCTGTGCTTCGGTTTCTTCATAAGGTAAACCATTTCTCCCTCGCGAAAGTGCCTAATGTTTTGCCTTTGATCGTAATAAAATTTTGACTTATATTTAGATTGTGCTAAATTCATCGCGGCTAGAGTTCTTAGTTGTGCTACTGCGTGTGTCGTATCAGCTAAATACTCGTTGTATGTTAGTAATTCTTCTCGGGGTGGGAAGGTGGAGGATGTTCGTGCTCTGTGGCTAAATACTACTTCGTGTGAGCTATACCCCAACCCGTCATGTAAGGCTACGTTGTATGCGTGCTGGGCAAGGGGCAATAGTTCGTCCCAGTTTTCGTAGTTATTTAGATACATCTTTAGATATTCGTTGAGGGTATGATGCATCCTCTCGATCCCTCCATTTGACTGCGGGTGATAAGCCGTTGTACAAAATTTGTTTATTTTGAAAATCCGAGCAAATTCTCCCAGTGTTTTATTCATAAAGTGCGATCCTTGGTCGGTTATAAGCGTACTCGGAGGTCCAAAATAACTGATGACTTTGTTAGTCAGTACTCGGGTCACCTCTTCTGCTGTGGCCTGCTTTACCGGCGGTAATATGCAGTATTTGCTAAAATTATCTTGGACAGTTAGGATGTATTGATTCCCAGCCTCGGTCAGTTCTTTCGGTCCCACAAAATCCATGGAGATTTTGCTGAAAGGTTTTGAAGGTGTGTCTGTGATAATCATCGGCAGTCGTGTTTTAACTCTGACAAGCTTCTGGGTTTGACAGTCCGGGCAGCCTCGTACGAATTGACGTACATCAGACTGCATATTCCTCCAATAATACTCATGAGCTAGCTTATCATATGTCTTCGTTATGCCCTTATGACCACCAATTGTAGACTCGTGATATTCTTTGATTATCCTGTAACGATCCTCTACCTTTGGTATGGGCAGGTTATTTCTAAAGAATACCGCCGTCAACTCCATCCCATGGAAGGTTTTATTGCATAGTTCAATAAAAACGTTCCATTCTGTTATCGATAATATCCTCAAATCTCGTATAATTCCTATGGAGCGTATTCCGAATTTCATAAGTATCTGTTTTAGTGTCTTTACGCACTGTCTCAAATCTGGTCGTAGGGGTTTACTATCCACATGTGGTTTTACAAATAATCCCAATGTTCTACCTTTGGTTGTTTCCGTTGTATGTATCTCCCCTACGGATATCTCGGAACTTCTAAGTTCATCCTCCGATATGTATTTCCTTTCTAGTACAGCTTCTAGGACTTCTGTCTCCAAAAAAATGTCGGAAGTTAATACATATACCAGATTTTCTTTATACCCAAAAGGTTGTTCGTCTAGCTGCTGTACGTGCGTGAACGTTGTGCTGTCGCTATTATTTAGAGACCACGGGGGTGAGATGTGCGATGGCCTGGCCTCTGGCTACAAGATAGCGAGTCATCATCCCGGGTGTGGTAGATACCCCACTAGGTAGCTGTTCACTACTGTTACCCTCGACCGATACGCTTTGATACAATTGATCGAGTGAGTTCGCAGTTGCCGGAATGTATGGCATATAATGATATCCAATAAGGTGTAAATGTAAAAAATCGGGATTATCATTTACCTTGTAGTGTAAAAATGTTACAATATCTTCTTCATGATAGTGCACGCATATATTTTTACCATATTCCTGTGCGAAAATATATACACAATCGGCGTCTGCGAATTCCGTGGGTGATTACAAAATATCACTAGTTCCCTGAGGGCTACCACAGTTCCTCAGTGCTGGGCTTTCCAATAATTTTTGTCGGAGTTCTATCGGCGTCAACGGCAACCCTAGTAATTTTAATAACGAGAAAAGTAAACAGTTCCCTCTAGGAGAGCTTGGTATGTTAGTGTTACGTCCTGCCAAAAATATTTTTCTTTAAAATAATAATAATTATTTTATTTCATTATTACATGAATCTTGTAAACCAATATCAGATTTCAGAGAAAAAAAAAAAGAAAAAATTTGGAATTCAAAATATTGTATAATTCCATCATTTTTGTTTTCCTTTATTACTCTGGATTTATTAATAAGAGATTAGAGATCTGATTCTCAATAGTTTTAAAATACAGAAGAGCACTGTTACCTAAGTACTTTTAGATACCAATCCTTTCGAATTAGAAAAATTGGCATAGTACCTCTTTTCACAATTATTTTGATTTCAATAATATAGAAAAATATATTGGAGCTTGATACAGTTTCCTTTTTTTTTTCAGAATATAAAAAAAAAATATAAGATCCAGTTTTGTAAATAAAACTTGGAATCTTGTTGGAACCTTTAGTATTGTATGTTTCCTTTTCAAAGTATAAAATTTCGACACTTTACTCTTAGTAGTAAGGCAATTATGTTGTAAAATTTTATCTGGCATTTAAAAAGTGAGACGCTCCTGTATCATTCATTTCAAACGCAATATTTAAGAAATGCTCACTATTTCCTCGCATCCAACAATCATCGGATTAAATCATTTTAGAATTTGTTCATCCTCAAAAATTTTCTTCGTTTAGGGTCATAAAAACTCAGGTCCAAAATTTTCGGCCGCATGAGAAATCCCAAACGCAAACATCTCGAAGTAAGGGTACACCGCTTCCTTCTTCGTCGCGGGTCGTAAAGTTTTTTTTTCGTTTCCTTCCTCTTACGATAGCCTCAGTAAACACTAGCCAGACTCAAACATCTGCAAGCGGTAATTTTCCCGAACCCGAGTACGCGTCGGAATTTCTTAGCCACTCCAAAAACAATAAACTGGGGAAACCCTGTAATTACGCACGACAGCGTCTGTTTCCGTCTCTCTCGCTTTCCAGCATTTTCTGCTACCCACGCTTATACTGGATTTTTCTCTTAACATGTTTATAAACAGTGGATGCAATTCTAATTCTTTTAGGTAAAAAAAAAGCAATAGACAATATGTCCATTCTCATTTTTTTTATTTGAAATAAATCCGGATTTTAAAGAAGATATTCAAAGAAAATGCGAACCTTTATGAATTTGCTCTTCTTCCATTTTACAGTTATTCACGATTTATAAATCAGAACGCAATGTTAGTAACACCCCTATTAGTATATTTAAATTAGTTTATGAAGTAAATTTTTTATAACGCATTTATTTTAATAAAACCACAAAATTCTCTTTCATTAATTTATAATATTTAAAGTACACGTTTATAGACAGTTAGTAACAAATGCAGAGTAAACTAATTTTTCCTCTGTAACTCCAAGGTTAAGCATATACCATTTACTTAGTATACCTCTTCCAATTAAATCCCGGAGGATTTATTAACTCAACAATTCAATAGATTTTAGTTATCTAAGACTAAACTAGGTTATTTCATACCTTTCTATTAAGCTCTTACGTTAGATAATTACCTTTAACATTTTCTATCCACATTAATATTTCTTGACTTTATTTTGTATGTTTATGCAAAATATATAAAAACAAAATCTCTACAAGTTCCAAATTCAATTAAGAATATTTTAAAGTTCAAATACCTTATGAAATCAAGTACTTTCTGTTCTCTTTCCTGAAAAGTTCATAAACTAATACATTTTAATATCTCACCTATTTCCACAATAGGTTATTCTATTATATATATATATTATTGTACGTTCTGTATAAGTTTTAGCAGTCACTTTAATTCAATGCCCCAATAATATGAAATGAGTAATAGATTCCAATAAAATATATATATATATATATATATATATATATATATATATATATTATATTAGTCACATATTAGATTTATGTTGATTTAGATAGTTTATTTTTAAGTTTACATGTTAAGTCTAAATTTGTAGAAGTATAAGATATCTGATATAAGTTATTTTATATTCAAACTTTTGTATTAATTGCATTAGAGTTTATACAAATTTAGTTACTTTTATACTTATATTTTAGTTCTAACTTATGCACTATCGAAAGCCGTCATATTTAGTTTTAAGTCTAATTTTACTAATTTTAAGACGTTTATATTTTCTATGTTAAACCATTTCGCTGATAATAACTGTCACCCTTTTATATACCAAAACAATATTCCTATTCGCGTATTTAATTGATCCTTAACGGTTAATATACAAAATAGGATATTAGATGTATTTATAATTATCCTTTGTACGATTTCGCTACTTAAAAACCTTCTTGTTTGAAAATAAAACTCTTGTACATAAATAAACTACTTCGAGTAATGTTTAATTTACAGATTAATTATAATTTATTATAATATTCATATTATAAATCCTTTCTTTAATTAACTTTTAATTCATTTCCACCTTTTTTGTTAATAAATCTTCATATTTTAACGTAAATTCTTTTTAATTAGTCATGGGACCGCCCAGTTCTTATATGTATTTAAAGTTTCATATTAAAAATTATTTATTATAAAAAAAAAAACATTATGTCAAAGTGGGTTACTTATCTTGATGCTGAATGTAAGACAACAAAAATTCTCTTTTATTGCCTAACAATCAATTCATAGCGTTTATGCATAATGACGCCTCATTATCGAATCCCAGCGCTCGATTTTGAGTGAGGGCTGGTCCCAAAAATCTAAGCGACCAATAACATCCCTCTACGCTTAAGACAGGAGAAAGCGGCTGCGCCCCATCTCAAGCTTAGCTTACTTCGTCACCGCGTCCAACAAAAAAACCTCAGTTCTATTTCAGACCCCGACTCGGGTGTTCAATCCTAGCCCCGCCGAGTGTGCGAACACTCGCGGGAGCGATCTTTATATTCTCAGTCACTCACCAGCAACCACCCTCCAACGAGGTCTTCAAGACGCGCTCACTCACACGCGCTCACTCACTCTCCAACAAGGATTTCAACACGCGCTGAACCACCCTCAAACCGACGAGGTCTCACCCATTCTCACAACCCTCAACCGAAGAGGTCCTTATATTTACTCAAGCATTTTTCATTTCAAAATTTTACAAGGTGCACGCCATTTAGTTTCCTCCAACCAAGATTTTGTATTTATAACGAAAGTTACCGTGCAATGGTAACTTATATTTTTCCGTTGAAATAAATTGATTGCATAAAACTAAAGATTCTCGTGGTTGTATTTATTTATTGATTTTAAAATCAGTTAAACAACCGACACCTTTCATAAAAATACGCAGCAGAGACAACGGACCATCAAAGCCGCTAAGGACCGAGAAAAAATAAAAGAAAGTGTAAAATTTGGTTTGCAATCTTAACTTTTCTACTAGTTAGCCAGAACATTTCCCAAAATATTAACCCTATTTCATGTATTAATTCGTGTTGCCGTAAAGTTTTCCCCTAAAACAAAGTATTTCTTTCTACCAACTATCCATCTTTTTAAAACCGACCCCCTAGATATCCTGAGACTAAAAACTATATTAGGGAATCTATTCCGCAAGTCGCCAGTAACTTGGCCTTTCTTGTGGGTACATTCCCTGATCAAAACAAATCAAACATTTCACATTTGGGGTGAACAAAAACAATGAGACAAGTATAACCGGAAACGCCACTGGTTATCAAATTTTTATACTTAATTTTTCAACCGCGTCGCGCCCTTTTTGCTGCCCATAACTTACCCTATCCTTCTAGTGCTAGTATCTAGCTCAATCCCGAGCTAGTAGGTTTTCATTAGCCTAGGCTCTAAACTAAGCAAAATAGTTTTTTTATAAAACTAACACGTTGGATCTTCTTTGGTAGGCCCGACGTAACATTAGTATCCCGAATGAGAAATACATCGGGTTGTGCGCATAACGATGCTTCCGTGTATACATAAAATCTTCGTGCCAAAGCGTCTAGGTGGGCGATATCGCGGGCCTCCGGAGGGTTTGTTACCTCTATTTCCTGATGAGCCATACTGGTATTAGTATGCCGATTGCTCGGCTCATCGTCTGTTTCCATACTGAGTGCTTCTGATTCGGTTTCACTAAGTGAGTCTGACTCAACATTAACTTCCTGAATATCCTCGTGATCCATTAACATGTTATCATTTTGGTCTTGTAAAGGGGCATGTCTATCGATCTCTTTCGTTAGTGAACCGTTACTCTCTACACTTTTCATACTTACGTTCCCTTCACAGGCTGAATTAATATCATAAAGGTCTTTCCTCGGAGGATATTCACGGCTCGGGCATTCTTCTTCGTGTGACTTGTCAAACGATGGTATTTCGGCTTCGATTGTCAGGTTGAGCCTTGATTGATCCTTTTCCTCATGATCATTAACGACGGGACCCGAATTTATGCCCATCTGTATTTCCTCCGGACCTCCACTTTCTTCCTTTTGTGGTCTTTTTTCATCAGACTCAAGATTTTCGTGCGGGTTGATATTTTCATGAAGTTTCCGGGAGTGTGGGAGGAGCCTGCGATGAATCCTTCATCTCCCATACGTCTATGCGGAGTCCTGAACGTCCGTCTTCCTCTTTTTCTTCCATGTCAACGGTGAATTTTGTTTTTGAGCTCCTTTGTCCTGAATTATTTAATAATTGCCGCAATCTAGCCATCGCGGACTCGCTTATAGGGTCCCCTTTATCTTGTATCATTGTGTCTCCTATATAGAAGTCTTGGGTGACCACGTCCTCTGGTGTTGTTATATGTTTGGCATTAGATCCTGGCCTCGACGGTACTGCCTCAAATCCATTCTCCGTAGCTGGCATGTTACTTACCTCGGGATTTAGGTTGTCGATACCCTTACTACGATCGTTACAGGAGTCCTGGTCGGGCTCCTGTGGCGCCGGGTTTTCATCTGCTTCAATTGATTCCTTTAATATTTGCAATATCCGAGCTTGTTCTTGTCTTGGCAGGTGAAATCTATTTTTTGAGATTTTTGTTAACCGGACATTTGTCATTATACACGCGAATTCCACATGATCATGGTAGTCCAAGGCGTACACCTGCTCGTTTTCCTCTGATTGCGTTAACCAGTGTATCCGAATACGTCCCTCTGTATTAGATATAGTGCGAGTTGTCTGACAAAGAAAGAATCCGTTGTCCGTGTTTCGTACAACTAGAAACTCTCCTTTCTCATAGATGATCTCCTTACGTGGCGGCCCTGCTGATATCGTTGCCTCTGGGTCTTTCCTTCTTTCAGGTGTGACAAATATCCCCTGTTCCTTTTGCTGTGGGTCGGCTAACGAAACTTTAGTCAGCTCTGTCTCCTCTCCATCCGTAGTCGTGGGAGTCTTGCCAAATAAGGGTTTTTGTCTTAAGGTCTGGGGCCGGGCGTGCTGGTTTCTAGGGAGAAGCAAAATTGGGGCCAAAGGTGTACTTGCCATCCCGATTTCTCCCTCCATATTGGGTTCTTTTCGTATGTACGGCAGCTCCCTATAGGTTTCCGCCTGGGCCAATATAGGCTATGTTGCTTCCGCTAATTTTTTCGCAGACTGGGAATTTTCGTCCTGTCTTTCTCTTGGCTTGCTTCGTATATTTTCGCCTTCTCAGTTCCTCCCCCAACTCCTCTTCGGAGTCTTCTCTTTCGTCCGATTCCGATGATAAGTATTGACTTGGTATTTTCTTCGGATTTCCAAGGCTACCTTCACTCGTCGATCCGTGATCTTCGTCTTCGTTGCGATTTCTTTTTGTGGCTGCTCTAGTTGCGTAACGTATCTTTGCTGGTGGATCGTATTCGTTATAGTTGTCTTCCTTTTCTTGTTTTTCGGCTAATGCGTAGAGTTCCACCCTGCGTCGAACTGGGTTCTCTTCACCGTCACGCAATATAGAATTCCGGGAAAGCGCATCCGCGTTACAGTTGCGTGGTCCTGGCCGATAAATTAACTCGAATTCGTAACCGCATAATTCTGCCTTTAACCTGTTGAATCTCAAATCTGGTTTCTTAGTGTTATGAAAATGCTTCAACGGTTCATGATCCGTAATAACAGTGCACCTTGTCCTAATATTGCTCCTAGCGCAAGATCACTGGCATCCGTGGTGACGACGAATTCTTTTGATAAATCCGGCGCCATTAAGACTGGCTCACTGCAGAGAGCTTCCTTAAGTTTCTCAAACGCCTGTTGTTGTTCTTCCCCCCACACAAACGGCTGTTTGCCTTGCTCGTCCTTATCTCTTAGTAATTTAGAGAGTGGGCATGCCATTTTCGCAAAATTCTTTACGTACCGACGATAATAGCCTGCTAGTCCTAAGAACTGCTTAATTTTCTTTTTACTTGTCGGGACCGGGAAGTGACGAACGGCTTCTATCTTCTTGGGATCCGGTCTTATTTTTCCGTTACCGGCGATATGTCCCAGGAAACAGGCCTCTCTTTCCAGGAACTGACATTTGTTCGGCTCGACCGTAAGATTTGCTTCATCTAACCTTTTCATTAAACGCCTGAATTTCTCCCCATGCTTCTCCAGGTCTGTGACAAAGACGATAATGTCATCCAGATATACGTACAATTCTACTCCCTGCAGTCCGCTTAAAACGAGATCCATGAGGGATTGGAAGGTGGCGGGTGCGTTTCGCAGTCCCATACCCATTCGAGTGTACTCATAGTGGCCATAAGGACCTGCAAATGCCGTTTTATGCGCGTCTTCAGGGTGCATAGGAATCTGATAAAAGCCTGTTTTTAAGTCAATTGCCGTAATATATTTCGCTGACGCTACCGCCTCTATAATATCTGTCGTAAGCGGTAGCGGGTAACTATTTCCTACCGTTATTTCATTGTGTTGGCGAAAATCAGTGACCATGTGCCACCTCTTCTCTCCGTTCTTACCACTTTTCTTAGGGACCAACTTGTGTGTGACTAAGTGCGTGGCCCTTAATTTTTCCCCCGGCAAGCCGAAAAGCTGCGGGCGTTCTTTTATCAAGTCTTTTATGTGCGCTATCTCCTCTGCGTTTAGATTCTTTAGCGTATCGGAGTCCAGTGCCTCGAAAATCCTGGTCGGTCTGCTTCCTCCTCTGAAATTATTCGCAAATCATTGGCGTGTTCGGGTTCCTTCTCATAGCCCTCGCTATCCTCTATATCGAAGACTTCGTCTTTTTCCCGTACTATTTCGCAGGCTTCTAGTGTAACGACGGGAGCCGCGATTCTTACGGGCTCGTCGCTTGTATTATAACAAAGGGCATATGCTTTGCCTTCCTTATTTTCGGCTACAAAATTCCCGAACAGCAGATTTGGTCCTAAGTTCTGTAAAGGTACAAATCCGACGTTTTCTTCTATATTTTGGACTCGAGCGTAGATAACCTGCCTTGTGCGTGGGGGAATTAAAAATTCTTCCTCCCTTTCGAAGGGTATTACTAATTTGTCCACTTCCAGGCGTTTATTAGCGGCGTTGACCTTGACTCCGTGCCTTGTCATCATATCCCATCTCAATAATCCATCTGTGTCGATGGGGAAGCTATCGGGGACTCCGTGCGCTTCGCATGGGAGTCCATTTAATTCTACCTTTACGCTCCCCAGGGTTACGCACTCTCCAGGCGTAATGCCACTTATTGAAACCAGATGCTTTTTATTTACGCTGGTTCCTTGCTTCATGCATTTCTGCTTAATCAACGATACATCCGCGCCTGTATCGATATAAAATCGGCCTCTGCCCCTTTGTAAAGTAGGGCTCATATTTACTATGGGAGGTCGACGTCCTGCTTGGGCGAATCTTATAACATAATGGGGTCGTTGCGCGGCTGGTGCCTCTTCTTTTAGTTGCTGCTCGGTCCTGCAGGACTCGGGTGCCGAGCATCCTGGGAGTTTAAATGACCCGTGCTGTCTTGTTGATCTCAACTTGCAACTTTAGTGTCCGACTCTCTTCTACCCTCAGTATCCGTTCGGTTGTTGTAGCGATTTCTACCGTAGTCTCGACGATATCGGTCATCCCTATTGTAGTTACGATTATACTTTTGCCGATTATCGTATCCACGGCCATTATTCCGATCTCTATCCTTACTACGATTTCTATCATTATTTCGATGATGATAGAAACTCCACGATCTTCGGTCTTCGCGATTATTGTTTCGGTGATCTTGGTCGCGGTCGATACTCCTTTCTCGGCTATTTCTTCGATCGTCGTAGCCTGATCGGTTTCGATCCGCTGTATCTCGGTCTCCGTCACCTCGGGTTCCTCGACCTCCCGAGTTTCGCGCGTCGTATCGTTTGTTGAATTTCGCTGACACCGCCTGTGGCGAGCTCGTAGTCACTAACCCATACTCGAGTTTATTTCTACGTAGTTGGCCGTTTTGCACTGCCTTCTTTATTGACACACATTCCTCGAGGATATGGCCTTTTATATCGCAAAACCCACAAAATTTGGCATCCTTGGCCTTTCTCCAACATACATCTTCGCTGTGATTGCCCTTTTTACAATACCCGCATGTCTCTTGGGCAGTTTTTAGCCTAATTGTGGCCCCGGCTGTAATACTCCCTACCTCTGGATTATCGAAACGAGGACTCATTTCCTTTTCTATTCGTCTAGCTTCAGTGATGGCTTCCTCCAAGCTCCGTGGTTGTTTGCCGTTAACTAGGTGTTGAAGACCCACTTTGAGTCCGTACAGAAATTGCTTTAATGCTTCTGCCTCGTCCCGTCTTCTGTGAGAGTCTTTTTCCACGTTGTATAGCAAGTGGTCCGCGTCATATGCCCGTTGCAGCTTACTCAGTAGTATGGTCACTCTTTGCCCGTAGTCGGTGACTATCTCTCCTGCCAATTGTTTTATCGTTTTTAATTTCCATATTATTTGATCGGTATCCTCATTGTCGCTGTATTTTTTGGATATCGCTTCAAATAATTGGTTGAGAGACTGAAAGCGATCTATTTTCCGGCTCGCCCTCCAAATACGGAATCATATTTGTCGCCTGGGGGATCGAAAAGGTACATGTAGAGTCCCTACCTCCGGGTTCTCGGGATCTATACCAGGAAGACTCCGTGGGTCCAGGAAGCGGTATCCCCGCTGTCCCGTAAGGATGATTCCCTGATTGGTCCTGATACATCCTGGCTCTTTCGGCGGTGTGTGCTGGTTCTCGATTCCAGTCGCGCCAATTGTTATAGTTTCCCGAATCCTCGATGTAGCCCCCATTGTAAAGGCCGTGAAGGGGCCCCTGCGGCTGCGAGTAATCCTGTGGCGGTTTTACATCGTATTCCCCCGTTGTTCTCCTTGCATTGGCTGTCAGGTCTAGTACGTGCGGAGGTACATATGCGGGAATATGCGGGTTTTGTGGATATGGCGCATTCCATGGCATAAATCCTGTATCTGGGCACACGTCCCCTGACCTTGTCTGGCCAATGGGCGGTGTTGGTAGCCGTTCCGATTTGATAAGCTTCCATTCCGTTGGCTGGTATTGTATACTGCGGTATTGGGAAGGTGCCGCTATCTCGTTTATACTTCTCTGTTCGCTTACTGGCATCTCCGCTATTCCGCTAATTCCCGCACCGAAGGCCGCTTCCTTTATTTGCAACTCCATCGAGTCCGTCGAGAGCCTGCTAGAGGGTCGACTCCTTCTTTCGTCTACGATGTGCTGCATTTTCTCAACTTCCTTCCGATAGTATGCAGCTATTTCCACTTCATCTTCGGTGAATATGCCGAATTCGGCCTGGAGTGCGTCATCCAGCTACTGTAGTGCCAACTTTATCACATCGGCGTGTGGACACGAGTTAGCAATGGCTGCCGTGTTCAAAGCGCTCTGTAGCGCGTCTGCTGCGATCTTGGCCGGGCTGTCCGCGTTTTTCGACGATTTCTTTCGGAAGTCGAACATTCTGGATTTCAGTTTTCTTCTCTTTTCTTTGTTTTCAAGAAGGAATCGTATTCTTTTTCCTTCTGTGCAATTTTTTGACGAGATTGTGTCTTTTCTGGAATATCTGCTTATCGTGCATTACCCACGAGGGAATAAAAATGGGGTGATAGGAAATGGGCTTACCCTGGTATACAAGCGATGACTAGTGTTATTCCTGCTATGCTCATCCTTCCTTCCTGTCTTTTCCTGTTAGCACCCGAATCGTATTTCGAACGAGAACCTCACACCTAGTACCAAATTAATATGTTACGTGTGAGACGTATTCGAGGATGTGGATGGTTCTTGTTCTCGGGTCACTCCAAGGTTGTACTCGAAGCGATGCAGTGAAATACTAGCCGGGTTCTACAGGTGTATTAATATTTATTTCCGTTAATAAGAGAGAGAGAGAGAGATATTCCTAACGTGATTTAAATAACGTGGCGTTGCTGACTGGCGATCGTCCTCCCGTGGGTCGCTTGTGCAGATCAGCTTCCTTGTTAGTCCTTCCTCGCTCGTTCCTGGTTGGTCTTGAACTCCCTTCATACTTGCTCTGTACCGTATTTATACCCGTACCAGAGTGTCCGAGGGTGGGAGTCACTCACTAACTTCGTTGATTGGCAATCGAGCCATCGTGTCAGCTTTTCGATGCTGTATTCGATGCGCCCTAGTTTCAACATCTCGTTCTTGGGTTCGACGTGCTGTGATCTGCTGACATGCAGCTTGCTTCCATTCACGCGCTTGAGTTTCGGGAGTTTCCACATCGCGTGCTGCTGACGCGCCGCTGTAGTTGAGGTTCGATGTCCGGCAATCTGCTGACATGTAGCTCGCCTCTGGTAGCGCGATTAATCCATAGAAGCCTCTACTCGTAACAATAGATTTCACAATTTTTGAAGAGAAAATAATAATGACCTAGTATGATAACGTTCCGAGAGTTTATTATAGTATATTTTTAATATCATTATTAAATGGTAGTATTTATTTGTACAGTCATGAAAAAAATTTTTACTATTTGTACAGAATGATTATTAAATAGGTGAGACTAGAAGAATTAAAAGGACTAGACAAATTGTTGTTAGAACGTACTTAAAAAATTAGCTTTTAAAGAACGTGTTGATTGTTTTCAAAAAATATTTAAGCTCTCATTAAAGTTTTTGGTACTCAGTTTAACAGATGTTGAGAGAAAGAGAGAGAGGGAGAGAGAGGGGAGGGAAAGCGAGAGAGTGAGAGAGACGGGAGAAAGAGAGGGAGGGAGTGAGAAAGGTAGGGAGACAGAGGGGAGGGAGAGAGAGACTAATACTTGCCTTAGTTTAAACTTTTGTAAAAAGTTTTTTAGATAGATTTCACAACTTTTGAAGAGTTATTTTTACTTTAATTTAGATAAATGTATAAATCAAAAAATATTTTTGTAAAAAAATGTTAATGCTTTCTTTTTAGAGAAAATATTTTTCAAAGATTCTGTAGTTCTTTTAATATAAAGTTTGTTAGTATATTATTCTTGTACAGAACGTCTTGTTGGCTGTTTTAAAAATAGTAGAAAATAGAAAACATCTTGAAATAATTATTGATTGAAACTACTTAAATTAATAACCCATGATTGCCACACATCTTGTAAAATTAAAAACAATCAGTTTATGAACTAAGAATTACTGAGAATAAAAGTTTTCTTAACATTCTTTTAACTTTTTGAAATAATTATCTGAATCTTGTGTAAAAAAATATTTACTGAGAACTCCTCTGAAACATTTTGACGTCTCCCACTGTGAGAAAATTATAAGATTAGATTAACTGAGCACTTATTTGTTGAAATTTTCACAACATTAACACATCATTTTTGCTTTTTTCTGTATTTTATTCTTCATTTGGCATAATCTTTTAATTGGTGTTTAAATAAATATGTACAACAGCACAGCACTAATATCGACTAAATTTCTTGAAGTATAGACAAAAAAAATTCTTTTTCTTAACCAAGGCTCTGACCAATATTTTAAATTCTGATTTTAAGTAGAGGTTCTAAATTTGTTATAAACACTTCATTTAACACATCATACCGCTACTTTATTTTATTTATTACACAATATTACACAAAACATTTTATTATATCTGATCTGAAAACTTGCACTGCCTTCACTATAATTATATTATATTTATGAACACTGATCACTTTTTAAGAATACAATAATATTTGTATCGGGTAGGTAGATCACTACGTTATTTTTTATCAGTGAGATTCCAATCACTCGAGAAAAGCACAGGCTGAGCTTATTCCATAAGTCTTCAAAAAAATTCACCAGCTATTCTACGCAATAATCAAAGAAATTTTGGTAAATGCATTTGGTAAGCTGCCAATTTTCCGCTTCCAGCAAAATCTGTCCTGTATAATGCAGTAGCACTGTCTACTATCAGTAGCCCACATCTAGATTCTCATAGCACTGGCTTTTATCAAAAGCTGAATTTGGTGGACAGAGTTGTATGCACGGGTAGTTGCAACATTGTCAAGTACACATACCCCACTCATGTTATACCTTTCAGCTACAGCATTTAATCTTTCAGGTCTCAAAGTACCTTCAGTATCATATATGCACTTAGCCTCTGCACCTCCCATATCAACAGGTAGTTGGCAGTTAACAGCTAAAGTGTGACAAAGCTGTAATTTTCCAGTTCTAAATTCTCCCAAGGTTTCTGTAATAGATCCTGTTTCTATTTCACCTCCTAAAAGTCTGTCTAATTGTATTACTTGTAGCCTATAAAGACTTTGCTAATGCTAATGAGAAGTTACTGGCATTACTATTGGTGCTGCTCCTTCGATAAGAATCTGTTCCAGAGCTTAAAGTCTGTGAGAATTCTATAATCTGAAAATGAAAAAAATTTTCACAAAGTATCTATTTTTTATTTTTTTTTTTAAGTTATATTAATTTTTTTACATGATATATATAATACTTATCTATGTATAAAATGCACATACCATGCCATCAGCTGATTGAAATTATTAATATCTGTTTTTTTTACCTAATTACGTATAATTAAATACCATACGTTATTTTGAGGTTATCGTATAGAGTCACAATTTTGTTGTTATGTTTTATATATATATATATATATATATATATATATATATATATATATATATATATATATACACTCTCTCTCTCTCTCTCTCTCTCTTTCTTTTCGAGTCGAGTGAGTTTATTTACTACGATATACTATAACTATATATATATATATATATATATATATATATATATATATATATATATATATATATAAAAGCGTAAGATAGACGACAACCGGAAGTGTCGTAAGAGCTGCGAACCGGATATCTTAAAACGATGGAGAAAAGTTCGGAAAGGAAATCGCACATAAAAAAATTCAGCTCTCTATATCTTTTGAACGAGATAATCTTTTTAAATAAAATCTTTTGATTTGAGTAGAGCAATGAAATGGCTTTCGATTAAGAGGGATATGTTATACGTATAGTAAAAACTAACGCAATATACGTAAAAGCGCATTGAATTTTTCGTACACCCATTTCAATCTATATGTAGCACGGGTCGCTCCTTTAGGCTTCTTCTATATTTGCCTTCGGAGCGCTCCCGCGCTCCTTGATACCAGCTAATTAAATTCTATATGTATGACACTTTGCCATGACAATATCTATATTAAATACAGTACATACATTACATAAGAGTTTCTTTCTGTAAATATAATATTACTTTAATACATATGTACAATCAAATTCTGTTAAGCAATAAGCGGAAATTCATTACAAAGTACATTTAGACGTTTAAAATTGTTTTTCTGGATCTAGATTATCAAGAATTAATTGTATATGAAAATGTTATATGAGAAAAAGTTTTGTTTATTATTATAAAATTTGTATTTAACATTTTTAGCAAAGTTAAATTTTGTTGAACAATAAGTGAAAATCGACTATTGAACATGTATTTAAGCATTAAAAATAGTATTTGTAGGTCTAACTCGTCAAGAATAGATTATACATAAAAATGTTAAAAAGGAAAAAGTTTTGTTCACCGTTATCATACTCTTTTATATTTAAAATTTTATGCAAAGTCAAATTCTGCTGAATAATATGCGAAAAATGGTCATTTTATCTGTATTAAAGCATTAAAAATCGTTTTAATAAGCCTAGCTCATCAGGAGTTGATTGTACATGATAATGTTTAATGGAAGAAAGTATTGCTATGTTGTTATCTACAACTTTTATATTTAACATTTCTGGGTAAAGTCAAATCCTGTTAAGTTTGTAACGGGAGGCCTGGGGAAATCTTTTGTAATTCCGCGAACCGAACCCTAGAACACGGTGCCGTCGAGTGCTACTTCTACGACGAGCACTCGGGGTTGATGTTCTCTGGATCCCTGTTTACAAATGTCGAGTTCACGATTGAACTCGACTTTTCCGTGTGCCGGAAAGGGTTAATACTCGCGCTAGCTAGACGCGAGGCGCGGCCACTCAGAATGATCGTCGTCTCGGTTCGACGATCCCGCGGAGGCGGCGGTATCCGGGAGAAGGTTAGGTTAAGGTCGATAAATGAAGAATAGCCTCAATTACTTCACAGAACAATAACAAGGTCTATTCTTAAATTATTACAACATAAACGCGTCGCGTTGCGCGCCGACAAGAAGACGTGATCCGCTGACGGCGCGGGCGGATCAATGTATTTATTCTCGCTGGGCCGGTGAACGCAACACCGGCCGCTCGTCGCAGCGAGCCGAAAATACAAATAAAACGCTGCGCGGAAAATACTCGAAGAGTCTTACCGGGAGGGGAGTGCACTCCCCTCGTCGCTCGCTCACGAATCCGCTCCTGCGACAGGCCTTATCCTCCGGTCGACTTCGGAGTGTTCAGGCCGAGTCTTAACGTCCAGCGTTCACCTACAGACGCTTCGGACCCCAGGAGTGGCTCGGATTGCTCACGTGCGCTGCTCTTCGTGGTCGGTACGTGGACTGGCGCTGCGCTGCACCGGTGAGGACGCACGATACCGTTTTCTTCACGGACGATCAAAATTACTCGCGTACGCGCGGTTTGACAGCTCGAGAGAATCTGATTCAAAAATGAATCCTTCGCGACTTTGCAACGGTCAAAGTCGCGCCTACCCCGCGCGTAGCTAACGCAAATACATCGTCCGAGCGATGTCAACACACGCTCGAGATACACGAATTCGCGGGAACGAGAGCCTAACGGGTTCGATAGAATACGGAGGACCGAGATACTTATCTTCTCCGTATTTTATCTTGGAACCTCGTTATAAGTTATAACCGAAAATCGAGCATTTTAGATACGTTTAGCCGTTAAAAAATCCTTTTTTTTTTATTTAACTCATTAGAAATTGATCATACAAAAAAATGTTTAATAGAAATTTTTTTTTTTTAATATTATCTATAACTTTCATATTTAACATTTTTGTGTAAAGTCAAATTCTGTAAAGTAACAGCAAAAAAATCGTCCATTTTTTGCCGTTTTCCGCAGTTGTCTTGGTAAATATTGGTTGTAGTAAAAACCGCTGCTAACTGCTTTAGCAGAATGCTTTCTCAAAGAGAATTGATAAATTACATCAAATAATTTTTTTAAATGTATATTTTAATATAAAATTTCATTCTTCTGCATATAACTAACTTAGTCATTTTTAATGATTTTGTATCTGAAGCTTTATGTAACTCATCCCGCGTTGCCGCAATTTATACAGATTTCTCAAAGGCTTTCGATAAGGTGGGTCATTATCATCTGTTATCCAAACTTTGGAATGTTGGTGTGCGAGGAAATATTTTTAATGTTATTGTGTCATATTTATCGGGTAGGTTACAAGCTGTAAAAATTGGAAATAGTGTATCGAGTTCCATTCCTATTACATCCGGTGTCCCGCAAGAATCACACTTAGGCCCTTTATTGTTTTGTGTATTTATAAATGATTTAGTCAGTAGAATTAAGAATGTTAATATTTTGTTGTATGCTGACGATGTCAAACTTTTCTGTACGATTAATTCACCAAATGATATTATAAATCTCCAATGCGACATTGACGTGCTGTATGTCTGGTCTATCGAAAACGAGCTTGACCTTAATATAAAAAAATGTCACACTATCTCTTTTTACAAATGTCAAAACTCATTACTACCTGATTATTTCATAAATAATGTAAACTGGATAGAGTGAATGTTATTAAGGATCTTGGAGTCTATTTAGATACGACACTATCGTTCTCTTACAATATCGATACGATTTTCTCAAAGTCGCTAAGCCTCGTTGGTTTTATTAAGCGTACAACATTTAATTTTAAAGATACACAAGCGATTATTCATATTTATAATATGTTAGTTTTACCTAATTTAATATACTGTTCACCCATCTGGTCACCACATGTTTTAGTTTTAGCAGATAAATTAGAATCAATTCAGCATAAATTTCTCCGTTACATCTCTTACAAAATTAATATAATCTATGCCCATGCATAGATTCAATCATGATTACACTGAAATAGCCTTATCCTTAACATTCAAACTATCAGTTCATTACATTATTATTATGATTGTGTTTTTACATTTAAAGTTTTAAATGACTTAATAAATTGTGTTTCAATTGGTGATTTGTTTACCGAACGTGAACTCGCGTACAACTTACATCATTTCAGAGCATTATGTTAATAAACCTGTAGTTCGAATACCGGCTTTTACTCTACAAGCGATATTCAAACGCGCTTCGCGCGTACTTTTTTGTTTTTGATGTTATGTATGCTATCTTCGTTACATTTTACTTTTAACTTATTTAAGTATTTTTTCAAAGTCCGAACTTAATCATTTTTATACTACTCTAAATGTAAAAATTCCATTAAAAAATTCAAAAATTAAATTCCAAACAGTAAATTTCTCGCGCCTTCTTCTTATAAACCAATCAAAGTCAAGCCTTTAGATGCTTCAACATGGCCGCTCATCACTTTTTTAAGAAGAGACTATTAATCGTTTAAAACACTCATGGAACACCCTTCCTTCTCACATTACAGCGATTCTTAATATTTCGCTCATTAAGAGTGCCGTCCGATCTCTCTCTATTAAATATTAAAATATTATATATTTATTACTTTATGATAAGCAAGTTTGTAATCCAATCTCCTGTATTTATCTTTTATCTTTTGTAAAAAAGGTTTTAGCCCGTCTAATAAATAAATAAATAAATAAATAAATAAATAAATAAATAAATAAATAAATAAATAAATAAATGAATATCTGATTTTCCATAAATATAGTTATTCAAAATATTCAAGAAAATTGTAGAATATGAGTAAAATATCGCACTCCCAAATTTTTTCTAAGAAGGTAATGAGTTAAGTCGATCTGACGGAGGCGAGGATTAGAAATCAAAAATTCAACGATTTCATTAGAAAAAGCAACGTTTCGTTGGCTTGGTCTGTCAACCTCTTCAGGCTACAATTTTTTATTAAACAGAAAAAAACAATTAATACAATGTAATTAATAGAAACTAAAACACTCGCGTGATACAATAATTAATATCTTAAATTATAACGTGTGTTACGTAGTACACATGAAGTCGATGTTAACGCAAAACATGAGATTGGTCAGTATTTATAGTATACACAGTAAAGGGTTGGTGTCTGTGTTTACAAACAAAACGCAGATACATATAGAAAGAAAAACCAAACGACAACAAATTTAATTTAAAAGTCTCAATAAAGGAAAATAAGGTATTTAAAAATTTAACGTCTTCTTTCTTATTTATGTTATTACTGTTGCACTTAATGTGGATCATTTCTCACAATATACGTTTTTTGTAATTAGCTTCCTGATCTAGAATTTTAGTATTGTCCCAGTCAAAATCATGGAGAAATTTATTCCTATGTCGTGGAACTACTGATTCTTTGTTGTTATTTTTTTGATGTTCGTTAATTCTGATTTTTATTGTACGTTTAGTTTCTCCTACATATGACGCAGGACACGATTTACAAAAGAACTTATAAACTACGTTGGTCTTAACCCACTTTTTTGTAGGGTCTTTACCTAATTTTATTACAGAACTTAGACTCTTATTAACAAGAGGCAAAATACGGGAGAATGGTTACAATTTTTTCAAAAATGTCATTGAACGGTAATGAAATATGGGATACAAATTCGTTTTGTACAATATTGTCTTTTTGGTTGTTCTCATATTTAATTTTGTAAAATCTTTTATATGCATATTGTTTGATGAATCTCCGAGGGTAATTATTATTTTTGAGTAATGTAGTAACAATATTTAGATTTTTCCTATGAAATTTTTTATTTGATAATAAAATTGCTCTGTCAACAAGGTTGTACACAATATTGATCTTCTGTTGTGGTGTATGATAGAAATGATAATTAATACGTCTGCCGGAAGAAGTGGGTTTATTATACCAATCTGTGATAATCGTATTATTATGGTGGATTAAAAGAATATCTAGAAAATTGATTTTTTTGTCCTGTTCCAATTCATAAGTAAATTGTAACTTGTTATAATAGGAATTGAACGTATTTATTACGGTATTGATATGTTTTTTGTCCATACACATAATCGTGTCATCAACGTACCGGAAATAAAAAAGTGGAAGAATATCATGGTTTTCTTTCAAAATTTTTAGACAGTCAGTTTCCAAATCGTCCATCACAATATCTGCAAATAATGGCGATATCGGGGAACCCATAGGTGTACCATCAATTTGTCTATAAAATTTGTTATTGAAAGAAAAAAAGGTATTCGAAAATAGAAATTTTATATATGTAATAATTTCGTTGAATGGGATTTTGCATCTATTATGTATGGAATCAAATCTTCGATCTATACTGTCTAATACTAGTTGTAGTGGAATGTTTGTAAATAGAGAAATAACGTCTAAAAAGAGTAATACATAGTCATCTGGTATGATAACTGAATTTAATTTTTGTTTCAAATGAAAACTGTTGTCGATATGCGACTCTGGGATTTTTATGGACGATTTGATTTCATTGTAAATAATTTTAGCTAAAAAGTGGCTCGGACTATTGACTAATGAGATTATGGGACAGAATGGTATATCTTTTTTATGTATTTTTGGAAGACCGTAACATTTTGCCAGTGTGGTATTTGAACAAGAGAGAGAGTTATTATGAAACTTTGTGCGCAAATAGTTATTATTATTTAAGTTCTTAAGAATCGTCGACGTGTCAGATTGTAATTTTTTTAGGGGATTCTTTTTAATATTTTCGTAAACAGTTGTGTCAGATAGTAACGAGTTTTTTCATAGGAAAAATCTAAATATTGTTACTACATTACTCAAAAATAATAATTACCCTCGGAGATTCATCAAACAATATGCATACATAAGATTTTACAAAATTAAATATGAGAACAACCAAAAAGACAATATTGTACAAAACGAATTTGTATCCCATATTTCATTACCGTTCAATGACATTTTTGAAAAAATTGTAACCATTCTCAAACCTTATAACTTCCGTATTTTGCCTCTTGTTAATAAGAGTCTAAGTTCTGTAATAAAATTAGGTAAAGACCCTACAAAAAAGTGGGATAAGACTAACGTAGTTTATAAGTTCTTTTGTAAATCGTGTCCTGCGTCATATGTAGGAGAAACTAAACGTACAATAAAAATCAGAATTAACGAACATCAAAAAAATAACAACATAGAATCAGTAGTTCCACGACATAAGAATAAATTTCTCCATGATTTTGACTGGGACAATACTAAAATTCTAGACCAGGAAGCTAATTACAAAAAACGTATATTGTCAGAAATGATCCACATTAAGTGCAACAGTAATAACATAAATAAGAAAGAAGACGTTAAATTTTTAAATACGTCTTATTTTCCTTTATTGAGACTTTTAAATTAAATTTGTTGTCGTTTGATTTTTCTTTCTATATGTATCTGCGTTTTGTTTGTAAACACAGACACCAACCCTTTACTGTGTATACTATAAATACTGACCGATCTCATGTTTTGCGTTAACATCGACTTCATGTGTACTATGTAACACACGTTATAATTTAAGGTATTAATTATTGTATCACGCGAGTGTTTTGGTTTCTATTAATTACATTGTATTAATTGTTTTTTTCTCTTTAATAAAAAATTGTAGCCTGAAGAGGTTGGCAGACCAAGCCAACGAAACGTTGCTTTTTCTAATGAAATCGTTGAATTTTTGATTTCTAATCCTCGCCTCCGTCAGATCGCCTTAACTCATTACCTTCTTAGAAAAAATCAAGAAAATTATATTTAAAATAGTTATGTTGGCGATCCAGCGCCTCGACCCGCGAGACGCTGACGTCACCAAGCCTTAAAAGGCAATATACGGTGCGCAGCCAATGAGCGCCCTCCACGCGGTCCTCTCTCGCCGCCCCTCCATCTAAAAGCACGCCGCCGACTCATCATCAGGCGCCGGCCGGCGACAGTTCACGCGCGACGGCCAGAGAGAAGAGACAGCAATACCTGTACGCCACGCGGCACTACGGCCATCCAATAAACCATCAATTTCTCCACACGAAAGTCTTTTCATTATTTTGAACCTCCAGTCCACGATCCATCCATTCAACACTACAAAACATTTGGTCCTTCGAGCCGGATCGTGAGGAGAACGACATCGACATGGCCACGCCGAAGAAACTTGCTCCTATCTTCTATCCTCACTCTCGAGTGGTTTAGAGATAGTCATTTTTCTCCCATACAGGTACGCATCAAAGTGTTCGTGGTCGTGAGTGCCGTAACAGTCGCGTGCTCTAGCATGCCGACTTCGAGCGTACGTTGCTGTCTCTCTCTCTCTCTCTCGTTAATTCGCCGTCGTGTGTACTCGGAAGCCACCTTCTAAGGCTTCCTAGGGGAAATAGCACATCAATTGCTATTCTCCCACTTCTATAAACGCCTCGGAGTGCGTCTCTAACGACTCCAAGACGTTGCCAAGAGCGTGCGCTGTAAAGCCAGCTCTAGAGTCACCGCGCTCGTACGGTGACCGGCAGCCATTTTGTCTTGTAGCCAAGAGCGTGGGCTGTAAAGCCAGCTCTCGAGTCACCGCGTTCGTACGGTGACCGGCAGATATCAAGACACGGACAACCAGCGTGCATTGTACACGCACGGGGTCCACAGCATTCAAGGCACGGAGTACCCGCGTGGCGCCTACACGCTACGGGGCTCACGCCACTCAAGTCAAGGAGTACCCGCGTGGCGCCTACACGCTACGGGGCTCACACCAGTCAAATCACGGATTACCCACGTGGAGCCTGCTCGCTGCCACTGCATCAAGCCGCGCGGCGCTCGCCGTGCATTTAGCCAGCTTTCCACGAGGGAAGGAGAGACGTATACAAGAAGACGAAGAACAGGGCGCGCTACGTCCAGGACATCGAATACGTCTTCACCAAGAGGATTAGGAGGCGGACGAGTCCATCACTCGCCACAGGAGGCGCGTTTCCACAGAGCGAAGCGGTGCTCGGACGAGTCCATCTTATTCGCATCTATCGTCGATCCGATTGCGCTTGGATACTTCGTCCTAATACTTGGACACACGTATCGTTCCAATTTGTTTATTTAAAAATACTTTTCAACTGTTGTCTAGTCAAATAAGTGCTTTTTTTCATTTAATGAAAATTTAAATTTAATTTGAGATTAATACAATTTGATTGAGTTTGAGTTTATTTAAATTTAATTTGTAATATTTAACTAGTCTTGAGGAAATTGAATGCAATTATTTGGCCTAGCAAATACTTATGTTAATTGACCTTGCAGTTTATCACTGCCTGCTGATGCATCGTCTCGTCTCCAAATTCGACTGCTGATCTACACCTGGATTCATTTCTGTTTCCGTTGCTGACTTCGCTGCATGGTTGCTGAATTCAACGTCGGCAGTTCCTTATCTTCAAGCAGTCAACGTTACAGATCATCAGCTGATTCCACGTGGGAAGTTAACACACGCAGTCAACGTTGCGACTTCAAGCGTATCTACACGTCCACACTAGCATAAGTATCATAACCTAGTTTAAGATTTAGTTGTAGTAACTCTCACTATTCCTTCTCTCACTCTCGAGTGGTTAAGGATAGTTAACTAATCTTAGTTCACATTGTTAAGTCAAGTTCTGCCGCAAAATCTAATTATTTGATTTCAAAATGGATGACTATCATCTTAAACAGCTGTCGCTTCAAGCACTAATTTCCAACTCTTTTAAAAACTTCAAATCTAAAGGTGAAAATAATATGACTAAAGGTAATGCCGAGTCACGTCTTGCCGGACTTGAGAAAAATTATGATACTTTCCAACAGACTCACGAGAAAATTTTGCGTCTCAAGGACCTTGATACTAAACATGACTATTTTTCATCTAATCTCCGTGATTTGGTTGAGGATAACTTCTATGATCGCAGAGGAGAATTTCTTGACTTTCTAGATCAACTTAAAGAAAAAGCAGCCTCCGCTCAAGCTGCTAATTCCAATGCTGCTGCAGTTACTCCAGGGCCCACTCAAACTTCTACCAACTCTTCGTTTCAATCGTTGCCTAAGATAGATTTACCTAAATTTTCAGGTAAATTCTCAGATTGGGAGAATTTTAGGGACGTCTTTCGGGCTCTTATTCATCGTCGTGAGGACTTGTCGCCTGTAATGAAGTTGCACTATCTTCGCACTCACCTTACGGGTGAGGCACTGGAGAAAATTAAATCTCTTCCAATTGCTGGTGATAATTATGAACGCTCATGGACAACTCTAACTGAGTATTACGAAAATCAACGTCGTATTGTTAGTTCTCATATCTCGGAAATCTTCGCAGTCAAATCTATGAAGTCAGATATTTCATCGGAAATCAAACGGATTTATAGGGAAATTTTCAATCCCATCGCTAGTCTGACCTCTCTAAATAGAGCGGCTTCGTTAGGTAATGATTTAATTGTTCATTTTACGTTGAATCGTCTTGATTTAAATACGCGTAAAGAATGGGAAAGGCATCTTGGTGATAGTGTTGATCCACCGACTATGGAACAACTTCAAGCCTTTCTTCGAAGTCAAACCCTCACTCTAGAGGCTATCGAAGCAGGTACTAGATCGTCTTCTAATACTAACCCCAAAGCTCAAACCTCTAATCCAAAACCTCGCAAATCAGAGCAAGATAATGCTCAGTCGGTTTATTCTCATCAGACTTCACCGACGAATCCACCAAAAAAGAAATGTTCGATTTGTAATCAATCACATTTTACAAATCGATGTGAACGATTTATCAATAAAACGGTTCCTGAGCGAAAGGAATTGATCAAATCTTCTAATCATTGTTACAATTGTTTAGGGAAGCACAACGTTAAAAATTGCACTTCCAACTTTCGATGCTTTCTTTGTAAAGCTAAGCATCACACCATGGTGCACTCTGATAACAATCAAGCAATCAGTTCGTTGCAGACTGATCAGATTGACTCAGCGACCAGCACCTCTAGCCCCAACTGTGGCAATTTCGTCATCACAAAAGTTGATGATAAACCTGCTTCTCAAGCAGTCTCCCTCAATAGTGGAGAAAGTACTAATTGTACAGGAGTACTTTTAGCTACCGCTAGGGTTAACGCCCTTGGTCCTAACGGAACCAAAATTCTAGTTCGTGCGCTCATTGACCCCGGATCTCAAATCTCGCTTGTTACACAAGCTATGTGTAACTTGCTATCTCTAAATTGTCGAACCAGTCACACGCACATCCAAGGTATAGGTGAAAAGACAGCTGCTGTCTCCTCTAAAGTAGCTCGTCTTACTATACAACCACATTTCAATTCAACTTTCTCATTGGAAGTTGATGGCATTGTTTTGCCAAAACTCTCGTCGTATAAGCCTCCCGTTGTAAGAGGTAATACAAATTTCGAATACTTAAGAGGGCTGCAACTGGCAGACCCCAGGTATCTCGAACCTTCACGCATCGATATTCTTCTCGGTGCAAGCGCTTATGCGCAAATCATTGAAAGCCAGATAGTTAAGGGTCAAAACCTTCAACCAATAGCTCTTAGTTCTAAGCTCGGCTGGCTCTTGACAGGTAATTTACCTTCTTCAACTTCGGAAATAGGGCTAGAATCAATATCTCTTCATTGTTCGAACAGCTGCGAGCATGAAGCCAAACTTTTGGAGCTCGTACAAGATTTTTGGAGGGCGGAGGAAATACCTGTCGATAAAAAATCTTACTCGCCAGACGAACAAGCCTGCGAGGATTTCTATCAGAAAACAACTCGTCAAGATGAAACAGGGCAATATATAGTAAGTCTACCTTGGAAAAATCGTGACCAGTTGAGTTCAGCTCATCTCGAGAAATCTCATTCAGCCGCATTACGCGCACTCACTCGTCTAGAATCAAACTTCGCTAAAGACGAGAAACTCAAAATAGCTTATACAGAATTCATGAAGGAATACATTGACTTAGGTCACATGTCTCTCTCTTCAAATTCTGATTCATTTTCGAACAACTCTCAAGCCTTCTTACCACATCATGGTGTTTGGAAGGAAACCAGTACGACGACCAAGTTACGTACTGTGTTTAATGGCTCAAGTAAAACTAAAACAGGTGTATCGGTCAACGATCTTCTACACGTTGGACCTAACCTTCAGCCGACGTGGAAAAAATGTTCCGACAGATTGGTGTCGAACATTCCGATCAGTCTTACCAGTCGATTTTATGGCGTTTTAATAAGGATGAACCTGTTCAAACTTATCGCCTGACGACCGTGACGTATGGATTGGCATGCTCGCCATTCCTAGCAATACGCACACTGTTAAGACTAGCCGAAGACTACGGCCAGAACTATCCAATTGCAGCTGAAGCTGTTCGCTCAGAAATGTATTCTGATAATGTGCTGTCTGGTGCTCATTCACTAGATGAAGCATTGAAAAAACGAGACGAGTTAATTCAACTCTTTAAACAAGGTCAACTTAATCTTCGAAAGTGAACTTCTAATAATGCTGAATTGCTCTCTTGTCTACCTTCAGATATGTTAGTTGCTAGTTCCATCGCATTATTTGCCTCTGAAACGTCTGTACCAATCTTAGGTATAGATTGGCAACCTAACACAGATTACTTCAGTTTTAACATCGAAAATTCTCAAATTGAGTTACCATTCACTAAACGCTCAATCCTATCCAGGATAGCCCGCATCTTCGATCCTATGGGATGGTTGGCACCGATTGTAATAACAGCTAAGATTATCATGCAATCTCTCTGAATTCTTAAGGTTAGTTGGGATGAAGAACTTCCTCGCGACGTCTCCAATCGGTGGCAGACTTGGTTGCAAGATCTTCATTCTATTTCTGAAATCAAAATCCCTCGCTGGAGTGGATACTCACCCCAATGTGAACTTATTGAAGTACATGGGTTCGCAGATGCATCCAAATTTGCATATGGTGCAGTCATCTACCTGCGCCTAGTTCAAACCCAAAAGGTTTTAGTCACACTTCAAGTGGCCAAAACGCGAGTAGCGCCACTTAAAACTCTAAGTATCCCTCGCTTAGAACTTTGCGCCGCGTTGCTACTCGCAAGGTTGAGTCATACGTTCATCGAGTCTTTCCCATCAAAAATTGATAGCCTACATCTATGGTCAGACTCAGCGGATGTACTTTTCTGGTTAAAGGACCATCCCTCTAGATGGGGAGTCTTTGTCGCTAATAGGTGTTCAGAGATTCACACCCTGCTACCTGATGCATATTGGCATCACGTGCGGTCAGCTGATAACCCCGCTGATGTTATATCACGAGGCATAGAACCATCAAAGTTGGCTTCTCATCGCTTATGGTGGCAAGGCCCCGTTTGGCTTTCTGATAGCGTCGAACCATGGCCTAGGTCACATGATGAGCTCAATTTTACGGTAAATAGTCTCAATCTTCAATCTCCTCATACTCTAGTCGCTAGTAAGAACACTCCAGTTCCTGTCGAGAATACTCCAGAAATTTGGAGTCTCTTTGAAAAGCACTCTTCATTAGATAAGTCGTTAAGGATGGCGTCGTACTGCTTCAGATTCATTAATCGAGTCAGCTCGAAAATAGAGCGCACGACATCGTCATGTCTAAGCCGAAGAAGCTTGAACCTATCTTCTATTCTCACTCTCGAGTGGTTTAGAGATAGTCATTTTTCTTCCATTCAGGTTATTGCTAGTGAGATTGAGAACACCAGACTTTGTCTGATATATTTAGTCCAAACTGCATATTTTAAGTCAGAATTTCAACAATTATGTAGAACAGGTAAACTTTCGACTAAAAGCCCTTTGTTATCACTAAACCCCATGATTCAAAATCATTTACTCAGGGTGGGCGGTCGTCTTTCTCACTCACTTCTCGGAGAAGATGCTAAGCACCCCCTTATCCTTCCAGCTGATTGTCACTTTACAACTTTATTAATAAGAGATGCTCATCATCGCACTCTTCATGGTGGTGTTCAATTAACACTTGCCACGCTAAGACAACAGTATTGGATAATGAAAGGTCGATCTGCGGTTAAGAAAGTCATCAGAGCTTGCCTCACATGCTCACGCCATGCTGCTCGAGTACCTTCCCAATTAATGGGCGATTTACCCAAGTCTCGCGTCCGACACTCTTTACCCTTTGAATGCTCAGGTGTCGATTATGCCGGTCCTATTCATCTTCGCCTCACTAAAACTAGAGGAAAGGGCACGATGAAAGGTTATATAGCCATCTTCATTTGTATGGCCACTAGAGCTGTTCATATCGAGGTTGTCGAGGATTATTCTAGTGAAGCGTTCATCGCTGCTTTTCATCGGTTCACTGCTCGTAGAGGTCATTGTAAGAAATTATATTCGGACCAAGGAACCAACTTTGTCGGTGCCGATGCTCAATTAAAGCAGATGATCGTCGCTTCTTCTTCCTTTTCATCGACAATTGTTAAGTCTCTCGCTCAAGAAGGTACGTCTTGGATCTTCAATCCTCCCAGTGCACCTCATTTTGGGGGTATTTGGGAAGCTGCAGTTAAGTCAGCGAAACACCATTTGCGTCGAGTCATTGGAGAGCAAGTTCTTACTTTTTCTGAACTTGCTACACTAATGTGCCGGATTGAAGCTTGCCTTAACTCCAGACCATTGACTGCTCTCACCGACGATCCTACTGACCTTGATTTCCTGTCACCCTCACACTTTCTCATACAACGCTCATCATTTCTAGTGCCAGAGGAAGATGTCACCAAGGTCAAAGTCCCTGCAGGAAAGCGTTGGCTCCTGATCAGCCAGCTGACACAACACTTCTGGGCCAGGTGGTCCAACGAGTACCTAACGTCACTTCAAGCTCGCAGGAAGTGGAAACAACCTCAACCACCAGTCACTGTAGGCGAACTCGTGCTCGTTCGAAGCGAGCTCACACCTCCAGCCAAGTGGCCCCTCGCCAGAGTTACCGCCGTCCATCCAGGGAGTGATGGAATCACTCGCGTGGTCGACCTGCACACGGCCACCACAAATCTTCGCCGACCCATCGCCAAGGTTATTCGACTCCTTCCCAAGGAGTAAGGACCGTTCGCCATTCTGACGAAGGTGGGCGAAATGTTGGCGATCCAGCGCCTCGACCCGCGAGACGCTGACGTCACCAAGCCTTAAAAGGCAATATACGGTGCGCAGCCAATGAGCGCCCTCCACGCGGTCCTCTCTCGCCGCCCCTCCATCTAAAAGCACGCCGCCGACTCATCATCAGGCGCCGGCCGGCGACAGTTCACGCGCGACGGCCAGAGAGAAGAGACAGCAATACCTGTACGCCACGCGGCACTACGGCCATCCAATAAACCATCAATTTCTCCACACGAAAGTGTTTTCATTATTTTGAACCTCCAGTCCACGATCCATCCATTCAACACTACAAAACAAGTTATGTAGTAATTATTAAATTGAAAATCAAAAAGTTTAAGGTATTATCACATACTATTTATTGAATTTATAAATTAATTGCATTTCCTCGAAATTTCTTCGGCGTTTTCTTCAAAAACCTGTTACTCGACGTTTGCTACAAAACCTCGCCAACTCAGCGAAGACTTCGAAAATCCACCAACTCATAGAGTGGTTTCAAAAACCATATAACTCGGCGAAGGTTTCAAATATTCTCTAACTCAAGCGCGGTTTTTTTTTTCTTTAATTTTTTAGTGGCAGCAGCTAGGATGTTAAAGTACAATTTCTGTATAAGCGATAAAAAAAATTATTTTCGTTTTTTCCATATTTTTCTTTATTTTTTTTTTAACCGACTTAATAATATCCGATAGGGCTCACAAAAATATGGGTAGATAGGAAATTTCAAGACCTTTCATAAAATGTGTCTACTTCCGACCGATATCCAAACCCAGAGCAAAAAAAAATTATTTTCGATTTTTTCATATTTTTCTTTATTTTTTTAATCGATTTAATAATATCTGATCGGGCCGAAATAAATGAGAAGATAGGAAATTTTAAGATCTTTTAGAAAATGGGCCTACTTCCGACCGATATCCAAAACCGGCGAAGAAAAAAATTATTTCGATTTTTCCATATTTTTCTTTATTTTTTTTAATCGACTTAATAATATCCGATCGGGCCGAGAAAAATATGAGTAGATAGGAAATTTCAAGACCTTTCCGAAAATGGGCCTACATACGACCGATATCCAAACCCAGTGTAAAAAAAAAATTATTTTCGATTTTTTCATATTTTTCTTTATTTTTTTAATCGATTTAATAATATCTGATCGGGCCGAAATAAATGAGTAGATAGGAAATTTTAAGATCTTTTAGAAAATGGGCCTACTTCCGACCGATATCCAAAACCGGCGAAGAAAAAAATTATTTCGATTTTTCCATATTTTTCTTTATTTTTTTTAATCGACTTAATAATATCCGATCGGGCCGAGAAAAATATGAGTAGATAGGAAATTTCAAGACCTTTCCGAAAATGGGCCTACATACGACCGATATCCAAACCCAGTGTAAAAAAAAAATTATTTTCGATTTTTCCATATTTTTCTTTATTTTTTAACCGGCTTAATAATATCCGATTGGGCCGACAAAAATATGGATTGATAGGTAATTACAAGACATTTCCCCATTTAATAAGAGCACTATCAGCAAGCTACAGCTTTATTGGGAGTCTCATTGATCTCGTCCCAGAAGCTCAACAAACGGTAGACCATGTTAAGTCTAAAATTCAAGAAAAAAATTTGACAGTGTCTGATGACAAGAAAAGGAAGAATGTAAGTACATTCAACGTCAAGACAAAGGGACAGTGTTTCTGTGTTATAACTGTGGCCGGGGAGGTCATTTAAAGAAGGACTGTTGGAAACCACCACAGACCAGCCAGAGCAGAGGAGCATTCCAAAGCAGAGGAGCATCCCAGAGCAGAGGTCGAGGCCAATGAGGATATCAACGTGGCAGTTCCAGAGGACGCGGTCGTGGCAGAGGAGCAGCCCAGCAGAGGCAAGAAGACTCCAGTCAACGCAGAGAAGCAGCTGAGACCAGGATGATCAAGGTCAATCACGACGAAGTGAAAAGTGAAATAGTGAGTGATGTGTTCTATAGTGAAGTAGAATCTAAGTTTTCACCCTATCACAATCCAAGCTTAGGCGAAGATTGTGGTAATAAAAATAGGATAACGAATGTTTACAATTATAATTGCGAAAAGAATGGTAAATTCAACGAAATCAGTTGGTTGTTAGATAGCGGATGCACTGATCATGTTGTGAATGATGAGAGAATGTATGAAAAATTTATTATATTAAAAAATCCAATTGAAGTAAAGTTGCCAGATGGTAAAAATTTAAAGGCTACAAAAGTAGGCAATATAAAAACATATTTCAAAAATTATCATAATGAAAAATTAATTGATTTAAAAAACGTTTATTTTGTAAAAGGAATCAATAAAAATCTATTAAGCGTTGCAAAAATTACAAGAAATAATACTATTGTTTGTAAAAATGATAATGCAAAGATTTATAACAAAAATAGAGAATTAGTTGCGGATGCAAACAAAATAAATGATTTGTATGTTATGAAAAGTTACATATATAAGGATCTTGAAAATGATGTCTAAGTAAACTCTGTAAAATTAACTGAAAAAGAAAAGTGGCATAGAGCATTAGGCCATGTCAACTTTCAATATCTAAACAAGTTAGTAAAAGATAAATTGGTAGATGGTTTACCATATAAATTAGAAAATAATGAAATGAAATGCGCAAATTGTATTCAAAGTAAAATGGCTAATGTACCGTTTAAAAATGAGAGAAGTAAGACTTCAGAAATTTTAGAGTTAATTCATACTGATCTAAATGGTCCACACAGAACAACATGTTCCGATGGAGAAAAATTTTTTCTAAGTTTTATTGACGTTTACAGTAAATGTAGTAGAGTTTATTGTATTAAAAGCAAATCAGAGACTGCAAGTTGTTTTAAAGAATATGTAAACTTAGTTGAAAACAAATTTAATAAAAGAGTTAAAAAATTAAATTGTGATAATGGCAAAGAGTACTTGAATAAGGAAATTTATCAGTTTATAATAAAGGGAATTGAACTATTACCTTGCCCACCCTATGTCCATCAATTAAATGGAGTAGTAGAAAGATTTAACAGATCAGCTATGGATATAGGCAGATGTCTGTTAAGAGAGGCCAAAATACCATTAAGATATTGGCCAGAAATTGTTAAAACAGTCTCTTACTTGAAAAACCGTACAATAGCCAACTCAAACGAAAATAAAACTTCTTTTGAAATATTTTTTGGAAACAAACCAAATGTAAATAACCAAATGTAACTTAAAAATATACGGAAGTAAAGTCTTCGTTAGAAAACCAGAAGCTTTGAGAAAAGGAAAATGGGATGATAAAGCCCAATTAGGTATAGTACGATATACGCACAATGGTTATAGAGTCTTGTTAAATAATAAAGTAATAAATGCCAGACATGTACAAATTGTCGAAGATGGCACTGAAATAATCTGTTTGGAAAAGGTTAACGATGAAAATATTATTGAATTAAATTTAGACGAATCAAACGATTCAAGTAGTGAAACAAGTAGTATTATTGAAAATGATTTTGACAATGAAAATTTAATTAATAATAACGATGAAATTGAAAATATTGAAAATGAGAATGAGACCATCGATAATGCTTTCAATCGTTCAAATGAAAATTTAAACGTTAAAAGAACATCAAACAGAAAGAAAAGTCCGGTACAAAGATACGGAAACCCTGTAGCACATTATATTTATATACATTATGTAAATGCAAATGTACCGAATACATTTGAGGAGGCGTTAAACTCCAGCGAATCTAAAGAATGGCAAAAAGCTATGAATTCAGAAATTGAATGCCTAAAGAAAAATAATACATGGGTTGTAGTTAAGAAACCTCAAAATAAAAAGATTATTGATGTAAAGTGGGTCTATAAAAGGAAAAGCGATGACTCTCTTAAGGCTAGGTTAGTTGTTAGAGGTTTCCAACAAAGAGAATATCAAGAAAATGTTTATTCGCCAGTAGGAAAAATGGAAACGTTAAAAATTTTATTAAGTTATTGTTGCGTAAATAATCTGTTCATAGAACAAATGGATGTAGAAACAGCGTTTCTTAACGGAAAAGTAAAATCAGAAGTTTATATTCATGAACCACAAGGTTATGAAACCGGCAAAAATAAAGTTTGCAAATTATTAAAGGCACTATACGGATTGAGAGAAAGCCCAAAGGCTTGGTATGAGACATTTGATAAATGCGTGAGTGAACTTGGGTTCATAAGAAGCAATTATGATTACTGTTTATATGTAAACAACACAGACGATGATACTATATACATTTTAGTATTTGTAGACGATCTCTTAATATGCTGTAAAAATAAAGATAGAATCAATGAAGTTAAATCTGCTTTAATGAAAAGATTTGTGATGAAAGATCTAGGAAAAATTAAATCATATGTAGGAATCGACATTGATTATAATAACAAGAAAGGTATAATGACTTTAAGTCAACAGAAATATATAGAATCATTGGCTGTGAAGTACAACTTAGAAAACGCGAAACTGTATGATACTCCGATGGAGATAAATTTAAAACTTGAACAGGCTAATAAAGCAGATGAAACAATAAAATATCGAAATTTAATAGGTGAATTATTATATATTAGCATAGGTACAAGACCTGACATAACTTACAGCATGAACTACTTAAGTAGATTTCAAAGTTGCTACGACTCAACACATTTTAAATACGCGATGCGAATATTGAAATACTTATACAAAACGAAACATTTAAAATTGACTTATTGTTGTAATTCAAATCAGGATAAACTTGATTGTATGGTCGACTCAGACTTTGCAGGAGATAACATTGACAGAAAGTCAACCACCGGATTTGTTATAAGAATGTATGGAAATATAATATATTGGAAAGCACAGAAACAAAAAACTGTGACTAAAAATTCAACATTTGCTGAATACATTGCATTGTCTGAAGCGACAACAGAAATATTGTTTGTAATTAATCTCTTGAAAGACGCCTTTAATACGACATTTAAAAGTCCTGTTAAAATATACGAGGATAACTCAGGCGCAGTAGCAATAGGTAAATTCGGTAACTTAACAAAAAATTCTAAGCACATTGAAGTACAATGTCATTATGTAAATGAGAATTACGAGAAGGGTATTCTCGATATTGTAAAGATAGAAACTGAAAAAAACATAGCAGACATATTCACTAAGTGTCTATGTAAGGATAAATTTATTAAAATTAGAAACGCGCTAAAATTATTATAGAATATTATAAATAAAAGTCGAAAATTCAAGGAGGCGTGTTGGATATTGTGAATATTTCGCCTTCTGTATATGAGCGTACGCATGAGACACAAACAGCGCGACACACGTATACACACATGTAAGTCTCCCCTCCCTAGTGCGTCTGCGACTATGTAGGTATGTCGAGCGGCAGTGAGCGACGCGCTATACTCCCTCTCTAGTCTCGGACGCCCAGCATGTAACATCTCGCGCATGGCGCAGGCAAGTGCCAATTACGAGGGTCATTTGATAAGTACCTAGCCTACAAATGATAACACCAAAATTTTACAAAAAATAAAATTTATTTTTCAATGTAGTCTCCTTTTAGTTGAATACACTTGGTCCAGCGGTGTTCCAATTTTTTTAACCCCGTTGAAAAAAATTTTTTCTCTTGGTTTGCAAAATAGGCCTCCGTGGCGGCGATTATTTCGTTATTGGAGTGGAATCTCTTCCCGGCGAGCGAATTTTTTAGGTTCGGAAACAAAAAAAAGTCGCACGGACCCAAATCTGGAGAATACGGTGGATGGGGCAGCAGTTCGTAGCGTAATTCGACCAATTTAGCCGTGGCGAGTGCAGAAGTGTGAGCCGGTGCATTATCGTGGTGGAAAAGCACTTTCTTTTTAGACAAATGGGTCCGTTTTTCTTCTAACACGGCGTCAAATCGGCTCAATAGTTCGGCGTAGTACTGTCCTGTGACCGTTTTGCCCTTCTCCAGATAGTCAATAAAAATCACACCTTGAGAATCCCAGAAAACAGTGGCCATCACCTTTCCGGCCGACGGGACCGTCTTCGCCTTCTTCGGAGCAGGTTCACCGGGTAAGGTCCACTGTTTTGACTGCTCCTTGGTCTCTGGAGTGTAGTAGTGAATCCATGTTTCGTCGACAGTTACGTAACGACGCAAAAACTCTTTTGGATTGCGATTAAACAGCTCCAAACACTGCTCTGAACTGGTCACATGGATGCGCTTGTTGTCTGCAGTCAGCAAACGCGGCACCCACCTTGCTGACAGCTTCCTCATGCATAAAATCTCATGTAGGATATGCCACACGCGTTCTTCTGAGATGCCTACTATCGCAGCTATCTCGTGCACCTTTAATCGGCGGTCTGACAAAACGACATCGTGTATTTTTGTCACGTTCTCCTCCGTAGTGGCTGTTTTCGGAGCACCTGGGCGTGGATCATCAAAAACCGACGTACGACCACGTTGAAACTCGTCATACCAAAATTTAACGGTCGCCATCGAAGGAGAAGCATCCCCATACACTGCATCCAAACGTTCTTTAATTTCACTGCGCGATTTCCCTTCCAAAAACAAGAATCGAATCACCGACCGATATTGTTCTTTCTCCATTTTTTCAAAAATCAACGGACACATTTGCTTTCACACGCTCTCAAAAATAAACTACAACTCCGATCCGGCTGAAATTTCGTCTGTAACCGTTTACAGGAAGATACTGCACTGTAGTGTATTTCTGGTGCGATAGTGGCACCATCTGGCGGTGAGGCTAGGTACTTGTCAAATGACCCTCGTATAATCATCTACACTTAACTCTAATAAACTAGTCATTCTTTTTAAGTCTAATAAAAGTGTTCATTTCACTACACCTTTCCACCAACTCCAACAAGTATAAAACTACACTTTAATTGATTTCACAACTTTTTTGGGTTTGACTTTCAGTATCCGCGTGAAAGAAATTTATTTCGACTTTAGAACGCAAACATTTATTATTTATTCGTAGAATTCCTTTTCATAAAATAAAACGTAAATAATTTTTTAGGATATTGTATAGGTTTCGGAAAATAATTCTTATGGTTTACGAAAAAATTCTTATCGTTTGTAAAAGTTTTTGTAAAGTGATTGTAAAGGTTTTGGAAAAGAATTTCTCGTTGCTTGCAAAAGTTTGTAAAGGATTGTAGAAGTTTTGTAAAATAATTTATTAATGGATTTTTTCAAAATATAGAAATGGACCATTTTTTGAGATATTTTGTAGAGAAAATATAATAATGAATAATTTACAGATAGAAAATACTTTAAAAAATAGTTTCTAAAAGTGTTTATTATAATTGTTTCAAGAAAATATTTAAGCTTTCAGTCAAGTTCTCTGTAGAGAGTTGGACAGTTGTTGAGAGCAAGATTGTTTGGATAAAAACATTAAACTTTTATTCGTATTTATTGTAGCTATCGCAAGGAATAAAAGAAAAAAGTACAAGTTCTCAGAATTACAATTCAAATCTCTATATCACCTGATTCTCTTGCTTTTATAAAACTTGAAGCTCAAAGTTGGCTGAGAAGTTGAGTTCTCATGTCAACTGCCATTTCCATAGCAGCAGGCTGTACAAAGTTTTTTAAAAACTATTCTTTCGCATCTATTTCTCTGAAATCACCTAATCCTCTAGCCTTTACAAAATGCGAAGCTCAAAGTTGGCAAGTTAACTACCCTTACGTAACAGAACCTGATACTAAGTTTTTTTACAAAACACTCTTATGCATCCATTTGCTTTTGTTTTTTTGACAAATTATTATAACATTATTAAATTTGTGCTAAAATTTACCTTTAGCCTTTTATTGCACATTCTAAAGCTGGAACTCATTTCATTATTTTGATATCCACATATTTCTTTTTCATAATATTTTATCAAAGACTTGCAAGGGTACTAGATCTAATAATCATACTATTGCATCACAATCAGCTAGCAAATTAAAATGTTGGTTGCAGATTCAAAAAGTAGCCATTATAGTAATTTATATTATGGTTTCATGTACTGTATATTCACAGAAGAAATGGCTCCTCTGAATCATTTGGTGCCCCTCACCATAAGCCAATCATTAATTACATTATTTTCAACACTTGGATTTGTTGAAGTTTTCACTAGAAACCACTTGAATTAATAATCTATCAGACACATCTTGCAAAATTAAAAACAAAAGTTTATGAACTAAGAATCTTTGGGAGAAAAAAGCTTTCTCGATATTCTTTTATAGTAGAAAGTATAAAACAACTTAATTTAATAACTCATGATTGCCGCACACATCTTGTAAAATTAAAAACAAGCAGTTTATGAACTATAATTACTGATAATAAAAGCTTTCTTAACATTCTTGTATACTTTTTCAAATAATTATCTGAATCTTGTGTAGAAAAATATTTACTGAGATATCCTCTGAAACATTTTGAAGTCTCCCTCCGTGAGAAAATTATAAAATTAGATTAACTGAGCACTTTTATTCGTTGAAATTTTCACAACAATAACACATCATTTTGGCTTTTTTCTGTATTTTAATGTTCATTTGGCATAATCTTTTAATTGATGTTTAAGTAAATATGTACAAGAGCACAGCACTAATATCGACTCAGTTTCTTTAAGTATAGACAAAAAATGCTTTTTTTTAACCAAGCCTCTAACGTCTGACCAATATTTTAAATTCTGATTTTAAGTAGAGGTTCTAAATTTGTTATAAACACTTCATTTAACACATCATACTGCTACTTATTTTATTTATTATACAAAACATTTTATTATATCTGATCTGAAAACTTGCACTGACTTCACTATTATTATATTTCTAAGTTATTTTCTTGTACAGGACGCTTGTAGATTTCCATTTCTTCAGGCCGTTGTTTATAGTATATGCAAAAATTACTAAGAACTCCTCTGAAACATTTTGACGTCTTCCACCGTAAGAAATTTCTCATATAATCTAAAAAAAAAAAATAATAAATCAACACAAAGAGTCAATGTTCATTTTTATAACCAACATTTTATATTTTAAAAATAGATATTTAGTCATTTAATACGTATCTGATTATTTTTATTGTTGATATACACCAGAAATCTTGTAGTTATCTGAATCTTGCGTAGAAAAATATTTACTGAGAAATCCTCTGAAACATTTTGACGTCTCCCACCGTGAGAAAATTATAAAATTAGACTAACTGAGCACTTTTATTTGTTGAAATTTTCACAACAATAACACATCATTATTGCTTTTTTCTGTATTTTAATGTTCATTTGGCATAATTTTTTAATTCGTGGTTAAGTAAATATGTACAAGAGCACAGCACTAATATCGACTCAGTTTCTTGAAGTATAGACAAAAAATGCTTTTTCTTAACCAAGGCTCTAACATCTCACATTATTTTAAATTCTGATTTTAAGTAGAGGTTTAAAATTTGTTATAAACACTTCATTTAACACATCATACCGCTACTTTATTTCATTTATTATACAAAACATTTTATTATATCTAATCTGAAAACTTGCACTGAATTCACTATAATTATATTATAGATATGTCTTGAAAAATATTGTGTCGTAAATAATAATATATTTGCCCCATAGTAATATTGGTTTGGTTTTTCTATCTTGAGTAGTACGTGTCTGTTCTTGTATTAAAATAACTTTTTCTTGTTCATTAATAATAACTCCAAGGGTCATGAGGGCACTCGATCATTTTTGTTAATTCAAAATTAGATTTTTCAGACAGTACACAATTAGAACTCCTCAACATTATTGGCTATAATTATATATATCTTCAAAATGATTCGAAAAAATCTTCTGGTATAATATCTGTAAAAATAAAAAATCTCACAAAGTATCAAGTTTAAAAAAATGATTTTAGCCATTTAACATTTAGCTAGTAAGTACTTATCTAATGAAAGTTATTTTCCCCATTGATTGATAGACGAATAGATAAATTTTTCTCATCACCAGCTGACAACTTGAGATCTTTCAAATACTAACTCACGATATGATAACATTTGTAAAATTCATATCTATAATATAATAGATAGATAAAAATTCTTCTTCTTAGATTGTTAAGAATAAGTTCGTAACCTAAATAATCTAGCAACTTCTTGAGATCTTTGAAATGTATTATTAACTAACTCATGATATGATAACATTTGTATATAAAAAAATACTGACATGTTGTATGTAAGGTTAGATCGATCAGATACGGGTGTGTATATATATATAGATATACAAGCGTAAGATAGACGACAACCGGAAGTGTCGTAAGAGCTGCAAACTGGATGCCGGAATAAGGAGAAGAAAAGTATAAAAGGAAATCGCACATAAAAAAATTCAGCTCTCTATATCTTCTGAACGAGATAATCTTTTTAAATAAAATGTTTTGATTTGAGTAGAGCAATGAAATGGCTTTCGATTAAGAGGGATATGTTATATAGTAAAAACTAACGCAATATACGTAAAAGCGCATTGAATTTTTCGTAGACCCATTTCAATGTATACGTAGCACGGGTCGCTCCTTTAGGCTTCTTCTATACTTGCCTTCGGAGCGCTCCCGCGCTCCTTGATATTTGGTACAAAATTAAATAATTAACTTCTATTATGAATTTGCAGAATTTCAATGCGAGCACATAACTTTTTTGTCTCGTAATACAGTTTTAAAGATAACATGGTATTAGATGTTTACAGTTAAACTTATTAAATTTCGTTTAGACCTGGTCTCGCAAAGATTTCGAAGAATTTAAATGTTGTTAAACTTTTAGTAACATTATGTTAACGAAAGTAGTTGTAAAATTTCCCCACTTGAGCGTACTTTTCAGGGTATATAAACAGCGTTTAGCGCTATACACCCCACAGTTCGCTACAACTTGGTAGAAGGAGTTATAAGAGACTAAGTAAAAAATGGTATCACGCAAAGAATTATTAAAGTTTATAACATCAGTTTATTATATAGCTGTTTCACGACACACAAATATTAAAATATTTTGCAATGATCAATGGATCAAAAAATTAAAAACACTTTCTGAAGAAGTCTTATTTAAAAAATTGCGATTTATCATAGACCTCTGTCCAATGCGTACAGTATTATACATTTACAAACGAGGTATTTTCAATAGGTTTAATAAAAAATCTATCGATATATTGGCAAGATATTTAATTTCTCGCAATTTACACGAGACGCCATTTGCTGTGGATATTATGAGGCAGCATAATGTATATAAACGTATGTCATTAAATTTTAAAAAATGGTTAGTTCTTATATTTTCGATAGTAATCAATTTTTTAATTTTTAGAATTAGATAAATTTTTTAATAATACCATTGATGCTGTGTTTGGGAACATTACTTATGGTGAGAAAATTTTCGATTTGTTCCTTATGAAATAATAAAAACGATTGTAAACACTTAATAACATTCAGATTTAAATTTTTATTGTATTGAATATACGGATGAACCATCAATCGATATAGACATAGAATTTGTTGCAGGCACCTCACAAGGTATTCATTTTAACTTTAAAAAGGAATCTTATCAAAAATATCACCATGTTAGTAGTATGATTTTTATTACTAGTAAACACAACTAACCAACTGCTACGTGACCTTCAATCGAGCAGCAGCAGTAGCAATAGCAGGGCAAGTAGTCGCTGCAGCAGCTGTAGCACTCGGAGCAGTAGTAGTACCCACAGTAGTGTCAGCTGTACCAGTAGTAGTAGTACCCGTAGCAGTGTCAGCCAGACTAGTGATCGTGCCCGATCACTATCAAACACAGACACTGATTCAGAAAATGATGACGAGGAGGTAAACAGTGAGTAATTATAAAAATATCTTCTATATAACTTAATTCCTGTAATACTATTGAAATAAAGACGAGTATTTGCAGCGAGGAAGAGGACGTGAACAAACAGAAGATACTGACAGTGCAGAAGAAGATACAGAAAGTACAGAGGAAGATACAGAAAATAAAGGAGAAAATATAGAAGAACAAGATGAGCCACACATCATAATAACTTATGAAAGTACGAAATATTATCGGCGTTTTGGTCTCCACGGACGATCATTACATGTTGCAATCAGACCACCACCTTCTGACGCAAATATATATCAATGGCTCGAGAGAGCCATGTATGAATTGCATGAAAATTTATGTAGCAGAGCAAGTCCTGAATATTTTATAGGTGTTACTATGGAATCTGAGAGACTTGTTCATGGACCTGCATGGATATCATTCAGACGTGTAAGTGACTTTACACCTAACGACTTATGGCATAAACTTGCGAGTATCACACAAAGCTCCGATAATTTCGAAATCGATGATTCTCTGTTAGTATCTTGTAGTATAGTATCTGTCCCAGTAGGGCACGGACGTGTACCTTTAATACATGAAACCGTTTTTAAAAAATCCATACTAACGATCGCAAACAACGATAATTTATGTTTGCCAAGATCTCTAGCAGCTGCATATGTTTTCGCTATACGTGGCCAGATTCGTACAGGTGACCTCCAAAATGAGTGGGAAAAAATTAGGCGTTCGAAAAGACAAAATTATCAAAAAGAATGTGCTCAAAACCTTGCGCGTGCAGCATGTGTAACCATTCCTGAAACAGGTTGTGGCTTAAATGAGGTTCACAAGTTTCAAATTTATTTTGCCACAAGCGGCATTGCTATAGTTGTTTACGCGTTTCAAAGATTTGGACGTGGCGACAGACCCTTGTATGATGGTACAAATTTTGTTTTAGATGTAAATAATAATACAGTCAGACACACTTTAAGAATAATGTATTACGAGGAAAAAAACATTATCAACCTATACTAAATTTACTTGCAGCAGCAGGTAGTAGAGGGTACTGTATTCCGTGTAACAAAATTTTCTCTAAACTCGAAAATCGTAATTGCTCGCAGAAATGTAGTAAATGTTTTCAAAGTCCACCTTGTGATTCGGAAAATGTTAAATTATCTTGTAGACTTTGTAATAGAGACTTTTTCGGTAATAATTGTTATAAAAATCACGAAAAACCCAAATCTTTTGACAGACGAATATCAGTATGTCAGGCCGTAAAAGTTTGCTCAACATGCTGTAAAACTGTTAGGGTTAAAGATGGTCAACATGTATGTGGGAAATCATACTGTAAGATTTGTAACGAGATATTACCACCAAGTCATTTCTGTTACGTACAACCAGTTCAACACACTAAGCACACAAATACTTTATTTTTCTTTTATGATTCCGAAACGCAGCAATGTGAACGAGTAGAGGGTAATGAAAAAATTAAAATCCATGTACCGAATTTGTGTGTAGTGCAGCAGGTTTGTAGCTTTTATAATAAGGACACGGATATTTCTATGTACTGTCCACAATGTGGTATACGAGAATATGTTTTTAAAATCGATCCTGTCAAACAGTTTACTGATTTAGTGTTTGAGAAAAAGCACTCATTCAAACAGATTATATGCTTGGCACATAACGCACAAGGTTTTGATAGTCAATTTATTTTAAAATATATGGCTGAGAGAAAAGATGTACGTGTTAAACCTTCAGTCATACTAAACGGTACAAAAATAGTTGTAATGGAGTTTATGAATGTTAAATTTTTAGATAGTTTAAATTACTTTCACATGCCGCTTAGTGTATTACCAAAAGCATATGGTTTAACACATATTAAAAAAGGAACTTTCCCGCATCTATTTAATACACCTGAAAACTAAAATTATGTTGGTGAAATGCCTCCGATTGATGCTTATTCACCTAATACTATGGGTACTAAAGATCGGGAAAGTTTTATAGAGTGGTATAACGACCAGAAACATCAGAAATATATTTTCGATTTTGAAAAAGAAATTTTGAAATATTGTAAACGAGACGTTAAAATTTTAAGACTAGCCTCTTTAGCTTTTTGCGAGACTTTTTTAAAGTGTTCCAATGTTGATCCTTTCACCGAGGCCTCAACAATTGCATCATCATGTTTACGCGTGTATAGAAAAAATTTCTTAAAACCGAAAACTATTGGCGTTATACCACAATCTGGCTATAGGCGAGCAAATAAACAATCAATTAAAGCATTGCTATGGTTAAAATGGATGGAAAAGTCATTGAATGCCAATATTATAGTTCTATATTGATAGAACAAGCAAATCGTTGCCAAGAGAAACGACTTCCAGAAGGTTTCACTGTCGACGGATTTATTCCATCTGAACAGTCTAATAGCAAAGGTATCGTTTTACAATTTCATGGTTGTTATTGGCATGGCTGCCCACGTTGTCATCGTATTAACAGAGGTGTAAGACTAGTAACAGATAGTGAAACAATGGAAGATCGTTATGACCGAACCTGTAAAATATCACGTAAAATAAGACTGGCTAGCTATTATTTGATAGAAAAGTGGGAATGTGAGTTTGATAAGGAGTGCTCAGAGAACGAAACTATGCGCAACTTTGTTAATGAAGCTAAACTTAAAATGCATGACCCGCTGAACCCTAGAAATGCGACTTTTGGTGGAAGAACAGGTAATACTGTTATAGTATATTACGATACGTGTGACTTAAGTGGCCCATTATTGCACGACGTGAGGTTAGCGCCCGAGCGTAGTGAGGGCGCTAAACGCCGTGGAATAATGAGCCACTTAAGTCACGAGTATCGTATACTATTTTATAGCTCGTGTGACATAAATCCGCCATATTCTTATTTTATTTATTTGTGCTTATTTTCTAATGATAGTTGGACCTTGGAAGTGGGGTGGGAGAAGTGTGGGGCGGAAGGGGGGGGGGGGGGGGCGCAACCCCCCGCCCTGAAAAAAATTAATAAAACGTTATTTAAATAATAGAACACCTGATATAGAATATGGTTATTATTGAATCTAGAATATTGAATATATACATAAAAAAATCATAAAACTAGATTCTTCGCAATTTGATTTGTATCTTTAACAATAAGTTGAAGTTTATGAAAGTGAAAGATTTGTATACGTTGTATCATTAAAGAGAAAGACTTTTAAAACTAAAATCCATACAGTTTAATATTGAATATTTAAAAAGCGCACGGTCTGCTATCCTATAGCAGATGAAACTAACCTATAATATAGACAAGCCTTATTATCATCATTTTTATTTATTCTTTGTGGTTTGTCAACTATTAACGAAGTTTTACTTCTTTTCCTGTTCATTCTTATATGTAAAATCGTATTTTTGAATAGTTTTGGTAGATAATTGGCGTTAATTACGTGCCTGTGACTTAAGTAAATTCATTATTTCACAGTGTAATAATGGGCTACTTAAGTCACAGCTAGCCGTGACTTAAGTGCGGATTTAGGTCACACAGTGCTATAAAAGTTTATGATGTTAAAGATGCTGAAAAAATTAAGTATATCGATATTTGCTCGCTTTACCCTTACATATGTAAGCGTGGTAAATATCCTGTGGGTCATCCAAAATTATATGTTGGAGAAGATGAATGTCTGGATTTTATGGGTGATATAAATAATATCAATAAAGTTGATGGTCTCATTATGTATGATATATTACCACCACAAAATTTATATCACCCTATTCTACCTGTAAAAATGCATGGAAAATTAATTTTTCCTCTATGTCGTAAATGTGCTGAAGACGAAGTGCAAGAAGACTGTTATCATGAAAATGAAGCCGAAAGGACATTAACAGGCACGTGGGTATCTGACGAAATAAAAACAGCTGTGAAATTCGGATATAAAATACGAAAAGCTTTTGAAATATGGCAGTATAAAATGACACAGTATAACTCAGCCACTGGTGAAGGTGGTTTATTTCAACGTTATATTGATGAATTCTTTAAACAAAAAACACTAGCATCAGGCTTTCCTTCAGAGTGTAATAACGATCAAGGTGCAATAGATCGATATATTCAAGAGTTTGAACAAGCTGAAGGAATAAAATTGGATAAAAACGAGATAAGCACCAATCCGGGAAAACGTTCTGTGTTGAAACTTTGCCTGAATTCCAGTGGGGTAAATTTGGCCAGAAGGAAAATATGCCAAAAACAGAAATTGTAACAGAGCCGCAAAGATTTTTGGAAATGCTACTTAGCTCAGAAATCATAGTTATATCCTATCTACCAGCAAACGACGATACTCTATATGTTTCATGGTGCTATAGGGGTGAGGTTTCAGAAATATCACCCTATATTAATGTTGTCATCGCCGGGTGCACTACAGCGGGGGCCCGACTTAAACTTAACACCTATTTACAGCCTCTAGGAGATCGCGTTTTATAATATGATACAGATTCGATCATTTATGTAAGTCGTGGTGATCCAGACGAGTATGAACCACCTACAGGTACTCTTTTGGGTGATATGACGGATGAATTATCATGCTATGGATCCGGTAGTTATATAACATCTTTTGTGTCTGGAGGTCCAAAATTTTATGCGTACAAAATTAAAAAATCAGATGGTACGGAATTCTGTGTATGTAAAGTTAAAGGTATACGATTAAATTATTCAAACAGTGAGAAAATTAATTTCGAGTCTATACGGGATCTAGTTACAGGTGAAATAACACCTATTCTTCTAACGTTCGACTCTATAAGACGCACTAAATTTCACGATGTTGTAACGCAAGAAGAGAGTAAAATATGTAAACCTGTTTATGGGAAGAGACGATTCGTGGGAGTAGATAAAAGCTACCCATATGGTTACAAAAATATTTAATACGTAGGAAGTGTGGTTACAATTCAGTATTTTCCAGACAGCCAAAGCGTAAAGACATCTAAAAGATGGAATAGGTAGTAGATATGCAGGGGTTTAAACAGCCTGTAAATGAACCCGTTATCAAAGAGCTTGCCATACTACCTTTAGATGAAAGTTTGGCACCTGTGGTGATTTTATTTCATGAACCATATAATTGGAGGAGACTCACAGATAAGTACAAAAGAGAAAATACATCGTTGGAACGTTGTTACCACGGACTAATGATGTTAGAGTTTATGTTAGAGGTGAACTGAGAAAAGAGTGGCTTAAACGCTTTAGGTTTAATGTAGTTGATATATATGAATTGGGGTACCCACACGAGGATGACGATTAGCCCAAACAGAAAATAGTGACAGTATGCGCAAATCACAATGGACGATATAAAACTGCTTGTGCTCTTCATAATGTTAAACTTATGAAAAACTTTTATTTTGATCATGTTAAAATGGATTTAGAATAATTGTGTGTGTGTGTGTGTGTGTGTGCGTGCGTGCGTGCGTGCGTGCGTGTGTGTGTGTGTGTGTGTGTGTGTGTGTGTGTTGTATGTGTGTTGTACTAATTATAATGTATTTTTAAAAATAATTGAATAAATTATCTTTCAAATCCAAATACAATGTTTCTAATTTTTTCTCTTTTTGCATGAACTCCTTACCCTTTATTCATCAAGCTTATTTATGTAGTAAAGCTAATATTTTATTATTAAGCCTCATACGGGTAAACAAGCTCAACACTCGCGAAACTAGCTTGTTTCTTCGCAATCAGCTTGCTCAAACGCACCGCGCTCACCGCCGCCACCATTAACGCTAGCGTTGAAAAATTATAAAAGATGTGCTCCTTACGGAAAATGATATAGTTTTTATCATGGATCCACGGTGGAAGCATCCCTGGACATCTATGATTTGTGGCCCAACATCATGTGGAAAAACCATATTCATTAAAAATTTGTTAAAATACTTAGATGCTATGAGTAATGCACGCTTTGATCGAATTATAGTCTACTACTCTGAGTGGCAATCAACTTATAAAAATCTTGGGGATAATATCGAATTTCATGAAGGAATATCCAAAAATTCTGATTACATTAATGACCCCAGGCCTAAACTGTTAATTATCGATGACTTGATGCGCGAATCATCAGGTGGTAGCGGCGTGATTACCAATCTCTTTACGAAAGGCAGTCATCATAATAATTTGAGCGTAATATTTATCACCCAAAATCTATTCCACCAAGGTCAGCGTGAAATCTCTCTAAATTCGAATTATATAGTTATTTTAAAAACCCACGAGATAAATCCCAGATACAGTATCTGGCTCGTCAAATATGCCTTGAAAATCCCCAATTTTTACGGGAGGCTTATCTTCATGCTACTCGAGACGCACACTCATATTTATTGCTCGATTTACGCTAGGATACATCTGATAATTGTCGGTTTCGTACAGCCATATTCCCGTTTGACGAATATCAGTACGTATACGTGCCAAAGAAGGGTATAAAAACAAGTGAAATAGGAAATAATGCACCAGTCAGACGTCTGTAATGGGCTCGAGTACATGTAGCCGTATGAGAAAGAAAAATCTAGAAATTATAAACGCTATACTCTGTTTCAATACAAGCCAACGACATGTTTTGTTGCAAAAAGCAAGTAAAGAACTTATTATTCTTATTTGTGAATGCGCTTTAAATATTTTGCATGGTAATGTACCTCTGGATGTTGAATGTAAAAAGAATTTAAAAAAGTACGCTTTTATTTTAAGAAAATTAGCTGATTCGAAAATTAAAAGTTTGAAAATTAAAAATAATCTAATTATAAAGTATCAAACTTGTTTACCGCTCATCTTAGAGCCTGTTATCAAACTATGGAGCACGCTAAAAGAATGATTTTGATTCCCGAAGATAGTATAGACAAACATTTATCAATCAAGAACAGATTACACACTGTACAAACACCAGGCACAGCTATATCGCGACTTGACGAAGAAATGAGTAAAATTATGAATTCACCAAAAATTCATGATGACAATGAAAAATATAAAATGTATCAGAAGACATTACAGCGTTTTATATATTACAATAATAATAAGGAAAGGGTTGACTCGAAAGAATTTCAGCGTGAAATATTAAACAATGAAAATAATGATGATGACAAACTTACAAATGAAAAAGTTGAGGATGAAAAGAAACCGATTCTAGATAAAAATATAAATAATATAATAAATAGTATACCAACAAAGCTGCAATTTAAAGCAGAACAAATATTACAACGACTAAGTAATTATAATGGTATTACGTGGGACGATAGAGGTATTGTTTCGATAGATGCCAGTGCTGTAAAAGGAGCAAATATACTGGATTTGATTAACGACACCGTAAGACGTAGAAAACAGCCGCTATCGAAAGGATATGATCAGTTTGCCAAAGCACTTCGTAATGCGAGTATACCTCGTGAGTTCATATTAAATCAGCAAGCTTGGAAATTTATTGCTACAGATTCGGAGCAGTGCACGAGTGAAGACAAGGAAAGCAACACTTTTGATAAAAAAAGAGTTATGGGAAATTCAAGAAAAAGATCACACCCCATTGAAACAGATGAGCACGGGGTAAAAATTCGTATTCTAGAGCGTCCATGGCTTCATCTATGATGAGTACAGAAGAAAAATTATCCACACAACCTGAAACGAGTATTGTGGATAATTTGATTAATCTCTTACCTTTCGAGGTGCATGTCCCTGGACATCATTTTTGTGGTCCTGGTACTAAGTTGAACGATAGATTGAAACGTGGAGAAAGAGGTGTTAATCCCCTTGACGATTATTGTTGTGAACATGATATAGCATATTCATACAATGGCGATCGTTCTAAAGCTGATCGTTTGCTAGCGAAACGTGCTTTTGCACGATTGCTCTCTGAAACAGCTACAGCTGATGAAAAAAGTGTTGCTTTGGTTACAACTTGTTGTATGATTAGTAAAACTACATTTGACAAATTTCCATCCTTTATTAAGAGAGTAGTAAAGAGAAGTGTGAAAAAAAGAATTGAAATTCATTCGAAATAAAAATAAGAAAAATGGAAAAAGTACTAAATAATTATTTGACCGATTGCCGCAATCATCAGCTTATGCTGATGCTTACAATCTTTTGAACAAAATCAATAAAAATCGTAAACATAAAAGAATTATCGAATGGCTTGAAACACAAGATGCCTACACTCTACACAAACCTGTACGACGTCATTTTCCACATAGAACGTATGATATATATAATCCTTTCGATTTGTGGGAAGCAGATCTTGTAGACTTGCGATCGTTAAAAACTTATAACGACAATTATACATATCTACTTGTTGTTATAGATGTACTATCAAAATTTGCATGGGTTCAACCTCTTCACGACAAATCATCGAAAAGTGTTGCTAGAGCATTTGAGCATATTTTAACTCTGTGTAAAGGCCAACATCCTGTATATCTTCAAACCGATAAAGGTAAAGAATTTATCGGTAAGGAAATGCAAAAAGTTTTGAAAAAAAAATAACATAGCATATCGTGTAGTCCGCAATCCTGACATTAAAGCTGCTGTAGTTGAAAGGTTTAATAGAACGTTAAAAAGTCGTCTGTGGAGGTATTTTACTCATAAAAATACGTACAGGTATATTGATGTTTTACAAAAAATTGTACATGCTTACAACGATTCGTGGCATTCGGGCACGAAAATGGTTCCTGCTAGTGTAAATCTGTATAATGCTGCCAAAGCACGTCAAAACCTAGCCCAACGTTACAAAGTGACAAGAACTCGTCCCCCTAAATATAAGGTGGGCGACTTGGTTCGAGTCAGTCGTGCAAACGTGCCGTTCAAGAAAGCATATGAAGGTGGCTGTACCTTGGAATTATTCCGAATCAAACGTGTATCTACAGATAGACAACCTCCTGTACATAGTGTGGAAGATCTTCAAGGTGAGGCCATTGATGGTTTCTTCTACGAGGAAGAGCTTTCTAGAGTTCGAAAAGATTTAAATGAAGAATTATTTGCAATAAATAAGATACTGGAAACGAAAGGTGCTGGTAAAAATAAAAAATATTTTGTAAGCTGGAAAGGTTATCCTGACAAATTTAATTCGTGGGTTCCTGCGAGCAATATAAAAAACATAAAATGAGGGATCACTTTTACATGGTATTATCTAGTAATAATAGTACACATGTGTTTCCCGAAAACACAGCAGGACATTTTACTAATCAACTACCTCAAAACATCTGTTTACACCGTGAATGGTCCGTAGCTCTCTGCGAATTTCAGATTCCCAACACATTTCAACACATTTCATTCAATAGTGATGATGGAATGGTTTCTATGGAGACTATTAAACCTAGAACGAAAGAATTACGTAATAATATAGAAGAAGAAGAATATGTTGTGTGTTATATATCTCCAGGGATATACGAGGATATGGAAAGTCTTTTACAAGAAATAAACAGCCTATTCAATATAAAAAATCATCTACAATTCAAGGTTCAGCGCGGGGGATTTATAGAGATTGAACGAACTTGTGCTAGCGAATGTGACAAATATTTTCATAGTTTAGTTTTATCTCCCAAACTATTAAAAATTCTTGGGATTGATGAGAATAACCTTCAAAAAATTAGGGGCACAGTTATCGGCGAAAAGCACGCAGCATTGATCAATGCTTTACCACCTATAGTAAGGGTGTACAGCGAAATTTGTGAGCCATACATCACCGGTGACGTACACACGTCTCTTTTACGTATTGTTCCTCTAAATTTGCACGAGTACAAATATAGCGGTATTGAAATAAAAAATTATAGCACACCCATGTATATACCCCTCTTATCTACGTCATTTCAGTCAATCACGATAGATATAAAGGGTCAAGATGACAAACCTTTACCATTCGATTACGGCACGTTGACAGTGACACTTCATTTTAAAAGAACAGCTTAAGATGGATTATTTTGAATTACTTTATGATAGCCTAAGTGGCTGTGGGTATGATAGTACCCCGTTAAGTAATTATATTACAGTAGATACATCAATGCAAAAAGGAACAGGTGTTGGTGGTTTCTTAAAGGGTATATACCGCAACGCATTACCTATTTTAAAAAAGAGCGGTAGAGCTACAGGAAAAGCTGCCGGAAAAGAAGCTATACGTGCAGGGATAAACATCTTAGATTATGTCACAAATAATAAAAAATCTTTCAAAGAATCAATTCGTAATAATGCTCGAGAATCTGGAAATAATCTTAAAAGAAAAGCTGAAGAAAAACTAGATAGGGTGATAAATGGGTCAGGATATAAAGCTAAGCGTCGGCTGAAGAAGCATCAGTCGTCTCTTGCCTCTGCCATAGTAAACATCAAAAAACATTCGAAAGTTAAACGAAAGAAAAAAAGGTAATATTAAGAAGAAGGGAAAAAAAGAAAAAGTAAAAAGATAAGAACGGTAAGAGATATTTTTGAAGAATAATGGCTTTTCTTCATAGTGGGTCGTGTGCGTGTCTAAAATCTGAATTAAGTCTATTCAGCATCCCACCGACACGGACAACAATCGAAAATTCGAATTATGTTCAATATAAGCCTACTGTATACCTGGTACTAGCGAATACATCGACCTTGCTGATACTCTGTTGAGTCTTAGCGTAACTATTAAACTAAATGTAAAACCACCCGAGGACACAGAGGCAGAAACTCTAAAAAATGTTGGCCCGATAAATAATTTTATGCATTCGATATTTAACCAAGTTGATGTATTTTTTAATCAAAAACCCGTTTCCCCACCCAACAACGCTTATGCTTATCGATCATACATTGAAACTTTATTAAGCTACGGCTCTGTAGCTAAAAAATCTCATCTCACTAGTGTACTATGGTATAATGATACCGCTGGAGGAATGGATGATACAGGTGTCGAAAACAAAGGTCTCGTAAACCATCGGAACGTTATGGGCGATGAAAAAACTATAGATATGGTTGGTAATCTACATTGTGATGTTTTCAATCAAAATAGATTATTATTAAACGGGGTTGAGGTACGCGTAAGACTCTTGCGCTCGAAAGATGCGTTTTGCCTAATGGATCCTACGGGTCTCAAAAACGACTGTTTTGCGAAAAACTACCACAAGAAATATTAACAATTTGGAAACTGATCCGGATTGTCCACTATTTCATAAACTCTTACCTACAAGTAAATACTGTGTACAGCATTTTATGAAATTGAATCATTTTAAATATACTTGTGCTCTAAACAACGCTTTCAAGTTGAAAACTTGGATAAATTCACGAAAGAAATCATCTACCGAGCAGTTTATCTTTGAACCGCCTATCAGTCTTTGCGATGAACAATATCCAGATCCAGAAAATTCTAATGCGGATTTCGTCGGATACCGTGGGGTTTTTTCCAGCCGATCAGATACCTCTGACATGGTTGAGACCGGTTGCTTATGTGCTTAATACACAAAAACATAATAGAGCTGGTCTACACTGGGTGGCAATTTATGTTGATAAGATCGGGAATGGTTGGTACTTTGACAGTTTTGGTAAACCACCGTATATTCTAGACCACATAAATCGTATACGCAGAAATGTTGGAAAATTTCGATGGAACCCATACCAGTTACAAAGTCAAAATGCCGATACCTGTGGATATTACTGCATAATGTTTTTACATTACATGTCTGTTGGTATTGGGTTCAGACGTTTTCTCCAATGTTTTTCTACAGACTTGGAAAAAAATGATCAAATTGTAAGAAACTATGTTTCCAAGCTTCAGAGAAGTATTTTCCCCTACCACTAGCTTTCCCCTTCCATACATATCTTCCACCACTAAAGCACCCCCACTACAATTATCCCCAACCATTTATCACCCCCTCTACTAATATGAATAGTATATAAGAGGTGTACTGAGCCCATTTCATCAGTTCAGCCGACTTGTTCACTACTTACAAAATAAAAAAACAAGGATGGCTGCTACAAAATTCCATTGCCACCAAGTTCTGCCTACTGTATATGGTCTAAACAAATCGTACACAAAGAAAATCACCGTGGGTCTTGAAAACTCTGGTGTAGGCCACACCGACTTTCAACCCATCATCTGAATTTTTACGGACGACTTTGTGGGAATAAGCTTTACAGTGGAAGAGTGGCTGTGTTTCCGGGAGCAATTTCCGGACATTGAAAAATACCTCGATACAGATAGTGTTGAAAAGCAAGATGAACAACAGCTTCATAGCAGTTTCAATATCAGGTTCATCAGAAGTTACAATGACAAAGCCATCGAACTTGTACCCCGAGATGTAAGGGAAGAAGGAGGCGAGCCACCAAAAAAGAAACCGTACCGACCAAGCTTAGTATTTAAGAAAGTGACGTTTGATCATCTTAAAACTGTAAAGAGATGTATAGATGTAAGAGTAAAATATTTGACAAATGTACAAAAAAATATTAAAATTATAATAAGTTGCATCTCTAAATTTTTGAAAGGTCAATTAGAAAAAGATCAGGAATCGCAATATGTAAATTTCACCAAGTCTGATGTATTACCTCTCACAACAAAGTTTGATGGAATAAATGCGTTTGGTGCAGAAATATTAGATAGCGCAGAGAAAAAATTAGAAAAAAAAATGTATCCTCAAATATATCTTCATGGGATAATTTATGGTTAATTTAGGATTTAATAGCATGGCATATAGACGACATTGTACACTATATGAATAAAAAGAAATAAAGAAAAAAATTTATAAAAGAACTTGTTTTTTATTTACCGTACTCCTTTTAGAAATCCTTTAAATAATAATAATAATATGGGAGGGGGAGTAGTTATAGAAATATGTGGTACTACACGACAGGCGTTTCTTTCCTACATTACCGGTTACTCATTGGTGGAGAATTCCCCTCTTCTCCTAGGGTAATCGGTGGTGGGGGAAACCCCCACACTCATCATGGGTGAGTGGTCGGGGGTTTGTTTGTCTGCCCTATAGTGCCACTATAACTACTAGTATTCTCGCCACCTGCTTCGCTTTCAAGAGATGCATTGCTTATGAGGTTTCTAGGCATTGGCGTGGAGTTATGTATGTATGCACCAGATATATGTAAATGCGAATCTGAAAAACTCACATGAGGTGTTGAAGATGATATATTATTAAAATATTGTGCTTCCTTTTACAAACTCGTATTTCCAATAAATTCTAATGGCATTCCGATGTCTTGTAAAAACCATGAAAAATGATCTCTATCAATGGCTTTTACACCTTTTCTACTACGAACAACATTATTTATAAGATCTCTAATATTTGAACCATCGAGTACTCTATTGTCAATAGAAACTATTCCTTTATTGTTCCATATAATGCGTGAGCATATGCCTGGGTTTTTTAAGTACTGCATCAACAACTCAGCCTTACGCCTGTACGTCACGGGTACAGATGATGTTATTGTATCAATACTTACACCGGCTAACGTTCTTGTTTAATTTTTGACTCAGCGGTGTTAACACTATTTCTCAAATTTTCCAAATAAGTTAAATACCGTTGTAAAGTCTGTTGATATTTTGTCCACTATGTACGTTCGTCAAATTCATTCGAATTCAAAATTTCACTCATTTCAGAATCCAATCTTGTTAAATGGCTGCCAGGTGTTTGAGTTGTTTCAATATTTTTACTGTTGTTATATTTTGCTTCCTCCTAGAGGAAGCTTTGTGATAGTAATTTTTTGAGTTGTTGTAAAAACATGTTATAAGTGTTATGGAGGTGTTAGGAACCAAAATACATGATTTTTGAAAAATGTCTGTGTGTGTGTGTGTGTGTGTGTGTGTGTGTGTGTGTGTGTGTGTGTGTGTGTGTGTGTGTGTGTGTGTGTGTGTGTGTGTGTGTGTGTGTGTGTGTGTGTGTGTGTGTGTGTGTGTGTGTGTGTGTATATATATACGAGGGTCATTTGATAAGTACCTAGCCTACAAATGAAAACACCAAAATTTTACAAAAAATAAAATTTATTTTTCAATGTAGTCTCCTTTTAGTTGAATACACTTGGTCCAGCGGTGTTCCAATTTTTTTAACCCCGTTGAAAAAAATGTTTTCTCTTGGTTTGCAAAATAGGCCTCCGTGGCGGTGATTATTTCGTTATTGGAGTGGAATCTCTTCCCGGCGAGCGAATTTTTTAGGTTCGGAAACAAAAAAAAGTCGCACGGAGCCAAATCTGGAGAATACGGTGGATGGGGCAGCAGTTCGTAGCGTAATTCGACCAATTTAGCGGTGGCGAGTGCAGAAGTGTGAGCCGGTGCATTATCGTGGTGGAAAAGCACTTTCTTTTTAGACAAATGGGGCCGTTTTTCTTCTAACACGGCGTCAAATCGGCTTAATAGTTCGGCGTAGTGCTGTCCTGTGACCATTTTGCCCTTCTCCAGATAGCCAATAAAAATCACACCTTTAGAATCCCAGAAAACAGTGGCCATCACCTTTCCGGCCGACGGGACCGTCTTCGCCTTCTTCGAAGCAGGTTCACCGGGTAAGGTCCACTGTTTTGACTGCTCCTTGGTCTCTGGAGTGTAGTAGTGAATCCATGTTTCGTCGACGGTCACGTAACGACGCAAAAACTCTTTTGGATTGCGATTAAACAGCTCCAAACACTGCTCTGAACTGGTCACACGGATGCGCTTGTTGTCTGCAGTCAGCAAACGCGGCACCCACCTTGCTGACAGCTTGCTCATGCCTAAAATCTCATGTAGGATATGCCACACGCGTTCTTCTGAGATGCCTACTATCGCAGCTATCTCGTGCACCTTTAATTGGCGGTCTGACAAAATGATATCGTGTATTTTTGTCACGTTCTCCTCCGTAGTGGCTGTTTTCGGAGCACCTGGGCGTGGATCATCAAAAACCGACGTACGACCACGTTGAAACTCGTGATACCAAAATTTAACGGTCGCCATCGAAGGAGAAGCATCCCCATACACTGCATCCAAGCGTTCTTTAATTTCACTGCGCGATTTCCCTTCCAAAAACAAGAATCGAATCACCGACCGATATTGTTCTTTCTCCATTTTTTCAAAAATCAACGGACACATTTGCTTTCACACGCTCTAAAAAATAAACTACAACTCCGATCCGGCTGAAATTTCGTCTGTAACCGTTTACAGGAAATTACTGCACTGTAGTGTATTTCTGGTGCGATAGTGGCACCATCTGGCGGTGAGGCTAGGTACTTGTCAAATGACCCTCGTATATATATTGATCCGTAAAGGAAATTCACCCATTTTATTTGAGAATTAATTAAAGGCATATCCGAGTGGTTTTCAAATGACTAGAGTGTCAAACTATTAACATTGTGAACTTATTATGTATGATTTTATTCTTTTTCATTATCTATATTTACAGTAAATTCATAACCTAAATTATACCATTTTGCTTCAACGAATAAATCTGTATTAAATCTACATATTAACCTCGTCAACGAAGGCAAAAATCGAATACACTCTATACTGCAGGTTACATAGTCATTTTTCCCCTTTCATGCCTTCGACTCGAACCTCCATTCTAGAGTAAGTCATGCACCGTCGAAAGGCTTACTAATTATAAGAAACATTTAGTAACCATTATGAATGTTTTATTTATAGCTATTGTATTGTAATTAATGTTCACACCTTTTTGAATTGATCCTTCAAACTGATTGGGAGGTTTAAGGGAATATATATATATATATATATATATATATATATATATATATATATATATATATATATATTGAACTCAAAATATCACATTTAATTTTTATAAGTTTGTTTGAAGAATAATTTGAATTTAACCAAACCTTAAGCCACCCCTTCAATCTTTTTACCTTTTAGATATTACAGTCAAAAGAGTGTGAAAATTATTAACATATGTATGTGTACCCAACTCCATACGGGTAATTGTATTTTTTTTTATTAATAAGAAGCAAGTAGGTGGCCAAAGTTATGCCACATAATTTTACCTTCTGTAATCCGCTGCAAATAATGAATATAAGAAACTCAATCCCTCTTCTATTCATTTCTGCGTCTTACCCTACATGCCATGAAAACTAAAGCGATAATAAAAAGCTTAATAAAGAGGCTTTAACGCTAAAATGCTTGTTTCCATTGCTACACTGCACCTGGCTTGTAAGTCAGTATCCGTTGTCCCTGGATTGAGTCAGGCCTTACACCTTGGAAAGGATCCTAGACCTTGCTTGGAAATTTGGCCGGCAACCATCCTCGTATACCAATCCAGGACGACAAGAACCTCAAAAGAAGTGGAACGCACTAGCTGCTGGCCATCACTGGAGAATACCAGAGAGGTGCGACCAACACGACCATCTCTCTGTGTTGTATGCATCCGGAGCAGCCTCTGAAGAAAAGACAACGAAGAACCACAAAGTAACCCATTCACATACAAGGAGGAGTATAGGATATAACAGTGTAGATCCGATAAGCATTCACAGCATGCAAGGAACAATCCGGTCAGGAAGATATAGGTAACACTATATACACTTATATGTACATACATCAGAGAAAGCAGTGGTCTACTCATATAAAAGTAGACATAATCATATATAGTGTATATCTATATATGCAGAAACACAGAAGGTAACACACGCCTATTTCAAGTACATGCGCATCTAAACCCCCAAAGTATCCATACTTTGGGACGTAATACACAACAAGAAGTTACGGAAAGGAGTACTTATCAGATCGACGAGGCCGCTGAAATAAATAAACCCGTCCGCAAGGGCGAAAATATCAGCTGACGACGTCTGCTCTCACCGCAGTGTTCAATCACACGGCCCGTACAGCATCTAGACGGCCGACTCTCACTCCACTCGGACTCACTGCGCGCTCGCCTGTATACTCTCATAGACGCTCGCGCCACGCGCCAAACTCAGGCGCAGGGTCGTTCTACAATACGGCCGCGAGTACTGGGAGGAATTTCCGGACTGCGGCAATCGAGCCGCTATCGACAGGTATCGACGAAAAACAACCAGGTACAATTAACTCCAAGTAGTGGCATGTCCGGTTCGCACCTTCGGTTTAATAAACATAACAAACAAGTTGTATTCACTATTTGCAAAGGAGTAGTTTCTGTTAACGTGAACGGAAGTCCCTTGCGGAACAAAACCAATAAATAATTATATTATCATAATATTAATAGCCAACGGCGATTTTGTAACGAGTTAATCGGTAAAATAATAATAAACCTCGCCATATAATTTTTTATCACATGTATTAATTAACCATTCCTTAATTCCATTTCATAACCCAGGAATACGGGCTCCCGCCTATCACTACGATTCAAATCAATTGTTCATGAAACCGAGCAGTCGCAGATATACGTCATACATCACTTCTACAGGATCTACGATATGTATAGGGACATGATCGACTGATAGGTGCCCCAAATTAGAACAACTGAAGACTCCAGCAGCGCCGCTATATTTGTATGGGCGGATATAGGGGACGAAGGAAAGAGTAGGTACCCTCGCGGCGAGAGTGAAATCAAAACTCTCGAGGGCAACGAACCAAAACATTGTTTATAATTAGTACGTGAGGTCTTAACAGGTCTCACGTAACAGTTTTTGGTAGCAGAGCGTCGTTAGCTGCCCTAACCTCAATACCTTCTCGTTTCCCGCAATTAGAAATCCTTTTCTTTCTCGACCTTTTGATGATTTCAGGTCTCCCCTCATATTGATTCATAAATTACGCAAGGGCTAAATTAGCGAGTGATCGCGCGCACACATGTATGCACACAATGTTATATTGGTTATATTGTTTTATGGTTGTCTATAAGTAGCTACATAATTTCCCAAGGAATTTTTACACCCCCAACCTTTCCTTTTCTTTTTCCTGGGTTCCCTCGAAGTTCGGTCGAATGATCCCCGAGTTTCACGTCGTATTCTCGGAAGCGAGAATCGAGTTGCCGACCTCACTAGCCAGGTAGAAAACTTGGCTAATAAACTTGTAGACGCATGACAAGATCTTGGGCTCTTGCGTGCCCATAACTTCCTCAACGTAGGGAAGATTAAAACTCTCGAGGCGGCAATCGAGAAGCTCAACGAAGAAAAAGGCCGGTTGGATCATGCTCTAAGAGTCCTGGTAGGTAAGGCATTACGACATCCGCCTATTGGACCGGCGCATTTCAGACATTGATATCAAAGTAAATCAAGTAATTGAGGGTTTTGGAAACCTGCGTCTAGAATAGGCTCGACCATAGTTAAGAATTTAGTGTTATACACGGTCAGGGAATAAAGGAATTCTCCAGTGATAAGCAGTTACCAGACAACCACCATGCATAGCGATGATGGTAATGACGCCCCCGCTGATGCGGTGGATAACTCTATCCTTATGGTTACCATGGCTCACACGATGGCCCTTCAGGCGGCCACTGCGGGAATTCCGGTATTCGATGGAAAAAACATCCCTCTTAAGGACTTCATACAGGACGTGCGGAATGCAGCATCGGATATCACCGCCGGTCAATTGGAAACATTCCTCAAAAAGGTCCTCAGCAAACTAACAATAAGAGGGTCCGCGCGCAACTCCACCTATGGATTCGCCTTCAACAGCATCGACGAACTCATTAAACATCTGAAGAGACGGTTCGCCCCCGGCAAGAATTTCTCTTACTATAGCGCGCAACTCAATGAGTTAAGAATGATGAGGGAAGACACCGTTGGTGATTTCCGTGACAAACTAAATTCACTGAAAGAAGAAAAGGGCGACGAATATGTAGCTGCTATGATGATTCCCATGCGAGAAGCGGCATTCGACATCTTCATTCGAGGTCTCTCCGCTCACATCAGTGGGGCAGTTGATCTAACTCATTCCAAAACTCTAGACGAAGCTTACCAAGAAGCGATTCGTATCGAATCACGGATTCGATCCCGTATTCTTCCGAATGGACGGGGTTATGTTGAGTATGGCACTAGGTTCAACGAAAATAGTGAATTGTCGCACGACTTACGCCCAAAGTTGAGATCAAGTCACGATCACGCCGCTGGGTATTCGAATGCTCATCCAGCATACGTTGGATATGTAGAGGAAGCGATTTGCGACCCCCACAACCCCGAGCAAATGCCATACTTTACTGAACAAGGACCAATGCCACAGGAGGAACAACCACCCTTTGTGGGATACCTTGCTGTTGGACCCTCTAAGCACAATTATGGAAGTAAACCAGGCCACCAAGGATATCCGCAGCAAAGTTAAAATACCCTTTAAATTTCCAGGGGCACGGGAGATATAACCAAGGTCGAGGAGGCTACTCCCGACGAGGCCCACGAGGAGGACGTGGACAGTATCCACAAAAACCTCCCAGGTTGGCCGGTTTCTCTGACCCTCGATTGTTTAACCCTCCATACCGTCGGGTTTTATGAGTGGCCCACCGACGTCACCTGGCCCGCGGACCTCGTTCCGGTCGCAGCTGGCGTGTTCAGATTCCCTGGAGCAGAGAACTCCGAACGCTCCAATCAAACCAATGTCGAGCCAAGCCCATCCCCCGACGAATGCGGCTCCAACGCCATTCCCTGCAACGTCGACTTCACAGAGCCAAACGACCGTGACCGCTCCACAAACCTCAAGCAGCCCGCAACAGACGAATCCACGAGTGTACCTCGCTCGAACTGTGAAGGCAACCACGTCCGGATTGGTGCCTGCGAGCCAGCTGGAAGAGAGAACGAGAGGGAAGATGACCCCACCGTAGTTCGGCTTCATACCCTCGGTCGCCGACCACGGCTTACCTTCATGATCGACAACGGGGCAGCTGTTAACCTAATAAAGGTTGGATCCCTCCACCCTGATGTGTTAGTTGACACCAACAAGACTGTCCCTTTAGTCAGCATTAGTGATCAGGTAGTGCCCACTTTAGGCATGGTCAATCTCACGATACGAAACAAACCTGTCCCGTTCCTAGTAATTCATAGTGAATTCCCCATTAACCAAGATGGCGTCGCACCTACTTAAAACAAGAACAGGCGGTAATTTGATACCATTACAATACCCTCATGCTCGGAGGAGACGTCATGCATCCGGTCCCTTTCATCAATTCCACAACTGAGTCGCAGCCCGCAACCCCCACTACCATCCGCCTTTGTGAACCCGAAGTTCAACCTACCGAGGCGAAGGGCCACCATATGGAGGATGTGACTGAAATTCCCGAGTCAATAGCTATTTCGGAAATCGAAACAGGGACCCTCAAGTCACCATCAGTGCGATATGTCCTACCCAGTCGATCACGCCAAATAATCCGGACCAACATCATTAACAAAAGCATACAGGAAGGATACCTACCACGAGTGGATGTTGGTTGCGACGATGTTTACATAGGGGAAGGCGTGGTGCGCGTCGATGAAGGGCACTGTCACGTGTTCGCCATTAATACCCAAGAGGAGGAAATGGCTATTGAGATAGACCTCTGGGAGATCATCCCCTGCGAGTTCTCCTCTCTCGATTTTGAACCAGGGTCTGACGACGAGATTGAAATAAGTCCGGAAAACCCCATTATGGATTATGAGGAAAGAACCCAACAACTCAAAAGGCTCATTTCCACTGACCATCTCAACACCGACGAAAAAGAAAGCATAGAGAACTTGCTCCGAGATTACCCTCATATATTTCTCCTACCTCGTGACGCATTGCCTTGCACTGACCTGGTTCGACACAACATCCCTACGGTGATTAATCTCCCAGTGAATGCAAAACAATATCGTCACCCCCTCATCCATAAGGAATTCATCCAGAAGGACATTGACAAGAAACTCAAAGACGGAGTCATACAACCCTCTTGCAGCCCCAGCAATTCTCCCATATGGATTGTGCCCAAACGGGCCGATTCACAGGGAAACGTAAGATGGAGAATGGTAGTCGACTTTCGTTACTTGAAACAGCGTACAGTCGGGGACGCTTATCCCCTACCCAATATCGCGGACCTCTTGGACCAACTGGGAGGAGCCATGTACTTCTCACAAAGCCTAGTTCTAATTACGCGCAAACATCAGGTGCCACCACGGCCGCAGCCCAGCTCTCTTTAATTAACACTTCTATCTCTTTTCTTTCCTCAAGTTTCACTACTACTGTGGAGCCGCTTTCACGTAAACTTGATGACCTGGGTGAATCTGTAAAGTATTTACCAGCATTACAGACACAAATAATGACGGTATATGATGGTTATCGCGAACTCGACTCTTTAGTTCGCACTCAAAACTCACAGCTCGTGGAGTTGCTGAGCAAACAGTGTGACTTGATGGAGGAAAATAGTAAATTGAAAAAGGAATTAAATAATTTTGAGAATAATATTGATACAATAATTCATGACAATTTTTCAAAATTAGAAAGTAAAATCACCAAAAAAATATTAACAAAAATTAAAAGATTTGAAGGAAACCTTTTAGAGGAATTTCATTCTATAGATCAAAATTTCGGAAATTTAACTACTGGCATGGCGACCGTGGTGGAATCCGTCTCTGACTCTGACTCTCCTTGTCAAGCTGTTCCCGGGCTAATGTCCGAACATAGCACACAACTGGTAAAATCAAACTCTGTCAACTCTGGAAAACTAATAAATACTCTGTCTCAACCAAGCTGTAAAGAAGGTCTGCATGCTGAGCAGCACGATGGACTTGTCATATCATGCGCTCTTGATTGTGCAGCTGCGAATATTGAGCGTATTGATTTTCCGAGAGAGAGAGAGAGAGAGAGAGAGAGAGAGAGAGAGAGAGAGAGAGAGAGAGAGAGAGAGAGAGAGAGAGAGAGAGAGCGACGGCCAAAGAAGAAGGACGGGGACAGCGAGGCGTTCTCCATCCCCGCCCCTCCTTGCTACGGGAGCCCGCGCTGTCAACCGTACGAGAGAGAGATAGCGGAGATGGCTGGCCAGCCGGGTTGCGTAAGTCGCTTGTAACTCTAATTGTATGCGCGGTCCGACCTTGTCGCGATAGTTGTTGGTTGCCGCCGAGAATCGGCGGCTGCGTGCGTGCATGCGGTAATTTAAAGTGTCGGCCTGTCGCGCTTTACTGTTAGCTATTGTTCGGGTTTCGCGCCCCTTAACGCCAACTACTTCTATTCAAATAAACCTCTTCGTCTTGTTTTATCTTAAATAGTCGAGTCACGAGTGATTATTGAGCGCGCCTTAACTTATGCATGATTTCCCGAATTCCGCCCTCTACCCTTTTCAGTTGCTGCAGCTAGTCGCAGGCATTGCCTCCTAGAGGAACACCGGTAGCGGGAGTAAGTATTTCATCAGCCGCTTGGAGGTTAGCTCGAGCGGCGTTGTACGGGAAACACAAGCTGCGCTGGTAACGCTAGGTTATCGCGAGCAGCCGGTATATCGCGGGCAGCAGTTCGCAGCAGCGTCAGAGCGCAGCGCCGGGTCTAGGAGAAAGCGGCCTAGGCTTCCTACAATAGAAGCCGGGCTCGCGTGTGCCGAGGCGCTTTTGACGGACTACAGGTAATTCTACAACGGTGAGTTGCCTGGGCGTAGAATACCCCCGTATATTACCCCGCGAACCTCTGAGAGGGATTAATACCCTCTCCATAACCGAACCCCGTTACAACCCCTACAAGAAATTTCAAAGCGACTAATCCAGTTTTACTCCATAAAACATGCGACATAGAAAACCCATTTTTTCCATTTTTCAATTTTTTACTTAAAAACTAGCAGACAGAATTTATTCAAATTTTTACAGATTATAGCTATTTATATTTTACAATATCATGATTTTTTTCAAAAAAATTTATCATTTCGTTTGTGAGTTATGAGTTTTTTTTAATAACAAAAGAACCGTAGCAGCTAGAGAAATTTTTTTTTTTTAATATTGGTATTTTTATCCTCTTTCGACTAGCATTATTCCGATTCGAATATTTAAATTCGATCATTAAAAAAATTCAAAAATAAATTTTGCGAAAGTCAAAAACTCATCATAAACCAAAAACTAATCAGTGAATTCTACCAATTCATTGGCAAGATGCTTCCTCAAACTAATTTATCGATTCATTTTTTAAAGGACCCCGCACACAATGTATGGAAAATAATCATTCGGTCAAATTGGATCAAACTTGGGGAAAAGATAGATCTTGAGGTCCTGAACAAAAGTTCTCATGGGCAAAACCCCCCAAGATTTGACCGAATGATTTTTTCCCATACATTGTGTGCGAGGTCCTTTAATAAACAAAAGTAAATTTTTCACAACAAAACTTTATTAATGAATAAAACTGTTTTCATTGTGGTTCTTCGTTGTTTGTTAAACAATTTGACTGAATATAAAAAATAACTTTTTTGTTTTTTCATTTATGTATCCTATACAAACAATTAATTATTGTTATAAAAAATGATAAAGAAATACATTAGCTTGAGAAAGAGAAGTATGTATTAGCAATAATCTAATAAATATTTGTTTTGAAACAGGTATTTAACTACTATCCTGCTCGACTTAGTGGTTTAAAGTTAATCCATCATTGTAACAATCATACAAATATAATAACTAAGTTATACTTCTTGACAAAACACAATGAATCGTTTTGAAATTTAACAGAGAGGTAGTTTTTTCATATTTAAGAATCGATATTTTTATGAAATTTTTACGAAATTCATATTTTGAAAGTCAATTATTATCGTTGTCCTAGTACACGTTGCCGCGGGACTCAATCTGTAATTACTTTCTCGGGGATATGCCCTAGTACACAATAATTATTTTATTTATATATGATATAGGGTACGTTCGGAAATGAAATCTCGGTTAGTAGTTAAGTTGGTACCCCTACGTTGAGCTAACCGGGCCGACGTTCAGAGCATGTAAACAATGGTTAAGGTTAACGCACAGCTGTGAGAGACGCCTCGCGGTCGGGTAATGGCAACACGAGCGCTCAACTCCAAAAGCCTTCGGGAACACTCAGAGGCAGGCGATCAGGTTATGTTTCCTGTACTTTAATTTATAGAAATTGTAGTGAAGATGAGTTGACATTAAAAATATGCAGAAATGCGTTTTAGCAACGACGGAGAGAAAATTAGATAAGTATTTTACTTATTATTAAAATTATTTTGTGTATTTGAATAATTCTGAAAGCAATAAAATACTTTTCCATCATTCAAATACTCAAAACATTCTTCGACATTATAAATTATGATTAAATGACTCTAGTGACAGCCATAGATTAATTTGGATAATAAGACTCGGGTGGTCATACTATCAACTTATTTATTCATTAAAATAAATAACGACGTTTCGGCCCGTACAGAACGACGTACGTTACAAGGCCCTCATCAGGTTCCAATTTAGTTATTTCTACAAAAACAACTTTCGGCAACACGCTAGATGGTAGAGCGGTGAATACAAATTATGTTTTGAATAGATACTTTGTGTATGTTTTTCTTTTTATTTCAGAAGATTTTACATTCAATCAAATAGGCCAGCAGATGTAAAGAAGAAAATAAGGACATGCATTAAGTTTACAGTCCTCAACCATCAAGATTGTTAAATAGTTATAAAAATTAGGCTTTAGTTTGAAAGAGTTAGTCTGTGCAATTAACCTCAAGCGTCGGAACATGAATGAACTCAATTTCAGTTGACAACGCAAAGGAAATAATAAATCTTATGAGAATAATTGGAAATGTCTAGATGCGTCACCAAAAAGGAGCTATTTCGAAAAAGCGTTGAAAAAGGAGCTATTTCGAATGAGCGTTGAAAAAGGAGCTATTTCGAATGAGCGCCCAAGAAGGAGCTATCTCGGAAGTCATTTTTTTTCTCAAAATTTAAGTTGGCAATACTGTAGTATAGAGAAGAATATGTTTAATATTAACATGGTATTTTAACTATTAACATGCTATTGTAACTATTAACATATATTTTAATAGTTACAATGCCGCGATAAATATAAACATTTTGATAAAACATTTTTCTCAGTATAGAAAAACACACATACATTTTTAGAATACGCTTACATACGATCAATTATATTATATTCTTTAACCGCTTTTATTTCATTAGTTCTAGATAATAATTCAAGAATTCATGAGGAGTCAAATTGTGATCAATCATATATTGAAGATCCTTTTTTTTGTCCAGATCTAGCAACAACTTTAATAAATTTGATGTGCTGATATAGTGAATCAACTGTCTTAACGAATTTTTATGAGGAAAAGTTGTTGCTAGCTCTGGATAAAAAAAAGGATCTTCAATATATGATTGATCACAATTTGATTCCTCGTGAATTCTTGAATTATTATCTAGATCTAATGAAATAAAAACAGTGAAAGAATATAATATAATTGATCGCATGTAAATGTATTCTAAAAATGTGTCAGTGTGTTTTTCTATACTAAGAAAAATGTTTTATCAAAATGTTTATATTTAATGTAGCATTGTAACTATTAAAATATATATGTTAATAGTTACAATGGCATGTTAATAGTTACAATACCATGTTAATATTAAACATATTCTTCTCTATACTACAGTATTGTCAACTTAAATTTTGAGAAAAAAAAAATGACTTCCGAGATAGCTCCTTCTTGGGCGCTCATTCGAAATAGCTCCTTTTTCAACGCTCATTCGAAATAGCTCCTTTTTCAACGCTTTTTCGAAACAGCGCCATTTTCAATGCTTTTTCGAAATAGCTCCTTTTTTTTCCCAACCGACGAAATATAATATTGGTGTGTAAAAATATGATGAATTTCTTGTATAGTATTTCTAAAGTTTAAAACAATAAATTTTTCATTATAAAATCTATGAAACATTTCTGCATATTTTTAATGTCTACTCATCTTCACTTCAATTTCTGTAAATTAAAGTACAGGAAACATAACCTGATCGCCTGCCTTCAAGTGCTCAGGAAGGCTTTTGCAGTTGAGCGCTCGCATTTCCATCACCCGACCGCGGGGCGTCTCTCACAGTTGTGCGTTAACCGTAACCATTGTCTACATGCTCTGAACATCGGCTCGGTTAGCTCAACGTAGGGTTACCAACTTAACTACTAACCGAAATTTCATTTCCGAACGTACCCATACAAATTAAATAGAACTATTGCATATTTTGCTCTAAAACTTTATATTTGTGTTTTGGGGCTAATTTGGAATGAGTAAAAAAATTTTGACCAACATAACCTCTTGAAATTTTAACACAATGTTGTACTCGATAAGTGTAATAAGTGGTAAAAATTTTGTGTCAATCAATCGACTATTCTTTTTAAAAATGCAAATATAAGAAATTTATAAAAAAATTTTAACCTCAAATATCTTTGGCCACAACGGTCAGATTTTTTTCGGCAAAAAACTGAATCCTTTAGATATAAAAAAGCTAATTCTTTGCCAAATTTCAAAACGATTCCTTGACTTTTACTCCTGATATCGTTAACGAAAGAAAACGCACTTGTTTTCAAAAATAATTTTTTTCTCGGAAGCAAATCAACATAACCTCTTCAAATTTTAACACAATGTTGTACTCGATAAGTGTAATAAGTGGTAAAAATTTTGAGTGGAAAAATGAAAAGTTTTTGAGATATTAATTAAAGAAATATAAACTATATTTACATTAATAACAAATGACAGGCTAGAGCTAATTTAAATTTAAAAAAAAAAAAATTGTAGGTAATTTAAAGAGCTTTTAATAAAAATTTAGTTTATTAAGTAATACTGGCTGAAACAAATTAAAAAATCAAAAAAAAAGAAAAATTCAAAATCGTTTTTTGGTTATAAAAAAAAAATCGGTAAAATCAAAAAGTAGGTTATGCTCTCTCTATTCTCCTCCGAAGCGAAGAGAATGAACCTTTTCCGATGTAAATCGGTCGATCGGTTCAAAAGTTATCGCCTGTACACACACACACACACACACACGCACGCACGCACGCACGCACGCACGCACGCACGCACGCACGCACGCACGCACGCACGCACACACGCACACACACACACACACATATACACACACACACACACACACACACGAAATTTTTTTTTATCAATAACAACGGATTTGAGCGCCAAAAGTCTTAAAACATGTTTTTAACATTTTTTTGTTTCAAAAATTATTTTCACCTTTACAAAGCTTCCTCTTTGAGGAAGCAAAACAGAAAAATGAGACCCGCCCGGTCAAAATCGATCGCGTATATCCGGAGATAAAGCGGTATACATACACACACACGCACGCATACACGCACGCACACACGCACGCACGCACGCACGCACACACAAGGTTTGTTAATATAAAGATCACAGTTTGAAAATAAAAGAATGAGTATAAGTTTATATGAAAGAGCAAAAAGATGTGATCAAATGATGAATTAGAATCGATGAATTAAAACTAAAAGAAAGGTTAAACTCTGCAAAAAGAGTTCCTGTAACTCTGGCATTTCATTCTATTAAACTATTAGTATACGTTGTAGGCTTAAACTAAAATAATTTTCAGCATCAGCAACTTTAGAATTATTATACTCACCTATCTAAAAAGTGAAGAAATCTAAAATGGAGACAAGATCTATTCAATTAAATTCAGATGCAAGAAATTCGTAAATTAACAAAAAATTGAAAAAATTGGACAAAATATTGACATATAATAAAAAATTCCGTTTAAAAAATTGATTAAATGAGGTTTTTTAAGTACGAAGCAACGAAATATATTTCACTATAGTGAAATATGTCCGCAACAGCGTACGCGGCGACTGACCGCCGTGTTTCCAATTTTATTCCTTATAAACCCTTCCTTTCTCCAAGTTGAAATTTTGGGGTTTTGAAGCTGAAGGCTTGTACTTTCGAGTAAAAAATTTATTAAAAAAAAAAAAAAAAAAAAAAAAACATAGTAGTCTTTAATAAAAATTGCTCCGAACTTTCAACTCAGCATTTCGGAGAATAAACAATAGCACAACTGGTAGGAGGGAGGAAAAATCTATCGATATATGGGAAGATCCATAATACTTTTAACTATTGCATGCCTTTTTTTTTTAGGTAATTTATGGCCGCTATTAGCATGGCCTGCGAAGCACATAAACAAGACTGGGTGTAAAATCTCCAATTTTTACGTAGAGAACTAGTCCTGTAAACCATATTAGTATGCCATGTAGACTGCAGCCTGAGAATGAACAAAAATTTCCAAAAAAGTTCACTTTTTGTCACTTTCGAAAAGTAGACATTTCTTTGAGTTTTGTACATCTCTAGGCTGCGGCCTGTGTGGCACACTAATATAGATTACAGGACTGATTTTCGACGTAAAAATTGGAGATTTTACACAGTGTCTCGTTTATATGTTTCGCAGGCCATGCTAATAGCAGGCATAAATTAGCTAAAAAAAGTCTGAGAATTAGTTAAAAGTATCATGGATTTGCCGATATGTTCTTTTTTTCGAGAGCCAGCATAAGATTATGAGCGAGTTCAAGAAAGCATATTTTACGCGAAAAAGGGCCCGCGCGCGCCTGCTGGCTGACTGGTTTCTGGCAGACACGCTCCCATATGTGGGTTAGAGAAAGACTGTTAATCATCAATTCACTAAAATAAAAAGAAATAAAGATCAAAGGTACATATAAAATTAAAAGATTTATAAGTACAAAAATCATTTATTGTATGAGTATTGGGCAATTCTCAAAACGCCACAGGCCAGTAATGCCCTAGAACATGGGAGTAGTATACCCCTCGCTATGGGCCGTCACAACAAACCTGACCTTGGCAGCAGGCGCCAGCTGGGGTCAAGGTCAAGAAGTCTGACGACGCATAGCGAGGGGCGGGGATAAAAGCGGTGCACGTATGTGTGTGCACGCGCGCGCAAGCATATTCTGGATAGGACACACACACGCACGCGCACGCACACGCGCATGCACACCCGCATGCACGCGCACACACAGGCACACGGGCATACATATGCGCACGCACACCGACACCAGAACGCACACGCACGCACACACAGACACACAAAACCAGCAAGCATATTGTGCAGTGAGAGTCTGACGACGCATGATGGAGAGAGAGAGAGAGAGAGATGCGTTGCATCAACGAAACCCATACTATGTTCATGTTTGTGTGTGTGTGTGTATGCGTGTGTGTGTATGCGTGTGTGTGCACGCGCGCACGCAAGCAAGCATATTCGAGAGAGAGACAAAGAGAGAGAGAGAGAGAGAGAGAGAGAGAGGAAGAGAGAGTGTGCAGCGCTACGGTGTACCAAGGTAAACTATGTCTTCAAGGCGTTTTTACGCGACAGCATTATGGCTACACTTTGGCGCATCAAAACTTTTGTGTGTGTGTGTGTTAAGGCCGGTTCCTTTTGACACGGCAGCATTATGGCTACACTTTGGCGCATCAAAACAGAGAGAGAGAGAGAGAGAGAGAGAGAGAGAGAGAGAGAGAGAGAGAGAGAGAGAGAGAGAGAGAGAGAGAGAGAGAGAGAGAGAGAGAGAGAGAGAGAGAGGGCGAGAGAGAGAGAGAGAGAGGGCGAGAGAGAGAGAGAGAGAGGGCGAGAGAGAGAGAGAGAGAGAGAGAGGGAGAGGGAGAGAGAGAGAGAGAGAGAGAGAGAGAGAGAGAGAGAGAGAGAGAGAGCTTTTTATTCGCTTTGATGCAAAATTATAAGATACATGAATCGATCAAGTAATACAGTAATACAGATAGTAGTCAAATTTGTACAACACCTGAAAAATAATAACACAGCGATACAACCAGTAGCAAAATTTATAAAATACGCATAGAAAAATAGAGGAAATAGAACTAGAGAGACATAGCATGGCAGAATACAGGGCGGCCGGCGTAAAACCGTACTTGACTCCGTATATGACAGAGAGATTTGATTTAAACTTCTTTATTTTCGACAATCCAGGTAGCGTATATCGCCATACACCCATAGAATATACCTAGTAACAGAATAGGTAAAAAATCATAATAGTATCATAGTAGTGAAAATTCAAAAAAAAAAAGAAATAGTATAACAAAAATATGAACAAAGTATAAAATTGAACGCAAAAACATATTAATTAGCGCATACAGAGAGAACATACACTGAATATTATCAGAGATATATAATTTAATATTTATTTAAACTTACCTAGTATATGAAGCGCATGCGTCGAAGACGTTCCTCTCTACGCATGGTATTTTTGAATATCAGCGTCCAAATCCTATCGGCGAAATAAATTATCACAAACATTGGTTCTCGCATATTCGCATCCACTCGTATATAACTATAGTTTACTGATCTCCATGTGAAATCCCGTCTTGTCACACTATACATTTGGAGTGCTGATTCAAGAGGCATCACAGCCCAACTATATAGTCTGAAATGTGTGGGCCACATTAAAACTCTCACGACACCAAACCGAAATTGTGTATTTGCTGCAAATGAGATAGAAAAGTTACGCACTCTTCTGATTCTCAGCAATCTTTCGAAGTGTGGGTCAATAGGATGTGAAGCACTTTCTAATAGGGGGTTTGCTTCCGCACCCTCCGCAACACCCTCTGCTGCTTCCGCGGCTACAGGCAGCTCCGTAACTTCACTATCTGGCAGCATATTTTCTTAAAATTTATTACACACACACTTTAGTTGTGTTAATTATTTATAATGTTTCAATTTTTCTTAAGCGCAATGATCGACGATTTGTCTTAGTAATCACTAATAAGTTTATTTAAAATTGCCGCTCCATCGTCGAATCCTTCGTTTTTCGGAACCCACGAAATTTACCAATGTACTCACACGCGTGATTAATGAGAGAGGTATTATTCTCACCCGCACAAGATTTAGCCACGACCCTCATTATAGTAGGAGAGTCGTGGAGACACTGACGGGGAAACTAATCGCGAGGATGTACAACGCAACTAGCGCGTGTCTTAAAGTCCGGAATCAGCCTTTTTACAGGAAAAGTACACGAAGGTTACTTGGAGGTGTACGACACAACGACCGCTGCGTTATACTTTTCGCAGCTTCGCGTGGAATCTGCTTGTTCAGGCTGTAGTGTAATAGAGCCGGTCAGTATGATGTTATGTAGATAGCATTTCGTCCAATATAAATTATTCCAATCGGACTCATTTTTGGAACATAGATGTATTTAACCACGACAAATACGTTAAGAATAAATAATTACCCGAAAAACCAAAATTGAAAAATTTTAGATTTTGTAGTTTTATCGCGGCGAAGAAAATAAGATAGTGCGACACTGTGTAAGACGGCTTATCGCACACAGCTCGAACAATTTAAACGCCGTTTTCTTCTTCAGACTTTTATTCATTTCAGTCCCCGAATTTTCAACTAACCGTAATTTATGTAAAAAAAGGAAAATAACTATCTTCTCTGTTTTTTAAGTTATTGACTTGAAATTCAAAATGTATTTATATCTCGTAATTTAGATTCGATTAATGATGAAAAAATGTATGATTTCTAAGAAACTAAAAATTAAAAAATTAAAAATGTTATCATTATAAATAATATTAATTACGAATAAATTTTAAGATATTTCATAAAAATAATAAGCGTGAATGTTGTTTAAGAGAAATTACCCCGAAGAAAAAATGCAACGCAGTAGACTTGAATATTATTTTACAGTGATGGTAACTTATCTCGTAATACACGACGAACTGCAGACATGTTATTTTTAAAAAGGTCACGTACCGATGGTTCAGTGAGTTGCAGTATAATGGAACACCACATTTTCCTTAGCCTAAGAAGTCAAGATATATATAAAATTTCTTTATGACATAGTCTATCTAATGTTACAAATAATATGTGCGATTATAAAATAAGAAAAAAGTGAGAAAAAGTCACGCACGTGAAATGCTGACAGCTGAGTCAGATAAAACAAAACATCAGCGCTTCTTTAGTATTGTCTTTACCGTAATCATTAAAAAAATCTTTATTATGTTACATAGAGAGTATGCGGTTACCGGATAATTAAGACGACATATTATTTTGGCAAGGTGTAGATTACATTACCGTGAAAAGAATTTCGCTACGCTAGTGAAACCAGAAAAATATCTTAAAGGACTGTTTATTGCTAGAAGACACGTGTTTACTGACCCGAGAGAAATGTGACGTATGAGAGGCGCATCAAAGTGTAACTGTATATTTTTTCATTAAATTAGTATATGTAGCGCCAGTATATTTAAGGAGAATGGCTTGACTCGTCAGTACGCTTTGGCTAGTTGACAACAAGAGATCACCCAGTAAAAATGGTTAGAGCTAGTGTTAGTCACCTTGTGAAAATTTTACGACTTGCTTTACGCATCGCAAGAAATCGCGAACCACACATTCGTACAATGTGTGGACCTGTGTGGTCCAGTGATTTTGAAAGATTATCTTTAGATGTGTTATGTAAAAAATTGCATTTCCTTTTACTGCATTGTCGGATATCTACAATCAATTACATGTACGGTATCGGCTTATTTCATAATAGAGATATTCTTTCAATCGTTGTGAAGGCCGTACATCAATGTAACGAGCACACCGATTTTCTAGCCGGGTGTATAATGTGACGCCATTGTAAGTATCACATTTTTATTATCAATATTTTTCTTTATCTTCAATAAATTAAATCGATTTTGCCCACAGCAGTCAATCAAATGCTCGACGATACGGAAGGTGACGAATTCATCATGCGGTGTCAATATCAAGACGATGCACAGCCAGGACCTTCGGCAGCTGATGATCCACAACCTGATCCTTCAACAGCCGATGTATATCGTCATAATGAAGATATAGCAAATCGTAAGTATTGAATCTGTTATAATAATTTTCATATTATTAAGGCACGATTCAATATTTCAGCTTTACAACCAGTAACCTACACTGTACATCACGAAAACGAGGCAACACGTAACGTAAGTATTGAAAGTATTAAAATAAAATAATATTTTACAATGTATAAATTTTGATACATTTCAATACTTTAGTTACAGAAGTTGATTCATCGCTTTCAACGATGACGCAACATGTCGAAGAAGGATATGATTTGGACTCTAGCAGTAGCAGTACCAGTAGCAGTACCAGCAGCAGTAGCAGTACTAGCAGAACTGATACAGCTGAAGAAAGAAATGACGAAAGTAAGGATGTATAATATTTTTAATAATTTTCAAAATAAAAATAAAAATAAATAATGAAAATAATTATTTCACAGCTAATTATTTACAGCATGGTGAAGGATCAAGACCATGCTTTATCGTAGAAAGCGAAACAACACGGCGCTATCACCGTTTTCGTTATCAAGGACGAGAGATACGAGGAAGACTAGCTGACCCACCGGCAAATGCTAACATTTATATGTGGCTCGAAGCTTGCTTAAAGGATTTACATAGACAACTCTGTAGTCGCGGGGAGGCTACCGACTTTATAGGACTAACGATAAATAGTGAAAGATTTAATCATGGACCTTTATGGCATTCGTTTAGACCGATTAAAGATTTCAATGTAGAAGACCTTTGGGATCTGTTATCAAGTGCAATTCAAAGTGCAAATAATTTTAATATTAGCGATAAATTGTCAGTTAGCTGTGCAGTTGTGAGAGGTGTAGCAGGATGTGGTCGGCACAGCTAACTCATGAAAATGTCAAGAAAAAGTCCATCTTATCTATTAAAAATGACGACAATCTTTGTTTGCCACGAAGCTTGGCCACCGCCTATGCTTATGTCATCAGAGGCCAAATACGAACGGGAAGATTGCACGAATCTTGGAACCTTATTAGTCGAAGCAATGGATCCGTTCAAAAGGGAGCAGCAGAGGAGCTTTTAAACTTAGCAAATGTTCAGATTCCAACAAGAGGTTACGGTCTCGAAGAAATTCATCGTTTTCAAATCTTTTTTGCCACAAACTCTACAGCTCTAGTGGTGTACTCTTTTAGAAATTTTGCCCGCGGATATCCGCCTCTCTACGATAGCACACGTTTTGTTATGGACATACAAAGATGTACTACCAACACTTTACGAATTATGTACTACGAACATTCCAATCACTATCAACCTATTCTGAATTTGGTTGGTGCTAGCGGAACCCGTGGTTACTGCATACCGTGTAATAAAAGTTACTGGCATGTCGAAGACCATCGATGCACAAATAAGTGTTCTAAATGTTTGATGTCACCACCGTGCACTGCATTCGGAAATATTAGAAAGTGTACCTTGTGCTGTAGGACCTTTTTCAGTGAAGATTGTTTTCAAAATCATTTAAAGAAAGGCTCGTATAACAAGAATAATAGTGTGTGTGATAAAATAAAATTATGCCAAAAGTGTTGTAAAATTGTTCTCGAAAAAAATCGCCGAAGTGTAAAACATGAGTGTGGTGTATCATATTGTGACACATGCAAATTAAGATTACCACTTGGACATCTGTGTTACATTCAACCTATTAAATTGAACGAAACAGTGAGAGATGTTTTATTCTTATTCTACGATTTTGAGACTCAACAGGCGATGCCTGTGTTAGGTGACGAAGAAAGAAAAATCCATGTTCCAAATTTGTGCGTTGTGCAGCAAACGTGTACTCATTGTCTTGACATCAATGACGTTTCTATTAGATGCGATCATTGCGGAGTTCGTGAATACGTGTTTAAAGATGAACCAGTGAAGCAGTTGATTGATCTTACTTTAGCTCCAAGACAACAATTTAAAAAAATAGTTTGCATCGCTCACAATGCGCAAGGTTTTGACGCGCAGTTTATATTCAAATACATTGACGAACAATACAGAGGTATACACGTGGATCCAACCGTCATAATGAATGGGTCGAAGATTATCTTAATGAAGATTGCGAATGTAAAATTTATAGACAGTCTAAATTATTTTCACATGCCATTAAGTAGTTTACCAAAAGCCTACGGATTACATGAAATCGAAAAAGGTGTTTTTCCACATTTGTTTAACACACCTGAAAACCAATTGTACGAAGGACCACTCCCTCCTTTGGACGTGTACTCACCAGGCAGTATGAGCATCAAGGAAAGAGAACGTTTTTTGGAGTGGTATAATGAGCAATCAACAAACGGTTGTGTGTTCAACTTTCAAAACGAAATTGTGAGGTATTGTAAACAGGATGTGACAATTTTAAGATTAACAAATAGGTATCGTTTCACCTCGCGGTTATAGATGGTGCGACAATCAGTCTCAAAAAGCGGTGTATTGGCTGTGCTGGATGGAAAAGCGTATACTTTGTCGCTTCATCGAACATGCAGGACATTCTAGAGAGAGAAGGCTACCCGAAGGTCTGATTGTAGATGGCTACAGAAGCATAGTACTTCAATTTCACGGTTGTTTTTGGCACGGATGCCCTTGCTGTTTCAGGATTAATAGAGATACAGTTTTGACGAGTGGTGATTCAATGGACGCTAGATATGAAAGAACAGTAGTTATTAGCGATAAGATAAAGTCAAACAATTATAAATTAATTGAGAAATAGGAATGCGAGTTTAACACTGAACTCTCCCAAGATGATCAGCTTCAGTGCTTTGTTCAAGAAAACGTCGATAACGTGAAACGAAAACCTTTGGATGCGCGAGATGCTTTTTTCGGTGGACGAACAGGTAACACCGTTAAAATGTTCGATTGCAAAGGTGAAGAAAAAATAAAGTACGTCGATGTATGCTCGTTGTACCCGTATATCTGCAAACGAGATAAATTTCCCGTTGGTCATCCCAACATATACGTCGGCGAAGAAGATTGTCGTCAGTTCTTAGGAACATACAAAGACATCTCTCGAGTGAACGGTTTACTAATGTGTGACGTGCTTCCACGGCAAAACCTGTACCACCCCTTATTACCGGTAAGAATGCATAGTAAACTAATATTTCCCTTATGTCGCACGTGTAGTGAACAAATTATCCAAGACGATTGCCCGCATCAAGACCCAAATGATCGAATTTTACGGGGAACGTGGGTGTCTGAGGAAGTTAAAGAGGCTGTCAAACTGGGGTATACAATTCAACGCGTTTACGAGATCTGGCAATACGAGATGACGCAATATAATCAAAAAGAAGGCAACGGTGGAATATTTGCCGAATATATCAACGAGTTTTTCGCGCAAAAAACTTTGGCGTCTGGTTTTCCACCTGGTTGTCTGAACAACCAAGATAAAGACGAATACGTAAAAGAATTGGAGGTCAATGAAGGTATTAGTTTAAATAAAGACGCGATACAGTACAACGCCGGTCTAAGATCAGTCGCAAAACTATGCCTAAACTCTTTATGGGGTAAATTTGGTCAACGTGAAAACATGACACAGACAGAAGTCATTACTAAACCAGAAAGATTGACAGAGTTACTTACCAGCCCAGAAATAGACGTTAACGGAATTATACCAGTCAATGACGAAACACTCTACGCCAACTGGTGTTACAAAAACGAAGCTCTGCTGTCATCTCCAACGACAAGTGTTGTGATTGCCGCCTTTACAACAGCACAGACCCGACTGGAGCTATTCAAGTACTTGCACGCTTTGGGGCCCCGAGCTCTCTACTACGATACGGATTCTGTTTTTTATGTTAGCGGAGAGGCTAGTGCCGAGCGCGATTTACCAACAGGTGTAGCTCTAGGTGAACTCACGGACGAATTGGCTAGTAACGGAAACGTTACGTACATAACCTCGTTTTTATCCGGAGGTCCAAAATTTTACGCGTACAAATTTAAAAAACCGGACGGAAATGAAGAGTACGTGTGTAAAGTAAAAGGCATAAAGCTAAATTACTCCAATAGTCTACAAATAAATTTTGACACTCTTCGCGAGATGATCACTTCACCGGGTACTGAGATATTGCTATCTAATTTTGCTATTCGACGAACAGTATTCCACGAGGTAATAACGCAAAATGAAACAAAGACGTGTAAAACCGTGTACGGAAAGAGAAGATTCATCGCGTTAAGTAAAAGTTATCCATACGGCTACATTCGCGGTCCGCCTACTACTGACGCATCAGAGAACCACACCCTGGAAACCTAGTAACGTTGGTGTAGCAAGGCAAGGAGCGCACTCGTGATCGGTGGCGCTACAGTATAAAAACAGCTCATTGGCTACCGCTGTGTCTCCATCATCGTGATTAGCGGTGGCGGCGCACCAGAAAAGAGAGCTCATTGGCTGCTGGTGCGCCTCCAAGCGGCGGCGGCGCACCAGAAGAGAGCTCATTGGTTGCTGGTGTGTGTCCCCAAACGATGGTGGCGTACCAGAAGAGACCTCATTGGCTGCTGGTGCGCCCCAATAAGCTGATTTATCGGCCGCAGGAGGCGCAGCGGCTAAGAGCTCATTGGCCACCGCTGCGCCGGCGAAAGAGCTGTTTTGCCGCGGAGCTAGCCCCACCACAAGGCTCGCGGAATCGTGAGCGGCCGCGCGCGGGGGGCCCCGGGGCGCGGTTACGAGCTCTTCGGGAGAAGTGTTTCAGAGTGCCCAGTCAGTGTGAAATATGGACACGCGCTGGAAACATCCGTGGACGTGTACGTTAACTGGCCCCACCGGTTGCGGTAAAACAGTATTTGTTAAAAAATTTCTGAAATACATTGACCGTTTGAGCGACACTCGCTTCGAGCGTATTATTCTTTCTTACGGTGAATGGCAATCGGGATACAGAGATCTGGGTAAAGACGTTGAATTTCGCGAAGGTCTACCGCAAAACACCGATTGGCTTAACGATCCGAAACCTAAGTTGATCATCATCGACGACCTCATGCGCGAATCGTCCTCTGGAGGAGCCATAGTGAATCTCTTTACGAAAGGCAGTCATCACAACAACTTGAGCGTGATTTTTATCACTCGAAACATCTTCCATCAAGGCAAAGATCAGCGCGACATATCTTTAAACGCTCAGTACATTGTAATCTTTAGGAATTTGCGAGATCGTGCCCAGATACGTCATCTTGCCAGGCAAGTAAATCCTGAAAATCCTCGATTTTTAGAAGAAGCCTACCTCTTGTTGGATCTGAAGCAAACCACATTGGATAACTGTCGATTTCGAACGTGTATTTTCCCCGATGATGAGTACCAGTACGTTTACGTACCGCGAAAACAACTGAAAAGCAGTCAAAATCAACTTCCAATCGTGGCGTTGTAATGACTACAAAAACGCGTTATCCTTTTGGTCGGAAAGATGCTACCGTCTTGGCGGCATTGTACCATTTTAACAAAGACCAACGGAAAGCAGTTTTACAGAAAGCTGATGCAAAATTGGTTCGTCGTATTTGCGAGTGCGCTTTAAGCGTATTGATAGGTAACGTTCCGTTAAGTAAAGGTCACAAGGGTCGACTGCGTAAGTATGCAAAAGTTCTGCGAAAGCTAGCATCACCGGATATCACTTTACAACGAAGAAGAAACATTATAGTGCAACGTGGTGGTCTTCTGCCTGCTCTGCTAGCACCTCTGATTGGCACGCTTCTTGCTAATCTCGTGAATAAATAAACATGGAACACGCGAGAAAGATGATTCTCCTACCGCAAGAGAGCCTTGAACGTTTGCAAACCACGCTTGGAAAAGATAAGATAAAATCTGTGCAAACACCGGGATCGGTGACGAGTAGACTCGATGCTGAAATGAGCGAAATATTAAACTCACCAACATGCAAAGGCGATCGCGAAAAGTGGACTCTCTACCGTCAAGTTTTACAGCGATATCTTCACTTTAAGGGAACCGAAGGAGGAGATAAGTATAAAAAAGAACAAAAGAATGACAGTGCCAGCGAATCTAATACGGTGGACGATAATGAGCAGCAAGAGGAGGAGGAGGAGGAGGAGGAGGAGGAGGAGGAGGAGGAGGAGGAGGAGGAGGAGGAGGAGGAGGAAACCAATGAGCTCATTGACGCAAACATTATCTATACCGTTCCGAAAAAGTACAAAACGAAAGCCAAACAGCTCGTGCGATGCTTGCGAGCTGGTGGTAAAGTAGTTTGGGATGCCAACGGAGCTGTAACGATAGATGGCACGATTGTGCCCGGAGCCAACATTGTCGACTTGGTGAATGACGCAATGAGAGATAGAAAAAGGAGCGGTCCGCCTGGTCATCTTCAGTTCGCTGTCGCTCTTCGCCAAACAACTGTTCCCCGAGAGTTTATAGGTAACAAACGTGTTTGGAACGACGTTACCAGATCCTCGCCGAACAGTGAGCATTTAGAAAACAGTGCTTTTACTACACCGCTTTCCGTTCCTATTTTGAGAGTTCAGAGTAGCGGCGACAGCGCTGCTGATGAATCAGATCCAACGCAACCCGAAAAAAGAAGAAAAAAGAAGTCAGCTGAAAAAAAAGAAGGTCTCACCACCACACACTGTAATACTGTCATGGCGCGGAATGAGCAAGACATTCGGGCTGCGCTAATAAATTCTCAAGAAGAAGAACAAGAGAAAAACAGCGTTCTAGATGCACTCGTTGATTTATTACCGTTTGAAATGCATGTACCGCATTACAAATTTTGCGGACCCGGAACTAAGCTAGCAGAGCGTATCGAACGTGGCGACGTTGGAATCAATCCGTTAGATGAGGCCTGCCGACAGCATGATCTAGCTTATGCTGACTCGAACAGTGACCGTCGTCAAGCCGACCGAGTTTTAGCGCGATATGCCTTCTCTCGCATGCTCGCCGAGGAAACGCCGTCAGACGAAAGAACAGTCGCGATGATGACAGCTTGCTGCATGGTTAGCAAGATAACTTTTGAAAAATTTTTTTCGCGTATCAAGAATGTTATCAGGAAACGAGACAAGAAAGATAAAAAAACCAAAGCGTGGACAAATAAAAAAGGATAAGAAGACGAAGGAACAGAAACCAAAGGATAAGAAGAAAATAGACAAAATAATAATCTCGAACAATGAATAAATCGTTTGAAAAACTTTATTACGAAGCACATCGGCCTTCGGCGTACACTGGTGCTGATAAACTTTTGCGAGCTACGCGTAAAAAATACGATCGTCAAAGTGTTATTGAATGGCTTGAGAGTCAAGATGCTTATAACTTGCATAGACCTGTTCGACATTGTTTTCCTAGACGTAATTATAATGTGCGCAATTTCGACGACGTGTGGGAAGCTGATTTGATGGACATGAGATCTATAAAATCTTACAACGATGGCTACAGCTACGTTTTAACCGTTATCGATGTTCTCAGCAAATACGCATGGGCTGAACCTGTCAAGGACAAAACTTCGAGAAATGTCGCTGATGCTTTTCTGTGTATTGTGTCGAGAAGTAACGGACATAAACCAATATGTCTTCAAACTGATAAAGGTAAAGAATTTATCGGCGGGACGTTGCAGATGGATCTCTCAAAGCACGGTATAGTGTTTAGAGTGGTACGCAGTCCAGACGTAAAAGCGGCCATTGTGGAAAGATTCATAAGAACTGTAAAAGAAAGAATATGGCGCTATTTTACTCACAAAAATACTCGAAGGTATGTTGATGTTTTGCAGAATATTGTACAGGCGTACAATCATACCAAACATTCGGCCACAAAAATGGTACCAGCAGTCGTAACACTGTACAATGCAGCCAAAGCTCGTGAAAATTTACAACGTCGATATGGTAATCGTGTTTTTAAAACTCTTAAATACTGCGTCGATGACTTGGTGCGCGTCAGTCGTGCAAAGAACGTTTTCGCTAAAGGATATGAGAGTGGCTGGACACTAGAGATTTTTAAAATTACACGAATCTCAACGACGCGTCCGCCTGCAGTTTATTATTTAGAAGACTTGGCAGGTGAGGAAATTGACGGTTTTTTCTACGCCGAAGAATTGTGCAGAGTACGTAAAAATTTAACTACAGACGTTTTTGAAATTGATGAAATTTTGAAAACTAGAGGCATAGGTTCGTCTAAAGAATGTTTTGTAAAGTGGAAAGGATACAGCGATAAGTTCAATTCCTGGGTTAGAGCGAATAAATCGACGAATATATAAAAAATTTTTAAAATGCAAGATCAGTTTTATATTGTGTTGCCGAGCAACAGCAGCATGAATTATTTTGCGAAAAATACCACGACACATTTCATCACGCAACTCCCTCAGCAGATACGTCTTCAAGGTTCGTGGTCAGTCGCGCTTACGGAGGTTCAAATTCCGTTGACGTTTCAACACGTGTCTTTCGAGAAACCGGATGGGACAGTTTCGCTTAATCTCATTCCACACTCGACTCTAGAGACAACAGCAAAAAATGTTAGTACTACAGTGTCGCTGGTTCGTCCAGGAATTTACAGAGATATAAACATTATAATAAGCGAGCTAAATAATTTAAACTGTATAGAGGGCCTTTTGGAATTCGGTGTCGATCCCGGTGGTTACGTGACAGTCTACAGAGTTTGTAGAAAGATAACTTGCTCTGAATTCAGTCACCAACTTTTTTTATCCAAGAAGTTGCGAAAAATTTTGGGATTCGAACGCATGAATAGTATTTTTATAAGAGATGAAGAATCAGTAGTAAGTGATAGACCTGCTCATCTCTCCAATAGGCTTCCATCCATGCTTATGATTTATAGCGATATTTGCGAACCTTACGTAATAGGTGACGTTCAATCGCGATTGTTGCGAGCAGTATCGTTAAACATCGACGATAATTACACGTATGGTAGTACGAGAATCAAGAGTATCTCCCCACCCATGTACATACCTTTATTATTCAACTCATTTCAGACAATCGAAATCGATATAAGGGACCGAAGTGGACGTGCGATCCCATTCGATTACGGTACTCTGACGGTGACACTTCATTTCAAGAAACTTGACTAGAACTCAGTTTTAATACAATGATGGAGCGTTACCAAAAATACTTAAACATGCAAGTTGGCGGTGGATACAGCGGAGGGGAGGTGTTTGGTGGGGGTCAACGGATTAATGGTGGGGTCGGACGTATTTACGTTGGATCCCCCTACCAAAGGGGGCACGGCGGTATTGGTTCATATTTGGCTGGAATTTTCCGTCGCGTTCTCCCACTTTTCACTCGCGGAGCCAAAGCTGTTGGGAAGGAGGCTGTGCGTACTGGTATGAACATTATGTCTGATGTTACCGAGCGAAACACTCCGTTTAAAGAGTCGATTCGCAAACGCTTTAAAGAATCTGGCGAAGTTCTCAAACGAAAAGCAGAGGAGAAATTGGATAAGCTAATGGTGGGGTCTGGATGTAATTACCACGCTACGGCTTACCACTTCAGTTGCGAATGGGCGCTGGCTCTGATACAAATCACAGAGGTAAAAAGAAGAAGAGCAGCTCTAGAAAAAGGAAAACAAGAAAACGCAAGTCTAATAGTTCGAAAAGAGGCAAGGCTAAGAGAAAACAAACGAAACAAAAGAAGAAGAGAACCACGAGAGATATTTTTGGATAGATAAGATGGCATTTTTACACACCCATTCGTGCGATTGTCTCAAGTCGGAGTTGTTTCTGTTTGAAATTCCTCCTACTCAAACAATGATAGAAAATTCACACTGGATGCAATATAAACCAATATCGTCTTTAACTGATGACTCACCTATAGAATTTGTGTTACCGGGCAATGGTGAAGAATATATTGATCTTGCTCACACGATGCTTAGTCTGCGAGTAAGTCTACAAACTACGGTTGACGTACCACAAGCCCTTACAGACCAGGTACCCAAAGTCGGTCCTGTCAATAATTTTATGCATTCTTTATTTAATCAAGAGGATGTATTTTTTAATCAAAAACCAGTATCACCGCCTACAAACTCATACGCTTACAGAGCGTACCTTGAAACTTTATTAAATTATGGACCTACTGCAAAAAATTCGCATTTGACGAGTGTGCTGTGGTACAACGATACTGCTGGAAAAATGGACGACGATCAAGATGCAAATGCAGGCCTTGTGCAACGTCGCAAATTACTGTCTGCAACAAAATCAGTTGACATGATTGGCCATCTACACTGCGACGTGTTCAATCAAGAAAAATTATGAATAAACGGTGTCGAGGTAAGAGTGCGATTAGTAAGGTCTCGCGATAGTTTTTGTCTCATGGATCCTACAGGCTGTTACTCTGTACATATCGACGAAGCTAATCTTTTAGTTAGGCGAGTCAAACTTAGTCCAGGTATATTACTAGCACACGCCCAATCACTTTCAAAGACAACTGCGAAATATCCTCTCACGAGGGTTGAGGTTAAAGCTGTAACAATGCAGAGGTATTCACGGTGAAACTCTGCATAATATAATATTAGGTCAACTGCCAAAGCGAATTATAATCGGGTTTGTTGACAATAAGGCTTTCAATGGCGATCGAGCTCTAAATCCGTTTAACTTTGAACATTTTAATATAAATTTTCTATGCTTATACGTTGACGGTGTACAAATACTTTCTAAACCACTACAACCTAATTTCGGAGCTAGCAAATTATACATTGATGCTTATCATACGTTATTTTCTGGAACAGGCGTACATTTTCTTAACGAGGGTAACCAAATCTCGCGTGAATCATATCCTAATGGCTATTGTCTTTTCGCGTTTGATTTAACTCCCGACCTATCGGCCAACGAATGCACTCATTGGAATTTGATTAAGCACGGTAGCGTCAGATTAGATGTACGATTCGCTGAAGCATTAGCAAATACGATAAATTGTATTGTCTATGCTGAGTACGATAATAGTTTGGAAGTAGATGCATCGCGTCAAGCTATTGTAGACTTTAGTGGTTAAAATAACGAAGTACAGATGGCGTTGTTGTACTACATATACGTGGAAGATTTGTTTCTTGATGGCCAGTACGTTTCGAGTCGTGATCGTCATTGCAAGCTACATAAAAACGATGGATTTAGTTATAGATATCCAGTGTCTCAAAGATACTGACAATAACAATGCACCAAAGAAAATCGCGGTTGTTGCTCTTAATGGTGATTTTCACGGTCATTGGTAGATGATTTGAGCGCTGAAATTAGAAAACAAAATAATTGCTTAACTCAGCATTGCCACGGCATTAATTACTTGGAAGGTGAAGTTGATTTGAAAGTGTTTCATAAAACTCTGCAAGATTTATCAAAAAGTGCTCGAAAAATTTACGTTAGAGGTAGTGAAAAGTGGTTGATGCTTCATAAAATTATAGCAAACGAAATCATCAATTTGGAGTATGATGAAGATTGTCCTCCGTTCGATAAGTTATCATCTAATGTATATTGTATGCATCACGCTTTAAAATTTTGGGGTCATAAATATCGGTGTGCGTTAAATCACGCTTATCGTTTGAAAGGCTACTTATCTTCACGCCTTGGTTATCTAAATAAAAATTTAATCGATCTTCATAATGGACAGCCTTCAAATATTGAAGATCCTTTCACCAATCCAGTCGCATACTGTAGGTGTATTCCCAGCCGATCAAATCCCGCGAGTGTGGACCAAGCCGACGGCGTTCATCGTTAATACTGACGACCATACCAAGCCTGGCATGCATTGGGTTGCGTTCTACGTCGATAGATCTTCTAACGGTCTATACTTTGATAGTTTTGGATTACCACCTATAATACCCGATCACATAAGCCGTTTGCGAAAAATTGTAAAACATTTCGTTGGAACGCAATACAACTTCAAAATGACGCACCCGATGTATGTGGTCAATATTGTATTATGCTTTTAAGCTATATGAGTAATGGTTTAGGTTTCAAGAAGTTTCTGGATAATTTTTCTGTCAACTTGGAGAGAAATAATAACGTAGTTAGACGCTATGTGCGCTATAAAAAAGCTGACGGAAATTTCATTGGCAACGGTGGATGCTTCGTCAGATGTTTGCAAAACTCTCGCTCTAAAATGTCTTTGTTATAATTGTCAGCATTTCTATTATCACGCGAAAGAAGTTTTGATCTAAGGCGATACAACGTGTGTCATGGAAATTTAACCGTTTCAACTACATGTGCGTCATTGTTTAACCTTGCTCGTCTCATTCTTTACTTCTCAAACGTCTGCACTTTTTTTACCGTGTGCATAGTTTGAAAAGCTGTATTTAAAGGATCACTTCAGAGTGTTTAGCACCAGTCGCTTTCTACTCGTAAAGATACGTGGATCGCCATGACGACCCTACCACGAGCTGCACAACACCCACATCAAGTCTTTTGTACGTTGTACGCCTTAAATAAATCGTTCACCAAGAAGGTAATTGTTGGTTTGGAATATGACGAGCTCGTCGACAAGTTCGACGACGAGTGCTACAAACCTGTGGTTCGACTATTATCGAATGACTTTGAAGGTGTTGCATTTTTATACAACGACTGGGAAGAATTCAAAACAAGTTTCGACGACATTGATAAATATTTTCGTGGACTTGATAATAGTTTAAAGGACCAGAAAATTTACGGGAATGGCTGGACTTTTAAATTCACCACAAGTCATCAGGAAAAAGCAATCGAAATTGAAGAAGACAGGAGGCCTGGTGTTGGTCGAATCACGCGGTTTCGCCATAGTTTGGTAATGAAAAAAGTTACTTTTGATTGTCTCCAAGAATTTATTGTAAAGTGTGTCGATACTCGTCTTAAATATTTAAATTCTATTGCGAGTAGTGTACAATATCTTACCTGCGACGTTATGGAGTTTATTAAAACTAAAAGTAGTCTCATGCATGAAGCACAAGTACAACTATATACACCTAGTATTGTAAAAGACGTTGTAAATTTAATTGATGATGATGTAATAGACGAAATAACCTCTAGTGTAGAAAAGCAATGTAAAGAAAAAGATCAAGCGTCTCTACCTAAGCGCGACGTTGCTGATGTTTTGTATCAGATTGTATCATTACACATGCCAAGAATTGTTGATGTATTAAATACTATATTATTTGATAATAAATAGAAAAATTTGAATATACTTACTATGTACTTCTTTTTGTCTTCCTTGCCTTCCTCTTAATCCCAACTTATTATATTTTTTAAACCGTTAATTTTTAATTTACATTCCTAAATTGTAACTTATATAAATTAAATTTTATTTCACGAAATGAAGCTAGCTTGCATTTGAATATTTTTTGAATAAGTATTTTTAAATTATTTAATTGAAAGAATAAAAAATTAGTTGAAATTAGATACTCTTAAATATTTTAATTTGCTGACGCAATACGTAATTTGATTACGTATGTATATCAAATAACCGACTGAAACACGTTCACAGACGCATACACACCAGTGTGGCCAGGTAAACAATATATATCGTAATGCTACGCATGTAAAAGTGGCGATTTATCGCCACAACCTGGTCACACTGATACACACGTCTGTATGTGATTTCTTGACCTTGACCCCAGCTGGCGCCTGCTGTCAAGGTCATGTTTGTTGTGACGGCCCATAGCGAGGAGTATACTACTCATGGGTGTTGGACTAAAATGCCGCGGGTGTCAGACTAAAATGTCTGGCCCGGGGATCAACACCTGAAAATCCGGAAACAACGCGAAGTTTGATCGCTTTCCAACAAAATGGATCGCTGAGATTAATACGCGCGGTAGAAGAGTAGTGCTCACGGCCGCTTCGCTCAGATATGAAAACGACTAGCGAAGTCGTTTTCCCACGGAGGCGGCGGTATCCGGGAGAAGGATAGGTTGAGGTTACTAAATGAAGAATTGTTTCGGTTACTTCGGACAACAAGGTCTATTCACATTCATTTTATACAAAAGAACGCCTCAGGTTGCCCGTCACAAGAAGAAGGGATCCACCGCTCGGCGCTGGCGGATCAATATGATTATTTTCGCTGGGCCGGTGAACGCAACACCGGCCGCTTTCCGCTGCTAGCCGAAAACATGAAAAGACCGTTGCGCGGGAAGGGTCTTACCGGGAGAGGTGTACACTCCTCTCGTCGCTCGCTCGCTAATCCGCTCCTACGTCAGATCTTATCCTCCGTTCGACTTCGGAATCTTCAGGTCGAGACCTAATCTCCAGCGTTCACCTATAGATGTTTCGGACCCCAACAGTCACTCGGATTGTTCGCGTGCACTGCTCTTCGTGGACGGTACGTGTTACGATCATATTTGCGTGCGCGCGGTTCGACAGCCCGAGAGAATCTGATTCGACACTGAATCTATGTGTGACTTTTCAACCGCCAGAGTCGCGCTCTCCCCGCGCGTAGCTGTCGCGAATACATCGTCCGTGCGATGTAAACGAACGCTCGGAATCCACGAATTCGCGGGAACGAGAGCCAAACGAGTTCGATAGGATACGGAGAACCGAGATTCTTATTTTCTCCGTATTTTATCCTGGATTCTCGTTATAATGTGTATTACTTGTTGATGTCAACAAAGCCATTTATATTGATCCCCACGACGTACCTTATAAGGTAAAAAAATCCGATTGAACTTAATATTTTTTTTTGTTAACGTTCGGGCGCGAAATTCCACTTTTGGTGCTTGTTTAGCGGGCGTAAAGTGCCTGATTCACGCCATCGCGGCATCAAAACCGAATTTCGGGTCCCGCGGTTCAAAAAATAGTATACACAACACGGGCGATAGGTGACGCCCTTTTTACGTAATGTACTATTTCTCTTCCCATGGGCAAAACTGCAGTATCAGACGAACATGGTTTGATAGGTATTTATATCCGCTGTAACGGGGTGAAGCTAGGAGGGGGTAACCCCTCTGTATATATCGGGTGGTAATCTACGCGGCTGAGCTACGTCAGCCGGGCGCAGCGTTGCGGAGTCGAACAGGCACAGCCTCAATGGGCGGCCAATATAGAAAGCCTAAGCCCGCGCGCTCGCGTCGGCAGCGCTCCTGCGTTGCACTATGGGCTAAACTGACTTTCTTTTTCAAAATCATATAACTCGCCGCATATACGAGCTTTTTTAGTGAAACTTGTACCACTTCATAGCTACCGTGAAGTAAAATGTGTTAAAAATAGAGCAATTTGTAGGTTTTCCAACAAAATTGTTCAAGTAGATTTAGTTTTAACGGTTTCTTGGTTCCTCTGACGATGGATCTGATAAGCGAGCCGGTGTACTGTGTGAGGATATCCGGATAAGGCAGGTGCGGCAGGTAAATCTAGCCAGTCGCAAGGCGCTATCTTCTTCGCGTTCTTTCGGAGTAAGTACGCGGAGTTACACCTTTGACACAGCGAAAACTGCCTCAAGAAGCTTCACGTAAGCACTCTTGAGGTTAGGCAGGCGGAGAAACTAAATTGGATCGTCGTAAAAGGCGAAAATAAATGAAAAGGACTCAAGCGCGCATTCAACTTGCGAGCAGTCGAAACAAAATGAATGCCGGGCGCTTGCCGGTTAGCTTGCTGGTTGTGTCGTCGATGCAGGTCCGATTCTGCATCGGCGGGCCATCTCGCATTCGCTAGCCTGAAGTATTGAGCCACGTTGCCATTACCGACGTCGATACGGTAAGCTGTGACAATATAAACTCTACGTTTCTACAAAATTTCAACGTGATTAAACCAATGTTTCTCTAGTTATCATGCGACAAAGAAAATGATTTTGTAAAATAACAAAATTTTAAATATCAAATATCTGAAAAGTAGCCATACGATCTTTATGACAATTCACGCACATATTATCTTTACACATACAAAATTGTTTATAAATTTGGAGCTGATACATCGAGCCGCTCTCGAGAAATTACGATTTGAGAAAAAACGCACGCACGTATACACACACGAAACAGCTGTCTCAAGTAAAACAGTATTATTCTCAGCGTAGTTCAAAATGTCCTGTGCTCTCCTATACATTGTACATGTTGAAGCTTCTTCAATATTTCGACGTGCCATACGAAAACCAACACACCTTTTTTGCGGAAGAAAACTAACACATTTACAAAATTTCGGACGAAAAATAACACGTTTCAATAATTTCAGACAAAAAATAACACATTTTCGGAATTTCGGACGAAAACTAACGCGTTTAAACAATTTCAGGCGAAAAATAACCCATTTTCGGAATTTCGGACGAAAACTAACACATTTAGATTTTTTATAATAGATTTTTGTGTTTAAAGACGTTATAACATCTCTTCCATAAAAGCCTACGTTACAAACTCGATTTTCAACAATTTTTTTCTCGAAAACCACGTAGACAAAAATTCTCAAAAAATTCATTTAATCGTTTTTTTAACTAAGGAATAACATATAAAATTTTCAAGTCGATCTCTGCGTTTCGCCGAGCGTCCTGAACATCCTTAAGAGCGCTTTAGACTACGGGCTAACAGTCGCTAGAATCACTATTAATTAATGTTTTCGACATCGCTGAGTACAAATCTGACATTATTATTTTGTTTAATGAAGTAGAAGGAACATTGAATAAAATGTCGATTTAACTGAATATTCATTAAAATGGATTGTGGACAGTTTATTCATGAAAGTTCTTTTGTTTCATACTTTTATATATTTTTTATATATATTATTACTTCAAAAAATTAGAAAGAAAGTACGTAATGCAACATGATGATTGCATCGTTAAGGCCTTACAGTCACCCACAATCAAGAAAACCATTTACCGTGTATTTTAAATGGCAATATATAATGGTACCATTGTGCGCACGATTCCAGAAACACTTTTGCATTGATGTTATTCTATAAAAACTTTTTTTCTTTGTTATTCGATCTCCTATGCTTCCCCTGTCTCCAAATATCTATTTTTTCCCCCAGAAAAATCTTCAAATAATTTTTAAAAAATAATTTCCAATCAATTTTCAAAATTGTCGAATAATGCTCTGTCAAAAAACATTGAGGTTCAAAATTATAAATGTAAAACAGGAGAAGCATAGAGATTCAAATAACAAAGAAAATAATTTTTTGCACGAAAAAATCGGCCAAGTACTTTTTCTTGAATCTTGCGAAGAATGGAAGTTTTTTGTTACGTTTAAAATTCACGATAAAGGGTATTTTTGATTTTCAGTGACTGGAAGGCCTTAAACACGAAAATTCTAGAGTTACGTTTTTAACTGTATTTAAAGTGATTCGATTACTCATGGAAAAAAAGAATTTTTTCAAATCGTAAATCAAATGTGTTCATTTTTGTCCGAAATTTCTTGAATGTGTTACTTTTCGTCCGAAATTATTCAAATGTGTTAGTTTTCGTATGAAATCCTAAATGTGTTAATCTTCGTATGAAATTTCAAATGTGTTAGTTTTCCTATGGCACGCCGATTTATTCGTTTTCTACCACTGTTTTCACTTTTTCTACTCTTTTTACGCGGACGACTGCGACCTTTATTTGTATTCTTCTTTCAATTTGACTTACTATTACCAGTCGTATTGTAATAATTTTGAAGCTTGTATTCAGAAAAAATGTGCATCCAAAGAATAAATTAAATAAATGGATTTAATAGAGGGCATCTAATTAAGGGGTACTACAGTTAAATTTTTTTTTTTTATTTAAAAAATATAAATTTTTATCTGTAATGATATTATAATACACACACACACACGCACGCACACACTAGTGGGGTTCCGCCCCCCTGCTCGCTCCACTCGCTAACCCCCGTTACGATAGGACTCTCTCTGTATCTATCTTGCTGACTGTCTGTCCCTTTGTTACTACCTTTCTCTGTCGCTCTAACTCCTTTACTCTGTGTCTCTATCTCTGTTATAGTCTCTATCAGCATGCCCCTTCCTCAATCGATCTGCTTATGTCCTTATCTCTCTGTCTCTCGCTTACTAACTCTATCTGCTTCTATCTATTCACCAAAATTTTCTCTCTTTTTCTATCTCCTCGATAGGTACACCCCTACTCGCCCGCTCGTCAACCCCCAATTGGGGTCTTTACATCTCTGTCTTTACGTCTATGTCTCTATATCTATGTTTCTAATCTCTGTCTCTACATCTCCATATCCGTTTCTACGTCTATGTCTACATGTCTGTCTCTACATCCCTCTCTCTATATCCCTGTCTTTCAACTCTATCTATACGTCTCTGTTTCTATGTTTTTGTCTTTACGTGACTGTCTCTACATCTTTGTCTCTAATCTCTGTCTCTAGGTCCCTGTCTCTACTTGTCTGTCTCTACATCTCTGTCTCTACGCCTCTGTCTCAAAGTCTCTATCTTTACGTCTGTGTATCCACGTCTTATCCACGCCTCTGTCTTCACGTCTCTCCTTCCACATATCTGTCACCACATCTCTGTCTCTACGTCTTTGTCTCCACATCTCTGTCTTTCCGACTCTGCCTCTATGTCTTTGTCTTTCCGACTCTGTCACTACACATCTGTGTCTACATGTACGTCTCTGTCTCTACGTCCCTGTTTCTACGTCTCTGTGTCCATATCTGTCTCCACGTCCTTGTCTCTTCGACTATATCTCTATGTCTCCGACTCTATCTCCACGTCTCTCTCTCTATGTCTCTGTCTCTCCGACTCTGTCTCTACGTCTCTGTCCTGTGTCCACTTCTCTGTCTCTCCGACTATGTCACTACGCCTCTGTGCCGACTATGTCTCTACGCCTCTGTGTCGTTGACTCTGTCTCTCCGACTATGTCTGTATGCCTCTGTGTCTTCGACTCTATTTTTCTATGTCTGTGTTAAACGTAAATGTATAAACAATGACATTATTTTGAGGGGGGGGGTGAGGGGGCGCGAGGAGGTGGTGAGGCGGGGCGAGGGGGCGCTAAGGGGGGCTCCTACTCTCAAAACTCATGTAAATCATCACATTTTTTAGTTATATTGAGGGGATAACAGGGGGGTGATGGGGCTGCGACTGACACTTCTTGAAACGTCTATATAATATAGGGAGATATATTCCTATATTATATAGTTGTAAGGCTCAAAATGAGTACCTACCCCCTCCACCCCCCTCCACTTCCCCGACACTTCCCCTTCACTTGTTATGGTGAAATTCTTTCAAATTTTATGTTATTTTGAAGGGTGTCTGCCCCTCCACCTCCTTCACCCCCTCCACTCACCACCACCCCCTTCCACGTCCCCTCCATGCCCTCTCCACCGACCCCGCCACCTGCCCATCCACCTATCCCACAATAATTAATCTATTCCTCATATTATGCTAAAAATTTTATATAGTGTGTTTCCGGATTCGCTCGTAATGAATCAGTAATCAGATTTTGAGAAATCAAAATGGCGGATGGATGATGTAGGCCAAATGTTGAAATATTACTGGATCTTGCTGAAAAAGGTATGTACGGGATTTCTGGATTCGATGATTATGAATCTGAACTCAGATTTTCAGAATTCAAAATGGTGGATCGAAGATGGAGGCCAAATATTCCAATATTAATGGATTTTGCTAAAAATTGTAATCATGGGTTTCCGGATTCTCTGATTAGGAATCTGAACGCAGATTTTGTAAATACAAAATGGCGGACAAAAATTGAAATATTACTGGATTATGCTGAAAATTATATATAGGGGTATCTGGATTCGCTGATTTTTTGATTCGAATTTGAACTCATATTTTGCCAAATCAAAATAGCGGCCAAATATTGAAACTGCTGAATTTTGCAATTGTATATGGGG